>OY728166.1:1139290273-1141790273 GCA_963277665.1 Viscum album
CCCGCAATAACTCACATAGGATCGATAGGTACTAACCCCCTCAATGACCCACACAGGATCTGACCCACACATGATCGGTATGCGCTCGCCCACACAGGACCACTGAGCGCTGACCCACAAAGGATCTAACCCACACAGGATCGGTAGCACTGATCCACTCAGGATCGCTGAGTGGTGTAGTCATCGCTGTCAAACCCACAGAGGATTTCTATACAGTCTTCATCATCTTCGCAGTCACAACCAACTCTAGGGTTCTCGAACTAAGCATGCTCGATTCCGGGAGGGTCCGCTCCACAAGCCAAGGGGTCGATACATCAACTGACACATATTTTGGATTTTATGTATCCCAAAGTTCTGCCTCATCAACAGGAACTCAATGTGACAGACAGAATGTCATTCGGAAGCCCGGTCTGAGAGTTATTGCCCTTTTCGTTCCAAGGGCCTGGTTTCTTTTTAAGTCAAAACCAACCCGACTGCACTCCTATTACGTCCAAACCTCAAGTGGAGTAATCCAAAAGATCTGTCTCACTAGGAGGAATCCAACAATGTCAACGGCATGTCAATCGGACGTCCGGAGCTTAAGTTATAAGTGATTCCGCTCCGAGGGCCCGGTTGGTTTCATGTTCGAACCAACCCGGCCGAACCCAAAGTGCTCCAAAACCTTGAATGTAATATAATGAAATGGCCGTCGTGATCTGAGGATTGCATCACAACTGATGGTGCGTCCATCGGAGGTCTGTATCCCATGTTATGGGTAAAAGACCGAAGACGTCCAAAAATGGGGGTTTTGGTCCCGGACTGACCCAGCCCGAGACCCCCGGGGTTGGCCCGAACGGGGCCAACCCGACCCGGGTCTGGGTTCGGACCATTTGGGTGTGGATCGGCTCGGCTGGCGCAGCCCGGCCTGGCCTACGTGGCCTGGCCCGGCCTGGGCGCGGCCCAGCCTGGCGCGCTCGGGCTACTCGTGTGGCCAGCTCGGCCAGCGCCGAGCTGGGTGGAACAGGGGGGCTTGCTGCCCCCCTGATTGGCAAACTGCGGCCCCCGCATGGGGGGCTGCTCCCCTTCCCATCCGAGGGTTACGAGCCCTCGGTCTCCCCCTGTAAAGGCCGGCCGGTCTAGCCGGCCGTCTCTTTCTTCCACGGGACCGTCGTGGTCCCACCCACCTGTTCCGGTGGCCGGTGGTTCTGACCGCCGCTCCTAGCACCACCGCGGCCATAGGCTGCGGCCTTTTTCGATCGGCACGGCGCGACGACGCCGCGCCCCTCCTCCGTGGCCCCACTCCGTCCGCGGCCTCTTCGAGGTTATCTGGCGTGGCTTGACGGCTCGGTGGCTTTGTTCGTCTTCAACGGTGCGGCCCGACGGCGCTGCGCTTCTTCACCCACTCTTCATTAGTTCCTTGCGGTGCAACGGCACCGCACTGCCTTTGATCATGCCGCAACAAATTCAAACATCAAGGGGTGGAGGAGATTCGGTCGTGTTCTTGTAGTCTGAACTCCTCCCGTTGTTGAGATAAAAGGTGGCCAAATTAGAGAATGATGAATGTCGATGAAAAAAAATTCACCAAGAAGAAACAATTAACCCCTACCTCATGCGTTGGTGACTTGTCATGGGGAAAGGATTTCGCAAAAGACGGCGTCGCGGATGGAGGATCATCGGCGTCGTGTCGTCGCTCTCTGAGGAAGGCGTCTCTCACCGGCTGGGGAGATGGAAGAAGACGGTATGACAAACTCCCCTTTGCGGTGACAGAGTTCTTCGTCGAAGGATCGATGTTCTTCGCGTTATTTGAAGAGGAAGAAGATGTTATTCAAGAGTTAGAGCAAATCCTCTCCAAATCCTCCTCGCACAACGAAACTCCCACTAAAATAAATAAGACTTTGTCTTATTTAATTAACACACAAGCCATCTCAAAATTTGAAATTCAAACATTCAAAATTAATTCACTTAAATTGTCAAAATTTATTGAAGTGATAAGTTGGAAAAATTAAAGGAGGGGGGGTTTGAGGAGTTAGGAATGTGAGGGGTTGGGCTCGTGTGGGGCCCACCCCACCCTTATCCTCTCATGGTTGGTTAACAAGTTGTGGGTCACACCCCCAACACCCTTACTTAGTATATAACTACCTAGAGAAAAATAAATAAAATTATGATATAATTTTATTTATTCCTCACTAAAACCACAATTTTTTAATAAATCATCCCGAGCAAACACACCATCGGAAAAGGTGCTCCTAAGAAATTACTGGTGTAGTGGTTTCATCGGTGCCCTCGGATTTCGATTCCAAGCACCGGTTCAAAAGTTAAGAAAAAACTCTCATTCGTTCACTAAAGGTACCTGAGCTAAACTTCGGAAAATTATTCCGGGCTCACCGGGCCTCAGATTCAGGTTCCATCAGAAACTGTGTTCTTGTAAAATATCAAAGAAAATTAAGAAAAAAATTTCCTTGATTTTTATGGGTCTTTGCATTACTCCCACCTCAAGGATTTACGTCTTCGTAATGATACATAATAATCTAGGGAAACAAACGTGGGTACTGTGCACACATCTGACCCTCCCGCTCCCAAGTGCTCTCCTGGAGGTTCATGTGCTGCCACCTGATGTGCACTAGAGGATTCGACCATCCATGTTGGACCCGCTCCTGTCGATCCTCTATCTTCACCGGGACCTCCCCAAAAGTCTCCCCATCATCAATGTCTAGCTCCCCATGGTCGATGATATGTGTCAGGTCATGCACGTATCTCCTCAGCTGAGATACGTCCAAGACGTCGTGCACCTGGTGCAACTGAAGTGGTAGAGCCACACGATAAGACACCTCGCCATTCCTGCTGAGGACCAGGAATGGTACGATGAAGCATAGAGACAACTTGTTGCCTCGACCAAATCTCTATAATCCCCGTCGAGGTGAGACCCGCAAGAAAACGTGGTCACCATCCTCAAAATCTAGTGGCCTCCACCTCCTGTCAGCATAAGACTTTTTCCAGCTCCGAGCAATCTTCATCCGCTCCTGGATGATGTGGACCTTCTCTGGTGTGGCCTGGACCATCTCTGGTCCCACAAGGGCCAACTCCCCAGGGTCTGTCCAGCACAGAGGTGATCTGCAAGGTCGGTCGTACAATGCCTCGTATGGTTCCAAACCAACGGTGGAGTGGCAGTTGTTGTTGTACACAAACACCACCAAGGGTAGATGGTACTACCATCTGCGACCAAAGTTGAGGACACATGCACAGATCATGTCCTCGAGAGTTTGAATTTTCCTCTCTGTCTAACCATCTGTCTGAGGGTGAATGGTGGTGGTCAGACGTAGCTTCGTCCTGAACGCCTCCTGCAACCCCTTCCTAAGCCGGGAAGTAAAGCGAGCATCACGATCAGAGAAGATAGATGATGGCACACCTTGATTCCGTACAATCTCCTGAACGTAGAGACGTCCTAAGCTCTCTATTGAGCCCTTCTCTCTGATGGGTAAGAAGTGGGCCGACTTCGTGAGTCGGTCGACAATCACCCAAATAAATTCATGACCTCTGGAATTATGTGGATGTCCAGCCACGAAATCCATAGATTTCCCGTCCTACTTCCACTCCGGGACCTCCAAAGGCTGTGCCGTGTCTACTGGTACATCTTCTCCACTCATGGATGTACCGCTAATGGGGAAGTGTGGAACACCCTCAGCACCTCCTCATGTAAAGCAGTTGTTACCATGGTACGTCCTCTGAAATGAGGACATGATCTCCTCCCACATAGAATCCATCAGGTGCATGTCCTGAGGATATCTATGCACGCCGTGTCTCACAGCTATCGTCCCCACGTTGTGCCTCTCTGACCCGCTGAAGAAGTGGAGGAGTGATAGTGAGTGACTATAGAAAGGCTTCTCCATCACTATCCACGAAGGATATCTGTAAAGATGCTAGCTACTCAATCTCCTACCCAAGTAGCTGAATTCCCGTCCTCCTGCTGATAGCATCGTCTACTACGTTCCCCTTTCTATAATTATAGACTACCTCAAGTCATAGTTCTGGTGGAACTTGAGCCATCTCCGTTGTCTCAGATTCAGGTCCTTCTGTGAGAAGATGTACCTGAGACTATGGTGATCATAGTAGACTGTAAAGCACTCGCCCATCAGATAGTTTCGCCACATCTTCATAGTGAATACCATTGCTTCTAACTCCATGTCCTGGTTAGTGTAGTTCTTATCATGTTTCCTCAACTGAATTGATCCATAGGTGATCACTGCCCGCTCCTGCATCAGGACACATCCGAGTCTGGTCCCTGATGCATCGTAGTAAACTACATACCCTACTTCATCCTATGGTAGCCTCAAGATAGGTGCGCTAGTCAATATCTGTCTCAGCTCCTGGAAGCTCAACTGACATCTGTCTGACTACACGAAGGATTTCCCCTTCTTCATTAACGTTCTGCAAATCTACAAAGATTTCTCCTTTTTCGAAAAGAGAAATCTGGTCACATCCCCTAGATGAACTACGTTCCTTGCCTAATATAGTCAATCCTATCATGATCAGTTAATTCATGCCATTGATGACATCATAAGGCCTCGACGCTGCTACCAAGAGATCCAACCGTTACTCTAACCTCCAAGGTTTGAGTAACAATGTCGGCATCAGTGTGTGGTCACTGGGTCTCCTCCAGTAGGAATCTCGTATATGAGGGTCAAGTCAACAGTGTTTAACCGGAACCTCTTAGTAATAACATAAAAAAGACAAGAAAGAAAATGTCCCTATTGCAAGAGTATTTTATTACTGCAACTCAATGAACAAGGACACAAAGAAACACAAACAATTAAGCTAGAGGCATTATGTGCAAATGCCTCCATGCCTGGAGCTAGTCCCGCACTTGTCCACCCGCATCTGGAGCTCCATGATCGTAAGCTTCAGCTGCCTGAAGTTGTGCTCTCCCATGTGGTCCGGGTAGACATCCTAGTGGTGTTGGTGGTAGAGCCTGAAAACTTCGTCCACCACCTACCGCTCGACCAGCTCCTCGGCCTCGTCCACCTACTCCCTACGGACCACCACGGTCGAACCTCTGCCTCTACTTGGGTGGTTCATAAATCGTCTTCTACCCCTCTGCATGGCGGGTCGGGCAGTCACGAGCCAAGTGGCCCTGCCCGCCACATGCATAGCACTATTTTCCACTCATAAGACTAGTTCTGCTGCATGTTCCACACACCTCCATGCTAGTATCATATGGTCATTCGCTTGATGGCCTGGGCCGCTTGGACCTCTGTGACATATGTCTACTCGAGGATGCAGAATACTCTGCTACATGCCGCCCTGTGGTAGGTCTCGTTGCTGGTGTAGGCTTAGCAAGAAAACTCTCAATGAGAAGGGCTCGCTCTAGTTCCCCTACCAGTGTCGGAATGCTGAGGGAGATCAGCAAGGCCCTGATCTCATGCCTCAATCCCTACTCGAAGGTCCAAGCCCAGAAAAATGGGTCCCATAACATATCCGTCAAATATCACGAGTGGTCTATAAATCTCGCCGAGTACTGGGCGGTTGTCATGCTGCCCTGCCGCAGCTGTAGTAGCTCCTCGATGCGCACTGCACGGAGGGTGGCTGGGATGAACTCTGAGAGGAAGAAGCTCTCAATGTCTGTCCAGAGAAAAGATGCCTCGTCGTGAACCTGGAGAATCAAGCTCCGCCATCTGCCTGTTTCCGCGTGCATGAGGCTCACTGTGAGGATCACCATGAGGTCAGCCAGTGTCTTCAATAACTTGAAAACTCGCACAACCACCTCCAGCCAATCCTCGGATTCCTGAGGGTCCGTCTCCCAGTGGAACCTGGGCGGTCTCTAACGCTGAAACTCGTGCAGTGCACCACGATGATGTGCACTCTATGCGGCTAGGGCTGGTAGTATCGGTGGCTTGGCAGGTAGTGGTACTGTCGGTGCCACCACAATAATAGGGCCATGCACTGAGGCCACGTCGCTCGGTGGGCTGTCGTCATGTACAAAACTCAGGACCCTAGCTGGCTGTTGTCATGCGGCCATCCTGAAAAGATCAGGTGGGCCATGGTTATTACAATATACCTAGTGAGATGACATAATGTAATCACAAAGAAAACATTTAAAACACAAATGCAAATCAATTTTTTCGTGTATTGAGTCTGAAATTAGAATTCAGGGTCCTGGTGTACGGATACGTCGGCCGCCGCACCAACACTGGTCTCCCTGGACTGATAACCACACTCAATACTCTTAACAATATTGCTTCACATAGAAAAAGATCAGAGTCTTGAGTTCTACGGTAGAACCGAACTCCTCTGATACCAATCAGTCACGACCCATCCTCGGGGCTCGTGTCGTGACTACCCCAAGCCCACTTTCCATAGGCCAGAGGATGGAGACTAGCATCAAGGTGAAATTACCGATAAAAAAGAAATGAATTTCCTTTATAAAGTAAACAAACACACATAGTAAGTAAGCAGAAGTAAACACTAAGTAAAACTAGGTACAATAGTTATTGCGGAAAAGTAAGTGGGCCAGAATACAAACCCAAACTGAAAGTAATGTACGACTGAAAAAGGAAGTAAAACAACTGAAAAGTAAAGCCGCAACGTCGACCCGTCAACATGAAGTCCCACCTGAAGGCTGGGTACAGATTGCCTTCTCAGCTCCCCGGGTCCAGCCTTCCACTCCGAGTACGTTCCGCTGAGTGGTCCACCTTTAGGTACCAATTTGCTCCACAATCCTCAACCATGATCAGCGTTGTCCATCGTCTGCAACCAACACACCGTAGTGCGGGCATAGCCCATGCATGGGTGAGTATACAATACTCAATAGGGACCCCGAGACCCCGAAGGTCCCCCAAAATCAACAAAGGATAATCCACAGAGGAAAGATTCAATCAGGAATTAACATCCAACTCTACTTAGGTATATACTCATGCATATACCTAAGTCATCAATTCCCGTTCGGCTCCAGAATCCATGCCAATTTTTATCATGTCCACACAGTATAACACAACACAATCCACATAGGAAGGAAAGTAAATCATGTCGAAGATAATGATTGAAAGTCACGACTCAGCTCACACGGGTATACTTCTTCATAAGACGATAGAGATGATCAGATGTAGCCCCTGATTTATCTAAGCTGTCAGACCCACACAAGATCGATAGGTACTAAACCCTGCAATGACCCACATAGGATCGATAGGTACTAACCCCCGCAATGACCCACACAGGATCTGTGCCACACAGGATCGGTATGCGCTGGCCAGCACAGGACCGCTGAGCGCTAACCCACACAGGATTTAACCCACACATGATCGGTAGCACTGATCCACTCAGGATTTCTGAGTGCTTTAGTCGTCACGGTCAATCCCACAGAGGATTTCTGTATAGTCATCATCATCGTCGCAGTCGCATCTAGCTCTAGGGTTCCTGCACACAGCATGCTCGTTTTCGGGAGGGTTCACTCCATGAGCCAAGGGTTCGATACATCAACTGACATGTAGTCTAGAGTTGATGTATCCCAAAGTTCTGTCTTGTCAACAGGAACTAAATGTGACAGACGGCGCATCATTGGGACGCCCGGTCTGAGAGTTATTGGATTTTTCGTTCAGGGGGCTCGGTTGGTTTTTAAGTCAAAACCAACCCGACTGCACTCCAACTGCGTCAAAACCTCGAGCGGTGTAAGCCAAAAGGTCTATCTCACTAAGAGGAATCCAACAGAGTCGACAGCACGTCAATCGGACGTCCATAGATAATGTTATATGTGTTTCCGCACCAAGGGCCCGGTTGGTATTGTGTTCGAACCAACTCGGATGAACCCAAAGTTCTCTGAAAACTTGATATTCATATACCGAAACGACTATCTTGATCCAAGGATCGCATCGCAATGGAAGGTGCGTCAATCGAAGGTCCTTAGCCCATGTTATGGGAAAAAGACCGAAGAGGTCCGAAAATGGGGGTTTTGGGCCCGGACCGATGCGGCCCGAGACCCCCGTGGTCGGCCCAAACCAGATCAATCTGACCCGGGTCTGGGTCCGGCCGATTTGGGCGCGGCCCAGCCCGTCTGGCGCAGCCCGGCCGGGCCTGGCGCGCTCCGGCGGCTCGCGTGGCCAGCTCGGCAGGTGCCGAGCTGGGTGGAACATGGGAGCGCGATGCCCCCCTGATTGGAAAATCGCGACCCCCACGTGGGGGCCACTCCTCTTCCCAGCCGGGTGTTAAGAACCCCTGGTCTCCCCCTGTAACGGTCAGTCAGTCTGTCCGGCTGGCTTCTGCCGCTGCGGGATCGCAGCGGTCCCGCCCTCCTGCTCCGGCGGCCGGCGGTTCCGGCCGCCGCTCCCCGCACCACCGCGGCCATAGGCCGCGGCCTTGTCCAATTGGCACGGCGCGACGGTGCCATTCCCCTCTTCCGTGGCCCCACTCCAGCCACAGCCTCTTCGAGTTTCTCTGGCGGGGCGCGATGGCGCCGCGGCTTTGTTCGTCTTCAACGGCGCGGCGCGACAGCACCGCGCTTCATCGCCCACTCTTCATTATTTCCGCGCGGTGAAATGGCACCGCAGTGCCTTTGATTGTGTCAGAACAAATTCAAGCATCAAGGGGGAGGAGAGGCGACCATGTTGGTGCGGTTCGACGTCCTCCCTTTATTGTGATAACAGGTGGACAAATTAAATAATGATTGTTGACGCTCCTTTCGTCACAGAATCTAAAAGATCGGAAAAGGGGAATACCTGAGCTCAAAGTGATTCATCCTTTGAAGAAAATATCAAAAATCGACAAAGGCATGAACAAAGGATCAACAGCAACTACACCACGCAAGTTATATCACTGTCACGCAAGTGGACTTGCGCGACGCACCTTGGCGCGCAAGTGACTTGCGCGACCTAAGTGATAACCTCCCGGTAACCGCCCGGGGTCTTCTCCTGCCTATAAATAGACCATGTGGGCCCCCCATTCGATAGGATCTTTTTCCAGAAACTCGGATTGAAGCTCTCGATGCCCAAGTCTCTTCTCAAAGCTTTCGGAACACTTCTAAGGTAATTTCTTACCTAGAACGGAAGATCTAAAGAGAAGAAGGAAGGCCTAAGTGTTGAAACTTATCAACACTTGCGCGCCGCCTTATTTCCTTCAATAGAACTTGCGCGTCCCTTTTCAGGAAGAACCTAAACAGGATTCTAAAGTGATTAATAAAGAGTCACTCAAGTATTCTAATGCTGGTTGAAAATCGCGCAAGTAACCCTCATGTCGCGCAAGTATACTTGCGCGACCAATACTTGTGCGCCGCCTCAATACTTGTGCGCCTTTCAATACTTGCGCACCCCTACCTTTTTGGGTTCCCATCTTTCCCATTTTACCCCTCTTAAGCCATTACACCTTTCCTTTTCAAGATTCAGTCTTCAAGACACTCTTCAAAGCCATTTATGGCATGATTTCTTGATTTGACTTCCTTATCTGAAAGGAATTCTGTGGATTATCTCTGAAAACCTAGTGATTTAAGTATCCTTATGTCACTAAATATGGAGAGTTCATTCATTCAACCTCATCCTTTAAGATGATAGAATCCTTAACTTGGGTCTCCTTTTTTAGGAATAATCCCCAGTTATAAGTCCTTTAATCTGGGCATCTTCCTTAGGAGTAATCCCCAAATTCTTAAAGTTCCCAAACTTGGGCATCCTCCTCAAGAGTAAGCCCCAAACCTTAATTCCTTAACTTGGGCATCCTCCTCAGGAGTAAGCCCCAATCATAATCCTTTAATCTGGGCATCCTTCTTAGGAGTAAGCCTCGAGTCCCATAATTTGGGCATCCATCTTAGGAGTAAGCCCCAACCTCAAATATGGGAATCCTCCTCAGGAGTAAGCCCCAAACCTTAACCCCTAACCTGGGCTTCCCTTTCAGGAATAAGTCCCAGTTATAATCTTGGGCTTCCTTTTCAGGAATAAGCTCCAAGTCCCCTAATTTCTCTTTAACCAGTCCTAATTTACCCTTGATTTGGGTTTCCTTTTCAGGAGTAAAACCCAATCATAAGTCCCCTCCTAACATGGGAATCCTCCATAGGTGTAAGCCCCATGATTAGAGTATTCAAATCTCCATGAAGCACATATACCTTTATGGACCTTGTTAATGGATTTTCTCCCTAAAAGAGAATCCTAAACCTTCAATTATCTGGGCAGTCATACATACATAAGCCCCAAACCATTTCTTATGATTGCATCTTTCATGGCACAATTGTCTAATTTTTTACCAATACCTCTTGTTTCTCACACCGAGGATGACTCACGTGAGCTTAGAGTGTAAAAGTAATTATGAAATCCTTCTTTGAGCCATCAATCATAAATGTTATACTCCCTTACTCGAACTACGTGGGTTCTGATTCCTTTTCCAAAACAAAGGATACGTAGGTAGCCCATTTATGGGTTCGATCCCAACTTTGAAATAATCCATGTCCTTCTGAATGACGATAAACTTCAAGTGCCCCACTGAGTGGCTTTAAAACCAGCATGGTCATCATAATGACCAAGAGACTTTTATAAATGTTTTTTAAACATACCATTGACTAAGAATCTCTAAATAGATACAGATGATTCTCTATTATTGAAGAACCTCGAATACATATAAAAGATCCTCTAAATTTCTTACATATTTAATCATTAGTTGTTAAACTAAAGGAAAGCTCATTTTATACTTGGTAATGTAATAAGGATTCACGAACATAACTTAAATCTATAAAGAGAGTCCCGGAGTAGGCAATAATTCCCCTCAAAAAGGTGTGATGAGTCCGACTTCCCATCCTCTCGACCAATGAAAGTTCCTAAGTCTCATTAACCCACAAGCTAATGAGCGTCTACCTTTGGAAAGTAGGTCCAAACGGATGTGGAATCATTGGATGTTTCCGGTTCTACGAACAAACTCGTTAGAAACTGATCGGAACGTTTGAATCTCCCATCCAGGAGGTCATCCCCGAATTCCATGCGAAACAAAAAATTGTGAACCCGACGTGAATCCTTAACCAAGTTAAAGTGATGTTCTTCTTATTTGTTAGGCCCCTTGGGCCAACAAAGCAATCATTGACATGTGCTCATCCAAAAGATGCAGTGGCCGGATTCATCTTGATTATGTCTCTTATATGGAACAGGCACTCTTTTCTCAAGATCTTCTGCAAAATTGCTTTCCTTAAATTCACCCATGTGAATACTGCTACTGTGAACACCTCTACTGTGAGGTCAGCTGCTGTGAAAACCAATGCTGCTACTCTTGGTGGAACGTTGTCCGCTCTGAGGATGACATCACCAACTCAGCGTCTTCAACGCTGGGTTTCTAATGCACTAGTTAAGGAGTACCGTCGCAATGGTACTATCCCAACTCTGGAGGCCGCTCTTCAAGCCCTCCGAGTTAACAACTCTACCTGGTCGTCCGGACAACGGCGGCCAGCGATCAAGAAACAGACGGTGCTGACTACCATCTCCAACTGTTTCGGGTCGTTATCCCCGGAACGCAATTTCCATTCACTCCCTTACTCTGAGGAAGTGAATGAGCAGTTCCTTCAGGGCCTTAATTCAAAAAGACAGGAGTCCTTCCTGAGGGATCCCATCAACAATCGCCGCCAGACTCGTGCGGTAGTGCGCCCTCAACATGATAAGGGTACCGACTCCAGGCATTCAGCTCAGGTTCCTCGAACCCGAGCAGGCAAGATGAGCCGCCAGAGACGGAATCCGGTTAATAATGAGCAGGTTATCATCCCTGCCATCTCTGGAGAAGTTCACCAACCTAACATGGTGGCAAACAATGAGCAGGCACACACACCTTCCTGTTTTAATTCCGCTGTCCAGCAGACTCGTCTTGCAGCATCAAGCCAATCCCGCCAGGCAATTCCGGCGGAGTACTCTAAGCAGGAACATGCAAATTCTTATGCATCATCAGTTAGTCAGCAGGCTCGCCTGACTACATATGATGGATTCCACCAACCTAACTTGGTGGATAACAACGCACATGCACACACACCTGTCCTTTTTAATTCCGTTGTCTAGCAGACTCGTCTGGCAGCATCAAGCCAATCCTGCCAGGCAATTCCGGCGGAGTACTATAAGCAGGAACATGCACCTGCTTATGCATCATCAGTTAGTCAGCAGGCTCGCCTGACTACATATGATGTATTCCACCAAACTAACTTGGTGGAGAACAACGAATAGGCACACACACATGTCCGTTTTAATTCTGATGTCCAGCAGACTCTTCTGGAAGCATCAAGCCAATCCCGCCAGGCAATTCGGGCGGAGTACTATAGGTAGGAACATACACCTGCTTATGCGTCACCAGTTAGTCAGCAGGCTCATCTGACTACATATGATGGATCTCGTCAACCGTGTTTGGTGAAGTGTAATCAGTAGGCACATACACCTGCTAATACTAATCAATCCTACCAACATTCTTGCTTGGTAGCGCACAGAGAAGTCAGTCGGAAAGCCCCGACGACAAACAGGAGGCAGACTCAACTCTCTGCCTCCACACTTGAGTACTGTCAGGATTCACTGAGAGGAAAAGGAGGACAGGAGCAGGCACATTCACCTACTCAAAACCCGGAATGGACGTATATTCCCGTTCCGGCGGCTGAAGTCAACAAACATATTTTGTCAATGGTGAAAGAGCAGAAGAAAATTCCTGCTCATATTCTGGATGCTTTCCAGGATATCATAACAGCTTCAGCATCATCTCAGGGACAGACACATAAATCTATCCCTAGTAGTGGAGTGACACATCAACGATTCACTCTAGAATAGACACACACATCTGTTCCAGTCCAAGAGGGTCATGGGGCATACTCCCCCATATCATACGGACAACCAAGTCAGGCACATACACCTGATTTGAGTGGAGATCGTCAGCCTAACCTGACCATATTTCCTGATCAGGCACATACACCTGCTCAGAGTAACCACTTTCATCAACAAGTGGTTTCCAAAGCGAGTAAGAAGGCATCTAAGAAAAAGATCCGCCCAGCACAGTCAGGAGATCAAAGGCCAATCTGCAACAAGGCCTTGCTCAATGCTGGAGTTCTTGAAGCCCTCAGACATTTATCTGTCTGAATTCAAGATTCTACTCCCTCAGTTCCCAATAACAGGAACATTAATTCTGAGGGTCTTCAACAGACACTTCCTCATGGAGGCTTTCTTCATGAAAATTCGGTCAATCTTGAAGTTTCTTCTTCAGATGAGAGCCACAGGAACCCTCTGTGTGGTCAGAAGACCAAGGAGCAAGAGATCTCATCTTTTGTTGTAACCCATTATGGTGGTCCTCCCCATGATGATGAATTTCGCTACGAAAGTCCTCTCCGTAGTAGTGATTCACATTGCCTGGAAAATACTCCAGTGGACAATGTAGTGCCGAGAAAGCCCTCTTATCTTGAGGAACTTGAAAATGAGAAACCAACCATGTCTGATGCTTTATCGCTAACAAGTGAAATACTTTCTCAATCAGAAGATAGCCCAGGGTGTAGGTCATTCTCCGAACCACCCCTAAGTCATGCATCTTCTAGTTTGATCAATGATCTCTCTACCAATCGTGTTGAATCCGATGAAGCAACAAGGAAACACCAACTCTGGTCAAAACAGGTAGAAGAATCTTCATTTAATGATAAAGAGGAAATGCTGAACATGAGGAAGAAAATGGAAAAAGGTGAGGTACCAGTCATGTTTTGGCCTTTGGCTGACTCCCAGTATGACATTCCAAAGATGTTGACGGATGATGGAATCCATGATATTCATCTCAACATATGGAAAACTCTTTGTCAATTAAAGAAGAAGGTATTATCTTATGATGAATATGAACATCATCTTAAGATAATAGAAGGGATACAACGTCAGATTGATTTGGAATCTCTATCAGTCTCTCGGTATCCGAAGGCTGAAAAGCAACAGAGAGCCCTTCAATGTTCATGCCTTGGCGCACTATGAAAATTGCGTCAGTTAATTGACAATGCTCCATCTGATGTTCATATCAGAGGATGGGGTGTTCACGGAGCACTACATTTCACAGTGCTTTCTAGTCAGCAAAGCCCGCTGAAAATGGTCTCATGCAATGTTATTGCCCATGGCCGGCCACAGTCAATGGTATTTGTTCATAATCAAAAGCTTTCTCAAGAACAGGCTTCAACTAGTTCCTCTCAAAATCAAGCATATAGAAAACAAGTTGTTGAATTGCTCCTACATCAAGCAGGCGAGAATATTGAACAAGCCTCTCATATGGAGCAAACATGTCATCAAATGATAGAAGTTTCAGAAATCATCCAACGGTCTGTTGAACCAGGTGATAAAATTGGATACAGGTTAATGCATCCAGCTAATTTCCGAACTAAGATTCGCAAGATCAAGATATATTTTAAGAAGATCTCAGACGTAGCATGTCAAGAGCCACCCCAGCTTGTCAGACTGGGGACTCCTTTAACCCAACCCTCAGAGTCAGCAAATGGGATTCGAGGAGTTGAGCGGAATCAGTAGGAACATCCCCAGTTCATGAGATTGGGGACTTTTTCAAATCATCAATCCCCTTCTCAGAGAATATCAGTCTTTTCTTGATTGGGGAAGAGGCCCCAAGAAGAACGAAGAGACAAATTATCAGGAGATTCCCTCCAAATTATAGCTCATCAAGAAGTTCCTAAAGGATTGAATCAAAAAAAGGCAATGTCTCATCAAAGGTATGAAAGAAGACAATATCACTGAAATGTTGATAGAAGAGATGTGATGCATTATGCATCAATCAATGTCATCAATGCCGTTGTTTCTAATCCACCAGAGGAGACTCACTCAGGGGACTCAGATGAAGAGCGTCCTGCTCATGAAAATGTACGCACCAATACAAATGAAGAAGGTGTGCATACACAAAGTCAAAGGATTACTCAAAACTTAGGTAATCCACTTCCCTCCCTCCAAAAGGTATCCAACAAAGGGAAGGGAAAGAATCAGGTTACATATCCTTCCTCTGGAGAAGGTCAATCGCTCTCATTAGAGAAAAGTTTTGCACAACAAGTGGAAGAAATGAAAGAATTAAGAAGGTTGAATGCAGAACTACTTCAGAGTAGTCTTCTTCTTAAGAATGCTGAAGTCCGACAGCCGAAGGAATTTGTTGCAGTTACTGAGATGGATCAGGAATATCCTCCTTTATCAGTACACCCTCAGAGGTCTAATCCTACGGGTCAAGCGCAACAACGGTTGGCAGCACTACCATCATTTGCAGTACCAACCACCATGTCTGTCCAAGCTCCATTCATTGCACCTACCCAAAACCAAGTTCAACCTGATGTTTCTCAAAAGTTAATAACTACTGTTGAGTCATTAATAGCTCGGTTAGAAACTATGGAAGGGAAAAGGGCGCAAGTTCAACCTGAAAAGAAAGTTTACCCTGAATGGGTAGATTCAATTTCTCCTCCATCCAGTTTTGGAAACCCTGTTTTCCCTACTTTCAATGGATCAGGCGACCCTGAACTACATTTGACACATTACGTATCTTGTTGTGATCCTATGATGGGAAATCCTGAACAGCAAGAAGCAGTGAAACTCAGATGCTTCGTGAGAACCTTGAAAGGACCAGCTTTTGTCTGGTATACAAGCTTGCAATCCCGGTCAATCATCGGATGGCAGGATCTTCGTCAAAAATTCCTTCTTCAATTCAGCTCAACTTTGCCAAAAATGAAAGTTTACGATCTTACAAACTGCATGCAAAGGGAGAATGAAAGAGTCTCTAATTTCATTTCTCGCTGGAAGGGATTAACGTATTCCCTGAGTTTAGCACTCCATCAGGAAGAACTATTTCCAATCTATGTTGTAAATTTTTGTGAATAATTATGCACGCCATTGATCCCTGTGAAATACACAGGAGGGTTTCGAGACCTTACTTCAATCGCTCAGCAGATTGAAGATTCCCTTATACAGGCTAAGGCTAAATCTCGTGTAATTCCATCAGTTCCAGGAAGGAGAATGGGTAAAGAGAAAACTGCTACAGTTATGCTTAAACAAGCACATGTACCTATTTCTACTTCAAAACCTTCATCTTCTCGAAGGGCTCCACCTCCTGAACGCCAATAACAAAAGCCGTTTCATCCAAATGATCAAAGAGATCAACGACGAAAACAATTTGTGGATATGAAGATTAAAACATACTCTTTCCGAAGTGAGCAAGTTCCTGGTTAATTCATTTGAGATCTGGAAAATAATTTGGTTCAATTACCAGTGCCCAAGAGGCCAAACAAGGAAGGAGATGAAGACCGTCCCAATTATTGTCCCTTTCATCAAATGTTGGGGCATCCCATCCAGGAGTGTTTTGTCTTTAAAGACCTCCTGCAAAAGATGGTCGACTTGGGACAAGTCAAATTGAAGGGTTCTTCAGCTCATGTGGCGTGTGTTACCGCTACAGATCTAGAGGAAGGAGGCGAGTGGGAGAAAGTCAAAAGCAAAACTGCGCAAAAATATGATGATTGGATGCTCATAAAGACAATCAATCAGACCCATGCCATTTTACGAACACAATTGAAGAAACCAATTGTGTCTCCTACAAAATCTGCAGTGAAGCCTCCATCAAAAGACAAATCCTCAAAAGGGCAGCGCAATTCAAAGAAGAAAGAGGAATCAGAAGAAGATGAGTATGTATCGAGGCCTAAGTTGTCTTTGACTCTGGCAGATTTCATGACATCTACTTCAAAGCCATGGGCACTGCCCCATCAAACGGCACAACCTAAACAGGCTAGTCAGGCAGGGTCTTTATCAGACGAAGAGTTAATCTTCGGTTCTGTTAATATGATTCAATTAACAGATCCATATTCCAGTCTTGATGAGCCTGAATTCCCTGTATCAAATAAGGGAATCCGAGGAAGTTCTAGAGGTTCATGATACAGGGGAAGACGTGGATCTTTCCGAAGCCACTACTCCAATTCTACCCCTGCTAGCACTGTGTATACATCAGAAACTCGTGGTAGAGCCCTTCAGCGAGCTCAAAAAGAACAAGCATGTTCTTCTGCCAATGGCCAACTCAGTTTTGGCACAGTTATTTTGGAAGACCGATTAAAGTTTCCATCTTCTTTATCTCAGCAAGTAAATGGATATAATCAGTCTAATCTTCCAAAACCAAGGATGTTGGCCACTTCTATCCCAATACAGGATGCATCAGCTTCCAAAGAATCTGCTTCCAAGGTACCTGCTAAACCACATATTCCTGTTGGGAAACCCAGACCTCTAGATAAAAAGTATGATATATTGAAACACTTGGCCCAAGTACCAGCCAAGTTATCAATTTTGGATGCTTTGAATCTGTCAAAAGATCTTTAGGAAGCACTCATCGAAGCTTTGTCAAGTCCTCAGGAGTTTGAAGCTGAAATTGCTGCAGCTGAAGTCTATCACATAGAGAATAATCCTGCAGAATGCCATGCAGTGATATCTTTTACTGATAAAGATGAAGATGATGTTGTGCATGGGCACATAAAACCTTTGTACTTATCTGGAAAAGTCAATGGTGTAGATATCCGAAGAGATTTCATTGAAAATGGTTCAAGAGTCAACCTCATGCCCATTCGTACACTTCGTCGATTGGGCCTCACGGAATCTGATTTATCTCCTTCTACCATGATGTTACAAGGATATAATAAAAATGAACAAGAACGACTGGGCGAAATTACACTCAGAACCCAGTTTGGAGATCTTGTATCCAATTCGGATTTCAAGATTGTTGATCAAGACTCAGCTTTCAACGTCTTGCTTGGAAGACCCTGGCTACATCAGCATGCAGCTATTCCTTCATCATACCATCAATGTCTCAAATACTATTTCAATGGTCAAGCTGGAACATTGTATGGTGATAAGGCCCCGTTCAAGACATGTGAGTCTCAATACATTGAGGCAGAATTTTATCACATGAAGGGAAGAGAAAAATCTACAATGAAGGAAATTACCAAAATTAATGCTCCATATGGTTTGGAGAAAATTCCAATAAATCCATTTACACATGTGAGTACAGATTATGTGTTACCTATCAGTCAAATTGACAAAATATTCCCAAATCAAAATACTCTTATGGAAAGATCCATAATGTCAATTACGGAAATTGAGCCAGACAACATGGGAGAAATTGGTATCCTACCAAACAGTGATGAAAGCATAAGTGGTGACATTTTCATTTCATCTGCTGAAGTCCAACAAGTCTATACTTCACCAATCAGGCCAGAAGAAGTTATAGCAACACCAGAGGTGAATAATGATGTCGATTCTCAATCCATCATCTCCACTTTATTTCCCAAAGAAGTCCCTTTATCATCAATAGGGTCGGAAAAGGAAGCTTCTTCTTCAAAATGTGAAACTTTTTACATCTCTTATGATCATGAGAATTTCGTTTTGTCATCTACTATGCAAGTAGAAATGGAAGAAGTAGCACATAATGAAGAGGAAGAGGAAGGTCATAGAGATTCTCCTCCAGCATTTGAAGAGGGTATCTCTACCACTGTGGATGAACTCGGAGAAATAAATCTGGGTACAGAGAAAGATCCACGCCCCACTTTAATTAGTGCGGCCATGACCCTTGAAGAGAAAGAGATGTATATTTCTTTTCTAAAGCAAAAGAAAGATATTTTTTCTTGGAACTATACAGAAATTCCTGGTCTTGATCCTGATATTGCTACTCATCATTTGGGTTTACCAAAAGAACATCGAGGATTTAAGCAAGCCGTGAGAAGAACACACCCAACTTATGCTTCCAAAATTGAAGCTAAAGTGGATAAGCTGATCAAATCTAACTTCGTCAGAGAAGTTCAATATCCCATGTGGTTTGCTAATATTGTCCCTGTAAAGAAGAAGAACGGACAAATTAGGGTTTGCATCGATTTCAGAGATCTTAATCGGTATTGTCCTAAAGATGATTTCCCAGTTCCGATTACAGAACTCTTAATTGATGTGACGGCTGGTTATGAAGTACTCTCCTTCATGGATGGATATTCCAGATATAATCAGATCTGAATGGCCCCAGATGATGAGGAATCTACAGCTTTCAGAGCTCCTCAAGGTGTGTTTTGTTACCGAGTGATGCCCTTTGGTTTAAAGAATGCAGCTGCAACATATCAACGCGCCATGCATCGTATCTTCAAACCTTTCTTAGGGAAGTTTGTTGAGTGCTATATGGATGATTTGGTAGTTAAATACAAACAATGTTCTAATCACTTGGCTGATTTGGAAGTCATATTTCACAAACTTCGACAACATAATTTGAATATGAACCCCTTAAAATGTGCTTTTGGGGTAACCTCAGGAAAATTCCTCGGCTTTGTTGTACGCCATCGTGGTATTGAAGTCGATCCTGAGAAGACCAAATCAATCCTTGGTATGTCACCTCCTCATAAATTGAATGAATTAAGAGTACTTCAAGGACACTTAGCCGATATTCGGCGTTTCATCGCCAATTTGGCAGGCAAAAGTTTACCCTTTACCAATTTATTGAAAAAAGGAGTCACTTACCAGTGGACTGAAGAATGTCAAGAAGCATTTGATGTTCTCAAGAAATACCTCTTGAGTCCACCAGAAATCATGCCACCTGTTGAAGGTAGACCACTTATCCTCTATGTGACAGCTCTAGAGCGATCATTGGGTGCCTTTCTCACTCAAAAGAATGATGCTGGGAATGAAAATAGCCTCTACTATCTCAGTAGAACTATGCTTGAAGCAGAAACCCAATATTCAAGTATTGAGAAGTGTTGCCTATAATTAATCTTTGCAGTTCAGAAACTGAGACACTACCTGTAACATCACGAGGTCCAATTGGTATATCGTAATAATCCGCTCAAATTCATCCTTAGTCATCCAATGCTTACAGGACGTCTAGCAAGGTGGGCAGTTATCTTACATCAGTTCGACATTCAGTATGTGTCTCAAAAGGCAATAAAGGGCCAAGATCTGGCTGATTTCAGGGCTGAACATCCATCCATGGAAGACACGTCTTCAGATATTGAACTCCCTGATGAGGAAGTTTTCTCTATTCAAGAGAATCCTCAAACATGGGAAATGTATTTTGATGGTGCTTCCAGAAGTCCAACAGGGAAGAAAATGGAAAATCCTAAATTCAACAAAGTTGGTTTAGGAATTGTGCTCATTTCTCCAGATAGAACAGTGTTACCTTATTCCTTTTTATTGTGGGAAGGTGGTACTAATAATGAAGCCGAATACCAAGCTCTTATTACAGGCTTGGAGTTAGCGCTCCAAGCACAAGTGAATCACTTAAAGTTGAAAGGTGATTTAGACCTGGTAATCAAACAAGTCAATGGGGATTATGCCATCAAAAAAGAAGAATTAATCCCTTTGTATGATTACGTCAGAGAGTTAATGGCAGAATTCCCTTCAGAACAGACATTTTCTTATGTCCCAAGATCACAAAATGCTCAAGCTGATGCACTGGCTAATATAGCCACAGCTCTAGCAGATCCAAATCGGGACGAGACAACCATCAGTATTTCCCACCGTCGTGCAATTTCACTTTATGTTCAAGCCAAAACAGAGGAAATTAATGAAATTAGCCCCATTCCTGAACCATATGGTCATACTATAGGATGGATGTCACCTATCAGGGAATACCTTCAAAATGGAACACTTCCACCTGATAGAGCCGAGAAAGAACAAATCCGGCGACGTGTGGTCAATTTTACTCTTTATGATAGCCAAAACCACCTAGAGAAAATTCTCTACAAACGTGGTTTTGATGGAGTTCTCTTCAGATGCATTGATGGTGGAGAGACAATGGATGTCATGAAAGAATTGCATGCAGGAGTCTGTGGTGCCCACCAGTCTGGACATAGATTGTCTGATCAAATTCGAAGGCTTGGATACTTTTGGCCTTCAATGATACAAGATTGTGTTGATTTCACAAAGAAGTGTCATTCATGTCAAGTACATGCCAACATCATTCATCAACCTCCATAGTTGCTTCATACTGCTAAATACTCATGGCCATTTTCCACATGGGGAATGGATGTGGTGGGACCTTACCCTTCAGCTACAGCCAAGCAGTTTAAGTACATTCTTACTTCTACTGATTTCTTTTCCAAATGGGCAGAGGTAGTACCTCTCAAAGAAGTCAGTTCTAAATGCATTGTTAGCTTCATCAAGTCTAACATCATTACTAGATTTGGTGTCCCTTATACCATATTAACGGACAACGGCACCAACTTCTGTTCTTCTGAGGAGAAGAAATTGAATCAAGAATACAACATTAAATCGAACCATTCATCTCGGTATCATGCGGCGGACAATGGCCAAATAGAAGCCTTTAACAAGACTCTTTCAAATATACTGCAAAAAATGGTGGATAAAGATAAGAGGTCATGGCCTGATAAACTCTTTCATGCTTTATGGGCTTATCGGACAACCACCCGCAATGCAACGTGGTCAACTCCATATTCGTTGGTTTATGGAACAGAAGAAGTCTTTCCAATTGAAGTTCAATTTCCCTCACTCAGAGTAGCCATTTGTGATCAGTTATCTACATATGAGAAATCTCAAAAGCGATTGAATGAATTGTAATAGTTAGATGAGAAAAGATTTTGCACTTTGCACCACTTGGAAATCTATCAGAATCGAATAGCACGAGCTTTTAACAAAAAAGTTCATCTTCATTCATTCATTCAGGGAGAATTGGTATTGGTTCTCATAACACCAATGACACCAGGAAAGAAGCCTCCCAAGCTTGAACCAAAATGGGACGGACCTTATTCAATACCTAAGGTCTACTCCAATGGAGCATATTCATTAATCTCAATGGATGGAGAACACATCACGACTCCAACCAATGCCAGATTTCTGAAGAAATATGTTCTATAAACACAAAATATGATCCCTAGAACCAAGATTCTTACAATTGGTTCACACAACAATGGTCCAGTATGACCTTACACTGCAACTTTGTCCAACATGACGTTAAACTGTAGGAAAGTCCCTTACGTCCGGAAAGACGTTAAACTACATAAGCACTTAATAGTCCAGTATGACTTTAAACTGAATCATCCATGGTCTATGCATATGACCTTAAACTATTTGCACTTTCATCCAACATGATGTTAAACAGTAGAAAAGAAGATGTCCCTGCAACATGACACTAAACTGTGCAACACCATTTCGTCCTTGCTATATGACATTAAACTATACAGCAATGGTCCAGTATGACCATAAACTGCAACTCTGTCCCACACGATGTTAAACTGTTAAAAAGTTCCCTAAACCGTCCAGCATGACCTTAAACTGCATCTTCCTTGGTCCATGAATATGACCATAAACTATTTGCAAGTCCCTTACGTCCAGTAATACGTTAAATTGTGACGTCCTAACTACATGACGCGAAACTGTATAAAAGTCCCTTACGCCCGGAAAGACGTTAAACTATATAATCTAAATGGTCCAGCATGACATTAAACTGCACCATTCACGGTCCATGCATATGACCTTAAACTATTCGCACTTTCGTCCGACATGACGTTAAAATGGTACACTCTTTTGTCTGTACTTCATGACATTAAACTGCACAATCCCCCTTTTGTCCAATATGACGTTAAACTGTATTGTCCCCACCGTCCTAACTACATGACGCTAAACTGTACAGAAAATCCTTGATATGTCTCACATGACATTAAACTGTTATTTTGTCCCTGCTACATGACACTAAACTGTGCAGCACCAATAGTCCTAACTGCAAGACTTTAAACTGCATAGTCCCTTGATATGTCCTACATGACATTAAACTGTGCATCGTTAAGGTTGTTGTTATCTCTTGTTTCTCACATCGAGTATGACTCACGTGAGCATAGAGAAAACCTCAACCATAACACTCTCTTTGGGCCCCTAACCATGTGTAAGTCCCAACAACATTTTTTATTAGATCATTTTCCCCAAGAACAACTTGATCATTAATTAATTCATTAATTGAACTACACGGACTTTGATCCTTTCCCTCCAGGATGGGTATGTAGGCAACCTCCCAGGGTTTAAGCCCGAAAACAATCTCTTCACATCGGTTCACCACCATCTCATATGATGTTGATTCTTGAAACCACACCTAGAATCAATATCTTTACATTGATTCACTTTCGTCCTTGTTATATGACGTTAAACTATGCAACACTTTTGTCCGGTACGACAATAAACTACAATATTATTTGATTTCCTCATTTGAGAGAGAACTATTATTGACATTGATTTTTCAATCATGGTTTTCATTTTCAAATGACTACGTGCATACATGGTAATACCTAAACTTTTTGTCTCAGATTAAACCATCATTGCACTAAAGTCCCCTTTCACCCTTCACATGTACGAACCAAATTTGTACAAAGGGTAGTTCTAGAACTACGTGGACTTGATTCCCATCCCTATTGGATACGTAGAAACATTCGAGTGTCCCTCGAATCCAGTCCCAAGTCTTTTGGGCCTAACCCCAAATTTCACTTTTAGTCCCTTAGCTGAAAAGTCCTCATGAAAACACACACTGTGTATTCATTATTATGGTCCGAATTCTATGAAACTAAACTAAGATCTCTAATATTTTTGTCCTACACGACGTCAAACTGCATTTCATGAACTACGTATGGCTTGATTCTCATTCTTATGAGATACGTAGTGAAGTCCAAAATTTCAATTCAGGACTCAGCCACAATATGATTATGGTTATCATTGACCTATGTATCTCTATATATATTGGACAATACCCATATTTATGTGTTATAATCCTAACCTTAAATATTTTCAGATCTTCATAACCCTTTTCATGACTTCTAGTCACAAAAATGTCAAACTTCTGAGAATTCTTTTGCTTGACTATGCAGCTTGTGCCCATAGGTGGCCTTGCATAAACAGTCTACATAACAGACTTGTCAACCGAAAGATGCTATTTATTTGACCATGCAGCCAATTCCCTTAGGTGGCCCTGCATAATTCAACCCCCTAACGGGTTTTTTAAATGATAGTAACTTCATTCTTGGGAAGAATGCCTCTTTTGTCCTTATTTGTCTTAAACGACAGTATGTAGGGATCTGCAAAAAAAATAGTCATCCTTAACATATTTCTCCCATATCCTTTTTCATGATCTAAAAGTATTCAAGTCTATGGTTTATTCTTCTTCCCTACGTTTGGGTCAGACCTTCGTAGGAGTGATATTCATCCAGTTCTTCGATATTCTTGTTCGGAAATATCTTCTCCATATTTAAGTACCTCTTTACATACAACAAACTCTATACTTTAGAAAATTTGAATCTCCATAAACTTTCACTGGCTTTTAGCACTAGGAAAGTAAATTTTTGAGAGTTCTTTCGCCTGACTATGCAGCACGTGCCCATAGGTGGCCTTGCATAAATAGTCCACATAACAGACTTGTCATCCTAAAGATACTATTTATTTGACCATGCAGCCAATTCCCTTAGGTGGCCCTGCATATTTCAACCCCCTAACGGGTTTTGTTAAATAATAGTAACTCCATTCTTGGAAACTACTTCTTCTAATGCCTTTTAGCTCGTTTTCATATCATTCCTCATATTCAAATATTCTTAAGCCATAGTTTACATATTTTCTCTCATACTTGAGTATGGTAATATGTTTTCAGATAAATTTTCATGGAATTGAATCAATTTTAATCCATTTTGGTCAAAGCTTTTTCGACCTTAAACATTAGCCCCTTTATGTCTGGTATGCATGACTTTAAACTGCCCACAAAAGACAATGGAACTCTGAATAAAAGTCGAGTTCCAGCTCACTAAATATACATTTTTTAAAATTTAGGTAATATTGAGAAATTAAAAGATTCAATGTTTGTAGGGTTATTTGTAATAATCCTAGTAAAAATCAAACTATGCTTACTAACCCCATTGGCTTAAGTAAATTTGAAGCAGGTAGTGAGAGAATGGTGGTACAAATAAGTGAAAGTGAAAGTGTTTTTCATTGATGCACAAGAGTTAGAAGGACATCCACAGACTGAAGTCTCTTCTCTTTTTCAAGAATTACAAGAGGCTTTCAACATAACACTTCATTTGATTTACTGCATCCTGAGCTTCATCAGCAACCACCTGGAATTCATTCATTCAACTGGATACAATAAGAGATGCACTGATACCATCTCTTCTTGGAACAATTGTAAAAGGATGTTCTTGAGTGCAGTTTGAGAAAATTTTCTGATGATCAAACAGTGAATCTGTTTCTGTCCAAGAGACTTGGAAGATGGATATATGGATTTGAGAATGGAGCATTGGAAGTAAAGAGCCATTTGGAGAGAGTACTCTTTTCAGATATTGCTCTAATACCATGTTTGTCTTCTCTCCACCAACCGGTAGTGGAAAACATTTCAGCACATGGGTTTTCCATTTTCATATCTGCAAGGAAATGACATGGAGGAAGAATTTGAAAGTTCACACCATTGTTGTTTCTCTTAATGCACATCATAACCGAAATAGAGGAGTAGCAGTGCAGCTGCATCTCAGGTGTATAATTGTTTTCATGTGGAACATTGACTCCTTGCAGATGACCATGACCACACAGAGGCAGATGGATGCTCTGTGGAAAATTAGGATGATATTTCTTCAAGTACTTAGCCAAATCTGGGAGAGTGATGTCGCATATATCATAGTAATCGTGGCCAATAATGTTCATCATGTCATCAATCCGCTTGCTAGCCAGTTCATCAGACGTTTTAATTCCCTTAGGAGCCACTAAATCTGCACAAAAGTTGAATAAATTAAACTCTTAAATGGGTTTATTTTTCATAAAATTTGTGAAAGAATTCGGAAAAAATGACTAAGGCATAAAGGCGCGCAAGTCTAAAACATGGCGCGCAAGTATTCATGTGTTGCGCTAGTTTTTGACGTGCAAGTGTAAACCGCGCAAGTACAAATACCTTTACAATAGCGCGACATCAAGGAAAACATTGGAAAACAGAGCAACCTACACGGCTAAGGTGACCTACGCGGCGAGAGCTCGAAGGTATGAAGTCCGGAAATCCGGATGCTTGTACGGAAGTGAGGCCCTCTATTTATAGACGCATTCGGGACCCTGCGCGCCGGACCCAGTGTGCTTAATGCCTGCGCGGAGAGAACTTGTGTGTCGCCCTCTGTGCCCTGAAGACTTGTGCGCCCCCTTTTCCTTTGGATGGATTTGATTTCCTCAGAGTCAAATCCTCATTTCTCTCCAGATCCAACTCTGAGGGGGGGACTTTTGTTGACGCTCCTTTCGTCACAGAATCTAAAAGATCGGAAAAGGGGAATAACTGAGCTCAAAGTTATTCAACCTTTGAAGAAAATATCAAAAATCAACAAAGGCATGAACAAAGGATCAACAGCAACTACACCGCGCAAGTTATATCACTGTCGCACAAGTGGAATTGCGCGACGCACCTTGGCGCACAAGTGACTTGCGCGACCTAAGTGATAACCGCCCGGTAACCGCCCGGGATCTTCTCCTACCTATAAATAGACCCTGTGGGCCCCCCATTCAAGAGGATATTTTACCAGAAACTCGGATTGAAGCTCCCGACGCCCAAGTCTCTTCTCAAAGCTTCCTGAACACTTCTAAGGTAATTTCTTACCTAGAATGGAAGATCTAAAGAGAAAAAGGAAGTCCTAAGTGTTGAAACTTATCAACACTTGCACGCCGCCTTATTTCCTTCAATAGAACTTGCGCATCCCTTTTCTGGAAGAACCTCAAGAGGATTCTAATGTGATTAATAAAGAGTCGCTCAAGTATTCTAATTCTGGTTGAAAATCGCGCAAGTAACCCTCATGTCACGCAATTATACTTGCGCGACCAATACATGTGCGCTGCCGCAATACTTGCGCGCCTTTCAAGACTTGCGCACCCCTACCTTTTTGGGTGACCATCTTGCCCATTTTACCCCTCTTAAGCCATTACACCTTTCCTTTTCAAGATTCAGTCTTCAAGACACTCTTCAAATCCATTTATGGCATGATTTCTTGATTTTAATTCCTTATGTGAAAGGAATTCTGTGGAATATCTCTAAAAACCTAGTGATTTAAGTATCCTTATGTCACTAAATATGGAGAGTTCATTCATTCAACCTCATCCTTTAAGATGAGTGAATCCTTAACTTGGGTCTCCTTTTTTAGGAATAATCCCCAGTTATAAGTCCTTTAATCTGGGCATCTTCCTTAGGAGTAAGCCCCAAATTCTTAAAGTTCCCAAACTTGGGCATCCTCCTCAGGAGTACGCCCCAAACCTTAATTCCTTAACTTGGGCATCCTCCTCAGGAGTAATCCCCAATCATCATCCTTTAATCTGGGAATCCTTCTTAGGAGTAAGCCCCGAGTCCCTTAATTTGGGCATCCTTCTTAGGAGTAAGCCCCAACCTGAAATATGGGCATCCTCCTCAGGAGTAAGCCCCAAACCTTAACCCCTAACCTCGGATTCCATTTCAGGAATAAGTCCCAGTAATAATCTTGGGCTTCCTTTTCAGGAATAAGCCCCAAGTCCCCTAATTTCTCTTTAACCAGTCCTAATTTACCCTTGATTTGGGTTTCCTTTTTAGGAGTAAAACCCAATCATAAGTCCCCTCCTAACTTGGGAATCCTCCTTAGTAGTAAGCCCAAAGATTAGATTATTCAAATCTCCATGAAGCACATATAGCTTTATGGACCCTGTTCATGGATTTTTTCCCTAAAAGAGAATCCTAAACCTTCATCTATCTGGTCAGTCATACATACATAATCCCCAAACCATTTCTTATGATTGCATCTTTCATGGCACAATTGTCTAATTTTTTACCAATAAATCGTGTTTCTCACACCGAGCATGACTCACGTGAGCTTAGAGTGTAAAAGTAATTATGACATCCTTCTTTGATCCATCAATCATAAACGTTATACTCCCTTACTCGAACTACGTGGGTTCTGATTCCTTTTCCAAAACAAAGGATACGTAGGTAGCCCATTTATGGGTTCGATCCCAACTTTGAAATAATCCATGTCCTTCTGAATTACGATAAACTTCAAGTGCCCCACTTAGTGTCTTTAAAACCATCCTGGTCATCATAATGACCAAGAGACTTTTATAAAGGTTTTCGAAGGATACCATTGACTAAGAATCTCTAAATAGATACAGATGATTCTCTATTGATGAAGAACCTCGAATACATATAAAAGATCCTCTAAATTTCTTACATATTTAATCATTGATTGTTAAACTAAAGGAAATCTCATTTTATACTTGGTAATGTAATAAGGATTCACGAACATAACTTAAATCTATAAAGAGAGTACCGGAGTAGAAAATAATTCCCCTCAAAAAGGTGTGATGAGTCCAACCTCCCATCCTCTCGACCAATGAAAATTCCTAAGCCTCATTAACTCACAAGCTAATGAGCGCCTAACTTTGGAAAGTAGGTCCAAACGGATGTGGAATCATTGGATGTTTACTGTTCTACGAACAAAACCTTTAGAAACCGATCAGAACATTTGAATCTCCCATCCAGGAGGTCATCCCCGAATTCCGTGCGAAACAATGATGAATGGCGATGAAAAAAAATTTACAAAGAAGAAAAAATTAACCCCTACCTCAAGCGTTGTTGATTCGTCACGGGGAAAGGACGTCGTGGAAGATGGCGTCGCAGAAGGAGGATCGTCGGTGTCGTGTCGTCGATCTCTGAGGATGGTGTCTCTCACCGGCTGTGGAGAGGGAAGAAGATGGTACGATGAACTCCCCTTTGTGGTGACAGAGTTATTCATCGAAGGCTCGGCGTTCTTCGCGTTCTTCGATGAGGAAGAAGATATTCTTCAACAGTTAGAGAAAATCCTCTCCAAATCCTCCTTGCACAATGAAAATCCCACTTAATGAAATAAGACTTTTTCTTACTTAATTAACACACAATCCAACTCAAAATTTTAAATTAAAAAATTCAAAATTAATTCACATAACATGTCAAAATTTATTGAAGTGATAAGTTGGAAAAATTAAATTGGGGGGGGGGGTTGAGGAGTTAGTAATGTGAGGGGTTGGGCTCGTGTGAGGCCCACCCCACCTTTATCCTCTTTTGGTTGGTTAACAACTTGTGGGTTCCACCCCCAACTCCCATACTTAGGATATAACTACCTAGAGAAAAATAAATAAAATTGTGATATAATTTTATTTATTCCTCACCAAATCCACAATTTTTTTAACAACTTATCATGAGCAAACACACCTTTGGAAAAGGTGATCCTAAGAAGTTACAGGCGCTGTGGTTTCATCAGTGCGCTCAGATTTTGATTCTGAGCACTAGTTCAATATTTAGGAAAAACACGCTCATTTGTTCACTAAAGGTACCCAAGATAAACTTCATAAAATTATTCTGGGCTCACCGAGCCTTAGATTCAGGTGCCGTCAGAAACTGCATTCTTTTAAAATCCCAACGAAAATTATGAAAAAAATAATTCCTTGAATTTTATGTGTCTTTACACCTTCCTAGGAGGCAGTGCCTGATTGTCTCGCTTCGATGGTGGTGGTGCATTGCGTGGGGGAAGCTTTCGATTTTGAGGCGGTCGCTACAGGGTGGGATCCTGCGCTTGAGGTGGAGGGCCTTTGTGGGGTTGCAGGGCTTGTGCCGCTGGATGTAATTTTAACTGTCTGGGGGCTTCTATTTGGGCCACCGGAGCGGGTTCGGCTCTAGTAGCCCTCATGGCTGGGATCATAGGGGTAGCAGACGTGCCTGACTAACCTGTTGCATAGCTTCCTCGAGGCACTGAGCCTTATCTGAGAAATCCCAGAACCCTCCAGGGTAGTTCTGGGTGATCAGGAAAGGAACCAAGTCAATTTTAACGTTCCCTACACACATCTTCGGTAATTGATCCTAAGTCAGTGGCATGTCGAGGGAGTATGTAAGCCCTTTCCACCGGGAGATGAAGTCTGTGACTCGCTCATCACGCCTTTGTTTACATATGAAGAGGTCTGCGATGCTGGTCTTTCACGTGGTGGAGATGAACTGGTATAGGAACTGCCTTTAGAGATCCTCCCATCTGGTCACTGATCCGATAGGGAGTTGGATGTACCAGATGAATGCGGGCCCCTCTAATGTATTCATGAAACATCAGAGCTTGGTGGATTCTTGATGGGATGGGGTCCCTAGCATGGGGTCACACCTAGAAGAAAAGTGGGCCAAGTGCTACGGTGGGTCCCTTGTCCCGTTGAAGGGCGAGAAAGTGGGTTCCCAAAACCCGGGGGTGCATGCATATCATCCACCCACGCGGGATATGGATTGTCATCCGGTGGGACTTCCACCTTCCACATTTCCAATGCTTCGAGGTGGGCGATGAGTGTCGCTATAAGATCATATGGTTGGGGGTCCCTGTCTTGATGGGGATAACTCATCACAAGTGCGTTGCCAGGTTCTTAAAAATGGTAGATGGCTTCAGCAGCTCGTGGAGCGACTGGAAGAAAGGCTTGTGGGGCAGCTGGGGGAACCCAAGCTAGATTCCTCGGATTGCCTCACCGTTCATGAGGATTTGGAGAGATGTGTCGTGCCCTCTTTTCGTGATTTCTGGCTTATACACTGTCTATGGAAGTACCATGATCAGGGTTGCCCGGAGGCATCTCGCTGGGGGGAAATTGTTCTTGCCCCGGCTTGGGATTACCATAGTCGGGTCGCCGCTCTGCAGTGCGCTTGGCCAGGAGTTCGTCGGCCAGCCTCTTCTGCTCATCGAGTTGCTAGCGCAATGCAGCCTTTTTCGTGGTCTTCGTTCATCTTCTACACTGAGGCGGATGGGTCAGAGTGATTGACAGTTCCAACGTGCTCCTTACCCTTACCAGTCATCTGACTGAGTACTAGCGACTCGGTGGGTACAGGGAGGCCTAGAAGGCTCCTCTACTGATGGGTAACCCTCCCCGATGGGTCCAGAAGAGGTGGTACACCTTCAGAGGATAGGTCTCCATCGATAAATACAAGATCGTTCTGCTTCTCCACTACGTCAGCCATGTGGACCGTGACCCCTCTTGGGGGCATGTCCTCAATGTCGCATTACGAATTAGGCTGCCGTTGGATATGACTAAAGAGGACGGCGGCCTACTGTCCCCAGCCATGAAATTGCACATGGGGGTAGCTTGCCTGATGATTCTGCGGAGTACATTGAGACTCTGAATGCATTTCCATTGAAGGGTGCTCTGGTGGCCTGGTGACTTAGGGCGCTGGGCCATAGGGAGTGCGGTCAAATCGATCAGGTGGCATCACTCACCAATTTTCTCAATGTGCTCTCAGCTCCTGGGGTACACTACTCGCTCATAACGAAGGCAGAAGTGCGTCGCCAATAGGGGTTTGCGGAAGCACCTTACTTATTCTCGGGTAAGGGACTCCGGCGCGCAAAAGTTCAGCACTGCTATTGACCAGAACTTCTTCGGGAAGTGATCTGATACGAGAATGTTCCAGATTCTCTTGGGCTGGGACTGAGTGTCTGGCCTTGTATTTCCCCACTCGTCAACAGGAGGCGGCTGAGAAACCTGTAGCTGTACCGAGGAGGACCGCTGGGACAATAAGCTGGGCGGCGGAGAATACAACGAACGAGTTAACTGGCTGCCGAATTCCGAGCCATCCTCTGAAGAGTGAGGTGACATGACCACAATATCACGATACAATGGGATGATAGCCGTAGCTTCTGGCATAGGAACTACGGTCACCGGCGAGGGGTCACGGTGTTGCTCTACCGTCGTTGGTCCCCAAAATAGATCCATGTGATCTCTGGTAGAGGTAGAGGGCGCCTCTAGTGACGATGGTGGTGATTGCATGATCGGAACCTACGGGATTTCCATAATTTCCTCCTCCTGGACGTACTTACCGAGAGAGGTGGGGATCCGGTAGACTTTGCATTCTAGGAGAAGGAGTCTGACACGCCTTGTTCCTGCCCTAGTCCTTGACATGAAGAAGCAGGGAGAAGGTTCCATCGCTGAGTCGCATTCTGTTTTAGAATCCGAGAAGAGGGCTGTTTTGACCACCACTTGGTCCTTCCCGGTACTCTTCTTGTAGCGGCGACGACCCACTCTCCTTCCCCTGGATGGCACTTCGGGATAAGGTTGATTCTCGACATGTAGTCTCGGAGCGGCACTTGTGCAATTTCGGAGAGGACTCCCTCTTGAGACAGCCGTGGTGCAAGGGGAACCAAGGAAAATGTCAAAGGGTACATGGGGAGGACCGCCATGGATAGCACCCACGTGGGTGGAACCTCTATTGGAACCAGCAGGAGCAGGGGGAGGACCTCCATGATTGGTGCGGGTGGAGCGAGGCTGACCTTCACCGCTTAGGTTGTCGGGGCAAGGAGGACCTTCACCAATTTCAAAGAAGACGTAGGGAGGATCCCAACATTTGGGAGGGACCAAATGGGAAATTCCTTCACATCCACATTCAGGGGTAGGAGGAGGAACTCCATACCAGGTGTGGTTGGAATGAGAGAGACCTCCGCACCAAGCATCACTGCCACGGGGGAGTTCTTCATTCGGGATGGGGGTAGCATGATACATCCATCCATGATGAGATTTGGAGTAGGGAATGCCCATGATATGTGGAATAGTGGTAAGGGGAGGACCGTCGTATGGAGTGACGTCACTGTGAATTGGTTCGCGGTGATCACCGCTCGGTCCTACGACCCCGAGAGCCAACCCAACCTGCCCATGGAGCAGTTGAGGCCTCAGTTATGGTTTGGTGAAGGAGTTCCCCTTCTTAGTGTATGCAGGGACTCCATGATGCACTTCGTAAGTGGCTCGGGCCGTAGTAGCTGTCGATGTCGATGCCCCTTGAAGGGCATCCTCGGCTCGGGCCCGACTCTAGCGTCGGGTCAGACGAGCTGGTGCAGGTAGTGCGGGGCATAGCCTATCTTCTCCACTGGTAAAGCTGGATGGCGACGCTGATGCGACCGGATGGGGGCCCTTGCCTGGAGCCCTTGGATTGGGACTCTGACTGGGCTTAGCCGGACATCACCCACCTCATCAGCGTAATGTAAGGAGACGTCAAGCCATTCTGGGGACATGCTCCAAAAACGATTATAGGTTGGGGTGGGGTGAAGGGGCTGCATGTGCGGCCTTTGAGGGTGGCGTTGATGGTGGGGCCTGGATGCCTCCAAGTCCAGGTGGTCCATATCCCGAGATAGGATGACCCCTTCCTCCTCTTACCTTTGTAAAAGGTTGTTGATCACCCTTCGTTGGATTATCTCTGACGGGGAGAGGGGACGTGGTCGTCCCGTATTCACGGATTTAAAGGCCATCGTGACGGTAGTGGAGCCACGCGGTGCAGCTGTGCTGGTTTTTGCCCCGCCCCTGCGTAGGCGAGCAGGCGGTGATCGTGTCTCCATAGCAGCAACCTGGTTCTTGGGAAGCAGGAAGATCAACTCGTCAGTACTTCGAGGAAAAGAATTGACAACCAGTTCCCCGGCGTCATTCCGTCCTCCATGGCAGTAAGAGGGATACATGCTGACAATGTTGCAGAATGGAATGCCCCATGTTCTACTGCACCAACTCTTGGTGTGTTTCATGCCAGGCCTGCTATTTTCTTGGTGGGACCCAACACCAGATATCTAGATCAGATGACACGTCAATATACATATGTCTTTAATGCTACTAATCTCTATATTGAGGAGAATAACTTCACATCGGGTTCACCATTTCTGTTTAGGAAGCTTTTGTCGGGGCGTGCCCATCTATCTTCTTGGGTGCGGCAGGCATGGATTTCTTGTGTTGCCCCGCATTCCCACTTTCCAACGGCGGGAAGCATTCACTCCTTATTCTGGGACGTCTTCTACTTGATCGAAACTGGGATGATGGGATGTCAGATCATCCTTCCATGGATTCCTCTTCGGAACTCGTCACCTAGTCTGGGTATCCCTCATAGATTTAATACGTTGTTCGTGAAACTCTTCTTAGGTCCATGTTTCCATGGACGCTGGTTAATTACACTGCTTCTTTCAGGACATTCCAAATGGTCTGGTCAAGGCAGTAACCTTCAGTCGGGGGAGTAGTCACGTCGAGGCATCAATAACGTGTCTACACGGTAGGTAATTGGTGTGTCTATCTTTTGTCCCTTATTATAGGGCTTCTCGAGGGTGTGGAAGCCCGAGGAATCCCACATCAAGCATTGGGAATCATATGCCATAGGCATGTATTTGAGGTTTTCCTCAACTTCCTATGTTTAGCACAGGGTATGTCGCAGGTTTAACATCCAGTGGAGATGGATCAGCCTGATCATAACACTAGCTAGAGTGGATCAAATTGAGGAATTTCCCCTTGAGGGGGGGATGCCGATATCGGGGTCGGCCCATGGGCGGCTTCCTGGATGTTGTGGAGAGGAGTGGAGTGGCATGATCTCATCGGTATGTGGCGGCCCGGGTGAGAATCAGGATGCATGATAGATAGATGAATGATGTTGGGGGGGGGGGTGGGATGAAATGGGATCATCACAAGGGAGATAGTAAAGTTGGTCTTGAGCCTAGAAGAGACCTCCTCCATATCCCCATGGCAGGGAATCAAAGTCCGCGTAGTTCGGTGGGGCGATGGGACACCTGTGGAGGGAGCTCGTGAGAATGGATGCATGGATTGGTGATGGGCTTGAACCTCATGAGGTTTCTTATGTACCATTCCTTCGCATGGATCAAATACTACGTAGTTCAGGATGGACACCGGAAGGCCGACGTGAAGGAGGACCAGGGGTCCAGGTGGTAGTGGGCTTGAAACACGTGGAGGATTCCTACGTACCATGCCTTAACATGGATCAAAGTCTTCATAGTTCAAATTGGTGTGCCGGAGAACCAAAGCGAGTTAGGACCTTGGTCTAGATGCTGTGAGGCTTACACACTAGGCTACCCAAGTGTTGGTGAACCGACGTGAAGGGGGTTGGAGTGACCAATGGGTGGTGGTGGGCTTGGACCTCGTGAGGCTTCCTACATACCATTCCTGGACACGGATAAAAATCCACGTAGTTCAGGTGAATTTGGTGGGTGTTGTAGATCTGACGTGAAGGTGGACCTTGGTCCAATGGGTGACGATCTTGAACCTCATGGAGGCTTCCTACATACCATGCCTTGACATGGATCAAAGACCTCATAGTTGAAAATGGCTTCGTCAGCGAACCGATGATAAGGTGAACCCAAGGGTCCACTGGTGGTGGGCATGAACCTCGTGGAGGCTTCCTACGTACCATGCCTTGACATGGATCAAAGTCCACGTAGTTCCGGATAATCACAACGGCTTACCGCTAGGCTGTAATGCAGTTTAACGTCGTGCAGGATGAGGGTGAACCCTGATGTGAATAAACAACGGACAGTGGGCTTGAACCTCATGGAGGATTCCTATGTTCCATTCCATGACATGGATCAAAGACCTCGTTGTTCAAATGGTTGTATAGTTTAATGTAATGCGGGACAACATACAGTTTAACGTCATGATGGACAGGGTATTGTCATGGCCAACACTTACTCTAAGCCCACGTGAGTCGTGCTAGGTGTGAGAAACAAGAGGAAGCAGAGACCTGACGATCACGTCGCAAAGGGTGTGTCCGTGTGAAACGAAGAGGGTCTCATGCGTTAGGAGGCCCATGGTGTTGGGAGTTTCTCTGGGATGGAGGCCCAAAGTGTGGCAATGCGCAGCAGGAGAGGGAATTGAGATCAAAGATGGAAGGTGCCTCGTTCCCTATCACGCCCTCCACTAGACATGGTAGCGGGGAAGTACGGAGGAGCATGGGTGCTACAATCTGCAAGAGAGGCTTGGGGGGTCACCCCAAGGTGGTTTCCCTTCTCCCGTGGACATACGCTACTCCGAGAAGGAGGATATCATCCCCGGTGTGGGTGATTCCATTCCCGTTGAGAAGAGAGACGTAAAGAATGTCCGAGACGGGGGGACCCTGCATGCGGGGCACGGGATCAGGTCACAGTTTAACGTCATGTGTTGAGGATGATGTGCTTGGAAGTTTATTGTCCTTCATCTTGGACGAGGCGGATTTACTCCGCACCCCTAGAACATACATGACCTGTACCCCCTGCCCCCTGGGGGAGGGAAAGTACCAGTAAAGCCATGGAAAAGGGGGGGGGGGTCACAAAGTGAACCATCGAGGGGTCCACGTTAGCGTGGATATGGGATGATTAAAAATCCATTAGCGTGCCTATGCGAAGAAGCATTAGGCGAAGCAACTCTACGAGTGGTGTCGTCCACGGGACTTTGAAATCACATCGTGCAAACATCGAGGGTTGCAAGGGAAGTGGAATTTCCAAGTAAATGGGTATGCTTTGCGAAGTGGAGTTCCTTGGACTTAGCATGGGGAAGATGTACAAGTGGGAGGTGAATCACGAATTGGAAGGGTGTTCGCGAAGAATAGCCTCACGAAGCGGAGGTGCCTCGTGAAGCAAGGAGTAGTGAAGAAGTGTGCTTCGCGAAGGGCAGTGACCCTGCCCTGGCATGTGGATCACTTGTACAAGATGGGTGTTTCACGAAGCATAAATTCCCCGCGACAACCTGGGTTCCCTTGGGAATCCCCATCCTTCAAAAATTCCCTTAGTCTTTGCGAATGGCATTCCTCTCAGAAGAGGGGCTCAAAACGAGACAAGGTGAAGGCCTCACACGAAGAAAAAATACCTCATAGAGCTCATGATTCCCAGAGCAAAGGGTGCTTCGCGATTTGGGAGCTGAGAAGCCGAAGGTCGGATTGTCTATCCTGTGGGCTCAGTTGTAGCCCAATATTAATATGCAAGGGGCGTTGAGAAGCAGAGCTCACACGACGTGAAGGATCTTTGGTTGCTTCGTGGTGGGTCACGAACGTCAACCAAGTTCGTGTAGGGTTACCGCCTCCTTTTCTTCGCAGTGAGCTCGCGAACGTCAGGGCGCTCGCAGATTGGACCGCCTCTGGGGCTTCGCGGTAGGCTCGCAAACGTCAGGGCGTTCGCGGAGCGCTAACACCTCATTCACTTCGCGGCGGCTGCATTGCTCATGGGAGCTCCGTGTCGGGGCTTCGCGAGGCAGCGCGCAGGCTTCTTTTCCTTCTTCCCTTTGCGTCCGATAGTTTGGTGCCAACATTAATAAAATAATTTTACCTATTTATATAATACTTTTAAATCCAATAAATCTAAAACATTCTCCAAAATTACCCATATAATCAATTATTACACAAGAAGCCTAATATAGTGTTCTGCATTCAATTTGGTCTCCATACATATCCCTATATTTATATTATTTATTGAATAAAATGAGGGTTACATGTAACAATCTAAAACAATATTATAAATTCCTCATACTCATCCTTCCTTTTTTAAAATTATGACTTTACAATTTCATGAAAAATATATATTGGACAACCCTCGACTTTCCACATTGCCCAAATCCATTATTGACTCCCACATCCTATATTTTTATCCAATATTAATAATTAGGTGGTTGGGATCTCACATCATCATATCCAACATCAATTGTTTCCTAGATTATAGATCTATTAAATGATTTAATCAAATGTATATGAACGTTTTGCACCATTTTCCACATTACCACCAGATTGGTTTGATGGGGTAAATTTTGAGTCATTTTATCCACTCAATCAGATGGTTAGGAATGGATATCAGAATACTGAACACTATCCCATGGTTATGGATAATTATCCCATATTCCACTATTTTATCAAAATTTTATGGATAATAATTATCGTCATATATTCCTCATTTTTTCAAAATCCCCCCCACTATGCCACCTAACATATTAGTTTGTCTTTGTTTGACCATTACCATCTCCAAAAATAATAATCTATGGTAGATCACATTCCAGTTTTTCCAAAATAGAGTATATTGTTCTATTATTCATTTTTAAGGGGCTAAAAATCTAGATAGAAATATGAAATAGAGAAAATGTGAGAATTATCTTAATTTAGAACATTAATTCAGTGGATTTTTATGGGGTTAGTTTTTTTAGAATTTTTTGGATATAGAATAAGGTATTGTAGGTTTATTTATTCATTAAAATAAAAATTTCACAACAATTTTATAAACATTTCCCAAGAATATATAAGTAGGTTATCTTAAATTTAATTTGTTCTATTACAACGAACCCAATATAAGTGGATTGATTTTGTACAATTAATAACACCATAATATATCATGATATTGTTCCATGAAGAATTAATAAAAAATAGTTTAAATTATTATGTATTTATACATGTTGGTGTGTCAATAAAACATAGAATTATATAATGATCTAGTGATCCTTTGTCCAAGGATCCCTGAATTTTTTATATCCTTATGGTTTCACCTACATGTAGATTCCACCCAAAATCCCTATATCAACTATATAATAGCAGTTTATAAGGGGATAAATACATCAAGACATAATAACATTATTTTATTAATTAAAATAAATTGTAAAAAAATGTATTCATCATTTTTGAGAAAAACTAGGTCTATGTTTTAAAATGATTAAGAACATAAACTAGTGTAAACACTCCTTCTTAGCCTAAATAACATATTTCATGTCTAATATGATAATTGGATTAATGAGAGCATACTAATTTTCCACTATTAATAAAAAATAAATATTTAAAAAAAATACAAAGATGATTAATAAAAAATAAATATACTCATTTAAATTAAAATTGGTGGTATTAAAACCATCAAAACTACATAATTTGTATGATTAAAATCATAGAGAATGAAATTACTATGTAAGGACTTATACTATTCCATCCACCAAAACCTTTTTATATTATTGAATTGAAAAAATAATAATATACATCCACTCTCACACTTTTCACCATATACAGAGAAACCCTCAAAAAATATTAATAAAATAATTGAAATGATCGTAAATATAGTTTTTTATTGATAAAAGCTAAAAAATAAACCATAATCTAAAAAGAACATAAAAAGAAATTTATCCTCACTCAACTAATTACCTCAAGTATCCCATTTTATATAAATTGTGATCTCTAACCGAATGCAGGAGGAATATAAACTTCCTAAAAACTATTAAAAAATAGATCATAATTATCACTAGAGTCCATTAAAACAAAAGATTGATATTATAATTTAATTTATTTATGATATCATCATTTGATGATTGTTTCTCACTCAACACATTCTTTCATAACCAAGAAAAATATACCAAACACCCATGGAAAGAGTTACAGACTCCCATCCATTAAGGAATATCCAAATGCCTCATTATAAATATTACAAATCATCACTTATCAAGTCAAAAAAATATTTTAGGACTATATAAGAAACCAAAAATAACAAATCATTTGTTTTAAAAGTTAGAAATTAATTTGAATTACAATATTTCTCAATAATATGTTAATACATTATTAGACAAATTATCATTTCACCATATAAGATGGTTATCTTTTTTTAGAACCCCGTAAATGTTTATTTCATTAGTACCTATTATGGTCTCCAAAGGGTCAACCAATGAATAAAATAAGGATATTATACACCTTACAATGAAATCACTTATCAGATAAAAAAATTATTGATCAATCTAATTGTGGATGGAAATTCAATCTTATATAATTATAGGCAGTCTATTTTTCTATTTCAACGACACTTGTTTAAGTTATTTATAGAATTATTAATAAATTTTATTATCATTATACACATTGAAACCATCTACTAAACCTCCAAAAATATCCAAGAGTTATTTCACAACTGTAACAAATAATTTTCTTAACACTACGATTTTCATACCCATTGAATTCAAATACAACCAAAGAAAACCCCTCATTAAATATTTCATATTCACCTGCTCGTTAAGAAATATAATCCTCTCTAGCTAGTCATAAGGATATTATCACCTATAACAGTGATCATTCATACAACTAAATTTTCTCTAACAATAAAAAAACATTCCACCTACCACATTAGTTTCCATTACAATCCGAAAATATAATATCATGGACATCTCGTTATATTGAATTATTATACATACAAAATTTTCAACTGATATTTGTTATTTAATACTCATTTAAACTATATGGATGTTCTAGTTAACATATCACCGCTCTATTGTGAGAGAAATAATAAAGCGTGATCTAACATCCTAAACCTTTTTACAAAACCATGGAATACTATAGTATATTTTTATCAATACACATAGAACCACACCTAAGGTGGACCGTCTTTTTTATGTATAAATTACCAAAAATATCTAATATAGGACCTATAATATCACTTACCTAAAGTATAGTGTTTCTAATGGGTCCCTCAAAATACATAAATTCATAATTGTTTCACTTCTTATGAAAATATATACAATTCATTCATTAAATATTCATGAAAAACTAATCGCAACAAAACCACAACATTAATGAGAATCATCACAATACATTCCCATAAAGATTCACCATATGTGGATATAACACCTAAAAACAAGTGCGTTGGTGGAATCATATAATTTAAATGGTTACAATGTTATTTTAAGTAAGTAAAATTGTATATTTTTTGTATTGATATTGTGAATTAGAATTGTAGATGCATTTTAAATGGTTGAAATATTTTTTTTGAGGATGGATCTTTGTGTTTTGGAGGCATATAGAGTGTTATTGGATCCATTTCAACAGTATGTTATCAATTTGGGAGAAAAATATATTATAGTTAAAAGGCTACATAATAAATAGATTGTTATACAATAAATACTTTCTTGAGTATGACTAATATATTATATATGTAACATCAAAGACTTTAGTATATATTTTATACCTTAAATAATATTTAGTTTGATATCATTCTTTACATGAACGTAATTGAATGTTGTTATACATTATTTAATTTATATAATAACCTTTAAAATATTATTACAACAACATATAAGATACCAATATATGAAATAATAAATTATAATTTATTAAATTTCAAAATGGGAATAAATTTTTTTTATAAACACATATCATTTGAAAATATTATTTGTAAATAAATTTTTTATTTATTTTAATTTTTATTTTTAACAAATAGATAAATATATTGATCAATAAAATATAAATAGATAAAAATAAATTTTTAAAATATATAATATAATTTTTTATGTAGTACAATTTTCTATCATTTTTAAAAATTTCAATTTATAGTTGAAAATGGGGTTTTTGAAAAAAAACAATATATATTTTATTAAATTATCAACATTTTATAATGATCTATATGGTCAAAAAACAATTTCAGTGAAAAATATAAATTTACTAAATAACATTATGGATTTTAAAATATTATTTCATCTTAGAAAAACCATGACCAATATTTTTGAGAACTAATATAAAAGTTTACTTTAATAATGAAAATGATTTTATGTCTTTTCATTAAATTAATTAATATTTTTTAAAAAATTAAGTTATGTATTAATTTTAATGTATCATAAGATAAATTAAATTTATAATAAATTAATTTAGTTCGTAAAAATTAATTTCATTAAAAAATTTAACTCACGCATAAATTTTATGCATAAAAACAGGATTATCTTAAATATGGATTGTATGTGGTAGGATTTTTTATATTAAGATTAATTTTCATAAATCCTGGTATTTTAAATTTATAAATCTAAAATAATTTCAAGGACTATAAAACTCAGATTAAGTGGTAATATCAAAATTAATGTATAAAATTTTAATTAATTAACACCGTTGAATATGAATGTTATGGTGAAAAAAATACAGAGGGGTAAAGTGAATAATAAAAGTAAGAAAGATCTAAATAACTCAAAGACGTCCCCGACATGAGTGGATGGGAGTAAGTCCAACCATATATTTTCAAGAACTCCATGATTTCAAATTATTATGTTATTTTAACTTAAATAGTATTAATAATAATTCAATATTTTAAGGTAATTCCAAAAATACCATTCCCTTCTCTAATAAAAGGACACATATACACACCCTATTTACACACACTAAAATTTAAATTACCTTTTAATAATGCACATATTTTTTTAATAGAACCATCTACAATTACCCACTTCCTTTTAATACCAATAATTATCATAATCCATTATTTTACAAGAAATATTGCAATGAAAATATATGTTCTCGACATTGGTATTTATTCATCATAGTAATTTATTATTTTTACTTTTTATATCCTTATATCTATGCAAACTGTTAATATAATTGACTGAGGTGAATTTATATACAAAATTTACATTCTATTTCTTTATCATAAATTACTCATAATCATGTGTTAACTTTTTAATCCATAACCATCGACCATGTGTTTAGGTGGAATATCTCCTCCACAAAGAGATGTGGTTTGTTTTTCGTGACCACATTTAAGGGTTAATACCATGGATGAAAATGATTAATAATTGTATTTTTCGTGCCTCAATTATTACATATAAACTTTTAATATTTTTTTTTTCAAACCTTCATCGTGTTGTTTGGAGAATGAAAGTGTGTTCATCATGTACTCGAGGACTACCTCTTCCACATCAATCATATTTCATTTTCAACTATTAAATATCAATTATTTTATTAAATAATTGTGAATAATGATGATTTATATAAAACTATATTTTTTTATGTCTTGAATTTATTTTTTAGTTATACTTAAACATTGTCAATATGTCAATAGGATCACATAAAAATCGACCAACCCACATCATGTTATTGAAAATAGTTGAATAGAATAATAAATGAAATTTTTTCAAATATATAGACACTAGGTAAATATTTATAGATAAATAAGGTTATAATTAATGTTTTAATGAATATTATTAAATTATATAGTAATCATTGAACAAGTAAATAAAAATTAATATAATGAAAATGTAATTTTTTCCCAGACACCCTTCAGTGATACGTGTTTTAAATTATGAACTAATTTAGTTTATATAATTCCAAATTGTTATATTATAATTAAATATATTACACTAACAATATTTTATGCTCATTTTGAACATCTTACTCCTTAAATGGTGTCTATTAAATGGTTACTCAAGTCATAATTGTATTTTCATATCAACTTTTATCTCCTATGAGTTTTGAAATCACTTCATGATTTTGATAATCTAGTTCCATTTTCCCTACCCTTATCTATAAAAATGTATAAATCATTTTTTAATAGATGATATTAATTAAATTCAATAATAAAATACCCATTTCTAAATTTTTTTCTCAAATAAAATCACAATTTTGATACGAATAACACATATATTTTCAATGGATTTTTTATTCTTATTTTTTTCTGATAGAAGTTGTAAACTATAAACCAAATATGAATTATATAATTTGGCCATAAATTTTCACTTCAAATCAATTGAAATGAAATTTTTTTATCCTTTTTATAATGTGGTTTTCATTAAAAAAATTAAAATATTGTTATTGTTTTTCACATAGATAGTTTTTGAAAAAGTATTTCCTTCCATGTAATGATTTAAATAATTTTTAAAAAATATATTTAATAAAATTTTAATATTATATTTAAATAAATAATAATTTAATAAATTTTTTCAGTGAGTGTCATTTTATCATTTTCTACATGGCTAAATTGTTTCCATGTAATCGAATTGATAGGTTTCCATGCGAACAAATCATCCCACCACAATAATCATTTTCTAAGAGAATTCGTCTCAAGGATTTAAATCTATCACAATGTAAAATAATATTCTCATTGATTAACAAATTAATACTTCTATTATTTTTTCAATTTATATGGAAAAATTTTACTTTCATATCAATTTACCAATTCCTTACATGAGTGTTCTTCATCTATTTCGTATGATTGATAATGGTTATTATTCAAATGACACCATCCACCATATTTATATGAATGGATTATACAATTGAATTTTTTATCTACATTGTGATCCATCAATACATTTTTTATTCCTAATCATCCTATTCTATATTTTTGATTGACTTGTAATTAATTTCCTTTATAAACCCTCACATATGAAATACATTATTTAATGCGATTCACCTAGTTTTCCAAAACATAAATTGATTATTGTAATTGTTTTCTAAAAAATATACCCATTTTCTATACACTGAAAATATAATTTCTATAATCATAATTAGCGATTTCTATATTCCAAAAGTTATTCATAATTCATCTAATATCCATTTTTTTAAAATTGGTTTATCAAGTGATTTTTATTAGTGAAATCGTGAATTCTTCCATATGGATTAACATGAATATGATATAAGACAGGTTTTATTTCCTTGGATGTTTATGATATGTTGATCGAAACCATGTAGAACACATTTAAATAATTTAATTATATGATTGGTTGGAAATATATATACATATATATATATATATCCCTATATGGAATTTGGTGAAGTTTCAGTCTCATGAAAAATCATATAGTGTGGGTAGTGATGCTAGAAAACTATGGTGCATGGAAAGTTAGAAATGCCAACTATGTTATGATAAACATTATGGAACATTGACTTATTTTAACAATTTCATGTTTATATTATCAATAATTTTATTGGATTCCAGGATATTATGTTATGTTGATTGTTTAATATATGTAAATATAATATCATATCTTTATTAAATTATTTCATTTATATGGTCACCCTAATTATTATATGATGTTATCCATCATGTGACTAATGTTTTTTTTTATTATTATGTTTCCCCATTCAAAAAGATTGAGATTACCCTTTTCTACTGTTTTAATTTCCCCATGTCATTAAATAATGTTTTCATTATAATAATCCAAGAAAAATATGATGTCTGTAATATTTATGGGAGACATTGAAGACACATTATGGATTTATTATATTATTATATATTTGGAAAAAATATGCCTATTATGTGATAATACTTGATATTTATTAGATAGTAATATGAAATAATTCTATAAAATGATAAACTAAAAGGTAATTGGATTGTAAATGTGCGAGGGATAATGTAATTGGAGTTCAATTTTCTAAGATAGTTTTATAATTTATGTATTTATATAACTATATATAGAAGCACCCTTATTGGAGAGTCATAGTTGGTATTAAAGGAGTGGTTTTTTACAATAGTAGTTAGGATTTTAATAAATAAGTATAATTTATGATCTCAAAATTACATCATGAATTTATATGTTATGGAAGATATTTTCTAAAAAGATAAAAATTGACCATAAGGTTTTTAGTATTAAATATTTTATGTTTTTTGGGGATTATGATAATATAACATTAGTGGATTCCCTATGTATAAATCTAAATAGAGGATAGTGTCATAAAAATTTGGTAATGTATTGATTATGTGTTTTCCTGTAAAATTCATCAATGTATAGAATCTAAATAGTGAACATGGTTTTGGTACATATTTATTCAAGGGTAAAAAACATGAAAACAGTAGGTTGTGTATATCTTAGTCAACAATTTTGGTGCTTGGTGAATGGGCTCTAAATATCCACTAGGTCAAAAACTCTCTAGGGGAAATTATTTAGTTAATTCATATTCTCTTTAAAAACCATGATATTGTATTTGAATAAATGATTTTATAAAATTTATCTAGATTGGATAATCTAATAATAAATTCTCTATGGATAAACTATATTAAATATATCAAATCATAAGTTATGTTAATCACATTATTTATCAATTATATCTTTTAATAATATAGATTTAAATTTGTAATTTTAATTATTTATGTATTATCATCCCTAAAATTTATTTTTAATTTAATGGTTGGAGTAAGAAGGAACCAAGATAACAAAAAATGCAATATAAAATTTAGTGATTTTTCTAAACAGTAATATTTTGCCTTAAGAATTAGGGTTAGAAATCACCCTATTATTAAAAATTAACTATCACAATGTATGATTAACAACATAAACATAGTTGAATACCAAAACACACCAAATAAGATAGCGGTAGAGTATCTTAAAAAATAGGGCAACGATGATGATAATGGAAAAAAATTACAATTTAGATCATTTAAAATATGATACAATAAACATATTTGGAAATTTATTAAACAAAATAAATTTTTTTTAGAAAGGGAGGTGTTATTTAAAATAGTTGCCAAGGGAAATAAATATTTTAGTTATCTCATTAATGTAAAATTATTTTCCTTCTAGATTTAAAACTGATAATAACATTGAAATATATTTTGAAGTTGTTTCTAAATAAATTTCTATATTATATGAATTAGTAAATAATGTTTTTTCTAAAAAAAATTATGAATTAAATCTATTTAACTACAACATCCATATATTTCCATTTTTAAATTTTCCCTTAAATAATTAATAGTTTGATATATTTATTCACATGCAATAAAATGAATGTTTTGGTAAATTATTAAATGAATATAATCATCCATAAAACATCGTAATGGTAATATATAAGTTATATATAGTTAAAATAAAATATTAAAATTCTAAAAATTATATTATTTTAATGAAAACATTTTATGAACACATAATGTTTAGGAAATTATTTTTAATAAAAGATGTATATTCTTATATTTTTATTTTATTTTAAATTTCAAATATAATATTCATAGATATATAATATAAAAATTTACATTATTTCTGTTTTTTTATTATTATCAATGAAATATCATTTCTAATTCAAAATGATATATTTGAATAACCTCTAATATTAATAAATTTTTCAAAATATAAAATGATCCAGAATTTCATAAAACCATTTTAGTGATCAATTATTATATTAAGTAATATAATTATGAATTTTAAAATATTAGTAATCATAGAAATCCCATACACATCATTTATAAAACTATATTAAAATGATGCTTTAATAAATAAAACTAAATTATGTATTTTTTTTAGCTAATTAATGTTTTATTAAATTTAGTAATTTCGATATTTTAATCCAACATATAATTATCTTTTTTATCATAAATAATTTTAGGCACTAATTTTTTTGAAATTCAAAATTTTAATAGACACATAAATGTAACTCTTAAAAACAATGTTCTTTTATATTTTTTAAGAATTAAAAACAGTTCATTTTAATATTATGTTATTTAGAAGTAATTATTTTTAAATTAGAACATTAATATCATATATAAGATTATATATACATAATTTAACTGATAATATTAATAATAATTGATACCGTTATAATTAATTAATATTGATGAAATAAAAAAGAAACCTTGGAAAAATTAATAAGTATAATGTGAATAGTTAAAGTAAAACCCCCTAAATAACTCATAGATGTTTCTAAGTATTATTGTGTTTTCCCTGAATAGTTTAATGAAATAATTTAAACTTTTATGGTAATTATAAAACTACCCTTCCATTCACTTACAATGGGACACATATACAACGCTTCGTTACACAATAATATATTTGAATGAATATTTCAAACACTACAAATTATTTCACTACTCAATCATCCTCCATTAACCAAATCCTTCCATCGCCATTAATTTTTCCAATCCCATCATTTCAATGTATAATTTCAAGGAAAATCTACCTCATATACATATGTATTTCTTCTTCTTTGTATTTTTTGAAATTTTATTATCCTAACATCATATAAACACAATAATATAATATAATTTATATCATTTATTTATTATATTTTCATCATATTAATTTAATTAAAATTATTTATTTCTATTCATACTTTATAACATATATAAGCATTGAACATATTTATGTACATATTACCACCTAAAAAAGATATTTTATTTGTTTTTCATCACTATGTTTCTAGGACAGTACCATAGATGAACATGATGAAAATATATATTTTTTAATCCAAAATATAAACCATAAAACATTAATCATTTTTTTACATTTCTTTTATTTTATATAATATGATATTTTGGTCTGTGTAATAGTGCAGACTACCGTATCAACTTGAAGAAAAAAAATTTTCCATTATCTCCTAACATGGATGCTAGTGAAAATGATTTATATGTATAAGGATTATATTTATCAAAGTATTTATATTATAGGGAATTTGAATTTATTTTTATGATAAACAGAAACATGGTTATAATGACAAGGGAATGATGAACATAATGCCTTAACCCACTAAGGTAACTAACAAGAGTGGAAAAGAATTAAAAAATCAAAAAAAATTGGAAATAATTAAACCCTATTAAAATAATTAAATTTCACCAAGTTTATTATTATTTTTATTAATGAACATTAGTTAATTATATCAGAAGTTAAAAACATGTTATTGAAACATTACAATAGAAATGATTGTAATTTTTCTCTCAAACTCCATTTGTTAGGACACATTTTTCATTATACACCAATTAATTTTATATGTGGGGTAATATTAACAATTGTTATGCTATAACAAAATATAATTTATTAATGGTATTTGAGGTTCATATTCAATATCTTTATCCTACACATATTTTGAAAAAATATTTACTCAATTACTAATTATTTTTGGGGAATGTGTCCTTTTTCCTGTGTGTCATGAAATATATTCTTTATTTTGATCTTCCAAGAAACCACTATAGACAAATATATTATAAAATTTAATATAACCATTTTCTAGTGATATAATACTTTTCATCATTAATATCCTCAGATATTATGAAACTCAACTTCAAATTATAGAATGATGATGATAATAATATCCCATATACATTACACTGTATATTTTTCTTCCATGTCCTTATTTTTTCAATAAAAATTATGATATATAACCCAAATATATTTCTATGTGACCATAATTATTTCATTAACATGTTTTTAAATTAAATTTTTATAATATTTATGATATAAGTTTCATAAAATTAAAAATATATTTTTAATGTTTTCTACAATGATTGTTTCAAATAAAAATTATTTTCATGTAATGCTATAAACAGTATAAAAAATAATTTCATATATAATAATTTAAATATATTTTCAACTCCTTTGATATTATTTAAATAGGTTTGAAAATATTTTATTTAGTTATTCCATGGGTTGTGTTGGATGGAAGGATTGTCTTTTAAATTATTCCACATGAATGTATATTTAAAAAAACATTTTCTTTTCTAAAGACACATCATATCTACATATTAAAGATATGAAAAATATTATTCTTATTATCACGATTTATTAAAACTATTTTCTTATACAACATTCCATGTATAAGGTATATTATAATATAAGTGAATTTTTCCTATGGATTATTATATTTTCTTCCACCTATGTCATATATTTAGTCAAAAATATTTTTAATATGATGAAATTAACCATATATTTCTTTATAGAATATGAAATTCATTTTTTTCATATGTTGTGTGACCCAGAACTAATTTGTTATTATTAAATTATCTTTTTTGATATGAATTCATTACTTTTAACTATTTCCCTCCTTGAATTCTCTAGGATTAATTTTATGATTTATGGGTATTGACCCAGAATACCAATGAATAATTTGATTGGGAAATTTATATTTATACCATTTATCAATTTCTTATATGGTGTATATATCATTTGCATAGTCCATTTTATTTGTATTTACCTAGAACAAAGAATAAATTAATAACATTACTTTTTATTTTCCATGGGTTTATAATTTCATTATTATTAATTAATCCGCCAATGATATATTTTGGAACCACTTAAAAAGGATGTAAAACTCATTTTCCATGGGTTTTTTGAATTTTTGATTGAATCCATATGGAATACATGTGTATGATATTAATTATTTTATAGGTATTTATAGATTATATTTCCTTCTACTAAATTAGTTAATTCATACATCTCATTAAAAATTATATTGTATGGTTAGTTATCCTAGCCAACTATGGTGAGAGGGTAGCTATCTTATCCTACTATGTTATCTTAATGATTTCGGGAGAATTGAAATATACTTATGATTTCATGTTTAAATTGCCATTATATTTACATTATTACATGATATTATGTAATAATAATTTTTTAATATATATACCTATGATATCATAACTTTATTCCTTTCTTAGATGCTTATTGGCATCCACATTACAATATCATGTTATAACTCTTGTCTCTCATGTTATGATATATTAATTTAATTATCTTTTCTAATAATTTGAGATCTACCTTTTCTTATTTATACAATTACAAATGTCATAAATGGTTGTATGATGTATTCTAAACCAAGAAGTGTATATTTTTGGAAACAGTGTGGGTGATGTTAAAGACATATTATATAATATTTATCTACTAACAAAGTATAGAAAAATGATTCCATTTTATCAAAATAATTATTATTTATTAGTTAGTGATTTGTTCTAATTCATTAAAACTATAAAATAAATAATTATTTTATTTTATATATATAAATGATATTTTAGAAATATATTCATATCAAATACATTATTTTATGTTATTTTTTTGGCATCGCATGTAGGTGCATGAGCCTAGGGGATCTACAATATAAATGATAGGTCACACCAATTACTTAGTTATATAAATAATAATGAGGTATACAAGAGAATATGTAATGACGTATATGGAGAACAACATTATAGATTAACTCTCTATTATGTGGTGAAGGTCTGGTAATTGTAAATTAATGGTTGTGTAATAGTATAACTTTGATTGTGTTGACATGTCACAAAAAATAATGGTTGCTCCATGTTATTCCATTCATAGTGTAATATCATGTTGCTATAGAGGGGGATGTGTCATTAAACACAGGACAATAGAAGGGTTATGCACCATGATTTTTATTATGACAACAATGTGTTACTGAAACATTGTATGTTTGGATTTGGGTTGTACAGTTTACATTGTGTAAAATCATGTGTAAGGGGTTCTACAAAAAGTATGACCCTAGTAGTTGGACTGTTATGTAATAATTTATGTCAATCCAAAAGGCTTATATCAAAAAAATATCCAAAAATTTATTAAATTAATGGTTTTTAAAAATAATATTAAATTAACACGGGTTTTCCTCTTTTATATTATAATTTATGTCAATATCCCATAATGGGTTTATGTTTTTTATTAAATTTTATTATCTATGTTACTAGTGGATAGATTATTTTGTGATTCATCCTTTCATATATTACAAACTTCATCCACAATATAATTTGTCCTGTTATTTATGCTCAAATATATCTATTTCCCTCATTTATGAGATATCAACAAGTCTGCGCCAAATTTTTAGGAGATGATCAATGATGGATATTGCAATGGATTGATGTAAGTGTCACTTATGAATTTACAATTTTTTATTATAATTTTATGTAAATAATGACATTTTTTATTATCTAACTATATTGATGGGCCAAGGATTAATTTAAATTGATATACATTGCCCATATAGAGTAGAGTGTATACTTTTAGGGATACAATGGACCCTATAATTATTAACCTTCATGCAATGAATGTTCATTTATATGATATTGAATTAAAATTTATTTCATTTTATATTCATGATACATTGTGTCGTACATTGTGTAATTCAATGAAAAATTTCACCATAATTTCTTACCTTTTTTCCTTTTTATAATATGACAGTTAAAAAATTTATAGAGGTAACATGAGTGTTTATCTCAGTTTTTTTCCATAAGTAATTGAGATAAAATATTTGTTACTAGGGTTATGACTATACCTTAATTATAATATATTTAATTAGTAGAAACTAAAGTATTTGTGGTGACAATTAATATATATAGGATTTTTTAAATTTTTAATATATGGGTGGTCTCATTCATAAACGATAATGTAAAGGGCCTTGATTAAGTTCCCCTTTCCTCCATTCAGTAGGTTATGGGATAATTATGTGGGTTCTTCAGAAGCTTAACAAAAATCAGTCATTAATGTCATGTTATTCCCTTTTTTATTTTACTATTATATGAGGTATGTTTTTATCCCCACATTAACATATAGAAACATGGTGGGTATTTCATTAGTTATTGATATAGACATAGATCAGTTAAATAAAGATTGAACTAGCTTTGAATTAAATAAAATTAATGTTATGGAAACATATATGAGACATTAACATATATATACATAAGTAATTAGATATTAAATTTTAAAATTTTGATAAAATTATTCATATCCATTACTAGTTTTATATTTATTTCTATAAGGTGTATATTATTGCCTTTTCTCAAAAAAAATTACCTAGTAAAGCATAAAATTCTCATTTATTCTGAAATTTTTTGTGCCCTGGTAAAACATGCCCATATATGTTGAATATTCCAATGGAATGGGAAAACATTGAAAAACTGTTATCATATGAGGTATGTAGTGATCCTCCTTTTACTTCATGTTATGTTATTGGGGGATTAAATTCCCATTATGTGATGTGATTATGACCAGGGTTTTTATATCCCCTATAATGGGATATTTTTTTCACTAACCCATGGAAAGTCATTCCCATGTAGACATGATAGAAATGATAAAATAATGAAATTACCAACTATTTATTATTTCCCATAAAATTAGGATACAAAACCTATATCTAATGCCTCTATGGAAGGGGATGATATGAATGTATAAGACTATTTATACAGAATCTGATTCCAACACTTAATATTTATCCTAATACTATGTATTCCATCCCTACTCATTTGATTTTTCAGACAGATAATGATGTCATACCCACTATTATGAAGGGGCCTAAAACTAATGACTCATTTCATGATCGTGTAATCATTCCCATTGATAGGAATGATATTCACTTTTAGTGATGAATATTATAATAAATGATTCCAATTTTTATATATTCGCACTATAATGTCTTTCTCAAAGTTATGATTGTATAATCATGATGACCTGTCCATTTTCGAGTATTGTAATATCATAAGGAAATTATAAAAACAGTTTTACCTATTATTATATGATTAATCTCCCTTATAGTGATCATTATACTATCCATTGATAGAATATTTTGATATGGTTCTTTAATAATTATTATGTTGTGTGGTTATAGATAACACATATCTAGATAATTCTTTTATTGTCACACCCAACTGGTTGTGTCATACCAGTGGAATTGGATTCTATATTATTACTATATTTTCTTTTTTAATTATACAGGTAATCATATCACATTGTAAACACACTTTTATATTATGGTCATATATATTGTAACTATTGTTGATGGACTATTTGTTTCAATCACACTTTTCTCTATAACTTTATTATCTAAATTTTTTCACAGTTTCCAGCACTATTAAGGATAATTTCCATGCGATGGATATTTGATCTAGTAGGGTATATGTTGAATCAAGACATCGGATGAAGAAGAATATTGGGAACGAACGCTCTATAGATTATTATATCATGTTTATATATATTTAATAGCTTGTTCATAGAAGATCTATTGGTGACGCATGTTGATGTAAATCATTTGACATTACAGTTACACATTTATTATATTAATAGAGTTATTATATAAATATTATTATCATATATCCATGATATTCACATTTATCTACATTCTTATTATACTAATAGGATATATTTTTATTTTTTTGTAGACATTAATAACAAAGGAATTTTAGTCTCTCTAAATCGTACATAGACCCTTGATTGTTTTCGATAGATTCTGTCATTTAGGGATCCTCTATTTTTGTATATAGAACCTGGTATGGTTATAGTAGAGGTGAATTAATTTTAGGATCCTTAAAAGTTATATAATAGTTTTATTTTATTTAATATAATGGTATAGTAATTTTTTATTAGAAAAATGATGAGTAAAAATAGAGAATAGATGTTATGTGTGGGCCTCTCGAATACCTACATTATATGAATTACATGTTACCAGGGAGTCAAGATTATTGTTCATGGATTTCTCTGTTAGGGTTATGTTAGAATTATGAATTATTATGAATTATCATAATGGTTTATTGTTTTTTTATTGTTCAAATTGTGTTAATAGGGATCAATAATTCATTTATCATTATTGTTACAGATAAATCATAATTAATTTGGGTGATGACATGTGGTTTAATACCTTGATTATAATATGGGTCTAGTTATTTAATTTTTTATAAACAATATATATATTTTATCATAATATTACATGATTTTATCATTTTATTTAACTATGATTTCATTTTGATTATGTTGTTATATTTTATTAATTGATGAGGTTATTCCAAAATGTATTTAATTCATGGGAAAATAGAGGGTATGAAATGATATATTTATACCTTAGTGATGTGAAACCCATATATTTTAGTGTTGATACTGTGTAATGAGACATATTTCCTATTACATACCCTTTTTATTTTCTATGATGTATGATACAAGTCACTATGTTAGTAGCCTTATTGATAAGCCTTTGGTTGTGATAGGGATCCTCAATGGTGTAGTCAATTATGTGGGTACCTAGTGAGGATTATAATCATGTAGTGGTAATTTTTGAAGGTATTGATCTAGAAATGATGATATTTGTAATGTTCTATAATGGGTGATAAAATATGAGAATTCTTACATATTTAGTACAAAATCATTAAATATAAATAATTTATTTTTAAAATAATTTCATATAATTTATATAAGAGTGATTACGATAATAATGATGAAGTATTTAAATTTGGATCCTAGTGAGATTACTCTTTTTAAGGGAAATTTTCTGGATTATTACATTGATATGTTTTGAAAATGAGAGGATGTCTAAAGAGAGGGGTGATATTCATGCATGTTTCCTTGAATAAAAATGTATAGATATATTTTTTTGATATAAACTCCTGGAATATTTATAACTATAATTGTTGATTAATGATGACAATATATTTTATTTGTGATTAATTTTTATAAAATAGCCTGAATGCTTTTGGATTAGATTTTTTGATATGGAAACATTAAATTTGTTTTGATACATAATACACATAAAGTAATAATTGAATTTTTTAGGAAATTTAGAATTTTAGATAATGGAAGACCATTTCATAGTACTGAAACATTTCAAACCAAGATCATTATATTAGAGTGAAATATGGAACTCTAATTAACAACATAATGTTGTGGTGAATGTGGTGTCAGTTGAAAATATGATTAATGGGTTTCCATTCCCATTGTGTAGGAAATTTTTATACAAACGTTCCATGACATGGAAATCTAGAAAGATACCATCTTTTAGTAGTTCCCATAGTGAATATTTAAATAACCTATAAAAATGGTCATGTCCAATATGGTCATTGAGTAGGAAATGGTTGAGCTTTATGAAGTAAAAAATAGTTTGTACTAAATTCTGGAGGTTGGTTTGTCATGATGGAAGGGTACCTAATAAAAATAAGAACAATGTAATAATGGTGGTTGTTGTTGCTGAAGTGATGTAAGGGGTTGAATGCCTATATTTAAAAAGGTCCAAAATTTGATAATCCATTTCATAGAGGGGGAAATGATAGATTAGGAATATTCTTATGGAATATGATGAATCCCAATATGTGTGTGGTTTGGTTCAATGGTTTATATGGTCAATATGTGGTGTTTCAAGTCAAAATGTCCAATAAAAGGTGACATGTCTTAATTAATGGTTTTTGGTAGGGGAAATGACCAATGATTTTTAAATATTCCATGGTTAATGGAATTATGATACACATATTTATATAAAAACACTCATAAATGATTTAAATAATCATTAATAATTCACATATCATTTTCCTTAAATTTAGGCCATGACCCAAGCCAAATGAAAATAAATTTATAGCACAACACATGTGAATTGAATAATTATTTTATTCAAAATTTATGTAAATATAAATTAATCAAGAAATAGCCATATTAATGAATTATAATAGCGGAGTACATGGAGTATTTATGCATGAGGTATGAGAAATTTTATTTTCCACTAATAACAATGATATGAATCTACTTGTTTGGAGAATGGCCTCCCTATTTTTTAAATGGATATCAATAAGAAGAATATGATTAATATTGTCCATATAATTCATATATAATATTCATAGGGGAAATATAAGTGTTCCAAGGAATGTGATATAAAGAAGAAGGCGTTATCACATTCTAATTACATTACCAATGAATACAAAGATATTTTTATATATACAATGATGATAATAAAAATTCTAGATTCCCTATAGAAAAAGTATAAGATGTTTTGAGGAGTGATTCATTTATTTTTATGTAGTAACTGAAGAAAACATAAACTTAGAATCTATATATAACCAATTATTCATTATATATATTTCATGTTATGAATGGAATGAAAATTCCATAAACTATGTGATGTTGATCATTTATTCTTATATAGGTCCAATAATAGAAATTTTAATGGAGGGAAACGTGGTATGCAGTGATATTTCTCAAAAACAATTGTATTGTAGTAAACCCATTTATGTTTGGTGCACATATAGTGATTTTGTGATCAAATTATTTTTTATGCAAGCTCCTTGGAGTATTATAATTATGGTGAACCAAGTAAATATAGGATTCCCAATTATATTATTCATACATGCCAAAAAAATCATGAAATTGAATGTATATATGTTAAAAAAAATAATTGGTCACCTTTTTGTGGATCATTCAAGATTATTTAAATGAAAGTGAAATATTTAATGATTAAGTAATATAATTTAATAATATGATGCATGTCATAATTAACACCTAGGGTAATCCCATATTAATACCCTTATAAGATATAATAAGTTTTATAAAAGTGATTGGTTAATATTTATGATAATTTTTATGTCACTACATTGATATGAATTTGTTAATGATAAATTGATTCAAAATTGGAGGATTCAAGGATTGATGGATAAAATTAAATAAATTGAAAAAGGATTATATTGTCAACTTGGATGATTCACATGGAGTTCTATGATTTGTTAAGGAATAAGGTATTGTTTTATCAACCAAACATTGAGATATTTCTTTTGTAGATAAACAGAACACCACGGTTGAAGCCTTAGTCAAAAATAAATTAAAAGGATTATCTCAGGGAAATGTACATTGAGTTTTCACTTCAAATTTTCACTAAATATAAATCGGTGAAATTGAATTAACTACATATCAATGATGATGGATAATTCCACTTTTCCATGGGATGTATAAAAATTAACATGTGGAAGAAATGTGAAATTATAAATTCTCATATCATGGTAGAAAACTCATAATATAATTCTACATCTTATTATTACTCATTTTTTTGGAGAAATCTTTTGGAATCTAATACTATTATAGAACTGTAAAGGATATGGGGGGAAATGTTTCAAAAAATATTGTTTAAAATAATGGATGTGATTTAAACATTCCTAAAAGATACCAATTATAAAAGATAAAGTGGGACAATTGGAGGTCATGTATCAAGATTATTTTTCAATAGATGAATATTATCATTAGAGAATAGGATACAAAAATGAGGAAAATTGGGATTGATTTTAAGTATAAATAATAATTGATCACATATGAAGGAACAAAGATTTGTTATTAAATATAATTCCAAATATAGCATTAAAAAAATCCCATATAGATATATTTTAAGCCTATCATCATTAATATCAATAATATATATGAATAATTGAGATAATAATGGTTGGAGACATCATCATGTTCGAAATAGACAGTTTTAAAATAGAATATAATAGATTAAGAAATATTGGGTACGATGGAGAAGATAAATACTTTCAATGAAAATAAGATGAACCCCTATAAAAAAATATCTACTGGTGTTGAAATTTGTGATTTGAAATCTATAAGAAAATATAATTTCTATTTTAAAATATACCGACAAATAAGGGATGCCCAAATTTGATAGTATTATGGTAGAACTGGGCTTTCATGAATCAGTATTTTGAAGGAAATCATCCAAAATATTTTAAAATAATTTCATCTATGAATATATGTCATTAATTTAGAGACCATATGAGGTTTATTCTTATATTTTGTTATTTTTTAATCTAACATTGGTGAAAATAATGGTAATACGATTGGAGAAATTTATGGAAGGGTAAAAATTATATAAGGATATATTATATTCATATCACTTACACAGAACTATTTTATATAAAAAAGGCATGTTAAGAATAAAGAAATTCATATTGATTTAAAGGATGATAAAGAGCCTTAATGAAGGTTCTATCAAGAAACTAGATGTGGATACTCACAATAACTCTGTTGGAGGAAAATATAAGACATATTAAAGAAAAAAGAGATGTAATTTTAGCTATTATATATTTGGATGTAAATTATTAACCACTAATAAAGAATATTTATTCCCAAATGGATGTCATGACCCTCTAGGAGGATACTTATCAAATGGGTCCCATGTAAAACTAATAAATTTAATAAGATGAATATGAAATGGGAAATAATTACAGAGGTGATATCCACAACTTTTAAACCATAGTAATAAATTATTTTCAAGTGTTATGATTCCCAAAATCGCAGAAAATCTTAATCTATTAATTAAGGATAATGTTCACATACCTAAAAAGAAGTGTAAATGTGGTATCAAAAAAACGAAACTATTTTTCAAAGGGTTGAAAAGGATAATTAGATATGATGACGATGAGGTTAAAAAGATAATGGAATTCAATTCATAAAATTTCAAAAGAATAAAATGAATGTTATTAGGTTAAAGGTTAATCCAATATGTCTTCCCAAATTCTTCAACATGAGGATCCCTGAGGTACCCCTCTCTCCAATAGATGTAATATTTATTACTACTTGTGAAGAGGTACACAATGAAGGGGTATATATGATAAAATGGGTGTTTCTTTTGAAAATAACATGTTTTGAAGATAGAATATGATATGTAAAAACTATATTATGTTGTTTTATAGATTTAAACATCAAAATTTGATGTTCAGAGTAAAAAATTCATAGTGGGATTCTGTAACAAATTCAAATACAGGTTATAATTATCTATAATTATGTTGATCGACTTGAACAGTTTTAAGGGATAACATTAATTTTTTTTCCAAAGTGTATTTGAAAAAAGATATCAATTTCTTTAGTTATATTATCTTCATAATCATGTGATTTATTTTGTTTCTAAATATTTGGTTTTAATTGAATTAGAGATCATTGTCTGTGTTAAAAAGTGGAAAGTCTAAATAAGTCATGAAATATTCATTACTATTCATGAGTTATATAGACATAATTGTTGTTTCCAATAAAGACTCATGTTTTCTACAGTGAACTCTATCTCATTACGCATAAAAGATTTGTGGTCATCTCAAGTTATAAGTGTAAATTTCACTCAATGGATCTCTGAAAAATGATAATGTAATGATTATTGACTTTTGACGGTTTTTCTATAATTTATTATTACAACATAAAAGGTTGTTCATTTGGAATCAAAATATATTTCTAATAAACATGTGGATGATGAATAAGGATGAAGGATCTTTTAAACGACGTGGGATGATATAAGATAAATTTTTCCTTTCAATCCTCATATTGTCTGTTAAAGACTTTGAGGAATCCATCTTCGATGTTTAAGGAAAATTGTGAGCTAATCATTATTAGAGTTTCATCCCACGCATCAAGTGGGAGAAAGGATTTAATTTTAAAATATACAGATTCAATTTAATTTTGATTTTGAGGTTATAAGGAAAATAAATATATTTTATGGAAGAATGAGGCCATATGGAATTTAATTTCCATGATGGGGAAGCTGATTATAATTGAAATCATTTAAAATTAATAAAAAGGGAGATATTTTTTTAAATCCAAATGGTTTTAGTTTTACATGTTAACCAGAAAAATTGTAATTTTCATAATATAATTATTGTAGAATGTTTAAAAAATGTGTTAACTCTTGGAGGATTTTTGATAATTCACCTAAATCCCTACTTATTGTATCTATTTAAAAGTAATATTTATAGTTATGTTATTGGATAAATAATATAATAAAATTAATAAAGAATTTTAATAGAAATATTTAATTTTGGAGAATAGAATATTATTTCTTAAAGTTAAACAAATCCAACCAAGAGGAGTGAACAAGAGTGTAACATAGATAACCAATGAACACCACATCATAGTTGTGTTCATGGAGATATTTTAAATTGATGTTTTATGGTTTCCATGAAAATTGTGTAGTGAGATTTGAGATGAATCTACATAAACATAGAAAACTAGATGGGGACCACAATAATTTGGTTACAATAATAAACATATACATTACCTATAGAAAATGTTCAAAGGAAATATAAATACAAAGAAGGTTGTGGTTGATAATTGAAAATTATTAAAACGTTATGAATATGGAATAGAACTCAGAACTATGTGGTAAATGTTTTTCTATGAAAAATGTGTGAAATTTGACCACAGGATAGGACATAGGTGATGTAAAGTTAGTTGTAAAATACCTAAAGTTAAAATGGTATAACAAGGTATCTTCTATGCTACTGAGGTTTATGATGTGTTTGAATAGTTTGTTTATCAGTCATGGTGAATCCCACTATAATCTAGTTGGTTTACATGAGTGGTTTTTGTCAACAATTTGTTCTAAATGATTAAATTTTCAGTAAAAGGTGACCAAACCATAAATTTTGTTGTTTTGGAAGAATGAAAGAAAAACGTTTTTCACCATTCCATGAAAAAAGGCATGTAAATATGTAATGTTTGATTTTTATAACAATCTACCAAACTATTAATCAACTTTCAATCAATTCATACCATATCATGGGTCTCAAATTTAATCCATGATCAAATCTACATCTATTTAATTTTCCAACTATAAGAATGTAACTAAAAAAGATATTTAATTTACATTATATGGTAATGGAAATGAACAATTAAGTGTTTATTTTTTTTATTTCTAATAGTGGAGACCGTGTAGGAGTTATGGATAAGTTATCAATAGTTTTATTATTTTAAAATGATTTTAATACCTCTCCATTTATTGGGTATATATACACCCTATTTTAATGGGGGAGATCAACTATAAGCCTTATATTAATATTGTTCATTTATTTTATGTACAATTTTCAATAGATAACAATAGGTTTCCATGGTTAGGTGATAAAATGAATAATGAGTTGGCACATACTGAAGAATTTTCCAAAGAGGAAAAGGATATTATTTTGAAAAGAATAAAATAGATTATGAATTTCAGATTCACTCTAGATTAAGTAGAATTTGATGTGGGTTAAGAATAATGTATTGAGAAGTAGAACACAAAGAGGAACTCAATAGTTCGTATATCTTTAAATGAAGATACATTCTATGAAATTGATATTTTTGAGGAACATAAAAATACATAAATTGAGTAAAGGTGATCGTTTCAATCAATAGTGATCCCAGGATGAAATATTCTCTGGAGAAACCACGGGCAGCAATGAGTAATACCAATACTATTGAAAGATAAGTGAAACATGTGAATATGAGTGTGTTTATTGTGATATATTGAAAATCACATTACCAAACCATTATCATTAGTGTAACATAGTGTGGATGAAAAAAATAAATATCATTGTCCCTATTACATTATACAAGCACACCAACACATATTGAACAACAAAATATATATCTAATAAAATAGAATCAATGTTACCCTAAATTATTAAAGGTAATGATAATTTAAATTCATTATATATATATTCTAGGATAATTTATATTTATTGGGTATTTTTTATGCCATGATTCACCCACCCCTCCCTAAGAGGGTAATATCACAGTAAACAAGATGTAATATCTAACACATATAGATGATGTTTTTATAATCATCATTAGTAGATTCATTTATTATATGTATTATATGAATGAAATGATAGTGAAATGTGATAGGATATTTCATACACAAGAAAAATTCATTGAGTTATATTGAAATAGAACCTTGTGTGATTTATTTTATAGTGATTAGATCAACATGCAACAGAAGCATGTTTATTGGTCGATTGAGATATGAAACCATGATAATATAGACTTAACTATTAATGGTTTGAGAAAATTTATAAATAGGACTCAACTGTGGAAGGTTCCTAATTGGTTTTATTATTTCTTTCATTGTGTTAGCCTTGTGTTCCCGTGTTGATATTAATTTATGATTATTCCATTAATGTTTTATAGGAGAATCACTCATTTGGATAAATATGTGAAATTTTCACATTGGTGTTTTAAAAAAAATTATTTTAATAGTGTATTTATGTTTATGAGGAAATTATATTCCTTTTTCAAAATGTGATATATGTTAATGGGGGTACATCAAAACCACTCGGGTTATGAAATGTGTTTTTGAAAGTGGCTTGAATCCTAGTGATATGCCATTCGGACCATGTCTATGAATAAATATTTTATATATATTCCTTACAAGTATTTAGTTATTATGATAGTGATGAGTTTTTATTCTATTGGTACCAAGGTGGGGTACAGATCCATGCGAGTTTCTCCTATGTTGTGATGGTGTTTAGGGACCCTTATCAATCTCGAATGCGTATAGTTATGTCAAGGATTGAGGATGTACATTGTTCATGTCACCTATATATTTTTATAATGTATGTGACTATGATAAAATGGTCTACAACATGTTTTATCCTATTTGGGTGTGGACCCTTAATGTTCTATTAATATATGGATAATTTATGCTAATTATACATGAAAACATTCATATTATTAGTACTAGTGTGCTAACTTATAAATTATCCATCATTTAGTGAATTTGATTGTCATGGATAAATTATTTTCTCCATTACTAATTCCTTAATCATAATTTTTGAGAGTATGGATGTTGCCCTACTATACTACTCCATGTGAAACCATTGGGATTCAATAGTGGGTTGAATGTGTAATTCATGTGGTGAAGATGGATCTATATTCATTGGAATATATCCATCATGACAAAAAAATTTGACAGTGGGTTATTGGTCAGTTTGGATTATAATTTCATGGGTAATCATGATTTAATTGGCCCAATAGTTGGATTGACGGCTGGTTCATTTTGTTATAGTGACCAAGACAATGAAAATATTAAGTTTACACTTCTTATAGAATATGAGAATACTATAATGTTGGACTAGAGATAAGTTATATTATTTGGTAGCGATCATCTATTGATATTGTTTTACTCTGAACTATATTCAGATGGGTTATAGAGAACTATTGTTATGAATTATATATAAATACTACACCAGTGTTGGAATGGGTTCAACTTTGGTGGATGGATAAAAGCATCACATGGGTGTGTGTATTTGTGTGTGTGTGTGCCTTATACACATATGAGAGAACTTTTTTGTTATTCATTCATTATTTTTGAGAATGTTAGTGCGTTTAGTGATTGACCAGTTGGAATTTAGGTGATTTACTGATTATAAAACTAGAAATATAGATTTTAGTACATATAGGGTAATATAATGAACAAGGAATTTGGGAAATAATTTTTTCTTTGCATGAGTCTTCTGTGTGAGATCTCATATTATTATTTTTGGTGTTATTTTATAGCGAAAATATATTGAACTAATCTGTATGATATAAATGGGTTGCGAATATATAATCATTTCCATAGGTGGGGTATCATTATGGAGGTCATCGATTATATGGTATCAGGGTACATGGATTATTAGGTCATTCAGTATATTTCATTACAGTAGTGTAATATCAAGGCCTTATAATTAATGATTGAGGGGTTTATCTTAAAAAATAACCATCACGAATCATTCATGTGATGACCACTAATTATGATGGGCCAAAGTTTGAGGTATTTAGGCATTCATATGCTCATATTCGTTCAGTATTGGTGTTAGTGTTATTATAACCAACGAGTGATATGAATTCAAATCCCGCATTCAATTTAAGTGACTAACGTATTTCATAAATGATACTTCTGCATAAATCCAGAGGATTAGAAATTATATGTTTGGGATATTTTGACATGCATCATTAATGATTGTTGGTGAACGTGGAGAAATACCAGTTCCATGTGAGTTTGGAATAAAGGATGATTTAATTTTATTATTTTGATGTAGAAAAATAATTGTAGACTTATTTGAAATGATTTAGATTTTTTTAATGAGATTTTATCTTTGGAATAAGAGTCCCATAACATATTGAATGTTTAGTTTGGGGATTTATCCTCATGTTCATGATTGTTGATGATCCGTTCTGTCACAGAGTCTAACGAATTGAAAAGGGAAATACCTTGAACCCAAATTGATTCATCCTTTGAAGAAAACATCAAAAATAGAAAAAGGCATGAACAAGGGTTCTTTTCCCCTTGGGTCACACAAGTTCCATTACAATCATGCAAGTATACTTGTGTGCCGCCTAATTTACATACAAGTAACTTGCGCACCCTAAGTGATTACCACCCAGGGTCTTCGGAAGCTTATAAATAGACCATGTGGGCCCCCCATTTGGAGAGGATTTCCTCCAGAATTCAGATATAGAGCTCTTAACGCCCAAGTCTATTCTTCAGGTCTTTCGAACACTTCTAAGGTAATTCTTTACCTATAATGGAAGGTCTAAACAACATGAGTAATGTATAAGTGTTAGAATCCACTAACACTTGTATGCCTAAGTATTTTACCCTTAAGGTAAATGGACACACTTGTGCGCCGCCCATCTTATTCATCATAACTTGTGCGTCATCTTCTAGAAAGCCTATAAGGACAATTTTAAACACTTTGACCAAGGTTTGCCCAAATATTACTATAAGGACTGAAAATCGCGCAAGTACCCATGTGCCGCGCAGGTATACCTGCGCACCCAGGACTTCCACGCCCACGTAGTACCTGTGTGCCTGCCAGGACATGCGTGCCCCAATATTTTTGGGTGCCCATCCTTCCCATTTTACCTCTCATATACCATTCCACCTCTCCTATTAAAAATTTTGCCATCAAGACACTCTTCAATGCCATTTATGGCATGTTTTCTTGATTGACTTCCTTATCTGAAAAGAGTTTCATGGAACATCTCTCAAAACATAGTGATTTTCACATCAGTATGTCACTAAAGTTAGAGAGTTAATTCATTCAACCTAATCCTTTAAGATGAGAGAATCCTTAACCTGGGCTACCTTTTCAGGAGTAAGCCCCAGTTATAATTCCCCAAATATGGGCAGCATCCTCAGGAGTAAGCCCCAAACCTTAAATCCTTTAACCTGGGTTTACTTTTCAAGAATAATACCCAGTCTCAAATATGGGCATCCTCTTTAGGAGTAAACCCCAAGTCCCTTAATTTTCAAATCCCTTTAACCTGGTCCTTCTCCTTAGGAATAAGCCCCAGTCTTATTTTCTCTTAACCAGTCATAATTCCTTTTGATTTGGGCATCCTTCTCAGGAGTAAAACCCAATCATAAGTCCCCTCCAAACTTGGGAATATTCCTTCGGAGTAAGCCCCAAGATTAGAGTATCCAAATCTCCATGAAGCACATATACCTTTATGGACCCTGTTCATGGATTTCTTCCTTGAATTATGTCTTAATCCTCAACTATTTGGGAATTCATACATACATAATCCCCACATCATTTCATGGAACAATTTTCTATTTTTAGAAATACCTATTGTTTCCCACACCGAGCACGACTCACGTGAGTTTAGAGTGTAAGAGTAATAACAACATCTTTCTTTGAGCCATCAATCATGCATAAACATCATACTCCCTTACTCGAACTACATGAGTTTTGATTCCTTTTCCAAAACAAAGGATACGTATGTAGCCCATCAGCAGGTACGATCGAAACTCTAAAATAATCCATGTCCTCCTCAATGAAAATAAACTTCAAGTGTCCCACTGAGTGGCTTTTAAACCAGTATGGTCATCATAATGACCCAGAGACTTTTATGTATTGAAGGATACCATTGGATAAGAATCTCTAAACAAATACAAGTGATTTTCTATCGATTAAGAACCTCAAATACATATAATAGATTCTCTAAATTTTATACATATTAATCATTTATTGTTCGATCTAAAGGAAAGCTCATTTTATACTTTGTAATGTAATAAGGATTCACGAAAATAACTTAAATCTATAAAAAGATTCCTAGAGTAGACAATAATTACCCTAAAAAATGTGTTATGATTCGGACCTCCCATCCTCTTGAACAATGAAAATTCCTAAGCCTCACCAGTCCACAACTTATGAGAACATACCTTTGGAAAGTTGGCCTAAATGGATATGGAATCATTTGATGTTTCCGGTTCTACGAAAAAACCTGTTAGAAACCGATTGGAATATTTGAACCTTCAATCAATGAGGTCATCCCCAATTCCAGAGGGAACCAAAAAAATGGTGAACCCGACGTGAATCCTTAACCATGTTAAAATGATTTATTACTTATTTGCTAGGCCCCTATTTAAAACACAATTAAGGGGCCAACAAAAACAATCATTGACATATGTGCTCATCCCAAAGATATAGTGGCTGAATTTATCTTGATTACGTTTGTTATATCAAACAGGCACTTTATTCCAAGATCATCTTCATTTATAGAATGACTTCTCTTAAGTTCACATCTGTGAATACCTCTACTATGAATACTGCTGCTGCGAATGCCACTACTGCTACACCTGCTGGATCATCGTCCACTCTGAGGATGACATCACCCACTCAGTGTCTTCAACACTAGGTATCAAATGCGCTAGTTAAGGAGTACAATAAACATGGTACCATTCCAAATCTAGAGGCTGCTCGAAAATCCCTCCAAGTGAACAATTCACCCTGGTCATTCGGACATAGACGAATAGCAATTAAGAAGCAGACAGTGCTAACTATCGTCTCCAAATGTTTTGGGTCATTATACCCAGAATGCAAACACAATTCACTCCCATATTCTGGGGAGGTGAATGAGTAGGTCCCTGAGGGCCGTAATTCAAGCAAGAAGGTTTCCTTCCCAAGGGATCCCATCAACCATCGCCGTTAGACTTGTGCAGCAATATGCCCTCAACATGATGAGGGTGTCAACTCCAGGAATTCAGCACAGGTTCCTCAAACCCGAGAAGGTAAGAAGAATCGCCAAAGGAAAAATCCCATTAACAGTGCACAGGTTCTCATGTCTTCCATCTCCAAAGAAGTCCACCAACCTATCTTGGTGGAAGGCAACGAGTAGGAATACACACCTTCCCGTTTTAATTCGGTTGTCCAGCACACTCGTCTGGAAGCATCACGTTAATCCCGCCTGGAAATTCTGGTGGAGTACTATAGGAAGGAACATATACCTGTTTATACATCATCAGCTTGTCAGCTGGATTTTCTGACTACATATAATAGAGCTCGTCAACCACGTTCGGTGAAGTGAAATCAGCAGTCACATACACATGCTAGTATTGATCAAGCCTACAAACAGTCTCACTTGGTAGCACACGGAGAAGTCAGTCTGAAAGCTCCGGCGACAAAAAGAAGGCAGACTCAACTTTCTGCCCCCACACCTGAGTACTATCAGGATTCACTGACAGGAAATGGAGGACATGAGTAGGCACATACACCTACTCTAGTCACGGAATGGACGTATATCCCCATTCTGGTAGCTCAAGTCACCAAGCATATTCTATCAATGGTGAACGAGAAGAAGCAAATCCCTGCTCATATTCTGGATGCTTGCCAGGATATTATAACAGCTTCATCAACATCTCAGGGAAAGGCACATAAATCTATCCCTACTAGTGGAGTGAGACATCAACAGTTCACTCCGGAACAGTCACACAAATCCTTTCCAGTCCAAGAGGGTTGTTGGGCATACTCCCCCATATCATACGGACAACCAAGTCAGGAACATACACTTTATTTGAGTAGATATCGTCAGCCTAATCTGGCCATATCTCCTGATCAGGAACATACACCTACTCAGAGCAGCCACGTTCATCAACCTGTGGATTCCAAGGCGAGTAAGAAGGCGTTTAAGAAGACGATCCACCCAGCACAGTCAAGAGATCATGATCCAATCTGTAACAAGACCTCATTCGATTCTGGAGTTCTTGAAGCCCTCAGATAGTTATCTGCTGGAATTCAAGATTATACTCCCTCATTTCCCAAGAGTGGGAACATTAATTCATAAGGACTTCAACAGACACTTCCTCATGATGGCCTACTTCATGACAGTTCGGTCAATCTTGAAGTTTCATCTTCAGATGAGTGCTACAATAACACTGTGTGTGTCCACAAGACCAAGGAGCAAGAGATCTCATCGTTTTTTTTGCAACCCATAATGTTGGACCCCCCAATGATATTGAATTTCGCTGCAAAAGTCCTCTCCGTAGTAGTGATGCACATTGCCCGGAAAATGCTCTAGTGGATAATGTAGTGCCGAGAAATCCCTCTTATCTTGAGGCACTTGAAAACGCGAAACCAGTCATTTCTGATGCTTCATTGCTAGCAGGTGAAATACTTTCTCCATCGGAGGATAGACCAGGGTGTAGGTCATTCTCCGAACCACCCCTAAGTCATGCATCTTCTCGGGTGATCAGTGATTTATCTACCAATCTTGATGAATCTGATAAAGCAACAAGGAAGCACTAGCTTTGGTCAAATCAGGTATAAGAATATTCATTGAATGATAAAGAAGAAATGCTGAATATGAGAAAAAAATTGGCGAATGGTGAAGTGCCAGCTATGTTTTGGCCTCTGGCTGACTCTTAGTACGACATTCTAGAGATGTTGACAGAATGTGGAATTAATGATATTCGTCTCGACATATGGAAAACTCTTTGTTAGTTGAAGAAGAAAGTATTATCTTATGATGAATCTGAAAATCATGTTATGATAATATAAGGGTTACAACGTCAGATTGATTTGGCATCTCTATTAGTCTCTCGATATCTGAAGGCTGAAAAGTAGCAGAGAACCCTTCAACGTTCATGCCTTGGCGCAGTAAGAAGATTATGCCAGTTAATTGACAATGCCCCATCTGGTATTCATGTCAGAGGATGGGGTGTTCATGGAGAACTACATTTCATTGTTCTCTCCAGTCAGCCAAGCCCGCCGAAAATGGTCTCATGTAATGTCATTGCCCGTGGCCGGCCACAATCAACTGGATTTGTTTGTAATCTAAGTCTTTCCCAATAACTAGATTCAACTAGTTACTCTCAAAATCCAGAATACAGAGAACAAGTTGTTGAATTAATCCTGCATCAATCAAACGATAATATTGAACATGAATCACATATGAAGCAAACACATCATAAAGTGACAGAAGTGTCAGAAATCATCCAACGGTCTTTTGAACCGGGTGATAAAAGTGGATATCGATTGATGCATCCAGCTAATTTCCTGACCAATGTCTGCAAGATCAGGAGATCTTTTAAGAAAGTATCAGACATAGCCATTCAAGAGACACCCCATCTTGCTAGACTGGGTCTCTTTTAAACTAACCCTCGTAATCAACAAATAGGATTCGAGGAGTTGAGCGGGAACAGCAGGGACAGCCCCAGTCCATCAGACTGGGGACTTTTTCAAATCCTCAATCCCTCCCTTGAAGAAAGTCAGTCTTTACTCTATTAGGGAAGATTCCCTAAGAGGAACAAAGAACCAAATTATCAGGATACTCTCTATAAATTATGGTTCGCCAAGAAGTTCATGAGGTATTGAATAAACGAAAGGCAATGTGTCATCAGAGACATGGAAGAAGACAATATCGCATAAATTCTGATAGAAGGGATGCAATGCATTATGCATCAATTAATGTCATCAATGTCGTTGTTTTTGATCCACCAGATGAGGCTCATTCAGAGGGATCATATCAAGAGGTTCATGTTCAAGAAGTTGTATGCACAAACACAAATGACGAAGGTGTGCATAAATGAAATCAAAGGTTTACCCAAAATCAGGGTGTTCCTTCAAATAAACCACTTCCCCCTCTCCAAAAGGGATAAAACAAGGTGGTAGGGAAAGAATCAGGTTACATATCCTTCTTCTAGAGAAGGCCAATCGCTCTCACTAGAGAAACGATTTGTGCAACAAGAGGAAGAAATGAAAGAATTGAGGAGGTTGAATATAGAACTACTTCAAGGTAGTCTTCCTCCTAAGTGTGCTAGAGTTAGCCAGCCAAGGGAGTTTGGTGCAGCTACTAAGATGGATCAATAATACCCTCTTTTATCGTTACACCCTGATAGGTCTAATCCTATAGGTCAAATGCAACAACAATTGGCAGTGCTGCCATCATTTGTAGTACCAGCTTCCATACCTGTCCGAACTCCATTCATTGAACCTGCCCAAGTCCTAGTTTAACTGGATGTTTCTCAAAAGTTAATAACTACCATTGAGACATTAACATCTTGGTTAGAGACTATGGAAGGGAATCGTGGGCAGGTTCAACCAGAAAAGAATGCATACCCTGAATGGGTAGATTCAATCTCCCCCCCCCCCCATCATGTTTTGGGAACCATGTATTCCATATTTTCAATGGATCAGGTGACCCTGAATAGAATTTGACGCATTGTGTGTCTTGTTGCGATCCTATGATGGGAACTCCTGAGTATCAAGAAGTAGTGAAAATCATATTCTTCGTGCAAACCTTGCAAGTACCATCTTTTTTTTGGTACACAAGCTTGCAATCCCGGTCATTTACTATATGGGAAGATCTTCGGCAAATATTCCTTCTCCAATTCAGCTCAACGTTTCCAAAGACAATGGTTTTTGATGTTACATACTGTAATAAAAGGGAAAATGAAAGGGTATCAGATTTCATTTCTCGCTGGAATGGATTAACATATTCCCTAAGCTTAGCGCTCCCTCAAGAGGAACTCATTCTAATCTGTGTAGAAAATCTGCGTGACGAATAATGCACACCGTTGATCCATGTGAAAAACAATGGAGGGTTTCGAGACCTTACTTCAATCGCTCAATAGATTGAAGATTCTTTTATACAGATTAAGGCTAAATCTCGTGTAATTCCATCAGCTCCAGGAAGGAGAATGGGTAAAGCAGAGACTTCTACAGTTATACTTATGTAAGCACTTGTACCTACTTCTACATAAAAAACTTATTCTTCACAAAGGTAACCACATCATGAGCATCAACAACAGATGATGTTTCATTAAGACGATCAAATAGATCAAACACAAAAACAATTTGAGGATCTGAAGAGAAAAACATACTCTTTCTAAAATGAACAAGTTCCTGGTTACTTCATTTCGGCTCTGGAAAATTATTTGGTTCAATTTCTAAGGCCCAAGAGGCCAAACAAAGAAGGAGATAAAGACCGTCCCAACTATTTCCCATTTCACCAAATGTTGGGGCATCCCATTCAGGATTGTTTTGTTTTCAAGGACCTCCTGAAAAAGATGGTCAACTCGGGACAAGTCAAACTAAAAGACTCTTCAGCCTAGGTAGCATGTGTTACTGCTACAGTTCCAGAGGAGGAAGGAGAGTGGAAAGATGTTAAGAACAAAAATGCACAAAAATATGATTATTGGATGGTCAGAAAGACAATCAACCAAACTCATGATATTTTGCGAATGCAATTGATGAAACCAATTGTGCCTTCTAGAATGAATGTCGCAGCAAAAACCTCATCATCAGAGGGAAAATCCTCAAAGAAACAACATAAATCAATGAGAGAAAAAGAATCAGAAGAAGATGAGTATGTTTCAAAGCCTAAGTTGTATTTGACTCTGACATACTTCATGCCACCTACTTCGAAGAAACGGGCACCACCCCACCAAACGACACAGCCTAAATAGGATAATCATGCAGAGTCTTCATCGGTTGAAGAGTTGATTTTCAGTTCTATTAATATGATTTAATTAATAGATCCATATGCCAGTCGCAGTTTTGATTTTGATGAGACCCAAATCACTATATCAAATAGAGAAATCAGAGCAAGTTCTAGAGGCTCAGGATACAGGGGAAGACGTGGATCTTTGAGAGGCCATTATTTCAATTCTACCCCTGCTACAACTGTGTATACGGCAGAAACTCGTGGTAGAGCCCTTCAATGAGCTCAACAAGAACAAGAAAGTTCTTCCACACAAGGAAGACTCAGCCTTAGCACAATTATTGTAGAAGATCGGTTGAAAGTTCCTTATTATTCCTATCAGCAAGTAAATAAACCTAATTGCTCTAATATTCCAAATCCAGGTGTATTACAAACTCCTATCCCAGTACAAGATGCATCAAATTCCAAAGCATCAACTTCCAAGATACCTGCTAAACTACATGTTCCTATTAGGAAACACATACCTTTAGATCAAAAGTATGATATATTGAAACACTTGGCCCAAGAACCAGATATGTTATCAATTCAGGATGCCTTAAATTTATCAAAGGATCTTCGGGAAGCACTCGTTGAGGATTTGTCAAGTCCTCAGGAGTTTGAAACTGAAATTGTTGTAGCTGAAGTCTACCATGTAGAGAATAATCTTGTAGAATGCCATGCAGTAATATCTTTTACTGATGAAGATGAAGATGATGTCATGAATGGAGATATTAGTCATTTGTACTTATCTGGAAAGGTCAATGACATAGTCATCCGAAGAGTTTTCATTGATAATAGTTCATGAGTCAACCTCATGCCCATCCGTACACTTCATCTACTGGGCCTCGTGGAATCTGATTTATATCCTTCTACCTTGATGTTACAAGGATATCATAAAAATGAACAATAACCACTGGGCAAGATTATACTAGAACTCAGTTTGGATATCTTGTGTCCAATTCAGATTTCATGGTTTTTTATCGAGACTCAGCCTTCATCATCTTTTTTGGAAGACCCTGGCTACATCAATATATGGATATCCCTTTATCATACCACCAATGTCTCAAATATCATTTTGATGGTCAAGTTGGGACATTATATGGTGATACGGTCCCGTTCAAGACATGTGAATCTCAATACATTGAGGCGGAATTCTATCACATGAAGGGAAGGAAGGAATCCACAAAAAAAGACATTACCAAAGTCAATGCTCTGTATGGTTTGGAGAAGATTCTAGTAAATCCATTTACTCATGTGAGTATAGATTATGTGTTTCCTATCATTCAAATTGACAAGATAGAACCAAATCAAAAAACTCTTATGGAAAGATCCATAATGTCAATTACGACAATCGAGCTAGACAACATGGAAGAAATTGGTAACCCACCAAGCAGTGATGAAAGCACAAATGGTGACATCTTCATTTCATCTATTGAAATCCAAAAAGTCTATACATTGAAAATCAGTCTAGAAGAAGTTATAGAAAAATAGGAGGTGAAAAATGATGTTGATTCTCAATCCATCATCTCCTCTTTATTTCCCAACAAAGACCCTTCATCATCAATCGGGTCGGAAATGGAAGCTTCTTCTTCAAGATGTGAAAAGTTTGATATCTATTCTGATCATGAAAATATTTCTTCATCATCTACTATGCAAGTAGAAATGGAATAAATAAAACATGTTGAAGAAGAAGAGGAAGATCAAAGAGATGCTCCTCCCGCATTTGAAGAAGTTATCTCTTCCACTCTGGATGAACTCATAGAAAAATATCTGGGTACAAAAGAAGATCCATGCCCCACTTTAATCAGTGCATCCATGACTCTTTCAGAACATGATATTTATATTTCCTTTTTAAAAAAAAATCGAGACATAATTGATTGGAACTATACAGAGATGTCCGGGCTTGATCCTGATGTTGCTACTCATCATTTGGGTTTCTCAGAAGAACATCGAGGATTTAAGCAAGCCGCAAGAAGAACACACCCAACTTATTCTTCCAAAATTGAAGCTGAAGTGGATAAGCTTATCAAAGATAACTTTTCTAGAAAAGTTCAATATCCCAAGTGGTTACCTAATATTGTCCATGTAAAGAAGAAGAACGAACAAATTAGAGTTCGCATCGATTGTAGAGATCTTAATCGGCATTGTCCTAAGGATGATTCTCCAATTCCAATTACAAAACTTTTAATCAATGCAACAGCTGTCTATGAAGCACTTTCCCTCATGGATTGATATTCCAGATATAATCAAATCCGAATGGCTCTAGAAGACGAGGAATCCACAACCTTTAGAGCACCTCAGGGTGTGTTTTGCTACTGGGTAATGCCATTTGGCTTAAAGAATGTAGGTGAATCATATCAGCGTCCCATGCATCATATCATCAAACCCTTTTTAGGGAGGTTTGTTGAATACTATGTGGACGATTTGGTGGTTAAATCCAAACAACGTTCTAATCACTTAGCTGATTTAGAAATCACATTCTACAAGCTTCAACAACATAATTTGTAGATGAACCCTTTAAAATGTTCTTTTGGGGTAACCTCAGGAAAATTTCTCGGCTTTGTTGTACACCATAATGGTATTGAATTTGATCCTGAGAATACCATGTCTTTCCTCAGTATTTCATCTACTCAAAATTTGAAATAATTAAGTGTACATCAAGGACACTTAGCCTATATTCAGTGTTTCATCGCCAATTTGGAAGGTAAAAGTTTACCTTTCACCAAATTGATGGAGAAGGGAGTCACTTACCAGTGGAATGAATAATGTCAGTAAGATTTTGATATCCTCATGAAATACCTCTTGAGTACATCGGAAATTGTGCCACTTATTGAAGGAAGACCACTTATCCTCTACGTGACAGCTCTAGAGCGATCATCGGGTGCCTTTCTTACTCAGAAGAATGATGCTGGGAAAGAAAACAGCCTCTATTACCTCAGTCGGACTATGATTGAAGTAGAAACCTATTATTCAAGTGTTGAGAAATTCTGCCTGGAATTAATCTTTGTAGTTCAAAAGTTGAGACACTACCTGCAACATCACGAGGTCTAATTTCTATCTCGCAATAATCTTCCCAAATTCATCCTTAGTTGTCCAAGGCTTGCAGGACATCTAGCAAGGTGGGCAGTTATTTTGCAGCAATTCATCATTCAGTATGTGTCTCAAAAGGCAATAAAGGGCCAAGCTCTGGAGGATTTCCTGGTTGAACACTCTTCAGTAGAAGACACATCTTCAGAGATTGAACTCCTTGATTCGGAAGTCTCCTCGATTCAAGAAAGTCCTCAGGAATGGGAAATGTATTTTGATAGTGCATACAGAAGTCCAACAGTGAGGAAAATGGAAAATCCTAAATTCAAAAAATTTGGCTTAGGAATTGTGCTCATTTCTCCAGAAAAGGCAGTGCTACCTTATTCCTTCTTATTGTGGGAAAGCGGTACCAATAATGAAGAGGAATACCAAGCTCTCCTTGAAGGATTGGAGTTGGCGCTTCAAGCACAAGTGAATCACTTAAAGGTGAAAGGTGATTCAGAACTAATAATCCAACAAGTCAATGGGGATTATGCCATCAGAAAATAAGAACTAATCCCTTTGTATGATTACATCAAAGAGTTAATGGTGAAATTACCTTCGGAACTGACATTTTCTTATGTCCCAAGATCACAAAATGCCCAAGCTGATGCACTGGCTAATATAGCCACAGCTCTGGAAGATCCAAATCAGGACGAGACAACCATTAGTATTTCCCACCGTCGTGCAATTTCACCTTATGTTCGAAGCAGAACAGAGGAAATTAATGAAATTATTCCCATTACAGAACCGTATGGTCATAATACAGGATGGATGTCATCTATCAGGGAATACCTTCAAAATGTAACACTTCTTCCTGATAGAACCGGGAAAGAACAAATCTGGTGACGTGTGGTCAACTTTACTCTTTATGATGTCCCATATCACTTAGAGAAAATTCTCTACAAGCATGGTTTTGATGGAGTTCTCTTCAGATGTAATGATGGTGAAGAGACAATGGATGTCATGAATGAAGTGCATGCAGGAGTCTGTGGTGCCCACCAGTCTGGACATAGACTATCTGATCAGATTCGAAGACATGGATACTTTTGGCCTTCAATGATACAAGACTGTGTTGATTTCACAAAGAAGTGTCATTCATGCCTTGTACATGCCAACATCATTCATCAACCTCTAGAGTTCCTTCATACAACTAAATATTCGTGGACATTTTCCACATGGGGAATGGATGTGGGGGGAACATACCCTTCAGCTATGGAAAAGAAGTTTAATTATATTCTTACTTCTACTAATTTCTTTTCCAAATGGGAAGAGGAAATACCTCTTAGGGAAGTCAGTTATAAATGCATTGTCAGCTTCATCAAGTCTAACATCAATACCAGATTTGGTTTCCGTCATACTATATTGTCGGAAAATGGAACCAACTTCTATTCATCCAAGGTGAAGAAGTTGTATCAAGGATACAACCTCAAATCCAATCTTTCATCTCGGTATCATGCAGCGACCAATGGCAAGATAGAAGCTTTCAACAAGACTCTGTCAAATATACTACAAAATATGGTGGATAAATATAAGAAATCATGGCCTGATATACTATTTCATTATTTATGGGCTTATCGGACTACCACCCGCACTACAACTCGGTTAACTCCATACTCACTGGTATATGGAATGGAAGCCATCATTCCCATTGAAGTTCAATTGACTTCACTTAGAGTATCCATTTGTGATCAGTCATCAACAAATGAACAATCTCAAAAGTGATTGAATGAATTGGAACGGTTAGATGAGAACGGATTGTGTACTTTTCACCACTTGGAAGTCTTTCATAATTGAATAGTATGAGCTTTCAACAAAAAAGTTTTTCGTCGTTCATTCACTCAGGGAGAATTGGTATTAGTTCTCAGAACTCCATTGATAACAGGAAAGAAACCTCCCAAGCTTGAGACAAAATGTGAAGGACCTTACTCAATACATAAGGTTTACTCCAATGGAGCTTATTCTTTAAACTCAATGGATGGAGAACTTATCACCACTCCAACCAATGTTATATTTCTGACGAAATATTTTGTATGAACACAAAATACAACAATGTTCCATACATATGACCCTAAACTATTTGTATTACTTTCGTCCCACATGACGTTAAACTGTGATGTCCTAACTACATGACGCTAAACTATATAAAAGTCCCTTACGTCCAGCAAGGTGTTAAACTTCATTAATCAATGGTCCATGTATATGACCATAAAATATTTTCAAGTCCCTTATGTCCAGCTCGACGTTAAACTGCATCATCTACGGTCCATACATATGATCTTAATCTATTTTTACTTTCGTACAACATGACACTAAACTATATCGTCCCTTTTTCGTCCAACATGATGTTAAACTAAGAAAAAGTCTCTAATATGTCCAACATGGCATTAAAATGTGTTCTCTTTTTTCCTTACTGCATGACATTAAACTGCACATTCCTCTTTTTTTCCAACATGACATTAAACTGTGTTGTCCCCATCATCCTAACTACATGACGCTAAACTGTACAGAAAGTCCTTTGATATGTCCTACATGACATTAAACTGTACTTTGTCCCTCCTATATGACAGTAAATTGTGTAACACCAATAGTCTTAACTACAAGACATTAAACTACATAGTCCCTTTATAGGTCCTACATGACATTAAACTGTGCATCGTTAGGGTTGTTGCTACCTGTTGTTTCTCACACCAAGTATGACTCACGCGAGCTTAGAGAAAAATTCAACCATAACACTCTCTCTGGGCTACTAACCATGTATAAATCCCAACATCTTTTTTAGTTCGTTCTCCCCAAAAACAACTTGATCATTAATTCATTCTTTAATTGAACTACGCGGACATTGATCCTTGTCTTCTAGGCTGGATACGTAGGCAACCTTTCAAGGTTTAAGCCCAAAACCAATCTCTTCACATCGGTTCACCTCCATCTCATACAATGTTGCTTCGTGAAATTGTCCCCAGAATCAATATCTTTACATTGATTCAATTTTGTCTTTGCTATATGATGTTAAACTGTACAACATTTTTTGTCTTATATGACAATAAACTTTAATATTCATTGATACCCTCACCTGAGAGGGAATCATTATTTACATTGATTTTTCAATCATGTTTCATTCCAAAGACTACGTGAAAACATGGCAATACCCAAACCTTTTATCTTTGGTTAAGCCATCATTACACTAAATTCCCCTTTCACCCTTCATATGTATGAACCAAATTTATATAGAAGGTATTTCTAGAACTACATGGGCTTGATTCTCATCCTTATGGGATACATAGGAATGTTCGAGTTTCCCTCAAATCCATCCCCCAGTATTTTGGGCCTAACCCCAAATTTCACTTTCAGTCCCTTGGCTAAAAAGTCCCCATGAAATCACACACTATGTATTTATTATAAATTGTCCAAGCTCTATGACCATAAACTACGATCTCCTATATTTTCATCCCGCACAATGTCAAACTATAGTTTAAGAACTACGTATGGCTTGATTCCCATCCTTATGGGATACGTAGTGAAGTCCAACATTTCAATTTAGGATCCATCCACAACATGTTTATGGTTATCATTGATCCGTATATCTCTGCATACAGTGGACAAAACCAATCTTTATGTGTCATAATACTAATCATGAATACTTCCAGATCTTCATAACCCTTTTCTTGACTTCTGGTCACAAAATTTCCAATTTCTGAGAATTCTTTTTCTTGACCATGCAGCACCTCCCCTTTGGTGTCATTGCATAAACAATCTACAGAACAGACGTGTCAGCCAAAAGACGGTATTATTTGACAATGCATCCAATGCCCTTAGGTGGCCTTGCATAATTCAACCCCCTAATGGGTTTGTCATATACTGGTAACTTCATTCTTGGAAAGAAAGCCTCTTTTATACTTATTGGTCTTATCAAAAATATGTAAGGATCCGCAAAAAATAGATATCCTTAACATATTTATTTCATGTTATTTTTTATGATCTGAATGTATTCATGTCTATGGATGATATTTTCCTTCCCTACATTTGGGTTAGACCTTCATAGGAGTAACATTTTTCCAATTCTTAGACAAACCTATTTGTAAATATGCTCTCCATATTCAAGTACCTCTCTCCATACATCAAACTCTATGATTTAGGAAATTTGAATCATCATAAACATCCACTATATTTTTAGCAGTAGAAAAGTACATTTCTGAGAGTTCTTTTTCCTGACTATGCAGCACGTGCCCATAGGCGTCCTTACATAAAAAGTCTACATAACAGACCTGTCAGACAAAAGGTGATATTATTTGACTATGTAGCCAATTCCCTTAGGTAGGCCTGCATAATTTAACCCCCTAACGGGTTTCTTAAATAATGGTAACGTCATTATTGGGACCTAATTATTCTAATGCCTTTTTAGCACTTTTTCATATCGTTCCTCAGATTCAAATTTTCTTAAGTCATAGTTTATGTATTTTCCCTCATATTTGATTATGGTAATATATTTTTAGATAAATTTTGAAGATATCGAGTCAATTATAATTCATTCAGTCAAAGATATTTCAACCTTAAACATTAGCCTTTTTTTGCCCAACATGCATGAATTTAAACTGCCAATAACCACAAAGACCCCTAATTTCTCTTTATTCCTCAGAGTCAAATCCACTTTTCTTTATGGATCCAACTCTGAGGTGGGACTTTTGTTGACGCTCCTTTCCATCACAAATTCTAACGAATTGAAAAGGGAAATACCTTGAACCCAAATTGATTCATCCATTGAAGAAAACATTAAAAATTGAAAAATGCATGAACACCGGTTCTTTTCCATTTGGGTCAGACAAGTTCCATTACTGTCACACAAGTATACTTGTGCGCCGCCTAATTGTCGCGCAATTGACTTGCACGCCCTAAGTGATAACCGCCCAGGGTCTTTGCAAGCCTATAAATAGACCATGTGGGCCCCCCATTTAGAGAGTATTTTTTCCTGAATTCAGATATAGAGCTCTAAACGCCCAAGCCTCTTCTCCAGGTCTTCCGAGCACTTCTAAGGTAATTCTTTACCTAGAATGGAAGGTCTAAACAAGAACATTAAGGTCTATGTGTTATAATTCACTAAAACATGTGTGCCTAAGTGTTTTAACCTCAAGGGAAATGGACACACTTGTGCGCCGCCCTATATCTTCATCATAACTTGCACGCCATCTTTTGGAAAGCCTATAGGGCTAATTCTAAAGGCTTTGACCAAGGTTCACCCAAATATTACTCTAAGTACTGAAAATCACGCAAGTACCCATGTGCCACGTAGGTATACCTGCGCGCCCAGGACTTGCGTGCCCACGCAGTACCTACGCGCCTGCCAGGACATGCACTCCCCTATCTTTTTGGGTGCCCATCCTGCCCATTTTACCTCTCATATGCCATTCCACCTCTCATAATAAAAATTCAGTCTTCAAGATAGTCTTTAATGCCATTTACGGCATGTTTTCTTGATTGACTTCTTTATCAGAAAAGAGTTTCGTGGAACATCTCTCAAAACAGAGTGATTTTCACATATTTATGTCACTAAGGATAGATAGTTCATTCATTCATCCTCATCCTTTAAGATGAGATAATCCTTAACCTAGGCCTCCTTTTCAAGAGTAAGCCCTAGTAATAATTCCACAAATATGGGCATCCTCCTCAGGAGTATTCCCCAAACCTTAAATCCTTTAACCTGGGTTTCCTTTTCATGAATAAGCCCCAGTCTCAAATATGGGCATCCTTTTTAGGTGTAAGCCCCAAGTCCCTTAATTTTAAAATCCCTTTAACCTGGGCCTTCTCCTTAGGTATAAGCCCCAGTCTTATTTTCTCATAACAAGCCATAATTCCTTTTGATCTGGGCTTCCTTCTCAAAAGTAAAACCCAATCATAAGTCCCCTCCTAACTTGGGTATTTTCCTTAGGAGTAAGACCCAAGATTAGAGTATACATATCTTAATGAAGCGCATATACCTTTAGGGACCCTGTTCATGGATTTCTTCCCTGAAATAAGTCTAAATCCTCGTCTATTTGGGAAGTCATACATACATAAGCCCCACATCATTTCATGGAACAATTGTCTGGTTTCACCAATACCTCTTCTTTCTCACACCAAGCATGACTCGCGTGAGCTTAGAGTGTAAAAGTAATCATGAAATCTTTCATTGATCCATCAATCATGCATAAACATCATACTCCCTTACTCAAAATACGTGGGTTCTGATTCCTTTTCAAAAACAAAATATATGTAGGTAGACCATCAGCGGGTAAGATCCCAAATATGAAATAATCCATGTCCTCATGAATGAAATAAACCTTAAGTGCCCCACTGAGTGGATTTAAAACCCATATGGTCATCATAATGACCAAGATACGTTTAGGTATTGAAGGATACCATTGGCTAAGAATCGCTAAACAAATACAGGTGATTCTCTGGCGATGAAGAACCACGAATATATATAAAAGATTCTATAAATTTCCTACATATTAATCATTGATTGTTAGATCTAAAGGAATGCTAATTTTATACTTGGTAATGTAATAAGGATTCATGAATATAACTCAAATCTATAAAGAGAGTTTCAGAGTATATAATAATTACCCTAAAAAAAGGTGTGGTGAATCTGACCTCCCATACTCTCAACCAAAGTAAATTCCTTAGCCTCATCAGTCCACAACTTATGAGCACCTACCTTTGGCAAGTAGGTCTAAATGGATATGGAATCATTGGATGTTTCTGGTTCTACGAACAAACCCATTAGAAACAGATTGGAATGTTTGATCCTTCAATCAACGAGGTCATCCCCAATTCCAGAGGGAAACAATGATGTAAGTATTTTATGAGTAAAATACCATTATATATGCTTGATAAAAATTACTTTTTTAGTATAATATGAATTATTTTTGCCTAAAATTGTTTTTTGGTTTCAATATGACCTTTATGTTCAATGACATGGTCATGTATTATTGAGATATGTTTTTTTAGACCTTAAAACCATGTCTTTTCATAAGTATTTATGGTTTGGAAAAAGGTTTTTGTATGAGTATATTGTGGGAGGTATTTGGGAATGTCTTCCACTATAAGAGATTAACAATATCACTATGTAGAACATCACACAATCACACATCATGTTCTTGATGTCATATATTGCTCAAATGGAATGATCATGTTTTATTAGAGAAATAATGCTCCATATATTATTATAATAATAGAGTGTCTTGTGTTGTGAAGTAGATGATAAAATAGTTTTGTTATTTGGTTATGGAAGGAAAAAATTTCTATTTCATATTGAAATAAGGTGTCGTGTCGTGTCCATAAGGACCATGTCACAAGGGATACCCTTTTAGTGAAATAATGTTTTGATCATTATTGTAACACTATTTAGACTATTCTAGGAATTTATTAAATTAATTAAATTAATATTTATTATTATTATCATCATATTATATGAGGTTATCATCATTGGTCTCAGTATACATGTCCATAGGTATTCCATTTTTGTTGTTTTCCCTTTCTGTTATATAATATTTTCGGCTAAAATCAAGTATCATACATACCTTGAAATATATAGATTAAAGTCTATCATAATTATTAAATCTAACAAATATTTTATATGATATTTCTTTTTACACCATTTTTTATTAACTAATTTCATGGTTTAATTTTTTTTAGAAATATACTAGTTAGTGCCAATCCAATTAGTGATACTTGATGCATGGGATTCCATTGGACAGGGGTAGGATAAACCTCATAATTCCAAATGGTTTATTCTGGTTTCATTGGTGTATCAATTTTTTTCTCAGTTCCATTGAATGATAAAACTAGAATTAATTTCCAATTGTTTGTGAGACCAAAATTTAGCTGTATATAGAAATTTGGAGCCATAATAAACCCTCCAATTATTATTAACTAATTGGTTGGTTGTTGGTGGCCATCAGTTTTAATTAATTTTTTAAGACAATATATTTTGAAAACATTTTGAACCTCTTTATGTTATGTAATATTTCCTAGGACCGTTATTAGGTGACTTCTTTTCAAGGAAAATAGAGAGATGTGATGTTATGGAGATAATAACAATACTTTATATAGAATTATTTCTTTAACTGCATAAGATAAATTATATTCTATTTGGGATGCAATTTTGATTCCATTGAATTGAATTCATCCAATAGAAATCGATGGCCATGGGGTTGAATTTAAATTATTCTGAATTATTTTATTTGGAACTTATAGGGATCTATCATCGTTAAGAAATAGGGTAATTAAATTTTAATAGGTTTATTTAGCCTCCCTAGAGTATGTGATGTGTAAATTATATGAGCTCATGTGAGGAATGAATTAAGTATAACATTTATATCCCCACAGAAGTATTTTCGATCAAATGAAAAGCATATGTGGTCAGTGTTCATACACCTTCTATCTTATGGTAACATATTGGTTTATTACAGAGTTATGGACCTGGATATATGTTGGGAATGTGAGAACTGACCTTGAAAATACATAATTTGAGATATAAATTATGGAATCTTAATTATTCATTACGTATATATATTTTCATAAATTAAAAATTTATTCCTTTATTTGATTTAGATTATATTATTGGACTCCATCCCTAGTTGATTTTTTTATTTATATAGGGTGAATGAGATAACCTTTTCTATATATAATTTTTCTTTTTTGGGATTACTTTCACATTCACTCTGATATTACCTATGTCTTGGTATGACATTCCCATTCATATTATCTTTACCTATAACCTTGTATAAAATTACTAATGTGTTTTGGTATGATATTGTTATTTTCGCCATGGTATTTTATTTGGTCGTACTATTACCAACATGTGATATGATATTGATAAAGGACATGATTCTGATTATAATAGGATATAATAACCATCCCAATATGGAATGTAAGGAAAAAATGATCTAGATGATGATTATGATAACATTTATTCCTAGTTATTTTTTCCATATAATTTGGATTCACATACCATGGTGCAATACTTCCAAGAAATTAGATAAGATAATCATATAATAATAAGGATCATATGATGTGATTCAATCTATAATGATAGGTCCCTACAAGATGGATTTTATTACAACACAAATAATAATTCCCATTTTTTAAGGGTGTTAAGAACACTCTTATGTTGTGTATTGTGAATAGTGACAACTTTCACACTCTTCAGACCATGATAATGGATGGTGACTTTATGAACACACTTGATGATATTTTTGGTATGTCATTGTTATTTTATATATTGGAATCTGGATGTTATTCCCATGATTTTTAATGTGTTATTATCATACAAAAACATGAATTCATGAATATAACATGATTTAGAAATTATGACCACTTTTAGGATTTGGAGATGGAACACATTACCTATGAACTGTTCATTATACTATTGTATATTTTTATTAATTATGATTATTCCATGTCACCTAATTCAAAGAAGATTGTTTTTTTAAATTTATATGATAATATACAAACTCACTAAAGTAGGTGAGGTCACACTCGTGTATCTATGTAATACCCAATGTAGTGAATTATTTATTATCACTATATATCCCAACATAATTTTAAATATTGTCATAGAAAACTATATAAGTGATTATATAATTTTTTTATTAGGGGCATTATTAGTGATGTATCAATCACTTCAAATCATACCCTACTCAATTATGTGGAACAAAAAAACTATTCATCGCTACAAAAAATGGTAATTATATGATCCATGTTACAGATGGCTAATAAGTTAAAGTTGGTTTGTCGTCATGAGATGATATCAATTGGAGAACCACAAACTTGTTTATTTTGGGAATCATTTACATGTTTTTAACTTTTATATGGACTTATAATGGTTGGTTTATTAGAACTCTTATTCATGTATATCTTTTAAAATTATAGTGAGTCATTCATTATACCATGATAGATCTAATTTAATTTTTTTTCCATGTATCTATGATTTTCATTATACTCATCCTTAATAATGTTATGATAGTCAATTATTATTTCACATGATTTAATTTATACAAATTTTTCACTAAGGGGATTTATTCTCTTTCATTCATTAATGGGAAAAAATTTAGTAGATAATATTTATCATATGGGTTGGATATCTTGAGGTAATTGGGAATTAGTTTTGTAATAAAGGAAACCCTATATTGAGGATTCAACACTAGAATCTAATAATAGTGCATTGTTTTCTTATTATGATAATTTTATATTGGTTTGAACATAATAAATTATATTAAAAAGGTGTTTTTATGTTTAGATGTAATGATACTAGACTTCTCATAGATCCCGTCATGGTTTGGTAGTTCTACTATAGTCACAATGGTTCACCAATATCAAACACCCATGGAGTCATTATAATTAGTGAAAACTCAACTAGTTAGATCCAAACTCCAATGAAAATTCCATAGAGTGGAAAATATTAATCAAGGTAGAATCAAAATTCTAACTAAAATACGAAAAAAGGGAATTGAATTATGTAATAATAAATATATTTACCACCCCAAAAGGAATCAATACCATCATGTATCTAAAATAATTGCTTAATATTATCTATTCCTCTAATATTCATCATCTAAATCCATTCTCATGATTTCATCAACTGTATAAATTTCTTTACATAATCATATACAGTGGTATAAAAAAACATTAAAATCATTGAAATTGATTCCCACTTTATCAAAAAAAAATATTGACCTTGAACTCATAGAAAATAGTGAGGATGTTGAGAAGTCATTTTATAGAGTGACCCACACAAAATCTATATTGATGTAATCAAATCACCCATGAAATCACAAAAAACATGTTCTATTTTTGTATGATTTATTGACTCCCTCATTTATACTCCTTGTAAAAAAACAAATTTCCCAATCATGAATCATTAGAAAGATTCATGCTTAGAAATGCATCTATCACTTTACCACTTAGGAATTCCTTTAGTGTGGCTAAATAAACTAGGGATAGTTAGAAAAAATCATTATAAAATATCCTAACCTATCATCAGCAGTTCCTATCTATATTAAAAATCATATAACATTGAAAAAAATAGATGACATCATGGATAATTAGAAACTAACACCCTTAGGTCTACCTATACTAGTTTAGCGGGAGTGACACATGTAAATGTATTCACACAACCATGTGAAAAATAACATATAATTGACCTCTAACCTATTTTCCTGAACAATCATCAACAATTTTATATGTTAATTAATATATATGAACAATAAAAAGGATAAATTTGTATAAAAAAGGTAATATATAAAGTAATATATTCCAATAGTATTGATAACACACGATAAAACGCATTCATCACCATGAAAATAATCATTATAAATAACAATACAATAGTGGTTGTCATAATAAGATAACGTTTCCATCATTGATCCATATTTGATAACCATATTCTGACTCATGATCATTCGTTGTCTTTATATGTTGTTCTATGTGGATATAATTTGAAAAATAGATAAGTGCGTATATAGGGGTCAGTGTAACCATACCTTTTTGTTTTATCCAATGTATTGATCCGACCTCAAAATAATGTAGTGTCTTGGTGAATCAATAATAATTTGAGTTTATATAGAATGACACCACTTATTTTCTTCAATGTAAATATCCATGATCAATCCTAAACAATCTATAAATTATTAACATCATCATTCATATATAAATAATGTTGTCTCATTTATGAAATATAAATTTTATGTCGCAATCCATCATAAAATTTCCATCTATTTAATCACTCATGATACACTAGTCAAGAGTTACAATATAAAATTCACATGTACAAATATCTCATAAAAAACAAATAAAACATGAATCTCTAAATATCTATGATGTAATAGTGTAAATACACATATCATGTTATCTCTTATGTATTATTTTATGTACACATATCCAACTATATCAAATGATATTAATGAAATATGAATATCTATAACCAGAAGTACATAAATTTCCAATCACTAGAGGAATAAATCACGTCTTGGGAAATTTTTATATTATAAAATACTAAATAAAATAAAAATATCCAGGGTTTTAGTTTTATATCATATCCCTCAGAATAAAAAATGATATGAGTCAGGTAGAGATAATATCTACTTCATCAGTGTCCACCTCGATCCTTGATATGGGAACGAAGGGGTGTCTCCCATCAATTGAAATTTCATCCATCACATTCATGGATCTATGATGCTTGATAAATTACACATATCCACCTCTCTCATCCTTTGTACACAGTCTTCAAAAATACAAAAGGAATTACACATCACTATTTATTTTTCACCATCTATTTTTATGTAATTACTCACTTAAAACTATCAGTTGAAAATTTAGGATCTAAAAAATCCTATAATATTGGGTGAGTATAATATGATTAATGAATATGTAATTGTAGATCCTGATAACTATAGGTTTTGAGAAGGAGTATTGTCACTAATATCTCACTCCAAACACCGACACAGTGACTATCAAGGAGATCTATTGTCACATACCATATCCCATAATATGTATTGGTATCATGCTATATTACAGCTACAAAAATATATCATTACACAATTGAAGACCATAATCACAATTCTAGACCCCCTATCAGTTCCACATGACATCTCGTATGGAAAAATAGAAATTTATCCTCATCCCCATCAGATTCCCTTTATCTATGATCATAAATTTTATTTATAATTAAATAATATTTTAATTTCAATTATTTTATTACCCTTATAATAAAATTTTAGTTAAATTAATAACATATTCAATAAAATTACAACAACATGTCACAAAGTCCACAATGAATTTTCACCTGCTTATCTTATGACAAGTTTTTTATATTAATTAAATAATGAAATGTGGTGTTTCTAAATTTTATTTTATGGACATAATAACTAGGTTTTTTTTCATATTTATCACCTTTAATTTCATCCAAATTCTCTCTTATAATAAAGGTTCCTCAACTAAATTACATAACTATTCTTAGAGATTCCATTATTATTTAACAAAGATATTTTACTACCTTAATAACTATGTTTCTAAACACCGTTAAATATTTTCATCTCATTATTTTTTGGATAGGCAATAAGTACTTGATATATATTCATGATCACTTCACCCCACATATAGTAATTCATGTCCCTAGTTTCATAATATTATTTTATTTCTATCTATGACTTATAATAGATTTTTCATGACACAGAATGTAAATGCTTGTATGCTCCGTGATTAGCCGTGTGAGACACATCATGATCGCCTATAATATGGTAAGGGATGGTAACAAGAACCAAGGAATCAAAAAAATTTAGATGAGAAATCCTATGTTTCTATAAACATGCAAACAATCAGCACCATGAAACAATGTGGAGATATAACAAAATATTGAACATCTATAGTGAGAACCAAGCATGAAACAACCTCTACAAAAACATCAAAATACAATAGCATAATAAAATGGATTAAATGGAAAAAAATACATTCTTAAACAAAAATGAGGTCCCAAATATAAAATAACTATGGAAATGGAAGGTTATATAGGTGCGCATGTAATCATGAAGGTTAACTACCGAGCACAGTCGATGCCTATAGTATCTAAGATCCAATGAAACATGATCCACTCATATCACCTCCATTATTCCATTTATATGAATATGACACAAACTTTTCTAGAAGATAAAATGTATCATGGATTATTTACATACCCATAAGGATCCCCATAAAACAAATAAGGTGTACATGATCATAAAAAGGAAAATGAACCACAAATAAAATCTGGTGAAGGAAAACTCTACTCACATGCCCAATAGAAACCCAATTGTGTGTGATATGGTATATTCATACACATAGAGTAGTTAATCAATATTATTTATAGTAAATCAATAAAATTAACTCTCTGATTCTCATCATCACATATGACATGTTAATAATTAGGATGGAGTTACCCACTTCTTTCTAATATCCTACATAGCTAAGGGAGCAATAACTCCCATAGAGTATCCAGACCCCAATAAGGATCTATGATTGAGGACTGCTGACATATAAATATAAGACCCTAAACCTCTCATGTATGGGGGGAATATCTACCTTTGTAATGAGAATGATGCCCTACACATTTGTGTGAAAATGGAGTTTTGACACCATTATATCTATAACAATTAGACCCAATCACTACCAACATCCATGAATCACTAAATAAAGAATCCATATTATATCATATCACATTATTCCCTAGAAGCAGAAATAAATAATTACATCACATTATATGTGAAAAACAAATCATGGCGTTCTACTAATGGGATTAAATCCAATTCACTAAAAAGTATATATGTATGGTGGGAAACTCTTATAAATGTACATGGAATGTACTTAGGGTCACTTATTGTGTGACCTCTCTTAAAATTATGGGAATTTCGTATCCTACACAAGACTTGGTAGTCTATACTAATATATATTGAATGTAAAAATATTAAATTGAATGTCTTGGAGTCCTTTGAAATAATCATTTCCTTTTGGCCTGTGTCCATGACCATGTAAACCCAGGAATTGGTCATGTAATGTTTTTATGCCATTCCCCCCTTACATAGGGTGTCTCCATATCTACTGAGAAATATTGACATGTACCAAAAAATGGAATGAACTCCCTATACACAATGTTTAGTACCTAAAACACATTCTTCCCCATTGTAAGAAACACATGGCGTCTTCTCCTGATCCACATGTACTATGAATGTGATATCTGAATGGTAATTACCTGCAAACCTCCTAAAACACCCATTTTCCCCAAATAAGAAAATATTGACCCACTTAATGGGGGACCTTTTCATTCATAAAAGGTATTTAATTCTCATAAAAACATGTCTAGGGGGAACATGATGTGAAACAAAAATATTATCCATCATTATGGTGAAGAAACCAAATTTTCAGATCTTAATATACACCTTAAAGTCATTTCACCTTGATTTTTCTAGATAAAAATCAATTATAAATCCTAGAGGCACCTACTTCCATATTCCAACCATATTATTCTATATTCAAATTGAGAAACCCTCTGGCTCCTAAATAGTTATTTTGATATAAAATAGTTGGGAGAGGTGTTTAATTTACTTTAATTTTAATTATTAAAATTATTTAATTTTCAAAACATTAAGTGGTTTCCATCCCCTGGACACCCATCGTTGGCCCACACTAGGTCATTACTTGGGTAAAACCTCCATTACTGAATCATAATGGTCTCGGATTTCTGATTTGAGATCCAAATCAATGGGAAAACCATTATTCTGAAAATATGCACATGTGTTCTTTGAAATATATATATATATATATATATATATATTAATATATTTAATATTTTAATTCATATGCTATACAAAAAAAACACAACAAAAATTACAAGTATGTATTTATATATATATATATATATTACAATAATTAAATGTATAAACTATAAAAAATCATTATATTATACCCTTAATTAAAGATTATAATCAAGAGAAGCACAACCCACAAAAAAGATTGGGGGTACTAAACCTATAACTGGATTTTAGGCTCCCAGGACCTCTCTTTCATAGTCACATTCTGTTAACTAACCCAATCCCAAGGGATATTCCATCGTCATAGAGTCATATCCTATTGGTACTCAATAACCATTAGGTACTCTAATAACATATCCCTTGAATCAATGTATAAATCCCCCAGTCGATGGAATGAAATTGTTTGTGCATGTACCTCTTTATTTGTGACACATTATTGATTCCATGCACATGTTCTAACTGTGGGGGTAGTTCCAAGTGGTAAAACATTTTCCCACTCTCCACATGATCTGAAATAGCCTAATGAACCTCATGGATAGATTTCTTCCCTAACTAATAATTTTCCAACTCATCATGGTGAGACTCTGTAGAAAATATTATCCCCATGATCAATCATCAAATTACAAAAATATCATTCTATGTTATATTTCTGTCATCAATGAGTTGTCCTCACATGATCAACTATCAAAAAAACATTCTCTATCATTTATTACATTATCTATTGTCCAATAAGATCTCTCTCACCAATCTCAGTCCAACATAAGGGTGACATATAGGTTCTCATGTATCAGTCCTCTATATATTACATTAAAATAATATAGTTATAACTATATTTATAAGATAACTATACTAATGCAAAGGTATCGTCCTATCCCTGAATTAATTTTAACAAATATGATCATTTCATATCGGAAAAAACATATATAGTCTAATAAATATTTCCATTATTGAGGGGTTGACCCAGCATGGTCCCCCCTAATTGAATCCCAAAATCCACCTACAAAACTCTCCACAACAATTATGTAAGCGAACAAACATCATTAAAGATAATTTGTATAGGTCACCCATAAAGAAGAATATCCTCCCGTATATGCATATTCCTCAATATCCTAATAAATATATTCTCCATAAAGGAAATATTAAAAACTTGGTATGAATATATGTATAACTAAGAGAGGTGTTTAAAAGTACCTCAACCATTCCTTATGAAATTTTACTAGGACCATAATCCTTCCATAGAATGGGATGAAATTATGCCCTCCTTTAGAAAATCCATCTTGATTATGTCCTAAAAATATAATGTCGCGTAGAAGATTAAAGTAGGTTTCCTTCTACTAGTAATACCTCAAAAGTTTCAAAATATAGGGACTCAAAATCATTGAGGGAAGAGATGTTGCACCCCTCTCATATACGAGGGTTATTTGTAATGATGACAACTACTCAGAAGCATCCTCTACAATGTGATATAAAAATATCCTTCTAGGTTAATCATCCACCATGGTTTCCATCCTATAATTATATACTACCCCAATGTAATATTTTTGTAGGTATTCCAAACTACACATCTATATCATGCTAAGATATCTCTGAGTGAAGATTCTTTTTAGAGTCTATTCATTTATGTAAATAATGAATTTCTATCCCTTATGAATCGTCCTCCACATAATCAGGATGAATTCTTCAACTAATAACTCTAAATCATTTGTCATATAATTATACTCAAGGTGACTCAAATAGATTGAAAAATACAATATAAATTATTACTTATTCATTAGCAAACAATCGAGGATATCTCCATTTATATTTCAAAAAACCACGTACTAAAATCCCTCCTGTTATCATCCCTAAATGGATGCATATGTTATCGAGTTGATTAGATCTTTGAAGGCTCTATAATAATCTTCATCCAATGATAACTATCTCTCTTTCAACATCAGATATGTAAAGGTCATATTATCCTAGAAAATTCATCCATTAACATCCTATAGTACTCTACCAAAAAATAAATAATAATCATCTATGATATTTTCATTGATGGTTTTCAAGGTTGAATTATATAAATCTTCACTAGATCAATAGCTAAACCATGATCTGAGATGAATTTGAAAAAAAGTTTATACTTTGGAATCAAAAATTGAGACTTTGAGATCTTAAAATAAACCTAGTGCTCCCAGATAAAGTCTAGGAGCGTCCTAAAATGATCTTCATGATCCTCCTTGGATATAGATTATATTATAATTTCATTAATAAAGACTACTCTAAATTTTTCTATGTATAACTATGAAATCTAGTCAATAAAATCCTTGAACATTGTGGGGGAATTATTCACCCAAAACAGAATCATCAATAACTCATAGTGTTCATAGGATTATAATAATTTCATCTTCATAATATCAATTTTGGGATTTCTTCAAAATATCATAGCCAGACCTAAGACCAATCTACGACAAAAAACTCTCACCAATTTACTAGATGAAAATATATTAATTCTAAAAAACCCGTCAATGATTCATTATAGTTTCCTCATTTAGTTTATGAAAGTCAAAAAAGTAATCAAACCCCATTTCCACATTTTTAGAGACAATACCAGAGCTATATAGGTTTATTATTGGTCTAATTACCCCTTTCTCTCAATTTTCATTCATCATCAGCCACATATCTTGAATCCTAGTGTGGGATTTCTGATATGCTGAAGAAGTTATCAGTGTGGTATCAGGGTGTATGTTGATGCATAAGTTTATATATCAACATCGATGTAGACCCAAAACATATTCAAGGATGTGGACTATATAATACTACACTAATGTTGGATTTATGATTCCTGAACTTACAACTACACCAAGGGATAAAATTAACCACTGATGGGTGATAGGTCGTAGCTTAATTATCACAAGCCCTACCTAGGAAACCATAATATTAATCTCACCCACAATTGTGATTATAAACTAATATTTCTGATGGAATCCCAGTATCTTACACTTATAGTAAATTTTGGAATACATCATGTGAAAAGTTTCCACACAAAAGATGACTTGATGATGTATTATCATTATGAACAAATATTTCATTGATATAATATCTCAACTGAATGATAACATGCATTAATGGAATATTTATTATATAGAACAATCATTACCTACAGAAAATTATAGCCTTAGCTGATGGTCTATAAGATCAGCTACTAGCTCCAACACTCACATAGAGGATACAAAGATAAATTAATGACTCAAAAATAAGAATTTAATCAATAGAGATGGAGTAGAAAAAGCGCAATATAATTCCTAAAATTATCACATGAACATAATGGTCATAAAAAATAATTTCAAGAAATATCCCATAACCTTGAACTCTAGCCTGCTAATCATGGAAGGGGATACTAGGTGGTAATAGTTAGAGAAGATTATAGAATCATCCTCCACCAAAATCTCTTCCATTTGGAGCCCCATCGTCCACACTATCTAGATCTCCTCTCTAATATCCGACCAGACAAATCCATTATGATCCTTGTTTAGAAAGTTTCTTCATCCACTATCTACCAATATTACATGGAATTTTGGGTTATACAATAACGATATATGGAAAATCAATCAATTAAATAATAATAACACCTCTCTCAATAGATATTTTTTCCTCTATGTGCCTCTATTCACAACAAATCCATGTTTGTAAGTCCATGCATGGATATGACTCCTACAATGAGACCCTGATGACCAATGCCACTTTGCTTCTATAAATGAATCAGTCCATTGATTTTCATGTCCATATCCATCATTGGGTTGTCCCTCTACTAAGAATAACTATATAATCAATTAATAATTTATTACATTCTAATATGAGTGTAGAAATAAGGATACCATGCTTCCATTGATTTCTCTATGGATTCGATTTTGAAACTTCTATTCCATGAGGTTTCTATATCTAAATATATAAACTGTGTAAATTGTGAGGTCAGTAAACTATGAGGAATACACAAAAAAATTACATATCACTATGTTTTATATTAAAAATATCCTAAATCTATGAATAGAACATGATCAAAGTGTAATACACATCGTTTAATAGTTTCTATAAGTAAAATCATGTCTGTGTCACTTCCTTAATAGTCTGCATCATAATATCCCACCACTGCCATGATGCTCGATGAAGTTGATTTGATAAAAATGAAAACATCTGAATGGAGGGGTATCAAAAAAATACTGAAAACATAAACCACCACCTCAAGATAATCATCCAGCACTGAAGCGTCAGGCTCACTGTAAAAACATAATAGTCATTATTTTGGAAATTTTGTAATGTTCAAAAATATAATGCATCATTATCCAATACTACTAAAGATATAGACTACCCAAAATGTATTTTATCATCTTACTGAAACAATATATGATGATCCAATAACATATAAATATATGGGGACACAAATATATTCCTACCTAATGAAAAATACTCATTATTGTTACCCTAATCTAAGGCCTAATCGCTCACCTGATCGTCATCTTTATACTTCCTCATTATCCTAGTTGGTTTTCATCATGGAATTGTTATTAATGTTAAAAGACATGCCATTTAACATATTAATATATAAGGATAAATATCATGAAGGACATAATTTTTTAAGAAATTGATCCTATGTGAGACATATACAATTGGTTACGAGTAATGTTTTTTTAATATGACGAGCTGAAAAGATTGTTGTCAATTTCCTCATGCATGGATATGTCAATCTCTAGAAAAAAACTAGGTTCCCTACCTAAGAGAAAATCTACAAATGTACATCAAAATTTCTCTAAATTACCAATCTGATACTCATATATTTTCTAAAAAAATGACAGTATTTGAGAAATGGGAAATCATAAGATATCCCTACACATTATCCCAATGCTAACCACAGATCTTAGTCAAAACCAATAGAATTTAATCCCAATTAAAATTAGTTCAACTGATATCACCTATAATCAGCATTCCATCTTCATAGGACACAACACGTGTGAGAAAATACCTTATAGGGGTGAGTATATACGAACCTAGTATTCACTACAAAAACAATAGTGGAGTGATAGAATCAATAATATTTCTCTTTACACCAAAAGAAAAAGGCTTTAATAGAATCCAAATATATATGCTCAAATGAAACCCCAAGTGTAAGAACCCGTGTTTTTTTGGACGGCAGTTTTGAGCAGAAATTTGAAATTTTTCTGTTGGATGCTCGTGAAGGGTAAAACGTTCATTTATCCTACCATCTGATATTGGATAATCTATCTGACAACTTTTTTGGTCCCGGAATAGGGATTTTACCCTAGGATAGGAGTTTGGAGGAAATCTGGGATGTTCGATTTTTTGCGGAATATTTAATATTTAATATTATTAAATTAAATATTGAATTATTCACATAGGTTCGTTTGGAAATAACATTAAATGGAGCGTCGGATTGAGATTCTGTCTGCACTGTTGAGTCCGAAATGGGGAGATTAGCCTATGGAAGTCATAAACTCGTGTCGGGCGCCGGGGCCGGCCCGGGCCCCTTTTTCTTCATTTTCTTTTCTTTTTCTTTTTCTTTTCTTCTCTCTTATTTTCTCCTCCTCCTTGTGCACGTATCCTACGCCTCTACCTATTGTCCATTACCTATGGGAAAAATTGGATATTGAGAAAATGGGAGAGACAGAAGGCAATAAGGGTACATATTCAAAGCCCTCGACACGCTGGGTCGGCGTGCGGCATCCGTGGACCATGAAATCTACCCGAAGCTTCGGAGGTTTTTTCCCAAAGGTAGGGACGTTTATGTTTTTTCCATATATCCCCTTAAAAAAAATTTATTTATGACTTTAAAGCCTTATATTTCTTGCTTAAGGCCCCATAAAGCCGGATCTAATGTTTCAGGGGCGAAAATGGGTGTCTCGGGTGTTTTCAGGGTTTTTCCGTCAGGAAACCCAGTATACACGACGTGTATTCCAGTGGTACACTCCTTGTATTCTTCCCATTCGGGGAAGACAAAACTTTATTAAGTACACTCCGTGTACATTGAGTACACTCTGGGTAGTGGGTGGTCGTGTGGCAGGCCATGTGGAGTAGAACACAGAATATTGTCTTTTTTTGTACTACGCGTCTTGTACTTTAAGTACACACCGTGTAGTAGTACATGGGCATGTGTTCGGGTGAAAATATACACGGCGTAACTTTTTGTGAATATTACACACCCTGTACAGTAATGTACACGTCGTGTTCTATTACACAGGCAGACCACTATGCTCTGGCCATGTACTCTGGCCATGTACAGCTTCAGTTTCGTAATTTTGAGATATCATTGGCTAGGGAAGTCAAAATAGGGCATGTGAGTAGTCTATTCTAAGTGTTTTTCCATTTAGAGTGCAATGGTCGAATCCTTTTTACATTTATAGGTAATATAAAGGTATTTTGTGGGTTTCCATATAAATGGAGGGGTTCTTCCTCCACCTGTCGAGTTTAGTTGTCACCAGAGAGTGAGACATGGGTTGGATGATAGGTTGGGTGTTCAGAACAAATTAGTTGACACTTTTAATAGGAGATGATCTATGAGATATCTCCCGTAACCCATGCCTTAGAGGACGTTTCCCTTGTGATTCATTTCCTTCTGGACTTTGAGTCCTTGCGACCAGGTACTTATAAGGATCCCCTGAGGGATGCCTTTACTTGTGTGTTGACCTAGGGAGTCCCTTGTAGGATCTCTCTCTTGTTCATGCTTTGACAGGAACCATGTTATGGGATTCCTATTTTTTCCCTCTTTTGAGGTTACCATGTAGGATTCCTCCATTATTCTTTGCTATATATCCCGCGTAGAATGCCTTCATTCGTGTTTACCTGGAGGATTCCGAGTATGATGCCTCCTCCATGTTTGACCTGAGGGACCCAGTGTGTCTCCATTGTTTGACTGACTCTGAGTTGTTATGTCATGTTTGATTAGAGATAGTTATTGGTTGTCACCTGGAACCCATGCCAAACTTGTAATCCCTTTGGGATTTAGATGTATTGTTGGGCTGGGCATTCGGGACACTCTAATAGTTTGTTTATATCTGACTTGCGTGCTGATGTTGTAGTGTTTACCAGAGGTGCTTCCTGGTTGGTGGATGCTGAGCCTGACATGATGTGACTTTATTGTTTTTTTGGATGCCTACTTTTTTTTGTGTGCCTGATTAGGTGGTTTTTTGCCATACGTTGAATGTCTTTGAGTTTTTGTGCGGAAGGGCCGGATACCCATGCATCGGGTATCTCAGGTTAGGGTTTTGATCCTACTTTATTATTTGCCTTAGACTGATTGTATTCTTGTGGCTGTTAGATGAATAATGATTTCTTGTCAGCATGTTTGAGGATCACCCCATGGGTGTTTCCCTTGTTTTGGCTATTTATCGCCGTTTGGCTTAGGTTGCCTGTGAGGCAGACATTGTTGCATTTCTTGCTTACCTTGATATAGTTAATTGCATGTATTTCCTGATGTTTATAAGATTTTTAGGACTTGCATCTATTAGAAAAGTAGGTTGTTGAACTTACATAGGGCTGCTGACAGTCGATTACGCATGACTAGACCGCTCAGGGCTGTGTGAACCAGGTGCAGTAGACCAAAGAGGGAATTGACGATTAAGGGCTTCCATAGAGAGTCTGTTATAAATTAGTATCGTTTGAATGAACTACGAGAATGGGACTTTGTGCTTCCCAAGAGTGTCCTTAGTTTACGCACGTATCGAGACCACATGAGGAATTGGACGTAAGTGCTTCCTTAGAGAGTCTGTATCTATGCTTGCAAGACCAAAGGGGAATTGATGGTGAGAGGTTCCCAGAGATTATGTGCCTTGTATGTTTACATGACTATAGGGGTCTGCTAGTATGAGCCACCCAGAGAGTCTATGCTTTAGCTAAACCAGAGGTGTGAGACTATGTGTGCTACTCGGGGGTTTCTTGTGTTGCTAGGTAGTACCATAGGGGATAGGCTTTGAGTACATCCCATAGAGTTACCTGTTGTGTTATATTCTTGCTTGTGTTTGTTTGGTTGAACAAGAGGGGATAGGCTGTGAGTAATTCCCATAGGGTTACTTTTTTTTGTTTATCTTGTTCAGAGACATATTCCCGGTGTTGGCCAAAGAAGGTACATATCGATGGGATTACATACCTATAGATCGACTTAATGATACATGCCTTGAGTGGCACGATGTCCAGCTCAATGGCCTTGAACCGGATGTCTGATGATCGAGCTTATGGTCCCATGGATTGACTACTGATATCGTTTCTTGTTATTGGAATCACTTCATCGTGAATATTCATATTTATGTATATGTGTATAGGTATGTGACTATACATGTGTACGTATATAGATATGGAAATCAATGGTGGCACATTCCCAGTTGATAGGGATTACATACCCTGAGTTCAATTGTGGTTGCATGTTTGGTTTACTTCCTTTAGTTGTGTTCCAGCTAGGCTGAGCACATTGTTTTTTTATACACTTTTAGTAGCACAGTTATAGGTTGCATGTTGGGGTGCCCTATTGAGATTATTTCTCACCCCTACACGTGCACCTCGGTGTACGTGTAGACCATATATCTTCTTTTCAGTTTCAGCATGAGTTGCATGGTGGCTACGGCTAAGGCCCAGTGTTGTATGATTGAGCGGAGCTGCTCGAGTGGTTCTACTGATTAGGCTACTGTAGTTCGATATTGTCTAGAGATCGTGTACGTGGATTGGATCGGAGTTAGTAGCAGAGCCATGTACTTTTAATTTAAGTTTCTAGTACTTGTATCTATTTGTTCATCCCAGTGGGTGACCAGTGTTGTATTGTATTGCATAGTTGTTCGGGCTTTTACAACATTTTACTATTACAGATTATTCTATTTTAGTTGTTTACTACTTCCGCACTCTGTTAACTTTCTGCTATGTATGATGCATAGTTATTTCTGCTATTTTCTTACTCTGGTATGAGGGAATAGTCTCCCCACTATCAAACCCTAGGCCCTCGCTACTAGTCGGTAGCCTCTGGCATACGGGGAGGTGTGCTTGAGGCCTTGTGGCGAACCAGCTCGGAGCACCGGTTTAGTGGCTTTTGGGTCGGGACGTTACACCAAGTGAGTGAGTAATGGAATCTCCATCTTCACAGCCTAAATAATAACAATGAGTTAGAATTAGGGTCTAAAGGGCCATATAAGATTCCTAGAATCACATAAAAAATCCTGACTTTTCTTGTAGAATAATGCTCCTTATTATTACACTCCACAACTGTGGGAGAACTAACATCCATGTATGACACGCCACTATATAATTTTTATTCAGGTTTAGTATCACCACATATATAGATAACTTTTTCCTAGTAATGATTTGGGGAGTACCGACTTTACCTAACTAAAAAGTATGGGGGGACCATTCCCTAATGAAATTGGAGTGTATCGACCCTGAAATCTCACATAGAATGAAACCTAGTGTCTACCATCATACAAGCATATATGATGGTATAATTCAACTTGAATTACCATGCACCATATTTATTAATCCATGAAAAAATCCACCATCCCATTTTATTTATAAAACTACATAAGATAGGCTACAAGAAGGCCTAAATACGATTTACATAAAAGGTGATACGCATGGTTTGAATCTCGAAGAAATGTACACAATGATTACTGATGTTCAAAAATTGTGAAACCTATCTTTGACACCTAGGTTTTCTATCTATTATAAATTCCTTGGTTGTATAAGTGAATATACAAGATGTGTACATGCATTACATGGTGTGTCCTTAAATCCTATGGAATACCAATGTTCCCTCAACTCATTCCCTTGTATCATGTTTTTTTACCCATGTAAAACTCAGGAATGGATATGTACTAGTATATGACCATATCCCCATAAATTGAGTGTCTTCCCATGTAATTATCTATATAATCATATCCCACTACATGTAATGTACAGCCGATACACTATGTGTGGTCCACAAAACAATATATTCCCCATCAGTAAGAACATACAACATCTTCACCAGAACGGAATGAAAAATTATTGGGATTTTATCATGAGAAATAACTATGAACATCAGAAAACCCCTATTTTATCAACTATTAGGCATAGATCAACCCTATCGGGTCTATAAAAATCATAAAATGGATTTAAAATTCTTAACTAAAAAATATATGGGGATTGGGACTTGAAAATCAAATATATTACTTACACATAGAAAACACATTGATTCTTTATGTTCAAAAATTCACATTGAAGCTGTTGCGTATTATTATCGTCTAAATAGAAAATAAGGACATTTTTCAGTGGTACATCATTTCATCTTCCCCATCAGTTCATCCATCGCATGTGAGAGAAACCCTCTCCGTCCTACCATGTGTGATAAAAAATTGGAAGAGGGTGGTGTTTTATGTTTTTAATTTAATTTAGTAATATTATTTATTAATAACATCTACCAGTAGTCACCTTATCATGATCGCTTGATAATAACCCACTGTATTATATGCATATATTAAAGACAATCTTAAAGAATTTTTTATTATCACATATTTCTCATACAATTTATCAATCAATGGGAAAACCATAGTTATTGAAAATATGAAGGCTCTTTCATTAATATATATATATAAATATATATGATGATATTTTTAATAGGTTATTTTGTGTGTATAGACACAATCAAACACAAAGTTTAATTAGTAAAATATACGGAGATATATATAGAAATATTCAATAGACTAGACCAACCAAACTGGATTCATTACATGTATCCATCATTATCACCCATCATAAATTTTAATCAGGGGATATAATTTTTAATATATTCATTATTTCAATCCATGATCTAAATGATAAAATTTATATCATCTAGTTTACCTTCAAATGGTCCATCCTAGAAATTTTTTTTGATGAATACATCACTTCTTATTAATATTATTTCCTTCATGTATTTATTTAAACACATTAAACATTCTATATATGAAAATTCATTATCATTTCCATAATTATTTTCTTTAAAGATATTTATTACCATACATTCTGATCAAACATGATCGACATACACAAATTATTATTTGAAAATAAATTTATAATCATATTAGTAAAGTCAATATATTTTAAGGGAAATTATTATAATTTTTAAATATAATCCTCCTTTTACACTATCATCAAATAATTTCCACTATTTTCTCTATAATAAAAATCATTAGCCTCTTGTGTTTAAGTGGTTTTTATAATTTTATAATTAATAAGTAACATTTATACTTACTAGAATATTAAAAAATAGTATCATTATCTTGATAAAATCATATTTTTAATAATTGTATCATCCTAAATTGATACAAACATTTTATAAATTAAAAAAGTATTAATTATACTATCCACAAACCATATTTCATGGTATGTAGTGGAGACCTTCAAATTAAATTTTTTTCTATCATTCTTAATTTTTTATTGTTTTATAAAAATAGTAATATTATATATTAAATTAATTTTTATTAACATAATTAATCACACAAAAATATATAAAATAACTAATATTATATTTCATTAGATGTTGTAGGTCACATGATGTTTAAAAATACATTTGGTGTATAATTTTGACATTAGATGTCACCCAATCCAATTCACTATTAGAAAAAATAGTGGTTCAATGTGGTACCCCCATGAACCACAAATGAAAGTCTTATAGCTTATTTTTTTCTATTAGATCAAACAAATTAAATAAATTGGATTCTATTTAGCATACAATGTCAACATGCTCACATGTCAACCACTAATTCTTTAGAAATAACCTGATATACATGATCAAGTAGCTAGGATCCAAATGTGTCAGACCCCATATCACACTGATCCTATGTTCCAGAATCAATATGATCAATTTAAAATATTTCTAAGTTATTCCCACTCAATTTTTCACATTTTCCCATGGAGATGGGAGATGTAGTCGATTATATAAAATTAGATCATTATAGTTGGATGATCGCACATATCTATCACCAATCCATGAACAAATATACCACTAGGGAAACAGGACCCCTATATATTCAATATGATTTATGATAGGTTATCCACAATTCATACAATATATATCTTACTGTTCCATTTTCATCAGTTACTATTTCAATATCCATATTTTATTAAAAAGGTTTCACATTTTTTCATAATAATTGAGGGGGTTGTTGATCATAACCATCTAATTTATTATCTATTGCTATTTTTAAATATTTATTTGATTTTTAGTTCAAAAAAAGATAGATTAAAGAAATATAATAATTTTACATCTAATATTTATTCTAATTTTCAACCCTAAATGAAATTTCTAATGAGGATAGGTAAATCTACTTGACAACATTCCATGAAGTAATCGTAAGTTCATTGATTGTTTTAAAAAAATTGTTTTTATAGTTTCCAAAAAATAAACCTATAACTTATTTATTATTTATATAGAAATGTATTCATTATATTTAAAAAAAATATAATGGAATTAGATTCATTTTGAAATATTGAAAAATATTAATCTATGGAAAAATTCAATAAATAATTCAAAAAACATAGGGATATATGTTTAATCATTTAATGAAAATTTTGAATATTTGCGTCATGAACACATTGTTTTGGAACTATATTTTAATGACTTTAATTTGGGAAAAGGTTTTGGAATTCCAAAATTAAAAACACCAATTGATTTAATATATATAATAGAAATTTGTTTCAATGCCTCACTATGAATTTTGTTGACCATAGCAGATCTTCTAGGGCACACACATGAGTTGGAATAAGAACAAAAAACACACATCCATGCGGAACATCAAAGGTATTTACATGGAACAATCTTATTAATAATATTTGGGAGGAATAAAGGATCAATTTTATTGAAATGTATCTTAAAGAGAATAATTACATTTTATTTGAAAATGTGACACCATACATCTATATAAAGAATAATATAACCTATTTATTTAGTATCACCACTCTATGATTTTCATGGATAACCCCATTCTTGTTCAAATCCACCAACACTCACCCAACCTAAACATATGATACTTAGTAGAGTAGATATATATTGTATTTTATCTTACATAATCCGTTAAAATAAATTCATATGTATTCTTTTGTAAATGATTATTTATAATTATACGTTCAATAGAATTACTTTAACACATGCTATAAAATCCTACGGCACTTTCCATCATCTGGATGGGGTCATCTTCATTGATTCAAAATAATTTTTTTTAGACATCCTAGGTTCCAAAAAATATGCTTCAGTGGTGCTGGATTATAGATCTTCTTGAAAAAATAAAAATTAAAATTCCATCACATTATCCAAAAACACATTTACCATTACCCGCGTAACAATATCACACGTATGATTTTATTTTAACAACATCCCTAAATATATGTTGGCTACATATGAATTTTTCACTTTCAATTCCCCATAAAAATATATCTATACATCATTATACATTGTTACCAGTCATTCAAATCCCATTAATGCATGGTATTCCATTCTAATTTAATTGAATAAATTGTTATTCATCATATCATTCTGATCCTAATGTATAAAAATAATCCATGCCTCTATAATTTAATCTTCCACATGGTTCTATATGACATGATATTTAAAATGAAAGTATTTTGATTTTATGGAAGCATTGAATTACACAAAATATAAATCAAACTCTATGAATTAAAAAAAATGATATTATGTATCAAATATATGTTTTAAGCTAAAAAAAATAATACCTTGAGACATATCACCACCTTACTAGATTTTTATACAATACATTTATGGTAGATATAGAAACTACAGATTATAGTACTGACATCCAACATATGAAGTCCCTCCATGTTCAAAATAAAAAAGTTGTATTTATTTGTATTTGTTCATATCTACCAATTTATACATTAATATACCATTTATGTAAATAATGTAATTTCAAAATAGGGTAATAATTTCTAAACCATTTAGATATTTTACAATCCACTTTAAGTGTTCTCAAATATCCATTAAAAATTTTCCAAACATCCTATATTTTATAACCAGCATATGATAATTATTCTAACATTTAAAAATCATTGTATAAATATAACAACCATATACTCATTAATAAATAACCCATTACATGTACATTTTCTCATCTAAGATAAATAGTAACCTATATTTGTAATGATTTAATTTTCTATCCAATGTGACAGTTGAAAATATTTATAAACGCATTTTATACCTTCCCACAATCACATTAAAGTACTCCAATTAATGATAAAAAATTGTTCATTATTTTAATCCATTTTCATCCTTATACACAATATATATTTGGTTTCCATGAGATCATTTATCTCAATCATTCATAATCACTCGGCCTTCATCTCTGCAGTCTTTTTCTTATCGATATCTACCTTGATCAGTCCACCCATATACAAAAGATGTATTATGAAACTCACATAATCAAATAAGTTTTGTTAGAAATTTTTTTCCATATATCACTACATAAACTTATTTTCACCTATAAATGCCATTAACATATAATTCCATTATCATGGATCTTCCTTCAGCACATAATAAATCATTTGATCATTCACAGTACACAACTTCTAGATTCATTGAATCTATTTGTTTCCCCTAGAAAAATTTCCTTCAAAAGTTCTCTATAATGGAAATTTGTAAAGAATAGATCTTGTATAAATAAGATTTCCCTTTTATAATGATTTATTTACTTGTTAAGAAATAAATTTATCAAATAAATATGAACAATATTGGTTATTTTCTGTAGTTATAAGGTCTATGATGTTTAAAAGATCGTTATGAATCATTATTGTTGACAATATATTAATTTTAGTATTAAAATTGATAATATTGTATTAAGGGTTATGATAATTTCTAATTTAAAATTAAGGAATGTGTGATAACCAAGACTAGTAGGATCATACCATATGAAGCCCATTTATTTGGGGTTTTGAGGGAGAAAAAATCACTACTATTATCCCTTGACTAGGATCCTGATGAGATTCAATAATTAAAGAATGGAAAAACACATTATAACGATAAATTTGAGATCATCAAAATCCCATCAAAAATGGCCTTTGCCGAACTACCCTAATAAAATATAGCCCTCTCACAGCTAACCCTTAGGAAATTCATTAGTTTAAAAAATTCATCACGTAACACCCCAAGCTTCCACGGTACGCTTCTCTTTGAATAAAACAGTATCGTGTGTTGTACGCAACTTGGGTTCTAACAAACACCAAATCCAATCAAACATGACGTTATGAATAGTAATACCCACTTTTCAAATTTTATAAATTTAATATAACAAGACTTTTGTTAATTGGATGTAATTTTACATTTAAACTAGACATAAACAAGTGTCAGTCTTTTGATTGTTATTATTTCTTAAAAAACACGCTCTTCGTTTTGACAACAGGAATTAATTTTCAATTAATTTCAGCCACTTCTATGTTTTAATGTTAGAAAAATTGATTCCATATTAAGAATAAGTAGTTATAAATTGTGTAAATATTTAACTTTTATTTTTAGACATTTTGTGTAATTACTTCGGTAAATATTTTATTTACCATGTTTGAAGGGTAAATCTGGTAAATAAGGGTAAAATATAATATTATTATAATATTAAATTACCCTAAAACGTGTCCTAACCCTATTGGTGGAAACCTGTCCAATCATGGGAATATTTTGGCCAATTTGGGACCCCATGTAGCCACTTGTATGTGATAATGACACTTTATATTATTTATGTTCAAGTAAATACGAAAATGACAAAAGCATATTTATTTTAAAAAACCATTTTTACATAGAGTAATGTACGTTATCTTTTAGACTATAAATATTCACTATAAAGTTAAAAAGATTTCCTACATAATGTTATTTTAGTTATAATTTTTAGACATTGAATAATTAAATTTTTTTATGACACAATAATGATGCAGTATTTTCTTTATTAATGAAAGAATCAAATAATTGGTATTATAAATGTTAAAATAAATATAATTAGAACGTTTTGATGACATACAAAAAAAATTTATTTGTAAATATGACATTTTAGGATTTCTTAAATTAATTTAGTTCTAATTAATAATGTTTTTATTACTTTAACAAAAATCAATTATTAAATTGTGTCAAAATTGACATAAAAGTGTTTTATAAACGAAAATTATATTATTAATTTATATTATATTCCTAAAAATCAATGGCTCTGTAAAAGAACTTATATAATGATATTTGTGTCATTAATGAACCACTTGGGATTTTATTGGAAGTATAAATTATGTTTATTAACTATATAATATAAAAATACATAGTGATATGGTAAATGTCAAACTATTTAACTAAGAGTAAAATCTAAATGTTAAGGTTAATATAGTGACCCAAAACAATCTAAAAACTACTGGTTGTGTGTTTGTCAACCCATACCCCACTTATCATTTAAATAATACATTTTTGATCCATTAGAAACAGAAAATTATTTTATTATAAAATAATATTTCTAGTTTTTTCTAAGGTTCCCCTCACCCCTCTTATAAAAGGGAAATCCCCCTTCTTTCTAATTAACACCATCCAAGCCATTTGGCTCAGCCAACCATTGACCAAATACCCTCTAAAATATCATTTATTCATACTATAGTCATTACATTATTCATCAATCCATCTTATGGATATCTTTTGATCAAATAAAAATGAAGAACCTGAAGAAGCGGTAAATATTTAATCACCTCTTTCAAGTTCCTTTCTTCTTCCACTTCCTTTTATGTTGTTTCAATTATAAAATAAAAACTATAGTATCTTATATATACTTTAATGTTATTATAAATATTTTACAACCAAATTAATTATTCTATCCATCCTTTGAATGACATGTCACTATACGTGTGTACGTACGACTTACCGTCTCCACTCTGTGGTGTAATTGTTATTTGAAACATTATTATTTGGATGGTTATAATAATGATGTATATTTGATTTAAATAAAAAATATAACATGATAATAATTCTATATAAATTATATTCCATCCAATTATTTATGATTTTAATATCAAATGAATGATATTATTGCACGTGCGTACGTACGGATTACTGTCTCCATGAACGCGATGAGATTCATTCCCAATTTTATCCATTCAAGACTAATTTTCATTTGATAATTACAAATAATTTATAAGGACTTGATATCATTCTGGATATTAATATTATACCACCTATCTAGAAAAAAAATGGCTTATGTAAGAAAACATATAAAAGAAAATGAGTAAGTGAAAACCAAAAACGACGATAATAATAAAATATTATTAACAGAGCAATATTAGAAGATCATATATGATATCATATTTATGTATATGATTCTTGTATAATTTAATAACAATGATTTAACTATTATACAATAGTTTAACCAACCCCCGACCAATGAATAGTACAAGGTAAGGGTTAATTCTACCTTGTCTTCAATATATGAGGTTTTTTGTATGTAATTATCTATTGGGACACTTTATCATCCACATAAATGCTTCTTAATAATGTATTTCAAAGCATTATTAAAATTTTATATACAATGGTTTTATGTCATTTATACCCTTGTTTAAATTTTTATAAGATTTTTATAAAGCAATCTTTCCGTCATTTTACAAACAAGGTCCTTTTTAACATTTTTGACAAAATTAAGGTAAGAATGTCTTTTTTAACTTAAATGGAGGGTGCAGCTATTTTCGACCATTATAAAATTGTCGAAGCTTACCTCAAAAGCTTATAAGAAAAATTTCAATGTAAATTATTTCTTTTATAATTATTTGACTTTTAAATGATTTCAAAAAAAGAGATATATCTCTCAAATAGTTTTGATTTCATATATGTCAATATCCTTTGATGGATTTTAAGCTTATTTGAGGTTTATTTATTATGATACAATGTTTCTATATAGTATTGTAGGTTTTGTGATATGTTTGGTTGTTGATGTGTTAATTTCATACCAATCATGGTTTATGGATAAAGTATTGACATTTTATATGATAGTTTTAATATGAATGATTATGTTATGTTTAAACCTGTTCATATGAGGAATGCATTGGACATAGTAAGTGACAGGTGGAACCCACTATAGCTCCTCGATGCATCGGTAGGTCTCATGAGACAAACAAGTGTCTTGGAAGAAGTCCTTGTAAAAATATTATTTGTAGTGTGGGAACAATGCCTTGACTATGTGGTTATGATAGTCTGGCATTATGAATTCCATCATTATGAAAGTGGTTATTGATATTGCATGTGATTATTAGACTAGTAGAATATCAATGTGAATAAGTAAATGGAATTATTTCATTTTTGTTTTCCACATTGTGCTGAAATTCATGTTTACAAATGATTTTTTTAGTTATAAATTTCCATAAATGTTTATTATTATTTATTAATGTATTCGCAATATCTTTATCCTTACTGAGCATCTAATCTCGCCTCTTTCTATGTTTTATTTTTCCGAATATGTGAAGAAGTATTTTATGAAATAACTGCAGTGATATTATGAGGGGATACGAGTGTTGACTATGGAGACTAGGTTGTTTATGTTTTTCACATTAGGATGTAATTTAAGTCTTATGATTGTATCTAGTGTTTCTCATGCTACTAAACTAATTGTTCTTCCGAGACATGGTCTTTTGTGATCATGGAAATGTCATGTAATAATGCACAGACTCTGGGTAACTAGGGTTGGGGCATTACAGATGGTATCAGATGAAGTTTAGTACAAACCCTGGAAGCTAGATTTAGATAAACTCTGATTAGAGCAGATAGACCTTTGATGGGGTTCGAGGATTAGTATAGAATAACTTCCTTGAATTTTGGTATTGTGGATATTTTGTGATTTTCCAAGAAATACACCCATATTTCGATACGAGGTAGTAGAGGCGGCTTTGTCACAAATTTACCTAGGGGTAAAACTCAAGAGCACTTCTTTGAGCGAGACTCGAACAAAAACTGGTACATGACAACGGACCTTTCTGTACTCTTGGTTATGACACTCCCAGGGTATATGCTTAGGATAATTCTTATATTCCTTAAAAAAAATAAAAATGGTTATGGATTATATACTTCGTCAAAGAAGTTTTTTTTATGATTATGGATTATATCCATAAACGGTTCAATTTATGTTATGTAATTTACAAGTTTGGAATTTTGTATTTCGATTCATAAATAATAGAGTTTATACCATTTTTAGAAATGGTGCCTAGTAGAACTAATGGAAATAGTATCAATGCATGCACTCCATATAGGGATTTACCTCCTTCTTATGATAATTATAGTGGAGTTGCTGATACAACTGGTGTTGATCTTCTTATCACCATACAGGGACAAATCACTCAGGTTATTAATAATAACTTTACCCGTATAGAGCACCCTGATTCGCAGTGTGGGGGATCAATGTTAGATTGCTTTAGGAGGAAAAAACCACCAACATTCACCAGGGGTACAAATCCACTAGTTGTTGAGCAATGGATTAAATCGGTAGAGAAAATATTACATGCCTTGGGGAGTAGCGAAAGGGAAAAAGTTGTCATCGTAGTTTACTGCATCACTATAGATTCTGATCAACTTCGATCATTGATTCAAAATACAAAAGAAGATGATGAAGTATAAAATATGTAATAGAGGTAGTTTAAAGATATTTTATTAGAAAATTACATTCCTAATGACCATCGAATGGATATGGAAAGAAAATTTTTTTAGTCTGAGGCAAAAGTACGATGAGAATGTTGCAAAGTATGTGTCTAACTTTACAAGGATACCTAGTCATGCTGCAGATTATATACATATCCCAAGAAGTAAGATTAATCATTTCATTGATGAGTTAAAACCATTTCTTTGTCGAGCATTAGTCTCAGAATCTGTCTCGTCATATAAAGATTTTGTGTCATGTTCTATCAAGAAAGAAAAGTAATTCTATAAGTCATACGACTTTTAAGAAAATAAATAGAGGAAGAGATCTACTGACCACTCTAGAAATGAAAATAAGGGGATGAAGGAAAAGTTGAATATCAATCATGCAGTAAATTTGTCATCAAACACCCTGGTACATGCTTGAAGGGAATAGGAGTCTGTTACAAGTTTGGTGAAAAAGGCCACAAAGATCATTATTTCAAGGGGGAGAAAGAAGCTATTGATATTCAATGATAAAATTGCAGGGATATGAGACATTATGTGAATGGATTTCCTATGCGTCAGGGAAACATCCCTCAGAAAAGGCCAAGGGTTCATGTATAAACTTATTTTATCACTATTGCTGAGGTAGAAGCTCTGAAAGACATGTTAGCATGTAATTTAATGGTTTCCTCAAGTTTAGAAAATGCTTTATTTCATTCTGGATCATCGCATTGTTTCATATCTTCCTAGTTTCCAACGAAATTTATGTATTTCCAATTTGATTTTACAAGGGAGTTGTTAATCAAAACTTCTATGGGATGTACCATTGCTACAATGTTCTGTGAATCAGTTCCCATTAGGGAATATAAATGTTCATTATCTGCTAATCTCATCATCATACCCATTATTGAATTTGATATAATCCTCGGTATGGATTGGCTTTCGGACAATGATGAAAAAAATGAAAGAAGAAGGTTGTTTCTATTTTTTATGATGATGATAAAGAACACCTTATCTTTAGAGCAGAATCGTCACCGCCTAATTCTTATCTAGATCCACCCCATATAGCTCAACATAATTCAATTATTGGGGAAGAAGAGAATGAAATGACTGTGGGTGAGGAAAAGAATGTTCACATATATGATGTGCCTATTGTAAGATAATTTGTTGATGTGTTTCCAGAAGATTTACCTGGACATCCTCTAGAATGAGAAATTGAGTTTTCCATTGATTTAATTCCTGGTCATGACCCATATCGAAGACCCCTTATAGAATGGCCACTGTGGAATTAGAGGAACTAAAGAAACCACTACAGGAATTGCGTAATAAGGGATTTATTCAACCTAGTGTTTCTCCATGGGGATCCACTGTACTTATTGATTAGAAGAAAGATGGATCTATGAGGTTGTACATTGACTACATGGAGATCAATGTTATAACAATAAAGAACAAGTATCACCTACCTTACATTGATGATTTATTCGACCAAATTCATGGAGCACAATACTTATCAAAGATAGACCTTCGATATGGATATCATCAGTTTTGCGTGAAGAAGGATGACATTCCGAAGACTGCATTTCGAACCAGGTACGGGCATTACGAGTTTATTGTAATGGCTTTTGGGATGACTAATACACCGTCTATTTTCATGAATTTAATGAGCATAGTTTTCAAGGAATATCTTCATGACATTGTAGTGTTATTTATCGATGATATATTGGTATACTCCAAAATCTACTAAGATCATGATAATCACTTGCGCATTATCCTGAAGACTCTCAGAAAACATGAATTATATGGGAAGTTTAGCATGTGTGAATTTTTTCATCAAGAGACTTCTTTTCTTGGAAATATTGTTTCTAAGGATGGAATTTTTGTTGATCCTTTTAAGACAAATGAAATCCATGAAAGGCCAACACCAATGAGTATAACTGAGGTACGTAGTTTTATTGGTTTAGCAGGTTATTATTGATTTTTAATCTAGAATTTTGACCGATTGGATAACCCATTAACGAAGCTCACAAATAAAGGGGTTAAATTTGTTTGGACAAAAGATTGTGAATAATGTTTCTAAAAACTAAAGAGAAGATTAGTCAATGCTCCTTTATTGACTCTACCATCAGGGAATGATGGATTTGTTATTTATAGTGATGCCTTAATGAAAGTACTTTGTTGTGTCCTTATGCAGAATGATAGAGTTATTGCCTATGCACCACGTCAGCTAAAAATTCATGAGAAAAATTATCCTACTCATGATATTGAGTTAGTGGTTGTAATCCTTATTTTTAAGATGTGGAGACACTATCTCTATGGTAAAAAATGCAAGACTTATACTGATCACAAGAGTTCAACGTATATTTTATCACAGATAGTACTCTACAAGAAGCAAAGGAGATGGCTTGAACTACTCAAGGATTATGATTGCACCATACACCTCCTCTTGGGGAAAGAAAATAAGGTGGTAGATGTTTTGATCAAAAAGGATCATGGAGTTTTGAACAGTATGATAATTGAAAAGGATCCTATATATATGGATCTAGAAAATATGGATATGAGAATCACTATGGAAGGTGAAACATCAATAATTATTCAAATTTTTTCCAAAACATATTTAATAGAAGGGATTCAAAATTCATAGACCAGTGATGAAGAGTTTCAAAAGAAGATTAAAGCTATGAATTCCAGGAGATTGAGTGACTATGTGTATGAATATAGAATCTTGAAATTTGGGAAGAGACTTTGTGTTCCCAACATACCTGATCTAAAAAGGGAATTGTTGGATGACGCTCATATTTCCAATTTCACTATACACCCTAGTAGCACCAAAATGTATAGACATTTGAAGGAACATTTTTGGTGGGACAATATGAAGAGGGAGAATGCAGATTTTGTGTCAAGATGTATGGTTTATCAAAAATTAAAAATAGGAAGGCAACAACCTGGAGGAGTATTTCCACCTCTTCACATACCTGAGTGGAAATGGGATAATATCACGATGGAATTTGTCATGGGACTACCAAATACTAATAGAAGGAATGATTCAATATGGGTCATTGTTGATCGTCTTACCAAGTCAACACATTTTACTGCTATAAGAGATGATTTACCTATTGAACATCTAGAAAGACTATATTTTTATGAAGTAGTGAGACTTCATGGAGTACCCTTATCGATAGTTTCTGATCGTGGTCCACATTTTACATCAAGATTATAGGAAAGTCTTCAGAAAGCCTTGGATACTGAACTTTGTTTGAGTACTTCGTACCAACCCCAAACTAATGGACAATTAGAACGGACTATTCAAACCTTAGAAGAGATGTTGATATCTTTCTCACTTGACATTTAGGGTATATGGGATAAATATTTACCCCTGGTATAATTTTCCTATAACAATAGCTTCCAATCAAGTATTTGGATGGCACCATATGAAGTGTTATACAGAAAGAGATGACACACACCAGCCTCTTGGGATGATATTGGTTAAATAAAACTCGTAGGCCCAGAACTTGTGGATGAAATGATGGAAAAGTAGAAGTTAATACAAAACCACATCAAAGAAGCTCCAAGTCGGACAAAGAGATATGATGACAATAGAATAAAGGATTTGGAATTTCATGTAGGAGATCATGATTTCTTGAAGGTATCTCCATGGAAGGGTGTTTTATGTTTCTGTAAGAAGGGAAAATTGGGTCCTAGATACATCAGACCTTTCGAAATTATAGAATGAATTGGTTATGTAGTTTATCATTTGTAAATGCCTTCAAATCTCTAACAAGTTCACAATGTGTTCAACGAATCACTATTGAGAAAATACATGTCTGACCCAATGCATTTACTCACCTATGAAGAAGTAGAAGTAGAACCTGATCTATCTTATTGTGAAGAGGCCGTCAAGATTCTTGATACTAGAGAACAAGTGTTGAGAAACTGGATGACTCTTCTAGTAATGGTTCTATGGAGAAACCATAAGATGAATGATGCAACATGGGAAACCAAGGAACTTATGATGAAGAACCACCCGAGTCTATTCATGTGGTAGTATTCTAGAAATTTAGAGGACAAAATTATTTGATGGAGGGTAGAATGTAACACCCCAATCTTCCATGGTATGATTCTCTTTGAATAATACAGTAACGTGTGTTGTACACAACTTCGAGTTCTAACACATACCACAACCAATCAAACTAGCTGTTATGATTAGTAGAACCCACTTTTTGAAATTTTATATATTCTATATTATAAAAGGGAATGAATTTTTTGATTCAAAATATCGAAATTAGTCTAGGGTGAATTAATGGTATTTTTTAGAAAATATTCAATTTTTGATGAATAGTGAAAAATACTAAACATTAAATAAAACCCACTTTTGTAATATAAATAATTTATAGTGATAAATTATTCTATTGATTGGTTTTAATGTAAATTAGAATACATTTTTACCATTTAATCTAGTATTGGTAATTTTTCGTAATTTTAAATTTAAACTAGACATAAACAAGTGTCAATTTTTTTATAGTTATTTTTTCTTAAAAAAACACGATCTTTGTTTTGACAACGGGAATTAATTTGAAATTAATTTTTTCCACTTCTATGTTTTTAATTTAGAAAAATGGATTCCATAATTAAAATCAAGAGGTCCAAATTGTTTAAATATGTATATTTTATTTTAAGACGTTTTGAATAATTACTTCGGTTGATATTTTCTTTACCATGGTTAAAAGGTAGATCAGGTAAATAAGGGAAAAACTAATATTATGATAATATTAAATTACCCTAACATGTTTCCTAACCCTATTGGATGAAACATTTCTAACCATGGGAATCTTTGGGGCGATTTTGGGACCCCATGGAGCCACTTGTTTGTGATAATGACACATTATATTAATTAAGTTAAGGTAAATAACAAAACGACATAAGCATATATCTTTTAGAAAAACAATTTTTACATATTGTTATATAAGTTATATTTTTTACTATAAATATTAAATAGTAAGATAAAAAGATTTCATACATAATGGTATTTTATTTATAATTTTTAGACATTGAATAATTAAATTTATTTAATGCATAATAATGATAAAATATTTTCCTTATTAATGATAGAATCAAATAATTGGTATTATAAATCTTAAAATAAATATAATTTGCGATTTTTGATGACATTCATGAATTTTATAAGTTTATATTCCATTTTAGTATTTCTTAAATGAATTTAGTTCTAATTAATAAGGTTTTGAGGACTTTAACAAATATCAATTATTAAATATTCTCAAAATTTACATAAAAGAGTTTTAAAAAAATTATATTATTAATTGAAATTCTATTCCTAAAAATCTATAGTTTGGCTAAATGACTTATATAATGATAGGTGCATCATTAATGAACCACTTGGGGTTCTCTAGGAAGTATATTGTATGTTTAGTAACTATAATATATAAAAATACAAAGAGACATGGTAAATGTCAAACTATTTAACTAAGTGTTAAATCTAAAAGTTAAGGATAATATAGTGACCCAAACCTATCTAAAACCTATTGGTTGAGTGTTTTCTGACCCATCCACACCATATCCTTTAAATGATCCATTTTTTCTCAATTATAAACCAGAAATTATTTTATTATAAAATATAATTTCTATCTTTTCCTATGGTGCCCCTCAACCCTCTTATAAAAGGGCACTCCCCTTCTCACTAATTCACACATTCAAAGCCATTTGGCTTAGCCAACCTCTGCCCAAATTCCCTCTCAACTATCCTACATTCATCCTAGAGGCCTTCCATTATTCAGAAAGGTATCTTAAGGATCCCTTGTTATCAAATCAAAAGGAAGAACCAAAAGAAGAGATAAATATTTCATCACCTCTTTCAAGTTCATTTCTTCTTCAACATCCTTGTTCTTTGTTGTTTACATCAGTTTCTTCTATATACTATAACGTTATTATAAATAAGGTACAACCATATTATTATTCTATCTATCATTTGAATGACATGTCACCATACGTGCGTACGTATGGCTTACCGACTCCACGTCTCGATGTAATCGTTATTCATTACATTAATATTTGGATGGGTATAATAATGATTTGTAACTGATGTAAATAATAAAGGTAACATGATAATAATTCTATATATATGATATACTATAACGACCCAATGTTTTTTAATGGAAATTTCATTCTTATAATTATGTCATAAAATCACATGAAAACAAAACATAATGAACTTCTAATTAATAAGTGATCTTTAAACATATGTTTTTCACTTCTGTGTTTTAAATATCGAAAATTCGACATACACGGTTGTGTTCAAGATGTTTTTTGGAGTCTATTTACAAAAAAAATAATTTTTGGTGAATAGTAAACTAGACTTATGAATAGTAACGTACACTTATGAATAGTAACATACTCTTATGAATATTATTATGACTCTTATGAATATTAAGTCATCCAACATAAGAGTAACCTTAAAAATGAATAATTAAATAATATTTTGACATCTCAGAAAGTGAGAATTTGACCTTAGTAAATTTTTTGGTATTTTGTAAGTCATAAATAATTAATTATAATTAATTTATTAATTTAAAAGAAAATAAATTTGTCTAAAAATGTGTTCATTAAATATCAAATCAATGTCTCATAGTTTTTATATAAATTTATAAGACCCTTTGTAATTTTTGAAAGCACTATAAAATATTGTTTAGTTTTAAAAACTATTTTTTAGTAAATAATGATTCTAATGAAATTTAAAAGTAATCAAATTTAGAAAATTATTTTTGAAAAATGGAAATAATTTTTGGATTCTACACGTTGAAAAATGGTAGGGGTAAATTTTTGGAATTTTTCTAAAATACATGAATTTTTGCTGAATAGTAAAATACATTAAATTACCATATAAATACATTATAATTAAAACCCACTATTTCATACATGACTAGTGATATAAGCACTAAACTTTCTGACTCACATGACTTATTTACTATTATTGGTCATGGATGACTCACTATTCCTTGTCTTCAGAGAAATTTATAAACTAATGAATTTTATATTATGAAAACCCATCTCGCCTACACTATAAAAACCACCCTTCACACCCTCATTTTCTCACACATCTAAAGCTCCAAGACTTATCTAAAATCTTCCAAAACATCTTCCATGGACCCTCCCCCACGTCCAAGAGATACTGGTCTCATCAAAGGACCATTATTAGGCCTTTAAGGGAGATCTCAAGAGGAGGATTCGAGTGATAATTTCTCTCCCTCTTCTCCTTTAATTTCCTTTCATGTTCAAGTCCATTTCTTGATCTCTTCCCACCTATATTCATAAAAATGGTATTTTAACTCTATTATTATACATCTACTAGAATTATATGATGATAATAGGATATTATATCATCCAACCCTCTTACTTCTTCTTTTAATTTTATTAAAGAGAACATTGTTTGTGAGGTGTTAATTTATCACCTTCAAGAATGACAAGATTTTCTTCTTCCATTTCTACCTTCAGATCTATTCATGAAACCATTTTTATGGTTGAATCAGAATAGTTTATCTGTATTATCACCAATTTTATGTTATGGAACTAACATATGACCATATTGCTCGTGATAAAATACAACAAGTTCATTATGATCAAAAAATAGCTCAAATTAACCCAAACTATTATCATGTAATTCTTATCTAATAATTCATCAACATGGATAAATTATGAGTAATTATAAGATCATTCAATATCCTGTAATTTAATTAATAACATGTAATATCATTTCCGGATGTTTACCCATGTTCTACCCAAACATCAATTTAAGAATACAAGTGAACCACTCAAGAAAACCATAAAAAACATTCCCAAATAATGTTTTCAAACTATATAACTCATCCAAAGGCACGTAAAATCACTTAATAAAACCATAATGAACCATATTAATGTACACAAGGTTTTGGATTTATAATTAATTAATATAATTTCAATATACAGCTCATTAAATAGAATGAATCATTCAGATACAAGGTAAGGGGAAATTCTCGATCCCAACTTTCATCCTTCGGGTTCTCCCTCTTTCAATCATTTTTGATAGGGTTAATGCAAAAAAATTAAACATTTTATCATTGTATTTCCTTTTTTGGGATATAAATGTTTACCACTATTGTATATGTCGATCAAAATTTTTTCCAAAAGAAATCTTCTTTCATGAAAACTCCTTTTACTTCTCATTAAAGATTTACGGTTCTTGTATCAAGTATGGTATTCCCTCTTTCATTTGGGATCCCAAATTTTATGAATGTGTTCTTATGAGATTAAACTCATTAATTTTCATGGGTTAGTTATGTTCATTTATGGAATATATTAATTGTTACATGATTGATAAATGATAATGTTTTGATGTGATGGGTGTGCCCGGAATTATATAGTGCAATATGAATGTTTAAATGTGAAAGGAGTTCCCGAAATTTTACAGCGCTCTGATGCATTAGGTAAAGTGATTAATCTCATGAGGAAATGTGAAATAATGTGTGAACAATATTATATCTTTGTTAACAGGTATGTTTGGTAGTTAACCACTAATACATGACGTTTCATTATTATGCATAGCAACATTTCAAGTCTTATATTTATGCTTCCTATCATGTTCATAATCATTTTCCCATCTTATTATTATGCTCACTCCATGCTATATTGTTCATATCTATCCTCTTATTGGGATTCTAGCACACCCCTTTTGATTTATATCCTTAGGTGGCTAGATGCACTAAGGATAGGACAAGTGCTAATAAGAAGCTAGAGAAGAAGAAATTAAATAAATGTTTATGCTAGATGTTTAATTGTTATGAATGGTCCTAGTATTCTTAAGACACTAATCCTTTGGATCCTCTATGTGTAATACTATTATGTTTTTTATATTTAAAATAATTTAATAGTAATTTAAGAAAAGGTAGGGTCTCTATAGTTGGTATCATATGGAAGTTTCATTAATTTGGGAATTGGGATTAGTGAACCATAGAGAAAACCTATAGTATGAGACTATGTACAAAATTGCAGACAAGAATATTTACATAGGGATTCCATATGCTATGTTTTTGGTATAAATATTTTAAATGAATAATTTAATCATGTATTGTTCACTTATGTTTTGTTCTATCCTTTTCTATTTTATAAAATGGTGGGAACCATGAGAAATCAGGCAAACAAATCGTGCGAGGGCCAATGAAACGATTGCCCGAACGACAACCCCAATGATTTTGGTGGTGGAGTTCAAAACAATTATGTGATGATTAACCAACTATCTCAAGTTGTGAACAATAATCATAAAAATGGGGAACATCCTCCTTCATCAAAGAGGGAGTAACTTTCTATCAAATGTTTTATGCGGCTATGACCACCGACGTTTAGTGGATCTTCTGATCCACTAGCTGTAGAATAGTGGGTAAACTCTATGGAGAACATCTTTTCTATGCTTCACTATTCTGAGACGGAGAAGGTGAATCTAGAAGTTTATCGTCTACATGGAGAGGCTGATCAATGGTTGTCTTTGATTAAGAACACCAAGCCAAGGAAGGAAATTTATGAGATGGAATGGTAATAATTTAAGATTATGTTTCTTAACATGTATTTCCCAAGAACTCTTCGCACGAATATTGAGAGAGAATTCATCAACCTCAAGAAAAAAGAAGTAGAATCTATCATAACCTAAGAAGAGAATTTTACACGGATTGAATGGTACGCTTTAGTTTTTTATCAAAAATGATAGAAAAATTGATAGATTATCTAGTGGATTAAAACAACACCTTTGAAAGGATCTAGAAATTCGAGACTTTGGGAGTTATGAAGAAGTTGTTTGATGTGCCTCAATATGGATATGGAGTTTGGATAATGGTCCCATGGCTATGGGTATAAGAATCGAATGGTGGAGATTCTAGCTGGAGGATCTATTGACAATAGTTGGAAGAAAACTCAACAACCCACTTGCCAATAATATGGGAAGTTGCACCATGGGAACAACCTCAAAGTGGCGGAGAAGTTCTTCAAGTGGGGGAAAGAATGTCATCATGCTCAAGAGTGTTGAAAAGACATGAAAATGATGGATAATATAGCTGATGAAAGAAGAGAACCACTCATGGTTCAATGCTAAAACTGTATTCAGCTAGGGAACTATGCAAACCAGTGCAATAAACCATGAGCCCTCGAGGGTAATCAGTGCTAGTATCCATAGAATCCAAGGGAACAAGGGAAGGCTTATGTTATCACTACTGCGGAAGTGGAGCAAGATAATGATGTCGTACAAGGTACACTTCCTATTCACAAAACAATAGAAAATGTATTATTTAATTATGGTTCTACGCATTCTATTATATCTTTCCTGTTTGGTAGAACTATAGAATCGATGCCCCGAAACGTTGATGTAGAGATATCTGTAAAAAAACCAAGTGGTGAAATCATTGAAACCCAACTGTTTGACTCCTCTCCTGTTGGTGTATGTGGGAAGATTGTTCCAAATAATCTCATAATAATTAAATTGGTGGAATTCGATGCTATAATGGGAATTGATTGGCTCTCATTATATAGATCATATATCAACTGTTCGGAAAAGAAAAAATATTTTCATATTCCGGACCATCCCATTCTCGTGTAAAAATTCAAGGAAGATCATTAATCACTTTTGGAAAATACTTCAATGGTTTGGGTGTTGATTCCCTATGAATACGCATACCTCACCCAAATGGTTGAGTCGAAGGAAAGTTCCAACCTTGAGGAAATTACCGTCATGAGGGAATACGGAAATTTATTTCCCAAAGAGTTACACAAAATTCCCCTGGATCGTGAGGTAGAGTTCTCAATTGAACTCATACCCGGAGCTACTCCTATCTCGAAGTGTCCCTATAGGATGGCTCTTATCGAACTGGAGGATTTAAATAAGCAGCTACAAAAGCATCAGAAAAAACTGTTCATATGCCCTAGTGCATCACCTTGGGGTGCGCTAGTTCACTTTGTGAAGAAGAAGGAAGGAAACATGCAGCTATGTATCGATTATCGGGAACACAACAAGATCACCATGAAGAAAAAGTATCTTCTTCCAAGGATTGTCGACTTGTTCAATCAGTTAAGAAAATCTCAATACTTCTAAAAGGTGGATCTTCTTTCTGGATATCATCTGGTAAAGGTGAAGAAGGAAGATATTCAGAAGACTACCTTCGGAACAAGGTATGAGCACTATGAGTTTTTGGTGATGCCCTTCAGACATTCTAATACCCTTGAAATCATCATGGATTTGATGAATAGAGTCTATAAATATTACCTTTATAATTTTTTGGTAGTGTTTATTGATGATATTCTCATCTACTCGAAGAGAAAGGAGGATCCTGAAGAAAATCTAAGACTTGTGTTGGAGAAATTAGGAAATGAGATGTTTTCGCCATGTTCAGAAAGTGTGACTTTTTGATGAAGAAAGTCACATTTTTGGGGCATGTGATCACAAGTGAGGGAATTTATATGGATCCTTCAAAAAAGGAGATTGAGGAATGGCCCAGGCCCTCTAGTTTCACGGAAATCCATAGTTTTCTTGTATGAGATGGGTACTACTGATGTTTTGTAAGAAACTTCTCAAGAATGTCAAGCCAGCTAACTAAGTTAACATGGAAAGGGTAAAGAATGTCTGGATGGAAGAGTTTGAGGGAAGCTTCAAGTATTTAAAGAGAAGGCTGATCACTAAACTTGTACTCACACTACCAAAAAGTGGAGAATGTTTTCTGATATATAGTGATTCTTCAAAGAAAGTCAGGTGTTATGTTCTCATGAAAAATGATAATGTGATAGCTTATGCCTCACGACAGTTGAAGATACATGAGCAGAACCACCCGACGAATGATCTAGAGCTGCCAGCCGTGATTTTTTCCTTGATAATATGGCGGCACTACCTTTATGGTGAGAAGTGTGACATAAAAACTAACCACAAGAGCCTAAAGTATAAATTCACACAAAAAGAGATCAACTTGCATCAAAGGAGATGGATAGAGATAATCATGGATTATGATTACTCTATTTACTATCATCCTAGAATGGTGAACAAGGTAGATGATGCTCTATACCGAAAAGAACCTGCTACTCTATCCATGCTGCAGATTGAGAAAGACCCTATTTCCATGGATATGCAAATAATGGATTTAGAAATCATAAGGGAAGGGGATACATCATAACTTTCCCAAATGATTGTGTAACCAACCATCCAAGAAAAGATTAAGGAAGCACAAAGGGATGATTTGGAGAAACAAAATATGGTGAATGCATTAAAGGTAGGGAAGCTGTAAGAGTTCCGATATCGACGATGATGGTGTGATTCAGTTTGGAACGTGGCTTTATGTGCCTTCATCACCCGGGATAAAGAAGAAGCTATTGGAAAATGCACATATATCAACATTATCTAGCCATCCTAACAGTACTATGATTTAACGAGATCTCCAAGAACACTTGTAGTGGGATAACATGAAGAAGGATATTTCAGAATATATATCAAAGTGCTTGGTATGTCAGCAAGTTAAAGCTGAGTGACAAAAGTCCAATGTTATGATGCAGTCGTTTCCTATACCCATGTGGAAATGGGAAAATGATACTATGGACTTTTAAACGGGTCTCCCAAAAACATCCAAGGGATATAATGTGGTATGGTTTGTGCTTGACCGACTCAGCAAGACTTCCCATTATATCACTATTTGGGAAGACCTCTCGCTTGAACAACAAGCAATGATATATGTGACAGAAGTGGTGAGATTGCACGGTGTTCCACCCCAAATGGTATCTGACAATTATCCAAGGTTCACATCAATATTCTAGACGAGTCTTCAACATTATTTGAGTACTGAATTAAATTTCACCATGGCCTATCACCCCCAAACTGATGGCCAGTCTAAATGAACTATTTAGACGCTTAAAGATATGCTAAGAGTGTTCTCTCTTGATTTCAAAGGTGGTTGGGAACTGTATCTCCCACTGGTTGAGTTATCATACTAAAATATCTTCCACTCGAGTATTCAGATAGCTCCATATGAAGCTCTGTATGGAAATCTATGTAGAACTCCAACCTGTTGGGATGATGTTTGGGAAAATAGCTACTTGGACCCGATCTTGTTCAAGAGATGACATAGAATGTTCAATTCATCCAAAAACACATCAAATCTTCGCAAAGTAAGAAAAAGAGATATGGTGACAACCATCGAAGAGACTTGGAGTTCGAAATTTGAGATAATGTATTCCTTCGAATATCTCAATGGAAGAGAGTCATGAGATTCTGGAAGAAAGGGAATCTAATCCCAATGTACATTTCCCACTTTGAGATCCTTGAACTCATAGGAGTCATGACCTATCGACATGCACTTCCACCAAATATGGCTCAATATCATGATGTTTTTCAAGTATCACTCTTGAAGAAGTGAATACCTAATCCCTCACATGTACTAAACTCATAGGTGGTGGAGCTGGAAGATGATCTCTCCTTTGAAGAGCATCCATAAAATATTCCGAATCGGAGAGATAAGGTTGTACATAACAAGACATCCCAAATTTTCAAAGTGTTGTGGAGGATCCATAAGTTTGAGAAAGAAACTTGGGAACTAGAAGAGGCAATGAAGGATAAACACCCTCACCTATTTGTGTAAAGTGAAATTTCGAGGGAAAAATTTCATAAGGGTGGAAGAATGTAACGATCCAAAGCATTTCAATGTAAATTCCCTTCATAAAATTATGTCATAAAATCACCTGAAAACACAACATAATTAACTACTATGTGATAAGTCACCTTTAAACATCATTTTGTCCCTTCTATGTTTTGAATTTTGAAAATCCGACAAACACGGTTGTGTTCAAGATGTTTTTTGGAGTCTATTAAAAAAATTAATTTTTGGTGAATAGTAACCAAGACTTATGAATAGTAAAATACCCTTATGAATAGTAATATGACCATTCTGAATAGTAAATAATCCAACATAAGATCAACCTTACACATGAATAATTAACTAAAATTTAGACATATTAGAAAGTGAAAATTCGACCTTAGTAAACGTTTTGATATTTCGTCTGTCATAAATAATTAATTATTTTAAAATAAAATTAATTTTTTTAAAAAAAAATTCATTAATTATAAAATCAACGTCTTATAGTTTTTATATAATTTTTTAAGACCATACGTAATTTTTGAAAGCACTATAAAATCAGTTTTAGTTATACAAATTGTTTTTTAAGTAAATTATGATTTTAATTAAATATTAAATTAATAATATTAAGAAAATTATTTATGAAAAATGGAATTCATTTTTGGATTCTACACATTGAAAAATTTCAGGGTTAATTTTTTTTAATTTTTCTAATATACATGAATGTTTTGTGATTAGTAATATACATTAATTTACCGTATAAATATATTTTAATTAAAACCTACTATTCCTAACATCACAAGTGATGTAAGCACCCAAATATCTAACTTACATGGCTTATTTACTATTCTTGGTCATTTATGGCTCACTATTCCATGTCTTAGGGGAAATAAATAAAGTAATGAATTTTATATTAAGAAAACCCCTCTCCCCTCCACTATAAAAACCACCCTTCGCACCATCATTTCCTCACACCTCTCAAGCTCCTAGCCTTCTCTAAACTCTGCCCAATCATCTTACCTAGAACCTAACCCAAATCCAAGAGCTACTGGTCTTATCAAAATTCCAATCCTAGTCCCTTAAGGAAGATCTCAGGCGGAGGATTCAAGAGGTAATTTCTCTCCCTCTCCTCCTTTAATTTCCTTCCATGTTCAAGTCCTTTTCTTGCTCTCTTCCCACCTATATTCATCCAAATGGTATTGTAACTACAATTTTATACATCTACATTAATTTTGTGATGATAATAGGGTATTATATCATCCAACCCCCTTTCCTCTTCCTTTTATTTTATTAAAGAGAATGTTGTTCGTGAGGTGTTAATTTATCACCTTCAAGAATGACATGTTTTTCTTCATCCATTTCTACCTTCAGATCTGGTAATGAAACCATTTTTATTGTTGAACCAGAACATATTATTTCTATTATATCCTTTTTAATGTTCTGGAACTAACTAGTGACCATATTACTAGTGATAAAATAAAACAAGTTTATTATGATCAAAAAATATTTCAAATTAACTGAAACTATAATCATTTAATTCTTATATAATGATTCATCCACAAGGATATAATATGATTCATTATAAGATCATTTAATATTTTTTAATATCTATAATAATATGTAATATAAGTTCTGAATGTTTGCCTATGTTCTACCCAAACTTAAATTTAATAATACAAATGAACCACTCAAGTAAACCATAAATACAAACATTCACAAATAATGTTTTTAAACTCTATAACTCATACAAAGGCACATAAAATTACTTTATAAAACCATAATGAACCATATTAATGTACACAAGGTTCTAGATTTATAATTAATGAATATTAGGTCATTATAAAGGACATTAATTTGAATGAAGCATTCAGATACAAGGTAAGGGGAAATTCTCGAACCCAACTTTCATCCTTCAGGTTCTCACTCTTTCACTCCTTTTTCATATTGTTACTCCAAAAAATAATTTTTTAATCATTTAATTTCATTTTCTAGGATATACATGTTTACCACTATTTTTTATGTCAAACAAAATTTTTTCCAAAAGAACTCTTCTTTCAAGAACACGCCTTTTACTTCTCATTCAAGATTTACGGTTGTTATGCCCTCTTCCATTTGGGAGCCCAATGTTTATGAATGTGTACTTATGAGAAGAAAACCAATATTTTTCATGGGTTAGTTATGTCCATTTATTCTATATTTTCAATTTTTCATGCATGATAAATGATAGTGTTATGATGTGACGGGTGTGCCCAGAATTATGTAGCACAATATGAATGTTTAAATGTGATGGGTGTGCCCTGAATTATACGGCGCTCCAATGCATTGACTAAAGTGATGAATCTCATGAGTAAATGTGAAATAATGAGTGAAAAATATTCTATATTGGTTCCCAAGTATTTTTGGTAGTTTACCACAAATACATGATGTTTCATTTTTATGCATTTCCACATTTCATTTTTTATATTTATGCTTCCTCTCAGGTTCATGATCTTTTTCCGATGTTATTATTATGCTCACCCCAAGCTATATTGTTCGTATCTATCCTCATATAGGGATTCTAGCTCACCCCTTTTTATGTATATCCCCAGGTGGCTACATTTACTATAGAGAGGACAAGTGACAATAAGAATCTAAAGAAGAATAAATTAAATAAATGTTTATGCTTGATGTTGTAATTATTATGAATGGTCCTAGTTTACCCAAGAAACTAAACCATTGGATATTATATGTGTAATACTATTATGTTGTTTATATTTAAATTTATGTAATATTAATGTTAGAAGGGGTAGGGTACCTATATATACCATCCAATTATATATTATTTTAATATCAAAAGAATGATATTGTCAGTCGTGCGTACTTACAGATTACCATCTCCACGAACGCGATTAGATATATTCCCAATCGTATCCATTCAAGAATAATTTTCATTTGATGATTAAAAATAATTTTTAAGGACTTTATATAATTCTTAATATGAATTATATAAAAACTATCCATAAAAAACATGACTTATGTAACAAACCATAAAAAGAAAAATGAGTAAGTGAACACCCGAAATGACGATAATACTAAAATATTATTAACAAAGAAATATTAGAAGAACATATATGATATCATATTTATGTATATAATTCTTGTATAATTTAATAAAAATTATTTAACTATTATACAATAGTTTAACATACCCATGACCAAAGAAAAGTACATGGTGAGGGTTTATTCTACAATCTCTACATTGTCCGAGGTTGTTTGAACGTAATTATCTACTAGGACCTCTTTATCATCCACATCCATGATACATAAAAATGTATTTCAAAACATTATTAATATTTTATAGACTATAGTTTAAAGTCATTTATTCCCTTGTATCAATTTTTATAGGATGTTTATAAAGGAATATTTCTGTCATTTTCAAAACAAGGTCCTTTTTATCCTTTTCGAAAACATTATGTTAAGAATGTCTTTTTTAACTTATATGGTGGGTGTGGATATTTTCTGCCATTATAAAATCATTGAGTCGTCCCTTAAAAGTTTATAATAATATTTTCAAAGTAAATGATTTATTTTATAATTATGTGTCTTTTAAATGATTTCAAAAAAACAGATATTTCTCTCAAATAGTTTTGATTTCATCTATGTCAACATCCTTTGATGGATTTTAAGCTTATTTAAAGTTGATTTATTATGTTACAAAGTTTCTATATATTATTGTTGTTTTTTTGATATGTTTGAAAGTTGATTTTTTTAATTTTATACCATTAATGATTTATGGATAAAGTATTAACATTTCATATGCTAGTTTTAATATGAAAGGTTATGTAATGTTTTAACCTGTTCATATGAGGGATGCATTGGACTTAGTAAGTAACATGTGGAGACCGCTATAGATCCTCGATGAATCGGTAGGTCTCATGATCAAACTAGTGTCTTGGAACAAGGCCTTGACAAAATATTATTTGTAGTCTTGGAACAATTATTTGACTATGTGGTTATGATTGTCTGGCATTATGAATTCCATCATTATGAAAGTTGTTATTGATATTTCATGTGATTATTTGACTATCAGAATATCCATGTGAATCAGTAAATGGGTTTAATTAAATTTATTTTTTACATATTATGCTGAAGTTCAAGTTTAAAATTTATTTTTTATTAATTATACAATGCCTTAAATTTTTATGCTCATTTATAAAAGTTTCTACTATATTTTTATCCTTACTGAGCATCTGAGCTCACCCCTTTCTACGTTTTATTTCTCCCAGTTTGTGAAGAAGTATTTTATGAATGTCACATAAGGATAGTTTTAGAGGAAATGTGTGATGACAATGGAGACTATTTTGTTTTATTTTTTCACATTATAATATATTGTAAGACTTATGAATGTATCTAGTGTTTCCAAGGATACTAAACTAATCGGTCTTTCGAGATTTGATCTTTTGTGATCATGCCAATGTTATGTAATAATGCACCGAATAAAGGTAACTGGGTTCGTGGTGTTAAACTACATATCTAGAAGAAATCTATATAAAATATTCTATATTATTTTAATAAAATAATTACTATATTTATCCCATACTAATATTACATTTTAATGTATTAAATAGTAGTTTGATAAAAAAGTGATTCTGATAAAATGAAAAAGATATTGTATTTTTTGGGATATATATAGATTTAAAATACACCCCTTTCATTGAATTTGAGTATTTTTTTAATAAATTAAATTTTAATAAAATATCATTATTAAATAATATTTAATAAATATAAATGATAACATAATTATATGAAGCCAAATATAATTGTTATTTTGGCCAAGAAACACTTTTCTGGACAGAAAAATTATACTTCAATAAATGATTATTTTTGTTTAAAATTTAAAATTATAATATAAAATAAATTATTTGGTAAAATACAAATTATTCTTCAAATTATAATATCAAAATTACCCAATGGTTTCTTTTTCATAAATTTTTAAGGCAATTAAATTTTTAGGTAATAATTAAATATTGTATAAATATACGGTGTTTATTATGACATCATGATGACCCAGTAATGATGTAATATATGTCATAAAATGTATATATGGGAATGTATAAATGTCACCTTAAAATTATGGGAATTTGTTGTTATTTAATTAGTTTTATAGTCCCTTAATGAATCCTCCAAAACCAATAATATATTTTAATATTTTAAAATCAATTCCATATTAACAATAGTATCATTCAAATAACCAAGGAAATTATCATTAGGAATTACATTATTATCCATATAAAGAAATGATAAACAGTCATATATTGTTAAAACTAGAGGATAACCATTGTATTGTTTTTAGTTTTGATTAAATTATCATTAAGAATCCGAAACCTATGCTTGGATATTAATAATTAATTATCCAATGATTTTTATATAAATCCACCCAAAATCCAATGACTATGCACCTAAAACTATTATAACCATAATTTTATCTTAATTTAATAATCAATATTCCTCGAAATGTTCCTATAATCTCATTAGAATCACCTTAGTATCATTTTTAAATGTCCTCTCAAGGAAAGGGATATTTTACATATCTTTGTTCTTTTAGAACATCCATCATATTATATATTTTTATTTGCACTTATTAATTTTGAGATATAATTTCACACATACCAGTTACAAACTTTATGATTTAAAAATAAATATATAACTGTTTCCTTCTCATTATTACATTCAATTAATATTTAATTTTCCCTATTATGCTATTGAAACAAACTTTTGATTTTTAATTACTATAATTTGAGCTGTTAATACTCATCCACATTTCAACTCTACGATATTCAACTAGAGGTGAATATAAATTATTTCATGGGGAGTAAAAAATATTTATAACAAGATCCTTAATCATGGATACAAATGTGATTCAATGAGATATTATTTAGTATGATTTATACAGAACACTTATGAATGTACCTGATATGAATGTGACAGGTGGGCGTATAATTTTATAGCCCAAAAATATATTGGTTAATGATTTTTTCCTTGATATTACATGTATGGTGCATTTGAGTATATCGAAATCATTCCATGTAATGTTTTATTAGTATTATCCTTGACTTTTGTTTATTATTTCGTGTTTTATATTGTTCCCACATTCCCATTTTTCATTTATGATATAATGTTATATCATTCCACATTATTCAAGATTATGATTCTAACTATTATTATTATACCTTCATATGAATATTGGATCTCATGAACCACATTAACTTATATTATTATTTTCTTAATTCTATAATGGGATTTATATCTCACCCCTTTTTAATGTATTTCCATAAGTTATCCAATGCAGTTTTAGAAGAATGATGTATTTTTAAGAGAATGTTATGGAGGATTTCAACAGTGTCACTATACATATATTTAAATTTGTTACCATATACACCAAAAATCTAAACTATTAAAGGACTCATGATCATCTGGGATATAATATTTGTTCATTTAATTAGTAAATCATGAAATAAAGTTCATTAAATATATTGTTTTTCATAGATGGTGTTAAAGGAAGGTCTATTTTATTTTTGAATTAGGATTACAAAACACTGGTGAATGTATAGGGGATAATAATAAACATTGGAAAAATGGATAAATTATTGTTTATTATATGGTAAGTGGTTTCAATGAAAATTGTACTTAATAATTAATACATGTGGTTCTGTCTCTTGAACTGAGGTACAATGGGGTAAAACAAATGAAAAGGGAACATTGATCTGGACATGATAATAATATATTGCCAGAAAATATTTCATTATACATAGCTAATTTGACACTCATGGGGGTGTACTTTATAAAACTTTTAATCCTATTATGGACCATTATTAAAGAAACAAAAATAACTACAATATTTTATGTTACAAAATAGATGACATAAAACATCGATTGAATCCCAAAAATAAAATTTTTAATGACTCTATTTAATTTATATGTTATAACATAAATTTTCATAGTTTCCCTTAAATATGATTAAATGTTTAAAAATAATCAACAAAAATTTCTATTTATTTATAGTCAATGTCTGGAATGTGGAGAAGATGAGAAAAAAATTAAATGTGCAATTAATTTGGTTTCTATCCAAATTAGATACCAATCTTAATGGGAGTAGGAATAATGAACATTGTGAAAATACATTCTTAGTTATCTCATGTTTTTAATAAATACATGAATCAGTAAAAACCCTAAAATCCCCTTAATAATGAAAATGTTTCAATTGATTCATTTATAGGACTAAGGCCCATGACTTCAGGTTGATCTTTTGATCCCTTAATAACTTGGTAATTGATCAAATCCAATCAAAATAACTTTTATATCCATTTATTATATATGAAAGAGGAAATCATGCTAGATTTTATTTATATGAATGGAAAATATGGTCAATGGTAGATGTTGTTAAAAATTATAAATCCAAAGGAGGATATTGATGAAATCGAGCTGAATTGAATCTGGAAATTTGTTTCGCATATATTTTACTTGAACTCTCAGATATAAAATGAAATGGTATTTACATAGCTTCATGAAACTATATAATAACTCAATCATTTAATATGAATAATACATTGAAATACATTCATTATACACCCACATTTTCCTCATTACCCAATAATATAAAGTTTAATTGTTCATTGATTGGATTAATTTGAAAATATAAAAATGATATTCCATACAGGATGTTGAAATATATGAGGAAATTGATTGATGTTCCCAAAAATCCAAAATTGTGACAATTGAATCTTGATGATTTCATAAGAATAAGAAGAAGAAAAAAGATGTCAATTCTAGTATTATGTTGGAGAAATATATTAGTGGAAATAAAATATGGCATCCAACTTTTCAAAAGTTCACTAAGATGCATCTACGAAATTTCCAAAATCAGAAAAGGAAATGATTTATGTGCGGGAAATATGGGAAAAAAAATATCTATATTTGATCGGATAAAGCCACTACTGTGATGGAATAACTTATTGATATTTTTAACAACTACATGTTTTAAAATATTTTAATTATAGGAAACAAGGACACTATAAAACAATTTCCCTAAGCCAAGTATTTTCAATGATAACTGATGATACAAATAATTAAAATATATATATATAAATAGGGACCTTATACAATTAAAATTGTTGATATATATCCCCAAAAATTAAGTGGTGAATGATATAAAATTATTTAATTCAAAAATGAAAAACATAACATTTTTATTCCTGTTATATGTTTTTTACATATCACATACGTTTCATAGAAACATTCCAACACAACCTCAAGAAATAAAATTTGAGTTATCAACGAAGATGTTGAATAGGACAATCATTGCATCTAATGTGTATAAATAATCATGTTGTCTAAATTTTTGTAATTAATTTCCTGAAAAACCTTGTGATACTATCCATAGAAAAATCAGATTCTATTTTTAACTTGGATTGCATTTCTCTTTATAGAGAAAACATATGTTACCAAGAGACTAAAATCATATTTCTTATTGAAAATAAACCTATGAATCTCTACAAGTTAAATTATGAGGATGAATCTTATTTCATAAAACCATATTATGGATGTATATTATTGACTTGCAAGCATGTGTATATTTATCAAATGATTATGATTAAAAATTAGATCAGCCTTGATGGTAATCCCACTATACATAATTTTATGATGTTGTTCCCAAAGAAATATCAATTATTCCATGTATCCATGAGCTTCAGTTATCAATTAAGATCATACTGAAAGATTTAATGATAAATAAGAGTCTATATATAATAGTAATTGATGAATATGATGAGTTGAACAGAAAATTATATGAAAACAGTATTATGTTCAAATTCCCAAGTTCTTCCCGACTAGGTTAATTAGACCATTTTATAAAGAAGTATGACGGGTAATTACACCTCTTTAATAATTATTATGTGATCCAAAATATCATGATAAGGAACAAGAATCCTCCTCAAGGGATTTTTGTATTTTTTATGCCATATGTGGATCCCAATACATCTCTATATAGGACCATTATTACAAATATTATCTTGTAAAAGTAAAAAATGATTATATCTAGAAGAATAAATTTCATATATGGTACGAGAACTATGAGTTTATCTTGATTCCATATAGAATAACTAATAATATATCAAATTTTATGGACTTTATGAATTGGGAATTTAGGGATTAAAATGAGAAATTTGGGGAATTCTTTATATTCGATATTCTTATCTACATAAAAATAAATTTTGAATAGGAAGAGAATTTTTGTTTTATACTAATGTCCTTGAGTATGGAAACAATATATTCAGAGAACAATAAATGTGGATTTTCATTCTAGAAAGTAACTTTGATGGGGATTGTTATCACCAATAATCAGATATCTATAGATCCATCAAATATAGAGGTCATCAGAGTACTTCCAAGACCAACATCTCAGATTGAAATACATAGTTTATTTGGAATAAATGGGTATTATAGTGGATTTTTTAGAAACATATCATGATTTTCAAGCGCACTAACTAGTATTACTCATAAGGGTTTCATTTTTTTGTCTAATGAGTTATCACAAGCATTTAATGACGTGAAAATTAGATAAAAAATGCACCTATATTCGCATTACCTGCTAGTGGGAAAGGATTTTTTATTTATATTTATGCATCCAAATAAAATATTAGGTTCTATACTCTTGACAAATGAAAATTTGATATCTTATTCCTCCCTAAAGATAAAAATAAATTAGAATAGTTATCTAACTCATGATCTAGAATTGGTTGAATTGATCTACTTGTTAATTATTTGGAGTCATTATCTATGGGGAAGTGTGAAAGATATACATATAAAAATTGAATCATGTATATATTCACACAAAAGAATATTCATATGAAAACGAAGATGGTAAAATATGATCAACGATTATTAATTTTACATCCTGAACCATCCTAGTAATGAATATAAAGTGGTAGATGCTCTGAAATGAAAGGATCCCATAAACATATCCATGATGAATATTTAAAGGTATATAATATTATTATACTATCAAAGGATAAATATTAGAATAATAAAAATATATTCTTCACACCCTTTTATAAGAACTATACATCCATATATTCCATAGAGGATCAACGACTCCAATAAAGATGATGAGGTACTAATGCAGAATGTATAAAATCGTCTAGAGTTTATCTTTGAATGAGATGGAATTATATTGATTAGAAACTAAATATGTATTGCATAAATAAATAAACAAAAAAATTCTATATACTTTTAATATACCATTCTTTTATAACCATCTTTGACTCACTAGAATATATAGATATTTGAAGAAATATTTCTGGTGGGATTACCTGAAGAGAAAGAATAAATAGTTATCATCTCAATTTGTGAAATTCCAACAATATGAGATGGAATGAAAAATTTCTAATGGTATGATGAATAAATTTCTCATATATTTATAGAAATAATATAAATTACCATGTATTCCATCAATAGACTACCAAAGACACCTAAAGGTAATACCATCATCTGGTGGGTATTCAGAAACCTTAAAAAAACAATGTATTTCATTGCTACCATTGACGCTATATACCCTAACCTACTCTCTATGATATATATAATCGATGAGGTAATAATGTATGTAATTCCACTCAATATTTTATTTTATTGATATGTGAGGTTTACATAGATCTTGTAGATAAGCCTTCAGTGATAATTGGATATGGAATTTAGATTCATCATAACATATAACACATGGACTGATTTTTATCCTAAAGTAAACCATCAAACACAAGAGGATATTCTGAGACCATGTTCAATGGATTTCTAAGGAGGTTAGGATCAAGACCATACAATAGTGGATTATACCATATAAAAATAGTTTTTATTCTAGTATTAAAATGGAACTTTATGAGGCTCTACATGAAAATATGTGTCAGCCTCTATTATGATGGGTTGAATTTGGATAGTGGAAGTAGTTGGGACCCGATGTCATCAATGAAATGGTGGGGATGATTCATACTATTTAGTGGAATATTAAATACTTCCAAATTCGAAAGAGAATATATATTTAAACTCACAAATGAGACCTGGAGTTTTATGTCAATGATATGGGTCCATTCATATATTTCCATGGAATAAATTCACGAGGTTTCAGAAGAGTGTAATTATTTGTCCTACATACAAAAACACCTTTTATATCATTGATCAACACAGAGTGTTGTACTACCTAATCTTACTCCCACCTATTATATCACAAGTACATGATGAGTTCTATATTCTCCTGTTGGTAAAGTACATACAAAACACATGACAAATACTAAATCCTATTGCGGTACTGTTTGAGAAATATCATTCAAGCGAGCATCATCTATTGAAGAACATAGATTGTAAATACAATGATCTATGAAAAGAGAAAACACACATGGTCAAACTATGGTGGTGGAACTACATGATTGAGGAAGCGATATTTGAACCAAAATATTAGATAAAATATATGTACCCAAAACTATTTTATTTTATAAAATGAAATTTTTAATGGAAAAGTTTCTAAAGGGTGGATAATGTGATGACCAAATCTTTTAACACTATAATTTCCCTTTTAAAATGTAAAAATCCCATATTAAAAAAGTGGTTATAGTAACCACAAAAACCAAATTGGCTATTTTGGAATGTTATAAAACCTGTGAAATTTAAAATACCATTGATCATCATAATAATTGATGATATTTCATTGTATAGAAAACATTATGAATATTATATTACGATTTATCATAATTTCCATTTGACACGAAAGAAAGTAGTGATGGGACCAAACCATATGATCTTACCCTATGAAGCCCATTTATCAAAGGACATGATTTATATATAATCACTCTGATTTTTGAATGATCATAATTTTTTATTAGATTAAACATCTAGAGTAATAATTTACTATTTATAATAGATGTTCAAATCTAATTGGGTTCACATACCAAACCTTGTTCATCAAACCACCCAATGAAAATGTCACCGTCATAGACTTTACCCATAGAAAAATCTATGGTATAATAAATATATATGTATATATACCATAATAGAATGAATTAATATATTTAATTATAATAAAAAAATGATTATACTAATCCATTTTGAATATTTCGTGTTAAATGATATAAAAATATGTTTTGTAAAAACTAGAATTTGACATGATGAAACACATAATGTATTACTTGAAAAATAAGTTATTTAAATCTAGTCCCTTATTTTGTAGATTTTATAAATTTTTTTATTAAATTGTATTTTAATAAATATTATTTAATAAAAATATTTAATATATATAAATGAGCATATAATTTGATGATGAAAAATATACTTTTTATGATGATTCAATTACTATTATTGTTAAAAAACCAATTATTTTTCAATAAGTGGTTATTTTGATATAAAAATATAAATTCAAAAATTTATAGAAATATTTTGATAAAATAATTATTAATTATTAAATAATCAGATTGATGTTATAAAAGATTGGTTTTTTTAAAATTTTAATATGTAGTCCAATTTTTTGGTAAATATTTAATATGGTGAAAATATAACCTGGTAAGTGATTCTGAGGCGAAAGACCACTAACCATTTATCAAAAGATTGAAAAGGTAAAGTAGAGCAAGAAAAACAATGTCGATGAATAACATTCCCATATCTATACATCAATTCTAGAAGAAATGAGATAATTATGTATCATAGTAGTCAAATCCTTCACCACATCTATAATTAGGTGTTTGATCTGTAGTATCTGATTCAATCTCTGAATATGTTTTATATTTATTCAAGAAAGTGACATACTTCTCTCTTAGCTACAACGTTTCCATTGGTAAATCCTCTTTCTTGGATTGACTGTGAACATTTTTAGAATCTGGGATAGCCCCTATCTCCCTCATAGAAGTATACCTGGTGGTCAAATTCATTGGTTGGTTAGAATAATCTTTCATTGTTTTCCTCCTTGGTAGAACATTCATCGTTCCATCACTTTCAGTCATCCTACTTCACCTGACCGGAACAATGTCACTATAAGGTCTGACATTTCTACTATTTCATTTGTCACTATCAAAATGTATTCCCAATTTCCCGTTGATTTTCACGGATGAAAATTTATTGATTATTTCATCCTTCTTCTCCAGAATACCCTCTGCGGCATCCAGAATCCATATCAGCTTAGACTAGTTCTTATGGTCTTTCGGTGCATGAACTTGATTATTTTCCTCATTTCCATGACCATCATGAAGTTCTGTATTATATTCCTTCATACTATCTTTCACATGATATCTGGGATCAATCTATATAACCTCAAACAATTTAGGTCCCCCTGTCACAAAAAGAAACTCCTCATGTTCCATGCAAGAAAAATGATTGTCTATTATACTATGGTCTTGAACCCCATCGTTTTCACAATCCACACTACAAAAGGATTCACATTCTTACTAAATAAAATTGAATGGTAACAAACGTTAACATTATCCATCGTGGATAGATTCCTAAGTCCATGATCACTCACTAACCTAATGAACACACTTTTCTCTATCGGGTAGTGGGAACCTGCAACTCCTTAACTCCACAACCACTCACGGGATCCTCTGTCTGTTCACCCTACCACATCTCTTGCACCCCCACTATAGCCGAAGGCTCTTCAACCATTGTATTTCCATTTATATCCCCTCGCGCAAAAACTCCCCCATTGATACCCTCCATCACTAAATAAATAGGACAACGATCATCAAGTCCATCACAAATCTTCATCGCCATCACCTACGGACATCGACTCTAATTTACATTACGTCAAACAATCTCTGTGTGACCAAAGAGAAAATAGGTCATACAGAACTGTATTCGGGATTTAAACACAACCACTTTCTTCCAATGAAACTCCTTACAGTGATCTAAACATAGTTCAACACAGGCCACATAGAATCAACCCCGATGCAAATCCGATTAAAAATTAGATGACACACAACATCAGTGCGATGATCAGAACATAAGAACCACCCTAACATATTTCCAATTGTACACAAAATGGAGGGGCTCTGAAAAAAATGTGGTTAACCATGAATGCATTCCCATGTTACTATTGTTGAAGGGTCACACCACATTTGAAAATTGATGCTCGAGCATAAGAGATTGAAGTAGTATCCACTACATCGTCTAGGTGCGATAGTCCAAGCATCGATCATGTCCGCTTCCAAACAAAATCAGTTCATAAAGATCTTATAGTCAAGCAAACCAAAGACCAAGCATTGCCACAAATTCCCTGAATCATTGAATAATTGATCAAACCCTTCCACTGATGGTCAATTGGGCAAGAATCAAGCCTATAGGGTGATGGGGCATAGATCTGAGGAATTTTTGAGCTCTACTAGAAGCAGAGACATAATGGGATCCATAAAAGAAATACCCAGATTATTTGCAGATATATGGTTTATCAGTATGGTATTTGGAGAAGAAAATGAATATGGGAAGGACCTAACCTTCTCAGGAAAAGGAGGATGTGAAACTCCCCCCTCTGATAAGGAGAGGGGAGCAGGCTCCGACGACTTGTGGGCTAGGGAATTAGCACATGTGATAAGCGTGAGGTTCTCTCTCATCCTCTTATATGGTATAAATATACATTATGTATTATATTATAATAATGACCACAAAGTGGTGTAATATATTCCATAAAAGGTATCCCTGATCTAATATATATTTACTTTTTAAAATGATTTGTTTTGAGTTGATATTATTAATTTCATAAACCCTTAATGAATCCTCTAAAACTTCGATTATAATTTTTAGTTTTAAAATCAATTGTTAATAATCATGGATCGCATCCACATAACTAAGGTAATAATGTTAATGTGTTTCATATAATAATAAAATAATTAACAGCACACAAATTTGTTAGAAATTATCAAAAAAAATATATCGGAAGGTTTTTATTTTGTTATTACATTATCATATTGAGTCCAAAACCTATGTTTGAAAATTAATAACGAATTTCTATATATTTTTTATATAAACTCAATAAAAATTCCATTAATATTAACTCAGAACCCTTGTATCAGGACATTAATCTGTCTGTACGTCTCTATAACATTTCATGGTTCACCCAATATCTTAATAAATTCATCCTAATATTTCATAAGCTTGCTCTCAAGGAATCATATCATCACTTTATCCACTTTATTCAAGAGCCTCTTAAAAATTATATCTTTTTTCAAATTTCATATTGAGATATTGTTTTTCACATCCATATTTATTACCTTTATATTTACCGGTGATGAGATACCTCATTTAATATCATTAATCCCACTAGGAATTATTTATATATACATGTTATCTAGCTAAAATTATCCTCTAATTTTCTATAAAAAACATTTCTCTTGTGAATAATCATTCCCATTATGATTCAATGTAATTCAAATATATGTAATTATATGTCATTTATTGACAAATTCCCTATATTAATCCAACTATTATTATTTATATATTTATATGTAATGAAATATGATCCAAAATTGAATGATCATTTTGGATCACTTATGAATGTATAAGATATGAATGTGATGGGAGGGCTAGAAATTATATGGCCATCGTATGCATTGGGTAATGTATTAATCTCATTATATATTATTTATTGTCCGTGGGAGGTTATCATGAGATAAATATGATATGTTTTTTGGTTTTTATCCTTTCATTATAATTATAATGTCATGTTTTATACTGTTTCCACATTCCCTTGTTTTCTTTATGCTGTCATGTTATATCTTGCCTCATTAATCATGATTATTATTATCAAACTTCTTATATTTCCTTGAAATTTATCTTGTATAATAGTTACTAATTTACTTTCTTCACTGATTTTATTATTCAATAATTGGAATTTATAGATTACCCCTTTATTTGGTATATCCCCAGGTTATCCCTTGTACTTTTAAATGAAATATGGAATTTTAGAAACATGTTAAGTATGTTTTCAAAAAATTTATTGTTACTATTTCATATGTTATAATGACATATATTTATTCTAAAAAATAAAAATGGACTCAATATATTATAGGTTGTCATATGTGTGATTTATGACATAAATCATGAAATAAAATTTATTAAACATATGGTTTTTTATAATAATTATATTTATATATAATGATTCAATATGATGAATTTATTCCAAAATCTATCAAAAAATTACCAAGAGTAATGTGTGCTTAAAAACGTTAGTAAATTTTTATATGAAATTACATAAATTGAATTACAAAATACTTTCATAAAAAATGCTTCTATATAACACTTCCAACTATTTTATTCTTCCTATAACTAAGAGAGATGTTATTTGTTTAGTTCATACTAATCCAATAACTATTCTTATATTTCCTGTATTCTAGATATTTGTAGGGATTAAATCTCATCCTTCATCACTAGCCCCATGTGTTTGAATCTATTATGGATTATTTCTTATTTTGGGATTTTTAGTTCCCCACTATAAGTAAAAATATTATAATGAATATTAAAAGAAACCATTTTTACAATTTTTTTTGATTCTAGTAGACCATCTCTAAACAATATTTTATGCACCTTTATAAACTATATCTTCTAGAAAACTTCCTCTAGTTCTATCAATATTTAATATTTATATTAATTTTTCCCTTATATATCCATTTAAAATATTAAATAAAAAAACAACACCTTATAGACTATCACCTCCATCTATATCATGAGTGATTCCTAAACTATAAACAATTGTTTACTTCCATTTAGATTAAAAATAGAATGTAGTGATAATTCTTTATTGTAAATTTCAAAATTATCTAAAATTAAATTCTTCCATGGGATATCATGCCTGAATTGAACATTTTAACACTTTATACCATTTATATGATAAATATTTCACATCCAAAATCAAATTTATTCATTTTTATAACAAATTGTATGCATGGGCAGAACATTGCTTCCACATTATCGCATTCCCAGTCAATAAATTAAAAACGTGAATTGCATACAAAGACACTTTAGTTAGAAACATTGAGCTTTATTTTCATCCAAAAATCTTGATGAAGAACCTTCCAAATTTATTTTAAAGGACATATATTTGTTATATATGGGAAAAAATTCATATATTTTAACAATTAATCATTAGAAAACCTATAATGTATTCTCATGATTCAGAATATCTTTTATAGAGTCTGATTCATCCTCTTTAACACACATGATTTTCTAGTGATCATGGTACTATCATCTTAAAATTTATTTTTTGATTATACTAAAATCATCGAAACACTTCTGTTGTACTCTACTCAAATATCGTATTTTACACACTAAAACATTAAATTGATTTATTTTAGGTTGTGGATTCATATCCATTTAACATTATGAATAAATCAAACATTTGATTCATAAAGAACACTCAAACATATAATATTGTATCATTAATGAAACTAATTAAATATAATAAACCTCTATGGGAATAAAATGATATAATACATTATACATATATTTCTGGTACCTCAAAGATTATTTTTTTTTTGTTTTTTTACTACCATATTGAATGAAAACCTTCACTACATTCTATGAATACACTCTTCATGTGTCCCTTACTATAAGAGATAATGTTTATTTATAATATTTTTATTATATATTTCCATAAAATTTCCACCCATGTGTCCAATATAATCATCCCATAACATTTCCCTTTTTTATGTTTTCCCTCACATGTCATATAACATTACAACTGTTTTTAAGGTATAATAATATAATTTCAAATCATTGGCCACCACCATAAAACAATATGTTATATTAGAAAAAATGTTGTTAAATACGTAAAATATTCATATAATTCATGGTCATGTGTTACCCATTCTAGTTTATTCTGTTCTTAAAGTTTCACACCCTCCAATGGAATCTGAATATAATTATGACTGTGAAAATATTAAATATTAATTCCCCATAATTAAAAGTCTGACCATCAAAATTTTGAATATAGAACATCGCTTCTTCCAATTATAATGTTTCAATTACAATTAAATTCTACTCCAATAGATAATATATAAGAAATATTCATAACTAAAATCTATATCAATGATCTAATAACTATTTATATACCAAACACCCAATTTCCAAAACACCATTTTCAAAGACTCACTTGGGGAACAAGGGTTTCATACTCATAAACTAGAAGAAACAAATTTTAATATCTGGAAAAGGGACCTATAATCTAAAATCTAATTTGAAATAACATTGTCTAAACAAAATAATCCTGAACACAAACACATAATAGATAGATGATTTTAAATCTCAGACATATAGTGTAACCAAATTATTTACATAGTCAAAACTTTTTCCAACTCCATAGTTGAATAAATCATCCACTTTTAAAATATAAAACGTGGAAGAGAATGATTACATGATATTTGATCATGTTACCTTAGTAATAAATATATATATATATATATATAATGTCGAAATAATTATTATAATTTCATCCCTTTTGATCTTCCCTGATTACCCTAAAGTTGTTAAAATCCACCCATTATAATAAAACCAAAAATTATGAACCATAATCAATATTACTAGAAATCGTTTTTTTACATATCCCTTAGATAAATTATATATATATATTTTAAAAAATAAATTTATTATTATACATTCAATAGAGTTTCTCATATTCAAGACAACATCTTTTTCTACACATCCCATTATTCTGTTATAATCCTAATTACTATGGTTTCCTTATTTAGTTCTTAGATGTCCCTTGTTCTAGTAACCATGATTCTAAAAGGATTCAATAAAGAACATATGGAATCACTCATTCTAAAATTTCATATAATTAATCTAAAAAAAATTATCAATATAAAACATAATAGAATTAAAATATATATTTCCCACCTATTATACAGGGATCCTACGATTTTGCTTCATAAATTTCGAGTGATCCCTTCAATTGAACAATTATGTCATATAATCCATTGAAACCATTCTATATAAAAAAATTGATGTTTATAAGAGTTATATCTTGATCAATACCTAATAAATGAATTATTTATACTTTTAATAAATCATAAAAAAAATTATTCATCGTTTCATATAATAGTAACCATCCATGAAAATTAAACATTAATTACCATATAATAACAATACATTAAAAACTCAATTTCATATATTATTTACAATACCAAACCTCAGAGATGTATTGGTGAACATTTTTAATCTTTAATTAATATTTAATATTTTATACATAAAATTATTAGTTCTGATCAATCAAAAAAATAATGTACATAATTTATATTCTAATGGGTTTCCATTAATCCATCAACACTAAATCATGGGTCAAATTTCAATCAAGACAACGAAATAATTCAGTGATTCCATAAACTATTTCACGAAAATAGATCATTTTTATCATCATGGAAATTAACATTTCTCATCAAATATGATTTCTTGAACCAATTAAAACAAAAAAAGAAGGGAAATTCTCTAGCATGGCCAATAAAATATACCATTTACATGAGGATACATTATTTGGTATTATAAAAAATAATATAATTCAGGATTATTTATTTAATTGTTTATTAAATAAAATCATATTGTATTTTAATACTATAAATAGATTCTATAAGTGAACACAGACTTCCAAATCAATAGAGAAATGGAATTTTGATACAATAGGGCCTCTACCATTGAATATCTATTGGGAAACTATGATTTCTGGAAATTAATGGAATGAAAAATTTATAAGATTATGTTTATTAAATAAAGGATATTAAAAAAGATATGTAATGTTACCATTTTAATCAATGAATAATACTTTATTTTTACCAATCTGTTAAAACAAAATATTTTTTCTACTATTTCCATGTTTTTTTACTCAATATACATTCCTCATTTAACTCGTGTATTTTTTATTATGAAATAATTTAATATATTTTTATTATATATTTTAGTTTTATTTTTATTATGTGATTCCCCATAAATCATGAACTTTTTTCATATAAAGAATTTATAAGAAGTGTGTTTACTATACTACTTATGATTCAATATCAAAAATTTGATTTCTTCATTGTGTATTTACTATAAAATGACATATATAATAGGTTTTTGACTCCAATTAAAAATTAATTATTCAATTAGTGTTATTAATTAACAACAATGTTTATAAGGGAAATAATTTTTATATTAGGCCTTTCTGTTTGAAACACTATGTAAATTATATTATCATATTTTCATATATTCTCAATTAAGTTTTTTTAAAAACATTACCCCCACTCCTCTTGACCTATAAATATGAAATTACCTAGGAAAATTGATTTTATCAGAACACAGGTAACTATTGAACACATTTATGTTATTATTACACATATTAAGTACAAAAAACATTATAAGGTAATATTCCCTTTTTTCATTGATGGTCATGGTTTTAATGATAGTGTGGTTACACAAAAAAACATTATATAACGTGTAAGGACTATTGTTGTTGGATGTCTTATATAGAGGAATATGTATATAATCTAATCATTGATCACTTAAAATGAATGATGAAATACAAAAAAAAATATTACTGTTAATATCGATACTCAAACTTATATTTAGATACAATGATTGTAATAAAGTATTAATAATTATTATTATTTTATTATATAATTATAAACCGTGTTTATTAATATTTAATCTTCTATGTTTTGAAATTATATATAAATAATTCTATATTTTTCACATTATGGAGCTGATATGATACATAATTCCATGCCTGGAGTGGTTATACCAATATATCTAGAAATTAAGATGTTAATGAATGAGACTATGCACCATTTACTCAAGATATTTATGATGATATTGAATGTCATCTGTGAATTATAATTAACATTGTAAAATTTTATGGGGGAAAAGATAAATGGGAATCAACAAAGGATTAATGATATGAATGTTGGATGAAGGGAAACATTATAATATGTTGTCCAAAGAGGAAGAATGAATGAAATAAAAAAAATAAAAAAAATAATATTAATTGAGATAAATTCTGTGAGGGGGTATACTGAGGATGTTTTATCATGTATTGAATGAAATCCTGATAAGGATTTGAAAAAACTGTGTATGATGACAAGAATTTACCGAGTTAGTAATTATGAATAATTTTTCAATAATGATATGCATAATTTTTTTGAATTAATTGAATATTGTAATAAATTTATGAAAAATTTATATTAATTAATTTGTTTATGATAAATTCAAAAAAAATATGATAATATAAAATAATCTTATAACTTGGGAAATAGAAATTTTTAGTAATTATTTTTCCTGTAAAAAATATTTTATAATTTTCATGAATAGATAAAAATATGGATTAAATTGTAATGTTGAATGATCTTATGATAAAATTAACTAATAAGAGGTTAAACTTTGATAAAATTTGGTCTCTAGAAATAATAAATTATAAATTAAGTGGTATAGCTTATAGTTTTTAGTTTCATAAATATTATATAAAAATTTTATTAAAAACACTACTAAATGTGTACATTATTGTAATTATTTCATTTGATGATTCATAATAAATTATAAATATAACTGTTAAATTAAGTATTCTTAATATTTATTTCACTAAAATGATTTTATATTCAAATAATTACCTAATAAATTTCATTACAAATATAATATAAAAAATAATTTTCAGTTAAAGGGATATATGTGTAATAAATTTAAAACAAATGCTGTATGGATACCAAAAGGAATATTTATTTATTGTTGTAATACAATAAATTCATATATCTAGATGAAACTTTTTACATGGAATGTAGAGGCATAATAACATTGATGGAGACCCATATAAGTTCAAAATGACTAAAAAAGATGATAGAGGGCATGTGATATTTAGATGATAAATCAAATGTAAATGAAATGGTTTTAATGTGTTTAATGTGTTTATATTTAAAAAGACTATTATCATGAGTAAAAATATTAATATCGATGTCTTGATTGATAATTTTATTATTATTTCATAATTGTGTAAGGATAAATTATCTATTAAATTCATGAATTTTATGTTTATATCATTATGGATGATTCACCTTTTTTTTAATAAATATTAAAATTCATATAATATTAACCTGGATGAGGTAATTAAAAAAATTAGGGTTTGAATATTTTATCGGAATATTTTTCTTTATATCATAATATTCTTGTCTGCTACATTTCTATATTGTTATCAATGATGGATAATTAGAATAATTTTATATTATTTATCATATTAAAGGTGAATAATAATTGATTATAAGATCCTAGTATGAAAAGAATAAATTATAAGGAATATTTTTAGTAAATCAATAGAGTATTTAAAAGTAAACCTTAACAGATTATGCACATTGACAAATTTAGATCATCTCATGTTTCATGTATTGAATGATTTATATTTACTTTTTTCATCATTGATAACTATACCAGATTCACATTGGTGTACCTTATAATATTTATGATTCAAACTTTATTAATTTTATTTTGCAACTAAAAATTGTATTAGAATTAGAAATATTTCATGATTATTTCAATTATAATTGATTTTAGTAAAGATATCCAAAATTTATATTTTTATATGTTCTATGAAGATAATATGTATACACCCAATTTTACTTCAATATGAAAACCATATATGAATATAGTAGTCTATAAAAGGTACATGTCAATTCAAAATATAGAAAGGATTGTGCTACATAATTATGATTTGAGTATTTATTTCTTGGAAAAATAAATTTGAAGAATTATTTATATTATAAATATGATAGTATTAAGGATTTTTATCAAGAAATATCCTCAGAAACTGTATAATAGAAGGATTCATAAGGGTGGATAATTTATTGTGTTTGTGTGTAGTATTTTTGTCCTTGGTTCTAAATAAATTCATGCAAAATTATTTTTTTATTTATATGTGTAAATTGTTTTAATGTTACTCTACCCATAGAAAATCATAAACTATTTTTAATAAATTAACTATGTCCAATGAATAGTTCAAGAATATTAAGTGTGATGAGAAATATTTATTGGTCAATACTCCAATCATATAATAGTTTGATGAGTGGTTTTTAGATTTTAATCTCGATGAAATAAAACCTATTTTAATTTTAATTCGGATAGAAGATACATCAGTTGAGGGGGACCCTAAGAATTCTCTACCATGAGTGTGGTTGACTAAAAGATAACAGACCATATTAAAGGTGATTTATTATTTTAATTCCAAAATAATAAATATAAACATGTTGAGGAATCATTATGAATGTCAAAATATTTTGTGTAATATAATTCATAGTTTGGAGAATCAAATTACAATGATTATATTTATTAGTGGGAAATGATTGATGAGTTAAATAAGTTCTTTAGAAAACAAATATTATTGTGAATAACCCCCCAAATACTAACAATTTATCATAAATATTTTTATTGTTAAAAAATAATTTGATGAATCAGGGAACATTGTGAGAAATAAGTCTGGCTTGGTTGTTCAATGATACAAAAAAAATTAATTGAATATGGTCGTATAGTTATAGTAGTTTCATATAATAATTTATAATAACTACCAATAAATGTGTTTCTCCTATGTTATTTAATATAAAACAAATTTAGTTCATCTATGGATTTAAATTAGAGATGTTTTATGTTTGACACCCCCTTAGACTTGAGCTTGTGCAGAAGACACACTATATTTTCAAACAAGAAATATACTTATATGTAATTTATAAATACGCTTTCTTAGTTTATTAATGGATATACAAATTTCTATTACAAATCTAATTTTATAATTCTAAAATGGGATCATATCATTTTTAATATGAATAATTCAACAGATACGCAAATTGTATATATATTTATATATATTCCAATTGGGTGAATTGATTTAGTCACTTATTTTTCTCTAGAATAATGAAAGGGGATCAATTCCTTGTCACTACACATATTGGGGGTACTGGGGGTAATACGTGATGGATCACATATAACCCCCCATGTGGTGTCCTGTACTATTACACATGAATTGTAATGATATACCCCCAACTGTTATTGATGTGTGGATTCTATTATCATGTGAATCCATTATGAGTACGCTCTTCTACTATGGGGGTGATGTTAGGAAGTCATCGACCCCAATATGTGGAGGTTCTCCATCTGATATCGGGGTAGGTGATGTAAGGAATGGACGGAGAGGACAGTGGGTAGTGCGATGTCTATCTCATGCTAAGGAGGTTGGAATATTTGAAGGGTCCCTTAAGGTATATCCATTATGTGAGGGTGAATGTAGGATGGTGCGACTAGTGAATATAACATATGAGATATCAATTATTTCTAGTTACACATAGGTGATTTAGTGTTTCAATGGGAATAATATGGTTGTGTTCATATAGGTTAAGAAAAATTTTGAATCCCCACTCACTAGTAGGGGTTGGGGTAAGGCAGTTTCCTGTTTCACCGACCCGATGTCTGGTGGGATGATAGGGATATCCATCATTGGTTTGCATGGGATGCTCATTCTAGTGGCAATGCACATGCATGAATTCAAGGCATCACAATGTTTTAGGGTTAATAGTTTCTTTTGGTGTCAAATAAAATAGTCAAATGTTTTATTAGACGAATTTTTTTTCTTTTGTAAGATTATTAGAACACCAATTTTTCATCATATAACATAAATAAATACATTGTATGAAAATTAATATTTCAAATGTCATATAATCAGAATATTGGAATTCTCTTCTATTTGAAAATAATTATAACATAATTGACATTAATTATGTTGATTTTTAGAATATTCTGTAATGATAAAATGTAATAATATATTGTTACTATTAATAAACTTGTTTGGTACATTAAATAAACTATCAATCCCATGTTTTTATTAAATCTTGAAGTATCATTTATGAATAATATAAATTTATACTCTAAAATTACTAGTTGAATATTTGATAATAATAATAATACATTTGGTTTGTTTCACTTATTTTGTATTTTCATAGAATTAAATGTATTTTTAAGTATTTGTTAGTTAAATTTTGAATTTTATAAAAGAAACATGTTCATTATATAATGGTTTGGGCTCAAACAATATTTATAGTGTACAATTTTACAAATTTTAGAACCAACTATGATAAACATATATATCATGTTTGTTAATTCTTCAATAATGATAGTTTTAAATAATCCCTAAAATAAATAAATAACTAATCATATTAATTTGAAAAATCATTTAATATGATACCATGTATGAAGGATAAATAATTTTGGAGGACATTCCTATTTATAAAAAAAATTAAACAATTATATGAATCCCTTAAAAAGATACAAATTTTCATTCTATGAAAGTTAAATAATGAATGATGAAGACATGATGAAATATCATGTCATGTATGAAGAATTTAAATATTTAAATAAAATAGAGCATTTTTTCAATTTTAAATTTTTAAAATAATCGATTGTATACTCGTAAATGATGTATTTTTTCACATGTTAGTATTCATAAATTGATATAATTGAATATTGGTTGTATTATTTTTCGATTTTGGGATATGTTTTTTGGATATTACAAGAATAATATATTTTTTTAAGGAAAATATTGACCTATTTTATCATTTATATCATAAGGATAAATTTTTACATCAAATTAATATTTTTTAATTTATCAATACTGTATGCAGAAAGGCATATATTCATCAAAACACAACATCATATTTTTAGTTGTTTCTAAGGTATTTTCTATGAATGTGTCTGATTTTGAATACTATATAGTGAACGACTAGAGATTACATCATATAAGATTATGGGATGACACCATAACATGGAATGTTATAGCTATAAAATGCTTTATAGATTAATAAAAAATATTATGTTAGTGAGATAAAACATTATTATCCTCCAGTATATACATTCGTAAAATGGTAATGTTGAAGGTATTTGAAAAACAATGCATGGATTTCAAATTGTTATTTAAAATAAAATTTATGTTTTTTTACAAATCTTGTCAGGGAATTTTAAATTTAAATGCATATTATTTAATAAAATTTTGTTATATCATTTGTGTTGCACGTGAAATTCATAATATCAAGAGTGATTAATGTAAGGTTTTTTCAACATCCCCACCTTTAAATCAATAATGTTGAATTTTATTTTAGGCTAAACGTTTTTTGAGTTCTACTATTGTCTTAGGCCCTGGAATCCATTCCCAAGGGAGTTTCAATTTTCATCTGGGAACAATATAACTAGAGTTCTGGAACATTGGTGCAGGTCGTATAAACAATGTGTCTTTAATACCATTATGTGTATTAAATATATTTTTTGTATTTGGCTGGCCTAACCCCGTTCACTTCATGTAAATATTTTTACCTCATAGGGAAAAACTAAGCATTACAGAATGTGTTATGTATTTACATACCATGAAATTAATTTGGCCATTTTTTAAAAAAATAGGGCAGATCCTTTTGTTGAGGGAGGATATTTTTCTTCTTTCTCTTAGAGGACTGACATGAGATAAAACCTTTCACACCTAATCACACATCATATATATATTCATCACCTGAGATCCATTTTATTCACTATTATATTCATTGGATCCATAATGGTAGGTTATCTATTTCTCTTCATTCAATCCATCCAATATATTTCTTTATTTTTCCTTATTTTCGTGTGAGCTCATATGCCCTATTTTCAAAGTTTTTGTCTTTTCCATTTACTTCTAATCTAGATTGAATCAAAATCTGATAATGGGTGACTGTTCATTTAAAAACCTGTGATAGGTTGTCTAGTTCCTTTTTGTAAAATGTTTTCTTTTTTATATTATTCACCATTGTGCCGCATGGACAACTTCTCTGGTGATGCCCCCCAAATCCTTATTTAATTTAATTAAATGGGTCTTCATGATTAATATATTACTAGATAATGATGAATCAGCACCATTGGTTGGTATATTTGACATGATCCACCCCACTGGCATGTCATTCCTTAAATTCATGTATACCCATTTTCCATTAATTGTTAATAATTATTTTTTGTTTGTGTTTTTAATATTTAATAAATGAAATGACAACGGTAATTTATAGGACATGTGTTAAACCCCTGTTAATTACTATATAGCACAACATACTTAATTAAATAAACATGATATCTCAATTAATGTATAATGGTATTAATTCAATGTCAAATAAAATGGGATGTTGATAGATAAAGATTATAATCTTCTGATGTCGAAGTTGATTCTAGAGTCTGGATATGAGGAATCCTTGGATAGAATCATCATGCTTTATAATTATAATTGTTTATTTAATTTCAATTTATTTTGAACAATACATGGTATGACTTGGATGGGAACCACCGACATTTTCTCTACCTCCTTATGAGTGATACAGATTCTCTTGGGGAGAAATAATGATAGACTTCATGGATAGATAGTTATTCAATATCACGAGTGATAATTTGTTCCTTGTGTAAGATACCAAATACAAGATTAGATGGATTTCCATTTATGCCAAGTGGAGAGTGATAATTGAGATTCCAATTATGTATCACCATGGATAGGTTCTTATGGTCTTTTGTATTTATAGTACCCATTAATAGATACATGATATTATTTTTAGGTTTTCCTTGTATGTGCCATGGATAAATCATATTAAATTATAATAAATATTTTTATATTAACTTCTAGGAATACATAGTTGTAATTCAGGGATGTGTCCACCAGAAAAATTCACTTTCTTGGGAGAGGTACATACCTTGATACTTTTGATATGATATATTGTTATGGTAACACCCATATAATATCATTGTAGTTTGAATTTGATCTACAATCATTATTCTTAGGCAAAATCTGGTAGTGTCTGTCAGTTATCCCTAATGAACCTAGATTGACATGTTTTATTTATTTATTACATTACATTTATTTTGTACCATAATGTTGATCATTTTTTTCACATACTTAATTGATCAAGAATCCACTAGTTTAGGACTACATAGTATATCTCACAACCATATCGGTCCTCCCATAGTACATGTGAAAACATCATTATTGTAGGTGTAGATAAACAGAAGAGTTGAAATTATGATTCATGAATTTCAGTACTAGGTTAGTGTACGGTAGTAGAGGATTGACCCTATTATTATGATTATAGAACGTGAGTATTGTAGTATTATTTTTTTTGTTTTTAATGTGTTATATTCATGTAATCCTTACATATAATGTACCTTATTTTTGTATAGATACATTACATGATCACCATGACATTTTATATCTACTTGTGATATATCTTCCACTTCTTTATTTAACAGGATGATTTATTATTATATTTTTGGTTTATCACTGCTTCCTCTACTTCCCCATTTTTTTTGATTGTTGTGCTACACTCTGACGAATGATTGCATCGTCCCCCCTACAGACACCCTAAGGTCCTCCCAACTAGTTCGAATCCACTTACATATGGGGAGGCATTCTCAAGGCCATGGTGCCTACCGTATTGGGGAAGTGGTTGATAGCTTCTAGGTCGGGATTCTAAAATTATTTTTTGATAATATCTCATATTTTAAATGAATTTTTTTATGTGGGCCCAACCAAAATAAAAACTATTAGAAATTAGAGATATAAAAATGATTCTTGAGAGGGTATTAAAATCAAATTCAAATGAAAAATGAATATTTTATGAAAATTTCACCACACCAAATAAAAAATGATCTACTAGAAGTCAATTCTTAACCCCATTAAATTATATAGGGGAATGTTATTTATATTTCATGAGTTTCTAGAAATGTGGAATAAAATTAAATTCATGTTTTAATGAATAGAAATTCTTTAATAGTAATGTGATTCAATTAACATTTTATAGTGAATCAATAATTTTATAATTGGACTAAGATATTAATGTTTATAGATAATGGGTGAGGTTTTGACTGAAAAGTAAGGTAGTTATATAAAAAATTAAATTTTTTCTACAAGACTAATAATGATATCATTTTATCAAGAGTGAATAGGATTTACATTTAATTATTGGACTTATTAAAAATAGATCACATTTGTAACATTATAAAAAGATTAATAGATTTAATCCAATAAAAGTAATATATTATATAGAATATTCAAGAAATATTAACAGGTGAATTAGGAATTAAATATGTGATAATAGTTTGATATAGTGGCTAGTATCAATTCATTATTCACTTAATTGTGTTAGTCATAAATGCAGATTATGAATATGTTAGTATTTAAGTTTTCATCTCATTGAATTTCATTTTATTAAATAAAAAATATTAATTATATTCGGGTGATTTTTCAAAAGATTAATAACATTTATATTAATAAGAGAAGATAATACAGGGCATTGCATTGTTTATAGATTATTTAATGATATCCAAAATGCCTAAAAATCAAATTGATTAAGAAAAATTGAATATTTTAAAAATACATGTATTATATTAGTGAAGAGAAGTTGATAATTATGAATATATAATGGGACACCTTGACATATAATTCCCTAGATGACCTTTTTTCAACCTAACTCACCTCTAAAAGGGAGAGATAAATCATTGTGTAATCATGTTCATGAAATTTTCATTATATTATCCAAAACGGTAGGATTATATTTTTTAAATAGGTAGTATAGAAATCCATCTTTTTTATTAAATATGGTGACACATCATGTTTCTAGGAAGTTAAAGCCCATTAAAATTCCCCTAGCCCAGTAAGCGATAAAAAATGTTACAAAAAGACCAGAACTCTATGTGAATTGGAAAATAGTCCCATAACCTATTAGACTATTATTAAATCTTCTACAGTGGTTATTTTACCTTGAGTCCATCTTAAATCCACTAACTCTAAGTCCATCTCAATTCCCACACATCGATATATTCTCTTAGACCAATGCCCTCCCACAGTCGTTGCTGCTTTAGTATCCCACTCTCTCTCCCACAATATGAGCATGATACCATTGCCTTATTTATAAATAATTATGGGGAAAATTGACCCAGCTTCATCATTAGGAATGGTCCAGTCTCTGACCTGCATCATATATCACTCATTGCTGCACTCTGAGATCACATGACTTCTTCTTCCTCTATCATTATCACTCAATGACAGGATCACATCCATTACCATGAGATTTTGTGAATTATGAACTTCCTCCCTTAGATCACTTCCATTGGTTCCTCATTTTTACATTTATCTGATTGATGGCATCCTTTTTTAATGACTTGAATATGAAAACAATATTAGAGTAAATATTGATTCTGAAATTCATTATAATATATTGATTTTATTACCTCTAATAATTCCGGAATTTAGTGAAGAATAATAACTGATTTCTGAGTGGAAATTTACTTGGTGAATAATAAACCTATACATATGTCCTCTATTGAATATTATTCACCATATATTGACTTTATAAACCACCACATTCCCTTCCAATAATAATTGACACTCATCATTTTATACACAACATACCAACTCATGCTATATTGAATAATAAATTTGAGATGATTTAAAAATCCTCATTTTTAAATATATATTATGTTTAAATCCTAAAAATATACTTCTTATAATTACATGCTTAAATAGGCATCATATAAACTTGTTAGTGAACTACTATTACAAATCATAACTCAATAATGATTCATTCATAAATTATCTTCTAAATAATCTCCCCGATAACTACTTTTAAATATAATTTTTTGAATAATTATATGAAATGTGCTTTATTTATAGAAAAATTATTCTAAAACACATTCTTATCACAAAACTAATAAATAACTGTATTTAAATTCATGTTATGTATAACTACTTCATAGATAATCAATTCATTTGTGGGATGGTTTAAATAACAAACAATTAATAGTTAAAAAATCCACCTATATATTTCTTCCACATAAATCCCATTCTAGATAGTTCTCAAAACACCTTTATTGGACTATTAGAATTTAAAAATTTCATCCTTAAGTTAATTTATGATTTTTAATATAACCTGCACAAACCAACTATCACATAATCCTTACATGGTGAATCTTTTATAAATCACCAACTACTTACTTTTGTAATTACTTATATAGGATTTAATATTATACTAACCATTTTCCTTAGTCATCATTCTCATTTATACATATTGAAATGGATGTAAAAATCACCATAACATTCACTAACAATTATCACCATGGATCCAATATCCTCCTATGTTTATTCCATGTGTACCATATTAGGATTATTCAAATAATACAAAAAAGAAAATTGAGGCTATAATTCACTTGTGTATTGGTTGTGATAGTGGTAATAGTATGAAAACTTATGCCCCGTTATGAAGGAACATTTAAGAAGAATAATACATAACCTAATATTCCATAAAATTTCATATCAAAGGAATATTTCAATACAAATAATAATTAAATGAATGAATAATTATGTGATTCTAAATATAAAACCAATTCATCACTTTAATGGTTTTCTAGATTCATGTTTCATAAAAGAATAAAATTTCCACTACGCAGAATAAAATTAGTTTCAATATAGATGTACATTTTAGAGAATTCCGTTATTTGGACTTGGAAATACTAAAATTATCAATTTTATAGACTTTCTATATGATTGACTATAGAATAAAAATATACTCACCATTAAAATATTATGAATTAATTATTCATATATTTATTCCTTCATAAACAACTAAAAATTCCATGAATGGGATATAGATTCTAAAATATATATTAATAAATATATAGGGAATGTATATTGAAAAATTGTATATATTCTAGAACCATATAATTTGAAACCATCTAAAGAGATCAAAATTAGAAAAGAAGTAAAACAATCAGGGAATGATATTTAAAGGAGAAAAGGTAAAAGGAAATAGTAAAATGAAACTATGGTGAAAGTAGTTAATGATACATAGGATGGATTGTAGTGAAAGAAATACAAAAATTGAAAAACTCATTACCCACATTTCAAATTAAGAAGAGGGGGAATAGAGTTTCATAATCATATTTATAATGATAATGAAACTGGAAGCAGTAACCCTATTCTAGATTTAGGTATTCATTTTACAACAATACCATTAAAATATTTTTATCTAGTTTCTAAGGAATCTATGTAAACACTACCTTTATCTTATAATTAAATTCGTATTAACTAATATATTTATTAAACAATATCAAAGTCTTTAGATATTATAAAAAATACGCTAGATGTTTTAAATAAGACATTAGTTTTATAAGATGAAAATTTAACTGACATTTTTATAAACAATATTCTAAAAACTATTTGAATAATTAAAGAGAGTGAATCCAATTTTATAGGAATGATGAAGTAAGTATAAATACAAGAGGAAATTCTAGTTCTTAAGAAAAAAATAAATTATGATAAATAAAACTTTGTTGATATGTGTTTTGTTGTTCCTATGAAAGAAACTAAGTATTAATTGTCATTCATCTTTCAATATTTATAAATTCATCTCTTATAATATATATTTACTCACTTTATAGATTAAATATAATATCAATTACTGTAAACCAGTAAATATTTTTATATACTCTAGCATTTTAGAAGTCCAAATGTGGTGACATGGAAATGTTACATTTTATAAATATGAAGATTTTATTTTTATGGTGATGGTTATTTAGGATGAATGAATATAAATACTTAACTGCCTCTCATAAATTTTTTTCCTATTATTTATATTAATATTTCGTGAAAAATTATTTAATTTTCAATTAATATTTTTATATTTTTTAAAAGAGAAAATTATTTAATCCATAATCACATAATAAATTTTTTATGTATATGATTTTTAATTAAATTTCACTTTAACGATTGTATCTATTTAAATTTAATTTAAAAAATCATTCAGCTTTGTTTTTAAATATCTATGTGAAGGACTGAATTATATTTATTATGAAATATATGAGAATTAATTTAAAAACATATGTAATGTTTTAATTAATCATATTTCATTCATTAATTGTATTTTTATATTCATTATTATAATATTAGGTAATTATTCTATCATAAAGCTTCATTTATGAATAAATTGGGGTTTTCCCTAATTTTATGGTTTCATTTAAAATATTTATTTAAAAAGTATAGAATTTTAATATGGGAAAATTAAATTCATTTTTTAAATTTTGATATAAAAATAATATTAGGTCGAAATTAAGTAATTTTTCTTATAAATATTGATTTTCTCCGTTAATAGTTAAAATTATTATTTTATAATACAATATTTTCTTTTAATTAAATAAATTAATTTAAAAGTGAGATTATTCTTATAATTTAATCCAAAAATAAAATTACTTATATTTTATTTTATATGATAAAATTAATTACATTTGTGTCAACTTAATATGTTGTTTTGGTATACGTAGATTTTTGGGATTAAAACGCAATTACCTAAAAAAATTTATTATGTTTTTAGAGGTTTAATATTAAATTAAACTATATAAATTATGTTAATTAAATCCATAAAAAAATAATTCTATATTTTTAATTAGGATATCAATATTTTGAAAATAGGTCTTATTTTGTTTGGAAATTATAAATATTTTCTATATTAAATAATTAGAAACATTTTAATGGTAAATCTAGTAATTAATGTTAATAATAATGTGATAATGACTAAATATTTTCCATAAAACTCAAATTAATCTTATTTTATGTGTTTTGTTGGCCATTTCCATCCGTTTTTATAAAATATGTAAAACTTTTCTATATTTCCTTGATTTTGACCATTATAATATTTAAATAAATGATAATTTCAAAAATATCACTATTATAATATCTATAATATCTTATGAAGAGGATAATAAAAACATATATCCGGTTATAAATATTAATTTTTATGATCAAATATTTTTTTATCAATTTAATTTCATTTTAATTATAGTGACGAAATATTTTTTCATAAATTCATATCCTACACTGACATAGGATTTATTCAATCAATAGAAAAATAAAATAAATGACTAAAAAATATAAAATTAATATTAATTTAATGAAATGATATTTTTCATGAATTTTGTAGATAAAAATATAATTTTACGGATGTTTGAAATGGTTATATTCTATTTATATTGTATTCATGTTCTTTTTAATGTGAAATTAAATGAATAGTTCTAAAATTGACATTAATGATATTAAATATAAAATAATAATTTATTAACTGGATTAAAGTTACCACAAATTATATCATTACCTTACTGATTTTTTTATTTTTGAAAATGTCTTCTCTAAACTATTTTTCCTTTTATAGTATCTATCATGACTCCTTTATTGTAAGAAAATATTGATGACACTTTAAGTGTCAAAAGGGTTTACTAGTGATAAAACTAAAACTATAAGGATGGAAAAATAACATATACATGTAGGAATTTCATTTTATGATAGAATAATTAAAAATACTCAACGTAACTATTAATAATAACAATTTTTATTTATTTTAAAATAGAAATTGATTTATATAAAATTAATACTAAAATTAATTCCAAGGATGTTCCTCCCCTCACATCTAAAAGGGAACCTAGTATACATATTTATTCACATAGAAACAACCTTTTTATTACCCTATATCCAATAAAAATAAATACTAACATCCCTCCACCAAATTTATGGATATTTTTCATTCCATAAGACCGACCATAGGGGGATTAATGTATAAGGAAAGTGTGGTTGTCTGGAGAAGGGTTATAACTTTTAACTGAATTTTCCAGTTTTATTTATTATTATTCCTCCATAAACTATTTTTAAACCACTATGATGTAATAATATTATTGTCTTCAATATTAATATTGTATTTTTTTAATAAAATAATCCTTATCTATCCCAACTTCCATTACATGGGATGTAAATCAATCATTCATTAGTAAGGACGACTACTGCCACTCAATACGATGTAATTTGTTTTCCGTCACTACCTCTCATATATTTTTAGTATGATGGATTTATTTTATATTTATCCCATTCATGATATATTTATCATTATATAAAATTAATATAACATATATATTATATACATATTCTTTTTTTGAAAAATGATAACATCTTTAATGCATTAGTTTGGACTTCCACCTCTATAAAGCGATGTGGTTCATGTCTTATAACAAAATCATATGGATTTTATATAATAATTTGTTTAAAGTGGTAATATTGTATTCATTATAAAAATATCATTATGGAATTGTATAATAAAACCTAACTTCTTTCCATCATGATTGTGGGAATATTAAAATGTTACTCATACGTGTATACAGCCTACCGTCTACATGATTTCAACCTAGTTCATTTTCATATCCATATTTCATAGATGGTTTTGAAAATTAGAGATGTTATATAAAAATGATAAATATTTCATGATTATTATTCTAGATATGAAAAAATATTGTCCTCTTTGACCAACTTCAACCTACCAAATTCATTTTGGACGTATGATAAAAATATCATCAAAATTTCTAATATGAGCACAATTAATTATATAAATTAATGTTACATGATATTAACTAAACAATGTCCATAATAAACAAAGCATGATAATAAAGTTATCAATTTACATTATTATATTATTAAGTAATATAAATAGTGTACATGATGAGTTATAGTCATGGTTTTGGATACTTTACTTTCGAACACTAACTTAAAATGTTTTAATGATTTATTTTATAAAAAAATCAATCAATTTCCATGTTCTTATAATTATTTTACTAGTTTATTAATATACACATTAATTAATTATAATTGAAATTTTATTTCACTTTTTACTTAATATTACTCGTTTTCAAAATGAATCATAAAATTTATTTTATATTTAATGTATTGAAAAAAAGACAAAATAGAATGCTCTAATTTAGTGTATATGACATCAAAATATTTTACATCCGCCATAAATGTTAATTTATGTTTTGATATCTTTAAAATATTCTATGTTATCTTCAATGAAATCTCCACATTCACTCTTTTATTATAATTTTAGATTTGAAATATTTATTTTAATGGAAACAGATATATCAATATCCATAAATGTGTTCTTATGGGTTCATTGAAAAATTATATACAAACACTCATGTGTTATGGTTATGATATAGTTCATGTAAATTTATTATCAAGGTGGTTAGTTCGATTATAATCCATTCATGGGTGGGTCTGTGATATTTCACCAATTATATGGGTATGATTTATATTGGATGTTGACCATTAAGATCTTTCCATTTCTAACAATAAATTATTTTCAATTTCTTACAATGAAGGTTTGTCCATTTATAACAGTTATTGTTTCTCAACATGTAACCCTGAGGATTAATCTATTTATTATAGAGATATGAAAATTATTTCACAAGTTAACTATATGAATTATTTATAAATATTACGGTCTCTATGAAGAACTTATAATTTTACAAGGTAAGGTAATGAGTTTAAAATTAATGAAAATTATTACCAAATTCATAAAGGTGAAAATTATAAGTTTTTTTAAAAATGATTTCAATAATTTATCCTGATTTCAAATAAAAAATTATGATTTTTTTAATGATTTAATTTTAAATGTATAAAAATAATCATTTGGAAGAACAGTTGATTTCCTGGGTAAGAAAGTGGTTATTTATTGCAGAAAGTCTATTTTCAAAAATGAAAAAAATTATTACTGTTCATAGACTAAAATCTTATTTACCTTTTAATATTTCCATTATAGTTTTTTTAATTCTAGTCACACATTATAAATGTTTTCCACAGGGTATTAACTATAATTATATACAAGGATAAGTTAAAAATGAAATGTAGAAAATTGTGTCATAAATTGAAAATATTTTGTGACAAAAAAGATTTCTATTGTGTAAAACAATGAATACTCAGTTGAAGTGTCTAATTTCTGATGTAATATTTATTTATATATGTGTCAATAAATAATTATCAAAAATACTAAACATAAATTATAATTCGGAATAAAATAACTTGAATTATTTTCAAAATAATCAATTTATATTCTATTTAAAGATGAGTCTTCTAGTTTGTATCATAGTAAAGAAGTGAATCTGATAATTGGAAACTCTCACATGTAATCATTTGGTAAAGCAAGACTCTCCACCACATATATTCTTATGGAATGGGATTCCAATAGGGATAGGGATAGGAGTCCCACCTAGAAGGTGTATCAACATATAGAGTGATCAGATAGGTAACAACTGTTGGAGTTGGTGGTCTAGAACCAACTACTTTGTACTTTATTGATTAAATAAAAGCCTTATCACATCTTGATTGTTCTTCTGCATGACATGTCATGTGATAATGTCCTATGGACATCTGTTGCATTAAAGTTTCATAGCGGATCCCTGCTATGATGAGAACCTGGAAGTGCCATAACACTGTTCTTGAATGTATGTTCTATGGCCGGATGATATTATTTTAGGGACACAAATAATACAGGTCATTGGGGTGAGGTCTCATAAAACTTTGAGGCACTTTCTCATGGTGTGCGCCCTTGGTAATATCCAGGAGGATATTATGAGAATGAGACCCACCAGTAGGAAATCCACATTTCATAGTGTCATTGGATGTTCCTATATGCGGACGTGTGTTCTGGTCCTTAGACTTTAAGATTATTATTAATGGGTATTATAACTCGCTCACATTGATGTATTGACGAAAACTGTAATGACACACTTTTCGCAGTGAGTTAGGATACGTTGGGTGCGTCATGAGTAATATCGCATTAATAGATAATGCGAGAAAGGATTTTTCCCTTCCGTTCCATAACGGAAGTAGATATCTCAGGCCCTTTGATGGAATTGATACAACCTAAATAAATCCATGTCCATGGTAAGGTATGGGCAAGTTCAATTCCGGGATGTCAAAGAAAGAATAATCAAGCACATGGGTTGATGGGACTAGCATGAAACCCGCTTGATTGGAGATATCGAGACAAAGGGATTATATTACACGGTAAGCCTTCGTAGAAGGTGACACGTCATTGAGGCATTAACTTCTTTCTCTATGGGTGCCTTGGAGTGTTTCTAGATGCAAACCTTGGACTTTAGGTAGGCTCAGCCTAATGTCACTGAGAAAGAGGCCTAGAGGGTCACACACTAAGTGTGTCCATATATCTCAGTTAAATATTAATTTAACAAGTTGAATAAAGATTATTCCCGATTGTGGTTTAATAATTATTCAAGGATGTCTGATCGCATTTATTTCGACACTAGTTATTAGAGAGAATATATTGTGGGAGAAATAATATATATATTTATTAGCGAGTAATGCAGTTACTTTTATTTAAGAAATAAATAGTCATTACTCAAGGTCTAACAAATATGGTGGAGTAAATAAATAAAATGGAAAAATAAAAGTACACGCCGTGTAGTTTGTTTTTCCTGGATTCATGAGAAAAATATTATTTATTTAATTAAATGATATTAAATGTGATACATTGGATGCATGTCAAGTAATAATAATGGTCAAATGTTATTATTAAGACATGGGGTGTTACTACGAATTAAATGAAATAATTAAATGATTTTGGGCAATTAATTCATTTTATTAAATTCTAAGTATTATATATCCCAATTACATTATTCACAAAAAGGATATCCATTTTTGTTGTGCACAACGGATTGGAAATACTATCAAGACAAGGGAGAATTCCCTTTCCACCAAGAATTCTTTCAAGTTACGAATGCAAGATCCTCCACCGGATCAAAGCGATCGAAGACAGACATCGCAAGCGAAGGATCTTCCACGCTAGCCCCTAGAGTTCCCTTCGGCGATGTCCAGAGATATGAGGCACACGTGTGGATCACCCCTAGAGGAATCTTACACTTGGATTCTCTGACGCAACGACGGATCATAGGATCGTGACTGGAGACACCAACGGAGAAATAATTTCAACGAGGTAATTCTTATGAATTAATTAAATTAATTATAATCAACATATGATGATCCTCCTCATGGGTTCCAGGACTCCTCTTTTCTTTTTCATTCTTTGTTCTATTCCGAAGATTCGGCGTTTTAAATCATGACAGATCTCGGATTGAACATTGTTTAACATTAAAATTAATTTTGGGCAAACCCACCAATGCGCTTTCGCTGCGCCCGGAACATACAAGTGGTATCAGAGGGGTCATATAATTTATTATAATTATTTAAGTTTTTCGTTGGTAATTTACGCATTTAATAATTTAGTTATTTCAATTCAGGTTTAATCGTTCTAGAAATCTGAATATCGAGATCTGTTCCTCCTCCCTCGTTTCTCGTTCACCTCACAGAAACAAATTTTTCTTTTAATGTCGTTTAAAGTAAAATAGAGGAACTCATTTGGAGGAGACAAACGTTTCTGGACGTATAAAACTAGAATACATGGTGTGTATTCGGAAGTACACGATGTGTAGTCTAGGTTCAATGCATTGACCGATCCACCAAATCAGGCCTTGTATTGAGGTATTTTATGAAAACGTGTGTTGACCAGAAACATGTGGCACACGGTTTCCAGATTACACACCGTGTGGTCTAACTGAACACGACGTGTAGTCCCTTTGGGTTCGGTTTGGGTCGTGTACCCCATACACGGCTTGCCCGGCTGGAAACGTTGTAACGCGGAAACTACATGGCGTGTGTCCAAAAGAACACGCCGTGTACTCCGAAAATTTCCGAAGTACATTTACACGCCATGTCCCTGGGTGTGTACTTCGGATGGACGGTGAAGAAAATTACACGCCGTGTACTCACCCAAATTACGCAAATTTATTAAAATTTAATTATTATATTATACAGACCCTTGATACGTGTACCATGGTGCATGCGTAAAGCTGAGGCACAACACGTGATAGGTGTTTTATATATATGTGTTTAATTTAACATCTGCATAATGAACGGGAATTCACCGGGTTTCCTTCGAGGTACAAGTTACGTACAAGGATAATTTTAAATGAATTTATTTGATCAAAATTATGATGGATGAGAATCTCAAGGAAATTCAAAAAAGGATTTAAGATAAAAGGATTGATTAATTAAAGATAATTAATTGATTTGAGCATGATTTATCTTAAATAAGAACAATTAAAGAATTGAATGCTAAGTTTTATTTATGCGTAAATATCGTTGCATGTATGGATGATCACGAGCCAGACCGAGACCTTTGTATGTGAATGGTTTCTTTTAATTTATTTATTTAAATTAAATTTGTTGGCTTGCGAGCCATCTACTGATTAATATGTAGGGCCTACGTGCACAAGGATTATTTTATGTAAAACCACTTTTTACCCCTCACCTGCGTGTGAGATCAATTCATATGTAATAGATGGAGCTCCGAAGCTAGTGGAGGCGGCTCAAGTTAGGATCCAAGGTGAATCCATTCCAATGAGATACAAAGGTGGACAGGTGAAAGCTGTAAACACGAACCCGCAAGGTTCAAGGTGTTTCTCCCCTAGGTCTTGGGTTAGTTTATCAGCCTCTAGATAAACTAACCAATAGAACAAGCTCATGATCATACCATTTATTTTATTTCTGTCAGTTGCATGGTTTATTTATTGTGGGTGTGTTGTCACAATTACACAATTAATGAATATAACAAGCATGCAAGATATAACTAAAATTAGACCAACTTATACGTAAATATTATCTTAGACATGGTTAATCACTTAAGTATATCCCACTTAATATTAACAAGCATGTAATCAAAGATAATAAAATGGAAATTTACGTATAAGGATAAAATCCCTCAAAATAAATATTAAGTCAGCATAGCCTTACATAATCTTAGTTAGAATCAAACCATAGTTCAAAGTGCTTGACCAACCCTAGTTGTGGTGATTTCAATTATCGGGTAATTCTAATTCAATGTTTTGGGTTGAATTGACTTGGTTCGCATCAAGGGTTGACTGCCACAGCAGGACTTGGTGTTACCAAGAGGTAAAGGTTGAGGAAATCTAAAAAGGATTTCAGGATTGGGGACTCCACTCAGCGGATCAAGGAGCTGCGAGTTAATGCAGTTGGCATTTGGAATGGCTACCTAAAACCCTTCAAGTTTCTTGACCAACCCTAGTTGGGGTAATGCAAAGGGCAATATGGATCCTTTCCACTAGAATATTCACGCAAAAGAATATTCTGATGTCAATGGTGAGGGCTATTGGATTTCGATAAAATAGTGGGAGACAAATAAGTATTAATTTATTTATTTGTCTCAATTTTTATAATAAATTACTAAACCTTTGCTCATCTTAATTTGTAGAAACGGAAAGAAAATTATTTCAAACATATCATTGTGCACCATACTCGAGAAAGAAAACCTTCTCTTAGGCACCAATTTCCAAGAGTGGCAGAGGTGTTTACGCGTCGTCCTTCGCCACGAAAGGAAATTGTATGTGCTGGAAGAGCCTATTCCAGTTGATCCTGGGAAGGAGGCTAGTGATGAGAAATTATCTCTCTACATGAAACACATGGATGATGCCACAGATGTCCAGTGTTTCATGCTATCAGCCATGTCTAATGATCTCTTGAAGCAACATGAAAACATGGACGTGTATAGCATGATGTATCACATTAAAGATCTCAACCTAGAGAAGGAGAGACAGGAGAGGTATGAGATCTCCAATGCTTTGTTTACCACGATGCATGGAGAGTCTGCGCCAGCTGGGCCTCATGCAGCCAAGCTAATTGGCTACATTGAACGCTTGTACATCTTAGGGATTAAATTCCCGGATGAGTTGCGTACAGATATCATCCTATCATCGCTGCCCAAGACCTTGTCCAGCTTCATTGTCAACTATAACATGAGCGACAATGAGAAGAGTCTATCGGAGCTTCTGACCTTGATTCTCCAGGTAGATAAGTATATGTGACATTACAAACTCGCGGTCCTTATGGTGAAAAATAAAAGGAAGGACAAGGCAAAGGGGTCAAAGACTTATAAACGGTCTGAAGCCCCCGAGCACCGTCCCCCCAAGAAGGGGAAGATCCAGAGGCAGGGCAAGGAACCGGAGGAAGTGTGTTTTTCATGTGGAAAGCAGGGTTGTTGGAAGAGGAACTGCACCCAGAAGCGTGGGGACGCTAAAGGTGCGTTCATTATCGAGTGAAATCTTTCTATTTCTACACATTTGCTATTAGATACAGCTTGTGGGGCTCACATCTGTATTCAAATGCAGGAACCAAGTAGATTTAGAAAGATCGCCAGAGGAGATGTGGATCTTCGAGCTGCCAATGGCGCAAGGCTGGTTGTGTTGGCTATTGGCGACTATCACCTCTCATTGCCAACTGGCATGATTTTGGTTTTACAAAAATGTTATTTTGTTCCTAGTGTTACCACGAACATAATTTCTGTATCTTGTTTGGATATGGATGGATTTATTTTCAAGTTTGGAAATAAGGGTTTTCACTTTTATAAGAACAACGTATGTTATGGTATGGCACATTTGAATAATGGTTTGTATGTATTAAATTATGAAAACCAAGTGTTGGAAATCGATAACGAAACAAACTCACATGACTCATACATCACCCAGTTATGGAATCACCGCCTTGGTCATGTGAACGATAAGTTCTTGACAAAGCTCTGCCAAGATGGTTATATAGACTCTACTTAGCTAAAACCACTTGATAGATGTCACGCTTGTTTACAAGGAAAAATGACCAAGCCGCCTTTTGGTGGACAAGGTGAAAGGGCCACAGAGCTTCTAGGATTGGTACACACGGATGTGTGTGGACCATTTCCAGTAGAAGATAGAGGTGGATATTCTTACTTCATTACTTTTACTGATGATTTGAGTAGATATGGCTAGGTATAAATTATGAGGTATAAGTCAAAGTCCTTAGAGAAATTTAAGGAATTCCATAATGAAGTAGAGAATCAGCTTGGTAAGAAGATAAAGATGCTTCGATCGGATCAAGGTGGAGAATATCTGAACCAAGAGTTCATTGATCTTCTACGGGAGTCTGGGATTCTATCTCAGCTCACTCCTCCTTATACACCACAGTGGAATGGTGTTAGTGAAAGGAGGAACCGCACCTTGTTGGACATGGTGAGGTCGATCACGAGTCATGTGGATCTTCCATTATCCTTTTGGAGATATTCATTACAAACTGCAGCATACACACTAAACCGAGTACCAACTAAGGCGGAAAATGGAATTCCATCTGAGTTATGGAATGGAAGGAAACCCACATTGTCGTACACACGAGTACGGGGATTCGAGGCATTTGATAAGGCCTTCCCAGGAAAAAAAACTAGCACCCTGAGGCACGAAGTGTATATTTATAGGATATCCCAAGGAAATGAAATAATATTACCTATATAACCCTCAGGACAAGAATGTGAATGTCACCGGACAAGCCGTCTTTCTTGAGAGGGAGAAGATCCTCAAGAAGGATAGAGGGATCAAGGTTGACTTCGACGAAGTTGATGCTCAAGATACACAGGAGTTGGTACAGGAACAAGTTCCACAGTTCCCCGTGGAAGAGGTTCCAGAAACACAAGTACTGCGTAGGAGCTCAAGAGAGGTAAGGGAACTAGAGAGATTTGGTTTCTTAGTCACCAAGGATGGTTAATCATTATTGTTGTACAATTATGACCTCCCTCCTACAAGGAAGGAGTAGAAAGCTCAGAAGCTGCAAGATGGCTAGAAGCTATGAATTCTGAGATGGATTCCATGTATCAGAACCAAGTTTGGGTTCTGGTCGATGAGCCAGTTGATGTAAAGCCTGTTGGATGCAAATGGGTATTCAAAAGAAAGCTAGACATGGAAGGTCATGTTAGCACCTATAAAGCAAGGCTAGTGGCTAAAGGATTCAGACAACTTCAAGGAATTGACTATGATGAAAACTTCTCGCCAGTTTCCATGTTTAAATCCATAAGAATCATACTTTCCATAGAAGCTCACCATGACTATGAGATTTGGAAGATGGATGTCAAACCAGCATTCCTTAACGGGAACCTTCAGGAAGATGCCTATATGACACAACTAGAAGGGTTTGTAACACCAGGTGAAGCCAAATGGGTTTGCAAGTTACAGAAATCCATTTATGGATTGAAGCCAGCATCCAGGTCATGGAACATTCGATTTGATGAAGCCATAAAGGAATTTGGATTCATTAAGAACGAATGTGAGCCATGTGTTTATAAGCGGTTTAATGGGAATGTGGTCGTCATCCTAGTGGTATATGTTGATGACATATTTCTTATTGGAAACGACGTACATTCCTTACAGTCAGTTATGGACTGGTTGAACAAGTGTTTCTCCATGAAGGACTTCAGATAATCAGCCTACATCATAGGGATCAAGATCATTCGTGACAGATCCAAGAGGCATCCTGGACTAAGTCAGGGTACATACATTGACCAGATACTAAAGAGATTTAGTATGGAAAAATCCAAGAGTGGATTGGTTCCAGTGTCACATGGATTACATCTTTATAAGAAAATTTGTCCCCGGACACAACAGTGTAAAGATAGGATGAGAAAGATCCCATACGCTTCGGCTATAGGATCCATCATGTATTCCATGTTATGTACCAGGATTGATGTTGCCTATGCACTGAGCATGTTAGGCAGATATGAAGCAGATCCAGGAGAACAGCATTGGACTGCTGTTAAGACTATCCTTAAGTATCTGAGATGAACTAAGGATATGTTCCTGGTGTATTGAGGAGACGAGGAGCTTGTCATCAGAGGGTATTCTGATATTAGTTTTCAAACAGATCAGAATGAACTGAAGTCGCAATCTAGATATGTTTTCTGTCTCAAAGGGGGAGCTGTGAGCTGGAAGAGTTCAAAGTAGCCAGTTTTCGCATATTCTACAGTGGATTCTGAGTATATAGCGGCTTCTGATGTAGCCAAAGAAGTCGTCTAGATTCGTAACTTTGTCCAGGAGCTTGATGTGGTGCCTAGCAGTAATGATCTCATTACATTGTATTGTGATAATATTGCAGCGGTGGCTCTTGAAAAAGAACCAAGGTCACATCAATGGACAAAGCACATACTCCAGAAGTATCACCTCTTGAGGGATTTCTATCAAAGGGGTGAAGTTGCAGTGAGCAGAGTGTCCACGGAAGAGAACGTGGATGACCCCATGACTAAAGGCCTATCATTGCAAAAGCATGAATATCATGTGAGAGCTAGCGGGTTAAAGGTTGTTAGCAGTTGGCTCTTGTCCAAGTAGAAGTCTGTTAGAGTTGGTGGTCTAGAACCAACTACTTTTTACTTTATTCATTAAATAAAAGACTTATCACATCTTGATTGTTCTTCTGCGTGACATGTCATGTGATAATGTCCTAAGGACAACTGTTCCATTAAAGGGTCGTAGTGGATCCCTGCTATGATGAGAACCCAGAACTGCCATAACACTGTTCTTGAATGTATGTTCTATGGCCAGATGATATTATTTGAGGGACACAAATAGTACAGGTCATTATGGGTGAGGACTCATAAAACTTTGAGGCACCTTCTCATGATGTGCGCCCTTGGTAATATCTAGGAAGAAATTATGAGAACGAGACCCGCCAGTAGGAAATCCACATTTCATAGTGTCATTGGATGTTATTACCTGCGGACGTGCGTACTGGTCCTTAGACATTAAGATTATTATTAATGGGTATTACAACTCGCACACTTAGATGTATTGATGAAAACTGTGACGAAACACTGTTCACAGCGAGGTAGGATACATTGGGTGCGTCACGAGTAATATCGCATTAATAGATAATGCGAGAAAGGATTTGTCCCTTGCATTCCATAATGGAAGTAGATATCTCAGGCCCTTTGATGGAATTGATACAACCTAAATAAATCCATGGCCATGGTAAGGTATGGGCAAGTTCAATTTCGGGAAGTCAAAGAAAGAATAATCAAGCACATGGGTTGATGGCACTAGCATGCAACCCGCTTGATTGGAGATTTCGAGACAAAGGGATTATATTACACGGTAAGCATTCATAGGAGGTGACACGTCATTGCGGTGTTAACTTCTTTCTCTATGGATGCCTTGGCGTGTTGCTAGACGCTAACCTTGGACTTTAGGCAGGCTCAACCTAATGCCACTAAGAAAGAGGCCTAGAGGGACACACACTAAGTGTGTCCATGTATCTCAGTTAAATATTAATTTAATAAGTTGAATAAATATTATTCCCGATTGTGGTTTTATAATTTTTCAAGGATGTCTGATCGCATTTATTTCGACACTAGTTATTCGAGAGAATATATTGTGGGTGAAATAATATATATATTTATTAGCGAGTAATGCAGTTACATTTATTTAATAAATAAATAGTCATTACTCAAGTTCTAATAAATATGGTGGAGGAAATAAATAAAATGGAAAAATAAAAGTACACGCCATGTATATTTATATACACACCGTGTATTTTGTTTTTCCGGGATTCATGAGAAAATTATTATTTATTTAATTAAATGAAATTAAATGTGATACATTGGATGCATGTCAAGTAATAATGATGGTCAACTTTCATTATTAAGAAATGGGGTATTACTAATAATTAAATAAAATAACTAAATTCTTTTGGGAAACTAATTCATTTTATTAAACTCTAAGTATTATAAATCCCAATAACATTATTCTCAAAAAGGTTATCAATTTTGTTTGTTCACAACGGATTGGAAATACTCTCAAGCCAAGAGAAAATTCCCTTTCTACGAAGAACGCTTTCAAGTTACGAAAGAAAGATCCCCCACCGGATCAAAGCGATCGAAGACGGACATCGCAAGCGAAGGATCTTTCGTGCTAGCACCTAGAGATCCCTTCGGTGACATCCAGAGATACATGGCACACGTGTGGATCACCGCTAGAGGAATCCTACACTTGGATTCTCCGACGCAATGATGGATCATAGGATCGTGACCGGAGACACCAACGAAGAAATAATTTCAACGAGGTAATTCTTATGAATTAATTAAATTAATTATAATCAACATATGATGATCCTCCTCATGGGTTCCGGGACTCTTATTTTCTTTTTCATTCTTTGTTTTATTCCGATGATTCGGCATTTTAAATCGTGACAGATCTCAGATTGAACATTGTTTAACGTTAAAATTAAAGTTGGGCAAACCCACCAACGCGCTTCCGCTGCGCCCGGATCTGACAACAACTATATACCATTAGATATGGGACGAAATTTATATAATTATTATTATGAAATGTTTTATGTAATTTTAGAGGTTAGGATACAATAATTAAGTAACCATAAACCACTATATTTTATACTTATCATTTTATTTTATTTGATAATTTCCATATTTCATCATCTAATTAGTTTTTGTTCAAAATTGGTTTCTATATAGGAAATTTGGAATCTGTAATAGGAAGGCACTAAGAGGATAATATCCTCCCAAATCAGTATCCTATAAATATATGGATTGGAACTTAGTGGGTTATTAATATAATAGAACATTTGAAATAATCTATAAATAGTTGTGCTATACATTCGTGAAAACAATCAAACATTCCATTGAGGAATAAGTCAATATTTTATTTTAACATCCCAATCAAAACTAATATGAATTCAGTAATTGGATGTTTCACCACAATGCCTCACACATGCCTCCACATAATCCATAGGTTGTCGAATAGCATTCATAGGGAAATAGTGGTATATTTGGGAGACTGTATCATCATTATGAAAGTGTCATAACAGTATAGTAATAATAAAATAACAGAAAACAAAGGCATAAGTAAATAAAAATGAAAAAACAATGGAAGATAAAAAAATCACACATAAAAGAAATCGGTGGCCATTGAAAAATATTTGTATATTCATGCATTTCAAGATTGTGATACCAAAAAAATGAATGAAATAGTACATAAAGATATACATGATAGAATAATATTAATAAAACTATAAAAATTCATAAATGGATAACGCCATGGGTATCATAGGATCCCACCCAGTATTGTTCTCCTATATCCCATGTATAATGAATAGTACAAGCAATTATCCATGGACCTACAAACATGAGGTCTACCCAGGTACCAAAGGAAACCCATGTAGAGTATGAGATATAATTATTAGGACACACCCAATAGTTTCTAAAAATAGATTCTATGTGTATAAAATTCATTAGTGTCTAGGTATAATAGATAAAATAATATTTTAAAAAGTAAATACAAATTGGTTAGGGTTCTGGATGGACACCTAGAAGAGTCCACCTGCTTTGGAAGAGGTCGGAATAAGTCCGATAGTTTTACAATATTTAGAGTGATCATATATATATATATATATATATATATTACGTATACATGTATATACACTATAAAAATATAGACATCTAGAGGAATATATATGGAAACTAGGTGTTAGCTAGACTCAGGGTGTAAAGAAGGTGTCCATGACTACTATAATGATCCAAAGGCTCCAATATGGGTACTAGACACGATTCATGTATGATGTTAAGACATCATGACCATCACTTGATATGGTGGGGTAATCCCTAATTAACAACACCCAATTCATGTGAACATGGAATTTTATTCCCATCATCTAGATAAAATTATTATTGTGTGAGACATAATAACCACAACCCAACAGAAGGGAGCATGAAACATGAAGATCAAAAATTCACTTACTATTTCTCACTAGCCACCATCAATGGAAAACACATAATTATAATTATAATAATGGGAGGTTACCTATATTATTTTATTATAAATCAACCTAATTTTACCTTTCAAATAAGAATAAAAATGATTCATAGTCAATATTATAAAACAAGTGGTGATTCTTTTCCACCGACTTCTTTTTTTTATATTTAACCATTTAATTTAATGTTAAATATAATACATTTACGAAAAAATTTGGTTCCAGAACCATATCATTCAATTTACATCAATGAAAATTTCATGGAGGTCAAAGGAAATACCTATTATATAAGTCCCCACAAGATATAAAAAAAATTATTTTTAATATTTTAGTTAGTTCGGAATTTCACCTCAAACAATTGGTCTTATTATAAAACACAACATTGTCATCAAAAAATTAATCAAATTTAATTAAATATATTCCTATCATAATGAAAACATAAAACAACCATAAAAGGTGGATTTATAGGAGGACTATTATAAATTCTAAAATTATAACAACACCCCAATATGGCAATTTAATTACCTAGACAATATATTGACAATGATCAATAATTTAGACACCCATTGGGGATATTTTTAATTTAGGTGATAAAATGCTAATGAATACATTTTTTTCACAAAAAGTATAGAATTAAGGTCATTTAATCTTACATGAATAATTTAATTTTAAGGGGTGGCACAAGACTACTAGAAATAGGACATATACCCAACAATTTTGTCCAAACTATTGGTATAGGTCACTAATTTTGATCTATACCAATGGTTTATCCACAACTGTTGTTATAGGTCACTATAATGGAAGTATACTAATTTTTTCGCAAAAAACACTTGGTATAGGTCCACCCTATGCCAATTGTTTCACTAAAACCGTTGTTATATATTGAAAATTCAATAAACCTCTTCCAAATGTTCTCAAAACCATTGGTATTGTTCAATATCGATAGTTTTAAGAACTATGGGTATAGAAGTAGCTCACTTGAAAATATGGTTTTAGAGGAGTACTAATAAAGGCATTATAAATTCAATCCATTAAAAAATCGCTATAGGTGGGTGATTAATATAACGAGAAAAAAATTGGTCCATGATCTATAATTGATACACCAAACATAGATGGTTCAAATCGAGGAGATCAATATCCAACATATACAATACAGTCACCATGGGAATATAATTAATGTAATTTGATCATATGTGATTAATATTACATTTTAAGGGGAAATGCATGGAGAAGTTGGCATGCACCACAGTTGTTAAAATTATAAACAAGTAATACAATGTGTAAAAATATATATAACAACATACTTATACCAATGATGATCTTATAATCCAATAGTAGATAATGATTTTGTTTTGTTTGATAGAAAATTATGAAATAGAAATTCACACAAAAAATAGTGTGAATTAGCTTATAGAAAAATATAGTAGCTTGTGGGAAGAGAGATTAATAAATATGGAAATTTGAGTTTAATAATCATCTATATTCATCAAATGTGATGAAATTCAGTTGGAACTATAGTGGAATGAAATTGTTCTACTCATAACTATATTTTTATTAATGCACGACGGGTGCTATTGTGTATGGGTATGAGAAGAAAAGGTGGTAGATAAAAGAAATAAAAAGGTAGGGGAAATGGTAATTTCTATCCCCTTTATATAGGTCCATGGTTTGGATGAATGATTGGCCAAACTGTGCACCAATAATTCTTTAGTCACTACATTTTAATGGGGCTCACATGGGTCTCTCACATGATTTTTGAAATTGTGTCTTAATTGTGAATTTTCTATATGTTAAATATATTATGTTAGGTTCAAGGTTGCGGGGTCCTCTAGCATGGTTAGACCAAAATATGTGTAAGCTCTAGGTATATTGTATTATCTGCATAGATTCTCTTGGGGTCACATGGATTCAAACAAAACATGGGCCCCTATCAACATTATTGTATTTTTAGGTTTCAAGTTCTACCAATCTTGAAACTCGATAGAACACCAAATACATATATTGGGACATAGACCATGTCTAAGAAGAAAATTTGCATTTTCCAACAATATATTTTCATTTAATTGTTTTTTAGAATGTATCATCCACCAATATGAAAATTCATGTTCTTTTAGAATTTACATAGAGTCGAAAAACATTGGCCTTTACATAAAGACTTTAATGAGGCAGTCCCCTCAAATAATTACTGAAACTTCTAAAAGAGTATTAGTTGATAGATTTCTTAAATACCTCTAAATGATATTCAATTTGATTGGTTTTTTAGATAATTTATATTTAGTTATTTTTATTTATTATTTTGAATGATAAGTGGAACAATATAAGACAATGGTAAAAATATTATAAAAAACAACAGATTGTTTCCTTCAAATGAGAATAATTTTATGAAACATTCCTTTACAAATATTTTCCTAATGAGGATCACCATAGGATGTAAACTAAATATTTCGAATTGAGGAAAAGGGAGGATTATTTAGACACCATGTATGAATAAAACATAACTCGGTTGGAATGTTATGCACCATATTTTCTAGGATATTGACCGTAAAATATACAGGTTCTACTCAGGATTAAAGAAAATATATCATTATTAATTGGTTCCCATGAATATAAAATAATTAGGAAATTTGTTTTATGTTCCTATTAGAATAAAATGACATTTTATATTATAAAAAATTCCACAAAAACAAGCATAAAAAGTGGTTCAAATATTAGACAATGTGAATCAACCCATCAAAAAAATCTAAAATTAAAAAATTCATGTTTATCGTTTGAGATATATTTTGTAAAATGAACCCAGGGGAATGAATTTTGAAATAATGAAAATGTTTAAAATGTTATAAGAGTAGGCATATGGCATATTATTGAAATAATGAATTACATGGTATTGTTAAGGCCAATTTTGAAAAGTAGGTAGTAATGTGTTATAATAGAAATTAGTTGGGTTATTATGCATATGAGTACATGAAGAAGAATATAAATGAAAATAATCCAGAAGTAAATAAGAAGAAGTGTGTTGTTTAATCAATATAAATTACTTAAATAAATGTTGGGATATCAAATCTATTGATAACATGTACATTTCCTATTTACTCAGATTATTCTAATCTATGATTTGATTCTAGGTCTATATATTCCTTAATTTCATAGAAATTTCATGTTACATTAAAAATTTCACATTGAGAAATAAATCCATAACTTCGGATAAAAACACATGGAGAATTTATTATAGAAAAAACAAATTATAAGAATCATTTTATTTTTTTATATGTGAAGACTATGCCAGTATACCTGTTTGTATTTCCCCTTGTTCAGGTCTATGTTATTTTGGGAGTTGATGGGCACTCAGTTTACCATGCCTTGAAATATAATAGAGATATATAATTATCTTCTTCTAAAGAGTAACATTATTTATAAATGAATGAGTTTATATCCTTGGTAACATAATAAGAATATAAAATCAATTAAAATATTATAATTAAAGACATCTTAGAAATATTAGTGAAAATAAGAGAATTGTTTAGATTAACGATGTTCCTATAGTATAAGAATACATGTATGCTTTTATAATGATTTGGATGATGTTACCTGGTCTAGATGTATCATTTATTGTTGATTTCATATTTATTGCTAAGATAATTTCAAAACCCACTTATAGAATGGATCAAGAATAGTTTATATAATAAACATGTCATTACATGAGTTCCTTTATAATGGTTTCATTCATCCTGTCACATCACCAGCGAGAGATAATTTTTTATTGACTATAAATATTTCATCATGATGATTTTAAATGACTATATTGCTCTGAATAACATTAATCTTAAGAATAATAATGTTTCCTCATATCAATGACTTATTTGATCAGCTATAGGGAACTATATATTTTTTACGATTTATCTCAACTTTGAGTACCCTTAGCTGATTGTGTTAGATGATGGAATTCTAAAAAATTGGGTTCTATAATGGTTATGTGAATTATGAGGGTTTTTTATTATCTTTGAGTTAAAAAAATCCCCATATATTATTATAGGTCCTATGAATTTATTTTTCAGTGAATATTTGGATATGTATGTTATTAAATTTATTAATTATATCCAGATTTATTCAAAAGGTTGGGAGGATCATGAAAAAATATATTCAATTTCATAGAAATAATAAAATAATATAATTTATATGGAAAACTTAGAAAATTTTATTTTTTTTACAATATATTTCATTCATTGGTATCATCGTAAATAAAAATGATATAATAGCTGATCCCACTAAATCAAAAGTTGTATATGAATTTTCAAGGAATAAAAATTTCATGCAGATTCATGGATTTATTTGTTAAAGGGTTACAAAAATAAATTTGTTGAAAACTCTACATGGTTATCTATCCCCCTAACTAATTTAAAATTAAATGTTCTTAGAGTCAACTATATAATCGAATGTGATGAATGTTTCTAGGAATTGAATAGAAGATTAATGAATCCTATAGTTTTTACATACCATGCAAAAATACATAATTTTAAATAGTTATTATTCACTAAGAGGTATTGTTTGTGTTATAATTTGTAATGATTAAGAATTTATTATGTTACACATTAATTATATACACATGAGAAAAATTATTCTACACATGAACTTTCACAAGAAGTAGTGGTGTTTGATTTATATATTTACTGGAATCATTTATATATATATATGAAAGTATGAAATATACAATGAAAATACTATATTTAAGTATATATTCACTTTAAATGATTTTAACATGAGATATAAGAGACAAACATAATATATAAAGGATTATGACTAAAAATTTCAATATATTCTTATTATATTAAACAATGTATTTGATGACATGGGTTAGAAAATTAATGTTACATTATCTATGTTGATTTTTTAACATTTCCCTCTGATTGTTTATTTGATGGATTTTGGCCTAGATATTTTTAGAGTATAATATTCATTTGTTTTATTTTATGTTTTAGTAAAAATTAAATTTTCATAATGATTTTATGAAAGCTCGAAATGAGGATCAGTTCACAAATAAAATTGTATAATATTTTAAGAATGGTAAGTATCTTGAGTTTATTATTGATAAAGGATGTGTAATTATATGTTAACCTAGATTATATATTCATTATTATACCAATTTTAAGGTATAATTGTTGATTGAATCTCATAGTTATTTTTTTCACATTTATCATGACAACAGTAGGATGTACAATGCCCTTTGGTAGTATTATTAGCCAGATAAAATGAAAATATATATTGTTTAATTACCATTAAATGTTTAACATGTAATAAGGATAAAACAAAATGATAATTAATGAATAGGATTCAACATAATTTTACTAGTTCTTCAATAATTATTTGAGCATATATCCATAGATTTGGTGTTGGAATTAGTAAAGAAATATATTCGTAATAAAGTGAAGTGGGTAATTTTTTGTCAATTAAAAAATCTAAAAATTAATTCCCCATTAAAAATAGTATTTCATTAGATGATATATATAAACTATATCTCAAGGAGGTAATCTGGTTATATATTGTTTCTATCTCTATTGTATCAGATTTTGATCGTAGGTTCAATTACAATTTTGGAAATGAATTCAGAATTCGTTGCATACCAAATTACACTTTAGTACATATTTTCATCATCAGTAAGATGGTTAGTCAAATATAATGATTAACACATCATAATATATGATTTCAATATTTTTCAATGTAATAAAAGGTAATTTTGGATCAATATCATTAATTGGTTGACTATTATTATAATAATAGTTTTCATTCCATTATATAGATGACACCTTTTGATGAATTATAGGTAATGTCGTGTTAGACTCCTTAATTTTTAGGAAGAGTTAGGAAAAAATTTATTTATGACCATAATTGTTATATGAAATTTTTGATAAATTTATGGTGATTCTATAACAAATGAGGTGTCTCCGATTTTGTAAAAAATATATACAGATCACCTGAGGAAATATATTTCTTAATAGGTACATGATCATGTATTCTATTATATATATCCATGTAAAAGTGTCATGTATTTTTATAAAAAGTGAATGTTATTCCCATGGTTAATAAGAAATTAAAAAATCATGGTTAATTTTTCATGATTTTCTAACTCTTTCTCCTTTCCTATGATTTTATAACAAGTACAGAATGTATTTCATGTATCTATGTAATGTAAATATGTTCTTATTTCGTCTCATGTTTTGAACACTAAGGTGGTTTAATTGAAAATACACATTCACACGAATAATAGATTCTCATTATTGTTTACCATATTGATCAACTGTTGTGGAATAAAGAAATTAATCAAATTATGGTTTTGCAGGAAATCTATTTTGTAGAAGATGAAACATGTGAGTCTTAAAATTCATTAAGGTGATGATATCCCCACTTCTTTAATAAGTGTATTACAGTGAGCAGAACATATCCAAAATGGATAAAAATTTAAAAAATCAGTTTTTGTAAGATGAAATAATTTTTCATTCTTTCATTACAGACTTATCTTCATTATAAAAATATTAAATAATTTTTCATTCTAAAATTATTATATTTAAATGATCTAGATTTTTCATAAATTATATTGTATTATATAAAATATTTATTTAAAAATTAAGTAATTTATATTTTCAAAATGAAAACAATTTGGTAATTAATCATATACAAATAATCATATGACGAAATTTATTTTATTTTATGAAAAGATTATTTTTTATTTAATAGTGAAATAACAGATTTTTATATAAATATTAATTTTACAATCATTAAATGAATTAAATTATACATTATACATTATAATTTTAATTAGATACCAAATTTACATATATATTATTTAAATATATATAGTCTAATTAATTATGTTTGATTTATCATTATACCTTATTTTTGTATAATTATATTTTCAACCTTAAGACACATTGGTTTCAAAAAAACCAATTTTCAATGACATTCAAGGGTTTATTTTTTGTTAAATTATTCCAATTATGTAAATTCAGTCATATTAAAATGAAAAAATATTTTGAATTTTGATCTCTACATTTTATTAAATTTATCCTTTTTATTTTTTTCATTGTGAATTATAACTATTTGAATTAATAATTACTATGATTTGGGTATATTCTATAATTAATTCTACATATAATATTATATGGTCTATATATTGACCTTTACACTTTCATTTTTCTTGTTGGATAATTTTATTTCATCCATTTCCTTCCAAGATTCAAATATATGTAAATTGGGTGTCATATTTCTTTGATTTAGACCTTTATAATATTTAAATGAATGATCATGTCAAAAATGTCATTTGAAAAATTGTAATACCAGTAATATTTTTTGATAAGGATAAAAACAACATATGATTAGTTATAAATATTGTTTTTGAATATAAATTATTTCGTATAATGAAAATTTATTTATATTTTTTGATGATAAAATTAACCTAAAATCTTATGCAATACCGACATAATATATATTCAAGTAGTAGAGAAATAAAATAAATGATATAAAAAAGTATTAAAATAAATATAATTTAAATAAATAATTTTCCTACAAGAATTTTTTAGATAGATATTACATGTTAGTGGGGTTTTAAATGCTTATATTTAAATTAAATTGTTTTTATGTTGTTTTGATAGACAAATTAAATGAATAGTTCCAAAATTGACATCAATTACAGTATATAATAAATAATGTTGTATTAAAAAAATTTAATTTTAAATAAAAAATATCATTAGTAGAGTTAGTGGGATATGGTTAATAATATCATCCATGGTCCTTTTATGGTATTTATTTCCCTTTATAATAACATTAATGAATGGATTATTTAAAAAAAATTGATGTCATTGTATGTGTCTAAAGGGTTAATGGGGTGTTAAAACCAATATATAAATAGTAAAACACCAAATAAACTGGTAAAAAATTAGGAGTGGATTTGAAATCATCCTCATCTTATCATCAAATAACATTCATTTTCTCCATTTTAACATGAAAATTAATTTATAATAAAATAATCCTTTTAGAAATTCAATGGATGCCCCTCCCCTCACTTATAAAAGCGCACATCACATCCACTTTTCTTCACACATAATTTTCCCCTTTACATAAAAAACGCATTCATAAATTACATCCCCAAAATTTTTATCGGTTAGTTTGGTCATAATACAATCCTTATAGAGCTTAATTTTTAATCTAAATGAGATAGAATTAAGAATTTTTATAGAGTTTTACAAAATCTTTTAGTTTTATTTATTTTTTCTCCTCCTCAAAAAATTTATAAATCTTTCTTATACAATATTTAAAATATATAACATATAATTATATGTTTTTATGTTAATTTAATAACATATATCGATCCCATTTTCTATTAAATGTTATCTGAAACTATCGTTCAGGTGTATGGTGGACTCACATCTGGAGAACTGATGATGTTCATCTTCTATCACCACCTCTAAAGACTCTTTATGAGGATGGATTTAATGTATATATATAATATTTAAAAAATATTTAAAATTATTTGAAATTAATGTTTCATATATTTTATTACCATTACATTCACTGTAAATAGATTACATTGTTTTTTACTTGTGGACTACCTTCTCCACAAAGCTATATGATTATTACTTTCATCACCAAAACATATCAATGACATATATAAGTTTATTTAATGATATATAATTTTAATTTTAAGATAACATTTTAATTATATAAATATATAATAACTCATAACATTTTCATATCATGATCATTGACAAAATGAAACAATGCTGATTTGTAGATACAATATATCATCTCAATAATTGTAATATAGGTCATTTTCATAACCATATATCACCGTTGGTTTGAAATGTATAATTTATATATAAAAATTATATTTATGTTTTTATTATTATTCTATATGTGATCAAATAATGACTTGTTTGGCCATATTCAACATACCAAATTCATTTTTGACATATGATCTAGAAATCTTTAAAACATCTGATGTGAACATAATTTATAAGTTTATTAAATATGACATGGTATTAAATAACAAAATAAAAAACATTAAAAGGATTATTAGGATTTTAATTAATTAAAATAATTCCATTATTTATGAGAATAATTTATGTACATGATGATTCAAACTCAAGGAAATGGACACATTACATTAAAAACCATATTTTAAATGTTTAATGTTTTTTTCTTCTAAATATTTTTCATTAATGTACTTTTTATAAAAATATTGTTTTATAGATTTATTTATATGGAAATAAATGAAATATAGAATAAATTTTATGTTACTTTTTACTCATATTAATTGGAGTTCAGAAGGAAATATTTTACATAATTTGTATAGAATGTTTTGATAAAAATAAAATAAGTCATGTTCTATTCTAACATATACAACATCAACATCGTATACTATAATAGTAATGGTTATTTGATTTTTGGATCCCATTATTAGAATCATTTTTTATTCCATAAAAACCATTACATCCCTTTGTTATGGGAATTTTAAATACGAAAATACAATTTTAATGAAATGTGATATACAAGATTTGTAGATGTTATCTAATGAGTATAAATAATATTTTCGACAAAATATTTCTTATGATATAATTATGTTATTTTTCATGGGAATTTTTTATGATAGTGGATGGTTCCATTATAAATTAATTATGGTGTCTTCCTTGATATCCCTCTAATATACATGGTATGTCTTATGTTTTAATTTTACAATGAATGTTTTTCCATTTTAACCCATAATGTTTATTCCTTTGGTAACAATGAAGGCTGTTCCTTTTGTAACAATTATGGTAATTCTATATGTAACCATAACAGTTAATCTATAAATAAGAGTTATATGAAAATGATTCATCAAGTTACCTATATTATGTATTTATGATTTATTTATGATTTATAGGGTTTTACAAATATAATATGATTTCCTTGTGGGAGATAATGAGTTTTTGTATAAAGAAAATAACTATATACTTATTGAGGGTGAATAGTATAACTTTTTGAAAAACAACCATGGTTTCATCATAATTTCAAATAAAACATTAGGTTTTTTATTTTTTTCTATTTACAATTTTTCATAAGATGTTTAATTAACAAAATTAGGTATAAAATTATTTTCTTTCCTAATAAAATGTTTATTTATAGTCCAATATTTGTTTTGAAAATAGAAAATTTTAAGAGGATTATGGAACTAATGGTTTCTTTAATTATTTTATATTTCCATTAATGTTTTTTTTGTTCTCATATCATGTTTTATGATATACTTCACTGGTTTTTCAGGATTATAGTATTCACAGAGGAGGATAAGATGAATATTGTGACGATGTTTTATAAAATTAAGAATTTATATTTCATAAAAGACTTTTTTGGGAAATAGATATAAAATGAAGGATTCCAATTTGATATTTAATATTTATTTATATATGGATGATGACTTAATTCTATAAAATACTAAACATAATTTATTTTTGGGAGAAAAAGGAAATCATTTAATGTATAAAGAATCAATTCATAGGTAGCTTGTGGGTGGGTCCTTATAATTAAACATAGAAAAACCTGTGTTGGCTTACAATTCAGAGACAACTATGTTCTCACTTAGTTTCATAGTTCCTAATTTATGGGATTCATAAATTGAAATTTAATTTCTATATTTTTACCTAAAATAATCAAATTTTCTAATTATATTTCATGTTCTTATTCACAGAAATATTTATTGAAAGAAAACATATTTATAAAAAATATTATTTCCATTTTATATATATCAATTAATTAATTGAAAATATATATAATAAATAAAGATTATGTATTCCAGTATGAACTTTATACTATGTTTTCCCAACTATAGCATTAAAACAATTCTTGAGAGATTTTATATTTTTTATTAAGAATAAAAAGTTTTTTAAGATTACTACTGTAGTGGTATCAGATATAAACAATGAATGTATTAATATTACACTAGCAATTCAACAAATGTTATGACCATATTCCAATTATCATTTAATATTGCACAAAATATCATATCACCATGAAACATTTACATTAAATACTAATGAGGAATTTCATTTATAACAAAATATATCATCTAGTTTATCAATGTTAATAATCGTAGACATTAAATATCGTATCTCAATCCATTGTTGATAATAATTGAATAAAAATTCTCTATCATGAACAATCAAAAATAGTTTCAAACTTTATATGATGAATTATATTATAATGCTTATATAAAAATGTAATTATTCATTGTTTTTCAATATAATAATATAGATACAACACTATATTCCTAAATCATAAATATATGTATGAAGGAAAATCACACGTTTCCTTATATTGTAAAATTAAATTTTGAAACCACTAGCACAATACAATTGAAAAATAATTTTCAAACCATATGCTTTAGAAATCAATACAATTGGATATCATTAAAAATAATAATATAAAATAAATAATAGAATAATACTATTAATGTTAAAATGTTTATCCCATAATATTTTAGGATTCTTATAAAACTATTACAATAAACACCCACTACTATTTTGATCACCTAGTTACACACAATAGAGATTCATCATTTAATATAGGTTATTAAAATTATGTAATAATTTATTTTTAATTTCCATAGTACATTTTCCCCTTGATTTAGTTATTTCTTTTCCATATAAAAGTACATATATTTTTTTAGTTATACCTCTACAATGTTGTGTGTTTTGAGCTAGTTTTCATAACATATTTTAAATTATTTTTCTTAGTTATATCTATATTAAAAATTGCTGGTTGTGAAATGGTTATAATTCCCATTCCAAAGTGATCATACTTTTTATTTGAGATTTACCTCTCATGGTGTATAAGACATGTGAATAGTTGTTTAGTATTTATTTTTAAACTGATATTTATATATATTATGTTCCTTACATAGTGAACTATTACTAAACTTTGTATTTTGTGAATTCTCCTTACTTGAACATATTTTTTTAAATTTTCTGAAAAACATAATGTACCTCCCTAAATATAAAAGACTATTCATTATCATAACATGTTGTTATAGGATATTCATATATGCATCTAGAAAACACCTCATTCAAGATCATAAAACTTAAGATGTACTTATCAAAAACTTATGGAAGCCTGGGATCATTAGTTATAGTCAAAAAAATGATAGCTATCTGTTAAAAATATCAAAACAATCCATTGTATTTACATAATATAATAACAAGCAATATATAATTATTGGGACACATTAAATAGGAAATATAGAAAAATCATTAGTTTTCCAAAATTTCCTAAACATTAAGACACATGCTTCTAATATTTCTATCATTTTTTATCTTTATATATAATCTTTAAATGTAAATAAAATTCAAATTACTGTTTAATACCCACAAATATCATTGTTAAATAATGATATGTAATGAAAGAATGATTTAAATATAATCACTTATGGAGTAAGATATTATTTCATAACATATACAATCATATGTACATAACCACTACATAGTGACATTCACCACATTGTGGTTTTCATTAGAATGATCATTGTCTATGTGAAAATCACCACACCGATGTTTTTAATGTTGGAATTGTCACGACCCGTCCTTGGGGCCCATGCCGTGACTACCCCAAGCCCGCCTTCCATAGGCCAGGGGCTGGCGACTAGCACCAAGGCGTAAATCACGGAAAAAGGGAAGGCATTGCCTTTGTAAAGTAAACAACAAACACCATAGAGTAAGAATGCAGAAATAACACTAAGTGAAAACTGGTAAAACAGTAAGTGCGTAAAAGTAAAGGGGGCTGGAAATACAAGCCCAATTGTAAAGTACAACTGAAAGGGAAAAAACAGCAACTAAAAAGTAAATCCGCAATGCCGAGCCGCCCACTAAAAGTCCCACCTAAAGGGTGGGTACAGACAACATCCATAGCTCCTCAGTCCAGCCGCTCGCTCCGAGTACACCCCGCCCAGTGGTCCAGCTCCAGGTACCGTCCTACTCCACCAACCTCGACCACGATCAGCGTTGTCCGTCGTCTGCAACCAACACAACGTAGTGCGGGCATATCCCATGCAGGGGTGATTATAAGCTACTCAGTAGGGACCCCAAGACCCCTGAAGGTCTCCCAAAATCCACAAAGGGTAAACCACAAAGGAAAGATACAATCACGAAGTAACATCCGACACGGCTTAGGTATATGCCCATACATATACCTAAGTCATCAATTTTTTCTCGGCTCTAACATCCGAGCTCAAGTACAACCCAGTCCACATAGGAAATAAAAACATAAATCCACACAGGATAGTACAACAAAATCCACATAGGAAATCAAAACGTAAATCCACACAGGATAACACAACACAATCCACATAGGATAGAAAACAGGATTAAGCTCACACAGGATATACTTCTTCGTAAGACGATAGAGATGATCAGATGTAGCCACTGATTCATCTAAGACTTCGGACCCACAAAGGATAGGTAGGTACTAACCCCCATAATGACCCACATAGGATCGATCATGAATTTGAAACCATATCTATTTTGAAACTCCTTCTCCATCAAGTACAGTGGTTATGCCGCTACAACCAAGCGCTTCCTTCTAACCTTGGACTGTTGTAGTACTCCACCTATCGAGTACTGTGGGCCTGCTGCTACAACCAAGCACTTCCCACCATGGGTCTCCTGCTACAACCAAGCGCTCCCCCTCATAACCTATAGAGGTACTCCTTCTGTTGAGTACCACGGGATAGCCTCTACAACCAAGCGCTCCTCCGTTGTGGGTATGCCTCTACAACCAATCGCTCCTCCGTTGTGGGTCTGCCGCTACAAACAAGCGCTCCCCCTCATAACCTCCAGAGGTACTCCTTCTATTGAGTACTGTAGGTCTGCCTCTACAACCAAGCGCTCCTCCTCCGTGGGTCTGCCGCTACAACCATGCGCTCCCCCATGCTGCTACAACCAAGCGCTCCTCCATCGTGGGTCTACCGCTATAACCAAGCGCTCCCCCTCGTAGCCTCCAGAGGTACTCCTTATATTGAGTGTCGTGGGCCTGCCGCTACAACCAAGCGCTCCTCCGCCGTGGGTCTGCTGCTACAACCAAGAGCTTCCCACTGGGCTATCAGTAAAACACTGAGTCGTTCGATCAGCAGTCGTCAAGTCTCAACCAGATCTAGGGATTCGGCACACAGCATGCTTGTTCCGGGAGGGTCCACTCCACGAGAAAACAGGTTGATGTATAAACTGACATTTGGTCTGGAGTTGATGTATCCCATGATGTACCGTAGTGGTCACAGCCGAAATCACGGAGGATTCCTGTACTGTTTTCATCACCGTCGCAGTCGTAACTAGCTCTAGGGTTCCCTCACACATCAAGCTCATTCAGGAGGGTCCGCTCCACGAGCCGAGAGTCTGATACATCAACTGACACATAGTCCAGAGTTGATGTATCCAGAAGTTCCGTATCGTCAACAGGAACTCAGCGTCGTAGACGGAGCGTCAATAGGATGCCCGGTCTGAGAGTTATTGGCTTTTTCATCCCAGGGGCCCGGTTGGTTTTTAAGGCAAAACCAACCCGACCGTACTCCACCTGCATCAATCCTCGGGTGGAGTAAGCCAAAAGATCTGTCTCACTTAGAGGAATTCAACAAAGTCTACGGGACGTCAATCGGACGTCCGAATCTCAAGATATGAGCGTTTCCGCTCCAAGGGCCCGGTTGGTTTCGTGGACGAACCAACCCGGCCGAACACAAATTATTTCAAAACCATGACTGTGATATACCAAAATGACCATCTAAATCCAAGGATCGCATCGCCGCTGATGGTGCATAGTTCGGAGGTATGTAGCTTATGTTATGAGCAAAAGACCGAAAAGGTCTGGAAATGGGGGGTCTGGGCCCGGACCGACCCGGCCCGACCCCCCCTGGATCGGCCCGAACCGGGTCGACCCGCACCGGGTCGACCAGACCCGGGTCCGCCTGGCCCGGCCTGGGTGTGACCCAGCCCGGCGGGTCGGCCCGGCTCGGCTCAGCCGAGCGAGGGGAAGCCGCGGGGGGCTTGCTGCCCCCCCGTGAAGAAAAGTCGCGACCCCGCGTGGGGCCGCCTCGCCAGCGGACGCGGCTGCCGGGCCACGTCCCTCCTCCCGGTTCCGCGCGGACGCAGAACCGGCTCTCCACCGCGGCTCAGCCACGGCGGGTTTTGCCTGCGGCGCGCCGGGTGCCGCCGCTCCCGCGCGGCGCGCCAGCGGAAGCTTCCGCGGGCCACCAGACGCGCTCCGGTTGTCCGTTTTGCGTGCGGTCTCCGCCAGTGGTCCTCCCGGGACTCGATCTTCACTGCCAGGCCCTCGAATTGCCCTTGCGGCCCTGTTTGTCATCGTTCGCTGTTTCACGCACCAAGAACGAAAAGGTGCGGTGGGTTCGGACATGTTCCCTAGTCCGCACCCACCGCGTTAGCGGTCTTGAAGATATTCACCCAACAATATTTAAATGATCGGGGATTTAATCACAAAGATTTAAAGAATCAAACCCCTACCTCTCCGTAGTCGTCGAGCGTGCGTTCTTTGCGGAATTGATCATCGCGGTAGAAAAGAATCATCGCTTCGCGGAAGAGCGTCGCTGTCGCGCGGTACTTGGCATCGCGTCGACGAACTCCGAGGATCAAAAACATACAGATTTAATTAATAGTAATTAAATCCATGTTGTTGTTATAAACCACAAATAATTAAAAGGTCCACAATCTCTCACCTCAACTGATGATCGAAGATTTGTCGCGGATGATGGAACGTCGTAGAAGAACGTCGTATGAGAAGAATCATCAGCGTCACGGTACTAGGCGTCGCGTCGTCGATCTCCGAGGGCTCGGTGTTCTTCGTCGCCTTTCGTCGAAGGCCGGCATTCCTCGTGTTCATCGCGTTCTTCACGTTCTTCGCAAAGGACATTGAAGGACTTAAGGTTCTGTCAAATCCCCTCAACGAACAACACACATGGAGAAGAGTGTTGGTCTTATTTTATTAACATGCCAACAAACGAAAAAAGATAAGTTAAGTAACGACCATTAATTCATAGAATAAATTCAACGAATAAAACCGCCCAATTAAGAGGATTGTTTAATAGATTAAGAAACGCCCCAGTTGACTTTCAATTTAATAGGGGTTTTCGCGGGTGCGTTACTTAGCGGAAAAAAAAGAACGGTGGGGCTCGTGCGGGCCCAACCTCACAAATATCCTACCAAGAGGGTAGGATATTTTGAATTGTACCCTATCCTCTTTAACTCATCTTAAGCAGCTTTAAGTGGCTTTTAAGTGGCTAAAGTGAAATAAAAATAAAGTTGTTGCACCACTTTATTTTATTTCATAACTTAAAGCCCCAAAATTAAAAACCACACCCGAGCAAACGCAACTCCGAAAGAGGAATTTCTAAGAAAACATTGTCGCTAAAATTCCATCGGTGCCCTCAGAATTCAATTACGAGCACCGGTTCAAAAGTTATAAAAACCTGCTCGTTCGTTCACTGAAGGTACCCGAGCCAAACTTCGGCAAATGATTCCGGGCACACCGGGCCTCGGAATCAAGTGTCGTCTGAAACTGCGTTCTTGTAAAATTCCAAAGAAAATTAAGCAAAAATATTTCCTTGAAATTTACGGGTATTTACAGGAATATTCTTTATTCATCCATTTTTAGTAAAGAATATATATAAATCATGAACATTAACCTTATGGAATATCAAATGATGATACAAGTCAAATAATATACAAAACCAATTTTACATCTTCAAAAAATCTATTTATATAAGATATATCTATTAACATAAATATTTTTTCAAATAAATTATAATAAATCATGTCCAAATTCACACATCCTCTATTTATTATATTATAACATCTTATATAATCGAAAATAATTATGAATTATATAATCCAAAATCATAATAAAAAAGTTTCCTATATAAAACTATATCATCTAATTAATATGTAAATAAATCATTTATGATATTTATCCAACACATGTATCTATTTACTGATTACCACTAGGTATGTCTCATACATCATTTGTGATCATAAAAACCATTAAAAAATAGATCAAGTGGAGATGAAAAATTATTTTTTTAATTATCATATATTACATCCCAAAAATATTAGTATTGCAGAACATAGTATAAATATATGGTCTAGGGATTTAAAATATGTATAATTGGATCAAAATAACATCAATATCTATGGTGATATGAGCTATTGTAAAGGCCTTTTTATATCATATGAAAATAATTAATCCCAAAATACAAATGAATGATTACTTCATTTATATTTATGGAATATTCCATAATTGATCCACATAAGTGAACATTTGTCATTCGATCTAAGGTTAAATATATTAATCTTAACAACAGACACATCAAGAGTCTCTAGGAACATATTTCATTGAAGTTAATGGTATATCATGGAGGTTTGATAGATTCTTTCATTCCCATATGATAACCATTATATCTTTCCTTCAATTTATAATAGATACCAAACATCAAAATATTGGAATGTGGGTTATTTTTCAATGATGTGGTAAGGATTATTTAGGAACTCTAAAATTTTGTTGTATGAATAATACAATTGAAATTATCTCCCTTTTTCTTATATATTGGAGGTTAAAATTTCGAAAGTGATTCCTTATACCATGTATAGAAAATTCCCAATAAATAATCCCAAAAGTCCATATTATGATCAACTAAATTTATTTTAATAATTATTTATTGTTTTATCCCTTACTTAAAATATATTAAATATATAAATAGAAAAAATGGATTCCTTAACTCGACTCATAATCGAATAAAATATTAAACAAATCTTTAATATTAATTTAATATTCATACATATAATATTTTCAGTGCATTTCCATAAAAACTTGTGAATAAATATAATAAATAAATTCAATCAAATTATTATATATTTTAATAATAATGAATTTATTTTTTATTTTTTGGTGATCATTTATTGTCACACATTTCCCAGGAAGAGTGTTGTGGCCCATTGTGTATTTCACTCCTACTCATTAGAAAAGGGAATATTTTTGAATATGTTGTGTGTGTGATCCTCTAAGAAAGTCATTAGATAATAGTTGATATTATTCACAGCCTAAGAGTTCAGTCTAGTAACCAATCAAGGACCCTAATTAGATAATGAAATTTCAATAAAATGGAAACCATCCTATCAAACGCACACTATGGGATATAATATCTTTATCATGTGATATCTCATTAATCTAGATGGGAAACTTTTTTCATCAACCAATCTTGATTTATTATATTGTGTCCTAACATGACATACTACCATTATTACACCATGGACATGGATTAGGTAAACGAATTTCTATCATGATAAACTAATCCTGATATTTCAATTCCCTTTAAAGTAAACTGATTCAATATTTATTATTAAATAAATTTCATATCACCCATGATTCACCAAACACACGCTACGTAACAATGACCGCAATTATGTATTTTTCATATTTTATTAATGTATGTAATAAAATTATATACTCTAATAAATATATCATAATAGGATACCAATACCCATGTTCATAGATATGAACTGTCAAAATCAATTGAAATATGCGGTGCTCTTATTGGCAGATCAATACACTTGACTTCATCTACATGATATCACAAAGTGAAAAATTCATGAGAAAAAGTTTCAATACATATGATCCCCCAAAAATAGATAGTTTCACATCATATGTTTCTTGTTCACAATATGTATTTTGACTATAGGACATTATTTTATGATATATATCATTATATCTCTAGGTTCATGTTATAGCCTGGTAATTGTTATTACCATTTGGTACAACATGTAATCTAATAAATTTACCAAAAATTTAATGGTTGTGTATGTATCAACACTATTATAATAATTAAAAAACATTAATGTATCAAAATATAAATATATAATGGTAATGAAATTATATACTTGGGTTGGGTATGGGGAACCAACTTATAATAGTCCCCTTTTCACTAGATCAAACATCTGAAAAGTTTCAACCCGTTAAATCTCAAATGTGAATCAGGCTTCTACTAAAATATGGATTTAGTCTGGGGGTATTTCAAGACATCCATGTTGGTTACTATTATAAATCTTAATTGATCTATGTGATTAAAATACCTTATGAGTTGAAACATCTAAAGTATATTATTTTTCCATTGGTGTCATATCTGCTCCTTGGCTAGCACTACTTCTACATCATTAAAAAAAACTGTAACATGGTGTGTACATCTAGGAAAAAAATAGTTATATAAGAAAAAATTTTGTATCCAATCTACCAAAATATTTTTATATGAAGTTTTGATATAATAAAATTATATTATAGATTCAGTGAGCATAGATTTATTCAAGATTCTTCACTTTCTTCCTCACTATTCAGGAAAAGACTTAGCTTGGCTGTGATTTAAAATCGTCAGGATCTATCTATAAACTTACATGATTGTATCCCCTAAAATTGTTTCTTGTCTCCTATATAAACCTATAATATATGAATTGTACATATCATGTACTTCCTGAATGTTTTTACATCTCTTAAATTCCACTTTCAGATATTATAATGATTTCGTCCTACCATGCTTAAATAAAAGGAGACATCAAACTTTATAAATAGTATGACAAACTTGATATATCACACTGATGAATCATAAGGGATACAACTAATTCTCTCAATCTTCTCATGTGTTTATAGACACACATTCTTATAGATATTGATAACATTTGATATTAGAAACTATCCTCTATTTATTTTTCCATATTACACGTTTTGTGTACCATTTCAATATATATACATTTACATTCCCCAAGAATCCTTTGAGATATATCATGATAGGTATTGATGATAAGGATTTATGTTCTATCACCTAATTATTTAATGGATATTTTTTCATTTAATGAATCCCTTAATAAATACAATACATTTAAATTGTTTTCCATTATTAATATTTCGAAAACATGTAATAAATAGAAAATAATGTAATTCATACTAATACTATTTTTGATAAGATGATCACTTTCATTTTTGTAAAAAATAAATTCTATTATGGACTCATAAAAATGAACAGTACATGACCATGATTATCCTTTCTACCAAAAAATGGAACTCTACATAATTCATTCATTTTTGGAACTAATTGACATAATGAACCCTTTTTGTCGTGTTATATAGATATTTTCAATATGCATCCCATTTAAAAAAGCATATTGGACTTCAATTTTTCAAATACCCTAATCATGGAAAGATGTTGTTGCTACTAATATTGCAATGGACCTCTATATCACTACTAGTTAGTATGTTTAATTATATTCAATAATTTTATGATTCATGAAACCCTTCATAAGCAGTAGTTCTTTATAGGTATTTAAATTACCATCTGTGTCTATCTTGTTTTATAATACCAATTTTCATGCAATGGGTTTAGCATCAATTGGAGGCTATACCAAAATACAAACATAGTTTTGGCACATTGAATCTATCTTAGAATGCATGATATCTTTCCATTTAAGAAAATATTTTCCTTCATATACTTTCTTTTATGTTATAGTGTTAGCATTATCAATGAGTAATGTGTCACATAACATGAAGTTAAGAAAACCATATTGGTGTGGTTATTTGTCCTATCAATTCATACTATATAGTACTTATGTCTCATGAACATGTTATTCTTTCACTTTCCCTTGGGTATAGTGTTCGCATACAAACAATTGTTTATATAGATCATCAACTTCATAAAATTACACATTTCTCACATTATATTAAATAGAAATGTGTTCCCTTTCTAGAAATATGGCATGTCCAGCCACAGTCACATTTCTATATAATGTGTTATATAGGTAATATACATTAGTTTATTTATGATAAACTATAATGATACACATCATATTATGGGATGCTAATTTTTCACTAGGTATAATCTCTACAAAAATATAGCATACCCACTGACATACGTGTTACAGATTTCATTTCATTTCACACATCACCTCATATATAATACCATATATTGCTATAGTTTTTTTTTCAATTAAAGGTATATGATGTAGTTAACAACATGTTTCCCTAAAATTATAATTTAATTTTTTCTACCCTCATCATTGGTATGAAGATGTTATGAAATAGTTGATACCTCATTGAATAACACAATTCCACTGAGGTTTATAAGGATGAATGAGTTGGGATAATATATCCCACTCAATTAAGTGATAAATGTATATTGAGTAAAGATAGTCTCCACCTTATTCTGAGTATAGTTCTTTCATCTTCTAACAATGTTACTTGACATCATCATGCTGTAATTAATTAAATAACAAAAAGGAAGCTAAATGATAGATCATTAAGTTCATATATCCATGTCTACTATAGTCATTATTTAAATTAATGATTCATGAAATACCAAACATTATACTACTAGAAACATACCACATATGTAAGTATAAATTAATTATATAAATTCAATATACCTTCAACATTTCCTAGATAAGTGTGATTTGTTCATTTTCCATTGTAAATAAGTGTGACATTCATGAAAGGGTTTTAACATAGTTCATTTTAAAAACCATTCATGTTGTAATCATTGTAATCTGATCTCATTTACTTGACCAAGCCTGGTGTTCCATAGGAATGTGTTATATGATTCATTTTCACTAGTTTTTTCATTGATTATCATTTTAGGATTTTCTTATTCATGTATATACAAGACATTGTGGAGAAGTTCCATACTTTAAAAATTGTAATTCGTTTGAAATAGATAAAATTTATTTCAAAACGAGAAATAAAATCCCATGGTTTCTAAATGTGACATTGATATTATATTATTGATAAGTGAAGGAACATTATAACAGTTATTTCATAAATTAAACAAACTACTAAGTAAATTTAATTAATAATATTACACTTTTGAGGCTACTAGTATGTCACCATTCATATCCCAGATATCCACTTCACATTCTAAAATATTTTGGAATTTATTTCTTTTTTTATGTAATTACAAATGATTGATACACATATTATTTTTAATAAAAAACTTTTCAACAATAATAGAATACATTTAATGAAAAAAATTCACGAGGAAGAAGCATCATCGTTCTTCTTTTTCTTGGTCTTACCATTTTCATCTATTATCATTTATGTCATCATTCATGGAAAATAACCTCATAGTCATTGTTATCCCACTATATATTTGGATTTTGGGATGAACAATGTGTTACTGTCATTGACATAGATTTAGACATAGTCCCCATATAATTTACCTTATTCCTCTTATTCACTATAAGGATTAAAGAATTCACATTCTTCATATCCTTACCAGCATGGAAATCTAAATCCACTATGTCCAGGAGTGAATTTATCATGTTATTCAGACCTATACTATAGATCACATAATAGGATTTGTTATCCTTTACAACTGCTAAATAAAAGAACTAATAAAGGTCACCTTGAACAGTACTAAAATTAACATTGTTTAAGTGTAGAATTTATCAATAATAAATAAAATCCCTTATAACAGGTTGTTTATATCATTGATAAAATATAACATCTAATGTGAAACCTCTTTATGTTATTTTTTTAAGAATAGATAAATTGAAACCTTTCTCAGCACTTTTTTAAGTGGTGATAAAAGGAATCCTTTTTCATTGATTTTATTTATCACTGATAATTACTATACTTTATCATTCCAAAAAATAAGTGAAGATAAACGGATCTACCATGTGTTGTAGATCCAACATTTAAAAATATCATACTTTTTGGATCCAATTTATAATTAATCACGCAACCACAATTATTATGATTAGGCTACGGGGTTCTGATGCTCTTTAATGTTCCACACCACTTGGGCTCACTATCGTGCATATAGACATTGGCCCACCTACCCACCCCTATGAACACCTGACACATAATTCAGCCTACTCGTTCACATCTATGGGTGTCATCCTCCTCTCATACCACTATCATGACTTGTGGAGGAAGATCTTGCTTCCCACATAGGTATTGAATTGCAAAATAACATTTCCATGGCTTCATAATTTTCCCTTTTTAGAAATAAAAACTCACACAAATGTTAGTATATAAAAAATTTAAATATATATATATATATATGTTAAATTTATTTATTTTTTAAAAAAAGTATTTAAATAATATAATTTTTTTAATTTTTTTTTAATTAAATATTTAAAAAAACTATTTATTTCTTTATAATTATATATATATTTTTATAAATTATATATATATAATTAATTAATATACTATCAATAATTAAATTTATAAAATTTAACATATAAATATATAGTAACAATTATTTTATTTCTTATATAAATAATTAAATAATTAATACACTATTTAAAATTAATATAATTGAATAAATATATTAAATTTTTAATTAACCAATTAAATAATTAATTACCATATATTAGAGTGTGTCTATATATATACATATATTAAATTTATTTATTTTTATTAAAAACATTTCAGTAATAAATTTTTATATATTTAATGTTTTTAATAGAGTGTTAATTTACATAATTAATATATAATCAGTTTTATTTTAATATATACTCATGTTGTTTTACATGTAGGACCAGGCCACACCAATGTTTTTTATAATTAATTTAATTTTATTATATATATATATATGAATAAATATTATATTAATAATATAAAATTAAATAATTAATATTTTGTTTATCGTTAATAAAAATGAATAAAATCTGTAAATAGAAGAATCAATATATATATACACTAATAAATATAATAATAATTATGTTATTACTTTTTCAATTATTTAAAAATAGTATACATTTTTATTAATTTTAAAAAGCACATTTATTATTTAATTATATATATATATAGTTAAATATCACTCAGTAGTATCATGTATTCATTTAATTTAATTTATTAATTTATAATGTTAAGTATTTGCTTAAATTTTCTATAATTTGAAGAATATAAATTTTTTCCCATTTAATATTTTTTAATTGATTAATTTATCAAATTTTTTATACATAATTTTTGAATTTTTTTTTGTTTTTCATTTATTCATTTCCAGTTTATCATTTCCAAAAATGTTATTACTTTTATCCATTTTCTAATAGTTATTTATTCATGTTTGTTCATTAATAGTAATTTTTTTAATATTTATGTAGATTATATAATTAATGTTTATTTATTTTCTTTTTAACATAATTAAATAATCATTTTATTTTTTTTAACAATCATTATATTTTAAAAAAATATTCATTTTTATATATATTCATTCTTAGTACTAGTTAATTCCATTGTATATGTTACATAATATAGAATTTCATTTCACAATTTAATATATATGAATATTCAATATATATGTATACATTAATTTCACAGGCACACAAATTTTCTTTATTAATGAAATCTTATATATAAAAACATGAACATAATTTTATAAGAATTATTTATGTCTTTAAATACATTTTTCAAATTTTATTTAGTAAAGTAATATATATTATATATTTTGTTTTTAATTAGTAAAATTTATTGATTTATTTTTAATATTAATTTAGTTAGTATAATTTATTCATTTTTAATATTTTTTATTTTCTATTCCATTTGGAAATTATTCATTTTATAATATATATTTATAGATATTTATTTAATATTATTAAATATTTTCAATATGAATTATTCTTCATTTCAATATATATCCACTTTTTAATTTTCTATTAATTTGTTAAATTAACAAGTCTAATCAATTTTTTAATATTTTGAAGGTATACTCATTTTTAAAAATTAAATTTCAATAGTTTTTAACAATCATGTACTTAAGATCACATATTCATTATTAATGATAAAAATATATTTTTAAATTAATATTTATAAACAATAACGTTTAAAAATGTATATTTACTAATTTTATAAAATTATATATTTATAATTATAAATATATAAATGAAATTTTAAAATGTAATTTTATAATTATAAATATTTATGTATATAAAAATAATTTAAAAATTATTAAAAAAATAAAAATCATGTATATATTAATTATTTTTGACCCATTCCAAATTAGAATAAAAAAATTTAAGAGTGAATAAATAATTTAAACATAAGTATTATTTTCCCTGAAAATGAAATGAAGGAGTGTCATAGCTATATAGATATTATGTGACTAGGTTTCAAGGATTATGTAACCCCAATGAGAAAACATGATCACATGACCCTTAAAATTTCATGTGGTTAGATCATTCATTAAGTGTGATCTAAAAATTACCACATAAATACCCTTCAGTGATTCATTCTAATCATTCAAATGTTCATTAAAAGTCTTATTCATCATGTGAAGCACTTCCGACAAAACATCATGATTGTATGGACCTCCGTCAGATATGTTCCTCCAATCATGTGACATATCAATAGAACGATTCCTGAAAAAAATCCAAACACCCATATACAACAAAACCTGAAAAGGAAAAACCTTAATGAGGTTGTAGTTATGTTAATTTCCACACTAAGGGATTATATGGATCCGGCGATGAGTTCAGCAATCCTGAAAATTACCTAATGGATGTTTCTCCATGTACCCTGAAATCATTTTGGAATGTCACCTCCATCCTATGACGGCCCTTGGAAAATCCATTTGATCATGTGACACCCCATAAAATCTGCATACATGTGGAGAAACTATTCCTATTAATTCTTTCATGTTTTCATGAGATCCTACATTGATCACATGACACACTATAGACAAGTGGAGAAAATGTTGCTGATAAGGTTCACATGTTGTCAAGAGATCCCTTATTGATCTTGTGATTCCCGGAGAGACGACCAATTGGAAAAATACCATGTTCTAAAAAATAGAAGATAAAAACTGGAAAATTTAAAAGCCTCATTCAAAGGATTGTTACATTGATTTACATCCAAAGGACCTCCAGTAATCCAACATGATCTCACAAAGAGCCCAGAAAAGTCTCCCTTAGTCATGTGAAAGAATTTTTTACAGGACTCCAGATATCACAATGACTATATGACATTTCATCTCGATATTGATAAGTCCCATTGATATATCTATTTGATTATATGAAACCCCTTTGAATAGACATGGGTCGAACAAATATAGAGATGAAAAAATGATTACACGGTCTCTATTTATCATGCATCACAAAGACAATGTCGTGAATGAAATGTGGTTAGTTCGTGATAATTGTTTGATTCTTAGTAAACTCAAGTCCATATCCGTGATATACACACCATATGATGTTTTTTAGAAACATAACAGAGAGGAATATAAATTTACACCCCTTATATATAAAAAACAAACAATCAGGAGTGCATAAGTGATAATGCAATTCTCATAATAAAATTTCATTTAAATAAAAGCTTCATCCACCCAATAAGCATAGGAAATTCATTATGGGATTACAAAACATGTGTATATGCTTTACATGATCATCATATTTATCATTAGAAGGCCTTCTAGTGTGTTGGGTTAATTATGAAAAGGATTTATCACATATCAAATTGGTAACGCATCATCTCCATAGGATAATGCCTAATGAATATTGATGAATTTATATGATAAGGGATATAAAATATGGAATTCTCACAGGAATATGGATACTATGATTTTTATTCAATGGGATCATTATCTTCTCCCGAGTTATTAATTATTCATGCTACATCTCTCAAACATTTCATCCAAGTCACTAGGAAGCACCCTTGCATGTCATATAAGTTACGAGATCCTTTCTGAAAAATCCTCAATGTCAAAAAACATCATCCATACATATCATACAAGTCACTCAAATCCCATTTAAAATATCAGTCTTGATCAAGAGACACATGTGGATGTGTCTAAAATAGTCATGTTAAGACACCTATAACATGTTATATGAATCATGCAGAAACTCTCTAGGAATGATAACGATATCATGCCGCAAAACACTAAAAATGATAGACTTTAACATGTGAAATCCCAGTGAAATTTTTACTAAGAATATAATAAATCACCCTAGGGTATGTCATTGTCGCCAGAAAGACACATAATATGTATTCTGATGAATCTCGGGACATTTCAGGTATACAATCAAGAAATGTCATATTGACACCTTAAACAAGTAATACTTACACCCTAGATGTTATAGAGAGACACCTAAGACAAGTTAGTAATAAAATCAGGAAATTTAAGGTGTACAACCTCTAAAACGTTGGACTTTTCTGACATGAGTACATGGGCATGTGACATCAAGCATTATGAACCCCAACCCATGAGTGTTTGGAAGTTAAATAATTGTTCATATGATAAGTGTCTATAATGGGATATTAATGGATTGAACAACATTCCTATGAATATTATGGGATACCCATACTATTCAATCATTCTCATCTAGAAACTCATGGTTCCAATTGTTCTTCTGTTAGAGGGTGTGGGTCCTATGTCTTCCGCTTGGCATCCACCACGTGTATGTCCCTTCAATTCTATGCTACACTTAACTCGTGGGGATAAATTCTCCCATATGTCTACCATACATCCTCATACATCATAATTTTAGAAGTGATCTTGAGAAAATTCATCCATTAATGTGTAATCCTCAACTATTCCCTCACTTACCTTAAACTAATCAACTGGATAGTGATGATCTGAACAATGGGAAGTCTAATTCCTGTTATAAATATGATATACAGTATTACACACTATATTCAGAACTCCACACCATATTCTCTATGATAATAGAAATTATTTCTACATAATATAGACATTAATGTATAATCCTCGTATAAATATTCTCTCATTCAATGTTTCCAATATTTATTAATCACTCGTTTCCCAAACCGAGCATGACTCATGTGGACAAAGAGACTATAAATGAATTTACTAATAGAATTATGTGGATTCCCTAAATGGGTTACCTTTATTGGGAGGTAATCTGAAATGAATATCGTATCCACTCAAAATTTCATCCACTCAATGTGGAATTTTAGGGCATCCTTATCTGCATATGTCTCATTTAATTCCTCTATTGTCACATCATTTACAAAAATATTGTAACACCCGAATGTTTTGATGAAATATTTTAAATATGTTTGACTCTTCAAAATCTTGAATGGAACAAAATAATGAGTTTTAACAAACTATGAGATACCTTCAGTATAAAATTACCATTTTAATCAAGTCATTAGGTTAGCAAGAATAAATATCACTATCTTAAGAATTTTTTTTGGTGAGTTCATTATTTACCAATAATTTATGAAAAAATATAAATCAATTAAATATTTGTATTGTTTAATAATGGAAAAATTAATTGAATTACTATTAATAAATTAAATTAATGAAATATTTATTTTATATACTTAATATAATATATTATATATTCATCCAATATTTCATTCTCTCATAGGGTATGAATAATCCATACTTGATTTATAAAAAAAATGAAATATTCTATCAAAATGTATCATTTTTCCTTTTAATGGGAACCCTTTTAAAATTAATATTATGTATCATTAATAATTTTTATATGAAAAAATGAAATTATTTTTTCAATGAATTATATAAAAAATTTCATTCAATCAATTTTTGATATTTTTCTAATAACTTTCAAATTTAGATGAATAGTAAAAATAGAATAAATTTTAATTCAAAAAAACATTCCCCATTGAAATAATTTTTATGTAAAAATTATATTAATAAACGGTTTTAAATTTTAAATATAATATATTTTTAACAATTATTTTAATTTAGGTCACTGGAATTCATTTTACATTTTATTTAGATGTAAAAACATTTCAATCTTTTGTAATGTATTAAATTCTAAATCTTGTTTTCTAATTTTAAAAATAACAATAATTTTAAATTAAATACAGAAACATCAATGTTTTTAAGGATGAAAAAATGGATTAAATATTTTTAACGAGTTAGTCCAATTTATGTAAATAATTAACTTTTATTTTTGGGATTTATGGATAGAAACATTGTTAATTTTTATTAATAGGGTAAAGGGTAAATTGAGTAATTAAGGGAAAATTAATATTATAAAAATACCCTAACAGTTTCACTAATATAATTTTATTATATTTCTTGACCTAAATCATCATTTGGTAGAAATATTTTCTTCTTGGAGCCACAGGGATTTTATTTAGACATTTTTTTAAAGAGACGCTAAATATCTCCTTGTAAAAATATAATAACTATGCCATTTTTAATATAATTTTACATAGAAGGTAATATTGATTATGAATACTAATTTTAAATCTAAAATTTCTTTATTTATCATGATTATTTATTTGTAATATTTATGAAATAAATAATTACCTTAAAAATTATATTTAATGATGTATAACATATTTAGTTGATGAGAAATCAATAGGAGTATTATTATTAATTTTTTAATTATCATTAAAAGTCCTAAACACATGACCCAATATTATCTAAAAGTATATCGGTTTCTATAATCATACAATGGTAGATTTATTGACCATTTTTGTTCTTATATAAGTCATTATGATACTTATATTATTTTATTTAAATTGATGATAAACATGTCACATTCATGGATTAACATTTCAATAATATTTAATGATGGATTATACAATAGATATATTAGATTATAAGTATTATTAGAAAATATAATGGATTTATATGAATAATAGTACATTATTGTGAATTTTTATTCAACAAATAAGCATATTAAATAATTATACCAATCTGTTGTAATAATTATTTTATTAAAGGGAATATATAACTAATATTATTAAAAATATTGAACTAAATATAATTTTGAATAATAAATATATAAAATGAATTTTTTATAAGATCTTTGCCTATTAGTAATATAATAAAATATTTTTTTTAAGATAAATTTTTATCTTAATAATATTTAAATTTAATGATTTCAATAGTGTCAAAATTTTTCCTATTGAATTTTTTTATCAAAATAATGGTTTAGTAAATTATTAAAAAATTATAAACATTACTAAAACTATTTAATAATTATTATATGGTCCAATATTATTTAAATAATTTATTTTTGGTGTAATTTATATCAAATAATGAATTATATCTTCCTTTTAATATTGAATTATTTTTTACCTTTGTTAAAATTAAATTAAATAACTAAGAGTTAAATGAAATGATAATGTTTAAATGGAGATAAAAACATGTCTAATTTTTTTTATGATATTAAAACCCTATATAATATCATATTCTAAATGGGGATATTTTATTGGTTTTTTGATGGGTTTAAATTTTATTATAAATTAAATTTTTTTGGAGTTTCCAAAAGTTCCCCTCACCTCATTTATAAAAGGGCGCCAACTCATTTATTTGTTCCCAAATAATTAAACCATCAAGATTATATATCCTATGACCAATAAAATTATCATATTTACTAGTTATATTCTAGTTGTTATGTTATTCTCCAAAGACCAACTCTAGTGCTTTATGAGTATATTTAGAGGGAGCGTGTTGAAAAAGAGGTAATTTCCTCTACTGATTTTTTCAAACATCCTTTTTCTTTTCCTTCATATTCATGAATTATTTCTGTTTAAATTAATAAATATAATATCACAAATATAATGATATTTTATTGTGTTTTTGAAACAACTAAATTATATCTTATATCCATGCTATGAAAAATGATATCCCTACATGTGGGTATGAACACTTTACCATCTCCCCACTGTGGTGTAAACGTTTTTCACCACTACCTCACATGGATGGTTATATTGATGTATATAATAAATATATATGATTATTATAAAATTATATTAATTCTAAATTATTATACACCATTCCCTTATATCCCATTCAATATTTATCGGAATGATATCATTGCTCTAGTGTACATACGACTTGCCCTGTCCATGATGTGATGTGATTTTATTCTATATGATCTTCATTAATTCATTTTTATATACAAGAATGGAATGAATAAATATTAAATATATTATAATTATATAATTATATAGATTATATAACTATAACCTAATAATAGGAACAATAACATACCCTACAACACATTTGTAAGAAAATAACAATGTTAACACTCGATAGAGGATTAATAATTTTACTAAAAATTTAATGTTAACATGGTTATATATGATAACATAAAGATTAATATTTTTATAAAAAAATTATATGAATTTATTAAAATAATTATATTTTAGGTTCAGCTACATAAAAAGTAAATCATCCCTAATATAGTGGATAATTTTTCAATCTCGTTATTATCTCACACTGTTTATATGTAATTGTTTACTAGGGTAAATTTATCATCCATGTCCATGTATCCAAAATATGTATTCAAAAATATTGTGTATATTATTTTACAATTTATTAGAGTAAATTTTACCCATTGAATAATTTTATTAAATGATATGAAGGGAATATTTTTTTATTCATGATATGAGGTACTTTTTTACATTCTATAATCAAAGTAGGAGAAAAATGTTTTCTTTTAACTTATATGTTAAGAAATTATTTTTATGATTTCATAATTACTTATTTTAATGAGTAATAAATTATTATATTTTAATTTAATTTTCAAATATAATTGATTAATTTAAAACTATTTGATATTTAGTGAAGACAAAAAAATAAAATAAATGATATTTTTTCCAAGAAGTAATTTCAACAGTTTTTCACAAATATTTCATATATATGATGAAATTAAATAAAGAGGGTAATGTTCCTATCCATATTTTTAACATCTATTTACCATTTTTATAATATTATTATATTTATGAAATCTATTTTGGTATTTATGTTATGATGGAATGATTTTTAAAAAAATCAATTTTATTCCTTGGGTGATACAGTGGGGAATAATTTTGGTTTTTAAAGAACATGTAAGAATGATTTCATTAAGGTATTGGTGTGACCTATATTTACATCCAATAAATTATTTAATGATTTATATATCAAATGATTAACATGGTAGGTAATGTAAAATGGTCTAGCTTTAGTAGTATAGGGCTCAAATAACAAGTGATCTTGGTTTTGTAATGGACATCGTCTGTTATGATGGTCTGGGAAAATATCCTTGAACATTATTAAATTATTTTATATGCTTATGTGTATTCCAAATAATTCAATTTCTAATATTATGATTTTTTTTATTATGTTTAGTGATTCTTATGAAATTTTATGATTTTCCCATGGAACGATATAATGATGTTTCATATAAAGTAAAATATTTTAAAATGTTGTGCTATAATTTCGTATGATTATGATATGATTGATATATCCCTTTTTTAAGCTAATTGATAATTTGAGCTCACCCTTTCATATGTTTTTTACCTAGTTAGGAAGAAAGTTATTAAGTATGATATGTCAAAAGTGATCTAGATATGATGAAGTAAATGGGAGAAAATGAAGTTGTCTTAGAACCAGTTGTTTATGTTTCCCCATTTCTAATGAAACTATTCATATAAGATATTTTTTTGGTTTCATTTTATTTTGTAATGAATATTCATCAATTTTGAAAAAAATATAGTTTTCATTAAATTATATTTCATTATATTATGTACAAGTGTGAAGGTGTAGTTAAACATTAGAAACTTGGATGAGAAAACCCTAGTAATAACCATAAGTATAAGGTCATGTATAGGTTACAATCCTAGTGTTTTCAAAATTATCATTCATAACTTGAGATAAATCATAATGTTTCCTTCACTGAATTTTTTTTCTTTATTACATGTGTTTCCCATTATCATTACTTTATCCGATGTTATGCTTCGTGTTTTATTTGATGGCTGGAACCCGGAGAAACAACATTAATGCTGAATATGATAGTAAATGCACTGATTTTCCCCCTGTGAAACCAAATGTTATGCGATTTTGATTTAACAATCTTGTATATATTCTCACATAGCATTCTCAAGCTATGAATCATTTAGGACATCCAAAAGAGTAAAAAAGTGAACGATATTATATTTAGTCTTTCATGAGAGTAGTGCCCACCTTCTTTCAGTAGTTCTTATGATCCATTAGTGTATTAAAAGGGAATCAGTACCAATGAAAATATATTTCCGGTTATCTAATTATTAGAACATGTTAAACTCATCTTATTATTATATCATTAATAATTTTATTCTGATCAATGATGTTTCCTTATTAATAATACTAGGTAATGTGATGAAAGTGATTCCATGGAATGATATGATTTCAAGAACATATTTTTCACTAAGTACATTCCTGATATTATCTGAAAAAATATGCTTAAGGAGTTTCTTGAGCTTAATATAAAGTTATATGAGTCATTTGGTACCTTCGAATAAAATTTTACTAGACATTCTTTGTATACTTCTGGAATTATTATCCAAACTAAGAGTGAAATAGATGATTTATTTAAGGGCTCAAAACCATGTCTCTCAAGGATAATAGCCATTACATGCATCAATGGCTATAAGGAAATAATTCTATGTGATCTCAACATTGAGATAGATATTGGATTAACCCATCAGGCATGTGGGTTTGATAAGAATAAAAAATGCAATTCAAGGGAAAATATATTGACCAAAATGAAAATAAAATGAGTTATCTTTTATTATCAATGTGTGAAAGGAAACATAGAGGAAATAATATTAATGAAACTAGAAAATGTATTACTTATGAGAGTGAGTGTTGACGTGATGTTGAATGTTGATGTGTTGGAAAAAATGTGTAATGATGATAATATAGAAAATGATACATAGAATGAACATCCTACACTTCATTGTAACAAGTGAATATAAATGTTACATTATTCAAATCAATTCCATAATCTAAGGGATATTAATGATGATTGATTCCAACACACTCTAAAGGAAGAATACAATTTAATGTCACATACCATCAATATCGGCAATGTGGAGTATCGTAAAGAAGTGGTAAAAAACATACGATCCACTCTAATGTAGAAAATGTTTTATATGATTATGGATCCTCTCATGTTTTATTTTCTAAGAATTTTATAATTGTATCATCATATTACAAATAAAAATTTATGTTGAGGTACTTTTAAGAACTCCTAATAGAAAAATTGTTGCATCAAAATTTTATAAATAGTATCCAGTTGATGTTTGTGTGAATAAGCTTCCTACAAATCATGATATCCTTCCCATAGAGGAACATAATATGATTCTTAGCATGGATTGAATTTTTCTATATGTAGATTATATAAATTTCAATGTGAGGGAAGTCACATTATATATTCTATATCAATCTATGATAATCTATCAATGTTAGGATAAATATGATTTCCCAATATAAATTTCTTCCATTATATGGGTCTTTATTCCTATAAATGAAGATTATCTCTTTCGAATCATTGGGGGAAAATTCACAATTAAGAATAGTCCCATTGTACGGTAGTTTGATGATTTATTTCTATATGAATCTCCAACTCTTATACTGAATTGGGGAGTTACAGTTTCAATAGAACTCATACTGTGTGCTATTCGTAGTTCAAATAAACTTTATAGAATGGCCATGTTTGATTTATAGAAATTATAGAATAAACTATAAGAGAATCATGGAAAGGGACACATACAACATAGTACATGACCTTGTTGTGCATAAATAATGTTTATTAGGAAAAATGACAGATCAATTTGACTCTACATTCATTATCAGTAACATAAAAAGATCAACATCCCGAACCAATATCATATTCCCAACATTAATGAATTATTTTACCATCTACATAGAGATCAATACTTTTAAATAATTGATATTATTTATAACATCATCAATAAAGGGTCAAGACTGAGGATATACCAAAAGTGTCATTTTTTACGAGATATGTCCACTATGAGTTTATAGTGATGTCTTTAGGTTATATGAATTCCCTTGATTTATTCATGGAACCAATGAGTAGTCTTTAAAAACTATGTTGATCCATTTGCAGAAGTCAATGATAATATAATCTATTTGGATAATAATAAACAACATGAAGATCACTTGAGAATTTTAAATAAGACCCATAGAAAGGAAAATATATACAAAAAATTAACCAATTGTTAATTTTGGGATTTTATTGTTTAATTTTGGGGTTACATAATCTCAAGAGTGTGGATATTTGTGGATCCAACAAAATACATGTTATTTAATGTTGGATGAAAAGAACGATTGTAACTAATATCCAATTATTTCTTGGTTTGGCTTGATATTATTGATGTTTTATGAGTTATATTTCATAGTTATCTTATCTACTCAACATGTTGACTCATAAAGGATTTATGGTCATTAGGATAGAGTAATGTGAAGATAGTTTCAATGTTTTAAAAAGAAGATTAATTTGTGCACATGTTCTCACACTTTTTTATAGTGTAGATTGGTTTCTGATTTATAGTGATATATCCAAGAAGGGGACGTGGTGTGCTCTCAGTAGAAATTACATGGTTATAGAATATGCCCCTCTACAATTTAAAATACATGATAAAAATAACCCAACACATGATTTTGAGTTAGTGGCGGTAATATGTAAATTAAAGATATGGATGTATTATCTTTATGGTGAAATAATTGATATTTAAAATGATTAAAAAATATTAAAGAATAATTTGATAGAAAAAGGATTTGAACATTCACCAAAGAAGAGATTTGGATATAATGAAATATTTTGAATTCTCAATACATTACCTCCATGATAAAGTGAACAAGGTGGGAAATACATTGAGTATAAAAGACCATTCAAGCCTAACCTTGATTTGGATAACAAAAGTCACAATTTTTATGCACTTGTGAAGGATGTATCTTGAAATGTAAAACTAAGGGAATAAATTTTTTCTTCTATCAACAGAATGTTCACACATCAATAAAATTAAAGATTGAGGAGGATTAGTGGAATATGTAGAGAAAAAAACAAGCTAATAAATGTTATAGAATTAATCCTTCTTTATAATCAAACAATAAGGTTCATTAGTCGAGATTGTATTCCTCTTATACCTGAATTAAAGATGGAGATATTGGATGATGGTCATATTTATTCATTCTATATTCATCCTAGATGCACAAATATGTACAGGGAACTAATGTTGTATTTCTGGTGGGATGGCATGAAGTGAGATTTTGTTGAATATATAACTCAATGATTGGTTTTTGGTCAATTTATGTCTAAGAGATAGAAATATAAGGTGTTGTTTGAACTACTACCAATACCATAATGAAAATGAGGAAAAATCGTTATGGCACTGTCATCACACTTTCCAAAAAGAATAAAGGACATAATTCTATTTGGGTTATAGTTGATCTCATTATGATGTCGACACACATAATTGCTAATAGAGAGAATTTCACTATTGATTAACTGGCTAGGATATTTCTAAAAGAAGTTGTAAGATTGCAATGAGTACCATATTCCACTATAACTGATTGGGTTATGAGGTATACCATGGTGTTCTATAGAATTCTTCATATTTCTTTAAATACAAAGGTAAGCTTCACATGGAATATCATCTGTAAAAAATGGTCAGTTTGATAGGAAAATTCAAACTCTAGAAGTCTGGTTGATCGATTTATCAATAGATTTCAATGGTGGTTGGGATCAAAACGTTCCATTGGTGGAATATTCATAAAAAATTAGTTTCACAACAGTATTAATATGGTTCTTTTTTAATCCCTCTATGGAATGAATTGCATAACTGCAACCCGCTAGGAATAATTTTTGGAAATATATCTATTAGGATGTGATTTTGTTGTTGAAATGTAAGAAAAATTCAGATCTATTCCTAATCAAATATTAGAAGATCAGATTTGACTAAATAGTTATGATGAAGAATAAAGAAAAGCATTATAGTATGAAGTGGTTACATGGTGTCTCAAAAAATATCTCCTTGGAAGAGTGTAATGTTATTTGGAAAGCAGGGTATTCTAAACCCTGTGAATATTAGCTATTTTAATAATATTGATCGTATAGGAAAGGTAGCTTAACGATTGGTGATTCAACAAAATCTATCTAATTTTCCTGATGTGTTATATATATCTATCCTAATAAATTAAATACATGTTCCTTCATATTTACTAAAACCATACGTTTTATAGCTATAATAATATCTTTCTAATGAAGAGAAAATGATAGTTATTCTGTATCATATAAAAAAGTCTATGAAACAAGACCACTAGCTTGGTTAATGTATTATGTTGGAAACACGAATTTTAGGAATCTACATGTGGAAATTTGGATGTTATGAGTTTTGAGTATGCTCATATTTTTTATTTACAAATAATGAATTTTTATGGAGTTACGTAGTTTAAGAATGTTAGAATTTAACACCAAGATGTTTTTATGAAATATTATAAATAATTTTAATTATTCAATATCATTAATTATATGAAATCATGAATTTAAATGAACCACGAGACACACTTATTATACAATTACAATCTTAACCTATATTTTTGGTTATCATGAATAAATATAAGTACATTATGAAAGTGTTTGGTGAGTTCAATGGGTACCAATTATTTATCATAAAAATATAAATCATTTATATATTTGTATGAGTAAATTGATTGAATTATTACTTTTAAATTAAATTAATGATGTATATAAGTTATATAACTAATAAAATAGTTGTTATATTCATCCTGTCTATATATATGGTATAGCATATGAATAAACCCAATTTGATATATAAAAACCTATATTTTTTTCCAAACATAATTCACTACCTTTTTGTGGAAAACCTTTTTAAATTATTATTTTGACACATTAATAATTTTTATATTACCGAATAAAAAAAATTTTTAAGGAGGATATAAAAATTTTATTTTGATGAATTTTGGATATTTTATGATAGGTTTCAAATTTTTGTGAATTGTAAAAATACACTAAATATTAATTGAACACTATTTACATAAAAATAATTAATATATTAAAATTATATTACATAATGGTTTTTAGGTATAAATATAATTTAATTTTATCATTTAAGATAATTTAGTTTATTGGAATTATTTTTACATTGAATTTAGACATAAAAACATTTAAATCATTTGAAATAATTTTACTTTTCAAACTCGTTTATTTATCTGGAAAACGTGATTAAATTTAAAATAATTAATAAAAATTATATGTTATGAATTTTTAAATATTTATTTCTTATCTTTAATAATTTGGTACAAATTATAAAAATAGAATTTATTTTTGGGCTTTATGAATAGTAACTTCTGTGATTTTTATTAATACGAAAGATGGGTAAATCAGGTAATCATAGGTAAAAATAATACCATGAAATTAAATTTAATGTTTTCCCAATATAAGTGGATGATTTATTTCTACCTGAATCATCCTTGGGTAAAAATGGTTTCCTTTTTATGCAACTTGAATGAGATTATAAATTTTATTTTATTTTATTGAAAGAAAAGATAAATATTATTTATTCATGTTTTTTAAAAAAAATACCATTTTTATATAATTTAATGCATAAAATAAATTATATTATAAATACTCAATTGAAAGATAAAATGTCTTTAATTATCATGATAATTTATTTTAAATTTTTATTAAATAAATTATTACATATATACTTATACTTTAATGATGTGTAAATTATTTAATTGATGAGAAATTAATAAAATAATTATTATTAAAGTGATAATAACCATTAAAAGATCAAAAAAACAAGACCAATTATTATTTGATGAGTATATATATAGAAAATAACCATTAATGGGTCTTCTTATTTACCTATTATAGCATTATAGACGATATTATGACAGTTATATTATTATTTTTTCTACTATGCTAACCATGTCCCATTCATGTTTATATAAGTTTAACATTTTTAAAGATGGATTATATATACTATATATTAAATTATATGTTTTATTATTATATATATAAGATTTATCTAGGTCATATTATATTATTTTTTATTTGTATTCTACAAATATTCATGTTAAATAATTACACAAAAAAATTGTAATAATTATTTTATTAACAAAAATATCAAATAAATATTGTTATATAATTAAAATAAATAAAATGTAAGATACAGTATATGTAAAATAAATTTATATATGACTTTTATTTATTAGGATTATAATAAAATTATTATAACTAATATAAAGATATTATACTATTTTTAAAAAACAATTAATTGATTAATGTCAGAATTGATAGTATTGATTGTTTATCAAAATAATGTATTATTAAGTTATTCTAAAATCATAAAAAATTTCAAAAATATGAAATAATTATTATATGATCTAAAATTTTCAATCTACTTATTAATGTTCAAATTTATATTAATTAACTTAATATTTCACCCCTTTAATACTGAAATATTTGTTACCTTAGTTAAAATTAAATTGAGTAACTATGTGTTAAATGAAAATGATAATTTTTAAATGAACCCACATTTTGGAAATTTTATTATTGATAACATTAAAGCCCAGTATCATCTTATTTTAAATATTGGTATGTTTCGATGTTTTTTATGTTGTTTGATTATTTTATAAGTTAATATTATTGGGGTTTCCAAAATTGCCTCTCATAACAATTATAACAGGGAACACCCTCTCTCATTTTTTCACACCTCATTGAGACTTCAGTATCAGATATACCCTAAAAATTTCTATTATCATATTCCTTAGTAGCATTGTGGAGGTTTTGCTACTCTCCAAAGATAAACTCTAGTTCTTTTCGAGGATATTTAGATGGAACACATCGAAGAAGAGGTAATATCATCTAACAACTATTTCAACCTTCTTAAATTATTATCATCCTCATAATATTTTTTTATTATATATAAAATCTACAGTATCACATATACACTGAGATTTTTTTATTTTTATGTGACAACCAGATTCCATATTCTATCCATAATATAAAAAATTAAATCACCAAGCATGTGTTTGTATGGATTACCATTTACCCGGTATTAGGTATTTAATTTTTCAACACCACAATACTTATATGAGTATAATGATGGAAAAAATAATTATATATGATTATTATAACTTTATATTAATTCTTAAATATTATAATCCATCAATGAAAACACCATTTAACAATTATGTGAAATATATTTCCACTTGTGCATACGTACGACCTACCGTTTTAATGACGAAATGTGATTCATTCTACATGATCATTATTAAAAATGATTATATAAATTAATGAGATGAATAAATATGATATATATTACACTAATGTATTTATATATACTACATAAATATAACCGAAGAAGAGTAACAATAACATATCCGATAAAACTTGCATAAAATAATAATGATGTTAACACCTGATGGACGCATAATAATGTAACTAACAAACAGAAGATAACATGATAATATATGATATCATAAAATTAACATGATTCATAAATAATTAAATGATATTATTTAATCCATTATACAATAGGTTCATATAAATAGAATGTAAATCGGACCTAAAGTAATGAATGATTTCACAACCTCATTATTATATAATTTTGTTTATATGTAAGTATTTACTGGGGAATATTCATTATTAATGTCCATGATTTATAATTATGTATTCTAAAATATTATATATATTATACTAAAATTGTTTACTATAATATTTTCCTTTTGGTGAATTTTTACTAAATTGTATGAAAGTAATATTTTGTCGTTTTTGATATGAGTTGCTTATTGATATTCTTAAAAAGTATGAGAATATTGTTTTCATTAAACATATACGGCATGAATGGATTTTTAAAAATTCATAACACCTTATTTCCACGAATCATAATTATAATATTTTAGGCATATTTTAAAATAAATTCTTTTCTTTTAAAATTAAATTTCATTTTTAGAAATGAATATGTGTTTGATTATGAAAGGATATTTTAATCATTAATTACATTCTAGTGTATTATCAAAATTACTATGAATATAATATGAAATTATTTCAATAAGTTTATTTCTTTATACCTATTTTTAATATGTTTTGATTGTTTTAATAATTGAAATATATTTATGAAATCTATTTTTGTATTTATATTGGGATGTAATTATGTTTAAGAAACCCATTCTATTTCTTTGGGTAATGCTATGATGAATGATTTATGTTTTTGGGGAACACATAAGAATGATTTCATTATTAGAATGGTGGGATCTATATATCCATCCAATGAATATGGAAAAATATTTATATCACATGAGATATACATGGATGGAATGGGAGATGGTCACAATTCTTTAGTATATGGCTTGAATGGGGAGTGAACTCGGTTCAGAAAAGGACATTTTCTGTTTTGATGGTCTTGGAAATGATCCTTCACTAATGTGAAATTATATTATATGATTATGTGTATTCTAAAAAATTTCATGTCTCATGTTATGACTTTTGGAATTAAATTCTTTGATTCTGATAAATATTTTTGATTTATCCCATAGCATGATACCACGATCAGTCATATGAAGAATAATATTGTTTTAATAATATGTTCTCATGTCTTATTATTATGACATAATTGATTTCTCTATTTATTTACCTTACTATTATTTTTTCTCACCCTATCATATGATTCTTTAACCCAGTTTATGAATAAGGTTGTTAAGTATGATATGTCAAAAATATTTCATGTTATGATGAAATAAGTGGGATATATTGAAGATGTCAATTAACTATCTATTTAGGTTCTGTAGTTTCTGAATAAAATATACTTTTACAATCCTTTCATGAATTTTTAATAATTTTGTTATTAATATTCTTCAATATTGATGTAATATCAATATTTATAAATTATGGATCATTAAAAATATGTATGTTTTAGGAACTTCATAGAATTAGATTACTGTAATAAAACGATACGTAGGATTACACTTCAAGGCCCGATGACTATATTTTCATCCTTGTAGTATGAATTTAAATAGAAATCTATAGCCCTATCACAAATCCTTGAACTATATCAAAATAACTATGTGGGTTTTGATTCTCATTCTCAAACGATATATAGGGGAACTCTTAATTGTTCAGTTCCATCTCAAATAAAACCAATCATCACCCTATATAGAAATAAAATCCATAGAGGAAAAATATGGAAATAAACTACATAATTATAAATGAGGAATAGAATAATTCAGAGCATTTGACACACATAGTTATTCCTATTAACACGTGGTCTTGATAAAGTATTTTGAATAGGGGTAACAATACTTGTATCATGTACTATGAAGTATTTCCTTAACAAATCATATATATAAAGGAGTCACTAAATAAAAAATAATTACTCCAAAATGGGTGGGATGAGCCAAACCTCCCATCCTCTAGAAAAAGGCATGTTCTTAAGAATCATTGGGTTTGAAATCCCAATTGACTATATACCTTTGGAAATAATATTCATGTATTTTAAAGGATTTTGGAACAATTGGGATATTCTATTAAATATAAAAAAACTAAAGGAGACGAAAATGGTTGTGTAACAACCCTAAATAACCCATAACCGAGAATCAGGCCAGACCTTCTACATTGTATCATGAAATAAAATGGTGAACCTAACATGAAACCCATTCACTATATTAATAAATTTTCAAATATAATATTATGGACTATAGAGTTTTTATTGGTCTATTTATTTCCACAATTTATTAGGAATGAAAATTTAAAAATCAATGTGAATCAATTATCTATTTAAATACTTTAACAAGAATAAAATTATAGGCACTCTAGTTCATTTCATTCTGTGTTTTTTTGGGGGGGTTGTCATTAACCTGACAAAAAGATTTTTACTATTCTAACCCACTAATAAATGAACCTACCACCTATTTATCATTTCACTATTAATATATTTGATCAACCATGTAATCTTACATATGATGCTATATTGATTATGTGTCTTATTTACTCTCTAGTAAATGTTATATTTCTTACAATTCAAAAGATGTTCTCGAATGTGACAATGGATTCTATGGTCACCTGACTGGATGGTAATGAATACATAACACTTGAGGCTATTTTGAATAACTAGATGACATACCAATCACGTACATCATCAACTATATAAGCCTTAGTCAAAATATCCTGACATATGTTATGAAAAACACAACATATCTAATGTCAATTGTTGAATGTCTTTGTCCAATTGTGCCACCTCACTCACTCCATCTTGAATTTAGAGGTAGCTTGTGATATCCTTTAGAAGCTGATGGACCACATAAAGAATTTAGAATGATTGGCCACAAAAGATGAAGTGTCCCATGTTTTCACAATCAACTACTTTGGGAGAATAACCCTATATCACAATAACATATACCATACCTACCATAGGGATGTGGATGGTGGAAATGACTATGACAGCTCAACCACATAGTAGATGCGGAGGAGGGTTACTATCCCTTCTGGTTATTATCATTGACACGAAAATGTAATTACATAAGGAGATTTCAAGGATGTTGGGACTACCCAATCATCTAAGCGGGGTCATCCAACATTAGGGACTGCCAAAGGTATCCAAATAATCCAACTCTAGAGATATATTATATCCTTGTTGTAACCTATTGTTTTGAGGTCCACAAATGTATCATGATAGTGGGCCATAATCAATCCAATATCATAACTAACCCAGAGCATATAACATCATGAAAATTATCCTTTAGGACTATATAATCTTAAGAAAAACGACATCCCATATGAATGGTGGTATTTTTTTCATTTTTAACCTTGGGATCGTCACCAATATGGGAATTACCCTACCAACCAATATTACGAGAGCCGACCCCAAATAAGAGTTAAAAAAGTGCTAACCAACTAAATGAAACAAATGACACAGACCAACCAAACTATATAGAATGAACCATCCCACCAAACAATATATTAGGTATTAACCTATCTATGGAGATACTCTCTTATTAATTATCAATATCCCACTTATACCTCCTTCAATATGATATATAAAAAATCTGAGGTATTTTCATTAGTTCCTAAAAAGAAAACTCGTGAATAGTATAAGCATACCCTTCTATAGTCATATAATCCATTGAAGGTTTCCTCATCTTTTCCCATGGTATAGTAATGGAATGTCTAGGAAATGTCATTAATTAATATATAGAATACATTATCCAGAATTTTGGTGTTATGATGTATAATGTATATGGATCATATCTAGGTGGAAATAGTATATTCTATCTATAAACTCCACATTAAGACACTCTTTGGTATCCTCTCACCCTACCATTAATAAAAGGTTTGATACGTTCATGAATTCTACAAGTAAAACCCTAAACGATGCAAGATAAATGTATATGGAAGGGAAAGATTACCCACTCTAGTGATATAAAGAGGATCTCAATGAAACATTTGTGGGAATGATTTGGGGATTACTTCACCAGAATACCATATTAACACTATAAAACATAGGTCCATCTTCTATTAATGTTCCTTATCATATATGGATGGGGTCATTTTAATATTTTCCATTCCCTTATTAGGTGAATTCTAGAAGTTTTTCCACCTCACTCAATCCCATTTGGCTGGGGGAACATCCAGGTTTCCACCTCCACATTGGGGGTACCTAGGAAACCATTTAATCATTGTAGTCGCTATAAATCCTCTCAAATAATTTGGTACCTCTAATCAGTGGGAATAATTTATATCATCCAAGGCCCCTAATTCTTTAAAAATCACACCAAACCCAATAATAACCAGATTTCTTCACCCCAAAATCTAAACTCATACATGCTCCCTTGTCAATAGAGTTATAGTAGAGAAAAAAATTAAATTAGTGTGGTTTCTCATATCTTAATGACCCAGAGTGATAGGTATATTGTTTCCAACCAAAACATGTCTTTGGTAAAATTAACTATTTTGTGGATTATAATTATATAGAATTATCATTACTTAGGAATATAGGTGAGGAGAGTTTGGAATGAGATGAAAATCACTTCCTCTAACAATGATATCCCGAAAGAACATAGATTTTTTCATAATCTCTAAATAAATTATTCAGAAGTGGATTTATTATGGTATGTATAAACCATAGACACACAAATAAAAACTCTAGTCATATGAGCACTATTTTTTTCTCCCAAATATATTCATAACTTCAGGGTGTGGTTTGAATTAGTGGATCAAATTTCTTTTATAATAATGTTTCTTAACTTCTTTAGTAATATTTCATAACATCTAAAAAATTGTTAAAGATACAATACACAAATATAAAACATATCAACATCACCTTAAATTTTTAGTGAATATGAATATAATTAAACAAATTATATTTACGTGGTTCATTACAAATTTCTACTCATTTCCTTGATGGATAGTGCCACTAACATGGATGCATTCCTTTTCTTCTTTATGGAAATCAAATCTGCATGTAGTGAACAAATCTATTATCCTACAATTAACATTCCTATAATAGTTTTTTATGTCTCCCAACTATCCTTTTTCATTTACACTTTCCAACATATGGTTTTTCACCCCATAAAATAATCATGCCTTTCCAGCAACTGGTAATTATCTACAATTAAAAATTTCACCAAATTTAATCAATTATATTCAACAACAGAATGTATTTACATCCTCCAAAAGTAATATGAATCAAAATTTACCTATGTAAATTTATCAAGAACATCATAAATCTTATTTGGACTTTTTTAGTCTTCAAACAGTTTCTAGAACCTTTGTTCATAAACCTTCCTCATAAAATGTATGTACAACCATCATGGGTTTAGAAACCATAGTCTGATATTCCCCATTTGATTGGTGTTATTCTTATTCATTTTATACAGTTCTTTCTTCAACATATTATAAAATAAATTGGCTTATCTAAATTCATTAATACGATGATTCTTGGTTTGATTATCCTAACTCAAATAAATATCTCTCTATTAGTCTCACTCCTGCAGACTTTCTCCGATGAAACTTTGTCAATTAGATCATGCTCTGATTATTAGATTGATCCTCACTCTAATAATCTTCATCAGTGATAAAATGAAAAGTTATTCCTTTTTTGAAACTCAATAGTTTTCCTCAATTTTTGAAGATCTAGTGAATATGAACAATTCCTGTTGGAAATGTATAAATGTAGTACTATCACATTTTATAGGCACCCTAGAATGTCAAATGAGGAAATAAATTAATTTTATAGGTCAATGATATTCCCAAATTACAAAATTATCATTCATTTAAGTCTTCAACATTGGATTCTTCCACTCCACTCTATCTTTATGGGAGCTTCTTTAATATTCAGGATTCTACTAATGACATAAGTCTTCTTCAAGATTAAACAAATTTCTCTAAAATGATTCTTTAATCTAAATATACATTATGATTATTCATTACGATTCTTCGTTATGATTCTTTATTATGATGATAAACTAGTAAAAACTAAAGATTTCTCATTATTATGGCCTCATTTAAACATTGAAGGTATTTTCCAAAAGATTCTTCATATCAATTTAAAAACACTAGTTAAAACCATATGATCATTTTTCAGAAGTAAAAAACATTACTCTTCAATACTTTCTCTTCAAGCACACATTAAAAATATCACTAATGTATTTCTCATTTTCATTAATTCATCGGCCTGATGATATTGGGTTCGATCAAATAATCAATTTCAGGTCATGCATGACCGATCGATCTCTACTTCACTCCAATGAACACAATCTGTTCAATTCCGATAAGTCTATACATCTTCTAGAGAAACACTAAATACATTTTTTATTTTCCTCTTTTAACAATCAATATGTAATTAAATATAATCATATAAAGATTTTATTCCACTCTCTAATGATTCTATATATCTTATTGAGAAACAATAAATGAGTTGTTCTTTTTTCTATTGTCCCAATAACATTTTATTTCCAACAGATTATAATGGTGGAATACATTTTTAATTTTCATCATGTTAAAATATATCATCAACATAAATATTCAGTTATACCTCCAATCGAGCTCTAAATATGCTAAATTAAATATACAAACTATTCATAAACTAAATCAGTGTCAGAATCCTTTATGATGGATCGATGGAATACCTCATCTGATTGACCAAAGTCAACATTAGTTTCTTTACATTAGTAATAACAATCTTATAGACTTATATTATTGTCACAATGATGATTACTATACCAATGACCTTCATACATATGAGTCTAGTTTTTTCCCTCCTGATAAAAAGTATTTAGAATTATTTACATCATCTTTTCTTCTCTATCACATAATAAAACTTGTATCATGACTTCTTCTTGATTTATAATAATTTATTGGATCAGCATAGCGTTGTCTATAATATATTTTTAGGAATTGTAACATACCATCCATTCCAACAACATAATTCTCTCCAATATAATGAAATTTTTTTTTAGAAGCACTTTTTCTCACTCTTTCCTTCATATGTCTAGAATAATATGTGAAATATATTACTAATGATTTATGGGAACAACGAGATAAAAAATCTTCTTCAGAATTAGTATTGAATGTAGACTCTGATACATAAACACATTACAATCAATTCTTTCAATACATACTCAATATGAATATAATTAGCTTATATTTTTTTATTAATAATCTTATCATTTAAATCATTTTAAAATATTCTTGTTGATGTTTTGGATCTGATTTTTGCCCAATATTCTAGATCTGATTCTCTTACTAATGGTTCTGGATCTGATTTGAAACATCACACACACAAACACCATCAATAAATATTTCCACTAATATTTCCATTCACATTAATTATTCAACATAATAATCATATTGATCTATTTATAACAAAAAAACAAAAACACAACTTGGGAATAATAATCTCCCCCATTGTGTTTGTGGACAATACCCACTTCAACCCCTTCAAAACAATACAACTTTTTATCCACTTCTTATTTAGTCAGGATTATTTTCATTCTCCAATTATTTATTATCTCTCCCTAATTCATTTTCTCTACTCCTTATAGAAAATAAAATTCATATTTTCCATCGTGACATGTTTTTTCCTTATTAACAAGTGTTCTCATTTCCAAGGGGTATAACTTTTCATCCCAAAATCCTAACATTATTCTTCAAGAGAACATAAGTATCAGAATAGTTTCTAAACAAATATTCTTTAACTAAATAACTATAACCTTATCTGTGACAAATTGGAGTAGATAAAAATAGTTCATAATCATGGTTATCAATGATTTCCATAACCAAACAATCAAATAATACATTTTCATGTTTCATTCAAACATGAATAAGATATAAGTAACCATCACCCATATCAACATACAAATAATAAATTTTAGGTTCACAAACACAAAAAACAAAAAATTCATGTTTTTAACCTTGTCACAATATTTTTATTGAAAATTAAGGGACCCATTAAAATCATCTTATTTGCTTCAACACGTTCTATTTGATGAATGTTAGTATAAATAAAAATATTTTTGTAATATGGATGAACCCTGTAATTTCTCATATGTATCATTTAGATTCAGTGTCATCTCTCATTCTCATATTTTTCATCTTCATCTACTATTTTTCATTATATTCATTTTCTTCCTTTTATTCAATTTTCTATGATATAGTGAGTAGTTTCCATTTATATATAGACACGTCTATTATGTTTTTTAATTTCATTTACCATATATTAACATTTTTCTAAAAATTATATTATAAAAACTCTTTCATTAATTCTTTTTATTTTCTATGGATTGTTAAAACACATTTAGTGGCATGACCTTTTATTTCAACACTTTTTCAGCTCTTCAGAATTTTTAATCCATAATCAATTAATATATTTTCAAAAAAAATTCTCACAAACATAAATAACATTTTCTATAAATTTTCATCATATTATTTTTTATTCTTATATATTTATATCAATTTCATATTTTTTTATCCAAATAATTAATCACTCATTCTTTTCAGACTAATCATGTATGTTTTTATCAATATTCATAACATACCCATCACTCTATTTCAGTTACACATTAATTTTAGGATAATTTGATCTAAATTATTCTTTATAGATCCCCCTTAATTAATAATTGATTCTTGGAAGAGACATGTTATACCAACATTAATAATATTTGCTTCTGAAAAAACCACAACACCGATAGTGACCTCTGAATCAAGTCTTTTTGGACTAATAGTGAATGTTTACATAACGTTTTTGTATCTTCTTCTTCATACACCGTGGACATATTTTCTTATAATAATAACATCATAATGAATTACTATCTATATTGGTGAAATATGTTTTCTCAAAAACCATATTTTTTAAACCTTTTTTTCAGCATATTTAGATGTTTCACATTTAACATCAATTTTAATGATGAATTTTTCGTTCTTCCTTATTATATATCTTTTGTTTGAAAGAAGTATTTATCATGTCTCAAAAAAATCCTCTTATTTATCAAGAAAGATAAATGTCATAATTACAATAATATCTTTGTATAAATCAACTATTAATATATCATGCGTATTTTCATCAAAAAAAATTGATTATTTCCTATTGATGTTATACATTTCATCTAATATTTCATCATTAATTTTAATTTTTCATTGAATCCCACCTATCTTCTCATGTTCAAAACTAATAAAATTGATATGTTTGTCATATTTATTCATCCATTTATTATTCAAAATGGTGGTTTTTCAAAATATTTCTCTATCATTATTCATTATTTCTTGTGTTGAGTATTCCGCGCAATTTTGTTTTTTTAATACTTTTGAGAATATAATCAATTTTTGTAATTTATTTATTATTATTATCACTATATAAAGAATTAAATCCTTTAATAAATTCATAATTGAATTTTAGTGTATAAAATGATTCATCACGAGATGTTGAGTCATTCTTTTTTCCTCTTCACAGAAAAATTTTCTTCTTATTATCATAATGAAATCAATACTTATTTTTCGTCCACATTTTAATGAAGTTTATTATATTATTCCATATAATCGTATTCTTCAATTTTATTCCTTTGAATTATTTTTACAAATTGTCCATTCCCTTCAAAATTGCAATATTTTTGGATTTTTTATTCATTTTCCATTATTGCAATTATTTTAATGGTAGGGAAATAGTAATATTCAAATATTAAACTTCATCCTCGTACCATTATTCATGTGATTATAATTTAATTTCATTATACTTTTTTCTATTTGAATTATGATTTTAAGGCTACTTCCTGCTCAAAATTTTCATTACATTTCATAAAATTATCTCTTCTCATTTCATATGTAACGAGATTATTATGTTGATAACCCCACAATATAGTTTCATGATCTCTATATTACAATGATGTTACATTGTAATTATACATATCAGAAAGAATTATAAATATATTTTCATTAATAATTGTGTCTTTCAATATATCACCAAGACATATTATGGTGATAACAACATCATTCATCCTTGAAATGAATTAAAAAACTGATATTTACTAATCCATTTTCAAATATTCATACTTTAGCCTCCATATTTGTAAGATTTTATTATACTACATTGTATAGCCTTTATAAATATTTCCCAACATATCACAAATTAATTAGGATGTTTTGAATCCCATTAATCTACTAAAATGACTTTCAAATAGATATTAGAGGAAATTAGTTTATCTCATCCATCATTTTAAATATTTTTATTATCATCCACATTAAGAGGATCCATGTCATTATAATGAGGAAATCAATCATTACTATCCCCTAAAAATCATACCCATGTGACATATGATAAAGAATCATTCTAAATTACTAGATATTATTTTTTAAAACATTGAAAATTTTAATCCCATTATAGTTTACTAAATTTCAGTTATCTATTCTCATAAATTTATATTATATATGAAACCTTCTCTAATAAAAATATTTATTCCAAAATAAGTTAAAGACCACCGAGAGGGTGGGAAATCAGTGGTTCCTTTTTATTTTAGAATTAAATTTCACCACTTTTTTAGTAAACAATCTTCACCTATAAAACATTTTAATTTTATGAACAATAAAATAAAACATCCAAACAATACATTGGATATAAATAAAATATAAATAGAATTTATCTCATTATATTTAAAAGGGTCGGTACAAATAATTACTCCTTATCATTTTGGATAGTCCCACAAACATGGATTCTGTCACTAACATATTTCTAGAATAAAAAGGGACATGTAGTGAAAAATTATAAAATTTTAGTTGAAACATTCCTAGAATAATAGGTTTACCCCCCCCCCCCACCAATTACCCATTTTAGTATCAACTTTTCCGTAGTTGCTTATAAATCCCATAAAAACTAAAGCCCTTCCAGCAACTGGTAAGTATCTACAGTTTCAATACTCACCTTCTATCATTATTTTTTATCCATAATTACAATTCATCAATTCCAACAGATCTTTTAAGAATAAATCTTTACCTTTTTAAAATATTAATGAAATTAAAAAATTCACTAATTAACTTGTTTGTAAATAATCTTTATTAGTAACCTATATCCATTAATTATATTTAGTAAATTTCAATATGATCCTCCTGGGTCTGGAAACCTTGGTATGATGGTATTTGTCTGATTGGGTTCAATATAATTCTTGTTCTTAACTTCTTTCTTCAACAGAGTAGAAACACAATTGGGATCTCAAAATTCCTTCATCTGATGGAAGATGGTCTAATGATCCTTGGACCAAGGAATGTCTATATTATGGGCTCACTCTGATGGACTTGTTCTGATAAGGCATCATCTATTAAAACATTATTTGATGATCTAATTTAACCTCACTCTAATAATCCTCCCTAGCATAATGCTAAAAAATATCTAGATGGAAAATCAATACCAATTCCACAATTGTTATAGATCTTGCACATGTGAATAGTTCAAGTTGGAAAATTACAAATGTGATGATATTCCCTTTTATAAGAACCCAATAATGGAAATAGGGAATAAAAAAAATCCCTTCTCAAAATATTTGAAATTTGAAATTATTGGATTATTTATTCTTTTAAGCCTTCATATTTTACATCAATAACTCTTATCAATATTTCTGTTAGCTTCTCAAATATTCTCAAATCTACTCAAAAAATCATATTTCATTAAGTTTAAAAACATTTTTGTAGTCTCATTCTTCAGTATGATTCCTTATAACATTTATTTATTATGATTAAAACATATGGAAAACTGATTATATCCAGTTATGATGACATATTTTAAATAGTGAAATTCTTCTCAAACAGATGCTTCATATCAACTAAAAAACCCTAATTAATACATTGGGAGAATTATGCTGTATTCAATTTCATAATTCCTCTCTATTTTGAAATCAACCCCACAATATAAATATCATCAAATTATTTAACATTTTCATAAAATTCACCTTATTGATGACCCAGTGTCTGATGAATTTATTAGTATCAGGACATGTCTGATGGATCAATATTTACATCATTCTGATTAACAATTTAATTTCCAGTTTTATAAGTCTGTACATCTTCTTGAGAAGTACACAATAAATTTCTTTTTTTTTTGTTGACCCAATAAATATTTAATTCAACCGGTCCATATAAACATTATCAATATCATTATTATGTGGTTTTGATACCTCTTTAGAAACACTCAACATATTTGTTATTTTTCTTCTTAAAAATGACAAGGTAATTTATCATGATGTAAATGGTTTACTAAACTGATTATTTTCAACATATTGATCAATATCATCAACATAGCCATTCAATTGTACCTTAAATTTTACTTTTCATCCAATGTATTAATGTTACCAATAATTTATAATAAATTTTGTATTCAGATTCCATTATTGTGGATCGGTGGCACACCATGTTCTATTGACACGTGTTAATAGTGGATTCTTTACATAAAAAAGATTAATATTCAATCCATTTTTCATTGTCACACTGATGATTCTTATAATAATGATCTTCATACGTTTGAGTCTGGTGTTGAAAAAACCAATGAACAATAGTTAGAATACTCCACATTATATTCTCATATCATTTCAGAACACCATATTGTATCATCACTTAGTATTTTTAATACATTTTTTAATATAATAGAATCATCTTACTCCAATTGATAATTTTTGTAACTTCCCATCATTTCTAGTAACTTCCATCATTATAATCAAATCCTCACTTTAATTAATGTCATTAACTACCCTATATTGGTAACATAGAGCCTTTATGAATTCATTCATGTACATACCACTCTAAAGTACAATACCTTTTAACCACAACAATAAAAATTAACCAGAATATCCCAATGATTATACAAGTATATGCACAAATTAATATCCCAACAACTAGAGCACCATCTCTCCAAGATCAACAAAAAGATGTGGATACTCCCAAGAAATTGAATGTTATCTCTACCATCAATTATGATTATCTGTATATTCTGATTTTGTATATGGCACATGATAGGGATTTTATCCTCATTAATATAGGGGATCACCATGATATTTTCACACGTGAATCTGGGAAAACACATATTCCTGTTGAATAAATATTGTGGAACAACCCAATATAAATGGATCAGGCTTATACCCCTACATCAATTGTGGTCTTCTACCATAGTACGACAATTTCCTCTGGGATGACTCACATCCTTGATAATGAAGATACATGAAACATTCCGACATATTATAGAATTATAGTCAAATCCATGTTATCAGGGATGAAAGACTACGAGAAAATCCTTAATAATCTATATAGTATGAATCTTATAACTGTTCCCCAATTCAAAAGTTCCATAAGTATATCCAAATGGGGAATACATATATGAACATGTATCATACTAAAATTTAGTCAGTATTGACTAGAATGTCATGGAAACCACTAACAAGTACTATCATATTACTACTATTGACAAAAAATAACAGTGGAATACTAGAGAAGTTTCTCAATAGTTGGATAATATCTCTTCCACACCAGACAATTATAAACATATCTTGGAAACCATCATGCATCGGAATCACATCCCTTCTAACCCTTAAAATTCAGGTCGCCACATTCCATGCAAAATGTATAATTGGTATCATGTTTGTGATCTTATAAATGCTAGTTTCTTTCTATTCACGAAACACATATAAGAAATACCTCACGTATCCATATACTCTTAAATTTTACTAGAATTTGATCAATAATATTATTACCCCATGTGTATTTTTATATATATGGATTTTGAGCACTTTTTTCCTTATATACGCCATGATCAATAAATACCAGGAGATATCTCTCCGGAAAAAGAAAAGCATTCCCTTTCCCATATACCTCTATTTAAAGATTTTCTAGAAACATAGAAAACTCTATATATATATATTTACTTTAAAAAATGGGGTTAACCTTATGTAGTTCCCCTAAAACCATCTGTGACTCCTCACCCCAGACATTAGGTAAAACAGAGAGGAAACCTCTGTTGTATGATTGGGTTGTGAAATATAACACTGATAAATAATTGGTTGACATTGATATAAGTATATATTTATTGAAAAAAACACCCTATCATGTTTTGTCAAATCATCACCAAAAATTACAAGATTCCAAGCCGGTCATAAGTGGATTACATGATTTAAATTTTACCAAAAATGTTAGAAACTTATCTAATATTTTAGGATTAAAAACTACCATTCATAGGATGTTATGGTCACCTATAGACAATTAGTATTCTATATTTCTATCTGAACATAGTTATTCTCTCTATGGACCAGGGCCATAGATCAAAAGAGCATAAGAAAAACCTAGAGAATTCTTCTATCTATATCATTAAAACACTCTATTGACTGGTTAGAAAATAATCATCACACGTCTATATGCAAGGATGGGGAAAGTATGAATAATTTTATTATAAAATATAAAAATGGTATATATATTTTCCCAATATATTTCATCCAGTTATGCTATAACCATAAGGAAAATAAGTGGATATGATTTCATGAAACTTTAATAAAATATCCCACCTTCTCTTGTTCCTTCAATGTGAATTAGTTTGGGATATCAAAACCCCAATGAAGCTATGAAATAAACCTATAATACTAGATACCTAGAATGAATTTTATTATATCACATATAATTACTATTCTAAATGAGATTAATCATTCATCACAATGGATGTTGAATTCATTACACACCCAACCCTTGAAAGGATTCCCAAAAAGTTTTTTTCATAGCATAATTCTACTATCAGAAGTTCGAGAAGAAGGATTCCAAATTGAAATTAATTGTATTGTCCCATTACATTGAAATGTGTTCAACACATGTTTGAATAGTCAATATGGAACTTGAACCCTCCTTGAGTTTTATATTCCCCATGAACCAACATCGTATGATCAACATTTAGGTTGATAAAAAAATTATTTCTCGTGTTGATATCCATATCATAGAACCCCATTGACCGTTGGTCACATTTCAAAAGGACATCCCCTCTATAAAATTTGTATCATTGATTATCTAATACAATGGGGTTGCACTGGGATTAAATGTTGAATGACATAATTACTACGAGTTTGTACCTATAGGATATTGGGCCCTAGTAAATACATACCCCTTAAACCCAAGAGTTAATGTCCTGACATTTGGGAATATGGGTTTTTTCCATTATCAGGGGATTATCTGTACCCAGAAGATTCCCCATCCAGTTGACAAATTTATTCTTGTCAATCATATGCATTATCAATGCATTATTATGACATCATATCTATTTTCCATTAAATTTTGGTGTATGCAAATTTTTTGAAGAACCAATTTCTAGTGTGAAGTCACTCCTCTAATCAATACATATCAGTATGGTGATGTTATACTATATGATATTTTCCTCATTTCATGAAATTAAACTACATGATGTGTGGTCTATCCTACATAACCAAAATATGATTAGAGTAATCAATCATATCCTTGAATCTATGATATTAGTGAATTTTTAACTTCCTTACTAGAATAAAATATTGAAATTCCAAATCCATTTGTATGAACTATATTTCTTTAATGGAATCCTTATTCAATGATGAAATCAAACAAACAACGGGGAAATATATAATGCATCTCTCCCCTATGTAAAAGATAGGTCATTATAGATTAATATCCAATAAAGATCTGACAATGGCATGATTCCTTCCCATACATTATCCATAGGGAACACCAGAGAATCCTGAAAAAAATTCATATACATCCATTTAATGAAGGTCGAGTCATATAGACTCATTATTCCTATATATGAGGAAGAACTACATATATAATGCTTGTCTATAAGATAAATCTTCACAAAAAGGGCTCCTATAAATGGCTACCCATAAATATCATTTTGTATAAAAAATAGTTTATTCCAACATATAAATTTCCCCAACCAATGAATTTAATCCCCAAGTGAAACATTAGAACTTTCACTTCATTACCTATTTACTTAATACATGTTAATATACTAAAAAGATTATGTGCTCGTATCATGACGTTCAAGTTCATGAAAAATTCATCCCAACAATATGATGTTAAATTATGAATACCAACAGCCATTATCAATCCATAAAATGGAATAAAAGTGCTTAGCCCTGGTCAACCAATATATGGGGTTATTTAATCATAATGTTGATTAAATCAATCAATAAATTACACTTCAAGTCTTGATCAACTCATTAATTCTATAATCCATATAGATTATATGAAATGAAGAAAATATATCTCTGTTTTACCATATAAGAGGAGAATATGAATTTGGTCCATATAACAATCAACTACATGAATCTTGTACCTATAAGAAGGAGTTTATAAACCTTGTGATCCCTAACATCATCATTGGGGAGCTCATCACCTTATTGTGATTCGTGATGAACCTTGTAAAGATTTTCATGTATCATTCCTCATATCTTGATAATATTAGTCCATGATATAAAACACTATCATAATCATTTCAAATGGATATTCGGGTACTCTGGACCATTGGGATCCAAATTAGTCAAATATGTAACACTCCATAGATATCATATCCACATGAATCATGAACTAAAATTTAATTCAACTTTTAAAAATTTGTATGCCCATAAATTTTATCCTTTTATGGTCTAAATTATAGGATCTAAAACTTATAGTGAATGTGACATAAAACTAGTTAGGACGAAAAACCTTCAAGTGAGCTCAGAGAAAATTCAACTATCCACTATCTAAAATCCTTATCTTAAGAGTTATGCCAATAGTTAGATCATGAATAAACAAGGGATTAATCTCATGGTACCCTCGAGGTGGCCATGGTCATCATCTATCTATGATCACAGGACACTTTTGTGTAAAAAAAGGTAGATCAATTATTTTTCACATATCCTCACAATAATAATGTATTCATTATGTTGTGACACATCTATTAGGGTGTCTCAACCCTTCTAGAATATAATTTTTTCCCTGAAGCACATATAGTACATTGAGTTATAAGTTGAAAAAACCAATTCATTGAGTTTTTATCATTATATTGGAATCCCATTGACCTTGGGATTCCTTTATTCTAGGTCAACCGTATATTAATATGGTAACATGGAATAGATAATCTATATTCACCCCCTAGGGTTTTATAATTAATGGAACAATTTCTATGAGCTTGTTCTTAGAGGATATTTGGTCCCATATGAGGGGTCACCATTAATCCAAAGAGTTATTGTCCTCACTACATGGAATAAGGGACTACTAAATTATCAGTGGTTTTCCAGTACCCAATTGTTTCCACCTTCAATTTACTCTAATTTTACAAGAACTTGAATTACAATCCCTCTAACCATACTATTAAAGAGGTTTATACATTCTTGATGTTATTTCAAAATATATTGTTCCCATTATCAATGATGAAATATAATATTCTATTCATGATAATTTTTCCTTCCCCACACTATATGAATCAAAATCAACTAATAGTAGTCATGATTTCCAAAAAACAAGAACAAAACTACTATAGGGTTTGAGAACCCATCTGGGATAGCTCTTTTTTATATATCCCACGTCATCTTCAAAACTCTTGAATCTTCACAAATCTTCCATGGAACTTGGAAAATATTGAGGACCCATAAAAATGACCATACATATAATCCGTATGGTAACATGTGTAAGGGCCTCAGACTAATCAACTAATGAAATCTTCTACTTGTAGGAAATGACCTCCAATTGTAATGATCTTAATAAAAACCATAGTAAAACTCATCACCTTGGTGTGTTTTCGATCATACTCAATATAGATTCACTATTCGATGATCATCTGTTCAAGTATTTGGACAAGTTATTTACAAAAAAAATTACAATTATTCAAGGGTAAATAGAATGAAAGATATTTTACCCTATAATTTTACTAAATGTCAACCAGTATGAAATGTATCACAACCCATTATGGATAATCATCACTAATGTTTTCTATAAGAACACAATGATTTATAACACTTCATGAACATTTATAGTTCAAATGTCAATTAAGAATGTAGGGAATTAGAACCAATCATTGAAACTCATTATTGAAAATCACTTCAATGATTCATGGTTTTATAACCCTTCATGAATCCAAAATATTAACAACAAAAAACAATAACCTGAAAAAAAATTATTTAAAATACATCAGTAGATGGTTCGATCCAAGAGACTCTAAAATACAATAATAGATGGTCCATGATAAATGAACCAAAAATATTATAATATGTTTTATATGATAAAAGACCCTATACTATATAAATAGATGGACCAAGATAAAAGACAATTAAATACATTATCAAGGGGTATTAGAGAAAATACCCTATACTAATGTAATATAAGGTCTAACATAAAAGACACTAAAATAAAACAATAAATGGTTTGAGATAATATACCTTGAACAATAGAAACAGATTTACAATAAATCCTCTATTTATAAAGTGGTCCACAGAATACAAAAGTTTACTTCAAAGGCTAATAGATGCTCAGAGCACTGACTAGTCGAAGACCAATGTACTTGGGGGAGCATTTACATCCTCCAAACAATTTCATTATTCCTTTGGACATTGATTATGAGGGGAAATATGTTGATTACCATAAAATGTGCCGAAAAAAATTGGGATCAAATAAATATAGAAAGAATAATTATTATTTTTCTCATAAAAATAATGAATGGATAATCATTGTTAAATAATGGTTGACTATATTCTTTCTGTAGATCAAGAGACCCCCAGGAGGATATGTGATCATATGACTCTAGGAACATCACAAATCTAGATAATACATACCATGTGATATGATAATTATCACGTGAATCCCCTTCTTCATGTTACTATAATCATACGAATCCCAATCAAGAAGACTGCTTCATCATGTGAATCTATTTTAATATGTCTTCATGATTTTTCTGACCCTTTCATGAGGATTTACTCCAATCATGAAACATGTAAAATAATAGATTCATGAAATCTATCAAATACCCTTATAAAATAAACCTAAAAAATGTGGAATCATCGTGTGAAAAATGTTTGTTGATTTTTTCTTGATGGTCTAATATAGATCACCTGATCATTTCAATGATCACATGAGATCCCTAGAGGAATTTTTGTAATGCTTTGTGAAATCAATTGGATGTATAAAATTTATCATGTGAATTCCCTAGGACCGGTCCAACAGATCATGCAATGCCCCCACCAGATCCACAGACATGTGGAGCAATTTTCCATGACAATGATATCACTCTATCAACCGATCCAACATTGATAATGTGACGTAACATTGACAAGTAGAGTGAACAACCCTGAAAATGCACTCATGTTTCCATGAGATCCATTTTTGATCATGTGATACTCAGATTGACAACCAATGGTAAAAATTTGAGGTTAATGGAAAATTGAAAAAAAATATGTAAATGATAGACACCTCATGGAATGTTAGGTTTGTCACAACCCGTCCTCGAGGCACATGTCGTGACTACCCCAAACCCGCCTTCCATAGGCTAGGGGCTGGCGACTAGCACCAAAGGCGTAAAACTTCATAAATTGGAAGGGATTGCCATTATATAGGAAAACAAACACCATATAGTATGCAAGCTCAAGTAAACACTATGTAAACTGAGTACAAAAGTAAGTACTGAAATGTAAATGGGCCAGAATACAAACCCAACTGAAAGTACAGTACAACTGAGAAAACAATGTACAACAGCTGAAATGTAAACCAGCAACCACCAAGTTGTCCTCCGGAATTCCCACCTGAAGGGTGGGTATAGATAGTCTCGTCGGCTCCATGGGTCTGTCCGTCCACTCCGTGTTCACCCCGCCTGATTGTCCACCTCCGGGTACCGTTCTTCTCCAAAAATCACAACCACGATCAGCGTTGTATATCATCTGCAACCAACACAACGTAGTGCGTGCATATCCCGTGCAGGGGTGAGTATATGATACTCAGTCGGGACCCTGAGAACCCCTAAGGTCTCCCAGAATCCACAATGGATAGACCACAAAGGAAAGATACAAACACAAAGTATCAACCAACCCTACTTAGGTATATGCCCATACATATACCTTAGTAATCAATTCCAGTTCTGCTCCAACTCACGAGCCCAAGTTCAACCCAGTCCACATAGGAAAGAACAACCCAATCCACATAAGAAAGCACAACCCAATCCACATAGGATATCAATTCAATAATATCGAAGATAATGATTGAAAGTCAAGACTCAACTCACACAGGTATACTTCTCATGAAGAGGGGTGGAGTTGATTGATGTAGCCTTTGAATCATCTCCCATATCGAACCCACGTAGGATCCAAGTACAGAAAATGTCGCTGCCGAACCCACATAGGATCCAAGTAAAGTAACCATAACTTCCAAACCCACGTAGGATCCAAGTACAGTCATCATCGCAGTCGATCCCACATAGGATCCATGTACAATCATCCTTGCTGCCGAACCCACGTAGGATCCTAGTACAATCGTCATCGTCGTCGCAGTCGCAGCCAGCTCTAGGGTTCCCGCACACAGCACGCTCGATTCCGGGAGGGTCCACTCTAAGAGCCAAGGGGGTTGATACATCAACTTTCATGATGTCCAGATTTGATGTATCATAAAGTTCTGTCTCTTCAATAGGAACTCAACGTGATAGACGATGCGTCAATCAGACGCCCTGTCTGAAAGTTATTGGCTCTTTCATCCGAGGGGTCCGGTTGGTTTTTAAGTTAAAACCAACCTGACCGAACTCCATCTTCGTCAAAACCTCAATTAGAGTAATCCAAAAGAACCGTCTCACTAAGAGGAATTCAACGTGATCAACGACACGTCATTCAGACGTCTGGTCGTTATGTAATAAGCGTTTCCACTCCAAGGGCCCGATTAGTTTCGGGTTCGAACCAACCTCGTCATACCCAAACTTCACCTAAATATTGAGTGTTATATAGCAAAATTCCCATCTCAATCCAAGGATCTCTACGAAATAGACGGTGTATTGATCGGAGGTCTATAGCCCAATATATGGGCGTTTGAACGAACTTGTCCGAAAAAAGGGGGTTTGGGCCCTGTCCGACCCGGCCCTATACCCCCTGGGATGGCCCGAACTGGGTCGACCCGACCCGAGTCTAGGTCCAGCCCATTCGGGCATGGCCCGCCCCGTCTGGCACAGCCCGGCCCGGCACTAGCGGCCCGGCTAGCGCAGCCCGGCTCGACGCTAGCGGCCCGGACCAGCGTGGTGGGCCTGGCCCGGTGTGGGCGGCCCTGGCCGATGCGGCATAGCTCGGAAGATGGACGCGGCTCATCTCTCTGCTGAGTGGGGTGAGAAGAAGGGGTGCCACCTCCTATTTCCGAAATGGCTGGCTGTAAAGGCCGACCTTATTATAACCATGGGACCCTCTCGGGTCCCGCCTCTAGGTGGCGCCGGCGGCTGGCTCAGCCGGCTGTGGACTCCCTTGGATTCTCCGGCGCCACACACTACAACCACGGCCTCATCCTACCGTGGTTCCTTCGGCATCACCGGGGCAGCATGACGGCGCTGCGCTCCACCGCTCCGGTCGCGATTCTCTTCATCCGCGCGTGGTGCAACGGCACCGCGTGGCCTTCGCTTTGATCGTCAACGTAAATCATCAAGGAAACAGTGAGGAGAATTCTGCAGTATTTGTGCCGTCTTATCTCCCCCCGTTATGTTAGTAACAGTAGAACAAAAATAATCAATGAAGAAGATTAAATTAAACAATAATGAAGATAACCCCTACCTCAATCAAACGATGATGAAAGTCGGTGTCACGGTAAATGGCATAACTCGGTGTGGTTTCGTAGACGTCGACGGAGAGCATCCGAGGAGGAAATGGCATCTCCTCTTTTAATCATGGGGAGAACAAAGTGGGGCGTCATTGGTGAATTTCCACGTCTTTGTTTCCTTCCATGCTGCGGAGGAAAAAAAGGAATAAGAATCCGAGGTTTCTGTGTCGATGTTCTTATTCGGAGGGTGTCGTTCTTCATGGGAGGATGATTTCTTCAAAGGGTTAGAGCACTTCTCGCCAAAGTCTCAGCACAACAATCCCAACCCCCAAAAAAAAGACTTACACTTATTTTAATATAACATGCCATGCATTCAAAACTTAAAATTAAAACTCTTAGTTAAATTAATTGAATACGTTCAATAAATTAATTTAATGTGGGTTGGCATGAAATAAAGAGGGAGAGAGGGTGAGTTACTTAATTAAAGGGATACTTAAAATAAATGGGGAGTTTCCAACTTTAAGAGGGGGTTTAGATGAGTTAATGGAATGTGAAGGGGTGGGGATCGTTTGGGCCCCACCTCATAAATATCATATCATGAGTAGTTAGGGGATTGTGGGTCCCACCCCAACTACCCCATGTAGGATATAACCATTATATAAAGAAAATAAAATTGTACCACAATTTTATTTACTTCACATTTAATCCTCAATTTTTAACAACTCCTCACGAGAAAATGCACCTTCAGGAAAGGTCATCTTAAGAAATTACCGGCATTGTAGTTTCATCGGTGCCCTCAGATTTCAAATCCGAGCAACGGCTCAAAATATAGAAAAACCTTCTCATTCGTTCACTGAACATACCTGAACTAAACTTTGGAAATTGATTTCGGGCACACTGGGTCTCAAAATCAGGTGCCATCAAAAATTGCGTACTCATAAAATCCAAAAGAATTTAAGAAAAAAAAATTCCTAGAAATTTACGCATCTCTAAATTACTCCCACCTCAGGGCTTTATTTCCCTGTAAAGATACATCATAAACTAGGGGAAAAAATAAAGGTATTGTGCATGCACATGAGCCTCCCTCTCCTATGTGATCTCCTGAAGGTTCCCCTGCTGCCACCTGATGCACACTAGAGGAATCAACTGTTCATGTAGGACCTTCTCTTATCAATCCTCAATCTCCACTGGGACCTTCGCAAAAGTATCCCCGTCATCAATGTCCAACTCCCCTTGATCAATGATATGTGTCGGGTCATGCATGTATCTCCTCAGCTGAGATACGTGGAAGACGTCGTGCACCTGGTACAATTGAGGTGGAAGAGCCAGGCGGTAAGCCACCTCAGCTATCCTGCTAAGAACCTAGAAAGGTCCGATGAAGCACGGAGATAACTCATCACCCTTGCCAAATTCCGTAATCCACGTCGAGGTGAAACCCGTAAGAAAACGTGGTCTCCATCCTCGAACTCTAGTGGTCTTCGCCTCTTATTAGCATAGGACCTCTGTCGGCTCTGAGCATTACATATCCGCTCCTGGATGATCTGAACCTTCTCCATCATGGCCTGGACCATCTCTAGTCCTACAATTGCTGACTCCCCAGGGTCTGTCCAACACAGAGGAGATCTTCAAGGTCGGCCATACAATGCCCCGTATGATGTCATCCCGATGGTGGAGTAGTAGCTGTTGTTGTATGTAAACTCCACCAAGGGTAGGTGATCCTCCCAGTTGTGACCAAAGTCAATGACACATGCACAGAGCATGTCCTCGAGAGTCTGAATGGTCCTCTCCATCATTCTATCCATCTGGGGGTGAAAGGCGGTGATCAGGCGTAGCTGCGTCCCAAATGCCTCCTGCAACCCCTTCCAAATCCCTGAAGTAAAGAGAGAATCTCGATCGGAGAAGGTAGTCGATGGCACACCATGAAGCCGTACGATCTCCTGGACGTAGAGGCGTCCCATGCTCTCCAATGATCCATGCTCTCTGATGGGTAAGAAGTGGGCAGACATGGTGAGTTGGTCAATAATCAACCAAATGGAGTCGTGTCCTCTAGATGTACGTGGAAGACCTGTCACAAGATCCATAGATATACACTCTCACTTTCACTGCGGGAACTCCAAGGGTTGAACCAAGTCTGCTGGTACCTGGTGATCCGCCTTCACCTACTGGCAGGTGAGGCATCGTGAAACGAACTCTGCCACAACCTTCTTCATACCCAGCCACCAGTGTTGTCGTCTGAGATTCAGGTACATCTTCGTCACTCCTGAATGTACCGATAATGGGGAAGTGTGAAACTCTCTCAGCACCTCCTCCTGTAATGCAATGGGTACCATGGTGCGTCCTCTGAAAAAGACGACATGCTCTCCTCCTACAGAAAATCCATCAGGTTCCTGTCTTGATGATATCTGTGCATGTTGCATCTCACAGTCAGCGTCCCCATGATGTACCTCTCTAACCCACTAAAGTAGTGGAGGTGTGACTATGAGTGACTGTAGAAAAATTTCCCCATCTCTATCCACGAAGGATATCTGCAATGCGACTAGCAGCTCTGTCGCCTATCTATGAAGCAAGATGCCCGTCCTCCTGATGAGAGCATCAGCTACTATATTCCCCTTCCCAGGAGTATAGACTATCTCAAAGTCATAGTCCTGGAGGAACTGGATGCATCACTGATGTCTCAGGTTCAAGTCCTTCTGTGAGAAGATTTACCTGAGACACTGGTGGTCAGAGTAGACTATAAAGCACTCGCCCATTAGTTAGTGCCGCCACATCATTAAGGCGAAGACCACCGCTGTTAACTCCAGGTGATGGGTAGCGTAGTTCTGCTCTTGCTGCCTCAACTGTAGTGAACCGTAAGTGATAACTGAATGATACTATTTTAGGACACACCCGAGTATGGTCCCTAATGCATCGCAGTATACTATGTACCCTACTCCCTCCTTTGGTAGCCTCAAGATGGGTGCACTGATCAATATCTGTCTCAGATTTTGGAAGCTCTGATCACATCTATCCGACCACATAAAGGGTTTCTCCTTCTTTGTCAAAGCTGAAAGTGGTGCTGCAACTCTTCAGAAGTCTGGCACAAATCTCCGATAGTTCCCAGCCAATCCTAGGAAACTCCGCACCTTTGTCACACTCCTGGGTGGATCCCAAGCTAGCACTGTCTTGATCTTCACAGGATCCACCGCAACTCCCGCCTTAGAGATAACGTGTCCCAAGAAGAGTACCTCCCGAATTAAAAACTAACACTTCGATAGCTTACCATAAAGCTGGTGCTCTCGTAGTGTGTCTAGTACAACCCACAAGTGGTAGGCGTGCTCCTCCTCATTAGTCGAGTAAATCAATATGTCGTCGATGAAGACTACGAAAAATCGATCGAGGTAAGGCTAGAATATCCTGTTCATGAGACTCATGAACACTACTAGAGCATTGGTTATGCTGAAAGGCATAACCAACAACTCATAGTGGCCATACCGACACATGAAGGCTATCTTCCGCACATCCACGTCTCGAAATCTGAGCTGATGATAGACTGACCTGAGGTCTAGCATCCAGAACCATCACACACCCTTGAGCTGATCGAAAAGGTTGTCAATACTCGGAAGTGGATACTTGTTCTTCACGGTCACCTGGTTCTGGAGACGGTAGTCGACACACAGTCGTAAGCTCCTGTCCGCCTTCTTGGAAAACAAAATCGGGGATGCCCAGTGTGAAACACTGGGTCAAATGAATCGCTTTCCCTACAAGTCCTCCAGCTGTACCCGTAGCTCTCGAAGCTCAGTGGGAGCCATACGATATGGTGGAGTAGATATTGGGGTTGTCCTAAGGTACATGTTAATATATAAGTCTACATATCTGTGAGGAGGTAGTCATGGAACGTCGTCAGGAAAAATGTCTGCATACTGATCCACCACAACAAGAAAACTCAGACTCCTTACATCAACTTCTCACAGGATGGGACTAGCCAACTGATGAGTGATCGGCTGTCCTCTCCACTGTGTGAGTCCATCCTACGCTTCAAAGGCTCCCTTATCGCCGGTGAAGGCGAACCTGCTCCCATCGGTGCGGACACACTGCACCTTGCTCCTAATACAGTCGATCTGATCATGGACCATAGATAACCAATCCATGCCCATGATGACATCTTAAGGCCTCGATGCCCCTAGAAGAAGATCCCAGACAATGATCTTGCATCCTAGAGTAAGCTCACATTGTCGGCACCAGTGTGTAATCGTCGAGTCTGCTCCCGTAGGAGTCTCTAGCCATAAGGATCGAGCCAACGAATCCATCGGAATCTCCGAGCTCTGAACAAGGGTAGTGACAATAAAATAATGACTCTCTCTTGTGTCTATAAAAACTCCAGAAATGGTGGAGTAGACACCGATAGTACCTTGAATCATCTCAGGTGCCCCGTGGTCATAAGCCTCCACTCCCTGAAGCTGATCATGTCTCTGTCCTCCTGCTCCCTGTGGTCGGGGGTGGACCTCCTCCTGGTGGTGGTGGTGGTGGTAGAGCCTCAAATCATCTCCCACCACCCGCTGCTCGTCCAGCTCCTCTGCCTCGTTCGCCTACTCCCTATGGACCACCACGATCGAACCTATGCCTCTGCCTGGGTAGTCCCTCATCCATCTTCTTCTCCTCTGCATGGCGGGTCGAGAAGTCACGAGCCATGTGGCCTTTCCCTCCACATGAATAGCACTGTCTGCCTCTCAAATGATTTTCTCTGCTACATGTGACCCGCACCTCCGAACTAGTATCCTATGGTTGGCCACCTGATGGCCTGGTCTGCTTGGACCTCTACGACATCTGTCTACTACCGGCTGTAGAACACTCTGCTATGTGCCACCCTGCGGTAGGTCTCGCTGCTGGTGAAGTCTCATCTAGAAAGCTCTCCACAAGAAGGGCCCGCTCCAGTACTCTTCCCTGCATCAGAATAATGAGGGAGATCATCGATGCCCTGATCTAATTCATTAGTCCTTGCATGAAGGATAGGGCCTGGTAGATTGGGTCGCATACCATGTCTATTGAGTAGCACGAGAGATCGGTAAAACTCACCGAGTACTGGGCTACTGTCATGCTATCCTACCGCAGCTTTAACAACTCCTGGATGTGCACCACACGGAGGGTGGCTGGAATGAACTTTTAGTGGAAGAGGCTCTCGAAGTCCGTCCAAAGTAGAGATGCCTCGTCGTGCACCTGGATAATTAGGCTCCACCATCTACATGTTGTTGCGTCTAGGAGACTCGCTGCAATGATCACCATTAGGTCAGCTAGTGTCCCTACTAATCTAAAGACTCAGACAGCAGCCTCCAGCCAGTCCTCAGCTACCTGAGGGTCCGTCTCCCTGTGGAACCTGGGTGGTCTCTGACACTGAAACTCGTGCAGTGAACTCAGGTGATGTGCAATCTCAGTTACTGGGGCTGGTGGAATCGGTGGCTCAGTGGGTAGAGGTATCGATGGTGCCCCCACTGTAATGGGGCCCTGCACCGAGGCCTCGTCACTCGGTGGGCTTCCGTCTCGCACAAATCTTGGAACCCTAGCTGGCTGCCGTCGTGGCGCTATCATAAAAAGAAACAGGTCTTCCACTGTTAATACAGTATAACTGGTGAGCTAACACAAATTAATCACAAAGAAAACCTTAAAACACACATGCAATCAATATTATCATGCACTGAGTCGGAAATCAGAAGTTAGGGTCCTGGTTTATGGATACTTCGGCCACCGCACCAACACTGGACTACCTGGACTGATAACCACACTCAATAACATTAACACTATAGCTTCAAATAGAATAAATTATTAGATTCTTGAGTTCTACTAGAGAACTAAATTCTATGATAACAATTTGTCATGACCTGTCCTTGGGGCCCATGTCATGACTACCCCAAGCCCGCCTTCCATGGGCTAGGGGCTGATGACTAGCACCAAAGGCATAAATCCCGATAAAAGGGAATAAATTGCTTTGATATAGGAAAACAAACACCACTGAGTACGCAAGCTGAAGTAAACACTATGTAAACTGAGTACAAAATTAAGTGAAAGAAAGTATATGGCCCAGAATACAAACCCAATAGAAAGTACAGTACAACTGAGAAATGAATGTACAACAGCTGAAAAGTAAATCAGTAACCACCAAGTCGTCCTCCGGAATTCCCACATGAAGGGTGGGTACAGATAGTCTCGTCGGCTCCTCGGGTCCATCCGTCCACTCCGTGTTCATCCCGCCTGATAGTCTACCTCCGGGTACCATCCTGCTCCACAAGTCTCAACCACAATAAGCGGTGTCTGTCGTTTGCAACCAACACAACGTAGTTCGGGCATAGCCCGTGCAGGGATGAGTATACGATACTCAGTAGGGACCCCGAGACCCCCGAAGGTCTTCCAGAATCCACAAATGATAAACCATAAAGGAAAGATACAAACATAAAGATTAACCAACTCTACATAGGTATATGCCCATACATATACCTAGGTCATCAATTACAGTTCTGCTCCAACTCACGAGCCCATGTTCAACACAGTCCACACAGGAAAGTACAACCCAATCCACATTGGAATACAAAAACCAATACACACAAGATATCAAGTCAATAATATCAAAGAAATGATTGAATGTCAAGACTCATCTCACACAGGTATACTTCTCACGAAGAGGGGTGGAGATTATTTATGTATCCTCTGAATCATTTCCCCAGCCGAACCCACGTAGGATTCAAGTACAAAAGTTGTCGATGTCGAACACACGTAGGATCCAAGTACAGTAACCATAACTACCGAACAAAAATAGTATTCAAGTGCAGTCATCATCACTACCGAAACCATGGAGGATCCAAGTACATTCATACTCACTGCCGAACCGACCTAGGATCCCAGTACAGTCGTCATCGTCGTCACACTCGTAGCCAGCTCTATGGTTCCCGCTCACAGCACACTCGATTCCGGGAGGGTCCGCTTCATGAGCCAAGGGGGTCGATACATCAACTGTCTTGAAGTCCAGAGTTGATGTATCACAATGTTCTGTCTCATCAATAGGAACTCAACACGACAGATGGTGCGTCAATAGGACGCCCGGTCAGAGAGTTTTTGGCTTTTTTGTCCCATGGGTCCGGTAGGTATTTAAATTAAAACCAGACCAAATGAACTCCAGCTACGTCCAAACCTCATGAGGAGTAATCCAAATGAACCATCACACTAAGAAGATTCAATGTGATCGACGTAACATCATTCGGACGTCCGGTCGTTATGTTATAAGCGTTTCCGCTCCAAGGACCCGGTTAGTTTCCGGTTCGAACCAACCCGTCCTTACCAAAACATCACCAAAGGATTGAGTGTAATATACTCAAACGACCGTCTCGATCCAAGGATCCTTACACAACTGATGGTGCATCGATCGGAGGTCTGTAGCCCTTGATAAGGGCGTTTGAACGAACTTGTCCGAAAATAGGGGGTTTGGGCCCGGTCCGACCCGACCCAATACCCCCTAGGTTGGCCTGAATAGGGTAGACCCAACCCGGGTCTGGGTCCGGCCCATTTGAGGGCCGCCCAGCCCGGCCAGCGCGACCCGGCCCGGCCCAGTGCGGCGGCCCAACCCAACTTGGAAGCCGTCCGCGGGTAGGCTCTCGGCTGAGCAGGGGTGCGAAGGGGGGCGTTGCCCCCCGTTTTCTTAAACGGACGGCTGTAAAGGTCTGCCCAGTTGTAACCACGAGACCCTCTCGGGTCCCGCCTCCAGGTGGCGTTGGCGGCCGGCTCAACCGGCCACCCCTTGCTGAACCGCCGTGGCTCTTCCCTGACCGGCGCGGCACGACGGTGCCGCCCCCCTCCGATGCAACCTGCCCCGGTCGCAGCCTCCCTCGGGTTCTGCGGAGTGGCCCGACGGTGCTGCACACCTCAATCGTGGCCCACATCGGTCGCGGTTCCATCGGCTTCACCGGCGCGGCACGACTGGGCCGCGCTTCACCACCGTGGCCCGCTCCAGCTGCGGTTCTCTTCGTCCCCGCGCGTTGCAATGGCACCATGCCTCCTTCGCTTCGATCATCATCGTAAATCATCAAGGAAACTGGGAGGAAAATTCAACCGTGTTTGTGCGGTCCGATCTCCTCCCGTTAAATTGGTGACATTTGGCCAAAAATAATCAACGAAGAAGATTAAATTAAACACGAATGAAGTTAACCCCTACCTCAATCAAACAATGACGTAAGTCTGCGTCGCGGTTGATGGCGTCACGTGGTGTGGTTTCGTAGACGTCGATGGAGAGCATCCAAGGAGGAAACGACATCTCCTCTTATAATCATGGTGAGAACAAAGCGTGACGTCATTGGTGAATTTCTACGTCGTTGTTTCCTTCCATGCCGCGGAGGAGGAAAAGGAAGAAGAATATGAGGTCTCCATGTCGATGTTCTTCGTCAGATGGTGTCGTTCTTCGTAGGAGGATGAGTTCTTCAAAGGGTTAGAGCTCTTCTCCCCAATGTATCAACACAAAAATCCCAACACCAAATAAAATAAGACTTACTCTTATTTTATTATAACATCCCATGCATTCAAAACATAAAATACAAACTCTTAGTTAAAATAACTGAATAGGTTCAATCAATTAATTTAATGTGAGGGGTCATGAAATAAAGAGGGAGATAGTGTGAGTTACTTAATTAAACAGATACAAAAATTAAATGGGGAGTTTCCAACTTTAAGAGGGGATTTAGAGGAGTTAAAGGAATGTGAAGGGGTGGAGCTCGTGTGGGCCCAACCTCACAAATATCCAAACATGGGTAGTTAGGGGCATGTGGGTCCCACCCCAACTACAACACGTAGGATATAACCATTAGATAAAGAAAATAATAATGTACCACAATTTTATTTACTTCACATTTAATCCTCAATTTTTAACAACTCCTCCTAAGCAAACGCACCTTCGAGAAAGGTCATCTTAAGCAATTACCGGCATTGTGGTTTCATCGGTGCCCTCGGATTTCAAATCTGAGCACTGGTTCAAAAGATAGAAAATCATGCTCGTTCGTTCACTGAAAGTACCCAAGCTAAACTTTGGAAATTGATTCCGGGCAAACCGGGCCTCAGAATCAAGTGTCGTCAGAAACTACGTACTCGTAAAATCCCAATGAATTTAAGAAAAACTTTTCCTTGAAATTTATGGGTCTTTACAAAGTTTTTATATTTTTAAGGGGATGTCCATATGGGGAGCTAGCTTGATCTTATTAATGGAACTGGAAAAGTCTCCCTTGATCATGTGAAATTCATTCTGTCATGCATCTTAATCATACAACAAATCCTTGACATGTCACCTTGATCCTGTGATGTCTATTTGACATATTGATTTGATTATATGCAATTCTGTTCAAATTCCATGTGTCCAATAAATATGGAAATGATAGAATTATCAATTTCCAATTGTTTAAAATTCTACAAATAGATGACACCATGGATGAACTATGTCACGACCCATCCCAGAGTGTCCTATTCAATGACTCCCCATGACTGCATCAAATTGGCCAGGGGAAGGTGACTTGTAATAAGTAGGCATATAAAAACATTGGAGTAATTTCATTAGTACATGTATTAATTAACACATATTGAAGTCCACCAACAGTGAAATGTAAAAATGCTAGGAAAATAATCCATGTAAACCACTATAACCCAAAAACAGTGTACAATAGTGAAAGTCATGGAATGTAAAGAGGGAGAGAATACAATCCCACCAAAAATAATATCTCAAAACATGTTCCACAAACTCATAAGTAGAATACACTACCTAATATAACCTATGAGAAAGGTAATAGGGCTACATTCTAATGTCGTTGGAACACCACGATCTGTCTGATCTCACGAGGCTCTATCTTGTCGAAGTCTGACAAATACTCTGTCAAAAGGTCTCTCATCTATAAAATACATGACACACTGTAGAAAATCTCATGACGGGGTGAGTATAATTGTACTCATTAAGATACATCGAAACCACAGAAACAGAAAAATAAGTGTTTATTCATATCTACACAATTATATGATTATAGCCTATAAACATAATACTGTGTTATTGTTCTTATTCTCTCTTGCGTGAGAGCATCTCTCTCCTTGGGCTTCCATGGTTTTCTATCTCCGTATCCGAATGGTTGTCGGTAGCACCATCTCCATCCATGAAACCCGATCCAGGTCTATGTTGTACGCCCCTCTTCAGATCTAGTGCCTGGGGTTTGTTTCTTCTTTTTGTGTCACTTCCCAACCCTCCGTGGTGAAGAATCAGTTTTCTTTGCCCCCTGTTCTAATCCCCCTATTCCTGAATCCCGTCTTCGGTGTTCTGGTGGATCCTGGTTTCTTCTCATTTTCACTCGTCCTTTACTTCAGGCGTTGTACTCTGCCCCCTGGGGTCTTGAAGTCCCTTCCAGCGCCGTCAGCCCTCACCGTCGATAGATATGTGTGAAGGAACATGGTGCCAATTCTCCATTCTGCGTTTTCTCTCTTATTCGGCACTTCTGATCCCCTTCAGATCTGAGTGCTCAGAGGCTCGAAGAAAACTTGAGTCTGAGGATTTGTTTTCCTTTTTCAGTTCCCCCTGCTTCCGAGAAATCTGGAATTGATCTGCTGGTGGATGCCGCCCCCTTGGTTTTTCGTAGTTTCCCTCGCAACGAGGTTGACCCACGAAGCGGCTTCCGTGATGTATCACCGCGCTGAGGGATCTCGAGGTGGCCGACACAAAGTGGCTTGACCCGCGAAGCACCGTCCGCGTGTTTGATCCTCGTTGTGTGATTGTGAAGCGGCCCCCGTGAAGATTCTGCCACAGGATGTTGTTCTCTGATTGCGGGGTGTCCGATGTGTTGAAGGTGGTGACCTGTGGGTGGGAGGCCATCTCTTAGTTACCGCGAAGCACACCTGCGAAGTGGCTTGGTGTGGACCTGTTTGACAATGCGTATTCGTGAAGGACTTGTGGTGTTGTGAAGTTGCGAAGGCCCGCCAGGGGATTTGTTCCGTGAAGACTGGTTTGCGCCGCGGTGTGGGTTCTTGGGCGTGACCCCTTAAGGGGAACGGTTGATTGCGAAGGCCGTGGAGCCAGACCCAGTTGCGTGGATTGTGGTTGGAGGTTGTGTTGGGGCATCTGGTGCAGTGACCCTCTTGTTGGGCCAGGCTTTGTCTTGTGGGGGCCGTAGGGATTACTAGGGAGCATGTCCTTTCGGAGGATTGAGAACTCTTTTTTGTATTATGGATGCAGATTTGGTTAATCAATGGAAGAGGTTGTCCTTGACGGAAAATGAAAAGGTGATGATTGAGGCACGGAGAAACTATGACACACTATTGGAAAATCGCATGTCTCTTCTCGTGGTGGGAAAGTTTGTGGAAAATATTTCGGTAAATCAGGGGGGTCTCGAAAACAATCTACAACACATCTAGAAACATGATGCAGAAGTGGCTATTCGGGGAGTGGGGACCAATCACTTCGTCTCTGAATTCTTTAATGAGAAAGATAGAAACACAATCTTGCATGGTAGACCGTGGTCATTTGATAATAAACTCCTTCGCATAGAATAATTCAATGGGGGGATGATATCCGGCATGTGAATTTAACCCGTTCCCCCTTCTGGATACGAACTAAAGGAACCCCCTTCCATGCAAGAACATAACGTACTATAAGGGGAATTGGGGACATTTTAGTCACTTTATTGACTAGGATAGTTCAGACCCAATACAATGGGTCCCCTAGGTTTGGATCAAGGCAGAGATTGATGTGTCAGAGCCACTGATGAGTGGAATGTTCTTAAAAATTGAAGATACCAACACCTGGATATCATTCGAGTTCGCGAAACTCTCAATCTTCTGCTTTTACTGTGGTCGCCTTGGACATCTGGAAAGAACGTGCACCACTAAACACAAGAGTGGTGTGATTAACATTACCCTTTTATACAGCCCTTGGCTCCGTTTCAAAAGGAATAAATATTCGTTCATCCCTAAGACGGAAAAAAAGGATCGGGACCATCTCACGTTGGAACATTCCAGTCCGACAAAACCCATACCTGAAAAAGCCTAAATGCTTGGACCAACGGATTTCCCAAAGGATGACCCTGCCACTCAGAGAGAAGATGGAACTCAGAGAGAAGCTGGGGCTCACCCTAAACCCCTAAGGGACAATACTCCAACAATGAAAATGTTGGCGACGATGCAACAAGAATCACTGTCACATTGCTCAAAGCCAATGTTGATGCACGTCGATCCACCAGATTCGGATCTCAACCCACAATCAACCGCAGTAGGCATTCTTACAATGGAGGACCATGGAATATTGGGATCTCCAATATTGTGCCTAATCACCCATCGATCATGGAAATGGGTGCAATGAGGTGAGAGTGATGGGTACACGGAAGACCGAAAACATGGGGTGCAGAAAAGACAAAATGAAACATGTCAATCAGGAAGGAACCAAACCAAAAGATGGAAAACGAAAAATAGAGAAGAAAGTTCAGAGGAACCAAAGGCGGCGGCGGGCGTGACCCAGCCCCACCCAGAGTAATGATTGACTTATGTTGGAACTGTTTGGGGCTTGGCAACCCTCGAACGGTTCGCATGCTTCAGCGCAATTGCGCTCAAAGTCTCCCCGATATGGTTTTCCTATCCCAAACCATAATGGAAGACAAGGACACCAATGGTACTGCTCTGAAGTGAGACTTGCAAGGCTTCATTCCAGTACATAGACAAGGCCATTCCGGGGGACTCAGTCTCCTTTGGAAGGACAATATCAACGTCAAACTTTTGTCCTTTTCCTCACACAATGTGGCAGCGACTATTCAAACAGACTTTCACCCACCCTGTACTTTTGTGGGTTTCTATGGATGGCCATTCTATAATGACAAGTTGAACTCATCGGATCTTCTATGCAAGTTACAATATGAAATACCGAGCCCTATTCTGTTTGGAGGAGACTTCATTGAGATTATGTTCCATAAGGTAAAGCGGGGCGGAACCATCCTACCTTCAGCTTCGATGTAATACTTCAAGGATGCAGTCTCTTGGGAAAATCTGGTCGATATGGGGTACTCAGTTAATCTGTTTACTTTGTTCAGGGGAAATTCAAAAGGCACCTGGATCACTAAGCATCTTCACAGATTTCTGGGCACTATTGATTGAATTAAAATATTCAGCATGTTTCATATCGACCACATGGCCCTCAACTGCTCGTACCACTTTCCATTTCTCATTGACCATACACATGGCAAACGAAATAGAAAATTCAGCAGACCCTTCAGATTTGAGTGCTTTTGGTCAAAAGATCAGGAATGCGAAGAGGTGATCCGATCAATCTCGAAAAGTACTCACGAGGATGTTTGCCTCAACCTCCAATTGGTCACATTCAATCTGAGGTCTTGGAGAAATATGAAATTTGGACACCCAGACCAGCACTGTGGCGTCCTTGGAAGGATACTGAACTATCTCCTCATTCAACCCATATCCAATTGCAATCTCTCTAAGATTGGAGCCACACAAAGAGAGCTGAACATGACCCTATGTATCAAGGAATGCTTCTGGGCTATATGCGTGCGGGAAAACCATATCAAAAAGGGGATGCTAACACCTGGTATTTTCACAAGAACGCTTCATCGAGGTGTCAAAAAAACACTATTACTTGCATCTCACAACCCGATAGAAGCATAGTTTCTGACTCCAATGGTATCCATGAGGCCTTGACAAGCTTTTTCCAGAACATATTATCTGTAGGAACCCCTTTCATATCTGCTGAGGTGGAAGAATGTATCAGATCTATGATTATTAAAGTGATCAATAGGGAGCTCACCAAAGATGTGACATATGACGAGATACTTCTGGCTCTGAAACATCTTCATACTACTAAGGCTCCGGGACCGGACGGGTTCCACACCATATTTTTTAAGAAATAATGGAAAATAATCATTCGGGACATGTGCATTATGATTAAAAATATTTGGGCTAGTAATACCAGCATTGCGGCCATCATTGAAACTGTCCTCATCCTCATCCCTAAAATCAAGAAACCTCTGGAGATCCCTAACATTTGACCTATCAACCACTGCAATGTGTCTTACACGGTCTTCTCAAAGATCCTTTTCAATTGGCTGTGCCCATGGCCACCTGATATTATCTCTAAAAATCGGAGCGCCTTCGTGGCCAAGAGACTGATCACTTATATTGCGATTGTGGACCATGAAGTGTTCCATTATATGAAATCATGCTTCACTGCGAAAAGAGGAACCATGGCCTAGAAATTTGATATGACCAAGGCCTAAGATAGAGTGGAATGACACTTCTTAAGATTCTTTTTGCCGATGATGGGTTTTTGTGCTAAATGGACAGATATGGTCATGAACTATGTCTCGACTGTCTCTTTTAAAGTCATGGTCAATGGGGAGCTTACCAAGGATTTTTCCCTATCCCGAGGCCTTCACCAGGGAGACCCACTCTCCCCTTTTCTCTTCATACTAGTGGCTGGTGTTTTTTTCTAATCTTATTTCCATGGTTGTTTCTTCTAAGTCCATTCATGGGGGAAAAATATGATAAGTTAGCCCTTCAGTGTCACATCTCTTCTTCGCTGACGACTACCCCCTTTTTTCCAGAGCAACAATTAATGAATGTCGGGAGATCTGACAAGCGAATCATCAGTATGAGAGGGCATCTGGCCAAACAATAAATCATGCTAAATCTGAAAATCCTTCAGTGTAGGGGTGCCTATTTCTAATAGGGATGAACTTTGCGCATCACCTGGAATCTATATGGTTGATAAACATCAGAAGTATCTCGAGCTTCCCATGGTGATCAGACGGTCGAAAAATGAAATTATCACATCCTTAGTGGACAGGATTGGGGAAAACATTCAAGACTGGACCCTAAAACTAATTTATAAAGATGGAAAAGAGACCCTCATCAAATATGTCATCCAATTTATCCCTAGCTACATTATTTCCCTTTCTAATCTCCCGACAGCCATCATTGACCAGATCCACACACGTACTGCCAATTTCTGATGGGGGAAGAATGATAGAAGGAATCAAACCCACTGAATGGCCTGTGAGAATGTTTCAAACCCAAATCAGAGGGTGGGATGGGGTTCCAAATTATTCCTCTCTTCAACTATGCACTATTGGACAAGAAAGTATGGTTCCTTGTTAACTGTCCATCATCTCTATGTGCGCGAGTTCTACGAGCTAATTACTTTCCCCACATGGACATTCATGCTTCCTCTCATGGTCTCCATCCAAGAATCGTCTAGATAAGAATTTGGGGGGGCTAAAAAGCTCTTGGATAAAGGATTTGGCTGGAGGATTGGGACTAGCTCATCTGTCCAAATTTGGACAGATCCCTGGATTATTGATAAGGATGGTTTGCAGGATACATCCCCCGCCCAACTAGGTCTTGAAGACACCACATTCAGCTGCCTCCTTTTTGACCAGGGATAGGGGTGGTGTTTGGAAATGATCCTTGAATTGTTTAAGAAAAAGAGATAAAAGAATTATCCATAACATTCCTTGGGTACCAGACGCAGGCTCGAACCATCTCTTCTGGATTAATGACTTCTCGGGCAACTACACGGTGATATCCATCTATAGACTTCCTCTTGGAATCCAATCATTTGGACAGGGTGAGCAATTATGGAATTCGATTTGGTCTCTCAACGTCCCCCAAAAAATTCATCAATTTTGGTGGAAGGTTTGTACGGGCACTCTCCTAACAATGATCCTTCTTTTTTTATAGACATATGGACAGTACCGCTTCTTTCCATTTCTTCCCGAACACTCCTCAAACTTCTTTTCACGCTATCATTTACTGCCCGGGAGCTAAGGAAATTTGGAATCAATGGGGCCCGATTTCAGTTGCTTCGCTAGCATTGGCCTCTGACCATCCCGATCTTCTGACGCATTGGTGCTCCTCTCTATCCTCGACAGATGTTGGTTCACTTTTCACTTTTGCTTCAATTATTTGGGTCTGGCATAATGATTATGTTTTTCATCAAGCTCATAGACACCCCAAATTCTGGATTGATCGGGCCACATCATGGATTGAGGGTTGGAAATTCCACAACAGACATTCTATGATGGGTTTTATCCCCTCCCATACTACTCATTGGAATCCCCCAACAGAAGGGATTATCATGATTAACGTGGATGCGTATTTTTTAAAATATGGTCTTGTTTCCCTCGACCTCCTTGCCCGAAATCATCTGGGGAAAAACCTTACTACTAAATACGAACTACATCAGGCATTCTAGGAACCATCAATTTCTAAATCCTCTACCATCCTTGCTGGTATGATGCTCGTTATTGAATGTGGATGGGGAAATATCATCATTGAGTCTGACTGTCTTACCATAATCGATGATATTAATCAAAACAATGGCAGACTCCAGTCTTTTGGAATCATAATCAATAGAATTTTCTCACTTCACAAATTGTTCTCAGTATGCACCTTCTCCTTCACCAGAAGGGATGGAAACAATAGGGACAATCAGCTTGCGGCCTCAGGCCCATTCGATACTAACCAGTTCTGGTAGGACAATTTCCCTTCAAGGCTATACACATGTACTTCTGTAGATATTTTTCATTAATGTTAATGATTTTATCAAAAAAATTATAGCCTATAACAAGAATATATATATATACTCATACCATACCACATAGTCTAGGGTAGGTCATGTCTACCACATACCACCACTAGAGAATCATATTAATGATTCCAACAAGCACTCGTCTGGGAGAACACATTCATGAGACTGATAGATCTGATGATGTCTATATAAGGCAGACTATTAGTCAAAAATAGTTATGAGTGACCTACACTAAAATATTTGAAGACAAATATGAAAAATTAGATGACGATAATAGCTAGGGACATGGGGGGATACATACAATCCCATATAGATTAACCTGATAATTATATGATTGATTCCAGGGGATGTTGGACACGTCAATGCTGAATACTCTACATATGGAATGGAGAAGGAACATAGGATCCACTTCAATCCACTTTGGGGGGACTCCTAGATCTCTACAATGGAATTACAACTATTGGAATCATACAATATTATGTAGGAAATTATTTCCAAAAAATTTCACGGAATGATTAGGGGAAATAATCCTAATGAAACGTGTCCATGATATAATGGGTGAGGGAAATTAATTCATATTGAAAATAGAGGGTTCATAGTGAGTGGTTGTCACACCTACTGTGCCCCTTGACCAGCCCGACCACCATCCAAACCTAACCAGTACGATCTTCTAGGTTCAATCCTTCACAACCTATTTGGCATGTTATAGATCATTAAGCCCATTGACCCTCCTGGAATGCCTTTATTCCCCTGGTCCAGGCCACATGCATGCATGCATGCTCGTCTGCTGCATGCGGTCCGCCAAAGCCCCATGCCCCTCTGGTCCCCATAATACCACACTGTATCCTACATATTCAACCCACACCATCCGCACATGCCACAAAAGCCCTACCTAATCTATTCATCAACATCACCATGGACCCCCTCCCTGTGGCTGATACAAATTACACACGGTTGACCCATGTTCTACATAGTGCCAGTATGTCGTGCAACCGTGCGCCGCTGGTCTCCACTGCCTGTTCCATTCACCAGTTCCCCAACATTTTCAGGCCAATAAAATATTCTGGTTTTTCATTTTTCAAAACTATTCCACTTTCATGATCAACATGTCAAATTCTTCATTGATATTTTCTCTAATACATATTTCAATCACTCCAAGGTCTAATAGCTTTCAGAGCCTCCTTGTAAGTAAATATGGAACAACTAACATCAAATGGAATAGAACGAAAATATTAAGGATAATATAATCACAAATAATTTCCTATCAAATGAACATAGGCATTTTTTTATTTTAGGTTCAATCTTCTCTCTTTAAATCATAGAATGAAGAAATAATAACAGATAATAATAATCCCTAATGATATCCCACAATTAAGCCCATCCTACAAGAATGATCAAACAGTGGGTCAAAATGTTTGTTTATGGATCCACGTTTATTGTTTATTCTAGAAATAGTGAAAGAAAATAAAATGAAAAATTCCCTATATTGGAATGGATTGTTCGTCATATTAGATTCCTTGTTAATGGAAATCTGTCAACAATAATATATATCCACCATAGTTTCGTCGTCTGTCGAGAGATTAATCCCATCTTTTCTCCACATCCTTTAGGGAATTCCTGTTTTTAAGCCTAACCATGGATCCCTTCTAAAAATAAAAATTTAATATATATTTCATATCATTGAATAAAAATATTTTTATTACTTTTTTTATTCATGTTACATATGAAAACTAATTTTAATAGTTAACCTGCACTGTATAATGTTATGCCTCACCTAGGGTAAAATAACTAATATGAACTCAACGGTGCCCCTGAATTTATTATATGATATCATTTTAGATGTTGTTCAAAACATTTATCAAATTCGCTCGCATGTGATATATAAATATCACAAAAATGTAAATATTTATTTCAGGCACACCAGGGCTCGAAATCGCACGAATTGTCAAAACCAAATCTCATAATAATTCTATATAATATTTATATTAATACATGGAAAAAAGTGATATTAAAATATCATCACCCTATGGATTTACATCCTTAGATATCCAAAAAAGATAATAAAAAATATGTAGGTACTAGGAATGAATCAGAGCCTCCCGCTCACAGATTCTCTCCTAGAGAATCTAATGTGGCCCCCAGATACACTTCATGATAATCACTTTATCATGATGAATCCTCTTTCACTAATCCTTTATCTCCACAGGGTTCTCTGCAAAAGTATCCTTATCTTCAATGTCCTTATCATCCAATTCAATGACGTGTTATGGGTCATGAAAAAAACTACTCAACTATGATATGTAAAACACATCTTGTACCAGATGAAACTATGGTGATATTACTAAGAGGTACAAAACCTCACCAACTCTATGAAATATCATGAATGGGATGATGAACCTTAAATATAATTTTTCATGCTATCCAAATCTCTAAAAATGTCCTGAAGGTGAGACCTGAATAATCTCATGGTCTCTATCATCAAACTACAATGTTCTTTGTCTTATATCGGCATATGACATCAACCAAATCTTCTTAATCATCATCCACTACTGGATGATCTGAACCATCTCATTAGTAGGTCACCCCAAATCTAGAACCATAAGTGATGACATTCCTGGGTGAGTCTAGTGAAGTGGTGACCTGCGGAGTCACCCATACAAATCCTTGAATGGTACCATACAATGATGGAGTGGTAGCAATTGTTGTATATGTACTCCCCTAATGTAGGTGACTCATCAAAAAAATACGATGTAAAAAAAATAATCCCACAACATGTACTTTATATCATGAATGGTAGTCTCCATCTGGCCAACATTTTGGGGATGAAACATCATTGTAAACCATAATTTAGTTCCAAAGACATCCTACAATCACTACCACAACAAGTATGCAAAACAAGATTCATGATTTGAAACAGTCATTGATGGGACTCGGTGAATAATAACTATATAAAACACATAGATTCATACAAATATATCTACAATACATTTCTAATGGATTGGTAGGATTTGTGAAGACATGGTGAGTCGGTCAAAAATCACCAGATGGTATCATGTCCCCTAGACGTACATGTAATACCGGTCACAAATTCCATCAGAATACTGTACCACAAACATTTTGGAAACTCAAGGGGTTGATCTAAACAATCTAGATCCTAGTACTCAACGTTCACCTGCTAGCAGATAAGGCTTCAATAAATGAATTCTTTCACAACCATCTTTAGCCCTGACCACCAAAATTGATGATGAAGGTGCTGGTACATGTTTTCCATAATGTGATGTAAACCCAAAGGTTATTTATGAATCTCCCTCAAATCCTCCTCTCAAATTCCATTGGTACAACTATGTATCCTCTGTAAATATCAAATTTATCTCCACAATAAAAATATATATCAGAAACATGCTATATGGATAACTGACCATGTATAGTCTCATAAATAGTATAACCATGATGTGACTCCATCACTCATTGTAAGAGTGTATGGGTAACAACCATTTACTAGAGGTATGATCCACCATCTCCATACCCAAAGGATAACTACCTCAAGGCCACTTTCACTAATTCATTGTCTAGCAACAATGAACTTGATCTTCTACTAAGAGAAACCTCCACTATATTCTCATTCCAAGGAGTATAGAAATTCCTGTTGTTATAATCTTGGATGAACTCTAGCCACTTTCTCTATCTCAATTTTATATCCATCTAAGATAAGATATACATGAGAGTCTTATGATCAGGGTATATGTTAAACCACTTTCCCATAAGGTTGTTCTGCCACATTTTCATCATGAATACTACCGCTGCCAAATCATGATCATGGTTCGCGTAGTTCTTCTCATTTTGTCTTAATTGGTGAGAACAATAATAAATCACCTATTTACTCCAAATATAGATACAACAAAAACTAATTCACATTGCATTTAACAACACTATGATTAATTTTTTATTACCTTGTCCATTATGAATTCCCCAATAGTTTTCATGACACACATGAACAAAATCATCTAGCCTTACATAGACCGAATCATTGTATTATTCATTGATGATATCGTTGTGTACTCAACATATGAGGGGAATCATGCAAGACACTTATCAATTTTTTTCTATCATTGTGGACACACCACATCCTTAACCTAAAATAGTAAATATGGATATTATTTTAAGATAACCTGTCCATTCCAAGAATGAAATCGTAAGCCCTCAATGCTGCCACCATGTGGTTCCAATTAAAACTTTTTATTCCACTGGTAAGGTCACACTATTGACAGATTTTGGTGATCATTTGGTCTCCTCCCATAGGTGTCTCCAACTATAAGGGTCGAGACACTGGTTATACAAGAATCTCAAGGTCTCATACATGATATGTGGAGGAAATGAATTTCAAGTAGCTATTCCTCTTAGTATTGAAGGTAAGGTAAAAAATACACATATTGGACCTCAAATCATCTTTTGATCCCCTAGTCTATAATACATGACCGGTTTTAACAATCCATAACCCAATCTTCCAACTACCTATGTTTGGAATGAACCACCTAGGTGTGGTATTTGTATCATGTTCAAATGTTAATCAACTACCAATGCTCTTGAAAAATCCTCTTCCACAGTTGTTTCTTTACAGATTTTCTTGCTCCTACCTCTGTCGCTACCTTGAGGGTCCATCAACTATCTCATTGTCAAAAGCACAATAGGTTCAAAAATCTCAGGAGATATGTCCCCTACCATCACATGATTAGAACCGACTCTCTCTAGTGTATCTAGATAAAATATATGAACATTGAAATCTATATTCTCTATCTCGTGACCTCATACTGAAATATCTGCCATGTTCAGATCCCGGAGACTAATTTGGACTCCATGATGTTGAGGTAGCTACACCTTCTCATCCATTGATTACTATTATCAATTGTGAAAAACCAGTCAGGAATCTCTAGACCACCAATGCCTTCTCAAGAGCCACAACAAAAATAGGAATGGTTTGAGGGATAATAACGGCTCAAATGTATCCACATCAACATCACTTGTAATTTTGGGGCTAGTAGTACATATCCCTGACCATATCAATCGAGTACATAGAAAGGTTTATAAATCAATATTCTATAATTACATTAATTCATACATCCAGGATGGATATGATGACGCACATGTCTCTTCACATCTCTCTGAATAAATGGAAAAAACTCATCTATGAAGAGGGACTGAAACTCTTCCCCTAAGAGGGTTTCCACAACCTGTGTCTGGATATCTAAAATACACCATGATCATGAAGATACCAGTAGAAGGATCTTTACCAGGACCACCATATGATGTGACGATTCCCTCCTAAGATGAAAAAATCATGTCACTACTTCATGCTAGTCCTCAGCAACATATGGGTTAGGCTCACCTTTGAATATGAGCGGCCTCGATCTCTAAAACATAATAGGAGAACTCAATATGTGATACTCGTTAGCTATTAATGTGGGTATCAAAGGTATCTCCATAGGAGTTGGAACAACTAGTGCACCACCAGGAGGTAACATTTTGGAAACCGGTCCCTACAATGAAGCCTTGTCACAAAGGGGTTCATCCTCGTGATCTAGCTGTTGAGTCCTAGTTATCATACAACTCAATGGTATCCGGTCAAGAAATAAGATCTAGCACTATTAGTTATTATATATGGATAGATGAATTAGAAAGGAAACGGAGACCTCAACCCATTTCTATAAATTTTATGTTCCATTTTTTCCTAGGAACCAGTGTTCTCATGTAACTTGTAAAAAATATGGTTATTAGAGTCCAAATTTATGGAAAAGTCGGTCACTTCACTAACACTAGAGTTTATTGCCTAAAATATGAACTTGAAAACCCTAAAAGTGTTTTCCCAAACAAATAACATACATTATCAGTCCTATGGTATCACAAAATTCCTCTAATAACACTCTATCATGACCCATCCTAGAGGTCATGTTCATTAACTCCCAAAGATTTCCTTCAATAATCTAGGTGTTGGTGAGTAGCCTCGTGTAGGAATATCACTAACATGGTTGTCATCACATTTTAACCTCTACGCACACACTAGTCGGACCTAGCCCAACTCACAGCCCATCTCATCCAGGTCCAGTCAACTTGGACTAGTTTATCATGGCCAGAAGGGAAGCCTGGTGTTGTTTGGTTCCCATGTACCGTCTCACACGCACACATTCCAGCTTATCTGCTTCAAGCGGTCTTCCCTAGTCATGTGCCCCACGGGTCCCTAAGGTGTCACAGCACATCCCATGTGGTTATTCCACCAATTATACATGGGTAATTAGTTAATAAATTTTGTGTAATGAATATAAAATTTGAGTAACCACCATATTGATCACCCAAATGGATAACTATGCATTAGTTGGATTATTGAATGGAGTTTCAACATATTGATTGGGTCACATGACATCTAAATAGGATAATCCTAATGAACACTTTGGAATTTATGTGATAAATTTTAATAATTATGGAAGCCTTATGTGAACATGGATACATTTACTGTCATGCGATGGGGTTATGTGATTTTTGGAACTATTAATTAAAAATGAAACAAAACCTATACATGTCATACAAGTCATGAATCTACACTCAGGCATGTCATCTATGTCATGTGAATCCCTTAAGAAATATCAACCAAGTCACACAAATTCATTCAGATACATTATAAAATATACATAATGTATTCTAAATATATCATCCTTTGACATGTGACACCCATTCTCATGTTTTCATCGATCACATGAAGACTCCCCAGAAAAGTCAGCTGGATCATGTTGTATCCCTCTTTGATTTCAGAAAGATCACCCGTAGTCCCACTAACATGTCACCCTTTATCAAGTGATTGGCCATGAAAATTTATAATTAGAACATTCAAATAACACTAAAACATGTAATCCTCACCAGGATGAAACTGGGGATGTCTTTAGATATTACTTAGGATATGTTTGGATGACCCAAGAGAAATTATTTCATACACAGAAAACATATCATGATGAGAAACAATAAATTTTAGATAGAAAACGAGGATTTTTCATGATGATAATTATGAAAGATCTGGTAAAATCCCCAAGAAATGGTTTCCTTGTCTAGTAAGAGTACTTGGGAAGGTTCTTCTAATCCATGTGAGCTCCAAACCATGATTCCATGGTTATTCATTCCCATTGTGTGGTAAGTGTCCACAATTGGATTGTAGTGGATACTCTTATAATCATATTGGGATCATTTGAACCTCATACCATTCAATCATGGTCATTAAGACTCTCATGGTTTCTACTCTTCATTCGTCAGTGGGAAAGGGTCGAATGTCTTCAAATGGGTATCCATCCAAGTATATGTCCCTATATTTTTAATATGTTGGGTTAAAATTAATTTATTTAATTCAATTCATGAATTTTAATCCACTAATGGGTTATAAATCAATTAAACTATGATAACTCTGATTCTTATCCAAACAGTATAGGTTGGAATCCTTTTTAAGTCCTAGGATCCAATGAGAATCCATCATTTTGTATGTCCCACCATGTCACAGACACTCTAACCAATCGCACCCAAACTATCCATTTTTTTTATAATTATTCCACTTCCAGTAGAATATTGAAAAACGAGTTGAACTATAAGGTATATAATTCCTACTATAAGCAGGATATATAGGATTCCATCTGAAGGCCTGAGCACTATATCAAAAATACCAATTGGGTTTCCCCCAAACATAAGCCATATATCTATATATGGTGAGTGTGATCACATTTTAACCTTTTTTTCTCACATATTTCATAACTAACATGATCATAGTGGTTTGTAATGATCATATCACTCACATAATAAATTTCCCCCAGCTAGGATACCTCAGTGTGGGAGCCTAATTTAGGGGCATGATATGATTTCACCCATATAAAATAATCCACCTCAATGTAAGTTCCAATGGAATTATTATATTATTAATACCTAGTTATGTAACACTATTAGGTATTAATTATTTACCACTAACCATCTAAAGGTTGAGGAAATATCGAACTATGATGATTCTGATTCCAGTTATAAGATTGATACATATGAATACTTCTTAAGGATCAATATCAATACCTGATTCCTACGTTCCCTCACATATTTCCATTCATCTTGGTGTTAAACATAATATATGAGACATAAATGATCTACATTGGTTTTTATTTGATTTATACCCATGATATATAGGACGCCTTGTGAAGGTTCAACACCATCCTCAACCCCCAATTTGCCTCCATGGATGGTAGTAAATATCAGAATTCATTGTTATACAACATCAAAATAAAATCAACTACCCATTTCTAAGAAATAATGGGAAATGGATGGGGAATCATATAAATATATATATGGTGGCATCATGAGAACCCACTTTTTTGGTAGAAGTATTCATCAACGAGTCATTTTATTATGGTACTAGTTTTGAATTAAGATTTGGAAGAGATTAATGAACATATCTTAAATATATATATGAGTGTCTCAGAAATGGAATTAATCCCCCTACCATACACACCAAGAGGGTTCAATGAGCATGAAATCCCATCCTTTGGACCAATGTGTTTTCTCAAGTGTTGTTGGGATTGGAACCCCAAATGATCGACAGTCTTCAAAATATAGGCTTGTACCTTGTGAAGGAAATGAAAATCGTGAACCAAATATGAAATTGTGTAATGATAGAACAAACCTAAGTCATTACAGGCATTGGGAATCAATTCCCCAGAACATGGGGAACCATACCATCTTTCGAGAGGAAAAAATATATTTATATTATTTTATATATTTTTTAAATATATATATATTTTATAAAAACATATAATTGTATAAATATTTATAATTATATAGATACAGATGATTAAATAAATATATTTATAATTATATACCAATATTTGTAAATATATTTACAAATATATATTTTTATAATAATAATTATATGTACATATCTTTAATTATATTTATCAATATATATTGACATTTCATTTCATATATTTGTTATAATATAAATTTATATATACATATAAATTTATAATTATATAAAAGTAAATTTTTTAATTATATTTAATATATTATTGAAGTTAATTTTGTATGTTTTCATCAATTAATTTTTCGTGGTGATAAATATATATTTTTATCATCATTAAAAAAGTTCAAATAAAGATGTATTTTATCAACACTTATTATTTTAGTGCAGATAAAAGCCATATTTAATGGATACTTTTTAAAAACACTAATAAAACACTTCCCAAAATTTTAAATTGAATCCAAATTGAAACTTTTTCCCTCATGTCCTTCAATAACTCACAGAAGTTCAGCTCTATCGCCTCTCCCTATAAACTTTCTCTCAGTCCAATCAACTATATCAAATTTAAGGTATGTAATTATTTCTACATATTTCTCATCTATCGGTGACTATGATCACCTAACACATTCATACATTGTCCTACGATGTTATAATTTTCTATCCATTATTTCTTTCTTTTGAATTCCTCACTGATTTAATTGTCTTCATCCAGGATAACCACCCATCATCATGAAGCACCCCTTTGGTGACCATTATTTCTCCTTCATCAACACCCTTGTTAGAATCACAGAACAATCCTTCACTATCTCCATTCTTAAAATCCTCACCAATATCATTGTCCCAAATGTTAAAGTAATCACTTTTTTATTCCAAGTTAGTCGGAGATTTTACCATAAAAGGATATTATGCTTCATAAGTGTTCTATATTCAAAAACAAGATGTGATCCATTAAATATTATGAAATTAGTTTTTAATACACTTATAAATGGTAATTATCAAGTAAAATGTACTTATTTAATATTTTATACCCCATCCCTATGAATAGGTTTTCGATATACCAAATCATGGTATTTTCTAATAAAACATAATGCACAATATTAAATATTAAATAATGAGTTATATAAGTTAAATAGTCACATGAATGTAATAATAAAACATACGAAGAAAATTATTTACAAATATATTTTTTATCCTAATAATATATGGTTTATAATAATATAAAAAAAATATGGTAACATGGAATTCAACATTACTTCTTTCTTCATTCACATTTTCCTCAAATAATTTCAAGAGGTTACAAGATCCTAGACCCTATATCATAATCCTTTGACTAAATTAAATTTAATGTTTTGTGGAATGATATTTTTACCAAAAATTATAATCCTATGAGGCAATTAAATGGAATGAATGAAAAATAACTTCCATGTAATTTATTGCATATATGAATAAATAAATTTTTTTTCCGTAAAATATTTTTTGAGATAATTAAATATATATATATGACTGCATGTGATTTAATTTAGTAATAAAACTATTTAATTAAATTTTTTAATAAGATATTGTATAATTGAAAATTAAATAATGATTTAAATTTATTTGAGTTAGGATTTAATGTGTATTAGGCCATATTAAATGGGAAAATGATACGGTAAACATTTTTTCTTGAAGTTTCTACCAATGATTGGTAATATTTCCTAATTAAAGGAATGAATGACCAATAGTTGGATAATACATGTTAGTGAAAAAATATCACATATGATATCAATTGATTGTTGATTTTTTTGAATATTTAAATTAATCATACATGGCCTTAGACCACAGACAATTGATGATAACATGAACATTCCCACTCCATTATGGTTGCAACTATACTATCAATGAAACACCACATATCCCACCATGTATGAAGTGGTTAAATGAATAAACAAAAACTCACCTGTCTTTTTGGACTCCCACCAACAATGGATAAAGTAAACATTCCATTAATACCACTATTATCTCACAGACACCATCAAATCATGAACCTATACCAACAACAACATGATTACCCTAGGTTTTTTCTTTTCATGTCACCTTTGTAAATGATGATAACTTGTCCTGAATAATCACTATAATCATTCAAAAGTTGGGTCCCACTTATTATAATTATCATACACTTCATCATTTGATTATGAATATCTTATTTGTAAATATTTATTTATTTAACCAAATGAATATTTTATAAACCTACAAGTTGTATATGAGTCAAAAATGGATTCATTTTAATCATATGACAAGAGATTATGACGAAAGAGTGAATGATTTCAACATGTTTTCAATAGACCATCCATATATCCTATCTCAAAATCATTATTCATATTTATGTTGATGTTATTAATGACAGTTTACTTTAGAACTGTTTGCAGAACATTTGATTTTTCATGGAATAGATCAGATCTATAAATGTTTTACTAAAAATGAGTAAAAATTGATTGTGTAATTTGATTTAGATTTTATTGTAGTTTATGTATCATTTAATTTGAATACTAATCTACATAATTATGGGGATTGTATAGAAGAAGTGATATAATAAAATCAATATAACCATCATGTATGTGAAAATGTGTTTGTGAAGTTAAATAACTATGCTAAGATACGATTATTTATTAGAAATACTGAATACACATCATTGTTAGTAGTGTCAATGTTATATAACTAGAATGATGGTAATAGATAGAGTAATAATATCTTTACAGAACTACTTGGCCAATTGAAGGATATTCTACCCGAATTAAATCAACTTCCTTGTCATACATATGATTCTAAACAAATGTTACTTTCAATGTGTTATTTATCTAAAATATATTATTTTCTAAATGATTTTTTTATATTTTTTATGATCCATGAATCACTCATAATAATATTTATGTTCGACATGAATTGATACATAAATGATGAATCAAGTACTTCAAAATTTTTACGGTTCTTTCCTATTATTCCATGGTTTAGATGTATATATTAATGTCATGAAAAATGGATATAATTGACTTTAATGATTTAATAAGAATAAATATGGGAAATAATGTCATCAATTTGAATCACCCCACTATAAGAAAATTGCTTATGATTATCCTAAAGTCAGAATTGAATCAACAAACATCCAACATGTTTTTTTATACATATGGAATAAATCCTTTTATTATACAAAGTAGTACTCAATATAAATTTAGAGTTATTGTAACACCCCAATCTTCAACGATACGCTTATCTTTGAATAATATAGTAGCGTGTGTTTTACGCAACGTCGAGTTCTAACACACACCACAACCAATCAAACTAGCCTTATGAATAGTAATACACACATTTTGAAATTTTATAAATTTTACCTTTCAAAATGGACTTCTTTTTTCAGTTTGGAATATCAAAATTATCTTAGGGTGAATTTTTGGTATTTTTTTGAAAACATTCAATTTTTTATGAATAGTAAAAAAACACTGAGTTATAGTTTAAAACCAAATTTTTATTTAAATAATTATTTATTTAATTTAAATTTAATTAAGGTCAAAATGGATACATAATACTTATATAATTTCAATGTAATTAATTGGAGTTAGTTTGGAATAATTTGAGACATATAAAAAGTTTATGGAACTTTTCACCTTCTTTTACCTACCACCAAGAGAATTTGTAATTTCAAATAAAACATAATTTTACCATATCTATGAATGGAATTTCATAATTCCAAGAGCTATAGTTAATATAAAAGAGTAAAATGTGGTTCAATAAGATAAAAATTATTTTTGGAGAATAGTAACTTTTTACTTTTATTTACAATGGTTAAAAGTAAATAGGGTATTTAAGGGTAACAATGATATTAATATTACCCTAAAACATGTTATAATTCTATTAAACAAGTGTATCTCGACCAAAAACAACCTAAGAAATAAAAAATTATCATTTAGTTCTACTTGGATTAGATTAGTACATTTATTATTATTTAATTCAAAGAAGAGTTAAAAGAGTTAAAATCAAAGATAAATTACTAAATATTTTTTAATATAGGGTTATACATATGATAAATTAGATTATAAATATTAATTAGAAAGATAAAAATATTTCCTACATAATTGTATTTTATTTATAATTTTTAGATGTTATATAATTTCATTTATTTATGACACAATGGTGATGCAGTAATTACATAATTAATGAAATATTAAAATAATTTATATTATAAATATCACAATAAATGTAATTTGAGACATTTTATGAATTACACTAATTTTATAGGTTAAAATGACATAATATGATTGGTTATAGAAATTATTTTCGAAGTAATAATGCGGTTATGAAATTATCAAAAACATAATACCCAATAGTGTCACAATTGACATAAAAGTGTTTTTAAAACAAGTATAATATTATTAATTTATATTCTATTCCTAAAAATCTATGGTTCAGCCAAAGGACTTATATAATTATAGTTATATCATTAATGGAACATTTTTGTGTCTCTTGAAGGTATATAGTATGTTTATTAATTATATAATATAAAAATACAAAGAGACATGGTAAATGTCAAACTATTTAACTAAGAGTTAAATATAAATGATAAGGTTAATATAGTGAACACAACAGGTCTAAAATCTATTGAATGAAATGATTTAGACCCATCCCCTCCTTAAAATTTAAATAATATACTTTGGAGCCATTAGAAACAAAATATGAATTTATTATAAAATAATATTTCTAGCTTTTCCAAAGGTGACCCTCACCTCTCTTATAAAAGGGAACTCCCCCTTCTCTAATTCACACCTTCAAAGCCTTTTGGCTCGGCCAAAACCTGCCCAAATATTCTCTAAAATTCCCTCACTTCATCATAGAGGCCTTATTTTGATCATAATTCCATCCTATGGAGACCTTTTGATCAAATAAAAAGGGAGAACCCGAAAAGAGGTAATGTTTTCACCAACCTCTTTCATGTTTCTTTCTTCTTCAACTTCTTTTTTAATTGTTATTTCTATTATAAAATAATAAATCCGGTATATTATATATACTATGATGTTATTATAAATATGGTACATCCATAATCATTGTTTTATCCATCCATTTAATGACATGTCACCATACGTGCGTACGTACGGCTTACCGTCTCCACGTCGTGGTGTAATTGTTATTCAAAACATTATTATTTTGATGGGTATGATAATGATGTGTAATTGATGTAAATAATACATATAACATGATAATTATTCTATATATATATGATATTCCACCCATTTATATATTATTTTCATATTAAAATAATGATATTGTCGCTCGTGCGTACATCCAGACTACCATCTCCACGAACACGATGAGATTCCTTAACCAACGTATCCATTCAAGTATAATTTTAATTGATGATTAAAAATAATGTTAAGGGCTTTATAAAATTATGGATATTAATTAGATACAACCTATCCATAGAAAACATGGCTTATGTAACAAAAAATATAAAATAAAACGAGTAAGTTAACACCCGAAACGACGATAATACTAATATATTATTAACAATGCTTTATTAAAAGATCATATATGATATCATATTAATGTATATGATTCTTGTATAATTTTATAACAATTATTTCACCATTATACATGATTTTATCCTATCCTCAACCATGGAAAAGTACAAGGTAAGGGTTTATTTCACAATATCTTCATTATCTGATGTTTTTATACGTAATTATCTACTGGGACCTCTTTATCATCCACATCCATGTCTCATAAAAATTTATTTCAAATCATTCTTACCATTTTACAGAATATGGGTTAATTTCATTTATACCCTTGTTGACTTTTTAGAATATGTATATAAATGATGCTTTTTTCCATTTTCCAAACAAAGTCTTTTTTAACCTTTTCGACAGAATTTGGGTAAGAATGTCTTCTTTAACTTATACGGCATGTGCGGCTATTTTCTGCCGTTATAAAATCGTCAAAGCTTCCCTTATAAGATTATAAAAATATTTTCCAAGTAAATTTTTTATTTTATAATTATGTGACTTTTAAATTAATTCAAAAAAGAGATATTTCCATCAAATAGTTTTGATTTCATATATGTCAACATCCTTTGATGGATTTTTAGATTATTTAAAGTTGATTTATTATGATACAAAACTTCCATATTTTATTTAAGGATTTTTGATATGTTTAACTATGGATGTGTTATTTTTATACCATTCATGGTTTATGGAGAATGTATTAACATTTTGTATAATAGTTTTAATACGAATGTTTATGTTATGTTTAAACCTGTTCATATGAGGAATGAATTGGACTTAATAAGTGACGGGTGGAGCCCACTATAGCTCCTCGATGCATCGGTAGGTCTGGTGAGACAAACTAGTGTCTTGGAAAAAGTCCTTGAAAAAATCTTATTTGTATTCTTGGCAAAAGGCCTAGACTATGTGGTTATGATAGTATGGGAATATTGAATTCCATCATTATGAAAGTGGTTATTGACATTTCTTGGGATTATTTGACTAGTATAATATCCATGTGAATATGTAAATGAAATTATTTCGTTTTATATTTTCTATATGAGGCTGAATTTCAGGTTTAAATGATTTCTGTTTTAGTTATAAATTGCCTTAAATGTTTATGCTTATTTATGAATGTTTCCTCTATATTGTTATCCTTATTGAGAATCTGAGATCACCCCTTTCAATGTGTTAGTTTTCCCAGGTTGTGAAGAAGTATTTAATGAATGACCTGCATGGATAGTATAAGGGGATATGAGTATGGAGACAAGTTGTTGTTGTAGTTTTCACTTTTGGATGTAATGTAAACTTTATGAATGTGTCTAGTGTTTCCAAGGCTACTAAACTAATCGTTCTTTCGAGACTTGTTCTTTTGTGATCATGTCAATATTATGTAATAATGCAATGACTATGGGTAACTCGGGTCGGTGCATTACAGTTGGTATCAGAGGAATTTTAGTACAATCCTTGGAAACTAGATTTATATAATATCTAATTAGAGCACATAGACCTAAGATGGACATTGAAGATTTATATAGAAGAATTTCCTAGAATTTTGTTATTGTAGAGATTTTGTGAGTTTTTCGAGAAATAAATCCCTGTCTGGATACGAGGAGATAGAGGTGGGTCTGGCACAGATGTACCTAGGGGTAAAACCTGAAAACACTAATTTGAGCTTGACTCAAACAAGAACTGGTGCACGACAACGGGCCTTGCTGTACTCTTGGTTATGACACTCCTGGGGGATATGCTTTGGATTATTCTCATATTCATTAAAAACCATTAGTAAAGGTTTATGAGTATATAATTCCTCAAAGAAAACATATTTATGATTATAGATTATGTCCATAAATAGTTCAATTTATGTTAAGTGTTTTACAAGTATGGAATTATGTATTTTGATTCATAAACAGATCTAGTTTATGCCATTTTTTGGAAATGGCCCCAATTGGAAGAAATGGAAACTGTATCATTGCACACACTGTTTGTAGGGATTTCCATCCTACTAAAGATAATTATATTGGAGCTGTTGATGCAACTGGTGCTGATCAGCTAATCACCATACTACGAAAACTCACCCAGGTTATGAATAAAAACCATACTCATATAGAGTACCCAGATTCACAGCATGGAGGATCAATGTTAGATCGCTTCATGAGGAAAAAACCACCAACATTCAATGGTAGTACTAATCCAAAAGTAGCTGAGAAATGGATAAATTCCTTAGAGAAAATATTCCTTTCCTGGAGGAGTAGTGAAAGGGAAAAAGTTATCATGCCAGTTTACTGCCTCACTGGAGATGCTGATCAATGGTGGTCACTAATTCAAAACACAAAGGAAGATGATGATGTATCAAATATGGAATGGAGGGATTTGATAGAGATTTTCATAGAAAAATATATTCCTCCTGACCATCGAGCAGATATGGAAAGTAAAATTTGGAGTCTGAGACAAAAGGAGGATGAGAAGGTCGCAAAGTATGAGGCTAGCTTTACAAGGTTAGAAAGGTATACTGGAGATTATATACGTAACAGAAGAAGTAATATTGATAATTTCATTTATGGGTTAATTCATTTCTTCATCGAGCATTAGGGTCACAATCCTTCTCGTCATACGAAGATATTGTCTCATTTTCTATCAAGACAGAAAAAATAATTCTATAAGTCTTACGACTTTAATGCAAAGCAAGAGAAGAAGAGATATTTTTATCACTCCGGAAATGGAAATAAACGGGAGAAGGGAAAAGTTGATTATCCATCCTGTAGTAAATTTGGGAAGAAACACCCCAGTACATTCTTGAAACGAAAAGGAGTCTGTTACAAGTGTGGTGAAAAAGGCCACCGTGATCCTGATTGCATGGGGAATAAAGAAGCTACCAATGTTCAATGCTACAACTGCAGGGAGATGGGACATTATGAAAATTAATGTCCAAAGCGTCAGGGGAACTTAATGCAGAAAATTCCATGGGATCAAGACCAAGCTTATACTATCACTACTGTTGAGGTAGAAGATCTAAAAGTCGTGGTGGCAGGTAATTTAATGGTTTCCTCATGTTTAGCAAATGCATTATTTGATTATGGATCATCGCATTGTTTCATATCATCCCAGTTTGCTAAGATAATTTGATATTTCAAATTTTATTTAACAAGAGTGTTGTCAGTCAAAACTCTTAAGGAAAGTATCATTGCAATAATATTTTGTGAATCTGTCCCCATTAGAGCACATAAATGTTCATTATATGCGGATCTCATCATCATATCTATGATTGAATTTGATATAATCCTCTGTATGGAATGGATTTCAGACCATGATGGAAAAATTTATTGTAAGAAGAGGGAGGTTACTATTTTTGATGATGATAATAAAGAACACCTTATCTTTATAGAGGAATCATTACCACCGAATTATTAACTAGATCCACCCCCAGTAGCCCAACTAAATTCAATTATCGGAGAGGAAGAGAATGAAATAACTGTGGGTGGGGAAAGGAATGTTCATATAGGGGATGTACCTATTGTTAATGAATATGTATATGTGTTTCCAGAAGATTTACCTGTACATCCTCCAGAATGAGAAATTGAGTTTTCAATTGATTTAATTCTTATTTCAAGGCCTATATCAAATACCCCTTATAAAATGGCCATTGTGGAATTAGTTGAACTAAAGAAACAACTAGAGGAATTGAGTAATAATGGATTTATTCCCCCTATTGTTTCTCTATGGGGATCCCATATCCTTTTTGATAAAAATAAAGATGTATCTATGAGGTTATGTATCAACTATATGGAGATCAATGCTATAACAATAAAGAACAAGTATCCCCTATCTCGCATTGATGATTTATTCGACCAAATACATGGAGCTAAATAATTTTCAAAGATTGACCTTCAATCTGGATACCATCAATTGTCAGTAAAGATTGAAGACATTAAGAAGAAAACATTTTGAACGAGGAAGGGGCACTACGATTTTACAGTAATGGCTTTTGGGCTGACTAGTGCACCCTCTATTTTCATGGATCTAATGAACAGAGTTTTCAAGGAATATCTAAATGATTTTGTAGTGGTAATTATTGATGATATATTGGTATATTACAAAAGAAATGAAGACCATGATAATAACTTGAGCATTATCCTGAAGACTCTAAGAAGACATGAATTATATGTGATGTTTAGCAAGTGTGAATTCTGGCTCCAGGAGCTCTCTTTTCTTGGAAAAATCGTCTCTAAAGATGGTATCTCTATTGAACATTATAAGACCAAGCAAATCAAATAATGGCATACACCGATGAGTATAACTGATGTATACAGTTTTATTGGCTTAGCAGGTTATTATCGGCATTTCATCCAGAACATTGCCCGATTGGCTAACCCATTAACAAAGATCACTTGAAAATGGGTTAAATTTGTTTGGAAAAAATAGTCAGAATAATGTTTTGAATAACTGAAGAGAATATTATTCAATGCTACTATATTGAATCTACCATCAGGGAATGATGGGTTTGTTGTTTATAGTGATGCATCAAAGAAAGGACTTGGTTGTGTCCTCATGAAGAATGGTAGGGTTATTTCCTATACATCACGATAGCTAAAAATTCAGGAGAAAAACTATCCTACTCATGATCTTGAGTTAGCTTCTGTAATATTTTATTTGAAGATTTGGAGACATTATCTCTAGGGTTAAAAATGTGAGATTTATACTGATCACAAGAGTTTTAAGTATATTTTCTCATAGAAATAACTCAACATGAGGGAAAGTCGATGGCTTGAATTACTCAAGGATTATTATTGCACGATACACTACCACCTGAGGAAGGAAAATAAGGTGGCATACGCTTTGAGTAGAAAATATCATGGAGATTCGAACATGATGAGTGTTCAAAGGGATCCAATTTTCATTGATCTAGTAAAGTTGGATATGGTAATCACCATGGAAGGTGAAACATCAATACTTTTTCAAATGGTTTCCAAACCATATTTACAAGAAAAGATTAAGAGTTCTATGACTGAGGATGATGAATTTCAAAATAAGATTAATGCTGTGAATGATGGGAGATTGAGAGACATTGTGTATGGAGAATGAATTTTGAAATTTGGGAAGAGACTTTGTGTTACAGATATACCTAATCTGAAAAGGGAATTGTTATATGATGCTCATAGCTCTAATTTCTCTATACACCCTAGGAGCACCAAAATGTATAGAGATTTGAAGGAACATTTTTGGTTGGAAAAAATGAAGTGGGAGATTGATGATTTTGTGTGAATATGTATGGTTTGTAAACAAGTGAAAGCTGGAAGGCAAAAGACAGGAGATTTCATGCAACCTCTTCCCATACTGGAGTGGAAATGGGATAATATTACGATGGACTTTGTCATGGGGATACAAAGGACTCCTATAATGAACGATGCAATATGGGTAATTGTTTATCATCATACCATGTTAGAACATTTTCTTTATATAAGAGAAGATCTACCACTGGAACATCTTGCAAGACTATATATTAATGATGTTGTGAGACTTCAAGGAGTACCCCTGTCGATTATTTCTGATCACGATCCTAGTTTTACTTCGAGAATCTGGAAAAGTCTTCAGAAAGCCATGGATGCAGACCATAGTTTGAGCACTAACTCTCACCCTCAAATAGATCCAAAATAATAACGGACTATTCAAACTTTAGATGACATGTTGAGATCATGCTCACTTGACTTTCAGGGTATGTGGGATAAATATTTACCTCTGGTGAAAATTTCCTATAACAATAGCTTCCATTCAAGTATTCAGATGGCACCATATGAAGCATTGTGTGGAAAGAGATGTCGCACACCAACCTGTTGTGATGATGTTGGTGAAAGAAAACTCGTAGGCCCAAAACTGGTGGAGGAATCGATGGAAAAGGTGAAGGTAATCCAAAAACACATCAAAGCAGCTCAAAGTAGGCAGAAGAGCTATGCCGATAATCGAAGGAAGGATTTTGAATTTCAGGTAGGAGATCATGTTTTCGTGAAGGTATCTCCATGGAAGGGAGTTATAAATTTCTGTAAGAAATGTAAATTGAGTCCCAGGTACACCAGACCTTTCTAAATTCTAGAAGGAATTGGTTTTGTAGCTTACCGTTTGGCAATGCTACCAAATCTCCTTAAAGTTCACAATGTGTTCCACGTATCATTGTTGAGAAAATACATGCCTGACCAAACGCATGTACTCACCTGTGAGGAATTAGAACTATAACATGATATTTCTTATTGTGAAGAGCATGTCAGGATTATTGATACCAGAGAACAAGTGCTGAGAAACCGGACGACTCGTCTGGTAATAATTCTATGGAGATACTATAAGATGGAAGATGCAACGTGGGAAACTGATGAACTTTTGATGAAAAATCACATGTGTCTTTTAAGGCGTTAGTATTCTATAAATTTATAGGAAGAATTTATTTGAAGGAGGGGAGAATGTAAAACCCCAAGCTTACACGGTACGCTTCTCTTTAAATAATACAGTAGCGTGTGTTGTACGCAACTTTGAGTTCTAACACACACTACAACAAATAAAACTAGTCGTTATTAATGTTAATACCCACTTTTTAAAATTTTATAAATTTTAACATTCAAAATGGAATTCATTTTTAGATTCATAATATCGAAATTAGCTTAGGGTGAATTTTTGGTATTTTTTTGAAAACATTAAATTTTTTGATAAATAGTGAAAAACATTGAGTAATAGTTTAAAACCAAATTTTTATTTAAATAATTATCTATTTTATTTAAAATTAATTAATGTCAAAATGGATACATAATACCTATATAAGTTCAATGTAATTCATTGGTGTTATTTTTGAATAATTTTCATATATAAAAATTTTATGGAACTTTTAACTGTCTTTTACCCACCTCCTAGCTAAATTTGGAAATTCACATAAAACATAATTTTATTGCTTCTGTGAGAGAAATTTCAAACATATGAGTGACATGGTTAATAGGAAGAATTAAATTGTGGTTCAATAAAATAAAAATAATTTTTGATTAATAGTAACAGTTTACCTTTATTTACCACAGTTAAAAGTAAATATGGTAATTAAGGGTAAAACTGATATTAATATTACCCTAAGACATGTCTTAATACTATTGGAAAAATGTTGATCGATAAAAAAAATACTTAGGACTATGATATTATCATTTAGATCCATATGGATTAGATTAGGACATTTATTATTATTTAACTCAAAGAAGATTTAAAAGAGTTAAAATCAATGTTTAATTACTAATTTATTTTAATATAAGGTTATAGATAATATAAATTCAATTATAAATATTCATTAGAAAGATAAAAATATTTCCTACCTAATTTTATTTTATATATAATTTTTATACATTAAATAATTTAATTTATTTTTGATCCAATTGTGATGCGTTAATTACCTAATTCATTAAATATTAAACGAATTGATATTATAAATATCAAAATAAATGTAATTTGAGACTTTTATGAATTAAACTATTTTTCTAGGTTAATATGACATATTTATATTGGTTATAGTATTTTTTTTGAAGTAATAATGCTGTTATGAAATTATCAAAAACAAAATACCCAATAGTGTCAAAATTGACATTAAAGAGTTTTTAAAACAAATATTATATTATTAATTGATATTATATTCCCAAAAATATATGGTTCAGTAAAATGTCTTATATAATTATATCTGTATCCTTAATGGACAACTTGGGGGGTCACTTGTAGGTATATAGTATTTTTATTAACTAAATATTATAAAAATACAAAGAGACATGGTAAATGTAAAACTATTTAACAAAGAGTTAAATATAAATGATATGGTTAATATAGTCACACAAAACTCTCTAAAATCTATTGATTGAAGGTATTTAGAACCATAACCTCCTTAACAATTAAATAATATACGTTTTAGCCATTAGAATCTGAATATGAATTTATTATAAAATAATATTGCTATTTTTTCCAAAGGTGCCCCTCACCCCTCTTATAAAAGGGCACTCCCTCGTCTCTCTAATTCACACATTCAAAGCCTTTTGGATCAGCCAACCCCAACCCAAATATTCTCTCAACTTTCCTAACTTCAACATATAGGCCTTATTTTGATCATAAAGGCATCCTAAGGAGCCAATTTGATCAAATCAAAAAGAAGAACCCGAAGAAGAGGTAATGATTTCACCACACTCTTTCAAGTTCCTTTCTTCTTCAACTTCTTCTTTCTTTGTTATTTCCATTATTAAATAATAACTCCTGTATATTATAAAAACTATGATGTTATAATAAATATTTTAAATCCATATTAATTATTCTATCTATCCTTTTAATGAAATGTCACCAAACGTGCGTACGTACGGCTTACCGTCTCCACGTCGTGATGTAATTGTTATGCAAAACATTAGTATTTTGATGTGTATGATAATGATGTGTAATTGATGTAAGTAATAAAAATAACATTATAATTATTCTTTATATATGATATACCATCCATTTATATATTATTTTAATATCAAAAGAATGATAATGCCGCTCGTGCATACATATAGACTACCGTCTCGACAAACATGATAAGATTCATTCACCGTCGTGTCCATTCAAGTATAATTCTCATTTTGTGATTAAAAATAATTTTTAGGGACTTTATATCAGTCTAGATATGAATAAGATACAACCTATACATAACAAACACGACTTATGTAACAATACATAAAAAAGAAAATGAGTAAGTTAACACCCCAAACGACGACAATACTAAGATATTATTAACAAAGCAATGTTAAAGATCATATATGATATCATATTAATGTATATGATTCATGTATAAATTAATAACAATTATTTAACCATTATAAAAGAATTCAACATACCCTCAACCAAGGAAATTTACAAGGTAAGGGTTTATTTCACAATCTCTTCAATATCCATGATTGTTTATACGTAATTATCTACTGGGACCTCTTTATCATCCACATCCATGTTTCTTAAAAAATTTATTTCAAATAATTCTTAATATTTTAAAAACTATGGGTTAAAGTAATTTATACCATTTTTTACTTTTTATATGATATTTAGAAAGGAATCTTTATGTCATTTTCCAAACAAGGTCCTTTTTAACCTTTTCGACAGAATTAATGTAAGAATGTATTTTTTAACTTATACACCAGGTGTTGCTATTTTCCGCCATTATAAAATCATAGAAGCTTATTTTAAAATAATAAAAGAATATTTTCAAATTAAATGTTTTATTTTATAATTATGTGACTTTTAAATGATTAAAAAAATAGGTATTTCACTCAAATCATTTTGATTTCATCTATGTCAACATCCTTTGATGGATTTAATCTTATTTGAAGTTGATTTATTTTGATACAAAACTTACATATTGTATTGAAGGTTTTGTGATATGTTTGATTGTGGGTGTTTTATTTTTATACCATTCATGGTTTGTGGAGAATGTATAAACATTTCGTATGTTCATTTTAATACGAATGTTTATGTTATGTTTAAACCTGTTCATATGAGGAATGCATTGAAATTTATAAGTGATGGGTGGAGCCTTCTATATCTCTTGAATGCATTGGTAGGTCTCAGGAGACAAACTAGTGTCTTGTCATAAGGCCTTGACAAAATCTTATTTGTAGTTTTGGCACAAGGCCTTGACTATGTGGTTATCATAGTCTTGCGTTATGCATTCCATCATTATGAAAGTGGTTATTTATATTGCATGTGATTATTAGACAATTATAATATCCATGTGAATATGTAAATGGAATTATTTCATTTTATCTTTTCCATATTATTATGAAGTTCAAGTTCAAAAGGATTTTGTTTTATTTATACATTGGCTTAAATGTTTATGTTTATTTATGAAAGTTTCCGCTATATTGTTATCCTTACTGAGCATCGGAGCTCACCCATTTCAATGATTTATTTTTCCAGGATGTGTAGAAGTATTTTATGGATGACCTGTAGGGATAGTAGAAGGGGATATGAGTGTGGAAAAATTATGTTGTTGTAGTTTTCACTTTATGATGTAATTTAAACATTATAAATGAATCTAGTGTTTCCAAGGCTACTAAACTAATCGGTCTTTGGAGATTTGATCTTCTGTGATCATGACAATGTTATGTAATAATGCCCCGAATTTGGTTAACTATGGTTGGAGAATTACAATTATGTTGGTAAAATATAAATTTCCTACATGGTCATACATGGTGTTAAAATAAATTTTTTTCCTCTTTTTAAATCTGGACTCAAAAACCATGGTAATGATATTGATGTGTACATGGATCCATTGAGAGAATATCTAATTTTTTTGGGATATTGGCTTTATAATATAGGATTTTCAAAGAAGTGAATAATTCACATTGAGGGATATTTTATATAGGATGATAATTGAATTTTTCTTTTATATAAATTTTTCATGATTTAACAATAAAGAAATGTTGGAGTGTCCTATTTTGGAATAATGTACAGTCTTAGTTTCATAGATATAAATCATCCATTACTTTATTTTCATGACATAATTTGTTTACCTCAATTATATAAATACTAACCATGGAAGATAGTATTCAATGAGAATAATGAATGTGGTAAAACACCATCTCCAATAATGTGTTATCAAATATCAATTGAAGTAAAATATATTGACACAGTTTTTGGTAAATAATTTTTGAAACACCTGAGGAAATCAGGTAGGAAAAAGATTACTTTTCGTTTAATTATCATAGTAGATTTTTTATACATCTAAAATATTTTTTATTTCATGTATGTAGAATTTTTTTTGTTATTGTTATTATCACAATAATAAAAATTCCTAGAAAAAATATTGTATAATGGAAAGGATGAACATGATATAAATAATGATAAGTAGTTAGAAATAGTGAAGGGTAAAAGGAAGAATTTAATTCCCCTAGTAGCATACACTCATTCCAGATAAGAAAAATTACAAATTTTCTTTTTATGTAATGGTGTAAATGTTCTATATGGGTATTCATGAAATATCATGAATTAAATTTCATTGTATAATTTTAGTTTAGATGGAATAGAATCAAAAAATATAATTTTTTTATGAAATATTTGATGTCAACTGATTTATGTTAATTTTTTATTAAAAATGTACAAAATATATTATCCAGACTCTTATTCATTTTATAATCTATATTTATTAATGTTATAGAACATGAAAATATTATAATCACAAAGAAAGAAGTTGTAGTCATAATATGTGAATTAGAGAAATTATTCCCATTATAATTATTTGATATAATGATAATACTAATTGTTCAATTGGTTGAGGAGGTTAATCTATGTTGTACTATCCAAAAAAATTAGAAGTACCCATTTAATGGTATATGAATAATTTAAATCTATACGTCATGAATCAAAGTTGAACAGAAGGATGATTTGTTAAACTAAATATTATGAAATAAGCTATTGAATTATATACTGATTACATGTTAGATGTTGATAGAATTAGTCTCCCAAAGTAACATCACACCAAACGCCTTATCAGAAAAGTGATTTCTAGAATATATATTATTATAAATATCATTATAGGGGAGATCATGTTCAAATTTACATATTATTAAATAGTAACGATGTGGATCCATTTGGTGATGCCCATAAATATATTCAAAATATTTAAATTCATCAAGGGATATAGGATGAATATCACATACACAAAATTAATAGTTTATATGTTTGTTTTGAAATCATACGTATAAGGAATTATCTAAAAATAAAAATTCACTGGTTGAAAATCTATGATGGCTTGGGATATGACTAAATTTAAATGTTATATCATACACTAGTTTTTAAATTAATTATTATCTATTCATCAAAATAGAACATGATAAATATAGAAGGATGAAAAATAGTGGTGTCACACTTGTGAAGGATGTGATGCAGATATTTGGTCCCAATAAAATGCATACAGTTTATACGATTATGTCATACTATTACAACATCGGACTGATAAACAAGTTATATTGTTAGAAATTTTTATGTGTCAATTTTTTATTTAAAATAAGTTGAAAACAGTAGTGCCATGAATGTTGGGAAATGAGATGCATAAGGGTGAATTTCAGTGTTGAAGGGTGTAAAAATGATCTATTCATAATGGAATATCATGAGATTCTAGTATCATATATCTGAGTTATAGAAAACAAATTCCCAATTTTACTACTACTGACTAAAACAACTATTGGGTCATATGAAAATTCAGTCAAGGATAACCCTCCCATTGAGAGATCATAATGATTTCATGAAGGTAAAAATATATATAATGAGTTGTACCTTAGAAGAGGCCTCAAATATGGTATTTGAATTATTTATAGATGATCTAAATACCTTCAACTATTAAGGAATATAAAACAATTATAGTTATCAGGTAAAAGTATTTTTAATATACAATGCTTCTCTACATAATAGTATATGTTCTATATTGTATTTATGTAATCTAAATTAAAATTTTGACTAATCATGAATATAATGAATTCATAACTAGATGATGCTACCAATATCATTGGAGAAAAGATGGTTGATACTAAAACAATATAATTATTTTGTGATCAAAATCATGCTGATGAAAAAAGAAGAAGAAAAAAGAATCAATATATTGACTAAAATTATCATGGAAAGAATAAAGGATATTAAATTTTAGGTTAGATGTAATCAATGTGGAAAACCATTCCAGAATTAAATGTTCATTAGTTATGTTGGGGTCACAATGATGATGAATGTTTTAGTTGATATTGATTCATGGTTTATGTTTATTATGTAACAAAGAAACCCTATGGGTAGATATAAAGGTAATATTATGATATACATTCTATATTTTACTGAAAATTTATATAATAATATATTTATATATTTTCATCGTCCCTTTCATTGTTCATTTGTTTCAGATAATTTAAATAAAAAATATCTGTTAGTGGCTATTGGGAAATCCCATAGAGGCTTATACATACATATTAAAAAGTTTTATTTTATGTATCCTTAGAGTAAAATAAATCCCCACCAACAAATTATGCATGCATTCATTAAGAAATAATAATTATTAAATTATTTTATCATTTTACATGATGCGAAATCATGTTAGGATTATAGTAGATGATAATATATAATTTTAAATTATTTATTTTATACAATTTTATTCATAATTAACAAATTATAAAACTCAAAAAAGGAGTTCTAAAAATAAAGAATTGGAATCAAAATTAGTATACCCCTATAAAAAATGGACTGGGTAAAATTTACTTGAGAATAAAATTATATTTATGTTAAATAAATATTAAAGGTTTTATGTGATATAAAAAAACATTATTTCCTTTATTTTTTATGAAAATTGATGAATCGAAATATTAATCCTCTTCCCTCCCATGTCATGTGCTATGGAATGAGGCCCATGAGAGTAAATAGGGTAAACTAGTTTATGAAAACATAAAAGAAGTTTGGGAAAGATTTATTATAATGACATAATATTAATTTTTTATTATTTATAATCATATTACATAAAACTATTTTTTAAATTAATATGTATATTATACATCATAAACACAACAATTAGCAGTGACCATTCCTACAAAAAAACTACTTTTAGTATATTTGAAGGCGCCAAAACAATATGGTCACATTAGACATATAGGTTTTGGAATGTCACCTTGAACATATTTTTTGAAAAAACATTAAAAGATTATACATATTGAATTATGAATGGAATGAAGTTGAAAATAGATTATTTTCAATATATTATTATTCTTCCTAGTTTCACATACCTATATATTTCATAGGATCAAATAGATGTAGTAGTTGAACAAATATCAGAACATAAAGAGCCAATTTACCCAACTATATTTGAGCCTATTCATTCGCATCAACAAAATACCTTACTTGTTGTAATTAATTTTTTCATTACTCATTCTCTTAAATTTGAATAGATTAACATATGATATGATTATATTACCAAAATTTTATCTAGGTATGTTCCATATTAATTTTTCTATCATCACTCACGAACTACATTATTTTGATAGGTACAATAAATATTTTTTATGAGACATGATACACAAAAAACTACTCCCAAAAGATCACATGGGAGTTGGAATTGAAGTAGTTTCAGACTCGAGTTCTATGTTGCTTGTTCAACATGATAATCCATATATTACAACGGTCAGTGATACTATGTGAACATTCCTAGTATGGATGTATAATATTATAATTATACATGACATATATACACAAAAAAGTCAAATTAAAAACCTATAAAAGTTGATGAAAAATGTCTTATGTTATGTATGGTATTATATATTGTTAAAACAATGGGTAAATGGAAGGTTGAATCACAAAAATCTCATGCATCAATAAAGAAACAAATATGACCATATGGTAGTACTTTAACCCCAATAGTTCCACTAGAGCATATATTGACATTAAAAGTTCATGGAATCACAACAATAATATATGGTGATGTTTCCTACATTCAATATGATGACAAAATATTTTGAAATTATCTTATAAAAATGGATGGTCTCGAAAATATAAATTGTATTCTCATGTATGAAGGGGTATAAGTCTCATATGGCGTAACACCCCAACCCCAGTTACCAGAGTCAGTGCATTGTTACATAACATTGGCATGATCACAAAAGATCAAATCTCGAAAGAACGATTAGTTTAGTAGCCTGGGAAACAGTAGATACATTCATAAAGTTTACATTACATCATAAAGTGAAAACAACAACTACATCTTGTCTACACAGTCATATCCCCTTATACTATCCCTACAGATCATTCATAAAATACTTCTTCACATCCTGGGAAAAATAAAAAATTGAAAGGGGTGATCTCAGATGCTCAATAAGGATAACAATATAGAGGAAACTTTCATAAATAAGCATAAACATTTAAGGCAGTGTATAACTAAAACAAAAGCCTTTTAAAATTTAAATTCAGCATAATATGGAAATGATATAAGGAAATAATTCCAGTTACATAGTCCCATGGATATTATACTAGTTTAATAATCAAATGAAATATCAATAACCACTTTCATAATGATGGAATGCATAATGCCAGACTATTATAACAACATTGTCAAGGCCTTATGCCATGAATACAAATAAGATTTTTTGAAGGCCTTGTGATAAGACACTAGTTTGTCTCATGAGACCTACCGATGCATCATGGATCTATATCGGGCTCCAACCGCCACTTATTAAGTCCAAGGCATTCCTCATATAAATAGGTTTAAACATAACATAAACATTCGTATTAAAACTAGAATACGAAATGTTAATACATTCTCCATATACTTGAATGGTATAAAAATAACACAACCACAATCATAAATATCACAAAAACTTCAATAAAATATTGATGTTTTGTATCATAATAAATACTCTTCATATAAGCTAAAAATCAATCAAAGGATGTTGACATAGATGAAATAAAAACTATTTGAGAGAAATATCTCTTTTTTTGAAATCATTTAAAAGTCACATAATTATAAAATAAAACATTTAATTTGAAAATATATTTATAAGTTTTTATGGGAAGCTTAGAAAATTTTATGACGGTGGAAAATTTCCACACCTGCTGTATAAGTTAAAAAAGACATTCTTACCTTAATTCTATCGAAAAGGTTAAAAAGGTCCTTGTTTGGAAAATGATAGAAGTATTCCTTTATAAACATATTAAAAAAAGTCAACAAGGATATAAATATCTATATACCATAGTCTATAAAATAGTAACAATTATTTGAAATGCAATTTTAAGAAACATGGATGTGGTTGATAAAGAGGTCCCAATAGATAATTACGTATAAACAACCTCAAATATTGATGATATTGTGAAATAAACCCTTAACTTGGAGTTTTCCTTGGTTTATGGTAGGATATAATTCTATATAATGGTGAAATAATTTTTATTAAATTATAAAATAATCATATAGATTAATATGATATCATATATGATCTTTTAATATTTCTTTGTTAATAATATCTTAGTATTATCGTTGTTTTGGGTGTTAACTTTCTCGTTTTCTTTTGTATGGTTTGTTACATAAGCCACGATTCTTATGGATAGGTTGAATCTTATTCATATACATAATTATATAAAGTCCTAAAAAATTATTTTTAATCATCAAATGAGAATTAGACTTGAATGGATATGATGGTGAATGAATCTCATCGTGTTCGTGGAGACGGTAGTCCGTACGTACGCACGAGCGACAATATCATTCTTTTGATATAAAAATAATATATAAATTGATGTTATATAACATATATAGAATTATTATCATGTTATATTTATTATTTAGATAAATTACACATCACTATCAAACCCATCAAAATATTAATGTTTTGAATAACAATAACACCAGGACGTGGAGACGGTAAGTCGTACGTACGGACGTATAGAGACATGTCATTCAAAAGTATAGATAGAATAGTTAATATGGATGTAAAATATTTATAATAATGTCATAGTATATACGATATTCAAGAGTTATTATTTTACAATGGAAATGAAAAAGAAAGAAGAAGTTGAATAAGAAAGGGACATGAAAGAGGGTGGTGAAAACATTACCTCTTCTTCGGGTTCTTTCTTTTGATTTGATAAAAGGGAACCATAGATGGGATTTCTGAACCAAATAAGGACTTTAGGTTGATTTGAGGGATGTTGAGAGAATATTTGGGTAGGGGATGTCCGAGCCAAATGGCTTTGATGCTGTGAAATAGAGAGAAGGGGGAGTTCCCTTTTATAATAGAGGTGAGGGTCACCCTTGGATAAGCTAGAAATATTGTATTAAAATAAATTCATATTCGGTTTATAATGTCTCAAAAGTGGATTATTTAAAGCTTATGGTGGTTATGGGTCTAAATAATTTAAAAAAATATATTTTAGATCGTTTTGGGTCACTAAATAAACCTTATCAATTATATTTAACTCTTAGTTAAATAGTTCGACATTTACCATGTCTCTTTCCATTTTTATAATATATAGTTGATAAACTTAATATATATCTACAAGTGACCCCAAAGTTGTCTAATAATGATACACCTATCATTATATAAGTCCTTTGGTAGAACCTTAGATTTTGAGGAGTAGAATATCACTTAATAATATAATATTTGTTTTAAAAATTCATTTATGTCAATTTTGACACTATTTGGAATTTTGCTTTTTGATAATTTCATAACTGCATTATTACTTCGTAAACAATTTATATAACCAATCCTAATATGTCATATTAACCTATAAAATTATTGGAATTCATAATAAGTCTCAAATTACATTTATTTGGATATTTATAATATCAATTATTATAATATTTCAATAATTATGTAATTATTGCATCACCATTATTCTATAAATAAATTAAATAATTTATTGTATACAAATTATAAATAAACTATAATTATGTATGAAATAGTTTTATCTTTCTAATGAATACTTATAATCGAATTTATATTATGTATAACCCTATATTAAAAATGTTTTAGTAATTAAACATTGATTTTAACTCTTTTAACTCTTCTTTGAATTAAATAATAATAATTGTCCTAATCTAAACCAAGTGCACCTAAATGATAATATTTTATTCCTAAGGTTTTTTTAGTCTAGGTAAACTTGTCCAATTGAATTAGGACATGTGTTAGGGTAATATTAATATCAATTTTACCCTTAATTACCCTATTTACTTTTACCCGTGGTAAATAAAATAAAAAAGTTACTAATCACAAAAAATTATTTTTATCTTATTGAACCAAATTTTACTCCTTGATATTAACAGTTTCTCTTGGAATTTAGAAATTACACTCACAGAAGCGGCAAAATTATGTTTATTGTGAATTTCCAAATTGTACTCGGAGGTGGGTAAAAGACGGTGAAAAGTTCCATAAAATTTGTATATATATAAAATTATTCTAAACTAAATCCAATGAATTACATTGACCATATATAAGTATTATGTATCCATTTTGACATTAGTTAATGTTAAATAAAATTAATAATTATTTAAATAAAAATTTTGTTTTAAACTATACCTTAGTGTTTTTTCACTATTCATAGAAAATTTAATGTTTTCAGAAAAATACCAAAAATTCACCATAAGCTAATATAGATATTCCAAATCCAAAAATGAAGTCCATTTTGAAAGATAAAATTTATAAAATTTCAAAAAGTTGGTATTATTATTCATAACGGATAGTTTGATTGGTTGTGGTGTGTGTTAGAACTCGAAGTTGCGTACAATATACACTACTGTATCATTCAAAGAGAAGCATACCGTGGAAGCTTGGGGTGTTACATTCTTCCATCCTTCAAATGATTTTTCCCTCAAAATTTCTACAATACTACAATATGAAAAGTCTTGGGTTATTCTTCATCATATGTTCCTCGGGATCCCACGTTGCCACTTCCATCTTATGGTTTCTCCATAGAACTTTTACCTGACGAGTCGTCCGGTTTCTCAACACTTGTTCTCTAGTATCTATAATCCTGATGGGCTCTTCACAATAAGATAGATCAGGTTCCAGTTCTAATTCTTCATAGATGAGTACATGAATTGGGTCAGGCATGTTTTTTATCAACAATGATACGTGGAACACATCGTCAACTTTGGAGAGATTTGGAGGCATTTCCAAACGGTAAGCTACAACACCAATTCGATCTAGAATTTCAAAAGGTCCGATGTACCTGGGACTCAATTTGCCTTTCTTACCGAAATGTATAACTCCCTTCCACAGATATACCTTCAAGAAAACATGATCTCCTACCTAAAATTACAAATCATTCCTTCAATTATCGGTGTAGCTCTTCTGCCTATATTGAGCTGCTTTGATGTGGTTTTGGATTACCTTCACCTTTTCCATCGTTTCCTCCACCAGTTCTGGGCCTACAATTTTTCATTCACCAACGTCATCCCAACAGGCTGGTGTGTAGCATCTCTTTCCATAAAACACTTCATATGGTGCCATACGAATACTTGAATTGAATATATTGTTATAGAAAAATTCCACCAGAGGTAAATATTGATCCCACATACACTGAAAGTCAAGTGAGAATGATATCAACATGTCTTCTAAGGTATGAATAGTCCGTTCTGATTGTCCATATGTTTAAGGTTGGTAGGTAGTTCTCAAATGACATTCAGTATCTTGGGATTTCTAAATACTTTTCTAGAATCTTGAAGTAAAATGGGGATCACGATCAGTAACAATCGATAGGGTTACTCCATGAAGTCTCACATGTTCATTAATATATAGTTTTGCTAGATTTTCCAATGGTAGATTGATGAAGCTAAAATTTTCATATATTATATACTGTATTTCAATGTTCTAAATCCCACCAATGTGTTATTTTATGGGCAATTGTCACATTTTTATGTTTTAGTAGTATTTTGAGCTCAAATGCAAAAATGGCTTAATTTTGGGATTTAACTATTTTATTTGTATTATGTATTTTTTCCATAACATTTTCCAAACTGAACCAAAATGTGAAATTACTTTTTTATAGGTTTCCTTATATCATGGGCCGAGTTTAATCCTTCTGGAGTACCAGATCATTAAATCATTTGGAGGCTCAAAACCTGCTCACAATCCGAACCTCGAAAACTGTGTGAAAATTTGGAAGGTTTTAATACTGAGTTTTTATCTCGATGCTGACCACTCCAATGGCGCTGATATTCAACAAGGCGCTCTAAGAAGAAGTAATGAACAAATTACATTAAAGAGTCCACGTCTGAATCAGATGGTTTCAAGGAATTAAATGCATGGTAAGTTGGAGTTGTGGAAGACACAGAGTCACTTGGACAGATTTAATTACCCGCACCAAAAGAGAAATAACTCCATCATACGTGGACCAATATAGATGAGATTTTGTGTAGGGACGCACCAGAAGATGAGGAACATGTTTAAATAAGGGAACATTTACAAATTCGGTCATTTATGGGGCCTAAATGTCTGTGCAATCTGGAGGACAGAATTGAGTCTAGATTTCATCAACCATTTTCCCTATAAATATGTATCTCTTCTCTCTTTTACAAGGATAGCCATTTTCAAAGGGCAAGATTGAGTATATTTGTTGTAAAAGTTCCTTTTAGTTTTAATATATATTAGTTTAGATTTTCTCTTCATACCACCTTTCTTACATTTATTTTATTTTACATATTCTCTCTCCGTAATTCCCTTCTCAACTCCACTAAAAATGGGGAACTAACCTCGGCGCTTGTTAGAGGGAGGGAATGGTGAGTTGATTGAGTTGTTTTACATTAATTTCTAATCCCTTTATTCAATTATATGATTTTTGGTGGTGGTAAAATCGATTATGGTGAGCGGTCACCCCATTTTCTCTACCACCAATATCTTTTTCCCATTTATAAATTTTTTCTTCCCTTCGCTATTTATGTTGTGCATACGGTGGAGTATGACATGAGTAGTGATGGTCAGCAAAGAGGTATCTGAGCTGACTTTAGGAAGAGAATTACCCCATATGCAGAGGTCTCGGTATGGGGTGATGACATTTCAAATGAGAAGGTGAGGTGTGATAGGTCTTGATCACCTCATTGAATTGAATTTTGAGATTCTTTTTAAACAATGATATCAACCACCACGACCTCCTAAGTACAACTGCCTACCTTCTTTCTTCTAACTTCATTCTGCATTGCATTGCATTATTATTTATTATATTTATATTTTATGTATTCCATTTCTCACCATTTATACTAATATTATATTTTTATATTAGTTATATTATAAATAGTGACAATAGGAAAATAGTGCGTGTGAGCGGCCTCCTTGTGATCGACCCTAGGGTGTGACACTATGGAGCATTATTAGGTAAATAAGAATTTAATTGAATTGTGGTTCGCAAAAAACCACTCTCTTCATAGATATTCTCTTATAATATGAAAATGTGCTTACTTGGTAAGGTGATCACCAATAACTCATATTGCATCGTTCCTTCTAGGTGTCTTTGGTAGCCCCATGACAAAGTCCATCATAATATTATCTAATTTCCACTCCCGTATGGGAAGAGGTTGCATGACTCCTCTAGGTTGTTTCCTTCCAGCTTTCACTTGTTGAAAAACCATGCATCTTGACACAAAATCAGCAATCTCCCTATTCATGTTGTCCCACCAAATATGTTTCTTCAAATCTCTATACATTTTGGTCCCCCTAGAGTGTATAGATAAATTGGAGCTGTGAGCCTCATCTAGAAATTCCCTTTTTCAGATCAGGTATATCGGGAACACAAAGTCTCTTCTCAAATTTCAAAATTTCTTCTTCATACACAATGTCTCTCAATATCCCATCATTCACAGCTATAATATTTTTTTGAAGTTCTTCATCATCTGTCTGAGAACTCCAAATTCCTTCTAGTAAAGATGGTTTGGAAACCATTTGAAAAAGAAATGATATTTCACCTTCCATGGTGATTCCCATATCCACCATTACTAGATCCATGAAAATTGGATCCCTTTCAACTCACATCATGTTCAAAACTCAATGATTTTTTCTCTTGAATGAATCTACCACCATATTTTCCTTCCTCGGGTGGTAGTGTATCGTGAAATAATAATCCTTGAGTAGTTCAAGCCATCAACTTGCCTCATGTTGAGTTCTTTCTGTGAGAAAATATACTTCAATATCTTATGATCAGTATAAATCTCACATTTGTCACCATAGATATAATGTCTCCATGTATTAAAGGAAAATATTATAGCAGCTAACTCAAGATCATGAGTAGGATAGTTTTTCTCATGAATTTTTAGCTGTCGTGAGGCATAGGCAATAACCCTATCATTCTCCATAAGGACAAAACCAAGTCATTTCGTCGATGCATCACTATAAATAACGAACCCATACTTCCCAGATAATAGAGTCAATATAAGAGAATTGACTAATCTTCTCTTCAGTACTTCAAAACATTCTTTACACTCTTTTACACAAAAAAATTTATCCCCTTTACGTGTGATCTTTGTTAATGGGTTAGCCAATAGGGAAAAGTTATGGACGAAACACCAATAATAACATGCAAAGAAAATAAAACTATGTACCTCAGTTATACTCATCAGTGCAGACCATTCTTGGATTCCATGGTCTTAGAATGATCAACAGAGATTCCATCTTTAGAGACAATATGGCCAAGAAAAGAGATCTCCTGAAGCCAGAATTAACACTTTCTAAACATCTGATATAATTCATGTCTTCTAAGAGTCATCAGGATAAGGATGAGTGATTTTCATGGTCTTCGTATCTTTTGGACTATACCAAGATATCGTCAATAAATACCACAACAAAATCATCGAGATATTCTTTGAAATCTATGTTCATTAGATCCATGAAAACTAAGGGTACATAAGTCAGTTCAAAAGGCATTACTGTAAAATCGTAATGCATGTACCTGTTTAGAAATGATGTCTTCAGAATGTATTCATTCTTCACACACAACTGATGGTATCCAGATCTAAGGTCAATATTTGAAATATATTGAGCTCCATGCAGTTGGTTGAATAAATCATCAATGCGATGTAGGGGATACTTGTTCTTTATTCTTATATCATTTATCTCCCTGCAGTCGATTCATAACCTCATAGATCCATCTTTCTGTTAAACAAAAAGGACAGGGGCTTCTCGTGGAGAAACACTAGGGAAAATAAATAACTTATTACTCAATTATTCTAGTTTTTTTAGTTCAACTAATTCCACATTGGCCAATCTATAAGGGGTATTTGATATAGGCCTTGAACCACGAATTAAATCATTGGAAAACTCAATTTATCATTCTGGAGGATGTCCAGGTAAATCTTCCAGAAAGACATCTACATAATCATTCACAATAGGAACATCCCCAATCTGAACATTCCTTTCCTCACCCACAGTTATTGTGTTCTCTTCCTCTCCGATAATTGAATTGAGTTAAGCTACTGGGGGTGGATCTTGGTAAAAATTAGGTGGTGATGATTCCTCTCTAAAGATAAGGTGTTCCTTATTATCACCATAAAAAATAGTAACCTCATTCTTCTTACAATAAATTTTTGCATCGTGGTCCGAAATCCAATCCATACCAAGGATTATATCAAATTCAATCATAGGTATGACGATGAGATCCACAGGTAAAGAACATTTTTGTGCTCTAACGGTGACTGATTCACAAAACGTTGTCGCAATGATACTTCCCTTCGTATTATTAACTGACAACTCCCTTGTTAAATCAAATTAGAAATATCTAATTTTCTTAGAAAACAGGGAAGATATGAATCAATGAAATGATCAAGAATCAAATAATGCATTTGCTAAACATGAGGAAACCGTTAAATTACCTGCCACCATGCCTTTCAGAGCATCTACCTCAGCAATAGTGATATCCTAAGCATGGCCTTGATCCCTTGTCCTTTTCTGAGTTATGTCCCCCTGACACTTAGTACATTCATTTGCATAATGTTCCATCTCCCTGAAGTTATAGCATTTATCATTGGTAGCTTCATTCTTCCCCTTGAAATCACGGGCGTGGTGGCATTTTTCACCACACATGTAACAGACTCCCATTCCTTTCATGCAAGTACCGGGATGATTATTCCAACATTTACTGTAGGACGGATAATCAACATTTCCCTTCTTCCCTTTATTTCCATTTCCAGTGTGATAAGCATATCTTTTTTTCTCTTTCGTTGATTTAAAGTCGTATGGCTTAGATAATTATTTTTCTATCTTGATAGCACATGAGATAATATCTTCGTACAATGAGAAGGATTTTGACACTAATGCTTTACGAAGAAATGGTTTTAACCCATAAAATAAATGATCAATTTCACTTCTCGGGTTACGTATATAATCTCCAACATACCTTTCTAACCTTGTAAAGTTATCCTCATACATTGTGACATTCTCATCCTCCTTTTGCCTTAGTCTCAGAAAATTTCTTTCTATATCTGCTCACGGGTCACGAGGAAACTATTTTTGTATGAAAATCTCTTTGAACTCCCTCCATTACATATTTGATACTTCATAATCTTCCTTTGTGTTTTGAATCAATGACCACCATTGATCATCATCTCTAGTGAGGCGGTAAACTACCATGATAAAATTTTCCCTTTCACTACTCCCCATGGCATGGAATATTTTCTCTATGGAATTTATACATTTCTTAGCTACTAGTGGATTTTTACACCCATTGAATTTTAGTGGTTGTATCCTTATGAAGCTATCTACATTTATCCTCCACGCTGCTGATCAGGGAGCTCCAAATGGGTAAGGTTATTATTCATAACCTGAGTGAGTTGTTCCAGTATGGTGATTAGCTGATCAGCACCTATTGCATCACCAGCTCCACTATAATTATCCTCAGCACAAGGGAAATCCATACATGGAGTGCATGCATTGATATGGTTTCCATTTCTTCCACTAGGAACCATTTCTAAACAATGGTATAAACTAGATCAGTTTATGAATCAAAATACACAATTCTATACTTGTAAAACACTTAACATAAATTGAACTATTTATGGATATAATCCATAGTAATAAAAATGTTTTCCTTGAGGATGTATATACCCATAAACCATTCATAATGTTTTGTAAAGAAAATGAGAATTTTACTAAGCATATCCCCTGGGAGTGTCATAACCAAGAGTGCAGCAATGCCCATTCTCGTGCACCAGTTCCCATTTGATTCTAGCTCAAAGCGGTGTTTTCAGGTTTTACCCCTAGGTACATCTAAAACAAAGCCGCCCCCACCTGCTCATATCCAGACATGGATGTATTTCTCATAAAACTCACAAAATCACTACAATACCAAAATTATAAGATGTTCTTCTATACTAATCTTCAAATTACATCTTATGTCTAGGTTCTATAATCAGAGTTTATCTAAATCTAGTTTCCAACGTTTTGATTATACTTTCTCTGATACCAACTATAACGCCCCGACCCCAGTTAACTATAGTCAGTGCATTATTACACACCATTGGCATGATCACAAAATATCAAATCTCAATAGATCGATTAGTTTAGATTCCTTGGAAACACTAGATACATTCATAAAGATTACATTACATCATAAAGTGATAACTACAACCACATATTGTCTCCAAACTCATAGCCTCTTTTACTATACCAGTTGGTCATTCATAAAATACCTCTTAACATCTTGGGAAAAATAAAACATTGAAAGGGGTGATCTTAGATGCTTAATAAAGATAAAAATATAGAATAAAAATTCATAAATAAGTATAAACATTTAAGGAAATGTATAACTAAATAAAAAGCCATTTAAACTTGAACTTCAGCATAATATGGAAAAGATAAAATTAAATATTTCCATTTACATATTCCCATGGATATTCTACTAGTCTAATAATCATATGTAATATCAATAACCACTTTAATAATGATGGAATGAATAATGCCAGACTATCATAACCACATAGTCAAGGCCTTGTGCCATGAATACAACTAAGATTTTGTAAAGGCCTTGTGCTAAGACACTAGATTCTCTCATGAGACCTACTGATGCATCTAGGAGCTATAGTGGGCTCCACAAGTCACTTATTAAGTCCAATGCATTCCTCATATGAATAAGTTTAAACATAACATAAAAATTCGTTTTAAAACTAGAATACATAATGTTAATACATTCCCCATAAACCATGAATGATATAAAAATAACACATCCATGGTCATACATATCATAAAACCTTTAATAAAATATGGAAGTTTCTTATCAAAATAAATCAACTTAAAATAAGTTAAAAACCTATCAAAGGATGTTGACATAGATGAAATCAAAACTATTTGAGAGAAATATCTCTTTTTTTTAAATAAATTAAATTTAACATAATTATAAAATAAAAAATTTACATTTAAAATATTCTTATAATATTGTAAGGGAAAATTCAATGATTTTATAAAGGCATAAAATAGATGCACCTTCCGTATAAGTAAAAAAAAGTAATTCTTAACTGAATTCTGTCGAAAAGGTTAAAAAGGACCCGATTTGGAAAGCGACAGAAATATTCCTTTATAAACATATTATAAAAAGTCAAAAAGGGTATAAATGACTTTAAACCATAGTTTGTGAAATAGTAAGAATGATTTGAAATACATTTTTAAGAAACATGGATGTGGATGATAAAGAGGTACCAGTAGATAATTACCTATAAACAACCTCAGATAATGAAGAGATTGTGAAAAAAACCCTTACCTTGTACTTTTCCTTAGTTGAGGGTAGGTTAACCAGTTGTATAATTGTGAAATAATTTTTATTAAATTATACAAGAATCATATAGATTTATATGATATCATATATGATCTTTTAACATATCTTTGTTAATAATATCTTAGTATTATCGTCATTTTGGGTGTTAACTTACACGTTTTATTTTATATGTTTTGTTACATAAGCCATGTATGTTATGGATAGGTTGCATCTTATTCATATCTATAATGATATCATGTCCTTAAAAATTATTTTTAAACATCAATGAATAATTATACTTGAATGAATACAATGGAGAATGAATCTCATCGCGTTCGTGGAGACGGTAGTCTGTACGTACGCACGAGCAACAATATCATTTTTTTGTTATTATAATAATATATAAATGGATGTTATATCATATATAATGAATAATTACCATGTTATATTTATAATTTACATAAATTAAACATCATTATCATACCCATCAAAATAATTATTCTTTGAATAACAATTACACCACGACGTGGAGACGGTAAGTCATACGTAGGTACGTATAGTGACATGTCATTCAAAGGATGGATGAAATAATGAATATTGATGTAACATATTTATAATAACATCTAGTATATATAATATACAGGAATTATTATTTTAGTACAGAAATAACAACGAAATAAGATGTTTAATAAGAAAGGAACTTGAATGATGGTGGTGAAAACATTACCTCTTCTTCATGTTCTTCCTTTTGATTTGATAAAAAGGGATCCTTAGGTGGGATTTCTGATCAAACATAGTCCTCTAGGTTTAAGTGAGAGAAGTTGAGAGAATATTTTGGCTGTGGTGGATGATCCAAAAGGAATTGATAGTGTGAATTAGAGAGAAGGGGGATTTCCCTATTATAAGAGGGTTGAGGGGAACCTTTGGAAAAGATAGAAATATTATTTTATAATAAATTTATATATGGTTTCTAATGGCTCCGAAGTAGATTATTTACAATTTAAGGAGGGTATGGGTCTAAATGCTTTCAACCAATAGCTTTTAGACACGTTTGGGTCACTATATTAACCTTATCATTTATATTTACCTCTTAGTTAAATAGTTTAACATTTACCATGTCTCTTTGTATTTTTATATTATATAGTTAATTAACATACTCTATACATCCAAGCGACCCCCAAGTGGTCCATTAATTATAAACCTATCATTATACAATTCCTATAGCCCAAATCAATTTTTAAGAATATAATATCAATTAATAATATAATATTTGTTTAAAAAATACATTTATGTCAATTTTGACACTATTGGGTATTTTATTTTTGATAATTTGATAACAGCATTATTACATAGAAAAAGATTTATATAAAACCTACTAATATTCCATATTAACCTATAAAATTACTGTAATTCATAAAAAATGTCAAATTACATTTATTTTGATATTTATAATATCAATTATTTTAATATTTCATTAATTAAGTAATTACTCTGTCACCATTATGTCATAAATAAATTAAATTAATTAATGTCTAAAAATTATAAATAAAATACCATTATCTACGAAATATTTTTATCTTTCTAATGAATATTTATAATCAAATATATCTTATTTATAACTCTATTTTAAAAATGTTTTAGTAATAAAACTTTGATTCTAACTATTTTAACTGTTCTTTGAATTAAATAATAATAAATGTCCTAATCTAATCCAACTTGACCTAAATGATAATATTTTATTTCTAAGGTTGTTTTTTTTCGAGATACACTTGTACAATAGAATTATGACATGTTTTAGGGTAATAATATTATTATATTTACCCTTAATTACCCTATTTACATTTAACCGTGGTAAATGTAAAGACCCGTAAATTTCAAGGAATTTTTTTTTCTTAATTTTATTTTGAATTTTTCAAGAACGCAGTTTCAGACGACACTTGATTCTGAGGCCCGGTGTGCCCGGAATCATTTTTCTGAAGTTTGGCTCGGGTACGTTCAGTGAACAGACGAGCGATTTTTTTCTAACTTTTGAACCGTTTCTCGGAATTGAATTCCGAGGGAACTGATGGAATCGCAGCGCCGGTAATTGCCTAGAAACACCTCTTCCGGAGTTGCGTTTTCTCAGGTGTGGTTTCTAATTTTCAGGATTTAAGTTAAGAAATAAAATAATGCAGTACAAAAAACTTTATTGAATTTCACTTAAAGCCGATTGAAAGCCACTTAAAGCTGCTTAAGCTGAGTTGTTGTGGATAGGGTGCAATTCAAAATATCCTACCCTCTTGGTAGGATATTTGTGAGGAGGGGCCCGCAGGAGCCCCACCGTTTCATTTCCTCTAAGTAACGCAACCGCAAAAACCCTTTTTAATGAAAGTCAACTGGGGAATTTCTTAAACTATTAAACGCTCCTATTAATTGGGCGGTTTATTCATTGAAATTAATTCTGTGAATTAATGGGTCGTTACTTAGTTTGTTTTTCATTTGTTGGCATGTAATAAAATAACACCAACATTTTTTTCTTCTTGAGTGTTGTTCGTTGAGAGGATTTGACAGAAAGCTTAAGTCCTTCATCCTCCTTCGCGAAGAACGCGAAGAACGCGAAGAATGCCAGCCTTAGACGAAAGGAGACGAAGAACGCCGAGCCCTCGGAGATTGACGACGCGACGCCGTGTTCCGCAATGCCAATGATTCTCCTGCTGCGATGTTCTTCTGCGACGTTCCTTCTTCCGCGACAAATCTTCGAACATCCGTTTGTGGTAGGAGTTTAAGAATCTTTTAAATTCCTTTGTGTATTTTATACTTGACATGGATTTAATTCGTGTAAATTAAATCCGTGTGTTTCCTTTACCCCTCGGAGATCGTCGACGCGACGCCCTTCCGCGACGCGACAATCACCTCCTACCGCGACGGTCAATTCCACGAAGAACGCACGTTCGACGCCTTCGACGAGGTAGGGGTTTGATTCTTAAAATCCTTGGAATTTATACCCGCGACGTTTTTTAAACTTTTTCTGTGTATTTTTTTTAAACCGCTAACGCGGTGGGTGCGGATTAACTAACAAGTCTAAACCCACCACAATTTTTCGTTCTTGGTGCGCGAAATAGAGGACGATGACAAATAGGGATGCAATGGCGATTTGAGGGCCTGACAGTGAAGAATGGGACCCGGGAGGTGCTGCAGCGCAGACGGAAGTGGAATCGGACCACCAGAGCAACTCAGGTGGCCTGCGGAATCCACCGGCGGTGCAGGTCGCCGGAGGTGGCGGCCGACCCGACCCGCGACCGTGCGGGTCTGGTGACACACGGGACGTGGCAAAGCCTCATCCACTGACTAAGCGCGGCCCCACGCAGGGCCGCGGCACCTCATCGCACGGGGGCAGCGCGCCCCGCGGTTCCTCCGCTCAGCCGAGTTGAGCCGGGGCAACCCGACGGGCCAGGTCACGCCCAGGCTGGGCCGGGCTGCGCCCAACCGGGTCGGACCCGGACCCGGGTCGGGTCGACCCCGTTCGGGCTGACCTAGGGGGGGTTGGGCCGGGTCGGTCCGGGCCCAGACCCCCCCGTCTCCAGACATTTTCGGTCTTTTTCTAATAACATGAACTACGAGCCTCCGAATGATGCGCCGTCAACGGAGATGCGATACTTGGATCGAGACAGTCGTTTCGGTATATCACACTCAATGTTTCGAAATACTTTGGGTTCGGCCGGGTTGGTACGTACACGAAACCAACATGGCCCTCGGAGTGGAAACACTCATATCTTGAGCTTCGGATGTCCGATTGACGTGCCGTCGACTTTGTTGTTTTCCTCTAAGTGAGACGGATCTTTTGGCTTACTCCGCCCGAGGTTTGGACACAGGTGGTGTATAGTCAGGTTGGTTTTGCCTTAAAAACCAACCGGGCCCCTAGGACGAAAAATCCAATAACTCTCAGACCGGGCATCCGATTGACGCACCGTCTGCAACGTTGAGTTCCTGTTGACGATACGAAACTTTTGGATACATCAACTCTGGACTATGTGTCAGTTGATGTATCAGCCTCTTGGCTCGTGGAGCGTACCCTCCCAAACGAGCTTGCTGTGTGCGGGAACCCTTGAGCTGGCTGCGACTGCTACTGTGACGACGAAGACTGTGCAAAGATCCTCAGTGGATTCGACGACAACGACTACGGCACTCAGCGATCCTTTGTGGGTCAGTGCTACCGATCCAATGTGGGTTCGATCCTGTGTGGGTCAGCGCTCAACGGTCCTGTGTGGCCCAGTGCCTACAGGTCCTGTGTGGGCCTGATCCTGTGTGGGTCTTTGCGAGGGTTAGTTATCTATCGATCCTTTGTGGGTCAGATCCTTTGTGTGTCATTGCGGGGGTTAGTACCTATCGATCCTTTGTGGGTCCGACGACTTAGATGGATCAGTGATCGTCTCTATTGTCATTCGAAGAAGTATACCATTGTGAGCGGAAACCTTGTTTTTCTTTCCTTCATGGATTGTGTTGTGCTATCCTGTGTGGATTTACGTTTTTCTTTCCTTTGTGGATTGTGTTGTGCTATCCTGTGTGGATTTAGGTTTTTCTTTCTTGTGTAGAATGGGTTGTACTTGGGCTCGGATGTTGGATCCGAATGAGAATTGATGACTTATGTATATGTATGGGCATATACCTAATCAGTGTCGGATGTTACTTCGTGATTGTATCTTTCCTTTGTGGATTATCCTTTGTGGATTCTGGGAGACCTTCGGGGGTTTCGGGGTCCCTACTGAGTAGCTTATACTCACCCTTGAACGGGCTTTGCCCGCACTTCGTTGTGTTGGTTGCAGACGACGGACATCGCTGATCGTTGTGGAGGCTTGTGGGGCAGGACGATACTTGGAGGTGGACCATTGGGTGGGACATACTCAGAGCGGTCGTCTGGCCCGAGGAGCAGTGGAGGCTATCTGTACCCACCCTTCAAGTGGGACTTTCAGAGGACGGCTCGATGCTGCGGCTTTTACTTTTCAGTTGCGGTTTTTTCCCTTTCAGCTGTACTTTACAGTTGGGCTTGTATTTTCGGCCCCCTTTACTTTTCCGCACTTACTGTTGTACCAGTTTTACTTATTGTTTACTTCTTCTGCTTTCTTACTACGTGGTGCTTGTTTACTTTACAAAGGCAATTCCTTCCTTTATTACTGGGATTTACGCCTTGGTGCTAGTCTCCAGCCCCTGGCCTATGGAAGGCGGGCTTGGGGTAGTCACGACACGAGCCCTGAGGACGGGTCGTGACAAATTGGTATCAAAGGAGGTTCGGTTCTACTGCAGACTCTGATCTTTCATCTATGTCAAGCAATAGTGTTAAGCGTATTAAGTGTGGTTATCAGACCAGGGATCCCAGTGTTGGTGAAGCGGCCGACATATCCGTACACCAGGACCATGACTTCTGATTTCCGACTTAATGCACGAAAACATTGATTGCATGTGTGTTTCAGGTTTTCTTTGTGATTACATTGTATCAGCTCACCAGGTATACTGTTCTGACCGTGGTGCACCTGTTTCCTTTTCAGGATGGCCCCATGACGGCAGCCAGCTAGGGTTTTGAGAGTTGAGCGTGACGACATCCTGTCGATCGACAAGGCCTCGGTGCAGGGCCCTTTGACAGTAGAGGCACCAGCGGTACCTCTACCCGCCGAGCCACCGATTCTTCCAGCACCAGCCGCTGATGATGCACGTTGCCTTAGTGCACTGCATGAGTTCCAACGCCAGCGACTGCACAGGTTCCACGGGGAGACGGACCCCCAGGAAGCCAAGGACTGGCTGGAGGCAGTTGTACGAGTTTTTAGGATAGTGAGGAAACTAGCAGACCTCATGGTGATCCTCGCAGCGAGCCTACTGCACGCAGCAATGGGCCGATGGTGGAGCTTGATGCTCCTGGTGCATGATGAGGCATCTCTCATCTGGACAGACTTTGAGGGCCTCATCCGCTCGGAGTTCGTCCCAGCCACCCTCTGTGCGGTGCGCATGCAGGAGCTTCTTCAGCTGCGGTAGGGCATCATGACGGTCACCCAGTACTCGGTGAGATTTACTGATCTCTCTCGTTACTCGACCGACATGGTACAAGACCCATTCTTCCAGGCCCGGACCTTTGAGCAGGGTTTGAGATAAGAGATCAGGGCATCTCTGATCTACCTCAACATCCCGACTCAGGTAGGAGTACTAGAGCGAGCTCTTTTGATCGAGGGCTTCCTTGCTGAGCCTTCATCAGCAGCGCGACCTACCGTAGGGCGGCAGGTAGCAGAGTCTTCTGCAACAGGCAACCGACAGATGACTCAGGGGTCCAGGCAGACCAGACCCTCACACAGACGACCTCAGGACCCTGGCTCAGCAGTGCGGGGCACACAGCATGGAGCCAGTCTTTCGAGAGGCAGGAAGTACTACACATGCGGTGGGCAGGGCCACATGGCTCGTGACTGCCCGACCCACCGTGCCGAGGAGCAGCAGACGGTTGAGGGGCCACCCAGGCAGAGGCAGAGGGTCGACCGTGGCGGTCCGCAGGGAGGAGGTGGATGAGGCAGAGGAGCTGGTTGAGCAGCAGGTGGTGGGCGACACTTTGAGGCTCTACCACCACCACCACAATGAGGTCCACCCCGGCTACAGGGAGCTGGCGGGCAGAGACAGACACAACTCTAGGCAATGGAGGCCTATGACCATGGTGCGCCCGAGATGATTCGAGGTACGATCTGTGTCTATTCCACCCTTGCTGCAGTTCTTATAGACACAGGAGAGATTCACTCTTTCATAGCTGTTGCCCTTGTTCGGAGCTCGGAGATTTCGAAAGAGACATTGGATCGATCCTTACGGCTAGAGACTCCTACAGGAGTAGACTCGACGATTACGCACTGGTGCCGGTAGTGTGAGCTTACTCTAGGAGGCGAGAGTTTCGACTGGGATCTTCTTATAGAGGCGTCGAGGCTTTACGACGTCATCTTGGGAATTGATTGGTTATCTACAGTCCATGCACAGATTGACTGTATTAGGTGCAAGGTGCGATGTGTACGCACCGACGGGAGCAGGTTCACCTTCACCGGCGAGAAGGGATCCTTCGCAGCACATTATGGACTTCCACAGAGGAGAGGACAACCCATCACTCATCAGTTGGCTAGCCTCATCCTAGGAGAAGTTGACGTGCAGATTCCTGGTTTTCCTACAGTGGTGGATCAGTATGCGGACGTCTTTACTGATGATGTTCCAAGGCTACAACCTCGCAGAGAGGTAGACTTTTATATTGACCTGTACACCGAGATAGCCCCGATATCGAGTCCAGGTGTCAGATGGCCCCTGCTGAGCTTCGAGAGCTGCGGGTACAGTTGGAGGACTTACAGGGCAAGGGATTTATCTGACTCAGTGTTTCACCCTAGGCTTCCCCGATTTTGTTCGCCAAGAAGGCGGACGGGATCTTGCGACTGTGTGTCGACTATCGTCGCCTGAACTAGGTGACAGTGAGGAACAAGTATCTGCTACTGAGGATTGATGACCTCTTCGATCAGCTCAAGGGAGCACAGTGGTTCTCAAAGATAGACCTCAGGTCAGGCTATCATCAGCTCAGAGTTCGATACGGGGATGTGCAGAAGACGGCCTTCAGGTGTCGGTATGGCCACTATGAGTTCTTGGTTATGCCATTTGGCGTAACCAATGCTCCAGCAGTGTTCATGGGTCTCATGAACAGGATCATTCAGACATACCTCGAACGATTTTTCGTGGTCTTCATCGACAACATTTTGATATACTCGACGACTGAGGAGGAGCACGCCTACCACTTACGGGTTGTACTAGACACACTCAGAGAGAACCAACTTTATGGAAAGCTCTCGAAGTGTCAGTTCTGGATATGTGAGGTCCACTTCTTGGGACACATCATCTCTGAGTCGGGAGTTGCAGTGGATCCTGTAAAGATCGAGGCAGTGCTAGCTTGGGAGCCACCCAGGAGCGTGATGGAGGTGCGGAGTTTCTTGGGACTAGTTGGATACTACCAGAGATTCGTGCCAGACTTATCCAGAGTTCCGGTGCCACACTTAGGTTTGGAGAAGAAGGGGAAACCCTTTGTGTGGTCAGAAATATGTCAGCAGAGCTTCCAGAAGCTGAGACAGAGATAGACTGGCGCACCTATCTTGAGGTTTCCTGAGGAGGGAGTAGGGTACGTAGTCTACTGCGATGCATCAGGGACCAGACTCGGATGTGTCCTGATGCAGGAATGGGCAGTGATCACCTATGGATGACGTCAGTTGAGGCCGGATGAGAAGAACTACCCTACCCATGGCCTGGAGTTAGCAGCAGTGGTCTTCTCTATGAAGACATGGAAACACTGTCTGATGGGAGAGCGCTTTACAGCCTTTTCTGACCATCAGAGTCTCAGGTACATCTTCTCGCAGAAGGACCTGAACCTGAGGCAGCGGCCATGGCTCGAGTTCCTCCAGGACTATGACAGTGAGATAGTCTATACTCCTGGGAAGGGGAATGTGGTAGCCGATTCTCTAAGCAAGAGGACGGGCATTCAACTACTTGAGGAGGTGACAGAGCAGCTAGCCACTTTGCAGATATCCTTCATGGAAAAGATGGAGTATCCTTCCTCCAGTCTCTCACAGTCACCCCTATACTACTATAGCGGGTCAAAGAGGCACACCGTGGGGACGCTGACTGTGAGACGCGGCGTGCGCATATATCCTCAGGACTGGCACCTGATGGTTTCTCCTTTGGATCAGAGAACGACATCATTTTCAGAGGATGTAACTTGGTACCAGTTGCTTTACGGGAGGAGGTGCTGAGAGAGTTTCACACTTCTCCTTTGGCGGTACATCCTAGAGTGGTGAAGATGTACCAGGATCTCAGACGACAGAACTGGTGGCCGGGCATGAAGAAGGCTCTGGCAGAGTTCGTTTCATGATGCCTCACCTGCCAGTAGGTGAAGGCAGAGCACCAGGTACCAGCAGGCTTGGTACAACCCTTGGAGGTCCCAGAGTGGAAGTGGTACGGGATATCTATGGACTTCGTGAATGGACTTCCACGGACTTCTAGAGTTCACGACTCAATTTGGGTGATTGTCGACCGACTCACCAAGTCGGATCACTTCTTACCCCTTAGAGATAAGGGATCAGTGGAGAGCTTGGGGAGTCTCTACGTTCAGGAGATTGTACGGCTTCACGGTGTGCTACCATCTATCGTCTCCGATCAAGATGCTCGCTTTAATTCCTAGCTTTGGAAGGGGTTGCAGGAGGCGTTCGGGACGCAGCTACGTCTGAGCACCGCCTTTCACCCTCAGACGGATGGTCAGACAGAGAGGACCATTCAGACTCTCGAGGACATGCTCTATGCATGTGTCCTTGACATTGTCCGCAGTTGGGAGGACCACCTACCCTTGGTGGAGTTTGTGTAAAACAACAGCTACCACTCCACTATCGGGATGGCACCGTACGAGGCGTTGTACTGCAGACCTTGTAGATCTCTGTTGTGCAGGACAGATCCTGGGGAGTCATCACTTGTGGGACCAGAGATGGTCCGGGCCACGACAGAGAAGGTCCAGGTCATCCAGGAGCGGATGAGGACAGCTCAGAGCCGGTAGAAGTCTTACGCTGACAGGAGGCGGAGGCCACTAGAGTTCGAGGATGGTGACCACGTCTACTTGCGTGTATCATCTCGACATGGATTACAGAGATTTGGCCGAGGCGGTAAGTTGTCTCCACTTTTCATCAGACCATTCCAGGTCCTCAGCAGGATTGGCAAGGTGGCTTATCGCCTAGCTCAACCACCTCAGTTGCACCGGGTGCACGACATCTTCCATGTATCTCAGGTGGGAAGATACGTGCACGACCCGACGCACATCATTGACCATGGGGATCTAGACGTTGATGCTGGGGAGAATTTTGTGGAGGTCCCGGTGGAGATCGAGGATTGATAGGGGCGGGTCCTACGTGGACGGTCGATTCCTCTAGTGCGCATCAGATGGCAGAACGGGAACCTCCAGGAACATGGGAGCGGGAGGCTCAGATGCGTGCTCAGTACCCACATTTATTTCCCTAGCTTATGATATATCTTTATGGGGACGTAAAGCCCTGATGTGGGAGTGATGTAAAGACCCGTCAATTTCAAGGAAATATTTTTTTTAATTTTCTTTGGAATTTTACAAGAACACAGTTTCATACGGCACCTGATTCCGAGGCCCGGTGTGCCCGAAATCATTATCCGAAGTTTGGCTCGGGTACGTTCAGTGAACGAATGAGCGGGTTTTTTCTAACTTTTGAACCGTTGCTCGGAATTGAATTCCAAGGGCACCGATGGAATCGTAGCGCCGGTAATTTCTTAGAAACGCCTCTTTCAGAGTTGCGTTTGATCAGGTGTGGTTTTTGATATTTGGGCTTTAAGTTAAGAAATAAAATAATGTGGTACGACAAACTTTATTTTATTTAACTTAAAGCCGCTTGAAAGCCACTTAAAGCTGTGTAAGCTGAGTTGTTGCAGATAGGGTGTAATTCAAAATATCCTACCCTCTTGGTAGGATATTTGTGAGGTGGGGCCCACATGAGCCCCACCGTTTCTTTTCCTCTAAGTAACGCACCCGCGAAAACCCATTTTAATGAAAGTCAACTGGGGCATTTCTTAAACTATTAAACGCTCCTATTAATTGGGCGGTTTATTCGTTGAAATTAATTCTGTGAATTAATGGGTCGTTACTTAGTTTGTTTTTAGTTTGTTGGCATGTAATAAAATAAGACCAACATTTTTTTCTTCTTGAGTGTTGTTCGTTGAGAGGATTTGACTGAAACCTTAATTCCTTTATCCTCCTTTGCGAAGAAAGAGAAGAACGTGAAGAACACCGGCCTTCGAAGAAAGGCGACGAAGAACGCCGAACCCTCGGAGATTGACGACGTGACGCCGTGTTCCGCAACGCCAACGATTCTCATCCTGCGATGTTCTTCTGCGACGTTCCTTCTAACGCGACAAATCTTCGAAAATCCGTTTATGGTAGGAGTTTACGAATCTTATAAATTACTTTGTGGATTTTATACTTGACATGGATTTAATTCGTATAAATTAAATCTGTGTGTTTCCTTTACCCCTCAGAGATCGTCGACGCGACGCCCTTCTGCGACGACGCGATGTCCTTCCGCGACGCGATGATCAACTCCTACCGCGACGGTCAATTCCGCGAAGAACGCACGTTCGACGACTTCGATGAGGTAGGGGTTTGATTCTTAAAATCTTTTTGATTTATACCCGCGACGTTTGTTAAACTTTTGTTGTGTAATTTTTTTTTAAAACCGCTAACGCGGTGGGTGGGGATTAACTAACAAGTCCGAACCCACCGCACTTTTTCGTTCTTGGGGCGCGAAACGGCGGACGATGACAAACGGGGCCGCAATGGCGATTTGAGGGCCTGACAGTGAAGAATGGGACCCTGGAGGAGCTACGGTGCAGACAGAAGTGGAATCGGACCACTGGAGCAACTCTGCTGGCCTGCAAAATCCACCGGCGGTGCGGGTCACCTGCGCGGTGGCCGACCAGACCTGTGACCGCGCCGGTCCGGTGACACACGGGACACGGCAAAGCCGCGTCCGCTGACCAAGCGCGACCCCATGCGGGGCCGCGACACCTCATCCCGCGGGGGCAGCGCTCCCCGCGGTTCCTCCGCTCGGCCGGTCGTCCGAGCCGAGCCGGGGCGACCCGCCGGGCCGAGTCACGCCCAGGCCGGTCCGGGCCGCCTAGTCGGGCCGGGTTGCGCCCAACCGGGTCGGTACGGGCCCATACCCCCTATCTCCAGACCTTTTTAGTATTTTGCTCATAACATGAGGTACAGGCCTCCAAAAAACACGTCGTCAGCGGTGATGCGATCCATGGATCGAGCCGATCGTTTTGGTATATCACACTCAAGGTTTCGAAATACTTTGGCTTCGGCTGGGTTGGTTCGTACACGAAACCAACCGGGCTCTCGGAGCGGAAACACTCATATCTTGAGCTTCGAACGTCCGATTGACGTGACATCGACTTTGTTGTTTTCCTATAAGTGAGACAGATCTTTTGGATTACTCTGCCCGAGGTTTGGACGTAGGTGGAGCATGGTCGGGTTGGTTTGGCCTTAAAAACCAACCGGGCCCCTGGGAAGAAAAAACCAATAACTCTCAGACCGAGCGTCCGATTGACGCGCCGTCTGCGACGTTGAGTTCCTATTGACGATACGGAAATTGTGATACATCAACTCTGGAGTATGTGTCAGTTGATGTATCAGCCTCTCGGATCATGGAGCGGACCCTCCCGAACGAGCTTGCTGTGTGCAGGAACCCTAGATCTGGCTGCGACTGCTACTGTGATGACGATGACTGTGCAGATATCCTCAGTGGATTAGACGACAATGACTACGGCACTCAGCGATCCTTTGTGGGTCAGTGCTACTAATCCTGTGTGGGTCCGATCTTGTGTGGGTCAGCACTCAACGGTCCTGTGTGGGGCAGCTCCTACAGGTCCTATGTGGGCCCGATCCAGTGTGGGTCTTTGCGGGGGTTAGTTACCTATCGATCCTTTGTGGGTCATTGCGGGGGTTAGTACCTATCGATCCTTTCTGGGTCCGACGACTTAGATGGATCAGTGATCATCTCTATCATCATTCGAAGAAGTATACCTGTGTGAGCTGAAACCCTGTTTTGCTTTCCTTTGTGGATTGTGTCATGTTATCCTGTGTGGATTTACGTTTTGCTTTCCTTTGTGGATTGTGTTGTGCTATCCTATGTGGATTTACGTTTTTCTTTCATGTGTGGACTGGGTTATACTTGGGCTCGGATGTTGGAGCCGAATGAAAATTGATGACTTAGGTATATGTATGGGCATATACCTAAGCAGTGTCGGATGTTACTTCGTGATTGTATCTTTCCTTTATGGATTATCCTTTGTGGATTCTGGGAGACCTTCTATAAGGCCCCAGCCTTAAACCATACTTAATCTTGAGTTATTACAAGATTACACGTTGAGGATCTTTTCAGGTATAGAGTTTTAGAGAATTAGATCATAAAACTTTCATTACATTCCACATATAAACAAAGTGGTTACATAAACATAGTATTCTTCATTCCCATCAATGGAAACACATTTAAAAATAAAACATGGATTATTTCTTGACACATCCTTGACTCTATTATCTTATCATGTACCTTTCCCTTGACCTGTGAAAAACATTTCAAAAACTTGGGATGAGCATAAAAACTCAGTATGGGTTATAAAAAAAAACATGGAAAGGAAACATGAGTTCATATATACATAAGAATGAAATCATACTTTACCCATAAAACATAGGCACTTTAACATACCTCATAAAATCATGAATAAATCATAGAAATCACAAGACATAAAGGTAACTTGAGGCATTCATAACATTCTTACGTAGGGAGTAACCCTCTTGGTTACGTTTGGAATACCCATCACAGTATATTCCCTAAAATCTCTTCGTAGAAACCTTAACGTTTCACTCCTTCGCGTCACCCAATGCATTGGAGAGCTATAACGGGATCACCCGCCCTTAGTTTATCACGGAACCACCCGTCTTCATAATAATGCCCAAGAACCATAACATAATCATGTCACATAAAACATGCATAAAGGAAACATAACATTTCCACATTTCAATCACGAGATATCAATACAACACATTGATATAAGAAAAACATTATTAAAAACATTTTCAATACCTAAGTAAAACATGGTATTTATTTTTCGTTTTAAAAAAAAGTATGGCTTGTAGAGGAAGCCGAAACTCAAATAACGATCACGACGGCGGAGAAGTCGTTGTCGCCGCATACATACGACAAAAACATTCCCTTTTTTCGTTTAGTAAATGCTTCGTATAAAAAAGATTCCTTTTGAATAAACGTAAAATTAAAAGGGGTTTATACACCATATAAAAGAAATTTGTGTATAAAATAAAATATGCCTCAATGAAAGGAGATTGAGACGAAGTCCCATACCTCGTATCCGACTTGACCCGACCATTCTTTAATCTCCTAAATAATAAACTTGAGTTAATCTCTACTTGCTTATGAATCTTTTTCAAGTTCATTATTCCTTTTATACCATGTTATGAACATCATGTAATCATTTAAGTTAATAATGTTCATTTTGTCGGTATTTGGTTCTTATGTCAAAAATAGACTTCTTACACTTACATGTTGTTAATTTGGTAAAAGGTTAATTATATCCAGAATGGTATTCATGATGTAGATATCATATATGTCATATATATCCAGTACATACATGCATTTATAATATTACATAATCATTTAGAGGTAAGAAATGAAATGCACCGTTCATGGAGACGGTAAGCCGTACGTACGCATGAACGCTACTTTCATTTCTATTTAGTATTTTATAGAATGGAATCATAATGATATAAAGGTATATTATAATTCCAGTATAATATAATATATAATATCATAGTTCCATCCTTTATATGTCCCACATATGGCATTTAACGAATCAAATCACTTTTAGGGGGTGGTAGTCCGCACTTCCTAAAATGAAGATATCGTGTTTACCCATAATGGAAACCATAAAGGTATGCCCAAAATGAAAAAAACAGAAGCTTAAGAAAAAACATAAACATATTATATATCATATATAAAAATAGTGACATCATAATGTCCACCTTTTAAGGTGTTAAATGAGTGTTGAACAATCATCGTTTCGGGAGGCAGAATTTCGCCATCCACGGAAACTGTATGTTCTTTAACCATTTGATGTAGTTGTGTGAGAGTGTAGCACAAATAAATATTATAACAACATCCTTGTATATTTAAGATACTGTTTTTGTTACAAAATTAGTAAATAAAAAGAGTTTAGGGGGTTGGAGAAGCAAAATAAAACAAATGAACATGAGAGAATGAATTACCTTTAAAAGTGTATCTCCTTTTGATTTGAGTCTAAAGGATTCCTTTGAAAGGATTATGCCGAAAGGGAATCCTCTAGGATTAGGAGAGTGATGTGGAGAGAGTAAATGGGCAGGGGTTGGCCGAGCCAAAGGCTTGAGTAGTGTGTGAAATGAGGTAGAGGTGGGGGCCTTTTATAAGAGGAGAGGAGGGGCACTTTTGGAAAGTAAAGAAATATTACTTTATTTGAAAATGTGTTTCGGTTTCAAAAGGTCCCACATTGTTATAATTCGTGGATATGGTGATAAGGGTTCGAAATCCACTCATCCAATTGGTTTTGTCCATGTGTAGTTCATATATTTTACATTTTCTTTCCATTTTATTTAAATCGTCAAATAATGATGTCATCGCTGCATCATTATTATGTCATAAATAATTTAATTTATTTATTGTCTAAAAATCATAAAAAAGATACTATGATGTAGGAAATATTTTTATCTTTCCAATGACTATTTATAATCAACTATCTGATCTTTATAACCCCATGTAAAAATTGTTTTCGTAAAACATATTATGTTTGTGTCATTTTTACTTTTACATTAAATAAAACGTTATTTATGTCATTTCCCAACCAAAATGTCTCCATGGGGTCCCCCAGTTGACCCATGGCTTATCTTGGTCGGCCATGACGCAGCCAATATGGTTGGGACATGTGTCTAGGTCATTTCATATTATTAAAGCATTATTTATACCTTAAACTACACTAATTACCACTAATCGCGATTAAAAACTTAATAAGTTACTATTCACCAAAAAATTATTTTAATCTCATTGAACCACATTTTAATTATTAATGAAAACCTTGTATGTCGGATTTTCAAAATTCAATACACATTAGTGGTAAACTTTCATTTAACTGAAAAATCAGTTTGCTTGATTACCACTTAGTGGTTTCACTATTCATCAAAAATTGAAGTTTTTCAGAAAATTACCAAAAATTCACCCTAAGCTATATTTGATATTCCGAATTCAAAAATGAAGTCTACTTTACAAAATTCAAATCATATAAGTCACATTAATTAATTTAATAATTAATTCCCGCTACCAGAGCAAATAGCGTGTTTTTACAAAACAATAAGTATCAAAAGATTGACACCAGTTTAAGTCTAATTTCAAAGTGAAATTGATTCCAATGACCACCATTGGATAAAATGGTAAAAATGTACTCTAATTTCACTTCAAAACCAATTCAAAACATAATCTAATCATATAAATAAATTATATTAAAAAGCAGTTTTGATGTAAAATGCAGTATTTTTCACTATTCATTAAAAAATGAACATTGTCAGAAAAATACCAAAAATTCACACAAGGTAAATTTTGATGTCCCAATCATAAAGAATAAGTTTATTTTGACAAACATAGTTTATAAAATTGTCAAAAGATAGATTCAAAAATGGTTTTCCATCAAAAGGCAGTAAAATAATCTTTTAAGAATATTAGTGTATTCCATGCATAAGATTGTATTTATTTTCATTTTAAGCCTCTATAACACTATCTTAATCATTAATAGACATAGATAAAAATATCTATTATTCATTACTTACTTGGGATGTTACATCCTTCCCGCCTTTATAAAATTGCATCCCCGCAATTTATTTACTTATCAAATAAATGAGGGTACTTATCCCTCATTGCATTTTCAGATTTCCATGTTGCCTCTTCAATCATGTGGTTTTTCCACAAAACCTTTACCTGATGAATCACCTTATTCCGTAACACTTGCTCCCTGTGGTCAAGAATCTGGACCGGTTGTTCCTCATAAGATAGGTTCTCTTACAGCTGAACTACCTCTGGACTCAAAACATGAGATGGATCTGGCATATACTTTCTCAACATCAAAACGTGAAAAACATTGTGTACCTGAGATAAAATCGGAGGTAAAGCCACTCGGTATGCAACTGATCCAACTCTCTCCAGAATTTCATATGTTCCAACAAACCTTGGACTCAACTTTCCTTTCTTACCAAATCTCATCACGCTTTTCCAAGGAGAAACCTTGAGAAAAACATGATCACCTACCTCGAAAGATAGATCCTTCCTCCAGTTATCCACATAACTCTTCTGCCTGCTCTGAGATGTTCTCATGTGTTTCTGAATCATCTGAACTTTTTCTGCCATCTCTTCTACCAATTCTGGTCCCATCAACTTCCTTTCACCCACTTCATCCCAGAAAGCTGGAGTTCGACACCGCTTCCCATATAATGCCTGAAATGGTGCCATCTGTATACTGGAATGAAAACTGTTATTATATGAAAACTCAACCAAAGAAAGATTTTGGTCCCAACATCCCTGATAATCCATAGAACAAGCTCGTAGCATATCCTCCAATGTCTAAATTGTTCGTTCTGACTGCCCATCTGATTGAGGATGGAAAGCTGTACTAAAATTTAATTCAGTACCCAACGACTTCTGAAGGCATTTCCAAAAGTTAGAAGTAAACCTGGGATCACGATCCGATACAATGGAGAGAGGAACTCCATGTAACCTGACTATCTCTTTAAGATACAAACGGGAAAGTTGATCAAGAGAGAAAGTATCTCGTATAGCAAGGAAATGAGCATATTTGGTCAAGCGATCAACAATAACCCAGATTGCATTATTACCTCGAGATGTCTTCGGTAATCCAACAACAAAGTCCATGGATATATTCTCCCATTTCCACTCTGGCACTGGTAAAGGCTGAAGCATCCCTTTCGGTAACTGCCACTCTGCTTTAACCTGCTGACAAGTCAAACACTTCACAGTAAAATCAGCAATATCTCTTTTCATTCCATCCCACCAGTAATACTCCCGCAGATCTCTATACATCTTAGTACTGCCCAGATGAACTGAAAACGGAGAACTATGAGCTTCACATAACAACTCTCTCTTCAACTGTGAATCACAAGGCACACACAATCTCTTACCAAATCTCAAAACGCAATCATTATCAATGTTTAATTCAGGCAACTTACCTTTCTGAACTAGCTCTACCTTTTTCTGCAACTCACTATCTTGCTTCTGTGCTTGCTTGATTCTATCTGATAGAGAAGATCTCACTGATACCTGAAACAAAACAGAAGGACTTCCTGCACCAACAACTTCTATGCCAAAGTTCATTAAATACTTAACCAAAGGATCACGTTCCAAACGCAACATTGTTAATGAGGAATTACTTTTTCGACTCAAAGCATCAGCCACTTTAATTGCTTTCCCGGATGGTAATGAATTGTACAATCATAATCTTTGATTAATTCCAGCCATCTCCTTTGTCTCATGTTTAACTCTTTCTGAGTGAATATATACTTTAAACTTTTGTGATCGGTATATATTTCACACTTTACTCCATACAAATGATGCCTCCAAATGGTAAATAGCAAGACTAACCTTTTGATTGTCTGAACACCCCATGACATCAAAAATCTTCTCCAGTGCTTTAATCCACCCTTCAGCTAGCACAGGGTCAGATGATCCTCTGAATGATGGTGGATGTTGCCTCATGAAATGTTCCACCACTGACATGTTCCTCTGCGGTTGTTCTGGCTGATCTCGTGCATGGATACCACCGCCATTTATCGCTTGAGTCAACTGCGCCATTACTGCAACAAACTGTTCAGTTCCAATTCCGACCATTTCTGGATGCTGATTCGGAAGGTTATTTCCTTCTGTATACCTTCCTAGCACTGCTTCCCTGTTTCCTCTGCGGAAAACCATTCTGAACAAACATGTCTTAGATGAAGCAACATGGTAATCTTTAAATGCTATATCATTTCAAAAAAAAAAAATATTTTTGGATAATCATTTAATAGAATTCTAACTCCTAAAGTTATCTAAACCGACCTTTGATACCAACTATAAGGCCCCAGCCTTAAACCATACTTAATCTTGAGTTATTACAAGATTACACGTTGAGGATCTTTTCAGGTTTAGAGTTTTAGAGAATTAGATCATAAAACTTGCATTACATTCCACATATAAACAAAGTGGTTACATAAAGATAGTATTCTTCATTCCCATCAATGGAAACACATTTAAAAATAAAACATGGATTATTTCTTGACACATCCTTGACTCTATCATCTTATCATGTACCTTTCCCTTGACCTGTGAAATACATTTCAAAAACTTGGGATGAGCATAAAAACACAGTATGGGTTATAAAAAAAAACATGGAAAGGAAACATGAGTTCATATATACATAAGAATGAAATCATACTTTACCCATAAAACATAGGCACTTTAACATACCTCATAAAATCATGAATAAATCATAGAAATCATAAGACATAAAGGTAACTTGAGGCATTCATAACATTCTTACGTAGGGAGTAACCCTCTTGGTTACGTTTGGAATACCCATCACAGTATATTCCCTAAAATCTCTTCGGAGAAACCTTAACGTTTCACTCCTTCGCGTTACCCAATGCATTGGAGAGCTATAACGGGCTCACCCGCCCTTAGTTTATCACGGAACCACCCGTCTTCATAATAATGCCCAAGAACCATAACATAATCATGTCACATAAAACATGCATAAAGGAAACATAACATTTCCACATTTCAATCACGAGATATCAATACAACACATTGATATAAGAAAAATATTATTAAAAACATTTTCAATACCAAAGTAAAACATGGTATTTATTTTTCGTTTTAAAAAAAGTATGGCTTGTAGAGGAAACCGAAACTCAAATAACGATCACGACGGCGGTGAAGTCGTTGTCGCCGCATACATACGACAAAAACATTCCCTTTTGTCGTTTAGCAAACGCTTCGTATAAAAAAGATTCCTTTTGAATAAACGTAAAAGTCAAAGGGGTTTATACACCATATAAAAGAAAGTTGTGTATAAAATAAAATATGCCTCAATGAAAGGATATTGAGACGAAGTCCCATACCTCGTATCCGACTTGACCCGACCATTCTTTAATCTCCTGAATAATAAACATGAGTTAATCTCTACTTGCTTATGAATCTTTTTCAAGTTCATTATTCCTTTTATACCATGTTATGAACATCATGTAATCATTTACGTTAATAATGTTCATTTTGTCGGTATTTGGTTCTTATGTCAAAAATAGACTTCTTACACTTACATGTTGTTAATTTGGTCAAAGGTTCATTATATAAAGAATGGTATTCATGATGTAGATATCATATATGTCATATAGATCCAGTACATACATGCATTTATAATATTACATAATCATTTAGAGGTAAGAAATGAAATGCACCGTTCATGGAGACGGTAAGCCTTACGTACGCATGAACGCTACTTTCATTTCTATTTCGTATTTTATAGAATGGAATCATAATGATATAAAGGTATATTATAATTCCAGTATAATATCATATATAATATCATAGTTCCATCCTTTATATGTCCCACATATGGTATTTAACGAATCAAATCACTTTGAGGGGGCGGTAGTCCGCACTTCCTAAAATGAAGATATCGTGTTTACCCATAATGGAAACCATAAAGGCATGCCCAAAATGAAAAAAACAGAAGCTTAAGGAAAACATAAACATATTATATATCATATATAAAAATAGTGACATCATAATGGCCACCTTTGAAAGTGTTAAATGAGTGTTGAACAATCATCGTTTCGGGAGGCAGAATTTCGCCATCCACGAAAACCGTATGTTCTTTAACCATTTGATGTAGTTGTGTGAGAGTGTAGCTCAAATAAATATTATAACAACATCCTTTTATATTTATGATACTGGTGTTGTTACAAAATAAGTAAATAAAAAGAGTTTAGGGGGTTGGAGAAGCAAAATAAAACAAATGAACATGAGAGAATGAATTATCTTTAAAAGTGTATCTCCTTTTGATTTGAGTCTAAAGGCTTCCTTTGAAAGGATTCTGACCAAAGAGAATCCTCTAGGATGAGGATAGGGATGTGGATAGAGTAAATGGGTAGGGTTTGGCCGAGCCAAAGGCTTGAGTAGTGTGTGAAATGAGGTAGAGGTGGGGGCCTTTTATAAGAGGAGAGGAGGGGCACTTTTGGAAAGTAAAGAAATATTACTTTATTTGAAAATGTGTTTGGGTTTCAAAAGGTCCCAAATTGATATAATTCGTGGATAAGGTGATAAGGGTTCGAAATCCACTCATCCAATTGGTTTTGGCCATGTGTAGTTCATAGATTTTACATTATCTTTCCATTTTATTTAAATCGTCAAATAATGATGTCATCGCTGCATCATTATTATGTCATAAATAATTTAATTTATTTAATGTATAAAAATCATTAAAAAATACTATGATGTAGGAAATCTTTTTACCTTTCCAATGACTATTTATAATCAAATATCTGATCTTTATAACCCCATGTAAAAATTGTTTTCGTAAAACATATTATGTTTGTGTCATTTTTACTTTTACATTAAATAAAAAGTTATTTTTGTCATTTCCCAACCAAAATGTCTCCATGGGGTCCCTAAGTTGACCCATGGCTTCTCTTGGTCGGCCATGACACAACCAATAAGGTTGGGACATGTGTCTAGGTCATTTCATATTATTAAAGCATTATTTATACCTTAAACTATAATAATTACCACTAATCGCGATTAAAAACTTAATCAGTTACTATTCACCAAAAAATTATTTTAATCTCATTGAACCACATTTTACTTCTTAATGAAATCCATGTATGTCAGATTTTCAAAATTCAATACACATTAGTGGTAAACTTTCATTTAACTGAAAAATCAGTTTGCTTGATTACCACTTAGTGGTTTCACTATTCATCAAAAATTGAAGTTTTTCAGAAAATTACCAAAAATTCACCCTAAGCTATATTTGATATTCCGAATTCAAAAATGAAGTCTATTTTAAAAAACTCAAATCATATAAGTCACATTAACTAATTTAATAATTAATTCCCGCTTCCAGAGCAAATAGCGTGTTTTTACAAAACAATAAGTATCAAAAGATTGACACCAGTTTAAGTCTAATTTCAAAGTGAAATTGATTCCAATGACCACCATTGGATAAAATGGTAAAAATATATCCTAATTTCACTTCAAAACCAATTCAAAACATAATCTAATCATATAAATAAATTAGATTAAAAAGCAGTTTTGATGTCAAATGCAGTATTTTTCACTATTCATTAAAAAATGAACATTGTCAGAAAAATACCAAAAATTCACACACGGTAAATTTTGATGTCCCAATCATAAAGAATAAGTTTATTTTGACAAAAATAGTTTATAAAATTGTCAAAAGATAGATTCAAAAATGGTTTTCCATCAAAAGGCAGTAAAATAATCTTTTAAGAATATTAGTGTATTCCATGCATAAGATTGTATTTATTTTCATTTTAAGCCTCTATAACACTATCTTAATCATTAATAGACATAGATAAAAATATATATCTTTCATTACTTACATGGGATGTTACACCTTTGGGGGTCTCAGGGTCCCTACTGAGTAGCTTGTACTCACCCCTGCACGGGCTATGCCCGCACTTCATTGTGTTGGTTGCAGACGACGGACAACGCTGATCGTGGTGGAGGCTTGCGGGGCAGGACAGTACGTGGAGGTGTACCACTGGGTGGGACGTACTCAGAGCGGTCGGCTGGACCCGAGGAGCAGTGGAGGCTATCTGTACCCACCATTCAGGTGGGACTTTCAGAGGACGGCTCGACGCTGCGTCTTTTACTTTTCAGTTGCTGTTTTTTTCTTTCAGTTGTACTTTATAGTTGGGCTTGTATTTCCGCCCCCCTTTACTTTTCCGCACTTACTATTGTACCAGTTTTACTTAGTGTTTACTTCTTCCACTTTCTTACTCAGTGGTGATTGTTTACTTTACAAAGGCAATGCCTTCCCTTTTTACCGGGATTTATGTCTTGGTGCTAGTCGCCAGCCCCTGGCCTATGGAAGGTGGGCTTGGGGTAGTCACGACACGGGCCCTGAGGACGGGTCGTGACAGTAAATAAAAGTAAAAAGTTACTATTAAAAAAAATTTATCTTATTAAATTTTTTTTTACTACATGAAATTAACCGTGTCTCTCGCATTTTTGAAATTCCACTCACAGAAGCGGTACAATAATGTTTTATATTAATTTCAAAATTTTTCTAGGAGGTGGGTAAAAGACAGTGAAAAGTTCCCTAAAATTTTTATATATCTAAAATTATTCTAAACTAACTCCAATTAATTAAATTGAACATATATAGGTATTATGTATCCATTGTGACCATAATTAAATATAAATAAAATAAATAATTATTTAAATAAAAAATCGGTTTTAAACTATAACTCATTTTCTTTTCACTATTCAAAAAAAATTGAATATTTTAGAAAAATACCAAAAATTCACCCTATTCTAATTTTGATATTCCGAATCAAAAAATGAAGTACTTTTTGAAAGATAAAGTTTATAAAATTTCAAAAAGAGGGTATTACAATTCATAACAGCTAGTTTGATTGGCTGTGGTGTGTGTTAGAACGTGAAGTTGCGTACAACACACCATACTGTATTATTCAAAGAGAAGTGTATCGTAGAAGCTTGGGGTGTTACATATGAGATTATATAAATATGGTAAATTTTAATAATTCGTCTATACAACAAATAATCTACTATTATCATTAAATATTAAAACAATCCTTATTTTAAAATGGCATTTATATTAACACTATATAAATTGAAAACCATGTGAACAATAATTTGGTTTCATTAATCCCTATATTGTTTATATGGAAGTAATTTATTTGTTTTGGAAGAAATTTATAATAAAAAAAGATGAACTAAGATAGAAATTGATGATTAAAATAATAAAATAAATACTCTTCTTGATTCAAATATATTAGGGGTAAAACTATGAAATATAATAGTATATATTTTTTCATCATTAATTACCTATTTATTTTTTATGAAATCATTTTATGGTAATCACAATCAATTTGGTCACTCAAAATGTTAATTTATTGCATCCAATGCATCAATATTCATCAAACCAAATGAATAATGTACAGTGTAAGTTTTCAATGCACTCCATTCAAAATTTGATAGATAAACACTGAATTATATGTTACATTGTCTCATTTAAAAAGAATTTTGTATGATATGGTGATATATAAATATTCGGATAAATCATGTTATGTGTTCGGTAAATGAAAATAAGGTGAATGTGAATTTATTCAAATGGAAACAAGTTAATGTATTTATATAATGTATTTAACCTCAAAAACATATTTAATAAAATTAATAATATTTGTCAATTTTTCTAAAATATCTAAAGTAAGAAGAAAAAACGTTTGCAGATATGACATTTGAAAATATATAAAAGATATCACATACAATCAAGATACTTGTATCCCCAATCAGTTTATTTGAAAATACAATTTAAATTTCCTTAAAATTATTCATAATAATTTGTTTTTCGATATTTTGAATGTAATGTAAATATTTTTATCAATATACATACACAATAGAAGTAATTTTTTTAGAGATGAGTGGGCAGAGTACATTGTGTTAGAATATTTTTTGACTTCAAATTTATTTGATTACTTCTTATATTTTTCATATACTAAATTATATAACTGTAGAGATTCACTTGAAATTTGAAGATTTATTTTATAAAATATTACAAATCATTTTGATCAATTTTTCAAGGAGAAGTATAATGGATGAAATTGATTTCATTATAAATTAAGGTCCAGAATTCATGGTGTTAGGATGTATATAGATATCATGAAGAGGTGACTTCTTAATACTTATTTAATTAATTTTCTCATTATTGTATCATATGTTTTTGTTCATTTTCTTATCATTATATCCTATACTTATTTAATTAAATATAACCTTGAGGTAAAAATTTGTTTCACATGCTCATAACAAAGAAAAAAAATGAAGATTGTATTGATACGTTAGTATAGTGATCCATAAGTCATTTTTTATGTGTAGGAATTGAGTTCTACAAATTCATACACATGATGTGGTTTGTATTACTCAAAGATCATGTGTTCCATAAAAATTGACAATTTTAGTATAAAACAATTATCACATAGAAAAAAAAGGATAAAATAAGATCTAATTGTTTTCAAACATTTGTAAAATGATCTATGAATAATTTTTTTGTGATGTAATTTACCAAAAATCATGACAGCTAATGTTGTTTTATGACACTAAGTATGTGTATTCATTAAAAAGGTGTGATTTTAGTTTAAATTTTACTTCACATAAACATAATTAAAAAAATGATCATGTTGGAATTAAAATTTTGGTCAATAATACATAATTATGTTTTCAGATTTGGGAATTAACTACACACGAATTTGGAACATGATGTGGTTGGTATGACTCAATGTACAAGTTTTCAGTATAAAAAGTTCTTTTGTTTTCAAATGAGTGTCACTTCAAGAAAACCAATAAATAATCCTTAAATTTCTTCAATAATTGATTAAAATGTTCTATAATTCTATTATTATATATAGGATTTAAACATAAGAAACTCTGTGACATTATGTAGTTGGAATGACTCAATGTGAATGTTATCCATAAAAAGTTCCATTTTTCTATAAAATAGTGGTCACATTGCCAAAACATATAAAAAAATTGAATTTTCATCAAACTATAATAAAATGATCCTTGATTCATTTTTTATGTCTATAAATTGACTAAAAATATATCCAATACATGATGTGTTCATTATGATTTGAATTGTATTTTTTTAATAAAAATTAATCATTTTAATTTAAAGTGCATTTTACACTGCCAAACCCAATAATACTATCATGAATTATTTCCTAACTTTATGAAAACTATTAATAATACATTTTTGATGTATATAAAATGAACTCAAATCAATCAGAATCATGATATGATCAGTATCACTTGATGTGCGTGTTTTCAATAAATATGTGCATTTTAGTTTAAAACACTTGTCAAATCTCCAAAAATCAAGAACATAATGTTGAATTGTTATTATGATTTGAGAAAAATAACCATAATTCACTTTTTATGTGTAGTAATTTACCTCATATAAATATGACATGTGATATGGCTGGTATGACTTGATGTGTGTGTTTTCAATTAAAAAGATTAAATTGTGGTTAAAACATGTATCACATATCCCTAAATAATAAAATGATCTTTTATTATTTTCAAATTATTGTATAATTATTAATAATTATTTTTTGACATTTAATAATCGACTTAACATGAAAATGACACCAGATGTGGTTGGTATGAATCTATATATGATTTTTCAATATACCGGTGACATTTTAGTTTAAATTTCATGTCACATGGTAAAAAAACAAAACAACATATATTGATTTCAATCATTACAAAAATCATCCGTAATTTATTTTTCATCTATATAAATTGATTGAAAGCTAATCAACAAACAATGTAGTATGTATGACTCGAAATACATTTTTTCAATATCATAGTGTCGTTTTAGTTTGAAACAAGTGCCACATCACTAAAAATACAAATTTATCTCATGTTGTAATAAATATTTATAAAATATCAATAATTCATTTCTGATGTGTATGAATAGACCTTACATAAATATGATACATGATGTAGTTCATATATAATACAATGGGTGTTTTTAAGAAAAAAGTGTCATTTTAGTTGAAAAAATATGTCAAGTAGAAAAAACAATGAAAATGATATTTGATTATTTTCAAGAGTTATAAAAAATTATTCATAATTAATTTTTAATTTGTTATAATCAACTTCACACTAATCTGACACCGGATGTGGTTGGTATGACTCTATCTATGTGTTATCCTTGTAAGAGTGAAATTTTAGTTTAAAACATGGGCCACGTGTTTAAAAACAAGAAAAAGATATAATATATATTTTGAAATATATTAAAATGATCCATAATTCAGTACACATGTATTGGAATTTACTGAACACCAATCTAACACAAGATATTGTCCATACCACTCAAAGTACATGTTTTTCACTATAAAAATGCAATTTTTGTTTAAAACACATCATATATCCAAAATAGATAAAACACGATTATAATGTTCTCAAATTTTGTTAAAACAATTCATAAATAATTTTCTATTTTTAAAAATCATCTGAACATTAATATGACAGAGGATGTGGTTAGTATTACTTGAGATTCATGTATTCTATATAAAAGTGTCATTTTAGTTTAATGAGTATTTTATTCATCCAAAACTGATCAAATGAAATCATATTGTTTTCATACTTTAGGAAAATTATTAATGATTCAATTTTTATTATAAGGATTCAACCTCACAACAATATGGTACAAAATGTGTTTGGTTTGACTCGAAATCTATTTTCCAATATATAGAGTAATATTAGTTAAATGTGAATGTCATGTTAACAAAACCAACAAAATTAGATGATACTTTTTTATAAACATTTAGAGAATTATCCCAAATTTATTTTGACATGTGTAAATTGACCTCATATCAACCCCACACACGATGTGGTCGGTATGACTCACGATGTTTGTTTTAAATACAAAAGTGTTATTTTAGTTTCAAACACGCATCAAATAGATAAAACATATAAAAAAATTTCAGGTTGTTTTTTATTTTTTTTAAATACTTTTTAATTTATTTTTTACATTTAGGAATCCACTTCACATAAATCCTACATCTTATGTGGTATGTACGACTCGATGTACATGATTTTAATATAAAAGATCCAATTTAGTTTAAAATTTGTTTCAAATCACCAAAACAATGAAAGAAAGTAAATATTTTTTTCTAACATGTGTAAACTGATTGATAATACATTTGTGATGTGTAGGATCCCAAATAAACATGACACACATTGTGTTCTGTATGACTCTATGGGCATAATTTGAATAAAAAAAATTCAATTTTTGATTAAAATGCATGGAATATCTCCAAAAATCAAGAAAATGATCTCATATTATTTTAAACATTAATAAAATGTTCCATAAATCAATTTTTACATGTAGGAAATTATTGTAAAAAAATACAAGACATCTTGTGGTATGTATGACTCTAAGTGAATGTTTAAAAAATAAATGTTACATTTTAGTTTAAAATAGACAATAAAAAGCCAAAACTGAGAAAAAAAGAATAAACTATTTTTAAACATAAGTACAAAGCTCCATAATTAATTTTTGACATTTATGAATTGTCTTCAAATCAATAGATCAAAATATTTGATGCAAATGACTCAATATGATGGTTTTCAATATAAAGGATTCATTTTAGTTTAAAATTTGTGTCAGTAGCCAATAATGAGGAAATTATCACATATTTTTTTTAAACATGAGGAAAAAAATAAATTATACATATATAATTATTAAAAATTATCCACGTGTCAGTATGACAACTAATGTGGTCGGTGTAACTTTATGTTCATTATTTAAATATATAATTTTTTTTAGTTCAAAAAGTGGATGTCCTAGGAAAATCTATTAAAACATGATCAGATTATTCATAATCATTTTATCTTATATTACTTCATTTATTTAATTATAATTTTTTGATGTATATTTATTATATTTTCATAGATATAAGTATTTATAGAAGAAACAAATGGTGTGATATTTGAATGATTTTTCTCAAAAACAAATTTCGTGAATTTTTCACATCCATAGTGTGTTTTTATCACATAAAATGTGAGCTAATTCAAGATCACCATCTATTGAAATTAACACAAAATTTGGGACATATAATAATTAAATACATATCATTTTGATTCATATTTTACCTTTTATGAAAAAAATTTATTTAATAAGACTAAAATTTTCACTTTGTGTTTAATCTATTTGGTTATAGTATTACAAACATAATATTGTTTTGTTATATTGGTGCATTCGTTTTCTCAAGATAGTAATTTGGTACAATATCTAATAGTATGACAGATGTTCAGGGGATATAGAAAAAGTATCATTGATTTTTTTAATATTTATGATAATTTATATGTGTGTAACTAAAAAATAAATGTTTTAATTGTATATAAAATAGTTTGTTTCTAGTGTTTATGGTGTAATATTTCATTCAATTAAATTTTATATTTTCTCCCAATAATTTATCTAGGTATTATCTGATGCAATGAGTTATAATTTTAATGGAACACAACCACATTTAACACATTTATCAGTTCTAGTAATAACACAGATAAAGAATCCCTTTATAAGTGCTCAGAAAACAGAAAATAATTGGATCCATTTTCCGTGCCAAACTAGATCTAAAAAAGGACCCCTTTATTTTAGCTATTTTCTGTGCTGATAAATGATCCCTTTATCAGTACTAAATAAAATAATTGATAAGGGGTCCCTTTATAAGGGCTATTGAAGCACTAATAAAGGCCTTGGAATTTTGATCTCACACTAACTGTTAGTGTTTTTCACTCACATAACCCAATTATAGCACTCTTAAAAGAATTGTTGGCGTTATTTTTTATAATAAATAATAGTTATGATTCTTGGATCTAAATAGAAAATAATTAGATCATATTATAGTTCTTGAATAAGTTTGAACACAATATATTCAAGACTCATGATATACCTAATCATCTTGAGTACATGAGGCCATGTATGACTCCCTTATTCTATTTTTCACCTATATAGTGGACTTGATATATCATATCATTGATGAATTTATTTCTCCTAATATAGGCATTGGAGATGATATAGATTGTGTAGGTATCTTAATCCTCATGCATTTTATACAATTAACTGGACACATATGATAACATAATACATTGAACATCGAGTTCATCATCAATAGGTTTCTTTTAATTTTTTATGACATGTTTCCATGATAAGGGGGATTGGTAATAATTAAGGACGCGGACACATAAAACTTCCTTTATTGGAATAGTACTCTGTTAAAAGTATTTTACAACTCATGGAATACATGGTTGGTCAGTATAATTTCATTACAAAAAATTGATCATAGTGATAATGTGTTGGTGGTAATGATTTCCATTTTATCTACACCAAATAAACTAAGTCTTTAGTGCATTATCATAATTACTAATTAGACATTGTTGATTTAAATATTTAATGTATCCCACAATTTTATGGAACCCTAGTATTCCTCAAAAATAGATAAAAAATAATCTATTTCATGAGTATTATATTAGAAAATATCTTGGATATATATCCTCAATGTAGATGTTATAGCTATGACACTAATCCGATAGTTTCATGGTTGGAACAAGATAGGCCAACTACATTGAATCATGGCTTGTTGAACTATTGAGTGAAGGCCCAACTTATCTAAATCCTATTATTTATTCCCGAAATTATATAATTTAAATTGGTAGAATGATAATTGTGAAAAATTATTTTCTCCAAATATTAGTTAAGTCCACCCACTACTCTCATTAGAACACCCCAATAGTAAGAGAAAATATCAACTAGGACCGATGAGCACCTCATAAACTTATTTTTTACTATTAAAGGTAATTCATGTGTTTTAAAATTATATTAATTTTAATGTTATTAATTATTTCTCAACCAATGTAGTAATTTTCGGTTAAATATGTTCCTATTATGTGATCTCACTCACAATTGAATAGCGCAATAAAATACAACATAGATTTTCACTTTATTTGTTTTAGACCATGAATTTTTTGGTGATTATTTAATTTACTCTAGAAAAAATTTATATTCATAGAATAATAAAAAATCAATAAATTAAATAAAATCCTAAAATGATCATATAAATTTACTACTGGTTGATCCAATGGATTAACCATGGTCCCATGGGTAAAATAACTGAATCAGTTCTGACTCAAATTTATGCTCACATCTCGGTCCAATGTTTCAAAATCTCACCTGGAATAACACCCAGTACTGGCATGGTCCTTGTCTTATAGTATAACTATAAATAAAGTATATACATATGGGAATGTAGGCCCTTATACATATTAAATTATGAAATACGATTAACTTTATTTTAGAAAAAAAATAAATTAAAATATATATTTAATTCATTTCATGAAGATGTAATAATTCATTAATTAATTATAAACCAAAAAAATTTTCATCCAATGCACAAAACTGGTAAGAAGATAAAATAATTTCCCAATAAAATTAAAAAAAATTTAAATTCAATTTTATGTCCATTAAATGGAATAAATAAATTATTTTAATTCTTGCAATTTATTTTATTATATCCCAAAATAAATTTTTTTAATAAAAAATAAATTTTAAACTCTTAAATTTATTATTATTTTAGTCTCAAAATTGAATAAATTTTTGAATGCAATGAAATTATACTCAGGTCCCAGAAACCCCTTAAATGGGTTGTGTGTATTGTCTTGGCAGAGATGAGGCTAGGAGGGTTAGGAAAAACCTTCTTCGTCCCATTACCTGATGGGAAATACACACCCTTGACCATATTGGTTTGAGAAGAACCCATACAATATTGTCGAGTGTTGGGAAATACCCACCCTGACCCATTCAGGATTGGCAGAACATGGATTCTCTAGGTTGATCGATCTGTAATAGGAGGGTGTCTGGTCAGTTCAGGTGGAGGGAACCAAGAGGGTTCAATGAAAAGATTGTCATCGAGGTGGAATGATTAGGTGTAAGGGGATGATCATTCGTTCGGGGTGTACACACCATGACTACATGTTATGGTCCAAGAGGAGGGTTAGACGATATTAGTAACAGGAGATTTCGCCATTAGAGTTGGTGATGATAGCTATTTCATGGTGACCACAATTACCTGAGTGATAGCACGAGTGGTTCCTTTGACTATTAATAGGGATGATAAATGGAATGTTGTTTAGGGTTTACCGCAAGATTGAGGTGATTGATTGTGGAAACATGAGGTAGGTGGCTGCTGCAGGCATGTGGATAGGGAGCCAACTAGGATATCATGTCTAAGGTGACCACCAGTTTTAAATAATTTCACAATATTCAATGGGAATTCAACCAAAGGAAATTCAGTTGTATATTTATTCTAATAATATAATCGAACATCCTCCTCCAAGGTATTCCATTTCCAAAGCATGCTTTAAAATTTTGTTTTTATTCGTTTGTCTAATGGACCCACCATCATTTCATAATATTTCTGTTTTTTATCATTTTTAATTTTTTCCATTGCCAAATTTTTGTTTGTTTTTTGGAAAATAATTGATCTATGAATTCATCACACTGAATGATAGTATTTTTTATACAAAATTTCAACTGGAAGAATATAACGGTTTCCAAAAAACAACATATAAACTGTAACATATATATATATTCATTAATTTTATAATCATAAAAATTTATTTTTATTTGAATAAAAAATTCGGATTTCTATATTTTTTTTTTCTAAACTAAAATTGTGGAATAGTCATTTATTTTGACATCGAAATGATTGCCTCGACTTTAATATAATCAAGAGTTAGTTTTTCTTTGCATAAAACATTCATGTCTTCATTCTGATACCAATTGTTAATATCATAGAATTCAATGGATGTAGATGGTGTATATATTTGAAATCATCATCACCAAATTTATGTAAATTCATAATCGATTTCAATATAATCCATAGATGAGACCTATTAATATCTCATGAATTTATTTAAGAACAAAAAAATATGGTTTACCACAATCAGATTGATGGGGAATTCGACAATAGATCAACACAGGTGATTGTTGCCCAAAATATCTATTGTCTAATACCTTTGGATCATCTAAATCTGATTCAAGAGTTGACATGAATGTTGATCAATGAAATTCATGTGCTATAATATAGGTCAAATAAATGATTCAATATCACAATGATCATCATGATCTCATTCCTTCAATCCATGAAGGATATCAAGTTTCAAAATATTTTAATTGGGGTTCTCCATGTATGATATAAGAAATATGAGAGAAGATGTCTCAAATTCAAATGGATGACTAATCCCTCTAATAAAATCTCGATATTTCTTATATATTGGGGTTTATACAGCTATAAGGGGTTCATTATACCATTTATAATCAACACCCACTAATTATCATATAAATGGCATGTTATGAGATACTGATTATGTCATAAACACCATTTATATTATTATCAAATACCTATAATATAAAGTATATATTAACTGATAAAATCAATTCATTAAATAGACACATAATTCCAATAGATATTAAAAACAATTAATAATCACATAATATTAATTCATATAATATTTTCCATGTATTCAATTAAAATATTATGGATAATTTTAATAAAAAAATTGAACTCCAATTATTCAATAATTTAATAATAATAAATTTATATAAGAACCATTGATCATTTGTTCTTAAACATATCGCAGACATCATGGTGGTTCCCAGCATGATCAATACTCTTATTCATCATAATAGGAATGAATTTTTAAAACGATAATTGTGTGACCCTATGGGCCCTTAACTTTGATATCTTTGAGATCTATTCAAAAACTATGAGTGGAGTTTAGAAACCATAAGGGCTCAAAATGATATAAGGAAAAGTTTAGAAATGAAAATATTTACTACAATCATTTCTCATTTAAAATAATGTCTTTTTCATAAGACATCTTATAAAGGAGGAGGCACACATTGTTCCATCATCCTCTATTGATTTATTATTTAATATCCAAAAAAGATATACATGCCTAATTCTTCCAGTATCATCATTTTATTAATATTATTATCATAATAATATAGTAGATCGTAGATATCACTTCCTTTCAAAAGCAACAAATTCAATCAATTTATTACCACCAACTACATGCCCTAAGCAATCTAACTCACAATAAAATCAAAGAAAAAATTGTAAGGACCTGACCCCAGTTGCCTAGAGATGGTGCCTTATTTGAATACATTGGAATGTAATCAAGGAATATGAATCCTGTTGGAATGATTACTTTAGTATTATTTTAAACATGATACATACATATGTTCAACATTACAACATTTATATAAATAAAACATATAAACTCATTAGAAAATATATATAACTCATAGGTTATTTCAACATTTCATTAATAATAAAATTATTCATGTCCTGAGAAATTGAATAATAATAAAGGTTTGAGCCCAAATACACAGTAAGGGTAAAAAATATAGAGGAAGATATATAAATATTTGTAAAGCTGAATAACTAAAAACATATGCCTTTAACAAAAACTTGAACACATTCATGAAGGAATAAGAGGTGAGTAAGAAATGCCATAATAAATAATAATAATTGGTATTCTACTAGTATAATAACCACATGGACCATCGATACTATTTTTATAATGATGGAATGTATAATGTGTGACATCATCACCATACTATCGAGGCCTCGTGCCAAGATGATATATAGTCATTTTTTTGAAGGCCTTATGCTAAGACTGTTGTTTGTCTCATGAAACCTACTTCTGCACCAAGGGGATATAGAGGAACCCACCAGACACATTCAATTTTCAATACATTCTTCATATTATTGTAGATAAATATAAATGACATATATGTTCATATTGAAACTAATATAGGAAATGTAAAAAACATTCCTTGAAAATTATACACTAACCATTCAATGTAAATTGGTGAATGATATTAAGATAGAACATCCACATCCAAAAGAATAATAAACCATTAAATTATATATGGTATAATATATCATGAAATATTAATCCAAATAATAAATACGAATCAATAAGAGTGTTAAATTTGATAAAGATACTCTTCTAAAATCATGGGGTAATTCTTGAGATAAATACCATTTTACAAAGAAAAGAATAATGATTTTGCAAAAATAATTTTATAAAACATGAATTTAATTGAAAATATAATTTCAAAATAAGATTATTAATTTTATAAATACAATGGTTTCTAAAAATATATTATATAGTTCCCTTGAAAATATGTATGAAACTGATAAAACCCCTTGAATCATGCTTTTATTTCGAAAACAATTTTGAAATCTCCTATTAAAACGTATAACTATCTGCAAAAAAGGATTGATTATTGTTAGGGTAAATGTAAAGAAAAATAAATAATAATTTAATATTATTTTATGATAATACATAATAATTTCATAAAGGTAATAAGACAATGAAAGTAACCCGAATGAAAATGAAGGTTCTGGTGGAAAACACCTAGAATAAGTATGAATGTGTTCCACCATTGAAATTAAGGTCCTGGAATATGAAATTAGAATAATTAAAAACTTATTTCCCAAACAATTATTCATGTATTTAGTTTATCTTATTTTTTTGATCGTTTATGTCCTTATTGAGAAGTTATTATGTTGTATTCTATCATTCTAGAGTGCTCATTTTCTGGATTTTCATAATCAGTTCACCTGCTTTTATGTAATGTAGTTCATGTAGAAAAAATGAAAATATCCATAATTGAAATTAAATTTTTTTTATTGACATACATATGTGGAAATGGTCATTTAAATAATTTTTTTATTTGTAGAAAATGATAAATAATTATATGAATTATTAACGACCTACACATAAAATATTTTAGTGGAATTTTGATTATTAGGAAATAGTTTGGTCATATGATTTAATAATATATACGTATATATTCCTTGAATATTAATTAGGTTATAATACATACATTATAGAATTTTTCAACTATAAAAATGGTTTCATTACTAGTAATTAAGGATAAATTGGTGAATAAAACATCGTCATCCACAAAGGTTATAAATTGGATACCCATGGATTTTGATTTCATATATAAATTAAAATGGAGATATTAAGAATAATGATTATAATTCTACCTCTAACATGATATAATTTCTGTATACAGATGATACCAGAAATATTGTGGTCATTTTGATAGAGGAGGTTATGATAGTCTAACAAAATAAGATAAATTGAAATTGAACTAAATGAAAATAAAGTGTGATTTACCTCATGGAATAACCACATTCATAGCCTACTTAAGAGAAGATTTTATTGTATTGTGTAATTCCCAGGATCTTCATGGACGTGGATGGTGACTAGGGACAGGTATTTTTGTAGATAATTGGGCATATTCTAGGCATATAGGAGTTATGATAAGAGGGAGTGATGGGGGGGTTTATAGTGGAAGAGACGAGTGAGTTTGGAATATTTTAAATATTAATTTCATAATTTCCACATGATAACCATCAGTGTAATTTCATATTACCACTAATAGAAATAATTACATCTTATTTAAAACTAGGTGGCCTTGTGTCAGTCATGTTTTCATAAATAGGGTATTTAAATTATAATTTGAATATACGATATTTTAACGTACATTATTATTCAAAAAAATTCATGAATTTCAGAAAATCACAAAAAAACAACCCCTACCATTTTTTGACATGTAGAAATTAAAAAGTGAACTCTATTTTCAATACTAATTTTATAAATATTATTAATTTATTTCTTTAACAAAATCATAATTAATTTAGAAAATAAAAATTTGAATTGTATAATTAGTTTTTTATCACATTAATAAATTAATTAAGATCTAATTATATTATGAATATAAACAAAAAATATATTACCATTATTTAATATTCATAAGTGTCGTAGTAATATTCATTTTGCTATTCATAAGAGTATGTTACTATTAACAAGAAATCATGTTTGTTTTGTTAGACTTCTAATGACTTGCTGATCAAAACTGTTTATGACTGTTTTTCGAAATTCAAAACATAGAAGAGGAAAAGTTTTTTTAATGGTGATATTATTAAATTTGGTGTATTGTGGGGACCCTGTGTTTCAAGAATTTATTATTTATTTTCAAAACCTCTGGTTGTTCCATTCCCCCCTAAAAAAATTCATCCTTGGAATTCACAAAATGTTTACTAAAAAGATTTGGGTATGTCTTCAACATAAGCTCCTTAGTCTCCCATGATTTTCTTAATTTTATGGCACCTCCAAAGAACCTTTACCAGAATAGTTGTCTGATTTATCAATACATGTTCTCTGGTATCAGGATTCTTGATAGGCTCTTCAAAATAAGATATATCGATCACAAGTTCTATTTCTTCTTAGGTGAGTATATGTGTTGGGTTTGGCAAGTATTTCTTTATTATTGATACATGGAACACATTTTGAAATATGTATACACTTAGTGGAACTTCCAAACATTAAGCTAATACTCCAATTAGATCTAGAATTTCAATAAATTTGAAGTACCTAGGAGATAATTTTCCCCTCTGACCAATTTCTATAATTCCCTTCCATGGATATACATTTATGAAAATATTATCCCCTTGTTGAAATTGCAAATAATTACTTCGGTTAAAAACATAGATATTTTTCATACATTGAGGTATTTTGATATTGGTTTGGATAATATTCACATTTTCCATTTTCTCCTTAACATGTTCAGGTCCTATGGTATTTCTTTCACAAAAAACATCCTAGAAAGTCAGTGTATGACATCTCTTTCCATATAAAACTATAAATGGTGATCTCTGAATATTTTAATGGAATCTACATTTATAGTAAAATTCTAGTAGACGAAAATACTGATCCCACATAGGTTCAATGTAAGCATAAAAATACTTTAAATTGTATTAAAATAATTGATGAGTCCGTTCTAATTGTCCATATGTTTATGGGTGGTACGTTGTGCTCAAACAATGATCAGTATATAGGGCCTTCTGAAGAAATTTCTAGAATGGTGATTTTAAATGGGGATCGCGATCAGAAACAATTGATAAGGTTACACCATGTTGTCATGAAAAATCATTAATATATATTCTATATTATGGATCTAGTCGTAAATATTCTCTTATAGAAAGAAAATGTGATGCTTTTGTAAGATGGTCGACAATGACACATATCACATCATTCTTTACGGAATTATTTGGTAGCCCAATGAAAACATCCATCATAATTTCATACTATTTCCACATAAGAATAATAAGGGGTTTCATGACTCCTCTAAGATGTTTTCTTCCAGCCATCACCTATTGAAAACCCATCTATCTTAACACTTAATCAGAAATCTACCTCTTCTTTTTTTCCAATGAAAACTATTCCTATTTTCCATTATACCTATTTATTCTACTAGGGTGTATAGTGAAATTAGAGATATTAGCATCATCCAATTGATCCCTCTTCAACTTAAGAAAATATAGAACACAAAATCCTATTTTAGAATTTCAATATACCACCATCATATACAAATTCAATCAACTTACCATCAATTGAAACATTAATATTATTTTAAAGCGCCTCATCATCTGCCAGAAATTGCTAATCCATTCTAGTAAAAAGTGTTGTCTCACATTTGACAAAAGTAGTGTCGTGCTGGTTTCCATGATAATTCCCATATCCATGATTACTAGATCCATGAACATAGTATCCCTTTCAACACTCATCTTGTCCCAAATTCAATTTTCTTTTATTCTCAAAGTATCTTCCACCATGTTATCCTTTTCTGTTTGGTAGTGTATTGTTCAATTATTATAATTTAGTAGCTCAATCCATCTTCTTTGTCTCATGTTGAGTTCATTCTGTGAGAAGATGTATTTAATACTCCTTTGATTTGAATATATCTCAAATTTGTTCACTATAGATGTAATGTCTCCAAATATTCATAACAATGATTAGCACTGCTAACTCAAGACCATGATTTGGATAGTTTTGACCATGAATTTTTATATGCCTATATTCATAGGAAATCACTCTATCATTATTCAAAATGAAAGAACCAATCCCATTATTCGATGCTTCACTATAGATCAAAAATCCTTTATTCCATGATAGTAGTGTCCAGATTAGAGAATTCACTAATATTCCCTTTGATTTTTTTGATAATTATATTCCCATTCATTAATTAAAACATTATTTACATTATTTTTCCCATATGAACATAAATCCTTTTCATGTGAACATGGTCATTTGTTTGGCTAAATGGGTGATGCTTCGAACGAATCTCCAATAATATCCTGCCAAACCATAAAAACTATATACCTCATTTATTATTATTGGTGTAGGTAATTATTGCATTGAATTTTTCTTCATATGATCAAAAGATATTCCATCATTAGATTCAATGTGTCCATGGACGAAAATTGATTGAATAAAAAATTCAGACTTTCTAAACATTTCATATATTTCATTTCTTCTAAGAGTCTTTAGAATAGTGTGCAAGTGATTTTCATGACTTTATAGATTTTAGATTACACTAATATATCATAAATAAAAACTACCAAAAACTCATCATGATATTCCTTTATTACTCTATTCATTAGATCCTTGAAAACAAATAGTGAATTAGTTAGTTAAAAATTCATTGTTTTAAACTCAGAATGCTCGTACCTGGTTCAAAATGTTGTTTTTTGAATGTATTTTTTCCTCACAAGCAATTTATGATATGTAGATCGAAGATCAATATTTTAAAGATATTGGGATCCATGAATATTATCAAATAAGTCATCAATGAGAGGTAGGGGATACTTTTTTGTTATTGTTATATCATTGATCTCCCTGAAGTCAATGAAAAATATCATAGACCCATATTTAATATCAATGAATTTAATATCGGCTCCCTATAGAAATAAATAGGGCGAATGAATCCTTTATCACTAAATTCGTCTTGTTTTATCTTTTGATACACTAACTCCATAGTGGCCATTCTATATGGGGTATTTGAGATTGTCCTTGAACTAATAATTAAGTCAATGGGAAACTCAATTTTTTGATCTAGATCATGTCCATAGAAATCCTATTGAACGACATCAACATATTCTAGCACAACATTAATATCATCTATATGAAGATTCATATCCTTACGCATCGTTATTTCATTCCCTTCAGAAACAATAATTGAATTCATTTGAGCTATTTTGGATGGATCTAGATGAGAATCATATGGTGATGTTTCTACCTTAATGATTTTGGATTCCATTTCATCCTCAAAAACTGTAATGTCCTTATTCCGACAATAAATTATTACATCATTGTTCGAAATACAAACCATACCTTTTATTATATAAAATTCATTCCTTGTTGTGACTATAAAATCATCACATAAATCATGTATATATGCAATAATGGGGACTTCCTAACACATATTGGTTGTAATGATACTACCCTAATTAGTTTGAACTGATAAATTGTTTAATAAATCATATTATAAATATCTTATTTTCATGTAAATCTAGGATGATATGACAGAATGTGATCATCCAAAATCAAATAAATTCATGGCTATGATTGATGAAATTATTATTTTACCTGAAACCACTTTGTTAGGAAGTTCATCCTCTACAGTTGTGACCAACTAATCTTGCCCTTACCCCCGTGGCCTTCATTGGGGAACATATCCCTAACTCATAGGACTATCATGTGAATAATGTCCCATCTCCCTAAAATTTCATCGTTGATCATTGTTAGATTCTTTTATCCTCTTTTAATCTGTAGATAGGTTGCATTTTTATCCACAATTGTAATAGACTCTCAATCCCTTCAAGAAATTTTCAGGATGTTTCTTCACACAATTATTGTATGTTGGAAGTTCAACTCGTCCGTTCATCTCCATCTCCATAGTTAATTTTCAAATGTTTTCATAATCCATATTCTTCTCTTGTTTTCCTTTAATATCTTAAGACATAAGAAATTAAATTTCATTCTTGATATCACATGAGACTATATCTTCATGTCAACAAAAACTTTGGGAGACTAGATCCTTTCAGAGGAATAGTTTTAAACCATAAAGGAATTGATCAATTTTCCCCTTATATTACATATGTAGTCTATATCATTCCATTCCTAACATGTAATGTGGGCATCATACAAGGGAAAATTTTCATATTCCTTCTGCCTCATAGTCAAGAATTTCATCTCCATATATGCTCGCTCTTCATGAAGGAAAAGTTTTTCTGTGAAGATTTCCTTAAAATTACTCCAATCAATCTCCTCTATTTCTTCTTCATCTTTTTTTTTGGATTAACAACCACCACTGATCTGTATCTCCCAATAGATGATTTACATCTATGAAAACCTTCCCTATTTCGTAACATCCAAGAGTGGTAAATAAATTATCTTGGGAAAATATCCACTACTCTACTAAAAATGGGTTTTTCTTCCCATTGAATGATGTAGTTTGTTGTATTATAAAGATATCTAACATAGCTCATCCACATGGTGGATATGGATACTCCATAATTTTATTGTTATTATTTGTATCCTGAGTAAGTTGTTCTAATATAGTTATATGTTGCTCAGCACCAATGAAATCAATAGAGCCAACACTATTATTTTGAATCAGAGGGAAATACCTACCTAGGATAGATGTGTTCGTGTGGCTTCCATTCCATCCAAAAGGCACCATTTCTAAATAATGTAATGCACTAGATTAGGGTATGAATAATATTGTATAATCTAAATGAATAAAAAAATATTTATAGTAAATCAAAATTCTATACATGCCTAATATTTTAATCATAAACATGTTATCTTTGAGGATAAAATTACATTTATATCTTTCATAATGGAATGTAAAGAAAATGTAAATTTTCAAAATCATATACCCCGGTAGTGTCAATAGAAAGAGTGTTTCAAGGCCCGTTGTTGTGTAATTGGAAATCTTGTGTCAAGCTCAAAACTCCTTTTCAAAGTTTTCCTTCATAGGTTCATCTATGACAGAGCCACATCTACCTGTTTTTAACTAGACAAGGATTTATTTGCTAGAAATATTTACATAATATATCCCATACAATGATTCATGTTTTCTCTTGTATGTTTCACCCAAAATACTACTTTATGGCTTTATTCCATAATATACATTTTCTAATCTAGTTTCCATGATTGCTACTACACATACTTTGAAACCAACTATAAAGACCATACCCTAGTTTTCTGGAGCCAGTTCCTTATTTGATTACATTTGAAAATAAACATGGAAGATGGACCTTGAAGGACCAATTAGATTAGTATTATTAGAAACAAGATAAATACATAAGTTCAACATTACATGGTGACAATAAATACACTATAAAAACTCCATAGAAAACATTTATAACTACTAGGTTATTTCAGCATGTCATTCATAATAAAATTCTTCATTTCTTGAGAAAATGAAACATAATAAAGGGGTGAGATAAAACAATCAGTAAGGGTAAGAAATACCGCAAATGATATATAAACATTAGAAAAGTTGAATAACTAAAATCATATGCCATTAAAAAACATGAACACATTATAGAGGGAATTAGAGCTAGGTAAGTAATTCCATAATAAAAAATTATCATGGGGATTCTACTTGTCGAAAAACCACAAAAATTATCAATACTATTTTCATAATGAGGTTATTCATAATGCAGGACTTCATCACTATATCGTCATGGCCTCTTACCAAGACCATAAATAATCATTTTTTCATGGCATTGTGCCAAGACCGTAGTTTGTCGCATGAGACCTACCAATGCAAAGAGGTTGTGTAACAGGCCACACCTGATACTTTCTATGTATATTTAGTTCCTCATATTAATGGTGATAAATATAAAAAATATAAAAATTCATATTGAATATAATATATTAAATGTAAATAACTTTCCCTGAACATTATGAATAAATACTAACCAATTAGAGTAAATTGATGGATGGATTTGACACAGCACATCCACTACAAAAATAATCATAAAACAAAAAATTATTTATGGAAGATGATATCAAGAAATATTAATCCGATTAACACATATTAATCAACAATAGTGTTGAAATTTATGAAAATAATCTTCTAAATTTTTTGTGTTATTCTTCAGTTAAATACCATTTTGCTTTGAACAAAAGAGTTATTTTCGAAAATTCATTATATATATCATGAATTGAATTAAGAAAGTATATTCATAATAAATTTAGTGATACTATAATGTTAATGGTTTCCAAAACAAATTAGATACTTCCCTTGAAAATAGGTAAGAAATTGAGAAATTTAATTGAATTGTGCTTGTATTTCGGAAACAATATTGAAATATCCTTTTAAAACATGTAACTATACCTAAAATAAGTAAGGATTATGGTTGTTTTAAATATATATTCCAAAAAAATGAATTTATCATTATTATACAATAATAAATAATAATTTAATTGAGGTAATTAGACAATGAACTTTACCCGAATGAAAGTTGGGGTTTTAGTGGAAAACAATTACCTTATGTCCAAATGTGTTCCGATCTTTATCTTATAATACAATAATATGAAATTATAATTATTAATTAAATATTTAGTAACCCATTATAGATGAATTTATTTTATCATAATTCTTTTTAGTTCACTTATGTCTTTATTGAGAAGTTATTGGATTGAATTATGACATTTTTTAGTTCTCGTTTTATTGATTTTCATAATCAGTTTACCTTTTTTAAAGTAATTAGTTCATCTGGAAAGGATGTAAATCTCCAGAATTGAAATTAAATATTATTTTAAAAAATACATAGTTTTTAATGGTAATATCTATAATTTGGTTACCTATAAATAGGATGAATCATTAGATGAATTATTAATGACATTCACTTAGATCATTTTAGTTGTATTTTGATATATGGAAGTAGTTTGGCCATATGATTTAATAATATGGGAGTATACCGGTTCCTAAATATTTATTAGGGTAAAATATATATATTATAGTCTAGTTCAAAAAATAAATTTTATTTTTTGACCAATAATGATGTATTCATTGGAGAATGAAACTTCATCGTCCACGAAGGTTATCAATTGAAAACTCATGGTAATTGATTTCATTTATAATATAAAAGGGAGAGATTAAAAATATGGATGATTTCTCTTCTTTTAGCACGATATAATTCTAGTATATAGATGATAACATAATTTTCATTGTCATTTGGGCAATCGAGGTGAGGTTAGGATAACAAAAGAAGATAAAATTAAATGAAACTAAATTAAAAAGAAGTGTTCTTTACCTCTTGAAATAACCACATTGAGATCCTCCATAAGGGAAGGGGTTTTAGACTTTTTGAAATACCATGACCTTCATGGACATGGTTAGTGACTAGGAAAGGGTAGATGGAATGAAAATTGATTATTTTTAAGGCTTATAAGAGTTATGAGAACATTGAGTGATCAGGGGTTATAGTGGAGGAAAGATGTGAGGTTTGAAGATTCTATTCATTATTTTATTAATTCCCTAAAGACAATGAATAGTGTGGTATCATGATACCCATAATAGTAATAAGTTCATGTGAGTTCTAACCAGGTGGGGTTTCAATACTCATAATTTGAGAAATGGTGTATTTAACTGGTAATTTTTTCATGTGTTATATTACAATTTTTCACTATTCATAAAAAAATATTGAATTTCAAAAAAATCCCAAAATTTCACCACTACCATTTTTCAACATGTAGAATTCAAAAAATTACTCCATCTTTCAAAAGAAATTTTCTCAATATTATTAATTTATTTTTTAAATAAAATCATATTTAATTCAAAAAATAACAATTTTAAAGGTATAATTTGGTTTATATCCCATTGAAAAATTAATTAAGATCTCATTATCTTTTTACCATATAGAAATAAAATAATATAATTTTCTAGTATTTATATGGTTCATATTACTATTGATAAGGGTATGTTACTGTTCATATAAAATAATATACGTTGTTTCAGACATCAAATGACTTAATGATAACAAATCCATATGACTATTTTTCTAAATTCAAAATATAGAAGAAGAATGGTTGTTTTTAACGGACAGATTATAAAATGTTGTGTTTTCTAGGGATATATTGTGCCATCCATTCAATATTTATTTTCAAAACCATTGGGTCTTACAATAGTTTCCACCTTGCATCAAATTATGTACTAAAATAGTATACAAGGATAATAATATCACATCAGTACACCATTACATATGTTAACATATAAAGAACAAGAAATGAGACCAAAAACATGTGGTATTCCTATTCTTGATTGTGTCCTCATGTTCTCATATACCCGATATCACTATATGAGAACTTTCATTGATAAAGACTCAATGATTATGATATCCCAACACCTAATAGTCACATGTCATCATTGTCCTTGAAGAATATTGTATCTAGGCCATTAGACATTACAATAAGAATAATATCATGGTATATCTAGGTTATCCTTAAATAATGTGACCTTATATATCCATTTGATACAACATGTGATATAAGGAAATTACCATAAATAGTGTGGTCATATAAGAATCAAAGCTATTATAGGGTGGTAAATACTTGTATACATCAATCTGTATCAGTGTAATTGGAATAATATTAAATAAATGAGTAGGGATTGGATATCCCACATACCAAAATATATTCAAAATTCTCAATGTGATGAATAAATAAAATATATAATCATATTCCCCTATTTAATCTGATTATATGAGTACATAACATTACTCTTACCTAAATTTATTTGAAAATCCCACATAATTTATATTCATGCAGAGAAGAACAACCTCATAATATATCAATTGAGTGTCAATATGCCATATAAACTATAAATTAGGAAAATATAATTTTAATTTATTAAAAACTTCGATATTATCAGTAACATAACCATAAATTCTTTAATTAGAATTTAATTAATGATTAAATGATTAAGGCACCATAATATGATGTATATTATTAAATATTACTTATTAATCATTGGTAATTGGTACTAATATTGAACAATGACCCATAATATAGTAATTTCATTAGAAAGGACTTCGATTATTATACAATGTTGTAAATCTAAATCAAAAGAAAACAAACATTATGTTTTAGAAGTAATTTTTTGTATTTTTATAGAAACCCCTACTCGTATTAATCATTGTTTTTATAATTCCACAAACTAATCTAGATATATGATTAATTATTAATGTTATATGGAAAAAAATAAGGAAAAGAAGAACATGAACACATTATTAACATGGTTTATGAAACATTTCATCAACTATAGAGGTGTAAAAAGAAATGACTTCATCTAGGAGAAAAATGAAAGGGACAAAAACTCACATTATAGATACACTAGCTTGAAATGAGGTCAAAGTTCAATGTATTTCTATTGTTACATGTGTTAATATTGTTCATAATTTTCACTGATAGTCTACTATGTTACTGTAACTATGGAAGTATGTTCCTTGATATTTTCAAACCCTATCGGTGTCACTGATCAACAATACTATAATAATTATATCATATATCAAAAAATTATAGTTCAAATGATAGTTTCATCAGTCACACGAATGGTAGTTGGTTAACATTCTTATTTTTACTTCATAAATTGTTTCGTGTCTATTGGTCCATCGACCCTACCTTGGTGGGTGCTTCCTCTATGGAACCCCTAGTAACTGCACTAAAGAGGTTGAATTGTAAGAGTCTTGAACAAGTGTACAGTATACATTACTAAATGTCTTTCCAAAATCATCTTATGGATTTGGATCCACCATTATAATATTACTTAAATATTTTCACATTCCATACCATTCAATGAAAATCATTTATTAAGAGTAATATCATTTCATTTTCTAAATGGTTAACTATCATTCCTAATTAATTATATTTGTAGACACATGAGTTAATGATATAGTGGATGAGGTAGAGACTAGTTGTTCATGTGAGGAGACGTAGAGGGGTGGTTAATTAGTGTATCAATGATTTAATATATTACACATTCATTCTTAGTTATCCCTACTATTATCACCGAAATTATCCTTCGTTTTGAGATTTGAATGTATTGATGTGTGATATTCCCTCAACATCGAATAAATTATAAAATAAAATGAAGAATGTATTGAAGGATTTTTACCTGGTTTGGATTCAATGTGAAACCCTACACCTTTCCATCGTAATCACTTATGGATTTAGGGTTTTTCATATTTCTATAATTTTAACTCATAACAAGTGGAGTATAATTAAAAAAATATATTTTCCTAGTATCATTGAATTCAATAAAGCATGAACCATATGATTAATTTTGGGATTAATGATTTTATTAATACTTTTTAATGTATTCATTCAATGGTATTTCTCCATCTCTTCAAAAGATAGTATAATATCATTTTATTTATGCGATGGATCTTTAACCGCCATAATCTCATTAATAGGATATCTTGAAAAATAGTTCTATATTATACCATTGAATAAACTATTTTAAAACATTGTTACTCCTTCACTATAAAATATTCTTCATACCATGAATATAAATAATCAATACCATTTTGTTCCCTTATCTTCTAAAATACTTCTTTCATATATTGATATCAAATAAATTATATCCTCAATAACCAAAATAAATGATCAAAACCTTCAATAATATCATTGAATTATCCACTTTGACACATGAAATTGCATCATGTTTATACACAGTTTCTATAGATATCAGTTGATAACTCATTATATATTTTATCATGTGTAATAATATTCTCAGATTTCATTATTATTATTTATTTATTTTACATGAAGAAACTCCATGATATGTTGATGTGAGATTTAATCTAATTTAAATTAAGTAAAACCAAGTAAATGGATATATTAAAAATCTTTTTTAAGAATCAAGAGGTTTATTTTCATGTTATTTTATAATATCAGTTCCTCTTCCCCACATTATCCACAAATTATAAATATTCAACAACATCATGGGAAATATATAAAATTCACATGGTGTGGTATTCTCCATTATGATATGATCCATTTAATTAGGTTGGAAACTATCCTTAAATAATATTATTTAATATAACTTATTTTCTTGATTATCATTGCATTATGATCATCTGAATAATTCCTCCTTTTAAAAGTATTTGTCTTTCTAAATTTTCATCTCATAACTACATCCTTAATTAAAACGCCATTTTTATATTGTTTTCAATAAAATCCGTCATTTTAACAAAGTTTATGGCTAACCATTATAGATGGTAATATTTAAATTCTATATTTCCTAAAATCGAAATATTATATAGAGAACAAGTAGAGAATATATGACCTAATTAGAAAAAATACTTCCCATTATTTAATTTTTTAATATAATGGTTCACTGACATTACCTATATAGTATGTCATCTTCTCTCCCATGTTGATGAATTGAGTGTGTTTTAATTGTCATTTACTGCTACTAGTGACAGGTCACATAGATAATCATGATACATCCACATGGATGACCATGAAACTACACCATCCACTGGTAGTGTCTACTCCAGATAACCCAGGGGCCCAATAATAGTGTCCAAGAGGCCATGTTACACAAATAAAATTCATATCTCGAAGGCCCCATTCTTAAAGGCCCAATATGTTTCCCAAATTTCCATTTTAAATTAATAGTATGTCTAAAATAGTAAATATCATAAGTAAATATTTTAGTATAATGTAAATTATATTCCACTAGGATTTTAACCCTTGTTTGATAAAGAAATTTCAGGTTCCATTACCGTAATGGTAAGCCCCCAATTTCATTTCAAGAACTTCTCTATTAACCATCAAAGATACTTCACAAATTACCTAAATTTATGATGCTTAAAAATTATCCATAAAATGTTTCCCCATAACAATAAATCGTTATTAAGAACATCCAACCATAAGATAACAATATGATCATCCTTACACTATTATATTCTCATCCATACACTTTATGGATTTATCACGTTGCATCCATCATTGAATTATATTGTAAATATCTTAATGCATATCAATAATATAATCCTTTTGAAAATTTATATTCTTAAATGGAAATACCTCCATTACTTCTATATGATTGTATGTTATATTCTTCTAATATCCTTATAGTTTCCACATATGTTTATGGATCAGGATGAGGTCATTTTTGTATATAGTTCCTTTGAAACAACTTAGATCATGCTGATAAAATTGTTTTCATGTTTTTAAAAATATATTAAATCATAGAATAAGGATATTAAATGTCTGTTAAATATTCTAGACAAACAAAGTGTACAAAATTTAATGAAAACTCACAATATATCTTAATAATAAAAGTCAATATTTAAGGGTGGTTCATATATAATAAAATCAAGTAGATCAACTAACATTATGAATCACTCAAGGAATTTTGATTTTTTCATTTATGATATAAAATCTAGTGGAATGAAATGGAATTCTATTCATGTTGAATTTATTTTATAGATGTTGATAAAGAGGCATGGATCACTATTTAAAGAATTACACACACGAAAAATTTAATATTATGAACAATACCTAATAATATTCAATCCCATATTTGATTTATCACTAGGTGGTTGTCACTTATTACCCAATGTTAGGGATTGTTATTAAAATTACGTGTAGATTCCTTATTTCATGTACAATAACTATTTTTCACACCACTCATTATCACTCCCACTATGCCACTCCACCAACCTAATCCCCATTTTAACCCACAATCTACTCCTCTTCAAAAAATAGACAAATTGGTTAGATATGGAAGAGGTTTTCCATGCATTTTGAAAATGGAATGGTCAAATTTTATTTATTCACTACCCATGGATGTAAAATAATTTTTCATCATGAAATATATCCCTTTTCGAAAAAAACACTTTACATAATAAATTTGAAAATTATGTTAAACATAAATTGGTATACACTTGAGCAAAAAAATCCAATTTATCTTTTTAAGTCACTTAAACTTCATCCATGTGTGGTCCATACCACTCAAGGCCATTTAAATCAACATTGAAATAATAATCCACAAATAATTCAAACTCTTAACATATTTTTTCCTCCAACAGAATTAATCACTAAAAAATATAGAAAAAATTTATTCCATTAAAATGATATAAATTAAAACCCATTTATTAATAAAATATCTAATATTTTTCTCATTGTTTATCAACATTGTATAATGTTAGACGTTTATAAGGTTCTAAAACATTACATTAATAAATTATTATTCTATACATATTAACATCATTTAAAACATTAGGACATCTAGAAAACCATCATTATTTTCAATCAATAAAACCATTTAAAAAGGATATTTATTCATCATTTATTTTTTCCAATACCCGTAAATAAATTTATATCAATATGTGTCAAAAATAGATCTTTTATATACACCATTATTGATAATGTATACTATGGATTAATTTAGGGGTGGTTTTCTTGTATCAAATTCATTATCATACAAAATATAAAAATAGATTCATCTTTCAATTAGTTTTTATAATAACGTCCATATACAACTATTAAGATAATTATAGAACAACCAAAATTATCCAAGAGACTTTAGTTAATATACTCTGAGTCTACATGTCAAAATATGTATATAAAATATGGAAGAAAAATATCTGTGAAAAATACATTTAATAAACATCTATTTATGGGATAAAATTTTGATATGAAACTAATTTTCAGATTTATAAAATTATATTAAAAAATTTACATGCTTGAAAATATTGATTGAAACCAATTTTTATAATGATTCTCAAGATATTTTTCAACCTAATATTATAAACACTCATTGATTCATAGATTAAAACATTCGAACATAAATCTTCATTTTTCAATTTATAAAATCATCGTTGAACATTAATAAAAAAATTCAGATTAATGTAATTGATTATATAAAATTATACCATGGTAAGACCATAATTTAATTATTTTGACAATGAATTAGAGATATGAAACAATACCATTTTAATGAAACCTCTTCAATAATATTCTTATTTTTAAATGTGATAAAAGTCAATATGATTTTGAAATGTCTCAAGGAATTTTTAATTTATGTCCACTTCATGAAGAAATAATAGATTGACATTATAAATCACTATTTTATCAATATATATAATTTTTTGATAGTCCATGTTGATAATCCACCAATATGGATGAGTTAATCAAATTTTCTAGATTTCACAGCTTAAACAGCTTCATCATTGATGATCCTCTTCAACACAAGTTAAATAGATAGATCATTTTCATAAATGTAGGATTAGTCATCTAACAATACATTTTTTATATATTATGGACCTAATATATTTTACATATAAATACCAATTACTTTACTAAATACCATTTCTTAAATCAATTTGATTAAATTTTCTTATATTCAACACCCAGCTAAAATGAAAACTATGATACGTCAATAAAATTAAATTATTTAATAATAATATTATTTAATATCCAAAAAAATTGAATGTGGTAATATGTTGCAACAACTTACTAAAATTAGGTAATATTAATAATATAATTTTTGTAATTTTATGCCTGAAAATAAACTTTTTCCAAAAAATGGTTATTACACATTATGTGTCCTTATATGAAATTTTATTACTTCTCTCACAAAGAAATTTTATTTCTTAAATTTTATTTTGTATGTTTAATTACTAGATCAAAATTTTATAAAAGTTACCATTTATTTTTTAGGTATACAAATAATATTACTGTGATTAAATTTAATTAACATGATAATGATAAAACTATTATATTATTTACATTATTTTGTTATTTTATGATAAAATAATATAATATATTTTAAATAATACTCTAATATAAATAATAATGCAATATATAAATATATAAACACACTTTCAATATGCAGTCAATGGAAAATAATTTTATGAACACATAGTAAACAAAAAAATTTGTTTCTAAAAAATAGATTAATGAAATATTAATTTTTTTAAAAAAATTAAATGATCAATTTTTTAGAAATTTTATTTGATTAATTAGATATTGAATTTATTTTTAGAACACATGAATTTGGTAATATTTTATATTTTATATTTTCATTAAATATAATATTAATTACATAGAATCTAGGAAATAATAGAAAATGAAGATGATAAAATGTAAAATCAAAATGATAAATGACCTGAAAGATGTTTACATAATGTGTGAAAATTACTATTAGGGGATTTATAAACCTTATATCACCAAAAAATATCATTATTTACAAATATTTGAGTCATTTAACCTTTAATAGAGTCATGTAATCATTAAGATATAATGGGTATTTTCCGAAATTCAATTTTCAACCAATTATAAAATGTGACTACTGTCATCGCAATTCATCACCCATTAAAAAAAATTTACTCCAAAATAAAAATAATCAATTTTTTATCTTAATAAATATTCAAAAAAATACAATCTTTTGTCTCTCCAAAAGACCATGTTAATGATCTTTAATGTGTTTCCCAAGGGATAATATCCAAAAGATAATGCAATGTTCTCCATGGAACTTTGTTAGTTTGTTTATATTTCATCCCTATCAAACCATTTACATCCCTGAAATTACGATAGATATAGTATTATTAATGTTTTTAATATTATTATACAAATGGTATTTAACTTTTTTACCTTAAACTAAAACCATTTGAAAAATAAAATCGTTCTCATGCATTTTTTAGTAATAAAACCTCCATGAACAATGGACTCAATTTTTTCATTAAGTATTTACATCGATTATTCAAAATAAAAATTTAATGAAACATATTATTATTATAACATTTTAAATGTTTTTTAATTTGAATTATTAAATTTTTATATCCCTTCTAGTTCTTTGAAATATGAGGGCATCATTCATGTACGTGTGGACCACCACCTTCACATAACGATGAATTTTATTTTTCAATTACCACCTAACAAATATGATTCCAATCATGTATATAATGTATAAAAATTAATTTTATGAACATATTAATATTTTTTAATGATAGTATTTGACTATTTATTAGTAATATTTACAATAAGTTTTCATTATAAACATAACCGTGCAAAATGTTCTTACCAAGTCACCTAAAATAAATGTATCCCATTATATAAACTTACCAAATTGTATATATATTGTAATAATGTAATAATAAATGACATCAACATAATTATTTCTAATATTATGATTTTATTTTACCACACCAAAAAATGGTTAACATACTAGGAGTATTATCAAGAAATTGAGAAAACCACCTCATATAACCAACAATTTAAAAATACATTTAATTAATGAACAATGAATAATAAATCGACCTTACAAAATAATATATAAATGAAGAAAATAAAACACTTTTTTGATAAACAATATTTTATTATCCAAAATGTTAGGAATAGACATATAATAAATTAGGAACTAAGGTTAGGATTTTCTTAACTAAGATTCCTTGGTTATGTTATAATGTTTTATTTTTTACACAAGTTTCTCAAGATGGATTTAATATATTTCATAAAGATACTATAATTCATTTATCTATACAAAAAGTTATATTTGTAATTAAAATTTTTAACATGTTTAATTTCATTCTAAAAATTATGGTACTGTTTTGAATAATTCATATCTATTTTACAATGGTTTTCCCTCCATTCACAAATCTACCATTCTGATTAATGATATAATTTTATTAGGAAACAAAATTTTGATATATATTTGTTGGCCTTCATATCTTCATTATCATATTTCAAAATATTAATTATAATACATTTTTATATGTGGTATTTCAATAAATTTTATTTTAAAATATGAAAATTTTTTCCATCATTTCATAAATAAATTTTTATCATCCACCAGACATTTTATTTTCATAATATTTATATATTTTCAATGATATATTTTTTATGAATATTTTTAAAATTAAATGTTTTTTGTGATTTCACCTCACCCTTTCAATATTTTTTTATGTGATTTGTAACATATTTTTTCAGGAATGTTAAATATGTTTTCTAGCAACAATCATTTACAATATTCCTTCCAATTTACCCATTATATGAAATGTCTTTATTTTCATGGAAATTATTTTAATGAATCACCCTCAAAATGTTTTTATGAAATAGCATTTGTGGTTTATTGATTTTTTTATCATCTATATAATTTATTGGGGAATCATTCGGTGATAACATTTGAAAATGTTTGTAATGTTTTTTATTTATATGGGTTATTTATTATGTGATGAATGAATCCCATTTTTTCCCAAGTTTTTTTAAGATACATTTAATGATTGAAATATGATGAAAAAAATATATATGGATGATGATGTGTGGGTTATTATATACCAATTCAAAACATTACATAATGTGTTATATAACATGATATAATGTAGAGATTGCCTTCTTGGATATGCTAAAAGAATAATGGGAGATCGTTGTTGTATATAATCATAAGAAAAAGGTTAGTAATTCATGTATATTCTAAAAATATAGTGATACCATATAATTCTTTCTTTGAAAATGGTAATTGTTTTGTTATCTCTTAAAGAATACTTCATTTCCACACCATATTCCTATGATTATACTTCATGGATGATGTTAATTATCTCATCGCTACAAACTCTTTTTCATTATATATGTTTTTTATATATGTTATTTTATCAGAAATCATGAAAATATTTCATCATTACAATACCTATTAATAATATATATTCCTCTTCTCATGTGGTTAACTTATGTTGATGCTTTAACTATTTATTACAAGACTATAAGTTCCCCTTGGTAATCATTCGATCTCACCCCTTTCTAATATTTTTATTTCTCAATTTATTTTGAATATTATAGATTATGTTAATTCAAAAATGGGTACAACAAGTCCCATTTATGGAAAAATGTTTACAAGAGTAGTAAAATAAGTTACTTATGTAGCTAGTTAATGAAGTCATTAAACCTCTCATTTTTCATATTATGATATGATTTATAAGTTTAAACGTATGTCTCATAAAAATTGTGTAATATAATTATATGTGTATCTCAGATTTCTATAGCAGTATCAAGTAAATGATTACTTATTTATAAGGAATAGATTAGTTATTTTTGGGTTTATGTTGATACAATATGACATTTTTTTAATATTTCATAAATCACATTAAGATCAAGTGAAAACCAAAAAAAATGACATACTTATGAGATAAATCAGTGGGAACCCAATCTTTTAGGGCATGTGATAAGTATATATATTGATAATAACACGCTAATTTTTGGATAATTTTTAGATTATATATTTTTGAGTAATTAAATCCCTATATGAATATTGGAAAGTGGATGAAACATTAAAAATGATTCACCAAGTTGTAATCACCCTAAAAAAGGATGGTTGAATAAAAAATATATCTTCACGCTAGTTCATGATAAGAGGGGTTAAGACTACCCACCTGGATAGACATTATTATGTGATGTGACATATGAATTCACCTTTTATATATAAACTACATTAAATGATTAGAGAACTTATTTATGGTATGGTTAGAGAACCTAATGGGAGACATATAATAAATAAAAAGAAATTAAATAATGAAATTAAGGTCAATAAAGATTTATTTATTTTAATTTAATACATTTCATTTATTATTAGATATTTTTATCATTACATTTTATTTCTTTAAGAACGTGTTGAAATAATAAAAATCTAATATAATAATGGTTGGTATGGGAAATGAAATGATTTTACCAATGTGAAAACAAATGGGATGAGTAATAAAATAGATAAATATTATAGTCATTCTTATTCAACTGTCCAAAACTATCGATAATAATGAAAACTATATTGAGTTTCAGAATTCATCAATGATATAATGAATTAAAATGTAGTCTTTCATTAAAAAAATCCAGCATCCTTTAGTGGATATTATAATCCATTAATATTTTAGTTATGGTTCAATGTGATATAAAAGATATTTTTCATTTCATTCTTCTTGAAACTGAAAAGGTTGTGTTGGTAATTTACCATAAAGATGAATTTCATAACCACTGGAGGAATATCCTTTAGAATACTAGGGAAAAGGCAGATATAGACTACATATAATGAGAGTAGTTGATAAAAGGATTATCACTGTGTATTTTCCTCACACTGTTTACACAATGTTTCTAATATAGTTCATATAGATAAAAAAGGCAACGATGACTCCATTTGAATGTAAAAAAATTATTAGGATTACATTATATTACATTGGAATAATCTCCAATAGTAATAGTAAAATAAATAATTTATTTAGTGGATTAAATCCACTTTTTAAGAATTAACCATAATATAATTTCAATTATGTTTTGATATTGGTTGATATATTATAAAAGTGTATATTATAATTTGAGGTTCTCATTATTCTGGAGAGATAAAAATAAATATAGTGAATCATGGAAGCTCTAATGATTATTCACCTAGGTAAAATAAATATCAACTACATGTATGTAAAATATGTTGGATGATTTACGGGTTTGATTTCCTATAAGAAACCAAATAGTGTTCAAAATGATGGTAGATTGTATATAAATATACTAATTTTCAAAGGATTGTATATAATATAAACAATGTGAAAGAGGATATGAATTTCCCAACTAATATGTCACCGAAAAATGATTTCTTAAAATGAAATAATTTAAGGCCTTATGAAAATCAATTACCAAACCCGAAATCTAATGATGAGAGTATTACAAAAATAATCCTCCTAATTTAAGGGATAATGGAATAGAATATTCTATTACAAACACTAAAATGGATCATGATAATGATGTTATTCAAGGTATAGCCATTCTACACTATAGATATGTTATTGTAGTTTTTTATTCTGATTATTCACATTCATTAATTTTGTATAATATTAATATGAATATTTATTCACCAGCTCAATATTTTGATATTGAAGTATATATGAAAACACCAGCTTACAAATTGATCTTTTCAAATATATATAAATCTTTACCCATTGATGTTTATGGGAAGATACATAATGAAGATATAAGTATTATTCACTTTTTATTAATTCACATATTATTAGGTATGGAGAATCCATAACTATATTATGAAAATATAATTTATTAGGACAAAAAAATTAATTGAAAATCATAAATCATTATATTTCAAAATATCATCAAAAGATTTATCAGGAATTAAATTTAAAAAAATTTAGTAATGTGTGTCATGATACATGGTATTGAGGTAATTATAGCTCTTATGACCAGGGAGCAAGTCAAAATTATTTTTATTCCTAATTTATGGGACAATACTAGTATATTAACCAATATATTACATAGTATTCCCCTAGATCACAAGGATGATTTTTCAATTTAACTCATGCCCGGATCTAATCCAACATCAATAAGTTTTAATATAATCATCTCTATTTACTAGGAATTATTAAATATGCATCTACAATATAATATAGAAATTGGTATATTTTTCAATAGTGCTTCTCCATGGAGTGAAATTTTCCTCTTTGTCATCAAGAATGATGGGTCAATAGTAATATTCATTCATTATCATTGTCATAATAAAATCATGATTGAGGAATAGTATTATTTACCATGTAATAATAACCTATATGATAAACACATTGGAGATCAAAACATCTCATGGATTTACCTACATTATAGATATAATCAATTAAGTGTCAAGAAAGTTGATTTTTTTATATAACAATTTTATGATTTATTGATACTATTAACTTATAATGATTCCATTTAGACTTATGCAAAAACCTTCCATATACATGGATATAATTAATAAATTTTTTATATTATACATTAACCTATTTTTTGTTGTCTTTATAGAAGATATTCTTGTAATTTAAATATAAAGGAAATGAATGATGATCATGTATGGATTGTGTTAAAGATATTATAAAAGACGAAACTATATTTTATGTTTAGTATATGTATATTATAGATGTAGAAAGAATAATTCTTGGGATATGTAATGACACATGAGGTAATATGTATAGATACATTAGTGATAGAATTTATCATTAAATAACCTAGATTGACCAACGTAATAGATATCTATTTTTTTCATGGGTTATTTTTGTACTATAAATGCTTTTTGAGAAACTTACCATGTCCATAAATTCATCTAAAAATGTTAATAAGAATCAATGTGTTGTTAAATTAGAAATAAGAATGTGAATAATGATTCGTGGAACTAATGAAGATATTGGATAATACACTTGAAATTACATTAACCTAATGTACAGAAGGTTTTGTAATATAATTTCATTATTCATTAAATTTACTGTAATGAATCTTTATGAATATGGATAAGGTAATTGGTTAGGATTCATCACAATTAAACAAATGTGATTAAAATTAAATTATGCTTGATTTAAAGTTGTATGTGGTGATATTTTCAATAAATAATAGTTTTCATTATCTATTTAGTGAACTTTGTGACATATATATTGTAAAAATTAGAATGAAATATATATATTTACATAATATGATTTTAATATATAGAAAATCATATGGTTTTAATTGATAAAATATTATGATTTATTAACATATTACTACCTATTGAAGGTAAATAAGGTGGATGATGTTGTAAGTAGAAAGGCATAAGCTACTATATCCATGATGATGATTTAAAAGGACCTGATAATTCAGGATTTTAAAATAATGAATTTTCATGTAATAAGGGGAGGTTTAAAATCATCTATATCTCAAAAAATTATAAACCATATATTCATCTGAATACCACTGAATATTAGAAGGATGAATTTGATCTACTGAAATAGGTGGTCAGTATTCCAGAGTTCAACATTGATAAATATAATGTTATATGGTTTGGATACTAGATCTGTGTCCCACAAAAACAAAAAATGAAGAGGGAAAATTTGAATGATGAACATAACTAATTATTCACTATTCATCAAAGAAGAATTGATATGTATAGATATCAAAATAAAAAATTCTGGTGGGATAACATGATGAGGTATATCATAGAATATTTTTCTCAATGCCTAGTTTTCTGGATTTCTATGCGTACGTGATAGATTAATAAGGGTACAACGAAACCATTACCAATAGTAATATAGAAGTGTGAATACATCAAAATGGACTTCTTATAAGGACTAACAACGTTGAATAATATCTATAATATCACATAATTTAATTACCATCAATGAATATTTCAAGCGAGACCATCATTTCAAGATATACATAATGATTGTGGTAAGGCAACTTGAAGTTCCACTATTTATTGTTTATGATCGAGGTCCCCGGTTTACATTGAGTTTATATAGAATTTTATAATGAGAGTTTTAGATAAGGGAGTGTTTTGTAATTTCTTTTGAAACTTAGATGGTTAAAAAGTCATAGTGATCCATTTACACTCTTGGGAACATGATTGGATATTATTTAACACATTTACATATTATTTTGGATTAAAAACATCCCATTTTTTATTTTTAATTTTAAAATAGGTTCCATTATATAATTGAGATGGAACCATATGAGGATCTATATGGGAAGCAATGCAAATCTCAAACATAATGTGGTAAATCTGGAGAGAGTAGGTATAGTTTCCCAGTCCTTGTCCAATAAATGATAAAGAAGGTTCAATACATTAAATATCATATAACTATGTTAAAACTTAAATATAATAGTTATGTAGATAATCATTGATTGGAACTTGAGTTTTAAGTTGGTGAAAAGGTGTTCCATTTGTTATCTATTTATAAGTGGGTTTTGAAATTTTGGATGAATGGGAAGTTGATCTTCATGAATGTGAGTTCCTTCAACATCCATGATCATAATGAGGGATTATCTTATCACTTATCCCTCCCTAAAAATCTCTCAAAACTACATAATCAGTTTCTAGTATCATTTATGAGTAAGTACATTCTAGACCCATCAAATCTAAAAAAACCATAACATATACAACTAGAACATGATCTATCATATGAGAAAAAATGTGTGGAAATTCTGGTTCAAAGAGTAATGTGTATAATATTATATCATTCATCTAAATGTATTTTGAAGAATTAAAAATTTTAAAGAATATACATGAGAAATTATGTATGTAATTTGAGAAATGTACCCTCGCAAATTTTCATCCTTGTACTAAATTTTCACGTATGAAATTCCTTTTATGGGGTATATTGTAACTATTCATTTTTTTTGAAAAATCCATTCCTGAAAATATATTATTTTTTAATTTTCATGTACAAAAAACCAAACTAAAATATAAAACATAGAAAAATAAAAAAAAAATTTATTCACAATGACCATAATATGATATTAAAAAAATTAAAGGATAATAATTTTAATCATCTACCCTGTTAAAATTATGTAAATGGTATAATAAAAATAACATCATTTTATTAATGAAAATAAACTATTCTAGACAATATATTTTTACACATTATATACACTAATATGAAAATTAATTTCCCTCAATCTTATACACTTTATATTTTATAATGGTTTCAATATATTTTTAATCACATTGTTTAACTTATATTAAAATTCCACATTCATTTTTGGAATTAAAATTATATTTCAGAGATTAAAGTAAATTACCAGAACAAGGGTCGAACTATTATTTATTAACATTGTGTAATTTTTAGCTAAAAAAATTAATTTATCCTAAAAAATAATCCTAATAGGATATTAAAACCTATATATTAAAGTACAAATAATCAATTAACTGGTAACTAATGATAAATATTTCCAAGAATGAATAATGGTAACAATTTTACTTATAAAAAATATTTATTATATATTAAATTATTTAATTTAATATTACATTTTATAATAATTATAAATTCATTTGGATAAAATAGTGGTTAATGTTATTGTAAGAAACCCCAAAATTTGTTATGATTTTCTATTTACTATTTCTAGAAAAACACTTAATACTTAGTTGAAAACTAGTAACCTGGGTGAAAAAATGATGATGCCAAAATATAGAAATCAAAAAATAAATAGAATTAGATATGTTTAATTACTTTTTTTAAATAAATGTTTTCAGACTTTTCATTAATAAATAAAAGAAAATAAATTATTGAAAACATTTGGATTCATTAAATTTTTTTATAAATTTGTGGCATCATTAATATGCATTATGTAATTACAAAAATATCATTTTACTCCACTTATAAAAGTAGATCACTTTAACCTCATTTTTTAAAACATTGAAAACATATATATCATAAAAAGATACCCTATTATCTCCTAACTTTTCTACTATTTTCCTAGAATAATTTTTATTAATAAAATATCAACAGAAGGGGACTTAAGTTGTCACTCAATGGGAGAACATCCCAATGGAGAAGTTTATTCTCTCAACTGATCTCTCTTGGTATATTTCTCTTTATACTCTATCATGACATTTTTATATAAGAATATGTGATAAAATAAATATAATTAAATTACTAAATTTTATTATAATAATTTTATATAATTTCTCTACCATCCATCAAACCCCTTAAAAATTTATAACATATTCATATGTTCATGTACATTTTAGCCTCCATGAATGAGGAGTTTGGTTTTTCATTTAAACGTTAATGAATAATAAAAAAGAATTATTTAACGTTAAAATAAAAAAAAATAAAAAAATTATTATTTTTTATAAATTATAATAATTTAGAATACCCCGTCCCAATCTATGAAAAATGAGTGCATCATCTATCTACGTGCAGACTATCGCCTCAATGGAACACCATATTTCATTTTTCCATTACAAACTAAAATAGATGAATTAAAAATTTATAAAATGTATAAAAACAAAATTTATGACACTATTATTATTATTATATAATGATAATATCTAACGTTATATAGGTATTGTTAACAATAAAAAATTATGGTAAACATAACCCCTAAAAATAAATATCTCAAATCACATTTCATATTTTGATCCCATTTTGAAACCTATTGAATTTTATTTATTTTTTATAATAAAATAATAAATGAAATATAATTATAGTTTTATAGATATTTTGATGATATTTTACCTCACCTTTTATAATTTTAACATACAAGGATGGTTTCAAGTAAATTGAATGAACCAGCTCATGTAACTAGCATAAGATAAGACCATTTAATAAATAAATAACAAATTATAATAAATAGTACATATAAAATAAAATAGTTTTGAATGAAATTCATAATAAGGATTTTTTATATTAATTTGATTATATAGTTGGTTAGGTGCACTAACATAATGAACAAGGACCAATTGTAAGTGTTTTTATGACTCAACTTATTTTCATGATTCATATTGATTCATTTTTTGTTATGGTTTTTAAAGATGGTTTTCTTACATTATATGATTATTATTTAATTCATATTATATCAGGGTAAATTGAAATTTTTAGTTAAAATATTTACGTTGATGAATTTATTTCTAAAATGTATATCATTTTTGAAAAAAACACTCAATTTATTTTACCGACAATTTCCACTCATTGTGTATATTTCCTTTTCATACTAGTATTCTACATTATATATAGAACCAAAATCATTTTTTATCATATGTGACCTTCATATTTTTTTCATTAATTTTGAAAATAGTTTTTACTCATTTTATAATGTGGGTTTTCAATAATGTATATTTAGAAATATTATAAAAAGGATTTTCATCCATTCATATTCAAGTGTTTAATGTCCAAGTAAATTTCATTTTGATAACCTTTATATATTTTCAAGAATATAATGTATATGTTTATTTGAAAATTAAATTCATTAATTTATATTTCACACGTCTTATTTTTTAAAATTATTCCTCAATATGATATTTAACAATATAATTATAGAAATGTTAAAACCATTTTCTAGAAAACCATTTTGGGTTTTTCTAAAATATTATTCATTACATTTAAATACATTAATTCCATGGAAATTATTTTTAATAAATGACTATCTAACTTTAAATATAAAATACCACTTTTGGGTGGTGGAATTTTGGGAATCAATCTTTTATATTATTTAGATATATTTTTTTATTCCATTTGTAAATGTTTTGAAACCCATTTTTCATTCAATGGGTATTTTGTGATGTAACACGTGAAATCCATTTTATTCCCTTTGGGTATAATGATATATTTAATTATTGATATATAATTAAAAACATATGCATGTATGATGATGGTTGGGGTTTTATATCCCCATCTAATGGATAGAATAATAATTAATATCTCATGATAAAATGTATAATGAGCATTCTTGAATGTGTTCATGATATTTTTGACGCTCCTTTTTCGTCACAGAGTCAAAGGAATGTAAAGGGAAATGACTTAGCACAAATTGATTCATCTTTTGAAGAAAAAATATATAATCGACAAAGGGATGAACACGGAGAACATTGCCCATAGGTCGCGCAAGTTCCGTCATAGTCGCGCAAGTCCATCTGTGCGACGCATGATGGTCACGCAAGTGACTTGCGCGACCTAAGTGATAACCGCCCGGGGACTTCTCCTGCCTATAAATAGATCTTGTGGGCTCCCCATTTGAGGGAGGATTTTTTTCCAGAAACTTAGATTTGAGCCCCAGCGCCCTAGTCTATTCTCAAATCTTCCAAAACAATTCTAAGGTAATTTCTTACCTAGAACAGAAGATCTAATGATGGGGAAGAAGGCCTATGTGTTGAAACTCATGAACACTTGCGCGCCTGAGTGGTTAGCCCTTAAGGGAAAAGGCCACACTTGCGCGCCGCCTTACTCCTTCAATTGAACTTGTGAACCCCTCTTCTGGAAAAACCTAAAGTGGATTCTAAAGGCTTTAACCAAGAGTTTCACAAGTATTACCCTGTTGGTTAACCATCGCGCAAGCACCCATGTGTCACGCAGGTATACCTACACGACCAGGACTTGCGCACCCACGCAGTTCCTGCACGCCTTCCAGGACTTGCGCGCCCCTGCATTTTTGGGTTCCCTTCTTGCCCATTTCACCCCTCTTAAGCCATTCCACCTCTCCTATTCAAGATTCAATATTCAATACACTCCTCAAAGCCATTTGTGGCATGATTTCTTGATTTGGATTCCTTATCTTAAAGGAACTCTGTGGAATATCTCTCAAAACCAAGTGATTTACACATCTTTATGTCACTAAAAAATTGAGATTTCATTCATTCAACCTCATCCTTTAATGATGAGAGAACCCCTTAACCAGGGCCTCCTTTTCAGGAATAAACCCCAGTCATAATTCTAAAATTTGGGCATCCTCCTTAGGAGTAAGCCCCAACCATAATTCTCTTAACCTAGGACTCCTTTTCCGGAGTAAGTCCCAGTCTCAAATATGGGAATCCTCTTTAGGAGTAAGCCCCAAGTCCCATAATTTTTCAAATCTCTTAACCTGGGCCTCCTTTTCAGGAGTCATCCCCCGTCTTAATTTCTCTTAACCAGTCCTAATTTACCTTTGATCTGGGATTCCTTTTCAGGAGTAAATCCCAATCATAAGTCCTCTCTTAATTTGGGCCTTCTTTTCAGGAGTAATCCCCAAGTTAGAGTATTCAAAATCTCCATGAAGCACATATACCTTTATGGACCCTGTTCCTGGATTTCTTCCCTAAAGTAAATCCTAAACATCATTTATCTGGGCAGTCATACATACATAATCCCCACATTATTTTTTATGATTGCATCTTTCATGGAACAATTGTCTAATATTCTACCAATACCTATTGTTTCTCACACAGAGCATGAATCACGTGATCTTAGAGTATAAAAGTAATTGTGACATCCTTCTTTGAGACATCAATAATAAACATAAAACTCCCTTACTCAAACTACGTGGTTTCTGATTCCTTTTTTAAACAAAGGATTCGTAGGTAGCCCATCTGTGGCTTCGATCCCAACTCTGAAATAATTCATGTCCTTCTGAATGACAATAAACATCAAGTTCCCCACTGAGTGGCTTTAAAACCAGTATGGTCATTATAAGGACCAAGAGAATTTTACGTATCATAGGATATCATTAACTAAGAATATCTAAAAAATACAGATGATTCTTTATCAGTGAAGAACCTCGAATATAAATAAAAGATTCTCTAAATTTCCTACATATCGATCATTGATTGTCCGATCTAAAGGAAAAATCATTTTATATTTGGTAATGTAATAAGGATTCACGAACATAACTTAAATCAATAAAAAGAGTCCCAGAGTAGACAATAATTCCCCTAAAAAAGGTGTGATGAGTCCGAACTCCCATCCTCTCGACCAATGCAAATTCCTAAGCCTCATTAGTCTATAAACTAATGAGAACCTACATTTTGATAGTAGGTCTAAATGGATGTGGAATCATTGGATGTTTCTGGTTCTACGAACAAACCCATTAGAAACCAATCAGAATGTTTGAACCTCCCATCAAAGGAGGTCATCCCCAAAATCCGAGGGAAAAAATGGTGAACCCGACGTGAATCCTTAACCAAGTTAAAAATATGTTTTACCTATTTGTTAGGACCCTATTTAAAACCCAATAAGAGGGCCAAAAAACAATCATTGACATATGTGCTCATCCAAAAGATGTAGTGGCTGAATTAATCTTGACTACGTCTATTATATCAAACAGGAACTCTATTCCATGATCTTCTGCATTTCTAGAATGGCTGCTCTCAATTTCACACCTGTGATTACTGCTGCTACAAATGGCACTGCTACTACTCCCGCTAGATCATCGTCCGCTCTAAGGACGATATCACATACTCAGCATCTTCAACGTTGGGTATCAAACACGCTAGTTAAGGAGTACTGTCAACACGGTACCATCCCAACTCTGGAGGCTACCCGACAAGCCCTCCAAGTAAACAACTCACATCGGTCGTCCAGACAATGACGAACAGTGATCAAGAAGAAAGGAGTGCTGACTACCACCTCCAACCGTTTCGGGTCGTTATCCCCGGAACGCAATCACCATTCGCTCCCTTATTCTGGGGATGTGAATGAGAAGGTCCCTCAGGGACTTAATTCAAATAGACATGAGTCTTTATTGAGGGATCCCACCAACAATCGCCGCCAGACTCATGCGGTAGTGTGCCCTCAACATGATGAGGGTACTGACTCCAGGCGTCCGGATCAGGTTCCTCAAACCCAAGGAGGCAAGAAGAATCGCCAGAGGAGAAGTCCAGTTAACAGTGAGTAGGTTCTCATCTCTACCATCTCCGGAGAAGTCCACCAACCTAACATGGTGGCAAGAAATGAGCAGGCACACAGAACTGCCCGTTTTAATTCCGTTGTCCAACAGACTCGTCTGGAAGCATCACGCCAATCCCACTAGGCAATTCCGGTGGAGTACTATAGGAAGGAACATACACCTATTTATACAACATGATCTAGTCAGCAGGCTCATCTGACTACATATGATGGATCTTGTCAGCTACGTTCGGCGAAGTGTAATCATTAGGCACATACACCTGCAAGTACTAATCAAGCCTACCAATAGCCTCACATGGTAGCATTCAGAGATGTTAGTCGGAATGCCCCAACAACAAATAGGAGGCAGACTCAACTCTCTTCCCCACACTTGAGTACTGTCAGGATTCACTGACAAGAAAAGGAGGATAGGATCAAGCACATACACCTACTCCAAGCCCGGAATGGACGTATATTCCAGTTCCGGCACCTGAAGTCCCCAAGCATATTCTATCAATGGTAAAAGAGCAGAAGAAAATCCCTGCTCATATTCTGGACACCTTCCAGGATATTATAACAACTTCAGCGGCATCTTAGTGAAAGACACATAAATCTATCCCTACCAGTGAAGTGACACATCAACAATTCACTCCGGAACAGACACACACATCTATTCCAGTCCAAGAGGATTGTGGGGTATACTACCCCATTTCATATGGAAAAACAAGTCATGCACAAACACATGATTTGAGTGGAGATCCTCAGCCTAACATGGCCGTCTTTCCTGATCAGGCATATACACCTGCTCAGAGCAGCCACTTTCGTCAATAAGTGGTTTCCAAGGCGAGTAATAAGGCGTCTAAGAAAAAGACCCTCCCAACACAGTCAGGAGATCAAGAGACAATATGTAACAAGGCATTGATCGATGCTGGAGTTCATGAATCCCTCAGACAATTATCTGTTGAAATTCAAGATTCTACCCACTCATTTCCCAATAGTGTGACATTAATTCTGAATGTCTTCAACAGACACTTCCTCATGAAGGCTTGCTTCATGAAAATTCGTTCGATCTCGAAGTTTCATCTTCAGATGAGAGCCACAGGAACCCTCTATGTGGTCAGAAGACCAAGGAGTAAGAGATATCATCTTTTGCTATAACCCATTATGGTGGTCCTTCCCATGATGATGAATTTTGCTGTGAAAGTCCTCTCCAATGTAGTGATTCACATTGCCCAGAAAATGCTCCAGTGAAAAATGTAGTGCTGAAAAAGCCCTCTTATCTTGAGGATCTTGCAAATACGAAACCAGTCATGTCTACAGCTTCATCGCTAGTAGGTGAAATAATTTCTCAATCAGAAGATATCCCAGGGTGTAGGTCAGTCTCCGAACCACCCCTAAGTCATGCATCATCTAGTTTGATCAATGATTTCTCTACCAATTCTGTTCAATCCAATGATGCAACAAGGAAACACCAACTCTGGTCAAATCAGGTAGAAGAATATTCATCAAATTATAAAGAGGAATTCTGAACATGAGAAAACAACTGGAAAAAGGTGAAGTGTCAGTCATGTTTTGGCCTCTGTCTGACTCTCAGTATGACATTCTAGAAATGTTTACGAAAGATGAAATTCCTGATATTCAACTCGAAATATGTAAAAAACTTTGTCAGTTAAAAAATAAGGTATTATCTTATGATGATTATGAAAATAATATTAAGATTATAGAAGGGTTACAATGTTATATTGATTTGGCGTCTCTATCAGTCTCTAGATATTCGAAGGCTGAAAAGAAGAAGAGAGTCCTTCAACGTTAATGCTTTGGCGCATTAAGAAGATTACGTCAGTTAATTACCAACGCCCCATCTGGTATTCGTGTCAGAGGATGGGGTGTTCATGGAGCACTGCATTTCATGGTTCTCTCCAGTCAGCAAAGCCCGCCGAAAAATGTATCATTAAGTGTTATTGCCCATGGTCGGCCACAGTCAATGGGATTTTTTTTAATCAAAAGCTTTCCCAAGAAAAGGATTCAACTAGTTCCTCTCAAAATCAAGAATACAGAGAACAAGTTGTTGAATTACACTTGCATCAAGCAAACATGAATATCAAACAGGCCTCTCGTTTGGAGCAAGCATGTCACCAAGTGACAGAGTGTCAGAAATCGTCCAATGGTCTTTTGAACTGGGTGATAAAAGTGGATACAGGTTAATGCATCCAACTAATTTCCGGACTAAGGTTCACAAGATCAGGAGAGATTTTAAGAATGTCTCAGACATAGCATGTCAAGAGCCACCCGAGCTCGCCAGACTGGGGACTCTTTTAAACCAACCCTCGGAATCAACAAATAAGATTCGAGGAGTTGATAAGGAACACACCCCGTCCACTGGACTGGGGACTTTTTCAAATCATAAATCCCCTCCTCAATGAAAGTCGGTTTTTTCTCGATTGGGGAAGAAGCCTCAAGAGGAACGAAGAGCCCAATTATCAGGAGATTCCCTCCAAATTACGGTTTGTCAAGAAGTTCCTGAGGGATCGAGTCAAAAAATGGCAATGTCTCCTCAAAGACATGGAAGAATACAATATCACAGAAATGTTGATAGAAGGGGTGTAATGAGTTATGAATCAATCAATGTCATCAATGCCGTTGTTGTTGATCCACCAGATGAGGCTCACTCAGGGGACTCAGATGAAGGGGTTCCTTATCAAGAAGATTTACGCACCATCACAAATGAAGAAGGTGTGCGTACACGAAGTCAAAGGATTGCTAAGAACCTAGGTAATCCTTCGAGTAACCCACTTCCCCCTCTCCAAAAAGGATCCAAAAACGGGAAGGGAAAGGACCAAGTTACATATCCATCCTATGGAGAAGGTCAATCGCTCTCACTAGAGCAAAGGTTTGCACAACAGGAGGATGAAATGAAGGAATTAAGAAGGTTGAATGTAGAACTACTTCAGAGTAGTCTTCTTCTTTAAGCATGATGGAGTCATTCAGCCAAAGGAATTTGTTGCAGCTACTGAGATGGATCAAGAATATCCTCCACTATCAATACACCCTCACAGGTCTAATCCTACGGGTCAAGTGCAATAACAATTGGTAGTGCTTCCATCAGTTGCAGCACCAATCACCACATCTGTCCAAGCTCTAGTCCTTGAACCTACCCAAGTCCAAGTTCAACCGGATGTTTCTCAAAAGATAATAACTACTATTGAGTTATTAAAATCTCGATTAGAAAATATGGAAGGGAAACGTGCTCAAGTTCAACCAGAATTTTTTTTTACCCTGAATGGGTAGATTCAATCTCTCCTACATCCAGTTTTGGGAACCCTGTTTTCCCTATTTTCAATGGATCAGGCAATCCTGAATAGTATTTGACACATTACATGTCTTGTTGCGATCCTATGATGGGAAATCTGGAGTAGCAAGAATCAGTGAAACTCAGATTCTTCGTGGGAACCTTGCAAGGGCCAGCTTTTGTCTGATATACAAGCTTGCAATCCCATTCAATTACCGGATGGGAGGATATTCACCAAAAATTCCTCCTTCAGTTCAGCTCAACTTTGCCAAAGACAACAATTTTTGATCTTAAAAACTGTAATAAAAGGGAGAATGAAAGAGTCTCTGATTTCATTGCTCGATGGAAGGGATTAACATATTCCTTGAGTTTAGCACTGCCTCAAGAAGAATTGTTTCCAATCTATGTGGCACATCTGCATGACGAATTAAGCACGCCATTAATCCATGTGAAATACACAAGAGGGTTTCGAGACCTTACTTCAATCGCTCAGCAGATTGAAGATTCCCTTATACAGGCTAAGGATAAATCTTGTGTAATTCCCTCAGCTCCAGGAAGGAGAATGGGTAAAGCAGAAAATGCTATAGTTATGCTTAAACAAGCACCTGTACCTGTTTCTACCTCAAAACCTTTATCCTCTCGAAGGGCAACACCTTATGAGCATCAAAAACAAAGGCCGTTTTGTCCAGATGATCAAAGAGATCAAAGACGAAAACAATTTGAGGATCTGAAGAGAAAAAAACAGTCTTTCCGAAATGAACAATTTCCTGGTTATTTCATTTCGGCTCTGGAAAACAATTTGGTTCAATTGCCAATGCCCAAGAGGCCAAACAAGAAAGGAGATGAAGACCATCCCAATTATTTCCCTTTTCATCATATGTTGGGGAATCCCGTCCAAGAGTGTTTTGTCTTCAAAGACCTCCTGCAAAAGATGGTCGACTCGGGACAAGTCAAAATAGAGTGTTCTTTAGCTCACGTAGCATGTGTTACTACTACAGTTCAACAAGAGAAAGGCGAATGACAAGAAGTCAAAAAAATGCACAGAAGTATGATGATTGGATGGTCAGAAAGACAATCAATCTAACTCATGCTATTTTTCGAACAGAATTAAAGAAACCAATTTTTTCTTCTGCCATGAATGTTGCGGAAAAACCCTCTTCGTCAGAGAGAAAGTCCTCAAAGAAATGGCATGATTCAAAGAAAGAAAAATAATCAAAAGAATATGAGTATGTGTCAAAACCTAAGTGGTATCTGACTTTTGCGGACTCCATTCCATCTACTTCAAAACCACGGGCACTGCCCCACCAAACGGCACAACCTAAATAGCCTAATCAGGCAGATTCTTCATGAGATGAAGAGTTAATCTTTGGTTCTGTTAATATGATTCAATTAACAGATCCATATGCCATTTTCAGTTTCGATTTCAATGACCCTGAATTCCCTGTATCAAATAAGGGAATCAAAGGAAGTTCTAGAGGCTCAGGATATAGGGGAAGACATGGATCTTTTAGAAGCCACTACTCCAATTCTACCCTTGCTATAATTGTGTACGCAGTAGAAACTCGTGGTAGAGCCCTTCAGTGAGCTCAGCAAGAACAAGCAAGTTCTTCTACCAATAGAAAATTCAGCCTTGGAACAATTATTTTGGAAGACCGGTTGAAGGTTCCATCCTCTTCCTCTCAAAAACTAAATGGATCAAATCGGTCTAATCTTCCAAAACCAGGGATATTGCCGACTCATATCCCGATACAAGATGCATCAACTTCCAAAGCATCTTCTTCCAAGGTACCAGCTAAACCACATATTCCTATTGGGAAACATAGACCTCTGGATCAAAAGTATGATTTATTGAAATACTTGGCCCATGTACCAGCCATGTTATCAATTCTGGATGCTCTAAATCTGTCAAAAGATCTTCGGGAAGCACTCATCGAGGCTTTTTTAAGTCCTCAGGAGTTAGAAAGTGAAATTGCTGCAGCTGCAGACTATCACATAGGGAATAATCATGCATAATTCCATGCAATAATATCTTTTACTAATGAAGATGAAGATGATGTTGTGCATGGTAATATCAGACCTTTGTACTTATCTGGAAAGGTCAATGGTTTAGACGTTCGAAGAGCTTTCATTGGCAATGGTTCAAGAGTCAACCTCATGCCCATTCATACACTTCGTCGATTAGGCCTCACAGAATCTGATTTTTCTCCTTCTACCATGATGTTACAAGGATATGAGAAAAATGAACAAGAACCACTGGACGATGTTACACTCAGAACTCAGTTTGGAGATATTGTATCCAATTCAGATTTAATGGTTGTTGATCAAGACTCAGCCTTCATCATCTTACTTGGAAGACCCTAGCTACATCAGCATGCGACTATCCCTTCATCATACCATCAATGTCTCAAATATTGTTTTTATGGTCAAGTTGGGACATTGTGTGGTGATAATTCCCCATTCAAGACATGTGAGTCTCAATACATTGAGGCGGAATTCTATGACATGAAGGGAAGGGAGAAATCCATAACAAAGGAGATTACAAAAGATAATGCTCCATATGGTTTAGAGAAAATTCCAGTAAATCCATTTACACATGTGAGTAAATATTATGTGTTACCTATTAGTTAAATTGAAAAGATAATCCCAAATCAAAATACTCTTATGGAAAGATCCATAATGTCAATTACGGCAATTGAGCCAGACAGCATGGGAGAAATTTGTAATCTACCAAGCAGTGATGAAAGCACAAATGGTGACGTCTTCATTTCATCTGTTGAAATCAAACAAGTCTATGCTTCTCCAATTAGGCTAGAAGAAGTTATAGCAACATCAGAGGTGAACAGTGATGTCGATTCTCAATCCATCATCTCCTCTTTATTACCCGAAGAAGACACTTCATCATCAATTGGGTCGGAAATGGAAGCTTCTTCTTCAAGATATGAAAATTTTGACATCTCTTTAGATCATAAAAATTATACTTTATCATCTTCTATGAAAGTAGAAACAGAATAAATAATACATGATTAAGAAGTAGAGGAAAATCTTAGAGATTCTCCTCTAGCATTTGAAGAGGGTATCTCTACCACTGTGGATGAACTAAGAGAAATAAATATGGGTACAAAAGAAGATCCACGCCCCACTTTAATCAGTGCGGACATGACTCTTGAAGAGAAAGATATTTATATTTATTTTCTAAAGAAAAATAGAGATATATTATCCTGGAACTATACAGAAATTTCGGGGCATGATCCTGATGTTGCTACTCATCACTTGGGTTTAGAAGAAGAACATCGAGGATTTAAGCAAGCCACGAGAAGAACACACCAAACTTATGCTTCCAAAATTAAGGTTGAAGTGGATAATCTTATCAAAGATAACTTCATCAAAGAAGTTAAATATCCCAAGTGGTTGGCTAATACTGTCCTTGTAAAGAAGAATAACGGACAAATTAGAGTTGCATTGATTTTAGAGATCTTAATCGGCATTGTCCTAAGGATGACTTCCTAATTCCGATTACATAACATTTAATTGATGCAACAACTGGATATGAAGCACTTTCCTTAATGGATGGATATTCTGGATATAATCAGATCCGAATGGCCCCAGAAGACGAGGAATCCACAGCCTTCAGAGCCCCTCAGGGTGTGTTTTGCTACCGGGTAATGTCCTTTGGCTTTAAGAAGGTATGTGCAACTTATCAGCGTGCCATGCATCATATCTTCAAACCCTTATTAGGGAAGTTTGTTGAATGCTATGTAGACTATTTGTTAGTTAAATCCAAACAACATTCTAATCAATTAGATGATTTGGATGTCATATTCCGCAAGCTTCGACAACATAATTTGAATATGAACCCCTTAAAATGTTCTTTTGAGGTAACCTCAAGAATATTTCTCGGCTTTGTTGTACGCCATCGTGGTATTGATGTCGATCCTGAGAAGACCAAGTCAATCATTGGTATGTCACCTCATCAAAATTTGAATGAATTAAGAGTACTTCAAGGACACTTAGCATATATTCAGTGTTTCATCGCCAATTTATCAGGAAGATGTTTACCCTTCACCAAATTGATGAAGATGGGAGTCACTTACCAGTGGACTGAATAATGTCAAGAAGCATTCGATATTATCAAGAAATACCTTTTGAGTCCACCGGTACTCAATCCACCTATTGAAGGAAACCCACTTATCCTCTACGTGACAGCTCTAGAGCGATCATTGGGTTCCTTTCTTGCTCAAAAGAATGATGCTGGGAATGAAAACAGCCTCTACTATCTCAGTCGAACCATGCTTGAAGCCGAAAACCAGTATTCAAGTATTGAGAAGTGCTTCCTGGCATTAATATTTGCATTTCAGAAGTTGAGAAAATACCCGAAACATCACAAGGTCCAATTGGTATCTCGCAATAACCCGCTCAAATTTATCCTTAGTTGTCCAATGCTTACAAGACGTCTGGCAAGGTGGGCAGTTATTTTTCATAAATTTGACATTCAGTATGTGTCTCAAAAGTCGATAAAGGGCCAAGCTCTGACTGATTTCCTGGCTGAGCACCCTTTAGTGGAAGACACATCTTCAGATATTGAACTCCCTGATAGAGAAGTCCTATCTATTCAATATAGTCCTCAGGCATGGGAAATGCATTTTGAGGGGGCTTCTATAAGTCCAACAGGGAGGAAAATGGAAAATCCTAAATTCAACAAAGTTGGCTTAGGAATTGTGCTTATTTCTCCAGAAAAGGTAGTGTTACCTTATTCCTTCTTATTGTGGGAAGGTGGTAGCAATAATGAATTATAATACCAAGCTCTCATCGTAGGCTTGGAATTAGCACTTCAAGCACAAGTGAATCAAAAAAAGGTGAAATGTGATTCATAACTTGTAATCAAACTAGTCAATGGGGATTATGCCATAAGAAAAGAAGAACTAATCCCTTTGTATGATTACATCAAAGAGTTAATGGCGGAATTCTCTTTGGAACCGACATTTTCTTATGTCCCAAGATCACAAAATGCTCAAGTTAATGCACTGGCTAATATAGCTACAGCTCTGGTAGATCCAAATCGGGACGAGACAACCATCAGTATTGCCCACTGTCGTGCAATTTCACCCTATGTTCGAACCAGAACAGAAGAAGTTAATGAAATTTGTCCCATTCCTGAATCGTATGGTCATACTACAGGATGGATGTCACCTATCATAGAATACCTTCAAAATGGAACACTTCCACCTGATATAGCTGAGAAAAAACAAATCCGGCGACATGTGGTAAATTTTACTCTTTATGATAGCCCAGATCACCTAGTGAAAATTCTTTACAAATGTGGTTTTGATGGAGTTATCTTTAGATGCATTGATGGTTAAGAGACAATGGATGTCATGAAAGAAGTGCATGCAGGAGTCTATGGTGCCCACCAGTCTGGACATAGATTGTCTGATCATATTCGAAGGCTTGGATACTTTTGGCATTCAATGATACAAGATTGTTTCGATTTCACAAAGAAGTGTCATTCATGCCAAGTACATGCCAACTTCATTCATCAACCTCCAGAGTTTCTTCATACAGCTAAATACTCATGGTCATTTTCCACATGGGGAATGGATGTGGTGGGACCTTACCCTTCGACTACGGCCAAGCAGTTTAAGTACATTCTTACTCCTACTGACTTCTTTTCCAAATGGGAAGAGGTAATACCTCTCAAGGAAGTCAGTTCTAAATGCGTTGTTAGCTTCATCAAGCCTAACATCATTACTAGATTTGGTGTCCCTCATACCATATTTATGGACAATGGGACCAACTTTTGTTCATCCGAGGTGAAGAAGTTGTATCAAAAATACAACATCAAAACCAACCATTCATCTCGGTATCATGCAGCGGCTAACAACCAGATAGAAGCCTTTAACAAGACTATCTCAAATCTACTGCAAAATATGGTGGACAAAGATATGAGGTCATGTCCTGATAAACTATTTCATGCTTTATGGGCTTATCAGACTACCACCCGCACTGAAACTCGGTCAACACCATATTCATTGGTATATGGAACAGAATCCGTCTTTCCAATTGAAGTTCAAATACCCTCACTTAGAGTTGCCATTTTTGATCAATCATCTACAGATTAACAATCTCAAAAGTGATTGAAAGAATTGGAACTGTTAGATGAGAAAAGATTGTGCACTTTGCACCACTTGGATGTCTATCAGAATCGAATAGCATGAGATTTTAAGAAAAAAGTTCATCTTCATTCATTTACTCAGGGAAAATTGGTATTAGTTTTCATAAATCCAATGATACCAGGAAAGAAACCTCCCAACCTTTGGAAAAAATGGGAAGGATCTTATTCAATACATAGGGTCTACTCCAATGGATCTTATTCATTAATCTCGATGGATGGAGAAATCATAACTACTCCAACCAATGCCAGATTTTTGAAGAAGTATTTTGTATAAACACAAAACCTCTTTTGTCCTTGCTATATGATGTTAAACTATACAACAACGGTCCATACATATGACCTTAAACTATTTGTATTAATTTCATCCCACACGAGGTTAAACTATGGAAAAAAAATTCCCTAATTTTTCCTCGCTGCATGACATTAAACTGCAAAGTCCCTCTTTCATCCTTGCTGTATGATGTTAAACTATACAACAACGGTCCATACATATGTCCTTAAACTTTTTGTATTAATTTCGTCCCACACGACGTTAAACTACGGAAAAAAATTCCCCTAATTTGTTCTCAATGCATGACATTAAACTTCAAAGTCCCTCTTTCATCCTTGCTATATGACGTTAAACTATACAGCAACAGTCCAGACATATGACCTTAAACTATTTGTATTAATTTCGTCCCACACGACGTTAAACTATGGAAAAAATACCTTAATTTGTCCTCACTACATGACATTAAACTGCAAATTCCCTCTTTCGTCCTTGCTATATGACGTTAAACTATACAGCAACGGTCCATACATATGACCATAAACTATTTGTTTTAATTTCGTCCCACACGACGTTAAACTATGGAAAAATCCGTAATTTTCCCTCACTGCATGACATTAAACTGCAAAGTACCTCTTTTTTCCTTATTATATGATGTTAAACTATATGGAAATGGTCCATACATATGACCTTAAACTATTTGTATTACTTTCATCCCACACGACGTTAAACTATGAAAACGTTCCCTAAATAGTTCAGTGTGACCTTAAACTGCAACTAGGTCCTATATGACCTTAAACTACATCAACGGTCTAGTATGACCTTAAACTGCATCATCAACGATCCATGAATATGACCCTATACTATTTGTGAGTCCCTTAGGTCTAGAAGGACGTTAAACTGTGATGTCCTAACTACATGACGCTAAACTGTATAGAAGTCCCTTATGTCCGGAAACACGTTAAACTACATAATCATCAAAGGTCTTGTATGAACTTAAACTACACTTTTGTCCAACATGACATTAAACTGCACCATCCACGGTCCATGCATATGACCTTAAACTATTCTCACTTTTGTCCAACATGACGCTAAACTATGGAAAAAATCCCTAATGCATCCAACATGATGTTAAATGGTGTACTCTTTTTTCATCACTACATGACATTAAACTGCACCATCCCCCTTTCATCCAACATGACGTTAAACAATATTGTCCCCATCGTCCTAACTACACGACACTAAACTGTACAGAAAGTCTGTGATACATCCTACATGACATTAAACTGTACTTTTTCCCTACTACATGACACTAAACTGTGCAGCACCAATAGTCCAAACAGTAAGACTTTAAACTGCATAGTCCCTATATATGTCTTACATGACATTAAACTATGCATCGTTAAGGTTTTTGTTACCTCTTGTTTCTCATACCGAGTATGACTCACGTGATCTTAGAGAAATCCTCATCCATAACACTCTCTTTGGGCCGCTAACCATGTGTATGTCCCAACAACATCATTTTTTAGGTCATTGTCCCCAAGAACAACTTGATCATTAAATCATTCTTTAATTGAACTACACGGACTTTGATCCTTGCCTTCTAGGCTGGGTATGTAGGCAACCTCCCAAGGTTATAGCCCAAAACCAATATCTTCACATCGGTTCACCTTTATCTCATACGATGTTAATTCATGAAACCGCCCTTAGAATCAATATCTTTACATTGGTTCACTTCCATACTTGCTATACAATGTTAAATTATACAACACTTTTGTCCAATATGACAATAAACTACATTATTCGTTGATACCCTCACCTGGGAGGGAACCATTATTTACATTGATTTTTCAATCATGTTTCATTTCAAAGACTACGTGCATACATGGCAAAGCCCAAAACTTTTATCTTGGGTTATACCATCATTGTACTAAAGTCCCCTTTCACCCTTCACATGTACGAACCAAATTTTAACAAAGGGTATTTCTAGAACTATGTGGGCTTGACTCCCATCCTTATGAGATATGTAGGAACATTCGAGTGTCCCTCTAATCCATCCCCAAGTATTTGGTCCTAACCCCAAATTACACTTTCAGTCCCGTGGCTGAAAAATACCCATGAAAACACACACTGTGTATTTCTTACAATGGACTAAGCTCTATGACCCTAAACTAAGATCTATAATCCTTTTTTCCCACACGACATTAAACTGTAGTTTAAGAACTACGTATAGCTTGATTCTCGTCCTTATGGGATACGTAGTGAAGTCCAACATTTCAATTCAGGACCTAGCCACAACATGATTATGGTTAGCATTGATATTTCTATATCTGTATACATTGGACGATACCCATCTTTATGTGTCATAATATTAACCTTGAATATTTTCAGATCTTCATAACCCTTTTCATGACTTCTAGTCAAAAAAATGTCAAACTTCTGAGAATTTGTTTGCCTGACTATGCAGCACGTGCCCATATGTGGCCTTGCATAAACAGTTTACATAACAGATTTGTCAGCCAAAAGATACTATTATCTGACTATGCAGCCAATGCCCTTAGGTGGCCCTGCATAATTAAACCCCCTAATGGGTTTGTCGGATAGTGATAAATTCATTCATGGGAAGAAATCCTCTTTTGTCATTATTTGTCTTAAATGATAGTATGTAGGGATCTGCAAAACAACCATCCTTAACGTATTTGTCCCATATCCTTTTTCATGATCTGAAAGTATTCAAGTATACGGTTTATATTCTCCTTCCCTACATTTGGGTCAGACCTTCGTAGGAGTAATATCAATCCGGTTTTACGATAATCTTGTTTGGAAATATCTTTTCCATATTCAAGTACCTCTTTCAATACAGGAAACTCTATACTTTGGAAAATTTAAATCTCCATAAACATTCACTGGCTTTTAGCACTAGGAATGTAAATTTCTGAGAGTTCTTTTGCATGACTATGCAGCATGTTCCCATAGGCGTCCTTTTATAAACAGTCTATATAATAGACTTGTTAGCCAAAAGATAATATTTTATTTAACTATGAAGCCAATGCCTTTAGGTGGCCCTGCATAATTCAACCCCCTAACGGGTTTGTTAAATAATGGTAACTTCATTCTTGGGAACTACTTCTTCTAATGACTTTTAGCTCTTTTCCATATCATTCCTCATATTCAAATATTCTTAAGTCATAGTTTACATATTTTTTACTCATACATGAGTATGGTACTATGTTTTCAGATGAGTTGTCAAGGATTTGAGTCAATTCTATTCCATTTTGGTCAAATCTATTTTGACCTTAAACATTAGCCATTTTATGTCCGTCGTGCATGACTTTAAACTGCCCACAAAAGACAAAGGAACTCTGAATAAAATTCAAGTTCCATCTCACTAAACATACATTTTTTATGATTTAGGTAACATTGAGAAATTAAAAGATTCAATGTTTGTAGGGTTATTTACATTAATCCTAGTAAAAATCAAACCATGCTTACTAGGGCATTGGATTAATTAAAATCTAAATAATGTAGAAAAATATAATGAAAGAACAAATGATTGAAGATGAATGTTTTTTTCATTGACGCACAAGAGATAGAAGGACATCCACAGACTGGAGTCTCATCTTTTCTTCATGAATTACAAGAGGCTTTCAACATAATTCTTCATTTGATTTACGACATCCTGAGCTTCATCAGCAACCACCTGGAATTCATTCATTCAACTGGATACAATAAGAGATGTAGTGATACCATCTCTTCTTGGAAAAATTGTTAAAGGATGTTCTAGAGTGCGGTTTGAGAAAATTTTCTGCTGATCAAATAGTTACTTTATTTCTGTCCAAGAGACTTGAAAGATGGATTCATGGATTTGAGAATGGAGCATTGGAAGTAAAGATCCATTTGGAGAGAGTACTCTTTTCATATATTTCTCTAATTCCATGTTTGTCTTCTCTCTACCAACCGGCAGCGGAAAACATTTCACCACATGGGTTTGTCATTCTCAAATCTGCAAGGAAATGACATGGAGGATGAATTTGAAAGTACACACCATTGTTTTTGATCTTAATGTACAACATAACCAAAATAGAGGAGTAGAAGTGCAACTTCATTTTAGGCGTATAGTTCTTTGCATCTGGAATATTTACTCCTTGCAGATGACCATGACCATATAGAGGCAGGTAGATGCTCTGTGGGAAATTAAGATGATATTTATTCAAGTGCTTATCCAAATATGGTAGAGTGATGTCGCAGCTATCATAGTAATCTTGGCCAATGATGTCCATCATGTCATCAATCCGCTTGCTAGAAAGTTCATCAGTCGTTCCAATTCCCGTTGGAGCCATTGATTCTGCACAAGAGTTGAATAAACTAACCCTTAAATGGGTTTATTTTTCATAAAATTTGTGAATAAATTCAGAAAACATGGAAAAGGCATTAAGGCGCGCAAGTCTAAAATGTGGTGCACATGTGTTAGTGTGTTGCGCTAGTTTTTGATACACAAGTATAAACCACGCAAGTACAAATACCTATACAGCAGTGCGACAACAAAGAAACATCGTAAAATAGAGTAACATGCGCGGCTAAGGTGACATGCGCGGCGAGAGATCGAAGGTTTGAAATCTAGAAATCCAGATGCTTTGTACGGAAGTGAGGCCCTCTATTTATAGACGCGGCCAGAACCTTGTGCGTCGTACCCCTGCGTGCCAGGCCCTACACGATACACACTTGTGCTCCGCCCTCTGCGCCATCAAGACTTGCGCGCCACCTTTCTTTTGGTTTTATTCCTCTCCTCAGAGTCACATCCTCATTTCATTCGGATACAACTCTGAGGGGGGACTTTTGTTGACGCTCCTTTTTCGTCACAGAGTCCAAAGGAATGTAAAAGGAAATGAATTTGCACAAATTGATTCATCCGTTGAAGAAAATATAAAAAATCGACAAAGGGATGAACAAGGAGAACATTTCCCATAGGTCGTGCTTGTTCCCTCATAGTTGTGAAAGTCCATTTTCACGATGCATGATGGTCGCGCAAGTGACTTGCGCGACCTAAGTGATAACCGCCCGTGGTCTTCTCCTGCCTATAAATAGACCCCATGGGCCCCCCATCTGAGGAAGGATTTTTTTCTAGAAACTCATATTTGAGCTCCCGGCGCCCTAGCCTCTTTTCAAATCTTCTGAAACACTTCTTAGGTAATTTCGTACCTAAAACGGAAGATCTAAAGAGGGGGAGGAAGGACTAAGTGTTGAAACTCATCAACACTTGTGCGCCTGAGTGGCCAGCCCTTAAGGGAAAAGGCCACACTTGCGTGCCACCTTACTCCTTCAATAGAACTTGTGCGCCCCTCTTCTGGAAGAACCTCAAGAGGATTCTAAAGGCTTTAACCAAGAGTCGCTCATGTATTACCCAGTTGGTTAACCGTCGTGCAAGTACCCATGTGTCGTGCAGGTATACCTGCGTGACCAGGACATGCGTGCCCACGTAGTACCTGCGTGCCTGCTAGGACTTGCACACCCTTGCCTTTTTTGGGTTCCCTTTTTGCCCATTTCACCTTTCTTAAACCATTCCAACTATCATATTAATGATTCAATTTTCATGAAACTCTTTAAACCCATTTATGGAATGATTTATTGATTTTGATTACTTATATCAAAGGAACTCTGTGGAATATCTCTCAAAACCTAGTGATTTACACATCTTTATGTCACTAAAAATTGAGATTTAATTCATTCAACCTCATCCTTTAAAGATGAGAGAACCCCTTAACCTGGGCCTCCTTTTCAGGAATAATCCCCAATCATTTTTCTCAAATCTGGGCATCCTACTTAGGAGTAAGCCCCAACCATAATTCTCTTAACATGGGCCTCCTTTTCAGGAGTAAGCCCCAGTCTCAAATATGGGCATCCTCTTCAGGAGTAAGCCCCAAGTCCCATAATTTTTCAAATCTCTTAACCTGGGACTCCTTTTCAGGAGTAATCCCCAGTCTTAATTTCTCTTAACCAGTCCTAATTTACCATTGATCTGGGATTCCTTTTCAGGAGTAAAACCCAATCATAAGTCCTCTCCTAATTTGGGCCTCCTTTTCAGGAGTAAACCCCATGTTTGAGCATTCAAAATCTCTATGAAGCACATATACCTTTATGGACCCTCTTCCTGGATGTATTCCCTAAAGTAAATCTTATCCTTCATTTATCTAGGTAGTCATACATACATAAGCCCCACATTATTTCTTAGGATTGCATCTTTCATGGAAAAAATGTCTAATTTTTTTCCAATACCTCTTGTTTCTCACACCGAGCATGAATCATGTGAGCTTAGAGTATAAAAGTAATTATGACATCATTATTTGAGCCATCAATCATAAACATCATACTCCCTTACTCTAACTACGTGGTTTCAGATTCCTTTTATAAAGAAAGGATACATAGGTAGCCCATCTGTGGGTTCGATACAAACTCTGAAATAATTCATGTCCTTTTGAATGATAATAAACTTCAAGTTCCCCACTGAGTGGATTTAAAACCAGTATGGTCATCATAAGGACCAAGAAACTTTTACGTATCAAAGGATACCATTGAATACAGATCTATAACAAATAAAGATGATTCTTTATCTGTGGAGAACCTCAGATACATATAAAATATTCTCTAAATTTCCTACATATCGATTATTGATTGTCAGATCTAAAGGAAAACTCATTTTATATTTGGTAATGTAATAAGGATTCATGAACATAACTTAAATCTATAAAGAGAGTCCTGGAGTAGACAATAATTCCCCTCAAAAAGGTGTGATGAGTCCGACCTCCCATCCTCACGACCAATGAAAATTCATAAGCCTCATCAGTCCATAAACTAAAGAGCACCTACCTTTAGAAAGTAGGTCCGAATGGATGTGGAATAATTGGATGTTTCCGGTTCAGCGAACAACCCTGTTAGAAACCGATCGGAATGTTTGAACCTCCCATCAAAGGAGGCCATCCCTAAAATCTTAGGGAAACATATATAAAAGGTGATTTTTATTGAATAGTTTCGAAGAATAAATGGTAGAAATAATTATTATTCTCACAATATTATTATACCCTATTTTAATATTTTTTTCTTGTTATCAATTTTATGATACGTCTCAATGAAAAATTCCATTTAAACTCTATATTACTATGATTATGTTCCATGACTCGTGTTTATTTTTTCATGTTTCATCACTATTTTATATGTTATGTGATTGTTATTATATATTTTCTAATCATTAGTAATTGAAAACAAACACTGCATCATTTTATTTTAAGAAGTTATTTCTCCCAAGTAAATGTATAATATTATTCTTATGATATAAACCTTGATGACATAATGATATGTGTAACATTAGTAAGTGTTTGAAATCATCCCTTTATTATATTTCTATAACCCAAGTTGTGATGATGATTATAAATTATGATTATTCTAAAATGGAGTAGAGTGTATCTTTAGTATGTTATAATGTTCCATTGTACATTATAATATGTTTCTTATATAGATAATCCTTAAACAAACTAAAATAATTTCTATATGTGTTGTGAGATGATTTGTGTGTTGTAATGATTATCTTATTGTTATTACGTTAAATAAAGATATGTTTGTATTAGGATTTTATAATTCCATTTAGTTATAGTATAAATTTAAATTCCATATATGAATAGAACCTAGAAACCAAAAAACCCTTAACATGATATAGTGGAAATCATTGATTCATATTATGAACATAAATGCAATGAATGTATTCTCAAGAAGGATTATTTTTTCGCATAATCATGCATACTTTGACATATTCAAATAAAATTCATTTTTATTCTCAAAATCATTAAATAATTTATTTATTCAACTTATTTTCATGTGATTTTGAATTTTTATAAACTATCAGGTTTGATGCATAACTAAATGAAATATTCATCATCTTTAATAATTCATTTTTTGATGGTATCAATATTAAGAAACCATCTGTGGTATGTCCTGCCATATTGAACCAACCATATAGCTCTTTTAAATTTATTAATTAATAAAATTTAAACAACCATTTCTGAAATTTTAATTATACATTTTGAATTAATTCCTTTCCTTTGGAACTAGATTTCAGTTGGGTAATTCCCATTTCACTAGTTTTTTAAAACATTTATGGCCAAATAACTATACACACTTTTTTTTGTCTTTTTTCCATTTAAAAATATGTGATATAAAATTTTACATAGATTCCACAATATGATTATCACATAGATAATTCAGTTTTTTTCTCATTATAATTGTATATTAATCCACGATGAATAATATGAAGTGATTTAAAAACATTTCATGACTGGTCGCACATGGAGGGTTATACATCCATTAAAAAATATCAAATTCATTTGATGTGTTAGTGAGATCCTCCCACTAAGAGTATACTAAATATTTTATACACTGCTGATCAAAAGGGTTTCACGAAATTAAACTGAATTTTTGAGTTATTTTAGGTGATTTTTTACTATAGAACACACATACTATTAGGGGTCATAATAGTAAAGGGTGTATTTAGAATTTAAGGTTTAATGATTTTGAGAATCGACATAAAAAGGATTTATAGATCAATAGATATGAATATTTTTTATTAGGGAATTTTGCATGAATAAATTTGAGATCATTCTCATGGTCACATATACAAGTCTCATTCAACAATGTCTATTCACTAAAAAACATGTGACCAGATCTTCATGCAAAATATCAGACTCTAAAGCCCCTATAACCTAGTGAGCATTACATGGTTTAATTTTCATTGGACTCTGTTATTATGATTGTATTAATGTTTTCTTTTACCATTGAATTCTTGCCCAGTTTCGTATGTTCTATCTTGTTCATCCATTTCCACATACCTAGGTGCCCCTTGGTCCATAAATATTCCAAATCAACTCTTTTTTAGACATAAATATAGACATGTATAAGAGAGATCTTCTCAAGATAGTCCATTACCATAACTATTCAAAATCCCACTCACTATTGAAGCACTTTACCAAGGCATTGTATGGATATATTATCCATAGTAAACATAAAGGTAAATCAATGTGGAAACACATTTCCATGTTCTCTTACACAATGAAATACTTCACCCAAGGCTATTAATATAGGGGATAACATTAAACAGGGCTCCCAAAACTAGATGAAATCTTTCCCTAAGTCATTATTAGGGTAAAACATATACCTTACCACCACTAGGGATAACAATTCTCATAGTGAATATAATCCTAGGGTAATTGTTCAACCAACCCCACAAATGTGTGTTCCTTTTTGTCCAACCCCAACCCAGGGTAGACTATTTTTCTTTGAAAATAAACCACTCTTACATTTCATAAAGGTTAATACCTAGGTTGAATTTCAGTAATTTCACATATATGGGCACCCACCATTACATACCATGTGAGATCCTCCCTCATACCCTAGGTATAATTCAGCGGTTACCCACTATCCAATGAATTACACCTGGCCCCTTGACCTATTTTAACGGCCCCCCTAAAAATTTGGAGTCCCACTATAAAATGTTTTTTCCAACTGGAACATGACTCCATGATTCAATTCGAAAAACATTAAAATTCATACAAAATAATTATTTGAGTCGAGATACTTTTTGTGAATTCCAAAAATAGATCGAGTATCGATACTCCTCTTGGTTTCCTTATATTTGTGCCTACTACAATGATTAATCCAGAATTATTCCTCATCATGTATACTCGCTAGCAAACATAATTATAAAATATATCCCTCCTATTAGGTAAAATCCACTAAATCTCTATAAAGGGTATTCATAACGTGTAATCCCCACACAATCCCCTGGTTTTTACAATTATGAAACACTATAAATATAATGTAATATATTGTTCCTAAAAATAAGAGGGACACCTTTGGGCTTAAATGTTTAATTTTAGGATTTCATATAATAATTTATGTGTATCATGTCCAGATACATGAAAATTATAATTTACATGCAGCATAATGGTAGTATGAATATAACAGGTCCTTACTACATAGAATTAAAAAGCATCAATTTGTCCACAAAAATACTTTAAAAGGATCTTCTCAAACTACATTGGATTATAGTAATTTTAATGAGGATACATAGGATACCGCATTGAGTATCAATCCCAATATCATTAAACACAATTCCTATCTTGTTTGATGAGAATAATTTGTTATGATATTCCTTAATGTTGTGGGTCATGCTACTCCCCCCAAATTCCTTTAGATGAACCATGAGTTGTGAAAATCATCTTGGTTTCCTTATATTCCATTAATTTAGGTCCTCCTATTATTTTTCCCATATATATTCCTTCGACTATGGGTTAATTCAATCCTCTCCAGATTTACATCCACATTATGTTACCTATAGACAACTTGTAAACATCTATAATTGGCTCTCCTAATATGTCTATTTCCTAAACTGTACATTCACCAATTACATACTAATAATCATGATTATCTAGAATGTGAAAATCATTTCTAATTTGTTACCATATATTATTAGGAAACATTTGTCTAGTCATCCATTCGGTATAATGTTACAAATCCATGAAGTGGTCCTTGTAACATGACCGTAAAAGGTAAAACATTTCCGGTTAATTATCATAGTACAATATGGTTTAATATTCCCTTTAATGGTATATAGAATAAATACTTCTTATATTACTAATCCCAACCACATAATACTTATTTCTTTCTTATATGGTGATAAATTTCATACCACCCTCATACATAGCATTAAATCATAGTATAATTAGGTAACCAATAATTGGAAGATGTAGATCCTATAATAAATGATGATGTTCACATCAATGAATTTTATTGGTCAGATCATTTCCATATAGGTAAATAATACAACACTATGATTTGGGAATGAATCGAGAAGACTTAATTTCTATATAATTTTGTTCTATGATATGAAATAACCCCCTATGGTTATATTACCCTATCCTCTAATCCTGTCAATTAATATGGATTTGAAAGCTTCACCCCTAAAGTACTACTGTCAACATCCCTCTAATAATTAGGTCTTAAAAGATTCCAAAAATATCACAGGGATAGAATTCTATTTGTGTTTCAATTTAGAAAAAAATAGTGAACTTGATGTCAAACCTTTAACTACGAATGTAATCTATCACTAATTATGTTTCTTGTGATGATGAATTAAAGTGTATCTTTTTTTATCACTATAATGAATTACATTAATTAAAATCACATAACCGAATTCGCCGTTGAATGTCGTGATCATTTGTGAAATTGGTAGTAACCATAGGACACCAAAATACAAAATGGACAAGCATCCAATACACCAACCATATTCCTTGACTACCATAAATACCATGGAATATTATCCTTGATATATGTTTTCAACATCCAAATTCCTCATGTTCTAGTTTTATAATAGCATAGTCATGTAAAACAATCTTGATGGCTTCATACTAACATGAGAGACACCTCATTGGAGCCTCCATTGAATGAATTCCGTAAAGTAGTCAAACTAACAGTATGTCTTTTAGAAGCATGTGGACCATATTTCAACATCTAACTATTTTTGTATCTTGTTATTTTAGATTAGAAACACAAAAACTATATATCTATGATATCATTATCATATAATTGTGGCCAAAATTATATTAAACAAATTTTCAAAACAATCCCCAATATTCTATACTAGAGTATTATAAAAGATATATCTTTCGGGAAAACCCACCACTAGATATCAAGAGTAAAGATGTATCTCAAATTATTCCAATATTGATGAGGCCCATTAAAAAATCTTGGTAGTATCCTAGGTCCAATCTATAATCAGATTTATCATGAGGCTGATGATTTGAGGACAATTTATATTAGTGATTACAACTTCTCTTCTGAATACCAGACCAATAGTGCATGGGGAATTTTTATAATCATGGTTATCTCCAGTGTAACATACTAGATTAAGATAAACGTAGATTGTGATTTTACCAAAACCAATGGAATCTATGATTCATTCCACTTGTATCACATCAATAAATTGTATCATTTTTTTCTCAATAAATGTTTCAAACCATGATAATATTGATAAATAAACAATGGAATTTGTATCAATAACAACCCACCTACCACCCAAGTATGGGGGTATATAAAAAATGGAAAACAATGCTAATTTAATCTAATAAATTGTGCAAGATAATCCTATTCATGTTGAATATATTAAAAAAATCATCCCAATGATTATATTCATTACGTTTAACTCTATAATATTTTATTGTGGAAAATTATTTTTGATTTCATATTCAACAGGAAACACCAATCTTAGACGAACAAAGTTATATATAAATTTTATAAAATAGTTGTTAAATTAGAAGGTGTGAATAGTTTTTACTAATATATGTAATATATATATATTCTACTGGAGATTAATTGTTCAACAATGTTTATATAATAATTCATAAATTTTTGTTATAGTAATTTTATTCGTTAGAAATATATTCTCTTAAAACATTATTCTTATAAACTATTAATGAATAATAATTTAAATTATTATTATAATTTCTATAAAATTTATTTGATAAATGTAAAATAATTTTTTAAATTGGAAAAAAAATTATATAGGATGAAATTGAATATCTTTTTATGATTTCTTTATTTTTTCTTAAATATTGAAAAAATATCAATTTCTGAAAAAATGTCATATATTTTCATTGAATAATGAAATTTTGAAGTCTCGTTTTTTAATAGTATTTCGAGTAACATAATTATTATTTATTTATAGTTAATACACTTAATTGTTATTTAATCAACAACATATTGTATTTTATTATAAATTTTGTTTTGGATTAACAACTCGATTTTCCTAAAACTAGTTTTAATGTGCATAATTTTTTTCCTTCCTTAATAATTTAAAAAAACCACTACTGTGGAATGATTTTAATTAAATTTATATAATATATATGTTTAAATTTTAATTTTCATTAAAATAAATATATTTAATAGTGATATAGTAATTATAAATCCTTCTCTTCCTCTAAAAGTATACTTCATGAAAACCTTATTTTTCATCATGTCTGCAGGATTAATTTTAAATTAAAATATACCAACTATATTAAATAAATTTTTTTAAAATGGATTATATATTTTTAATTAGTATAATTTATATAAAATAAAATATTCAAATTAATGTTGTACCATAATTAATAGTTATAACGATAAAAATAAACTATCATGGTTATGTTGAAAATGGCATTACCTATGATTAAAGTAATAGATAAGGGTCAAACTAACCTAAATCCTTCTCTAAATCCTATTTAATGGAAATATTTATTCTATATAATATATTTTTATCTTCATTTATCTGTATTTAATCCTTTTAAATATGAAAAATGTTGTTACACATTTTTTGTTTCCAAAAAAATAAGTGTGCCACTCACCTCAAATAAAAAAGGTCATTACCTATCCTCTATTCGTTATACTTTTAAACCATTTTTATAACGTTACTATATTCCCAAATCACATTAAAAATTCCATAATTTAATTATATATGAATTTTTTACATAAATCCATTCTAGAAATACTTTATGTATAATCCTAGATAGTTAGTCTTAGAGGGGGTAAAATTCATATCTATATGTTTTGGTTTTATTTATTTATCAACCTCCATCAAATATTCTTAAAAATTGATCATATGATAAAACTAATATATAATATATACTAATTTATTAATATATTAATTTGAAATAAAACTCCAAATATTATTTAATTATATGGTTTATAAAATTATCATTTTCTTGTATGGAGGAATGCTGCCTCATTAATGTCATTCATTTTACATCGTATCATCTAAAATATTATTGAAATAATTATTTTAATGTATATAGATATATGATATTATTTGATATATATACTTATTAATCTATGATATCACATATTCCATCTTAATTTATATTATGTGTGGGATATGTTAATGTCCTTCACGTGTATGGTATTCTACAGCCACACGATGTGATGTGATTTGTTTTCACTAATGATTTAAATTGATGGTAATAATGATAAATTTAATGAATATTTATTATATAAAATAAATAATAATTATAATAAGAATATATTTATAGTTATGAGAATATAATATATCATATAATTTCATACACTGAAAAAATTATTGTGTTCTTTGTATACATGTGGATTACTACCTCTACGAAGCAATGTGATTATTTTTCTATCACCGCGTCACAATGATGATATATATAAGATTATTTAACAAAATAATATGGTGTTTATGAAATTATTATAATCATTTAATGAAAAAAATATTATATACCTTATCTCATTAAGGATCATAGAAAAATGGAAGCATTACTTGTCAGTATATATGATATATCTTCTCGATGATCTTTTCATAGTTCATCTTTCATAACCAATTTTCATGATTACTACTAAAAGTATAAATTATGAATAAATATGGAAATTATTTCATGGTTATTATAATTTTTATTTTTTATTAATTACATCTTTTACTATTTTCTACTCATTAAATCTGTTTCGATACTCTGAGATGAACATTCTAAAAATACCCAATGTTGGCTTATGAGAAGAAATATTAAAATAAACACTAATAAAATGTAAAATAAGAACTAAAAAGAAAAGAAAATAAATTATATAATTATTGGGTTTCAGACCTATATTATTTTCTTAATATATAATTGTTAATATATGCTTATTGTGAATTATTTAATGGAGACACATGAGATGTTTGGACTCAAGGCAAGGAATTTATAATCTCAGTTTAACTTTTTCAAGGCATATTATATTTTATCCACTTTTTATTGTGTGTTTTTATATTGTCACTTTTAAATTTAATGTCAAAAAAAATCATAAAACAAGGAATTTTATGTTTCAATTTTAATTATTTTAACCAATTTTATTTTAATTTAATGTTACCGTATTGTAATGAAATTAATTACTCAATTTCAATTCATTGAGTAATATTACATAGTAATTGTATTTGATATTCAATGATTATGTGTGTAAATACTTTTAATTATATTATATATTATTTCCAAATATATTATGTGCATTCAAATTTGATACCCAAAATTTATTTGTTTATTATTTAATTAAATCAATGTTATGATGGTTCAAGGGTTATTCATCTCAAATTCTCTTTCATGGAGACACACATTAATGATATTCACCTAAATTCATTTGTGTTGTGTATATACTTCCATTTGAAACATTATATCCTAAATCATATAATATATGTGATATTTAATGTAAAATTTATGTTAGACATTCACAGGGCTTATCTTTTATGACTTTACAAATTGGAAAAAGCATTATGTTACAATTTTCTTTCATTATAGGTTGGATCAAATGCAATCTTGATGGTGCCTCAAAGTGTAATCCTGGACTAGCTGGCTATGGATTTGTTTTACAAGAACACAATAGTGACTTGATTGAAGGTTCTTACTGCTCTTGTGGTCATGTCACTGCCCTTGAAGCTGAGATGATGGATTTTATAAATGTTGTGTAAATGGCTCACCAAAGAAATTGGAATAATCTCTTGTTCTAAAGTTATTCCTCTACTATTGTGCAAGCTGTTAGAAAAAATCAGATTCACCTTGCCTGGAAACTTACCATGAAATGGATCAAATTCCTTGACATTCTTGCATGTAGGAGCATTATAATCACACATGTCTACCGTGAAGCAAACTCTCTTGCTGCCAGGCTTACAAATAAAGGTATTTCTGAATCCTATGGAGTACATTTGACCACAGTTGATGAGGATTTTCTCGGATTACATAATAGAGACAAATCTAAAGTTTCCTCTTTCAGACTATTATAATTTTCCTTATTTATTTGATAATTTCTTGCTTGCATTTTTAAAAAAAATTATATTTTATAATTTTATTTTAATTAATTTTTCTCACTTGTTTTATTTCTATTTTATCTATTATTGATTTAATAAACATCAAGAAATCTATTTGTAAGTGACAGAGATCTTATATTTCCCTTTAGATCATTGATATTTATCTTCCATAACTAGTTTTTCAAAATTTATTTCCTAAATGTTTTCTAAAACTAAATTAAATCCTCTAAGTAATGTTCATGATATTTTACCTTTTTCTAAAAATATTTTAAAATTAATTTTTTATCATTTTCTAAATGTATCACTTCTGACTATATTTTTCCAAATATTTCGAAAATAATGTTTCTTTTCTTCATTTTTGACAAAAATATATTTTTACACCATCATGTCAATTATTTTACATGCTTTTCAATGTATATATTTGAAATTATTTTTTCAATGAAAAAAACATTCCCAATATTTTGTGAATTTTTTGCTTTAAAATAAATTTTTGAATTAAAATTTTTATTTTCCTAAATAATTATTTAATTATATTTTAATGGTATTTCTATTCATGATCATCAGTAACCCATAATGTTAATTATTTTCTAACTCGGATATTTTTTACTGATAAAATCATCATTTTTTCTATAGATTGAATAATATTTTTTCATGACAGTTGTTATTGAAGCAATTTCTTCTCCATTGTTTAATCATATTTCAGAGAGATTCTTATATATCATTTTCTTTTTTATAGTTTAATATTGATTCAAATATATTTCTATGTAATCCATTATTTTCATCGTGTTAATGATATTTCAAATTGATTGTTATGGAAGCAATTTATTTTACAAGGTTTATGATGTTTCATATTAATTGCTATAGGGCCCATTTTTCCATAGTTTAATCAAGTTATGATATGAATAATGGTCGTTTCAATGAGTTTATTATAAAATTAATTCGATTTGTAATTTATTCATGATGACTTTCACTGAAATTATTTAAAATTATTTGTGAATCTATTATAAAGCAAGGAAGGTAGGTTTTTTGTAATCAAATTTTGGATGGTGATTATATTAAGAAAATATGGGTGTTTTTATGATTACCCAAGGATGGTTACGTCTGTGATATCCCTCTATATCATCGGGTACACTGTAGATGGATGTTGACCATATTGGTTATTCAATTTGTAATAATTGACATGATGATAATGGTGCAAGATACCAATATGCTTCATTTATTATATTTTTTGGTTTATATTGTTTATTATACTCGATTATTATATCACATGGCTCATGATAATATATTTTCATGACTTTTGACTTTATTAATGCCTTCTTCAATGTTTTCATGTTTGTTGATCCATGTATTGATGGGTATGAACATTATTATGTTATAATCAGGAACTTTTATTATTTCATCATACTGATATTCTCTTATTATTCTCCATGATTCCATTAATTAATTAATTATTATTTTTACCCTGACATATCATTTTATACTACCCTCCTTTTGCTAAATGCTCTCAAGGAAATAAATATTGAAGTTAAATGAATACTGTCTATAAGGGATTCATATATATGATGATTATACCCTTATATGGAATATAAAATGTTTTATATAATGGCAGATGATATTCATCATTATGAACCATTTGTTTTTTACTCAATAATGTTACGATTTTATCCTAATTTTAAAAATTCAATACCTAATAATTAATCAATAATGTTAGTGTTCCAATATTTTCATTTTTTATGGTGTATGTTTTGGGAGGAAAAAATCGGTCATCTTCATTGATATCAATATTAGAAATGAAATGTGAATGATTTCGTCACTAAAAAGCAAGAGTACAGGTACAAGGATGTTATATTTGGTATCATAGGAAATGTGTATATAAAAATAGGGATTAGTAATTTCATGTGAGTTTATCATAGGGTTTATGGATACAATCATATGTCTATAAAAATAATTCTTTTTATATGTTCAATGTCTATGACACCCTTTGAGTTCTTAAGTAATTAGAGCTTAATGTTATTAATGATAGATAAATAGAAATATTAATCGGTGTATGTATATATATATCAATTCTTAATGTGTGGTATGAATTTACATTATATAAAGATAATATTTTTTTTATAACCTTTCTAATTTATAATTTCTTTTATATATTGAGGTCAATATGGGAAGATAATTTTTATCTTTTATATATCCATGGAATTTAATAGTTATTACATGGCTATGTGATTAATGTTATTTAAAAAAACCATGTATTTTTTTGCAGGAAAGGTGAATGTGTGAGATAAAATTTTATGTTCACAAACTCTTTAATGTTGATTGTATTTATAAATTTTTTAGAACCAACATTGGGTATTACTGTGGAATTTTTAAATTAAGGTATTATTTTTTAATATGATGGTTTATTATATTTTGTAAACATATTAACAAGTGAAAAAATGTTGCTTTTGGTTAATGTCTATTGATAGTGGTAATTTGTTAATTATCCCCCTTATGGTTATGTGGTCTTTAAAAGTTAATTTTAGTTCTATATATAAGAAGATGTAATCTTTAATTATTATTTTTTTGGAGAATTTGTTGACATTGTAGAGGAAATTGGATAAATGATTAAATTATAATAATAAATTTGAATATTTACTTGTGTTATTAGTCTAAATGGAAACTAATTCTTAAAATATAAGGGAAGAATACTGAAAATTTAATGTTATATTACCATCATTTCATATGATATTAGTTATCATTTTCACGCCACTTTATTGGATGTTTTTTTGGTTTTTAACGTTCTATCTATCAATATATTTCATAACATCAACTATCTATATCAATCTACATAATTATTTAGGTCATTATTCCATGTAATAATAATAAATTCACACATTGTTATCTAATTTTGTAACATAGTATGTGTTATTCCATATTACATTTTCACGTTGTTTTCTATATTATCAAGAGGATACTTCATTAATCTAATTTATGATTTGTGTTTCCAAAAAAGGTATTTTAAAATGTCAAACCATTGATTAGAAATAAACATTTTATATTTAGATAAATCAATTTTTTTTAATGTGGAGGATTTAACATATCAATATTTTTGAAATGAAAACTATGTTTAACAACATTATCGATATATATCATCGATATTAAACGAAATGTTTTATATATAACCACTATAACCAACACATTAATTAAGATGGTATTAATTATAATAAAAAATTATATATATATATATATATATATATATATATATATATATTTAATACTCAATATGATTTGTTTAATTTTTATAGTAAATGAACTGCCCTGACCCCAGTTACCCAGAGTCGGTGCATTATTACGTATCATTAGCATGATCACAATAGATAAAGTCTCAAAAGGACGATTAGTTTAGTAGCCTTGGAAATAGTAGATACATTCATAAGTATTACATTACATAATATAGAGAAAAACTACAATAATATAGTCTCCATAGTCCACACTCATATCCCCTTCAGACTATCCCGGTAGGTCAGTCATAATATATTTCTTCACATCCTAGGAAAAATGATACATAAAAAGGGGTGATCTTAGATGCTCAGTAAGGATAACAATATAGAGGAATCTTTCATAAATAATCTTAAACATGTGAGGCATTGTCTAACTAAAACAAAAGCCTTTAAAACATGAACTTCAGAATAATAGGGAAAAGATAAAGTGAAATAATTCCATTTACTTATTCACATGGATATTCTACTAGTCGAATAATCAAATTTCATATTGATAACCACTTTCATAACTATGGAATTCATAATGCCAAAATATCATAACCATGTATCCAAGGCCTCGTTCCAAGACTACAAAAAAGATTTTGTCAACGCCTTATGCAAAGACAATAGTTTGTCTCATGAGACCTAACGATGCATCGATGAGATATAACAGGCTCCACCTATCACATACTATGTCCAATTCATTCCTCATATGAATAGGTTTAAACATAACATATTTTTTTTTATTAAAACTATAATACTAAATGTAAATACTTTCTCCATAAACCATGAATGTTATAAAAATAACAATCCACAGTCAAACATATCACAAATCCTTCGATACAATATGTAAGTTTTGTATCATAATAAATTAACTTCAAATAAGCTTAAAATCAATTAATGGATGTTGACATAGATGAAATAAAAACTATTTGAGAGAAATAACTCTTTTTTGAAATCATTGTAAAGTCACACATTTATTAAGGAAGTAATTTTAATGTGATTTTTGAATGAAAGTGTCCCATACCACTTTGAAACTTTTGAAAAGAAATATCATTTCAAAACATTCATGTCCATATAAATAAATCCTTAAAATCATTTTGAAAACATGGACATTAATTAAAAACATTTATAAAGATAAATCATTAAAACATTTAAAATTCTGATCTTGATAAAGAGTACCTTTCAAAAATTCTTAAAATATTCATTTGGAAATCATTTAAAAGTCACATAATTATAAAATAGAACATTTACATTGAAAATATTTATATAAGATTTTAAGGTAGGCTTTTAAGATTTTACAATGGTGGAAAATAGCGGCACCCACTATATAAGTTAAAAAAATACATTCTTACCATAATTTGGTTGAAAAGGTTAAAAAAGACCTTGTTTGGAAAATGAAAGAAAGATTCCATTCAAACCATTTTATAAAAAGTAAAACAAGGCTATAAATAACTTTATCCCGTAGTCTATAAAATAGTATGAATGTTTTGAAAAACATTTTTAAGAATCATATATGTGGATGATAAAGATGTCCCAATATATAATTACATATAAACAAACTCGGATAATAAAGAGATTATGAAATAAACCCTTAACTTATACTTTTACTTAGTTTAGGGTAGGTTAACATCCAGAATAATGGTGAAATAATATTTATTAAATTATAAAATAATCATATACATTAATATGATATCATATATGATCATTTTACATTGATTTGTTAATAATATCTTAGTATTATCATCGTTTCAGGTGTTAACTTTATTGTTTTATTTTATATAATTTTTTACATAAGACATGTTTGTTATGGATAGGTTGTATATTATTAATATTCAGAATGCTATCAAGTCCTTAAACATTATTTTTAATCATCAAATGATAATTATAATTGCATGGATATGATGGGGAATGAATCTCATCGCGTTCGTGGAGACAGTAGTCCGTACGTATGCACGAGAGACAATATCATTCTTTTGATTTTAGAATAATATATAATTGGATGGTATATCATATATACAGAATCATTATCATGTTATATTTATTATTTACATCAATTAAATATCATTATCATACCCATCTAAATAATAATGTTTTTAAATAACAATTATACCGCGACGTGGAGACGGTAAGTCGTATGTACGCACGTATGGTGACATGTCATTCAAAGGATGGATAGAATACTAAATATGGGTGTACCATATTTATAATAACATCACAGTATATAGAATATACTGGAGTAATTATTTTATAAAGGAAATAACAAAGAATGAAGAAGTTGACGAAGAAAGGAACTTGAAAAAAGGTGGTGAAAACATTATCTCTTCTTCAGGTTCTTCCTTTTGATTTGATCAAAATGGCTCCTTATCTTGTATTTATGATCAAACTAGGTCCTCTAGGTTGAAAATAGAGATTTTTAGAGAGTATTTTGGCAAGGGTTGGTACAACCAAAAGGCTTTTAAGTTGTCAATAATTGGTTAGAAGTAGTGTCCTTTAATAAGGGGGGATGGTCTCTTTAGGAAAAACTTAAAGTATTAAATTATAATAAATTTATATTCGGTTTCTAATGGCTCCAAAGTGGATTATTCAAAGTCTAAGGTGGGGATGGGTCGAAATCCATTCAACCAATAGATTTTAGAAAGATTTGGTTCATTATATTAACCTTATCATTTAGTTTGAACTCTTAGTTAATTAGATTGACATTTTCCATGTCACTTATATTTTTATATTATATAGTTAATAAACATACTATAAAAATCCAAGAGACCCCGAAGTTTTCCATTAATGATACACATATCATGATATAAGTTTATTTGGACAAACCTTAGTTTTTTAGGAATAGAATATCTATTAATAATATAATACTTGTTTTACAATCTCATTTATGTCAATTTTGACACTATTCAATAATTGATTTTTGTTAATGTATTTAAAAATTTATTAATTAGAATAAAATTAATTTAAGAAATCCTAAAATGTAATATTAACATATAAAATTAGTGGAAATCATAAGAAGTCTCAAATTACAAATATTTGGATATTTATAATATCAATTATTTTAATATTTCATTAATAAGGTAATTACTAGATCACCATTGTGTCATAAATAAATTAAATTATTTAATGTATAAAAATTATAAATAAAATACAATTATGTAGGAAATCGTATTATATTTCTAATAAATATTTACAATCAAATTTATCTTATGTATAACTCTATATTAAAAATATATTAGTAATTAAACTTTGATTTTAACTCTTTTAACTCATCTTTGTATTAAATAATAATTAATGTTCTAATCTAATCAATGTCGACCTAAATGATAATATTTTCTTCTTAAGGTTGTTTTTGGTGGAGATACACTTGTACAATAGAATCAAGACATGTGTTTGGGTAATATTAATATCATTTTGACACTTAATTACCATATTTACTTTTAATCGTGGTAAATAAATATAAAAAGTTATTATTCACCAAAAATTATTTTTATCTCATTGAACCACATTTTACTATTTGATATTAACTGTGTCTTTCGGAATTTTGAAATTTCACTCATAGAAGAAATAAAATTATGTTTCATATCAATTTCTAAATTCTCCTAGGAGGTGGGTAAAAGACGGTGAAAAGTTCAATAAAATTTTTATATATCTCAAATTATTCTGAACTAACTCCAATGAATTACATTGAAATTATATTGGTATTATGTATCTAATTTTAAATTAATTAAATTTACATGATATAAATAATTATTTACATCAAAATTACGTTTTAAACTATAACTAAGTGTTTTTTCACTATTAATAAAAAATTGAATGTTTTCAGAAGAATACCAAAAATTCACCCTAAGCTAATTTCGATATTCTGAATCCAGAAATTAAGTCCAATTTTTAAGATAAAATTTATAAAATATCAAAAAGTGAGTATTACTATTCATAACAGCTTGTTTGATTGGTTGTGGGGTGTGTTAGAACTCAAAGTTGTGTACAACACATGCTACTGTATTATTCAATGATAAGCATACCGTGGATGCTTGGGGTGTTATATTCTCTTCTCCATCAATAAATTGTGTCCTCACAATTTGAAATTGTTCTTCGAAAATAAAAGGTTTAAAATAGAAAATATCTTTTTGGGAAAACCCACATTGGAAATTGGGTTAATAAAATTTAGTCTTAATAAGAGGAAAAGAGAAATGAAAGGGTCACCACAAAATTATGATCTCGATTAGGAGACCATTATTGGAAATTATAGACATATAATTGGAGGAAAAACATAAATATTTATAGGTAGTTAATAAGGTCATCAATCACAAACATGTGTAAAATTTAGGGCCTTAAATTCATCAATCTATGAGGATTTAAAATTCCATCGGTTCAACAAAACATATTGTATTAGGATAACACATTTTTTGTTTTAAGATCCCTTCAATAAAGTATAAGAATTAATTTCTTCATTGAATTATAGAAGAAGAAAAATATATAATTGACAAGTAGAGTCCCATCATTTAACTAAGTTCTACCACAAACTCATCTTTCACTCTAAAAGATAATTGAACATAAAAATAATATTCTATTTATCTTATTAATATAGGTTTCTAAAAAATTAATTTATAATTCATCTAGTAGAACCATTAAAAAACTACATTATTCATTCCAGGACATTACATGTGTCAGTGGTAGGTGATACACCCTTGTCGCCCTTCAGTTGTGGGTTCAAGTCTCGCGGACTTGCCAGACACGATGGGTTATCACACAGTCTGTGTGTTGTCATTTTAATAAATATTTAAAAATAACATTTAAAATATTATCCAGTGTAAAATATAATCCATTACAACCTTTATTCTTATCCAAAATACTTTTGTAAACTCTCAGTCCAAAATTTATTTGAAAGGTAAACATAATATAAATATTATTTACCCCATAATAGCATTTTAATACCTTCATCACATATTCCTTTAAAACACTGAAACATACTAAATTACCATAAAAACCTATTGATTACATTCATTCTCCCTTATTCCTTATAAAATGTTGGATATACATCATCCATCCAAAAATGTTTTAAACTCCATCAATGATGGAATATAAAAATCTTTAATCAGTTTTAAGGCACTCAAGAATATCAATTATAATTTTCCCAAATCAACCATATCTTATTACAAAATTAGTAACTCAATATTAAGATCATATTATGGTTTATCTATCCTTTAACCATGTAATTTCCAAAAAGTTTAACTCGATGTAGAGTCACTTTTTATAGTACCATAAAATATCAAATCCTCAATGAAATAGTACTACTGTACAATCATTATTTATTTCCAGTACATAATTGATACAACACTTCAATGAAATAATTCCAAAATAACAACATAAGAACACTACTCATTACTCTTCATCAGTGGTAGTATCATAACTTTATTATTATCCAATAGAAACATTTGCGGCATAGTCTGATGAATCGTACATTGGTTCGTGTAGTGTCCAAACAACTTGTAGATGAAGCATTCTACATTTGAAAACCTTTTCTTACCCTTGCAATCATGTACATGGTGACCTTTTTATACATAGTTATAACATACTATCATTTCCTTCAAGCATTTTCCATGGTGATTCTTTCCACAGTTATCACATATGGGAAAATCCTTCTTTACCTTCTTCCCTTTATCTGTCCTTCTCTCTACCATCCATTCCTTCCCTGGATTCCCTTCAAAGACAAAGGACTCTGAGAATTATTTACCTATCTTATTATCACATGATACTATTTCTTCATATGTTGAGAATACATGGGGAATTATTTACCTTCTAAAAGTTGGCTTAATACTATGAAATATATGATCCTTCTTACTCTTTGGATCATACGTATTCCTGGAGTTCACATTCCTTCTACTGGGTTCCATTTATATACAATGGCATACACTAGATTAATTATTGAATAGAAATACCTAATCCAAAATTTGTAAAACACTTAACATAAATTTAACAGTGTGTGGATATAATCTATAATCATAAAAATTTCTTCGTTGGGTAATTATATAATCATAAACCCTTCATAATTGTTTTTAAAGAAAATGAGAATTTTCCTAAGCATATCCCCTGATAGTGTCGTAACGAAGAGTGCAGCAAGGCCCATTGTCGTGCACCAGTTCTCATTCGAGTCTTGCTCAAAGTGGTGTTTTCGAGTTTTACCCCTAGATACATCTGTGTCAGAGCCACCTCTACCTGTTCGTATCCAGACAGGGATGTATTTCTCAGAAAACTCACAAAATATCTACAATACCAAAATTATAGGATGTAATTCTACACTAATCTTCAATGTCCATCTTACATCTATGTTCTCTAATCAGAGTTTATCTAAATCTAGATTATATGGTTTGTACCAAAATTCATTTGATACTAACTGTAATGCCCCGACCCCAGTTACCCAGAGTCTGTTCATTATTACGTATCATTGGCATGATAACAAAAGATCAAGTCTCGAAAGTCCGATTAGTTTAGTAGCCTTGGAAACACTAGATACATTCATAAGTCCTACATTACATCATAAAGTGAAAAACTAGAATAATATAGTCTCCATATTCCACCCTCATATCCCCTTCAGACTATCCCTGCAGGTCATTCATAAAATATTTCTTCACATCCAGGGAAAAATAAAACATAAAAAGGTTTGATCTTAGATTCTTAGTAAGGACAAAAATATAGCCGAAGCTTTCATAAATAAGTATAAACATTTGAGGCAATGTATAACTAAAAAAAGTCTTTAAAACTTGAACTTCAGAATAATATGGAAACGATAAAGTGAAATACTGCCATTTACTTATTCACATGGAAATTATACTTTTCGAATAATCACATGCAATATCAATAACCAATTTCATAATGATGGAATGTGTAATGTCAGTCTATCATAACCAAATATCCAAGGCCTCGTGCCAATACTACAAATAATATTTTTTCATGGCCTCATGCCAAGACACTAATTTGTCTCATGAGACCAACCGATGCATAGAGGAGATATAGCAGGCTCCACCCGTCACTTACTAAGTCCAATGCATTCCTCATATGAACAGGTTTAAACTTAACATTAACATTTGTATTAAAACTAGCATACGAAATGTAAATACATTCTCCATAAACCATGAATGGTATAAAATAACACATCCATAGTCAAACATATCACAACACCTTTGATACAATATGGATGTTTTGTATCATAATAAATCAACTTTAATAAGCTGAAAATCCATCACAGGATGTTAACATAGATGAAATAAAAACTATTTGAGAGAAATAACTATTTTTTTGAAATCATTGTAAAGCCACACATTTATAAAGGAAATAATTTAAAATAGATTTTTGAATCAATGTGTCCCATACCACTTTGAAACTTTTGAAAAGAAATATCATTTAAAAACATTCATGTCCATATAAATAAATCTTTATAATCCTTTTGAAAAAATGGAAATTAATTAAAAATATTTAGAAAGAAAAATCTTTAAAACATTTAAAATTATGATCTTGATAAAGAGTACCTTTCACAAATTCTTAATATATTAATTTTAAAATTGTTTAAAAGCAACATAATTATAAATAAAAATTTTACATTGAAAATATTCTTATAAGATTGAAAGGAAAGATTCGAAGATTTTACAGGGGTGGAAAAAAGCCACACCCTCTGTATATGTTAAACAAAAGACATTCTTACCTTAATTTGGTTGAAATGGTTAAAAAGGACCTTGTTTGGAAAACGACGAAAAGATTCCTTTCAAACCATTTTATAAAAATTCAAACAAGCTTATAAATGACTTTAACCCATAGTCTATAAAATAGTATGAATTATTTGAAAGAAAATTTTATGAAACATGGATGTGGATGATAAAGAGGCCCTAGTAGATAATTACATATAAACAACCTCGATAATGAAGAGATTGTGAAATAAACCCTTACATTGTAATTTTCCTTGGTTGAGGGTAGGAAAAACACCTATATAATGGTGAAATGATTGTTATTAAATTATAAAAGAATCATTTACATTAATATGATATCATATACGATCTTTTTTCATTGATTTGTTAATAATATCTTATTATTATCATCGTTTCGGGTGTTAACTTACTCGTTTTCTTTTATATATTTTGTTACATAAGACGTGTTTGTTATTAATTGGTTGTATTTTATTCATATTCAGAATGATATCAAGTCCTTAAACATAATTATTAATCATCAAATGAGAATTATAATTTCATGGATTCTATGGGGAATGAATCTCATCACGTTCATGGAGATGGTAGTCCGTACGTACGCACGAGCGACAATATCATTATTTTGATATTAAAATAATATATATTTGGATGGTATATCATATATACTGAATCATTATCATGTTATATTTATTATTTACATCAATTAAATATCATTATCATTCACATCCAAATAATAATGTTTTTTAATAACAATTACACCACGACGTGGAGACGGAAAGTCGTACGTACGCACGTCTGGTGACATGTCATTAAAAGGATGGATATATTACTAAATATGGTTTTACCTTATTTATAATAACATCATAGTATATAGAAGATACTGGAGTAATTATTTTAGATTGGAAATATCAATTAAAGAAGAAGTTGAAGAAGAAAGGAACTTGAATAATGGTGGTGAAAACATGACCTCTTCTTCGGGTGCTTCCTTTTGATTTGATCAAAAGGAATCCTTAGGTTGGATTTCTGATCAAACTAAGTCCTCTAGGTTGAATTTAGGGATGTTGGGAGAGTATCTAGGCATGGTTTGGCCGAACCAATAGTCTTTGAAGGTGTGAAGAATTGGTAAGAAGTTGTGTCTGTTTATAAGGGGGAGGAGGGTCTCTTTTGGAAAAACTAAAAGTATTAATTTATAATAAATTTGTATTCGGTTTATAATGGATCAAAATAGGATTATTCAAATTATATAGTGGGGATGGGTCGAAATACATTCAAAAATTATATTTTAAACTGGTTTGTGTCATTATATTAATCTTATCATTATTTTTAACTCTCAGTTAATAGGAATGACATTTACCATGTCACTTGTATTTTTATATTATATAGCTAATAAACACACTATATACATCCAAGCGACCCCCAAGTGGTCCATTAATGATACACCTATCATGATATATGTTTCCCTGGCCTAGCTGTAGAATTTTAGCAATAGAATATCAATTAATAATATATTACTTGTTTTAAAAACTCATTTTTGTAAATTTTGACACTATTCAATAATTGATTTCTGTTAATGTCTTAACAACATTATTAATTCTGATAAAATTAATTTATGTAATCCTAAAATGTAATATTAACCTATAAGAGTAGTTGAATTCATAAAAAGTCTCAAATTATAATTATTTGGATATTTATAATATCAATTATTTTAATATTTCATTAATTAAGTAATTACTAGATCACAATTGTGTCATAAATAAATTAAATTATTTAATGTCTAAAAATCATAAATAAAATACCATCATGTAGGAAATCATTATATCTTTCTAATAAATATTTACAATCGAATTTATCTTTTGTATTACCCTATATTAAAAATGTTTTAGTAATTAATCTTTGATTTTTACTCTTTTAACTAATCTTTGAATTAAATAATTAATAATGTCCTAATATAATCCAGGTAAACCTAAATGATATTATTTTATTCCTAAACTTGTTTTTGGTCGAGATACACTTATCCAATAGAATTAGGACATGTGTTAGGATAATATTAATATCATTTCCCCCCTTAATTACACTATTTACTTTTACCTCTGGTAAATAAAATTAAAAAAGATACTATTCACCAAAAATTATTTTCATCTCAATGAAACACATTTTGCTCCGTGATATTTACCATGAGTCTCGGATTTTCGAAATTCCAGTCATATAAGCGTTAAATTTTTTTTTATGTGGATTTCCAAATTCTCCTAGGAGGTGGGTAAAAGACGGTGAAAAGTTGAATTAACTTTTTATATATCTAAAATTATTTTGAACTAACTCCAATGAATTACATTGAACTTATATAGGTATTATGTATCTATTTTTACCTTAATTAAATTAAAATAAAATAAATAATTATTTAAATTAAAATTCGGTTTTAAAGTATAACTCAGTGTTTTTTCACTATTCATCAAAAATTGAATGTTTTCAGAAAAATACGAAAAGTTCACCCTAAGCTAATTTCAATATTCCAAATCCAAAAATGAAGTCCATTCTCAATGATAAAATTTATAAAATTTCTAAAAGTGGGTATTACTATTCATTACATCTAGTTTAATTGGTTATGGCAAGTGTTATAACTCGAAGTTGTGTACAACACACGCTACTATATTATTCAAAGAGAAGCGTACCATGGAAGCTTGGGGTGTTACAATAAATAATGATTCACATTTTTTTAAAGTAATTTTATTCATTGAAAATATGTTTTCTTCAGTAACATTTTTTTAGGGATTTTCATGATAAATTATTATAAATATTTATTATATTGTTTAGATTAGTTTTTTGATAAAATTAATTTTTTTATCAAATATACATATCACATTTTACTTGGGGTGAAATTTTGTTATATTTCAAAGATCTTTAATTTTTTGGTTTATGTGAAAAATACCTATTTTGGAAGAAATAAATTTTCTTTTCAATAAAATAAGATATGTAAATTTTAAATTTGAATTTTTATATTATTTGAAGTTATATTATTATAATTTAGTAATATTTTATGCACATAATTACATTTTATTCATATTTAGATTGTATTTTAGTATAATGTTTTCCTTTTGTTTTAAAAATAAGGTTTTTTCTAAAAATGTTTTCATAGTGTGGAATGTTTTTCATTTTTATTAATTGAAATAAACTCTAATGAAGAATGGTATAAATAAAATTTATAGATTATTTATCAATGAATATTAATTTTTATTGATATAGTAATAATAATTAGTCATAATTTTAATATAAAATAAATTTTTCAATGAAAAATACACATCTTGAAAACCAGTCATTGCATCGCATAAGAGGGTTTAATTTTAAACTAAAATTTTAAAATTATTTGAATTAAAATTTGTAAAATTGAGTCCATGTTTCTAATATAAATAAATTATATTATTTAATATTTTAAAATTAATTTTTTTTCCATAATGAACAAAATATAAAAATAAATTAACGCATTTAAGTTGAAAACATGTTTATCTGGGGGTTAAAAAATATAACATTAAAAATTATCTACAAACATGTCTACGACATATTTAATGACTCTATTTTTACAGTATAATTTCTAATACTATATATAATTTCATTATTTATCATTGTTTCATATGATAAATGTTCGTGCATATTTTTATTTTCAACAATTATATGTGTGCCACTCAATTCATATATATAAGACCACCCCTCTCTTCTCTTATTCACACCCTGAACCATATTTTTCATCCAAAAACTACCCAAATAAATTTTTGTAGAGACCCAAGATTGACGAACATGGAACTTTCATTACATTTGAAAAATAGTTAATAGATGATAAAAAGAGATGCCCAATGACTGTATTAGTATTGTGTCTTAGGAAACTCAAAACATAATCTTCTAGTCATGGTTAAAAATATTGAACATCTCCCATAAAGATCTTCCCCTTTTTTCGGACCTAACACATTTATTTATATCCTGGAAAAAACCTAAAAACGGTGGTCTAAAATTGTCATTAATGGAAATCATGGAGAAAAATCAACAAACCATAAAAATTTGAATGTAGAAACACGAACATAAATTTTAATCATCAAAATCCTGAGTCTTGAAAAAAAATCATTGAAGTACGTAAGGCATGGATAATAAAGGAACATTATCCATGATAGAATCACATTGGAATAATACATGTAATTATGAAAAACTAATAATCAGATAATATGATATCCATAGTAGACAGAGAATTCATTCCAAGATAATCATTGTCGACAAAGTCCATTACTAAACGGCTTTTACCTACAGCTCCAGCCATGTATTGTTGAATAAGATTTAATTTTTGTTCCAGTATTGTATTACTAAAATGGATATATATGTTTTTCCAGTTATTTCAATCTCATGAGATATAATATTTACCCAACACATTTTATGGAGATATTGGTCTTTCCAATATAATAATTAAATTATTTATAAAAGTTCCACAAAAATAAAAGATAATTCATTATAGGATATCCCATTAATTAAAATTGGATTCTTAAACATCATTCCATAAAAATACGTATAAAATAAATTTATTTCATAAAAATAAATCCCTCATAAAAACAATAATATAAATCTAATAATAGGGATAAAAATATAACCCCATGTAATATTATATGTAAAATAATTTTGATAAAACATTTGAACATAGTTCTTGAGGAAAATATACTTTCTTCTCCAAAAATTATTTCTTTTCTCAAAAATTCAAGCAATTTTAAACCTAAATAATTTAGTCGTAAGATATCCTGAGATAGAGAAGAGGAAGATTATTGTAAATAAATCATTATATATATTTTTATATCCATTCATTCCGTATAAGATAAAAAACATTCTCCTCATAATTTTACTAAAAAAGTCAGAAAAGTACCTCATATGGTAAATGAAAGAAATATTCCTTCCATAACTTGTAGTAAAACTAAAAAATGGGTAAAAATTACTTTAAACATAAAAAAATAATAGTAAAAAATTTATGAAAACATTTTGAGTAAACATAGACAACGATGATAAGTATATCCCCAATAAAGTTTTAAGAATAATCAATCTCCTATAAAAATGAGATTTCCAAATTATCCCTTCCGTAGGCCTAATATCATTCATATATGTCTAAGATTAATATATAGTGGGTTAAAACATATTATCAACTTCTAAAAAACCATACTAATATTTATATTATCATATATGTTTTTTATGACATTATATTAATTGTTCATTTATCAATTCCATGTTAATGTAATGTTTTGAGTAATAATCATTTTATTTATCCTACATATTTGGAAATTTTATTCTTTATATTATTAACAAGATCATTATTTAAATACTTCTCTAATGTAAACCATTATTTATATATCATATGTATTAATTATATAAAAAACAGATAGATAAATGAAATGGAATACACTGTTCATGGAGACTATAGGTCGTACGTACACCGGAACGCTGTATTGATTTCTTTATTGAATTGAATAGAAGTAAATAACACTCATATATACATAAATACAGTATATTAATTATTTCATATATTTTATGATTATTTATTTTATATACATGATCATCATTCTTTAATTCCTATTGTGGATAATTAATCTCATCACGTCATGGAGACGGTAAGTCATATATACGCACGAGCGACGATATCATTCTCATATTTACTGAAATATATTGAATTGGATGATATATAATCTATTATAATAATTATCATGTTATTATTATCATATATATTTATTACATCCACTATTATACTCATCCATTAATGGTGGTGGTGAGAAACAGATTACACCACAGTGTGGAGACGGTAAACCCTACGTACGCATGTGCGGTTATTTCATTTTTTGTAGTACGTATATAAGATTTAATAGGGTTGTTTCATATTTAAAATAACATATAATTGTATGAGTTATAGAAATATTATTATTTTCTAATTAAAAACTAATGATGAGTAAGTAGAAGAAAAACCAAATTTGAAAGAATCGATAGAATAGATTACCTCTACAACGACGTGCCTCTATTAAATTTCCTCTTAGGGAAATACTATTGGTATTTTGATAAAATTATGACTACATAATATATCTAGTGATGTTTTTAATATAAGAATTCATTTTATGGAGGAGTGTGAAAGATAAAAATAGTGTAAACAAGGGAGGTTGGAGGTTCCCTTTTATAAGATAAAAGTGGGGAACTTTAGGAAACTACCACAGTATTAATTTATTATAAATTCAATTTACATTAAATATGGAAAAAATATATTTAATTTGAAGATAATATTTTTTTTCTAATAACCATCATCCATTAAATTTTATATAGTTTTGGAATATTTTCTTAACCTTATCATTTTGGATTAACACATATTTTACCATTTTTAATCATACTGTGATATCATGTTGTTTACAAATTTTGTGTTAATGTAATTTACATATCATGTTAAAAAACCCAAAATAAATTATTTATGAAATATTTCGACTTATAATAACTATTTTTCAAATATTATATTTTTATGAATTTAATCCAATTTAATAAACGATTTTGTGTTTTAAGTTATGAATTAGGTCAATTTTGGACAGTATCCATACTTGAATTTTTTAAAAATTCTTAACATAATTATTACTTAAAAATACAGGACTTTCCGCAAACATAATATTTCAATTTAATATTTAAACATTTTTTGGGCATCTAAATGTTGTAATTAAATTAATTTTAATATTTAAAAATTCATTTATTTGAATGATTCTTTAATGGGGTGAACACTACTTCATCATTGTGTCATAAGTGAATATATTTTTATAATTTATAAAAATTATAAACAAAATAACATGATGTATTAAATATTTTTAGATTTATAATTATTATTTGTATACCTAGATATCGGTTATATAACACTATATTAAAATCAATTTATTTAAAGATATATGTTTATCATCTAATAATATTTAGGGTGAATTAATTCTTAAAAAATGACTTTTTCATATCCATCTGAATACATGGGGTCCACAAATCAACCCAAGGAGTCCCATGCTCTGAAATAACACATCTAATAGGATTATGAAACGTTTTTTTTGTTTACTACTACTAAACTGAAATGTTTTACACTTATATAACAGATTTACCATTTAAATATGGTAAAAAAAATAATTACTGATGTTATTATTCATAATGTCTCAAAAAAGTACTAATTAAATTTTTTTGAACCTTTTGATTCTAAATATCGAATTATTTTTTTTCAAATTCAAAACATAGTATTTTTATTAATAAAATGAAAATTAAATCATAATTTCTTAACCAAAAATTGTGTTTTTAATGAGTAATTACTATTAATTGATTAACATGTGTTTATGTCCAATTTAAAAGTGAAATTAATTACATTGAAAAAAGGATTAAATGATTAAAATATAATACAATTTTTTATTAAAAAAAACTAAATTTACAATCTAAAAATCTAAAAATATTATATGAAAAGTCAGTTTTGAAAAAAAAAGCAGTATTTTTCACTTTTCAATAAAAGATTATCTTTATCAGAAAATTTCCAGAAATTAATCATAAGTAAATTATTATGTCCCTATTCCAAATAAGATGTTAATTTTTTATAATTTGACTTTTAAAATTGTAATAAAAATTTCAATTGGGTGTTCCATTAAAAGGCTGTAAAAATGTAGTTTTTTGTAAAAATACTTCTTTTATTTTATGATTTATATTTTGTTCTTATATAATGTTCTAGAAAATATATAAGATAGATTTTAGAGTTATATAAAATAAAAAATTTGGTCAGTATTAATAATAACAGCTATTTTATATCCCATAATTATATTTTATCAATATATCATAGATTAGTGAAACTCAGTATTTTCATACAACGCAAAATATCGAGGAAGTTTGTTTTTGAATGTAACGCAAGCCAAGTCAATGTTGAATTAGTGAATGATTACTATGTTATTTTGTATAACATAATAAAAACACAGTTTGTTTATAGATATAATAAAACCTAAAATCAATTTTAAGTGAAATTAATACTATCAAAAGAACATGAATTTGTGTGTAATAGAAGCAATAAATAGTGTTGCGTATAATTAAAGCGAATATGGTGTTGCATATAGCCCATGATAATCATGGTGTAGTGTAAAACACAAGATATATATGAAAATAAAAAATAATATTTCCCATAATATATTTGGTTTTTACACTTTCCAACTTCCTTAACATAATACTATAATAGTTTTTATAGTCATAAATACATTATAAGAATAATTTTGATACAATCCAAAAGAGGTGGTCTTGGAAGAGTGAAAATTTTTTACTATGGTTTTTTCATTATTTCTTCTACCACATCCATCAAATATTCTTAAAATAGGATCTTGTGAAAACAAAATTATATAATATATTATCATATGTTATTATATTAATGTAATAACCTAAATGAATATCATCTTCTATAAAATGGGGTTTAAATTCAACATTCATGTATAAAAAGGTCTACCGCCTCATGAAATGATTTCATTCATTTTCCATTATCACCTCTAAAATATTGTTTAAAATAATAATTAAAATTATATATATATATATATATATGATATTTATATCATATTTATTCTTATTCAGTTATAATATCACATATAAATTTGAAATACTAATTCTGTGGGTTATACGATAACATCATTCAGGGGTATAACAGACTATCGCCTCACAAAACAATGTGATTCATTTTTCACTAACACATTACCGGGAAGGTAATAAATATAATTTAAAAAAAATATATGTGATATACATGAAATCATAATAATAATCATTACATATTTTTTATTCTAATAATATAACATATCATTTTCTTACGTACACAAAAAAATCAAAACGTCATTCATGTATGGGTGGACGACCACCTCCAAGAAGGGATGTGATTCTTTTTTGAGCACCTCAAAACAGTAATGATATATATAAATATATTTAGATCAATAATATGGTATTTGGGATATAATTATCATTACATAAAGCTAACATAATACATACCTTATTTCTGTAATTATCATCATAAAATTGAAATGTTTCTCACGCGTACGTATGACCTAAAAACTCCATGATCGTAACATGGTTAATTTTTTATATGTGTCTTTCATGACTGTATTTAAAATAAAAATTGATAAATAAATAAGATAATTATATAAATATAATTATTATTTATGTTCTGAATTAATTACTTCTTTGACCATTCTCAATACAGAAAACCTATTTTTAACTAATTAAAAGAATGTCCACAAGACAACTGATTTGGACTTAACTTATTAAATATTTACATATTTCATAAAAAATAATTAAAATAAATGATTTATCGATAATTTATTATACTTTTAAAATATTATTATTAAATTAAATAGTTAATATAATTTTATTAAACATGAGTTAATGGAAACATGTAAAAAGAATGGACTCGGTGTAATGGTTTTCTCATATCACATTTTTATAATACTTCTGTTATATTCAACACTTTTTTATATTATGTGGTGAATATAGTTCCCCTTTAACATTTAATATCATGATTATGTATTAAATAATAATATTTAATGTTTTAATTTATTTTATTTCATCCAAAGAGATTTAACATGAATGATACCGAGTGTTAAGGAATTTCATAACTCAATTTATTCGCATTGGATAATATTACTTCATAATTGAATTTGATATTCTATTAATTGGTGCGTAATTTTTTTATTATATTTTTTCTCTAATAATTATATGTGGATTAATTTTTTTCACAGAATTGATTCATTTTTTATTCTCTTCTTCATTGGTATGACATGCGTATGTGTTATTTGTCACAAATACTCTTTCTCTAAGGAATAAAATTTTGATATGAATATATATTCAATTTTTGTTGTATATAATATCATTTTACATGTTTTATAAGTAAAATGTTACCTCACACTGTCATATGTGGTTGTTGGGGGGGGGGGGGTTGGGGTTTCGGATGGTGGTCACGAGGTCGAGTCCATGGGCCTATTTTTTTCATGTATATGTTTTATTAAAAACCCAATTTATTATTAAAATAATTTTTATAAATATATTTAATATATAATTAAATTTTATTCCTTCATGGTTGTTATGATTAATGAGTTACGGAAGTGTATATGGGTTTATTTTACTATCACAATTATTTCTAGATTATTAATATTCATGTTTCTTTAAGAAGAAATAATATGATATTTTTGTCTTCAACCACATCTATTATACTATCCACTAGTTATGAAATTTGATATAATATTTTCTTTCTATTTTATCCCTTATTTATTAATGAAATATCACAACTTTTTTTGTAAGGGATACTGATCTTTTATTTCTTTTTAGACTATGTATCATTCACTAACATATAAATGCTTTCTAGAGAATTTATAATATGTTTTTTTAAAATAATACTTTTTAAAAATAAATAATTTCATATAGACAGTATACATTCAATTTTCCCTCAATTAATTTTTTTAAATGAATATTTCTTCACTTTTTTGAAATGGATCACTTTTGACATCATTTTTCCAAATGATTTAAAAATAATGATAATTTGTATCATTTACGATTAAAATACAATTTCAAACCATATATTCCATTGTTTTCCATGATCTATCTATTATTTATTTATATGAATATTTTGAATGAAAATTATTTTCACAATATTTTTTTAATTTTTAGTTTTTTAAAATAATTTTCAAAATTAATATATTATTTTCCAAAAAACATTTCTTAGTGATAACTTAACGGTATTGATATTTATCAACATAAAAAAGTGAATTTTATTATTCTAAAAAGGGGAAATTTTTTAATTATATCGTCCTCATTCATTCTATTCTGTAATAATATTATTCAAAATATATTTATATGGGACCTATTTCATTTCAATAGGAAATATACAACACCCTAATTTTTTTGTGAAATATATATTTTTTATTAAAATCATTTTATCTTTTTTCATTTCAAACAACACAGAATATAGTTTATTTTATATTAAATTACAATGTTTATCATAAATTATACCCAACTCCAATGTTACCATGACCTACATATAACATAATTTTTTTTCTTTCTCTATATTAAACATTGAGGTTATCTTACATTAAATGCATGACTTACTTTCCATGATGAATTTCTTAACACGCAACACTAAGATTTACCATACCAAAATATGTTTTGAAAATATTATTATTAAATATATTAAGAAAGGACCAAGAAATTATGATAGATGATGTTAATATTATTAGCTAACTTATTAAAACTTTTGGGTTACATAAAAATAATGGATTCATTAGTTATTATGAGTTTATTGAATATAAAGGGAATATTTTTATTTAAAGCTATTTTAATCCCAAAATGTTTTTTAACATAAAAAATTAAATTAATTATAATTATTGAGTGATAATAATGTAATTTTTATATTATATATTTAATAATATGTTTTCTTATATCCATCATTTATATTTTATTAGAATAAGAAAAGAGCAGACCAAATGTTACATATATGAACATTAATATTTATTAATGAACTTTTACCACCTTCTGATGGTGAACATATATTACATTTAAATTTTAGAAATTTTATAATTTTATATGTCAAAATAAATATCATTTTGGAAATAAAAAACATAATATTTAAGTTATGAATAATTTTTGGTATTTTTCTGTGATGTTACATTTTTTTGAATAATTAAAAATTATAAAATTTAACCACAAATTTCCTTTACATTTAATTTCATTATGTGTTAAAATATTATATTTTATTGATTTTAATGACTAATAACATCAAATTTTTATAACTTTATTACATTAAATTCATTTTAATCAATTTAATAGTGAAATATGTTATAAAAACCTATCAATATTTTGAACAATTTTTACATTAAAAACCTAATTTGATGTTACATCTGCAGGGTTATATTTGTATTAATTCATGGAATTTCTATGATATAAATTTTGAAAAATAGAATACATATTTTGAATCAGAATAAATTTATAATTTAAAATAGGAACAATTTTTTTCCCAAAATGATTACTGAAGGAAATTAATATTTATTACAATGATTAATGTGAAATTTATCTATACACTTGAATAAAACCTAAACATAATTCCTTATATGACTTAGAATGTAATTTGGAATCCATTTTATAGTCATATTTACACACTATACTTTGTTATAAATATTGTTTACTATTATTGGTCAAATTTAAAAAACAACATGGTTGGGGTTTCAATTATATCAAATATTACATGATTGACACTCCTCCGAGATAAAAAGGTCTTCCCTTCTCTCACATCCACACACCTATCAAGACAACAAATTTCAGAAAATATCTACCCAATTAAAATTCAAAATGGTATAAATTACTAATTTATTCCCTCATTTGGGATGAAAACCAACCAAGGAAGACCATTGTTGTTAACCCAAAGGAGTTTCCCAAATAAAGGTAATGACCTACCTCATGCACCACTCTTTTATTTCCTTAATACACCACTTTAAATATCCTTATTTCATGATTTTATAACAAAAAAAGTATCATAAGTATTTTATAATTATGTAATTATATGTGTTATACATACACATACAATCACTTCTATCTAATGGGTAATAAATAAATAGTTTTTCTATGGTGAACTAATGTCTCATGAAATGATGATTGTACATTTTTAGGTTACACCCTTTAATGGGGATGATTATGATGGAAAATCTATTTAAACATTATATTTATGATAATTATACTATATTTATTATTATATAATATTTATTTACAATATACCCTTATTCATTCCATCTAGGTAAATTTGATAAATTTGTTTGAGGTTATGGGGACTACCACCCCCTCAAAGAGATATGATTCATTCACACACTAACTCTAATTTATAAAGGATGTGTTTAGAAAAACTATAATATATATATGAAATAATAATGACACTTTAATAATATAATATTCAGATATACATATATTACATTTAATATCTTTACTTTAATATTACCCTAAAACAGATTCAGTTATTATGTGTATGTACAACCCATCGTCTCCTTGAATGGTGTATTATATTTCATACTTCTATATTATATTGATTATTAAAATACACATATAAAGAATATATATTATATTTTTTCACGGTTTAAATTATATAAATAATTGTAAAAGTACATGTATTGATGATATAAAAATTAAGACACATGTGAAAAACAAAGAGACTATTTCTTGGAAGGCATCCTTGACATGAAATTTTGGACAACTACGTAATATAAGGTCATAATAAACTCATATAATCTATTAGATATAAAAATATTATTTTATAAATTATTTTTAGTAAAATTAAAAATATTATAAATGAGTTTTTAATGTGTATGATGAGATTCATGAAACAATGTAATGAAATTTCATCTCACTTTTTATTTCCATGAGATACACACCCTATTCACCACTAAATTTTATTGTGGGGTGTATCTACTTCCCATGAATATATAATATGTTACTTATAATTAATTATATGATTATCTAAATATCCATTTTATGATATTTCTGTCTTTGTTTTTATGTTCCAAAAGATACCAAATCAGTAAGGTAATTTTGTCTCAATTCTATTTCTTTCAGAAAGAATCCATTTTATACACCTATATTATTATATGATGTTTATAAACTAGATTTGAAATGTTTTAAAATTAATATATCAATTTTAATGATATTTTAATGGTAAATGTGATTTCATTTTTCAACAAGGGAGTATGAATCAATGTTACAACGTGGTATGTGTTTATTGAAACAATATAACCATTTATTTAGATAGTTTATGAAAATTATATATTTAATGAATAATTATGAAAAATATTTTTAGAAAAATAATGAATATTCATATCCTATCATCAGTATTTATATCATAATGTGTTAGTGTTATTTTTTAAACTATTTGGAACTTATGATAATTATGATAATATTACCTTACCTCTCTCTTAAGTTAACAATCATTGTTTCTTCATAAGCAGGACTTCTAAAAACTTATTCTGAGAATATTATAATAATATAATATTATCGTTAAAATATATTTTTATCATCTTGTTATTTAAAATATTATTCAATGGAATATTCTAATGTCATTATGATAAAGGAATTTTTCTACCATTTTTAATGTGAAAAAAGAATTTTCTTTTTTGCCTCATATTGAAGGATCAAATTTATATTACATTATTTCTATAAGGAATCATTTAAATGTTTAATGGGATGATTTTTAATAAAATGATATTAAAATAGATTTTCAATTAATCTGTTTTAAATGATGTTCAGTTTTTTAAATGATTTCAATGAAAAACATTGTTCAAATTTTTTTCAATATATTATACTCGTTTTCAAAATAAAATAGTTTTAAAAATGATTCCAAGGATTCATTTATAATTTTTCACATTTATTTTCATGAAAATGATTTTCAAATGGTTTGTGTTTTAAGAATAAAATTTCAAAGTACCAAGGAAAATTTCCCTATTAATTGTTTTTTAAAGAAATTTAAAAATTATTTCCCATCTAAGATTAAATCCCTTGGTGTTACTCGATCCATTTTCGAAAATGTTAAAAAGATCCATTTATTTTAATTTAGTGAATGGTTTATGTATTAATGACATTAGGTTTATTGAAAACTAAATTTTTATGGGTTATATGTCAATTATGTTCACTTTTTTTCCATGTTTATGACTTTATTAAATTATTATGAAACATGTTTCATTTTTCATAAGTTACGTTATGATTTCATGTTTATGACACCCATAAAATTTTGTGGGATATGATATGGTTATAGATGATTTTGTGGCACATATATGAATGACTTATTTATGATATGTGTGGGACTTATATCTCCCTCAAAATCATAGGTTAATGATAAATGTTCTATAATATCACTGTGTACATGTAATTTCATGACCCGCCTTCACCAAAAGGAGGGAAGCGTCATCAGATTTCCAGACCCTTCCTTCTTTTAGTTGAAGGAGAGAAAATGACCGCCGAAACCTGCCTTCAATAGGTCCCGGAGTGGCGACCAACTCCAAGGGTATAGAATCACACACTAAATGGAAGGAATTACCCTTTTTCTTATAATAGGATCAGGAGATAAGATAGTAAATCCCACAACACCAAAAAATAATGTGAATGTATGACTGAAAGAAAACCATTCCCATATGCATGTTCAAAGGTAAAAGATACAAGTCACAAAACTACAAAGGTAAAGTACCAAGAAAAGGAAAACGACAACAAAAAATTCCCAATGGTCCGAGCTAGTACGGTCCCGCAAGATCACTGATGTCCTCCTGGAAACCTGAAAATAGTTTTACATATGTATGGTGAGCATACAAGTACACTCAGTAGGGAATACCAAAGACTCTCGTGCAAAAGTGGGGAGACATTCTAATGCCCCGTCGAAAAAGAGATAACCAAACACCTAACAAGTTAAACTATCCACCCAAGAATCACTAAGGAACACTCCCCAAATAACTCAATCCAAGTAAAGTATAGTAATAGAACATCGATGTTTGGGTACCCTGCACCGCTTTCCCACTAGTTATTGATGAAACCCTATGCATCGAAGCAATCCTGCCATTCTCAACGCTGTCCCACTGCCAAATATTCTCACACACACCTGGGCCACAACCACACATCCTGCCCGCAGACTCCTGGGCCACAACTGCTATCCCACCCGCAGACACCTGGTCCACAACAACCTCACGTAACCATGCTCTCAAACACCTAGGATAGAACAACCACTACTATGCCCGAAGACACCTGGGCCTCATCCTGAAGATACATAGGAAACAACATGCCCGTAAACACCAGGGACAACCACCGCAACCACCCTACCTGAAGATTCTTGGGTTAATAATGGAACTCAAGCCATCACAGCCTGCCCAAAGATACTTGGTCTATCTGGGAAAGGGAGCACAAAAGAGAAAGTAACCAGCCACTAATAGAGTGTTTTGAAAAACACCCTCCCCATCAAATGGGGGTGTTCGACACTATGTTCTCAACTTGGGTGTGGCGCGAATAAGAAACTTAAGAACACCAAATATATGTATAAGTAACAAAAACTCAACACAACCTAGTTTTTCCAAATCCTATCCAAGTACAAGCACACTCGTCCCTATTCATAGGAAGCACACTGCTCATAGGCGAGTCACAACTCACCCCCAAAACAAAGGGATAAGTGAGATCCCTTGAAGTATTGGAACTAAAGAAAACCCTGAGATATAGTCCCATGTTCCCAAAATCCAGGAGCCAGTGGTTTCTCAACAACAGAGGACCCCACCCCAATTTGTGATATAAGAAGAGTAATCACACATCCTCATATTCACAACCAGCGAAAGTATAACAACAAGGGATCCCATCCCCACCCGGATAGCCCCAACAATCATCCCGTGAATGAAAAAAACAAACCTCTACCACCAACACAAGGTAGTCCCATGCATGTATTTTCAGATTTAAATGTTTAACAAAATCCATGGTTTCAATTCCATTGTGCTTTAATCAGGGTTATCATAGAAAATGGTTGATCCTGGTGCTTTCAATTTATTAAACCGAGTATACATAATTAACCAGTTCCCTGATACAGTTATTTAATCATCCAGGAGCACGAGGTTCAATAGTGCATAGAGAAAGACCACCAACAGCCATGATTTTTAGTGATCATAGGCCTATACAATTCACAACACATAACAACACAAAAACGAGTATAGCAGAACATCGGTCACACCACCCTTCATTATTTAAAGGTCCATTAATTATCTTCATTAAGTTTGGATTCATCAATTTCCACAGAGAAAAAAGCATGCCCACCCTACATGATACACAGAAGGAGAGACAAAGGATAAAATCATTACCTGACGGATCAAGGATCAATGTTAAATCCTCAAGTGAGTAGCAGGAACTCCACAGAACGTGATCAAGGAAAACATCAAGGTGTTACAAATCGTGGGAGGAAGGGTTCTCCGACCGTAGGGTGATAGAGACAAAGAAATGTAGTGAAAAGCCTTTAGGTTATAAAGTCTGAGATACAACATTCCTGAGACTCTTAAGATGCCGAAAGAAAAACTCAAAACCGTGTAAGAAGCGGGATCCTGGGTTGATCACACAGGTGGGACACCCCAAACACACTTAAAATGTCTCTGCCTTTCAGGGCAGTTTAAACTGACGCACACCTCATGGTTTTTTATTTAAGGAGGGTACCTCACCAATTATTAAATTTAAACGCCATTAATGGGCATTAATAGGCTTTAAAGTAGGCAGAAATGTGTCAAAACACGATTTAAAAACCAATTTGCGTAAAAAGGAAGCGCTACTGGAAAACCCGTGGGGGGTAGGCGTGAGCTATCGATAGCCGAGAGCTACCGGTAGCTGAGAGCTACCGATATCCGAGGGCTACCGGTACCCCAAGGTCTACGGTTGTCTTGGTCTACAAGTAGGTTGAGGCTACCTCTAGGAGTCACTGAGAAGCTGGTATGGCCTTCCAGACAACCGAAAACACCTCAAACATCAGAGTTTTACCAAGTAATGGACCCCAAAAACACAGGCCATTACATTAGATACTTCTAAAACTATTCGTGTCCCCGAGAATATAAGAACAACCTCGACAGGAGAATATTTGGGTCCAATCAACTACCCTCTAAAAATACTTCTCAGGGGAAAACCACTGAGTTGTTAGAAAGCTAGAACAGAACCCTCCCCCCTACATCCTGGAATACTCCGCAATAGTTATCAACCACAAACATTCACATCAAGAACAAGGATCACACTGTACAAACACATGAGTTAGGGACTCCCCTCTTACATGTCAAGATATTATCCACTTTAGGCAGCACTGACTCTCCTCCATGAGTTTAATCGCATCCACACTAATGCGTCCTGATTAGCAGTTAGGTTTTCCAATCATCACACATTCGTACACACAAACACAGAGAACTGGAAACATATCATCTAATAGCTAGGAAAAACAAGCATATCATATATTAAATTACAAGGTACAATATATCAATGATTAGAAAAAAAGAACAAGGAAGTCAAAACAGCTCTGGATAGTGAACGTGTAATTGGGCCTCCCCCTCCAAAGTGCTCTCTTCCAGGCCACCATGCCTCCACAACACACGAAACAGGGGTATTGTTCATCCACAAAGTACTTTCGTTTGACGTTCTTCGATCTTGATTGGTCGTTCAATGAATGTCGCATCGTCTTCGACATCTAACTTCCCCAATCGATGACGTGGGAGTCATCCGGAAGATATTGACAAAGTTGGGAAACGTGACAGGTGTTGTGAACATTCTCTAAATGAGGTGGAAATTTCAGATGATACACCTCCTCACCAACTCATCCCAACACCTCGAAAGGACCGATTATCCTAGGGGAGATCTTACTCCCCTTCCCAAATCTTCTCTGCTCACGTCGAGGTGAAACCTTCAAGAACACATGATTCCCAACCTCGAACACCAAGCGCATCCTCCTACGATCAACATAAGACCTATTCCGATCTTGGGCAGTCTTCATCCTCTCACGCATGAGTTGAACCTTCCCAGTGGTGACCTGCACCACTTCTGGCCCAAGAACAGCTACTTCGCCAATATCTGTCCAGCAAATGGGTGAACGACACGACCTCCCATACAAGGCATAAAACGGTGTATTACCAATAGCGTAGTAGAAGCTAATTTTATAAGAAAACTACACTAGAGGCAAGTTTCATACCCATGATCCCCCAAAATCCAGAACACATGCCTGAAGCTTGTCTTCCAATTTCTGGATTGTTTGTTCTGTTTGCCCATCCGTTTGAGGGTGGACGGTAGTGCTAAGTCGTATCTGGGTGCCTAAGGCATGCTATAATCCCATCCACACTCGTGAGGTAAACCGCGTGTCTCGATCGGAGACAATAGATCTTAGGATCATGTGAAACCGCACCACAACATAGATGTACCTCTGGGCTAAGGTGCTCACCACGATCGACTCCTTAATCTATAAGAATTGTGCCGGTATTGTCAATCGATCCTCCACTACCCAGATGGAATCATAGCCTCCCTGAGTCCTGGGTATACCTATGATGAAGTCCATCAAGATGTCATACCACTTCCACTCGAGAACATCTAACTGATGTAACCGCCATCCAGGAAAACAATGTTTAACCTTTACTTGCTGACACATGAGGAACTTTTCCAAAAACTCTGCCACCACCCGCTTTACCCCGGGCAACCAAAGCTATCTCCTCAGGCCTTGGAACATCATTGAGACCCTAGGATGTTCTGCTAATTCTGAGCCATGGAACTCACAGAGAACATCTTTTTGCATAGTCTCCGGAACGAAAATCCTTCCACAGAAAAGAATCTGTTGCTGACCATCCTCCGACTATCTCTCAAGGTCATTTTCCTGATAAAAATGATCATGCATCACATACACCTCTGAGTCCCCCCACAGAGACTCTTCCACCTACACCACTAAGGAGGGAACTACAGTCATCTGAAATAGACAACCTCTTCCAACTTCCACCCTGGCATCCAAATGCAAAGCTGCTAACTCTTATATCACTCTCCATGCATCTACAGATTCCTGAACTACTTACTTCTTTGATTTCCTACTTAGGGAAACATCCACCGTGTTTCATTTCCCTAATGTGTAGGAAATATTGAAATTGTAATCCTAGAGGAACTCCATCCACCTTCACTGCATTATATTCAGGTCCCACTGGGAGAAGATATACTTCAAGCTTTTGTGGTCCGTGAAGACCACAAAGCGCTCTCCGATGAGGTAATTCTACCACAACTTTAGTTCAAAAATGTCTGCCGCAACCTCCAGATCATGGGTGACATAATTATGCTCATGGGGATGTAACTACCTAGACCCATAGAAGATCACCCCTTACTGCTGCATCATCACACACCCGAGGCCCTACCCTGAAGCATCACAAAATACCTCACACGCCGCCCCTTCTTCTGGAAACCTCAAATCTGGGGAACTAACCAACTTATCCTTTAGATATCTGAAGGCTGCCTCGCACTAATCACTCCACATGAAAGCCTCGTCATTTTTGGTCAAGGCTGTCAAAGGTGCTACAACCCAAGAGAAGTTGGGTACAAATCTCAGATTGCAACCTGACAGCCTGAGGAAACTACAGACCTCTGCCAAGTTCTTGGGTGCTGCCCAAGAAACAACCGCCTCAACCTTCGAAGGGACTACTACAAATCCCTGCTTGGACACTAAGTGCCCAAGAAAGTTCACTTCATACGTCCAAAACATGCACTTCGACAACTTATCATAGATCTGGTGTTGTCGAAGGACCTCCAAAACCGTCCTCAGGTGCTCAGCGTGATCCTCCTATGATCTCGAGTAGATCAGGATTCCATCAATGAAAATGACCACGAACTGATCCAGATACTCCCGAAAGACAGAGTTTATTAGCCCCATGAACATAGATGGAGCATTCGTAACGCCGAACGACATAACCACAAACTCGAAGTTCCCATATCTGCACATGAAGGCTGTCTTTGGGATGTCTCCCTCTTTCACCCTCAACTGGTGATATCCAGACCATTGGAAGATCTTTGAGAACCATACCAACCCTTTAAACTTTTCAAAGGGGTCATCATTCCTTTGAAGAGGGTAGTGATTCTTGACCGTTACCTGATTCAGCCTCCTGTAGTCTATGCACAGCCTTAGACCACCATCCGCATTCTTTGAAAACAACACAAGAGCACCCCACGGTGACACACTAAGTTGAAAAAACCCTTCTTCATAAAATAATCAATCTGAATCTACAACTCCCATATTTCTGAAGGCGCCATCCGGCTGGGAGCCATCGAAATCGGACGACCACTAGGAATCATGTCTATCCCAAACTCGACATCACGTTGGGGGGGGGGGGGGGGGTAGAGTCGTCACCTCCTCAAGGAACACTTCCATAAACCCCCTGAAGATCCCTGGTACCTCCACCATCTCTGCATCCACCGAATCCACTGATAGCATAGCTAACATGGAGAGGAGGGTTTCCTCTCGCCTGCTGCCCTTCTAGACACCCCGCTCACCGCTGAAAGTAACACATCGGCCGACTATGTCAGAAAACACGACCCTTCCTCGGAAGTAGTCGATGATGGAACATACAAATAACAACCAATCAATGCCTATGATGACATCGTATGGATGTATCTGCAATATCATGAGGTCCCTGACTGACTGATGTGGCCCTATCATCAGTCTGAATCTTCGAAAAACATATGATATGTTGGTCTAAAATTCGACCGGTGTGCTCAGCATTAGTGTCACTGGAAGTCTCTTGACATCTAGACACAATGCACAGGCCATACTGGGGGTAACAAAGGAGTGTAAAGCTCCTGTATCGAACACGACATAAGAAAGGGTACTGAACAAATTGATCATACCTCTAATGACCTCCAGTCTTGCTGGAAATGCTTCCTCTACGGTGTGTAACTACCGGCGCCCGAATCCTCTGCCTCTCGAATGTTGGCCACCTCCCCGACCATGCCCTGGTTGAGGTCCTTAAGGTCCAACCTGAGGTCGGCCTCCCATACAACATATTCCCTCAGAGGAGCGGGAGCTCACTGACCCGACTGCTACTGCTGGAAAGACCTCCCTAGATAGTTCTGTTGCAGAGGTGGCTGCTGAACCAGCCCACCACCGCCATAATACACTCTATCCAGGCACTAATTATGATGTTTCTTGTGGCTCCCACAGAATAAGAATCTCAGCACTGGTCCCGAAGGGAAAGGTGGAGGACCAGGGGACTGTAACTGAAACTGCTGCGGCCTACTCCCTGCTGGTCAGAACCTAGAGGGTCCTGATGCTGGAGGTCTGGTGCTGATGGCCTTTCCCGTTGATAGGCCTTGCTGAATCCCCTCTCTTGAAACATCTCCTAGAATGTGCATTTTCTCCACCACTTCATCCATCTTCTGGACCTCCAAGTATTTCGTCATGGTGAATGGGGTAACATCGTACTAGAGGGAGGGTCGGAGCGCCTCCTCTAAACGTCTCGCCTGAGACTCTTCATCTGGAAAGAGGTACGGATCAAAGCGGAGGATGTCCTTGAACTTGATCCCCATATCCCATACTGACATACTCCCCTGCTAGAGGGAGATAATATTCTCCCTCTTCTCTGACTTCATCATAGAAGAGATGAATTCCGCTCGGAACTCCTTCTTGAAATCATCCCATGCCACTTTAGCCTCTCTCCTATCCCCCAGGTAGAGGGTCCACCACTGATGCACTGCTCCACATATCTTACTGACGGACAGTGGAACCCAGTACTCGGTTGGAGCCTGGATCAACCTGAAAGCTATCACCAGATCTTCTAGCCAGCCCTCCATCTTCATGTTAGAGGTGTTTCCCTCATACTTCGCGAGGGTCTATCGCTGGAAGGATCAAAGCGTCTTCTGCCACTGGTCTTACTCCTACTCTCGATCATCCCTCTGTTTATCGACCAAGTCTACCTCCTGGGCCCCGATCTCCCATACAACTCGTGGTCATCTCTCGGGTTCCATAGCTGTAAGGTAACCATAGAATTACTCAGACCAAGTAGTGCAGAATATTGTTCTTAAAATTTCTTAAACTTCTTATTTATTTAAATTTTCCAAAACACACCAGAAACATGAGAACACAAGTCATTATACTGCATGTAGCTTTCCCAGGGTCTCTACTCTTCAATCAGCATGTCCTCACTTGGTTGTTTGGTATGTCCAAAATCCTTTCATCGGATCACGAGGGTCCCTAAAATCTCGTGTCCTAGCCAGTCTTCCCTAGCCTAATTCACACACCATGGTCACCCAACATTGTTGCCCTACCATCCCATGAAATCCTCATTGTGCCTAACTCTAGACTCTATCCAATCTCTCAACCTACCTCTGATACCATTATATCACGACCCGTCTTCACCAATAGGAGGGATGGATCAGTAGATTTCCAGGCCCTTCCATTTATTAGTTGAAGGAGAGATAATGACCCCCCGAAACTCGTCTTCAATAGGTCCCAGAGTGGTGCCCAACAGCATGGGTATAGAATCACACACTAAATGGAAGGCATCTCCCTTTTTCTTTTAATTGAATTGGGAGATAAAATAGTAAATCCCACAACACCAAAAATTAAAGTGCAAGTACGGCTGAAAGTAAATCATTCCCATATGCATATTCAACGGTAAAAGATACAAGTCATAAAACTCCAAAGGTAATGTACAAAGAAAAGGAAAATGGCAACAGAAACTGCCCCAAGGTCTGAGCTAGTACGGTCCTTCACAATCCCTGATGTCCTCCAGGAAACCTGAAATAGTTTTATATAAGTAGGGTCAGCATACAAGTACACTCAGTATGGAAAACCAAAGACTCGTGTGCACAAGTGAGGAGACATTTTAATGCCCCATGGAAAAAGAGATAACCAAACACCTAACAAGGTAAACTATCCACCCAAGCCACCCCAAGGAAAACTCCCCAAATGATGCATGTTAGGTAAATTATAGTAATAGCACATCAATGATTGGGTACCCAGCGCCGCTTTCCCACTGGTTATTGAAGACATCTTACACATCAAACCAATCCCTCCATTCTCACAGCAGTCCCACTGCCACATCCACCCGCACACACCTAGGCCACAACCACACATCCCACCCACAGACACATGGGCCACAACCGTTATCCTGCCCGCAGACACCGAGGCCACAACAACCTCACATAACAATGCCCGCAAAAACCTAGGCAAGAACAACCACTGCTACGCCCAAAGATACCTGGGCCTCATCCCAAAGATACATGGGAAACAAACTACCCGTAAACACCAGGGCCAACCACAACAACCACCCTGACCAAAGATTATTTTGCTAATAATGGACCTCAGGCCATCACAGCCTTCCCAAAGATACTTGGGCTATCCAGGAAAGGGAGCAGAAAGGAGCTAGTAACCAGCCACTAATAGAGTGTTGGAAAAAACACCATCACCCATGAAATGGGGGTGTTCAGCACTAAGTGATCAACATGGGTGGGGACGCGAATAAGAAACAAAAGAACTAAAAATATATGTATAAATAACAAACACTCAACCCAACCAGGGGTTTCCAAAGCCAATCCATGTACAAGCTTACTCGTCCCTATTCATAGGAAGCACACTACTCACAGCCGAGTCACAAATCACCCCTAGAACAAATTCCCATTTAATATATTCTTGCTTCCATGTTCAAGTAATGTCATTTAAATAAATTCCTACACTACTGGAAAACTCACAGCATAAGCAGAAACCAAGGGAAAAATTTACAGTCAACATCAATTTAACCATTCACACCCAGTTCTCTTGCAAAGTAACAACAACAAAGGGATAAGTGAGATCCATCGAAGTACTGGAACCAAAGAAAACCCCAAGATACAACCCCATATTCACAAAATCCAGGATCCAACGGTTTCTCAACAACATAGGATCCCACCCCAATTCGTGAAATAAGTAGAGTAAGCGCATAGCCTCAAATTCACAACCATCGAAAGTATAACAACAGGGGATCCCATCCCCACCCGCATTGCCCCAGAAATTGGTCTGTGAAAGAAACAATCAAACTGCTACCACCAACACAAGGCAGGAACATGCATGTATTTTCAGATTTAAAATATTTAACACAGTACATGGTTTCAATTACACAATTCTTTAGTCGGGGTTATCACAGAAAAGGGTTGATCTATTGCTTTTAATTTATTTTACCGAGTATACGTAATTAACCAATTCCATTTTACCGTTAGTTAAACATCCAGAATCACCAAGGTTCAATATTGCATAGAGATAGACCACCAATGGCCATGATTTTCAGTGAGCATAGGCCCGTACAATTCACAACACATAACAACATAAAAAGAGTATAGCAGAACATCATTCACACCCCCCCTTAATTCTTTAAATGTCCTATCATTATCTTCATTAAGTTATGTTTCATCAATTTCCATAGAGAAAAATGCATGCACACCCCACATGATACGCAGAAGGAGAGATGAAGGATAAAATACCTACCTAACATATCTAGGTTCGACGTTAAATCCTCTCGAGAGTAGTAGGAACTCCACAGAACATGATCAAGGAAACATCGAGGGGTTACAACACGTCGGGAGGAAGGGTACTCCAAGAGTAGGGTGATAGAGAAAAAGAAACATAGGGAGAAGCCTTTAGGTTATAAAGGATGAGATACAACATTCATGGGATGGTTAAGATGTGGGAAGAAAAACTCAAAATCATGTAAGAAGCAGGATCGTGGGTTGACCACGCGGCTGGGACACCCCACACAAACATAAATGGTCCCCGACTTTCGGGCCGGTTTAAACCGACGCACAACTCATTGTTTTTCACTTAAGAAGGGTACCTGACCAATTATATAATTTAAACGCCATTAATGGTCATTAATGGTCTTTATAATAGTCTCAAAGTGGTCAAAACATAGTTTAACAACCAATTTTCCTAAATAAGTGGCGCTACTGGAAAACCCGTGGGGGTTGGCGTGAGCTACTGGTAGCCAAAAACTACCAGATGGTGAAAGATACCAGTAGCCGAGAGCTACTGGTTGGAGACTATAACGCCCCAGCCTTAAACCTTACTTAATCATGAGTGATTACAAGATTACACATTGAGGATCTTTTCAGGTTTAGAGTTTTAGAGAATTAGATCATAAAACATGCATTACATTCCACATTTAAACAAAGTGGTTACATAAGAGATAGTATTAATTTTTTCCAATCAATGGAAACATATTTAAAATAAAACATGGATTCTTTCTTGACACTTCCTTAACACTATCATCACATCATGTACCATTCCCTTGACCTGTGAAAATCATTTAAAAAAAACATGGGATGATCATAAAAAGCTCAGTATGGGATATAAAAATATGGAAATAAAACATGAGTTCACGTATACATAAGAATCAATGTAATCATACTTTACTCATAAAGCATAATCACATTAGCATACTTCATCAAAACATGAATAAAACATAGAAATCATAAGACATAAAGGTAACTTGAGGCATTCATAACATTCTTACGTGGGGAGTAACCCTCTTGGTTACGTTTGGAATACCCATCAGAGTATATTCCCTAAATCTCTTTGGAGAAACCTTAATGTTTAAATCCACCGCGTTACCCAATGCATTGGAGAACTATATCGGGCTCACTTGCCCTTAGTTTATCATGGAACCACCGGTCTTCATAACAATTCCCAAGAACCATAACATAATCGTATCACATAAAACATGCATAAAGGAAACATACCATTTCCACTTTTCAGTCACAAGATATCAATACAACGCATTGATATAAAAACATTATGAGAACCATTTTCAATACCAAAATAAAAGAAAAGTAAAACATGTTATTTATTTTTCTTTTAAAAAAATGTATGGCTTGTAGAGGAAGATGAAACTCAAATAATGGTCATGGCAGTGAAGAATTCATTGTCGCCGCATACGTACGACAAAAACATTCCCTTTTGTCATTTAGTACAATTATTCGTATAAAAAATATTCCTTTTGGATAAATGTAAAATTAAAAGGGGTTTATACACCGTATAAAAGAAGGTTGTTTATAAAACAAAATATGCCTCAATGAAAGGAGATGGAGACGAAGTCCCATACCTCAGGTCAGACTTGATTCGATCGTTCTTTAACCTCTTGAATAATAAACATGAGTTAATTTCTACTTGCTTCAGAACCTTTTTCAAGTTCATTATTCCTATTATATCACTTATTACCATGTCATGACCACTATGTAATTATTGAAGTTAATAACGGTCGTTTTAACGATCATTGGTACTTGAGTCAAAAATAAACTCTTTATAATTACATTTTTTTCATGTATCTATTATATCCATAGTTATACTCATGATGTAGATATCATATATATAATATATATCCATTATATACATGCATTTATAATATTACATAATGGTTAGAGGTAAGAAATGAAATGCACCGTTCATGGAGACGGTAAGCCGTACGTATGCATGAACGCTACTTTAGTTTCTATTTTGTATTTTATGGAATAGAATCATAATGATATAAATTTATATTATAATTCAAGTATAATATAATATATAATATCATTAATTACATCCTTTATACATCCCACATATGGCATTAACGAATCAAATCACTTTGAGGGGCGGTAGTCCGCACTTCCTAAAATGAAGATATCGCGTTTACCCATAATGAAAACAATAAAGGTATGCCATAACTGAAAAATACAGAAGCTTAAGTAAAACATAAACATATTATATATCATATATAAATATAGTTACATATTAATGGCCACCAATTAAGGTTTTATATGAGTGTTGAACAATCATCATTTTGTGAGGCTGAAATTCTCCATCCACAGAAACAGTATGTTTCTTTAACCATTAGATGTAGGTGTGTGTAAGTGTAGCTCGAATCCTTCTTATAAAAACATCCTAGTATATTTAAGATACTTGTGTTGTTACAAAAGAAAGGTATAAAAAGATTTTAGAGGGTTAGAGAAGCAAAATAAAACATAAGAACACAAGAGAAAACAATACCTTTAAAACGGGTAACTCTTTTTGATTTGAGTTCAAAGGCTTCGTTGGGAAGACTTCTGCACAAAGTGAGGATTCAAGGAGTAATAGAGGGATGTGGAGAGAAAACATGGACAGGTTTTGGCCGAGAATAAGGCTTTGGAAGTGTGGGTAATGTGGTAGAGGTGAGGGCCTTTTATAAGAGGAGAGGAGGGGCACTCTTGGAACGTTACAAAAGGATACTTTATTATAAAATGTTTTTCGGATTTAAAAGGTCCAAAAATTATATATTTCGAGGTTACGGTTATAGGAGTTCGAAATCCACCCATCCAATAGGTTTTTGAAAAGTGTAGGTCTTAGCTTTTACATTATATTTTCATTTTATTTAAATTGTTAAATAATGAGGTCATCGCTGCATCATCATGGTGTCATAAATAATTTAATTTATTTAATGTCTAAAAATTATCCAAAAAATATCATGATGTAGGAAATCGTTTTATATTTCTAATAAATATTTATAGTAAAAAATATGACTTGTATAACTCCATTTAATTTTTTTAGTAAAAAAACTCTTGATTGTGACATTTTTTCTTTAACATTAAATAAAAAGATATTAATGTCATTTTCCTTCCAAATTGGCTAAATGGGGTCCCCAAGTTGACCCATGGATTTTCTTGGTCGGCCATGAAACATCTAATAAGGGTAGGAAATGTGTCAAGTTCATTTTATATTATTAAAACATTATTCTTACCATAAATTATACTAATTACCTCTAATCACGATTAAAAACTTAAAAGTTACTATTCACCAAAAAAATTATTTTAATCCCATTGAACCACATTTTAATTCTTAATGAAAACCATGTATGTAAGATTTTTGAAATTCAAAACACAGAGGTGGTAAAATTTCAGTTAAACGAAAAATCAGTTTTTAAGTACCGCTTAGTGGTTTCACTATTCATCAGAAATTGAAGTTTTTCAGAAAAATACAAAAACATCACCCTAAGCAATATTTGATATTCCGAATTCAAAAATGATGTCTATTTTACAAAATTCAAAACATATAAGTTACATTAATTAATTTAATAATTTATTCCCGTTGTCTGAGCAAATAGCGTGTTTTTATGAAATAATAAGTAGCAAAAGATTGACACTAGTTTAAGTCCAATTTCAAAGTGAAACTAATTCCAACGACCACTATTGGATTAAATGGTAAAAATATATTCTAATTTAACTTTAAAACCAATTCATAAGATAATATAACCATATAATTAAATTATATTAAAAAGTAGTTTTGATATAAAATGCAGTATTTTTCACTATTCATTTAAAAATGAACATTGTTAGAAAAATACCAAAAAATTTTCCAATGTAAATTTCAATGTCCCAATCATAAATAATAAGTTTATTTTGATAAATAGAGCTTATAAAATAGTCAAATGTTTGATTTAAAAATGGTTTTCCATCAAAAGGAAGTAAAACAATCTTTTAAAAATATTAGTGTATTTCATGCTTAAGATTGGATTTATTCTCATTTTAAGCCTCTAAAACACTATCTAATTAATTAATATACTTAGATAAAAATATATATTATTAATTACTTACTTGGGATGTTACATCCTTCCCCCCTTTAGAAAATTGCGTCCCCGCAATTTATTTACTTATCGAATAAGAGGGGGTATTTATCTCCCATTGCATTTTCAGATTCTCATGTTGCCTCTTCCATCATGTGGTTTTTCCATAAAACCATTACCTGATAAATCACCTTATTCCATAACACATGCTGCCTGTGGTCAAGAATCTGGACCGGTTGTTCCTCATAAGATAATTTCTCTTCTAACTGAACTACCTATGGACTCAAAACATGAGATGGATTTGGAATGTACTTCCTTAACATTGAAACATGAAAAACATTGTGTACCTGAGATAAACTCAGAGGTAAATCCACTAGGTAAGAAACTGATCCAACACTCTCCAGAATTTCATATGGTCTAATGAACCTTGGACCCAACTTTCCTTTCTTACCAAATCGCATCACACTTTTCCATGGTGAGACTTTGAGAAAAACATGATCACCTACCACAAAAGATAGATCCTTCCTCTGGTTATCCGCATAACTCTTCTGCCTGCTCTGAGCTATTCTCATGTGTTTCTGTATCAAATGAACTTTTTTTGCCATCTCTTCTACCAATTCTGGTCCCATTAGCTTCCTTTCACCAACATCATCCCAGAAAGCTGGAGTTCGACACCGCTTCCTATATAACACCTCAAATGATGCCATCTGTATACTGGAATGAAAACTCTTATTAAATGAAAATTAAACTGAGGAAAGATGTTGGTCCCAACATCCCTGATAATCCATCGAACAAGAATGTAACATATCCTCCAATGTCTAAATTGTTCATTCTGACTGCCCATCTGATTGAGGATGAAAAGTTGTACGAAAATTTAATTCAGTACCCAAAGACTTCTGAAGGCCTTTCCAAAAGTTAGAAGTGAACCTGGGATCACGGTCAGATACAATGGAGAGAGGAACTCCGTGTAACCTGACTATATCTTTAAGATACAAACTGGAAAGCTGATCTAGGAAAAAATATCTCGTATAGAAAGGAAATGAGAAGATTTAGTCAAGCGATCAACAATAACCCATATTTCATTATTACCTCGAGGTGTCTTCGGAAATCCCACAACGAAGTCCATGGATATATTCTCCCATTTCCACTCTGGAACTGGTAAAGGATGAAGAATCCCTTTCTATAACTACCGCTCTGCTTTAACCTGTTGACATGTCAAACACTTCATAGTAAAATCAGCAATATCTTTTTTCATTCCATCCCACCAGTAATACTCCCACAGATCTCTGTACATCTTAGTACTACAAGGATGAACTGAAAATGGAGAACTATGAGCTTCACATAACAACTCTCTCTTCAACTGTGAATCAAAAGGAACACACAATCTCTTCCTAATTCTCAAAACACAATAATTATCAATGTTGAATTCAAGAAACATACCCTTCTGAACCAGCTCTACCTTTTTCTGCAACTCACTGTCTTGCTTCTGTGCTTGCCTGATTCTGTCTGATGGAGAAGATTTCACTGATTCAGGAAACAAAATAGAAGGTCATCCGGCACCAAAAACTTCTATGCCAATGTTCATCAAATCCTTAACCAAGGGATCACATTCCAAATGCAACATTGTTAATGAAGCATTATTCTTTCGACTCAAAGCATCAGCCACATTATTTTCTTTTCCAGGATGGTAATGAATTGTACAATCATAATCCTTCATTAATTATAGCCATCTCCTCTGTCTCATGTTCAATTATTTCTGAGTGAATATATACTTTAAACAATTGTGATCGGTATATATTTCACACTTTACTCCATACAAATGATGCCTCCAAATTTTTAAATCCAAAACAACAGCAGCAAATTCCAAATCATGTGTATGGTAATTTACCTCATGAGTTTTCAACTGACGTGGAGAATAAGAAATTACTTGATCATTCTGCATTAAGACGCAACCAAGTCCTTTCAATGAAGCATCAATGTAGATAACAAACTCCCTATTCCTGGAAGGTAGTTCCAAAACTGGAGCATTCAACAATTTTATTTTCAGTTCCTGAAAACAATCATCACATATTTTTGTCCAGATAAACTAAACACCCTTCCGAGTTACCTTAGTCATTGGACTAGATAACCGTGAAAAATTTCTAACAAACCTTCGGTAATAGCCAGCCAAACCAAGGAATCTACGAATCTCAGTTACATTTGTGGGTCTTGGCCATTCTTCAACAACCATTGTTTTTTCTGGATCAGCAGTTATCCCATCTTTAGAAACAATATGACCAAGGAACGAATTTTTTTGCAACCAAAACTCAAACTTTCTAAATTTTCCATACAATTTCATTTCATTCAAGGTTTTCAAAATAACCCTTAAATGTCTTTCATGATCTTCTTTACTTTTAGAAAACACCAAAATATTATCAATGAAAACAACCACAAACTTATCAAAGAACTCATGGAAAATTCTATTCATTAAGTCCATGAATACAACAGGTTCATTGGTTATCCCAAAAGGCATTACTAAAAATTCGTAGTGGCCATATCTTGTACAGAACGCAGTCATCAGAATATCTACTTCCTTCACCTTCAACTGATGTTACCCCAGTCTCAGGTCAATCTTTGAAAAATACTGAGCTCCCTGGAGCTGATCAAACAAATCATCGATATGAGGAAAAGGATATTTTTTCTTAACAGTGATGTTATTAAAGGATATATAATCAATGAAAAGTCTCATAGAACCATCTTTCTTTTTAACAAATAAAATAGGAGCAAACCATGGTGATGTTCTAGGTCGAATGAAACATTTATCTAATAAATCTTGCAATTTCTCCTTCAACTCTAAAAGTTCAATTTGAGCCATTTGAATAGGGGGTTTTGAAATTGGCTTAGAATCATGAAATATGTCAACAGTAAGTTCAACTTCCCGATCTGGTATTATTCCAGGAAACTCATCAAAAAAACATCAGGATACTCATGTACCACTGGCACATCATTAAACTGAACAGTTCCTTTATTTTCAACAATGTGTGCAAGGTAACATTCATTTCCATCTTTTACAAGTTTCTCAGCCTCTTGATATGTTATCAACTGTAAGGGTTCATTATTGTACACAAACTGAATGTATTTCTAAAAAGAAACTTATTTATCTCTATAATCAATCTTAGCATGGTAAATAGAGAGCCAATCCATACCCAGGAAAACATCAAACTCTACTAGAGGAAAAACAATAAGGTTCCCAAGTAGGTTCTTTCCACAGACAAGGATATGAAGATTCTTATAAATTATTTTTGCCTCAACATTTCCCCCAGGTGTTTTTACCACATGTTCAGAATTCATTTCTTGAGATGGTATTCCCATTTTACTAGAAATGTATTCAGAGATGAAAGAATGTGTAGACCCTGAATCAAACAACACAATAGCATAATCTGAAAAAACAAACAAATTACCTGATACAACTTCAATTGATGGCCCAACATCTCCTGAAGTATTTGAAAAGGATTTCACCACCCCTTTATGCTTGTAGTATAACTGCTTCCCATCACTCGAGCTCTTTGTCGGACACTCGTTTTCATAGTGACCCATCTCATTGAACTTAAAACATTTCAGTAACTGCAAATCAAATTTGGTCTTACCATCACCTTGATCTTTTTTAGTGCAATCACGAGCCTTATGTCCCATCTTACCAGATCGGTAGCACGTTCCAGAATTCAGAAGACATTCTCCATGATTCCTTTTCCCACATTTATCACAAACTGGAAACTTAGTTTTCTTACCGTCAGACCTTTTTGAAGAATTATTTCCTTTCTCCTGCCACCTCAATCTCTTCTTCTGTTGGTTTTTATAGAACACTTGATCATCGGAAAACTCCATTTCCACCTTCTCAGCACATCGAACAAGCTTTTCATAACTTTTTAACTCAAGATAATCTAAAGCCCTTTGATATTTTGGATTTAATCCTGAGTAAAAACGATTGATTTTACTATCAAGGTCTCAGATAAAATTTGGAGCATACCTTGCCAATCGAGTGAACCTCTCTTCATAAGCAGCCACTGAGTCTTACTCTTGCCTCAATTACAAGAATTGTTTTTCCATCCTAAGTTGAATATCCTTAGGAAAATACTTCTCAAGAAACATACCTTCGAATTCATCCCATTCGAGAGCATCAATCTCATCAGTGTCCCTGATATTTTTAACCATTGACCACCACTGATTTGCTTTACCCTTCAAACGGTAAATAGAAAGACTATCCTTTTGATTGTCTGAACACCCCATGACATCGAAAATCTTATCCAGTGCTTTAATCCACCCTTTAGCTATCACATGGTCAGATAATCCTCTGAATTATGGTGGATGTTGCCTCATGAAATGATCCACCACTTACATGATCCTCTATGGTTGATCTGGCTGATCTCGTTCATGGATACCACCACCATTTATCTCTTGAGTCAAATGTGCCATTACCGCAACAAACTATTCAGTTCCAATTCTGACCATCTCAGGATGCTGATTCGGAAGGTTAATTCCTTATGTATGCCTTCCTAGCACTGATTCCCTGTTTCCTCTGCAGAATACCATTTTGAACAAACATGTCTTAGATGAAGCAACATGGTAATCCTCAAATGCTATATCATTTCAATTTGACCATAATAAAAATATTTTTGGATAATAATTTAATAGAAGTCTAACTCCTAATGTTATCTTAACTGACCTCTGATACCAACTATAAGGCCCCAGCCTTAAACCTTACTTAATCTTGAGTTATTACAAGATTACATGTTGAGAATCTTTTCAGGTTTAGAGTTTTAGAGAATTAGATCATAAAACTTGCATTACATTCCATATTTAAACAAAGTGGTTACAAAAGAGATCGTATTAATTTTTTCCCATCAATGGAAACATATTTAAAATAAAACATGGATTCTTTCTTGACACTTCCTTGACACTATCATCACATCATGTACCTTTCCATTGACCTATGAAAATCATTTCAAAAAAACTTGGGATGAGCATAACAAGCTTAGTAAGGGATATAAAAATATGGAAAGAAAACATGAGTACATGTATACATAAGAATCAATGAAATTATACTTTACTCATAAAGCATAATCACTTTAGAATACTTCATCAAAACATGAATAAAACATAGAAATCATAATACATAAAGGTAACTTGAGGCATTCATAACATTCTTACGTAGCGAGTAACCCTCTTGGTTACGTTTGGAATACCCATCACATTATATTCCCTAAATTTCTTTGGAGAAACCATAAAGTGTAAATCCTTCACGTACCCCATGAATTGGAGAGCTATATCAGGATCACTCGCCCTTAGTTTATCACGGAACCATCCGTCTTCATAACAATGCCCAAGAACCATAACATAATCATATCACATAAAACATACATAAAGGAAACATAACATTTCCTCTTTTCAATCACAAGATATAAATACAATGCATTGATATAAAAACATTATGAAAACCATTATCAATACCAAAATAAAAGAAAAGTAAAACATGGTATTTATTTTTCTTTTAAAAAAATGCTATGGCTTGTAGAGGAAGCCAAAAATCAAATAATAGTCACGGCGGAGGAGAAGTCGTTGTCGCTGCATACGTACGACAAAAACATTCCCTTTTATCGTTTAGTAAAATGCTTCGTATAAAAAAAAATTCTTTTGGATAAACGTACAAGTCAAAGGAGTTTATACACCGTTTAAAAGAAGGTTGTGTATAAAAAAAATATGCCTCAATGAAAGGAGATTGAGACGAAGTCCCATACCTCGTGTCCGACTTGACTCGATCATTCTTTATCCTCATGAATAATAAACGTGATTTAACTTCTACTTTCTTAGTAACCTTTTTCAAGTTCATTATTCCTTTTATATCCCTTATTACCATGTCATGAACACTATTTAATTATTTAAGTTAATAACGGTCGTTTTAACGATCATTGGTACTTGAGTCAAAAATAAACTCTTTATAATTACATGTTGTTAATATATCCAATATATCCATCATTATACTCATGATGTAGATATCATCTATATCATATATATCCAGTATATACATGCATTTATAATATTACATAACGTTTATAGGTATGAAATGAAATGCACCGTTCATGGAGACGGTAAGCCGTATGTACGCATTACGCTACTTTCATTTCTATTTTGTATTTTATGGAATGGAATCATAATGATATAAAGATATATTTTAATTCAAGTATAATATCATATATATTATCATTAATTAAATCCTTTATACGTCCCACATATGGCATGAACGAATCAAATCACTTTGAGGGGGCGGTAGTCCGCACTTCCTAAAATGAAGATACCGCGTTTACCCATAATGGAAACCATAAAGTTATGCCATAAATGAAAAATACAGAAGCTTAAGTAAAACATGAAAATATTATATATCATATATAAATATAGTGACATCTTAATGGCCACCTCTGATGGTTTTATATGAGTGTTGAACAATCATCGTTTCGTGAGGCAGAAATTCGCCATCAACAGAAACAGTTTGTTCTTTTACTATTAGATGTAGGTGTGTGTAAGTTTAGCTCAAAATCCTTCTTATAACAACATCCTAGTATATTTAATATACTGGTTTTGTTACAAAAGAAAGTAACAAAAAGAGTTTAGAGGGTTGGAGAATCAAAATAAAACATAAGAACACCAGAGAAAACACTACCTTTAAAACGTGTAACTCTTTTTGATTTGAGCTCAAAGGCTTCCTTGGGAAGAATTCATCCTAAAGTGAGGATTCAAGGAGTAAGAGAGGGATGTTTAGAGACAAAATTGACAGGGTTTGTCCGAGCCAAAGGCTTTGTAAGTGTGGGTATGGTGGTAGAGGTGGGGGCCATTTATAAGAGGAGAGGAGGGGCACTCTAGGAAAGTTACAAAAGGATACTTTATTATAAAATTATTTTCGGATTTAAAAGGTCCAAAAATTATATATTTCAAGGATACGGTTATAAGAGTTCTAAATCCACCCATCCAATAGGTTTTTGACTAGTGTAGGTCTTAGAATATACAGTATATTTTCTTTTTATTTAAATCGTTAAATAATGAGGTCATCACTACATCATCATAGTGTCATAAATAATTTACTTTATTTAATCTCTAAAAATTATATATCATGATGTAGGAAATCTTTTTATCTTTATAATGAATATTTATAGTAAAAAATATGACTTTTATATCTCTAATTAAAAATTGTTTTAGTAAAATAACTCATGTTTGTGACATTTTTACTTTAACATTAAATAAAAAGATATTAATGTCATTTTCCTTCCAAAGTCGCTAAATGGGGTCCCCAAGTTGACCCATGGATTTTCTTGGTCGTCCAAGAAACATCCAATAATAGTAGGACATGTGTCAAGTTCATTTCATATTATTAAAACATTATTCTTACCTTAAATTACAGTAATTACCTCTAATCGCGATTAAAAACTTAAAAGTTACTATTAACCAAAAAATAATTTTAATCCCATGGAACCACATTTTACTTCTTAATGAAAACCATGTATGTCGGATTTTTGAAATTCAAAACACAGAGGTGGTAAAATTTCATTTAAACGAAAAATCAGTTTTTTAAGAACCACTTAGCGGTTTCACTATTCATCAAAAATTGAAGTTTTTCAGAAAAATACCAAAACTTCACCCTAAGATATATTTGATATTCCAAATTAAAAAATGATGTCTATTTTACAAAATTAAAAAAATATAAGTTACATTAATTAATTTAATTAATTAATTCCCATTGTCTGAGCAAATAGCGTGTTTTAATGAAACAATAAGTAGCAAACGATTGACACTAGTTTAAGTCCAATTTCAAAGTGAAATTAATTTAAACAACCACTATTGGATTAAATGGTAAAAATATATTCTAATTGAACTTTAAAACCAATTAAAAAGATAATCTCACCATATAATTAAATTAGATGAAAAAGCAGTTTTGATGTAAAATGTAGTATTTTTCACTATTCATTAAAAAATGAACATTGTCAGAAAAATACCAAACAATTATTCAATGTAAATTTCAATATCCCAATCATAAATAATAAGTTCATTTTGACCAATAAAGCTTATAAAATTTTCAAAAGTTTGATTTAAAAATGGTTTTCCATCAAAAGGTAGTAAAACAATCTTTTAAAAATATTAGTGTATTCCATGCTTAAGATTGGATTTATTCTCATTTTAATCCTCTAAAACACTATCTAATTCATTAACAGACATAGATAAAAATATCTATTATTCATTACTTACTTGGGATGTTACAACGACAACTACCGGTAGCCGAGAGCTATCGGTAGATGAGAGCTACCAGTAGGCGAGGGCTACCGGTTCTCCCAAGGTCACTGGTATTCTTGGTCTACCAGTAGGCCGAGGCTACCACTAAGAGTCACCGAGAAGATGAGATGTCTTTCCAGACCACCCAGAACACCTCAAACATCATATTTTTACCATGTAATGGACCCCAAAAACCTTGGCCATTACATCAGATACTTCTCAAACTATTCTTGTCCCTAAGAATATAAGAACAACCCAGAAAGGAGAAAAATGGGGTCCAAACAACAACCATCTAAAGATACTTCTCAGGGGTAAACCAATGAGTTGTTCGAAAGCTGGAACAAAACCCTCCCCCTACATCCAGGAATACTCTTCCAAGAGTTATCAACCACAACCATTCACAACAAGCACAATGATCACACTGTCCAAACACATGAGTTATGGAGTCCCCTCTTACATGTCAGGATATTATCTGATTTGGGCGGCACTGACTCGCCCGCACGGGTTTAATCACATCCACACTAATGCATCCTGATTAGTAGTTAGGTTTTTCTGTCATCACAGATTGCTACACACACACTGAGAACAAGTAACATATCATCAAATAGCTAATCCAAACAAGCATTTCATATATTAAAGCACAATGTACAATATCTCAAGGATCAGAACAATAGCAACATGGAAGTCAAAACAGCTCTGGGTACTGAACGCATAACTGGGCCTCCCACTCCCATGTGCTCTCTTCCTGGCCACCATGCCTCCAAAACACATGAAACAAGGTGATGGTTTTTCCACGAAGCACTTTCTCCTTATGATCCTGGATCTTGATTGGTTGTTCTATGAAATTTGCATCTTCTTCGACATCTAACTCCACCCAATCGATGACGTGTGCCTCGTCGTTTAAATATCGACGAATTTGGGAAACGTGAAAAATGTTGTGAACATTCTCCAACTGAGGTGGCAATGCCAGCTGATACGACACCTCACCAACTCGTCCCACCACCTCGAAAGGTCCGATGAACCTAGGGGAGAGCTTACTCCCCTTCCCAAACCTCTGCTGCCCACGTCGAAGTGAAACCTTCAAGAACACATGATTCCCAAACTCGAACTCCAAGGGTCTCCTCCTACGATCTGCATAAGACTTCTGCCAGTCCTGGGTGGGATTCTTCCTCTCATGCATGAGTTGAACCTTTTCAATGGTGCCCGAAACGACTTTAGGCCGAAGAATATCTGCTTCCCCAATATCTATCCAGCAAACGGGTGAACGACATGGCCTTCCATACAAGGCCTCAAACGGTGGTATACCAATAGTGGAGTGGATTCTATTGTTATAAGAAAACCACACTAGAGGCATGTGTCGTACCCATGATCCGCTAAAATCTAGAACACATGCTTGCAACATGTCTTCCATCGTCTGGATCATTCGTCCTGTTTTCCCATCTGTACGAGGGTGGAAGGCACTGCTAAGGCATAGCTAGGTGCCAAAGGCATGTTGTAATCACCTCCAGACTCATGAGGTAAACCACATGTCTAGATCAGAGACAAGAGATATCATGATCCCATGAAATCACACCACCTCATCAATGTACCTCTGGGCTAAGGTGCTCACCACGCTCGACTCCTTAATCTCCAAGAAGTGTTCTGATTTTGTCAACCGATCCACCACTACCCAGATGGCATCATAGCCTCCCGGAGTCCTGGGTAGCCCTATGAATAATTCCATCGAGATGTCATCCCACATCTACTCGGGATCATGTTACGGCTGTAACGGCCCTCCAGGAAAATGGTGTTCAGCCTTTACTTGTTGACACAGGAGGCACGTTTCCACAAACTCTGCCACCGCCCGCTTTACCCCAGGAAACCAAAACTGCCTCCCCAGGCCTTGGAACATCTTTGAGACCCCAGGATATACCTCTAAAATTGAGCCATGGAACTCATGGAGAACATCTTTATGCATCGTCTCTGGAATGAAAAGCCTTTAATGGAAAAGCATCTGATGCTGACCATACTCTGACCATCCCTCAGGAGCATTTCCCTGATAAACACGATCCCGCATCACATCCACCTCCGCATCCCCCCATTGAGACTCTTCCACCTTCACCACTAAGGAGGGAACTACAGTCATCTGAAACAGAAAACCTCTTCCACCTTCCACCCTTGCATCCAAATGCAAGGATGCTAACTCTTCCATTGCTCTCCAAGCATCTGATGATTCCCGAACTACATCCTTATGTGATTTCCTGTTTAGGGCATCTTCCCCCACGTTTCCTATCACTGAGGTGTAGTAAATCTCGAAATCGTAATCCTGGAGGAACTCCATACACCTTTTCTGCCTTAATTTTAGGTCTTGCTATGAGAAGATATATTTCAAGATTTTGTGGTCTGTGAAGCCCACAAAGCGCTCTCCGATGAGAAAATGCCACCACAACTTTAGTGCAAAAACGATTGCCGCAAGATCCAGATCATGGGTGGCATAATTACTCTAGTGGGGACGTAACTTCCTAGACCCATAAGATATCACCCCTAGTCGCTGCATCAACACACACCCGAGGCCCTTCCATGAAGCATCACAAAATACCCCATAAGCAACCCCTTCTTCTGGAATCCTCAACACTGGGCCACTAACCAACTTCACCCTCAACCCAAACTATGGTTTCCAAATCCTTCCTAGGGTTTCCAAAGCCAATACAAGTACAAGAACGCTCGTCCCTATTTATAGGAAGCACACTGTTGATAGCTGAGTCACCACTCACCCCCAGAACCAATTCCCATTTAAGCTATTCTTGCTTCCATGTTCATGTAATCCCATTTAAATAAAGTTCTGCACTACTTGGAAACTAACAACATGAGCACAATCCAAGGGAAAAAGTTACATCCAACATCAATTTAACCATTCACACCTGGTTCTCTTGCAACGTCAGAACAACAATTGGATTAGTCAGATCCATCGAAGTACTGGAACCAAATAAAACCCCGAGATACAACCCTATGTTATCAAAATCTAGGAGCCAAAGGTTTCTCAATAACAGAGGATCCCACCCCAATTCGTGATATAAGTAGAGTAACCACACAACCTCAAATTCCAAACCAGCGAAAGTATAACAACAGGGGATCCCATCACCACCCGCATCGCCCCTACAATCTGCACATGAAAGAAACAACAAAACTGCTACCACCAACACAAGGCTGGCTCATTCCTGTATTTTTAGATTTAAAATATTTAACACACTCCATGGTTTCAATTCCACTTTTCTTTAATCAGGGTTATCACAGAAAAGGGTTGATCCTGGTGCTTTCAATTTATTTAACCGAGTATATGTAATTAACCAATTCCATGTTACAGTTATTTAAACATCCAATAGCACCGTGGTTTAATAGTGCTCTGAGAAAGACCACCAACAACCATGATTTTCAAGGAGCATATGCCCATACAATTCAGAACACATAACAACATAAAAAGAGTATAGAATAACATCTGCCACACCACCGTTCATTCTTTAAATTTCCGTTCATTATCTTCATTAAGTTAGGTTTTATCAATTCCCACAGAGACAAAAGCATGCCCCCCACACATGATACACAGAAGGAGAGATGAAGGATAAAATACCCACCTGATGGATCAATGATCAACATTAAAACCTTGCGTGAGTATCAGGAACTCCACGGAACGTGATCAAGGAAAACTTCGAGGGGTTACAACTCGTCGGGAGGAAGGGTACTCCAAGAACAGGGTGATAGAGAAAAATAAACGAAGGGAGAAGCCTTTAGGTTATAAAGGCTGAGGTACAACATTCTCGAGATGGTTAATATGCATAATGAAAAACTCAAAACCACGTAAGAAGCAGGATCATGGGTTGACCATGCTTCTGTGACACCCCACACGCACTTAAAAGGTCCCCGCCTTTCGGGGTGGTTTAAAACGATGCACACCTCATGGTTTTTCATCTAAGGAGGGTACCTCACCAATTATTTAACTGAAACGCCATTAATGGCCATTAATGGGCTTTAACACAGGCCTAAAGGGGTCACAACATGGTTTAAAAACCAATTTTCTTAAAGAGGCGGCACTATTGGAAATCTCGTGGGGGGTAGGTGAGAGCTACAGGTAGCCTGGGGAAACTGGTACCCCATTTTCACCGGTAGGATTGGTCTACCGGTAGGCCGAGGCTACCGCTAGGAGTCACCAAGAAGTTGGGATGGCCTTCCAGACCACCCAGAACACCTCAAACCTCAGTTTTTTACCATGTAATGGACCCCAAAAACCGAGGCCATTACATGTAAGGGAATCCAAGAACAAAACAAGAGTGTACATGGGAGGAAATCCCAATCTTGAAAAATAGGGAACACTAGAGGAAATCCCAAGACCGAAACAAGAGGGTACACAGTAGGGAATCCCAAGCCTGAAGTAGGTAAACATGTGATTATCCCAATCCTAACACGTTACAAAAGTATTATTAGGTATCCTATTCACAAGGTTTTTATATTCTTGTTTTTCTACCACAATTCCATGTCTGGTTAATTTATTTTGCTTTAATGGAACATTCTATATATTTCATTATGATTCATGTATTGTATGATAAAAATATTTTTCCCAAAATTCATATTTACAATTTTTATGGTATATTCATCAAATTAACGTGATCATGTTCTCATAACATTATTGTAATTACATTCTAATAAATTCTCTTTGATTATCACACTAAAAATTTGATCACATAAATTTCTTAGGTTTCCCTTCCATAGATTTCAAAAAAAGAATTTCATATAGAAATACTAAGGGAGATATTTTGGGATACATTGATGATATATTACTAAGTTAGAATATTTTTTCTCCATGTTTCTAATGGAACCAAGACTAATTTGGTCTTTTGGAGTATTTTTTTAATTAATTATATAATTGAAAAAAATTAGTGTTAATATATGTTTTTACTATATCGTTATTGTTGTAATAAAATTGATTTTTTAGTTACCCATTGTAAATTAGCATGATAAAACCATTGTGAGAACTCTAAGGACTAACTATAAGACTAAGTATAAGGAGAAGAATATGAAAATGTCTTGGAATTTTGGTAAGGGATAAAGTGTGTGTTTTAGCAGATATAAGAACATGTTTAGATACTATAAGTGGATATGGATCTGGATCACATGTACATAGGGGTAGAAACTCTGATAATATGTCGTGGTCCGGACTCGATGTAATTTGGTACAAGTAAACTAGCCTTGCTACACACATGGTTTTATACTCATGGGGGGATATTCTCTTGGAATTCAAAAACACATCATGAACTATCATGAAGGATTTAATGATAATTATCCTATGAATAACATTGGATACAACTAAGGCTTCATAAATTAAGGATGGTGTCCTAACAAAGATATCCAATAAATGACTTTTAATGCTTATGTGCTACCCCTATATGATAATTATATCTTATTCTATACTTTCTGGTTTTATCCAATTGATGGAATCAAAAGGAATTGTATTAACATTGAATTTGACACACGATCTTTAGATGTTAAATAAAATGGGATGACCACACGGTTGAAGGATGTCGTGATCATTCATAATCAGTTTTCATGGAAATTAATCAAAATCATGTAACATAACCAACTCTCAGACTCTCCAAAGAATATAAGGAAAATTTGTTTTTCATATTTCATGTAATGGATACCCTGGAGGAATAAATATTCGGTTTACATTGTGTAAATAATGTTGAAATATTCACCTGTGTAAATGTGTTAGAGGAATAAAAATGTGATTTGACTTTGCAATAAAGGGAAATAATGAAATTAAATGGAAAAAATGAATGGACCAACTAACCAAATGGATGGGATTATTATCGTCCCTATGTCCAAATAAAATAATAAATGATTTATTCATGTAATTAATGGTCATTAAGAAAATTGATATCCTATGTTGAAATCTCATGAAGAGAATAAACTATGTGGCATGAGAAATGGTTATATTTCATTTGATGAAAAGAAAATATAATAAATGTGAAAGGAAATAAGTATTAATTATTTGAATGAGGTATAATTTTTATAAGTTATGGATTAAATGGAATAATAAATTTTTATATTTATTTGTATTCATTAATTATGTAGTATTAATGGTGAAATATGAATGGATTGTTCAGTTTATGTTTTTCCCTAAGGAATCACAAGATTAAATTGAATTTTTCTGATGGATGGAAAAGGTGATTTAATTAAAAGGAGATATTTCAGATATAGTAATATAACCCTTAATATTTTCATTAGGTTAATATAATGTTTTTGGGATAACATTAATTTTTATAGGAATATATAAATGGGATAATACTTATTACCTTCAAACTATATAAGGACCTTTTATGTTATCAAGTATAATCAATTTAGGATTTAAGAAATATATTGAATATACTTTGAAATAAGGAGACATGCATTTTTAAAATTATGATTTATGGTTATTTTGGTTATTAAAATAATTCATCAAAAATATATGATGGATTTATTAACCTATTTTAAATATAACAACCACGAGATACATTGTGATATATGGGGGATCAATGTTAAGTTGGTTTTTCTAACCTTATTTCCAATTATTTGTATTTTTATCTTTCAATGGGGATATAAGTATATCCATTTATGAAAATATTTAGTTTAATTTGGATGATTTTTGTGAGAATAATGTATTATCTCACCACATAAATATTTAAACATATTGTATAACATGTGACAAACATTTTTTGTAATAAAATATATGGAATGGCCTATTATTATATTTATGGATTTAATGATATTTTCATGGTTTTGGAAAGACACATACACCTTTATTTACTATAATAAAAGATGATGTGAAAGTTGATCAAGTTATTAAAAAGGATGATATTGTACTAAAAGAATTATGTATATCATCTCATGAAAATTCCACACCCCCGTAGAAATAATCTTGAAGAAATAAATATATCATAGTACTATCTTTTTTGATGAGTCAAACAGTAACATTAGTCATCGCAGATTTATGGATTTGTGTTGGTTAAAATTCTCTTGACCATGATATTTATCAACATCCTCTAGAATATGATAGTTTTATTTCTCTTTCTTGTCTTTTTTTTATTTTCCACCTATGTTCTCTCGGGAGGATACCCATCTATGTGATACTCAAGGTATCCTAATGGTTCAATTTTATTCAAAAGATGTTTTAGTATTCATTTTTATGATGTTTGTTTCTATTAAAGGATCCTAAATTTATTAAACCATTTATAACCCAAATGAATTTTGATGGTGAAATTAATATTAAGGGTGAAGAATGTAACATGCCATGTTTTTTAAAAATATTGTTTTTCATAATAATTTATTCATTTTGATATTTTCAATTTCCAATACAATTAAAATTGATTATTATCTTAACAATGAACCATATTTGGATTACTTTACATACAACTCATATTTAATAATGAACTACACGCAACATAAATTTTAGCTTTCTCTACAAGGAATGGTGAGGATATCTTATGTTACACACACTAATGGCTTTCCTTAATGACCTGTATAACACGCAAGACCATGTTTTACCAACTAATAATATATTATTAAAATATTGTTATTAAATATATTTAGACATGACAATGATATTAATCTAGTATCTTTTAATTTTAGTATACAACTTAGGAAAATATATTTTTTACATAAATATTAAATGAATTCATTAGTTATAGTGAACCAATTGAAATAAAAATGTAATATTTTTATAGAAACTATTTTAATGATCACTATGATATTGTAACAAAAAAAATTAAATTCATTACTATTATTTAGTGATATTAAAATAATATATATATTATCATTATATTAAATATTTTAGATATTAATCAAATATATTATATAAAAATAATATAATAACAAACCAAATAGTACACATAAAAACCTCTATTTTTATTAAGGCATATTTACCATCTTTTGAAAGTGAAATTATTTTAATTATTAATTTTGGAACATATATAAATTTAATATTTAAAAATAACTTTTATTTTTAAAATAGATTCATGAAAATTATGTTAGGGTGAACTTTTTGTAATCCAATAGGATGTTTTATTTTTTAATGAGTAGTGATAAACAACAAAATTTAACTCAAAGTATTTTTTCATCTAATTTAATTCCAAGATAAAATAATATTTTTATTTTATTTTATTTTATAATTAGATAAAAATTATATAAATAATACAATTGTGTTCATTGGAATCAATTTTTCATTGCATTTTATTGTATAAACCTATCATTATTTTGAACGTTTTTACATTAAAAATCTAAATTGTCATCATGTCTATGTGATTAAATTTAAATTAATTTAAATCTCATATGTAATTGGAATTTAGAAAAATTTACTCCATATTTGGAATAAATATAATTTATAATATATATAAATATAAACATAGTTTTTTAACTAAATTTTAGTGAAGGAAATTTAATTTTATTAAATTGATTAAATTGGAATAAAGCTCAATAAGGAAATAAACCGTAAACATAATGCGTAATATGAAGTTGAAAATTGTCCAAAATACATTGTATATAAATATTTCTAACCTATAATACCTTTAATCTATTTTCCATCATTATTAGAATCACTTTCAACAAGAAAAATGTGGGAAAGGTTTTTTCCAAAATATTAGTAGAGTTTCACTCTTCATCCACTATAAAAATGCCCCCAATCAACACACATCTACACTACTACCAAAAAAGTTAATTTCGTCCAGTATATTATACATTAAATTAAATTAATACCTCAATTAATGCTTCATTTGTCCCATTTGGTTGAAATACATCGAAGGAAACTATTTGGTGCAAACCAAAAGGAGTTACTTGAATAAGAGTTAACATCCTTTCTCAAACACCTTTTTTTATATTCTTCAGGCACATCATAAAATATTCTAATTTCATGATAGTATAACCCAAAAAGTATCATAAATATACTATGGTTTTTTATGATAATGGTCCCTCCTAAATTGACACACACATCCATATAATTGGTAACCAACATACTATTTATGTGTAGAACGAACTACTGTCTCATGAAAAACAATGATAGATAAGTTTTCCATTACCACGTAACATGATGGAAAATATAATCAAAACTCTATTTATATAGGATATATATTATATTAAAAATTATTTTATGTTCATTTAAATCATATTTCTAGCGTACCCTTATGCTTTCCATCTTGTGTAATTATGATAATTACATTTTAGTAAGTGTGAAATAACGTTGGTGAAAGTGATATGATTCGTTCACACACTACATGAAATGTATTATGGATATGTTTTAAGAACCATTATGATATATATGAAATAAAATTTATAATATAAGTATATTATATACATTTACACATATATTTATTTTTTTATATTTCATTTAATAAGATATCAAAATGAAAATAGCATTCATGCATACGTACTGGCTACCATCTACGAGAACGATGTTTTACATTTCATAATTCTTTTTTAAACAGATTATTATAATAAAAATATACTTAAAAAATGATGTTTTTATCATTTTTTAAATTAATTAAAACATTATATTTTTATAATGACAAAAAAATAACAAACTATGAAACAAGCTGAAAACAACGTAACTAGTAACTAAAGCATAACCATAACATTAAATTGTTAACATGAAGCTTATATAACCTCATAATAAAACCATATATGGTGTTATTTATAATAATATAATTCATTAAAATATATATAATAAACATTCACTTAGTATATAGGATGTTTTAATGAGTACAACGTGTGTCAATACAAAAGCTAAGAGTATTTCATGTCACTCTTTTTTTCTAAGAGATACATGCCTTATTCACCAATACAATAGTATACGTGGTGTATATACTATACATAAATGTATTCAATGGATATTATACTTTAATATAGGGGTATTTATTTTATAAATTTATGATCTTTCTATCATGGGGAATAATTTTATAATGTTTCCAAATTAGTAAATTAATTTTGTCTCAATTTTTCGTCTTTGAGACACCTTCCATGCTGTATATGTATATTTTTATATGAGTAATAATCTAACATAAACATGTTATAATAATAATATAATTCATTTGAGTAAATTCTAAAGCTCCATGTGATTTCATATTCCTACATGGAGAGTATTATTCAAATTTATCATTATTGAGATTGTTTATGATCACACATTAATTAATGAAATATTATGACCCATATTTCAACAGAACTCATGAATTTTCTTATCCTCCATTTAGTATTTATGTTATCATTTATTATTACCATTTTTTCAATCTTTTTTATTTATGATAATACATATTTTTTTAGAAAATATTACATTACATACCTCTTCAGTTGAAAAGTTTTGTTTTTCAAAACTATGCATCCAAAAAAGGGATTATCAAAAAAGATTACTAATTTCTTATGAATATTAAAATAGTTTTAAACACTTTTTTATCTTTTACCAATACTTTTAAAGAATTATTATTGTCACTTCCAAAACAAGAATATTTTTCTATCTACTTTAACATGAAAAATCAATGTTAATTTTGACTCATATGACTTGTACGCATATATTTGTAATCATTTCATTGAGTTTTTAAAATAATTTTTTCATTGGAAAATTTTTAATAAACATTTGTTAAAAAAAATTTATAGAAATTGTTTGAAAAGGTTTTTATAGCTTCATTTATATGTTTATAAGGAAAAACTATTTTTAAATTGGTTTTAAAGATAATCTAAATTTTTTCAAAGGAAAATGGATTTCAAAATGTTTTAAATTATTTCTTTTTGATTTTTTTGGATTATTTTCTGGATAACGTTTTTGAAAAGGTTATACATCTATAAAGTAAATTTTCAAAGGATAGAGGATAATTTCCATGTGAATTGTTATAAAAATAACATTCAAAATTATTTCCCATCTACGATGAAATGCATTAGTGATACTCATGAGTTTAAATGAAACAATCATATGTTCCATTCAAATTATTTTTATGACTGTTTTAAGGATTGATGAAATGATTTTTATGAATCCCTCTTATTTTCATGATTTCTTAATTGAATAAATGGTTATGAATCCTATTTATTTTTTGATATGTCAATGAATTATTTCATGTTTTAGCACTCATTTAATTTAATTGGTTAAGATATTGTTATTTATGATTCTGAATACATGTTTTAATTATTTCATAAATAGATGGGAGTGACCTATATCTCTCTCTAATGCATTGGGTATTCATAAATGTTTTTTTTGAGTCCAAGGGTACATGAGAGGTAACCCAAAGCCAGAAACAAGAGGTTATATGGGAGGACTTCCCAAGTCCAAATAATAGGGTACATGGGAGTAAATCCCATGCCAAAAGTAAAGTGGTACATGTGAGGGAATCCCAATCCTCAATCACGTACGCTAGTGATTATCCCAATACTAACATGATATAACATTCTTAATAGTAAGCCTTGACATATGGTTTTTAATTTATTAGGTGTCGGACACAATTCGATGTCATATTGTAATATTATATTTCAATGGATCGTCTTTACAATTTAATTATAATTCATGTATTATAAACTATAAATAAGTATCCAATGATTCATGTTTGTCATTTTTTATGGAGGTTATGTTCTTATAATTATCATGATCAGATTCTCATAACCATATTTTCATGATATGCTTATTAATTTCATTTATTTACCCATACTAATAATTTTAGATCACCAATATTTTATGTTTCCCTTCCCCATGTCACGAAGAATGGTTTTTATGTAGATATACCTAGGGGGATCTTTGTGGGAGATATATATTATATTTCACTAAGATATAAGATTTTTGCACGATGATTTCAAAGTAACAATACAATTATGATTTTTTGAATATATTATTTTAATCATTTATGTATTCCTCAAAAGTTATGTAGTATGAATGATTTTTATAATTGGGTTTTTATTGTAATTTTTTAAAATAGAAATTTATGTAACCCATTTATTTTCTATGCGTTAATAATATTTCAAGGAGATTTTTATGTAGCCTATTAGTTTTCTATGGGTTAATCTAGTTTGAAATATATTGTAATAGAAAAAATTTCTTCTACATTGGGTAACCAAGATTCAAATATAATATTATAGATCCCATTTTCTTATACATGTTATAATCATGTTATGAATATAATATAAAAAAATTAAAATAGTTTATGGTGAAATGGGTTCTCTATATACTTTATTTATTATAATGTTCTTGTAAATTGTTTATAATGATGGGTGGTTTCATTATAAACATTGTAAGTATGGTTCAATTAAAAACCAATTGAAGGTTTTTTTTATATTAACCATGGGTGGGTGGTTCTATGATAAACAACATTTGGTTGGGTTCGTGATAACATTCCAATGCATTAGGTCTCCGGGAATGGAATTAATCCATATTCATTATTTAATTTGTAAGAAGTGATGTAAGGATTATTTTCCACGATATAAATTCGTTTTAGATATGAATATTATGGTTTTTTAATTTTTATTATGAACAATATTAATATTGAATGAATCTTGATCACATATTCTGGTAACCATTTCATTTATTAATTCTTTATTACATGTTTTCCTGTTCAATGATATAGGTATTGTTGGGGATGAAAATTATTATGTTATACTAAAAAATATTGAATATTTCATCACACCTTTATGCTCTTCATATGATCATTTATTACATTATATTGTTAATTCATATGTTTAACTTTATAGAGTATTCGAGCTCGCTCTTATTATGATTCAATTTTCCCATTTTATAAATAATGAGGTTGAATGAATTTTGTCTAGAAGGAAATCCTATGGATAATGATGATACCCTACTGTGGAATATGAAAATTTGGGTATATTGTGAGATTTTGTTCATATTTTTGAACTTGTTTTTTTAATCCATGGTGTTAAGTGTATATCCTAATTCTATAAAACTATAAACCTAAAAGGTAATTGAGGATGTAAGTGATAAAATATTTTTTATTGATGTTTTATGATTAGAGTGGATAAAACCAGGACTCCTTCATATGTATCAAAGATAAAAATGAAATGTTTATGATTTTAGCACAGAATCTAGATGTTCAGGTTCCAGGATGTTATATAAGGTGGATGTATCCATGCCACCTTCATCTATACCTCTGGAATATGAGAAATTTCCTCGACCCAAAAAAGATGAATCTAGATATCTCGTTAAAATGGGATCACATTAATAATCCCATTTGAGTATTGTGTCATGTGATTATCATGACTTCTCGCAATTGGGTGACATCTATCACCAATTTAGTAATATTACATGTGTCTAACACATTCAAGGGGTTATAATGAATTAAAATATTCTCACACTACTGTGATGGATTCTGTTTATGTCCTACATGCACTATTATATAAAAATATAAATAGATTTAGGTGATGTTACTATATAATTTATAATAACTAATCATATTTATTCAATAGATATTAGGATCTATAGTAATTCAGCTTTACTATCAAAAATAAATTAAGCACAGTACAAAAATTAAAGATGTTAGATGGTGAAATCAAGCATGGTCATCTAAATTATTTATATTACAATTAAATGTTGGTTTACATGATTCATGAATGATTTATTTTCAATGATATTATATAAATTTTAGTCAATAAGTATCATTTGTCACTAAAATTTTCAATTTCAAGAGTTTATTTAATATCAACCATTATTAGAGAATAAATACAAAGTAATTGGAAAATGACTCATAAGGTAACTCAAAATAGATAGATTAATCCAAGATTTATAAATATATGTATCTTTTTGTTACATCCAAACATTCTATGGTATGTTTCTATTTGAACAATACAATAACTTTCATTGTACAAAACTTTGAGTTTTAGCACACAATGACTAATCAAACTAGTCGTTTAAAAAGTAGTTATGAATTGTAATACACAATTTCTGTAATTTTATAATTTTATTTAAAAACTAGACTTGATTTTTTTATTCAAAATATAAAAATTATCTTTGGATGAATTTTTGGTATTTTTATAAAAACATTCAATTTCTGATGATTATTGAAAACATTTCAATATTATATAAAATTGACTTTTTATTTAAATAAATATTTTTTATTTAATTATATTTTAATTTAAAAATATATACATATTACCTATATTAATCCAATTGAATTCATTGGAGACATTTTATAATAATAATAGATGTATATCATTTTATTGAAAATTTTACCGTATTTTACCAACCATCAAGGTACATTTGCAAATCTACATAAAACATAATTTTACAACTTCTATGAATTGAATTTAACAAATCAGAGAGGCATGATAGAACTTAATAATTAATTTGTTATTCAATAAGTTGAAAACATATTTTGGTGAATAATAACTTTTGAATATTATTTAACAAGGTTAAAATCAAATAGATTAATTAATGATAAAATGATATAATAATTACCCCAACACATTTCATAATTCTATTGGATAAGTTTATATAGACCAAAATCAACCTTATTAATAAAATATGATACTTTTTAACCACATTTATTAGATTAGTACATTAATAATATTTTATTTAAATAAGAGTTAAAAGTGTTAAATTCATATTTTAATGACTAATCCATTTTAGAACAAGGGCTATACGTAATTTAAATTCCACTACCCTAAATTCATCAAAGAGGCCATACATTGAATATAAATCCAAACTGTGGAGCCCTTTTGTTCTTATAAAAATGAAGAACCCAAAGAAGTGGTAATTATTTCATCAACACATTCAATGAACATTTCATCTTACAATTCCACATTATTTAATTTTTTCATACCAAAAAAATAACTACATCACATTCTACATACATTGACATTATTATAAATATAGTAAAACCCTATTCCTTAATCAATCCTTCATATGAAGGATAATTTAACCATATGTGTGTATGTATGGCCTACCGTACCTATGTAATGGTGTGGTATGTTATTCATCACTTCATTATTTGTATGGGTATAATAATGAGTATTATTGATGTAAATAATACATATATCAGGTTAATGATTCTTTATATATTATATAACATCCAATTACATACTATTTATCCAAAAATACAGTGATATTGTCGCTCATGCATATGTACGACTTTCTGTGTCCATGATGAAATGATATTTCATTCCTCATTGTAAACACTAAAGAATAATTTTTTTTGATGACTAAAAATTGTTTTTATGAAAATAATATAATTATTGATAATAATAAAATATATCATATACATAAAAAACATGAATTTAATAACAAAACATATAATGTCAAATGAATTAGTTGACACCCAAAAAAATGGTACTGCTGAAATATTATTAACACAACATTCTTAAAGGATCATTTATGATATCATATTTATGTCTGTGGTTCTTTTATAATTTAATAAAAATTAATTAACCATTATATTAGATGTTAATATACCCACTACTAAGGAAATGAACAAGTTAAGGGTTAATCTTACAATCTCATCATTATCTGAGGTTGTTTATACGTAAGTATCTACTAGGCCTTCTTTATCATCCACATCCATGTTTCATAAAAATTTATTTCAAAACATTTTTTATATTTATTATACTAATGGTTAATGTCATTTATACACTTTCTTTACTTTTATAAAATTCATTTAAAGGAATATTTCTATCATTTTCCAAACAACATAGTTTATGACCTATTTAAAAAATTTAGGAAAGAATTATTTTAACTTATGAGGAAGGTGCGGCCATTTTACGCTTCTATAACACATTTAAATATTCCCTTGAAATCATATATGAATAATTTCAAAATTAATGTTGTCCTTTCATTAAAATGATTTCTAAGTAGAATGATGTATTTCTCCCAAATATTTTTTGAATTTATTTCATCTTTGTAAACATCCATTGTTCAATTCTACATTTGTTTGAAGTTGATTTAATATGACATAATCTTCTATATTATATTGATGGTTTTGTTATATGTTTTATTATAGATGTTCTATTTTTATACCATTCATGGATTATGTTTAAAGTATTAACATTTCATATACTAGTTTTAATAAGAAATTTTATTTTATTTTTTATAATTCTCATATGTGGAATGCATTGGATGTAGTAAGTGATGGGAGGGGACTGCTATCACCCCTCAATTCATAGGTAGGTCTCATGAGAAAAATTAGTTTATGTGCACAAGGGATTGAAAAAAAATATTTTTAGGATTGGAATGAGGGATTGACAATGTGGTTATGCTGCCTGGAACTACACATTCAGTCATTATGATATTATCTATTGATATTACATGTGATTATTAGAGTTTTAGAATATCCATGTGACTATGTAAATGGAATTATTTTATTTATATTTTCCATATTATGATGAAGTATAATTTTAAATGTCATGTGTTTTATTCTTATAGATTTCCATCAATGTTTTTGATTATTTATGAAATTTTTTCCTATATTTTTATCCTCACTGAACATCTAACCTAACCCCTTTATTATGTTTTATTTTCCCAAGTATGTGAAGTAGAATATTATGATTAACCTATAGGGGTAGGCTATGGTATATGAGTGTGTTATATAGTGACACAATTTTTCTTTTCCATTTCCTAATGTAATGTGAAACTTAATTATATACTTTGTACTTATAAGAACACTAAACAGATATGGCATTTAGGATTTGATATCTTATGATTATGACAATGATATGTAATAATTAATGGACTCTATGTAACATGGCTCTGATCATTATATTTGGTATTATAGGTTGTTTAGTACAATCCATGGAAACATGATTTAAAAAAACATTGAGTAGTGAACATTACCCTATGTAGATTTTAAGGATTTTTATAGAAGAACAAACAAACATTGATATTATGTGTGTTTTATAAAGAATACATCCATATCTAGATACTACAAGTGGACGTGTTTATAGAACACATGTACCTAGGAGTGAAAACTCTTACCTGGATTTTCAGGCTTAACTTGGTACATCCTGGTACAAAACAATGGTACTTACTGTGAAACTGGTTTGACACTCCCATGAGAAATTTATAGGATAATTCACATTTTCAATACATATCATTATGAAGGATTTATTTGTAAATACTTATTCAAAGGAAATATTTTTATGATTATGGATTATGTATATAAATTGTTCAATTCATGTTAGGTATTTTACATGTTTGGAATTATGTATTGTGATTCCTAAAAAAATCTAGTGTTTTCCATGGATTATAAATGATGGATACTGTAAGAAATGGAAACCTTATAAACACACATAATAAATGTAGAGATTTACCTCCAAATAATGATAATTATAGTGGGGCTAGTGATTCAACTTGTTTAGAAGTGCTTATAATTATACTGGTACAACTCCCTCTCATTATGAATAATAACCTTTCCAGTTTGGGGCTCCCTAATCCAAAACACGGAGGATCAATGTTAGAAACCCTCATGAGGTAGAAACCACCATCATTCAATGCGACTACAAATCCATTTGTATTTGTTCAATGGATATGTTCCTTAGAGAAATAATTTCCTACTTTGGGGAGTAGCTAAAGGGAAAAAGTTGTCCTCGAAGATTATAACCTTACAGGAGATGAAGATAAATGACGGACTTTATTTAAAAAAAATATTGATAAAGAAGTATCGAATATTGAATGGATGGAGATTAAAGAATATTTCTTATAAATATACTTTCCACGTGAACATTGACAAGATATGGAAAGGAAATTATTGAGACTAAGGAAAAATGAGTATGAGATTGTCGCAAAGTATGAGGATAACTTTACAAGGATATCAAGTAATGCTTCAGATTATAAAATAAAAACAAGAAGTAATATTGAAGTATTATTTGATTGGTGAAAACCACTTCTCCATCGAGCATTATTCTCTCAATTATTATGGTCGTACTGGGATATAGTCTCATGCGCTATAAAAACGAAAAATAAATTCTCAATGTATTATGAATTTAAAAAAATAATGAGAAAAAGAGATTTGATGAACACTCTGGAAATGGAAATAAGGTGAAGAAGGGAAAATTTGATTTTATAATGTTTAGTAAATGTGTGAAAAACACCCCATAATATTCTTGATGGGAATTAGAGGTTGTTACTAGTGTTGTGAAAAATTCCACCAGGCTCGTGATTATAATGAGAAGAAGGTGGTAGTAAATATTGAGTGATAAAACTGTAAAAAAACGAGGAATTATGAAAATTAATTTCCTAAAAGTCAAGGAGAAATACCTAATAAAATAAAATGGGAGAATGTTTAAACATATACGATAACTACGACTGAGTTTGAAGTTACTAATAACGTGGTTGAAGGTAAATAAATTGTTTCGTCAAAATTAGGCAATGCTTTATTTGATTCTCAGTCATGGAATTCATTCAGATCTTCCAATTTTTCAATGAATATTAGATATTTACAATATCAAATATCACATGAGTTGTCTCCAAATTATCCTAAGGGAAGTATCATTGCAACAAGTTGTTTTCATTCAATTACTGATATGGCATATAAACATGATTTATCTTTTGATCTAATTATCATAACCATGATGTAATTTGATATAATCCTAGGTATGGATTGGATTTCAGACCATGATGATAAAATTTATTATAAAAATAATGATGTTACATTTTTTATGATGATAAAGAATACCTTATCTTTAGAGTAGAAACATCACCATATGACTCTCATCTAACTCCACCCCTAGTAACTATACTAAATTCATTTATTTGGAATTAATGTATTGAAATAACTCTATTTTATGAATTAAATGTCAAAATATAAGATGTACCTATTGTGAAATAATATGTTGATTTATTTCCAGAGGATTTACTAGGACAACCTCCAGAATGAGAAATTGAGTTTTCTAGTATCTTAATTCTTTGTTAAAGTCCCATATTGAATAAACCTTATAGAATGTAAAATGTGGAATTAGTGAAGATAATGAAACATCTAGATGAATTTAGTAATAAAGGATTTATTTTCCCTATTGTTTCTCCATGGAGATCCCATGATCATTCTATTACGTAAAAAGATAGTTCTATGAGGTTTTCCATTTCATATAAAGAGATGGAGGCTATAACAATAAAGAACATGTATCCCCTAATTCTCTTTAATAATTTATTAGATCAACTTCATAGTGATAAAAATTTTTCAACAATTGAATGTCAATATGGATATCATCAGTAATTTTTAAAGAAGGAATACATTCTAAAGACATCATTACATATCAGGTATGTGCATTACATGTTTAGAGTAATGCCTTTTGGACTGTCTAATAAACCCTCTTCCTTCAAAAATATTCTGAATAGTGTTTTCAATGAATATATTGATTAATTATTAGTGGTTTTTTATTTTTTATATGTTTTTATACTCGAAAAGCTACGAAGATCATGAAAATCAATTATGAACTATTATAACGACTCTTAGGACAATTTAATTAAATGGGAAGTTTAGCTAGTGTGAATTATGGCTTAAGAAGATTTATTTTCCTATCTATATTGTCTATAAGGATGTAATCTCTATTGAGCCTTCATAGAAAAGGGAAATCCAACAATGGACAAGACCGATGAGTACAACTGAGGTACGAAATTTTATTGGTTCCATAGGTTATTATCAACATTTCGTATTGAATATTGCCTAATTTGCTAACCCATTAACATACATAACTTGTAAAGTGGGTAAATTTGTCTGTGTAAAAAATTTTGATGAATGTTTTTATGAATTGAAGAGAATATTATTCAATTCTCTTACCTTGACTCTATCGTCAGGGAATGATGGTTTGTTATTTATAATGATGATTAAATGAAATGAAATTGTTGTGTCATTTTGTATAATGATAGATTTATTACCTATGCATCATGACAGCTACAAATTCATGAACAAAACTATCCCACTCATTATATTGAGTTACCAGCTATAATATTTGTTTTGTAGATATCTAGACACTATGTCTATGGTGATAAATGTTAGATATATACAGATCACAAGAGTCTGAAGTATATTTTTACAAAGAAAGAACTCACCGTGAGGAAAATATGATGGCTCTAACTACTCAAGTATTATGATTTCACAATACACTACCACCATGGGATGGCAAGTAAGGTGGAAGATTCTTTGAGATAAAAGGATCATGGAGTTATGAACAAGATGGGAGTTTAAAGGTATTAGATGTACATGTATCTAGTAATGTTGGATATGGGAATAATCATAGAAGTTGAAATTTAAATATTTTTTCAAATCATTTTCAAACAATATTTTTTGTAACAACCCAAGCTTCCTCAGTATGTTTCCTTTCGAATAATGCAATGGCGTGCATTGTACGCAATTTCGAGATTTTAACACACCATAACTAATCAAACTAGCCGTTATGAATAGTAATACCTAATTTTTGAAATTTTATAAATTCTATCTCTAAAAATGGACTTCAATTTTGGATTCAGAATATCGAAATTAGCCTAGGGTGAAATTTTGGTACTTTTCGGATAACTTTCATATTTTGATGAATATTGAAAATTACTAAATTTTAATTAAAAACAACTTTTTTAATCAAAATAATTAATAGTGATAAATTATGAATTTGAGTGGTTTTAAAGTATATTTATAATATATTTTTAACATGTAATACAATTCGGGTCATTTAACATAATTTTACATTTAAAACAGAAATAAACAAGTGACAATCTTTTGATAGTTATTATCTCTAAAAAACACGCTTTTTGTTTTAACAACGAGAATTAATTTTAAATTAATTTCTGCAACTTCTGTGTTTTGAATTTGGAAAAATGGATTCCATATTTGGAATTAGGATGTTCAAATTGTGTAAATAGGTAACTTTTATTTTTAAACATTTTGGATAATTACTTCGGTAAATATTTTATTTACCATGGTTAAAGGGTAAATCCGGTAAACAAGGGTTAAAAACTAATATTATAATAATACTAAATTACCCTAAAACGTATCTTAACACTATTGGTTGATACATGGTCGACCATGGGAATCCATGGGTCGATTTTGGGACCCCATGGATCCACTTGTAAGTGATAATGACACTTTATTTTAATTAAGTTAAAATAAATACAAAAATGACACAAGCATATATCTTTTAACAAAACAATTGATACAGAGGGTTATATATGTTGGATTTTATATTATAAATATTCATTAGAAAGATAAAAAGATTTCCTACATAATGATATTTTATTTATTATTTTTAGACATTAAATAATTTAATTTATTTATGACACAATTATGATGAATTAATTACTTTAATAGTGAAAAATTAAAATAATTGATATTATAAATACACAAATAAATATAATATGAAACTTTTAATGAATTAACATAATTTTATAGGATAATATGATATATTAGTATTGATTTAATGGACTTTTTGTGAAGTAATAAATCTGTTATGAGTTTCACAAAAATCAACTATTGAATAGTGTCAAAATTGACAAAAAAGAGTTCTTAAAACCAATATTATATTATTAATTGATATTAAATTCCTAAAAATCTAAGGTTCAGCCAAGAGACTTATATAATTATAGGTGCATCATTAATGGACCACTTGGGGGTATCTTGGATGTATATAGTACGTTTATTAACCATATAATATAAAAATACAAAGAGACATTGTAAAAGTGAAACTAATTAACTAAGAGTTAATACTTAAAGATAAGGTTAATATAATGACCCAAACCTGTCTAAATTCTATTGGTTGAGTTGTTTTCGACCCATCCCCACCTTAAAATTTAAATAATAAACTTTTGATCCATTATAAACCGAATATGAATTTATTATAAATTAATATTTCTAGCTTTTCCAAAGGTGCCCCTCACCCCTCTTATAAAAGGGCACTCCTCCTTCTCATTTCTTCACACCTTCAAAGCCCTTTGGTTCGGCCAAACCCTTACCAAATACTATCTCAACTTCCCTGACTACAACCTAGAGGCCATAGTTTGATCATAAAGACAACCTAAGGAGCCCTTTTGATCAAATCAAAAGGAAGAACCCGAAGAAGAGGTAATGTTTTCACCACCCCTTTTCAAGTTCCTTTCTTCTTCCACTTCCTCTTTCTTTGTTATTAACATTATAAAATAATAACTCTAGTATCATATATATACTGTGATGTTATTATAAATATGGTACAACCATATTCAGTATTCTATCCATCCTTTGAATAACATGTCACCATACGTGCGTACGTACGACTTACCGTCTCCACGTCGTGGTGTAATTGTTATTCAATTTATTATTATTTGGATGGGTATAATAATGATGTGTAACTCATTTAAATAATACATATAACATGATAATTATTCTGTATATATGATATACCATCCAATTATATATTATTTTAATATCAAAAGAATGATATTGTTGCTCGTGCGTACATACGGACTACCGTCTCCACGAACGCAATGAGATTCATTCTCCATCATATCCATTCAAGTATAATTATAATTTGATGATTTAAAAATAGTATTTAAGGACTTGATATCATTCTGGATATGAATAATATACATCCCATTAATAATGAATATGTCTCACATAACAAAGAATATAAAGTAAAATGAACCCATTAACAACAAAAATGACGATAATTCTAAGATATTATTAACAAATCAATGTTAAATGATCATATATGATATCATATTAAATTAAATTATTCTTGTATAATTCAATAACAATTATTTCATCATTATACAGGAGGTTAACCTACCATCAACCAAGGAAAAAGTACAAAGTAAGGGATTTTCTTATCTCACTTTCAATTCCGTGAGATTTCCATTGTTCGCCACTAAATTATTGAAAGTGGTGTATTGTGTACTGCCATTTGATATATATTAACATGATTCTCTTTATATTCATTTTATTCTGTAAGTCATTTGGTGGTTATTAACGTTTGGCCATATGACTCAGTTTATTAACGTGGTAAGGAGTTTCTTATCTCACTCTTAATTTCGTGAGAATTCCATTGTTCACCACTTATTTATTGCATGTGGTGTATGTGTACTGCCCATGATTGTATTCATTTTGTAATATACTTTAATTTATGGGTATTTACATCATCATTGTATGATCCTTATTTCATGTGTGCATGTTTCATAAGTTACCAAATGGATAAGGGAATTTGAAATTTCAATTTCCAATTATTCAGCTTTACGCAAACTTCATTGATTATTTTACTCTGAGATTATGTGCGGAATTACTATTCATTTTCTCATGTCATATTTTCCACTCCTCTTTGTGAGGATATAATTTTGATACACATAATCACTCCATTGATAAATTCTCAAGTGATCGGTATGAACTTGATAAGAGTAATTTTAACTCAATCTCCATTTGTTGAGTTAAATATCCAATTCATTGGTGTTGTTTTTACAAGAATATGTGTGAATGTCATTTGATTGATTTACCCTAAATATCCAATCATATTGAGTGTATTTATATTTTTCACACATAATTATGTCGTTGATTTATCCTTAACCTAAGGATACGACCTTTATGAGAGATTTCATCTCAATTTAAATTCCCTTGATTCTTCTTTGTTGTTATACACAAAATCACTTTTATGTGGTGTATATAATGTACTTTGACATAGTATATCAGGAATCACTTTATTCTCATGATATTACAATGTTTTGATTAGCTCAATTATTTGTATTCAAGTGTCGCTCTTTTGGTTAGAATCTCTAACTAAAATTCCATTTTTAAATATTTTAAAGACTTATTCTTCTAAATATTTCTCATTAATTTCCATGTTTTAAAAAATGGTTTTAAGGATTTATTTATATGGACATTAAAGTTTTAAAATTAAAACTCCTTTTAAAAGTTTCAAAGTGGTATGGGACACTTTGATTCAACAATCTATTTTTAAATGGCTTCTTGACAAATAGTGTGACTTTTAAATGTTTTCAAGAAACGGGGGATATTTCTCTCAAATAGTTTTGATGATTATTTTCATCTATGTCAACATCCTTCATTATTTTTGATTGAGGTTAATGTGATACAATACAATCTTCCATATTGTATCAAATTAGTTATATTTGACTGTGGATGTTCTATTTTTATACCATTCATGGTTTGTGGTTAAAGTATTGACATTTCGTATGCTAGTTTTAATACGAATGTTTATTTTATGCTTAAACCTATTAATATGAGGAATGCATTGGACTTAATAAGTGACGAGTGGAGCCCGCTATAGCTCCTCGATGCATCGGTAGGTTTCATGAGACAAACTAGTGTTTTGGCACAAGGCCTTGGCAAAATCTTATTTGTAGTCTTGGCACGAGGCCTTGGCTATGTGGTTATGATAGTCTGGCATTATGCATTCCATCATTATGAATGTGGTTATTGATATTGCATGTGATCATTCGACTAGTAGAATATCCATGTGAGTAAGTAAATGACATTATTTTATTTTATCTTTTCCATTTTATGCTGAAGTTCAAGTTTAAAAGGCTTTTGTTTTAGTTATAAACTTCCTTAAGTGTTTATGCTTACTTATGAAAGCTTATGCTATAATGTTATCCTTACTGAGCATCTGAGCTCACCCCTTTCAATGTTTTATTTTTCCTAGGATTATGAAGAAGTAATTTATGAATGACCTACAGGGATAGTATGAGGGGATATGAAGACAAGATGTTTTTTTATGAAGTAATGTAAAATTTTATGGATGTATCTAGTGTTTCCAAGGCTACTAAACTAATCGGTCTTTAGAGATTTGATATTTATTGTGATCATGCCAATGTTATGTAATAATGCACCGACTCTGGGTAACTAGGGTCGGGGCGTTACAGTTGGTATCAGAGGAAGTTTAGTACAAACCTTGGAGGCTAGATTTAGATAAACTCAGATTAGAGCACGTAGACCTAAGATGGACTTTGAGGATTAGTATAAAAGAACTTCCTAGAATTTTGGTATTGTAGAGATTTTGTGAGTTTTCTAAGCAATACATCCTTGTCTGGATACGAGCAGGTAGAGGCGGCTCTGGGACAGATGTACCTAGGGGTAAAACCCGAAAACACCGCTTTGAGCTAGACTCGAACGGGAACTGGTGCATGACAACGGGCCTTGCTGCACTCTTGGTTACGACACTCCCGGGGGATATGCCTAGGATAATTTACATTTTCATTACAAACCTATTTAAGTAATATATATATAAGATGAGAGTAAATGACCTTGGTTAATCCTAATATGTTTCAAATTGAGAATATGGTTACATTTTAATCTCTAAATGATTTTACGACTACTGTTACTCACACAATGCTTTCTAGTTTTAGTCAATTGCTGGATTCCAAGGAAGTCATAGTGACTTTGAGAATGATGTACAGGGTGGGAACTGTGGTGGCAATGAGCAACAAAATGGAATGTTGATAGGTGTAAAAGATATCGTCTTTATGCCAAATCAGTTTTCCAAAAATATGATCAACAACATATATATTAACCAACTCCCAGACTCAACAAGGAAGAGAAAGGTGATAAATGATAAGAGCTACAGCAATGGAGACCATGGAGAAAAGAAACCTCAATTTTCATCATGCCGGAAATGTGGAAAGAGACACCCAGAAAATTGTCTCAATGGGACAACGAAATGTTTTACGTGCAGGAAGGAAGGACATAAAGTGACGAATTGCTGAAGAAAAATGAAGAGTACTATGGAAGAAGATAAAAATGGTCCCATGAGTCCATTTACAGTCATTTGCCGTAAATGTAGGGGACCTGGAAATTACCCAAGTGAATGTCCTATTCTATAAGATATTTTCTTGGTCAAAGAAGAAGCTATGTGGAAATAAATGGTTGGAGAAAAATTTAAAAAGTATTATCACTCCTTGTTGATGGGTTTACTTTTGAATAATTTTCACTTGTATTTGTAACCCCGTAGTTTTCCATGTGAGAATGATATTTGAGGAAGAATTGTCTCTTCTCTTGTGGATATAGGTATAAATAACCATTTGGTTTTATATGATCATTGGGGTTTGAGAAAATTATAAGTTATTATAATTTGGGATGAAAATTCAAGGTATGATATAACATTTGTGGTTAAATTATGTTATTTTGATGAATTTATCTCATTTTGGTAATATTATAATATATAGTTTTTGAGAAAGGACAACACGTAGACCGTGTGACAACCCGTCACGTCGGACAAAGCTATGGGAATTGAACCCACAACCAAAGTGCGATTGGGATTTATCACCTACCACTGGACTACGTGATGTCCCTAGTTAGTGTGAATTTTTTTTAGTTAAATGATTTTATTGATCAATAATAAGTTGATTTGGGTTCTTATGTCTTATCAAATGAATACCCTTGGTATAGGAAAATGATTTGGTGATTAAGTAATAAATGTTATTTTGGTAGATGCTCGCTTTGTTGAGAACACTATATACCCAAGGAAAATAGAATACAATGGGGTTTCATTTGTAGAGTAATGGTGGATTTTTATCTACGTTTTTATTGTGGATTTATAGTGATTTGGGTTATTTATAGAAATGATTAACGTATAACAGAGAATATGTGATGATGTTAATTACTTTTAAGTCTGTGACATTAAGAGTATTTGATGTCATTTGGAGATAAAATTTAACATGGGAGACTACATAATCAAATTCTTCTATGTTTTTGGTTTCAATATTAGTTTGGATTATATTGAAGGATTTTAAAGACAATTTATTATTGAATGGTATTTATTTAACTTTGGAGTATTGTTGGTTTAATTTTAGAAATTAAGGTTAGTGCATATTTATCTCAAGGAATATACTTTTGGGGGATCATTATAACATTCACTAACCATTTTGGTTTTGATTAATCTTCAAAGACAATGTAAATGTATAGTTTATCCTACATGGATCATGTGATTCTATAGAAGTTTATTCTAGCTCTTCCAGTGTGACCAAGTCTTCTTGAATATTCATCGTTTAAAAAAAATTGAGTTAGTGGTGGAAATTTATTAAACAATGAAACTCTACTTAAAATGTAAGTATATCTCTTAATGTTACTAGTCAATATCATAAATGAATTCCTCATCCTTATGTAATGAAACTTAAAAAAAATGTTGTCCGTTTACTTTTCTACTAGGAGACTAATGGTCATTTGTCCCAACACAAGTTTGTGGTTTTCTTATTGTTAACTTTCTCCTGATCATGATTTCTATCCCTCTCCATCAGAACATGACACTTAGTTTATCATCCATATCCATGTTTTCCTACATGGAATCCTAGTATGGGTTATCTTGGATGACCCTTATACCTCTCTTTCATTCTTTTAAAGTGATAGTTTTATTGACTCTTTTTCTGATGTGGGACTTTCCATTATATTCCCAAGAAAAATTTTAAAAATTGTGAGGACGCAATTTATTGAAGGAGGGGAGAATGTAACACCCCAAGCTTCCTCAGTATGTTTCCTTTCGAATAATGCAATGGCGTTCATTGTACGCAACTTTGAGATTTTAACACACCATAACTAATCAAACTAGCCGTTATAAATAGTAATACCTAATTTTTGAAATTTTATAAATTCTATCTCTAAAAATGGACTTCATTTTTGGATTCAGAATATCGAAATTAGCCTAGGTTTAAATTTTGGTACTTTTCGGATAACTTTCAGATTTTGATGAATAGTGAAAATTACTAAATTTTAATTAAAAACAACTTTTTTAATCAAAATAATTAATAGTGATAAATTATGAATTTGAGTGGTTTTAAATTATATTTAGAATATAGTTTTACCATGTAATACAATTTGGGTCATTGAACATAATTTCACATTTAAACCAGACATAAACAAGTGACAATCTTTTGATAATTATTATCTCTAAAAAACACGCTTTTTGTTTTAACAACGAGAATTAATTTTAAATTAATTTCTGCCAATTCTGTGTTATGAATTTGGAAAAATGGATTCCGTATTTGGAATCAGGATGTTCAAATTGTGTAAATAGGTAACTTTTATTTTTTATCATTTTGGATAATTACTTCGGTAAATATTTTATTTACCATGGTTAAAGGGTAAATCCGGTAAACAAGGGTTAAAAAATAATATTATAATAATACTAAAATACCCTAAAACGTGTCTTAACCCTATTGGGTGATACATGGTCGACCAGGTGAATCTTTGGGTCGATTTTGGGACCCCATGGATCCACTTGTAAGTGATAATGACACTTTATTTTAATTAAGTTAAAATAAATACAAAAATGACACAAGCATATATCGTTTAACAAAACAATTGTTACTGAGGGATATATATGTTGGATTTTAGATTATAAATATTCATTAGAAAGATAAAACGCTTTCCTACATAATGATATTTTATTTAAAATTTTTAGACATTATATATTTTAATTTATTTATGACACGATGATGATAAATTAATTACTTTAATAGTGAAAAATTAAAATAATTGATATTATAAATACCCAAATAAATAAAAATATGAAACTTTTAATGAATTAAAATAATTTTATAGGATAATATGATATATTAGTATTGATGTAATTGACTTTTTTCTAAGTAATCAATCTGTTATGAGATTCAAAAAAATCAACTATTGAATAGTGTCAAAATTGACATAAAAGAGTTCTTAAAACAAATATTATATTATTAATTGATATTAAATTCCTAAAAATATAAGGTTCGGCCAAGAGACTTATATCATGATAGGTTCATCATTAATGGACCACTTGGGGGTCGGTTGTATGTATATAGTATGTTTATTAACCATATAATATAAAAATACAAAGAGACATTGTAAAAGTGAAACTAATTAACTAAGAGTTAATACTTAAAGATAAGGTTAATATAATGACCCAAACCTGTCTAAATTCTATTGGTTGAGTTTTTTTCGACCCATCCCCACCTTAAAATTTAAATAATAAACTTTTTATCCATTATAAACCGAATATGAATTTATTATAAATTAATATTTCTAGCTTTTCCAAAGGTACCCCTCACCCCTCTTATAAAAGGGCACTCCTACATCTCATTTCTTTACACCTTCAAAGCCCTTTGGTTCGGACAACCCCCGCCCAAATACTATCTCAACTTCCCTCACTACAACCTAGAGTCCATAGTTTGATCAGAAAACCAGCCTAAGGAGCCCTTTTGATCAAATCAAAAGGAAGAACCCGAAGAAGAGGTAATGTTTTCACCACCGCTTTTCAAGTTCCTTTCTTCTTCCACTTCCTCTTTATTTTTTATTACCATTATAAAATAATAACTACAGTATCATATATATACTGTGATGTTATTATAAATATGTTACAACCATATTTAGTATTCTATCCATCCTTTGAATAACATGTCACCATATGTGCGTATGTACGGCTTACCGTCTCCACGTCGTGGTGTAATTGTTATTCAATTTATTATTATTTGGATGGGTATAATAATGATGTGTAACTCATTTAAATAATAAATATAACATGATAATGATTCTGTATATATGATATACCATCCAATTATATATTATTTTAATATCAAAAGAATGATATTGTCGCTCGTGCGTACGTACGGACTACCGTCTCCACGAACGCGATGAGATTCATTCTCCATCCTATCCATTCAAGTATAATTATAATTTGATGATTTAAAAATAGTATCTAAGGACTTGATATCATTCTGGTTATGAATAATATACATCCCATTAATAATTAATATGGCTCACATAACAAAGAATATAAAGTAAAATGAACCCGTTAACACCCGAAATGACGATAATTCGAAGATATTACTAACAAATCAATGTTAAAAGATCATATATGATATCATATTAAAGTAACGTATTCTTGTATAATTCAATAACAATTATTTCACCATTATACAGGAGGTTGAACTACCGTCGACCAAGGAAAAAGTACAAAGTAAGGGATTTTCTTATCTCACTTTCAATTCCGTGAGATTTCCATTGTTCGCCACTAAATTATTGAAAGTGGTGTATTGTGTACTGCCATTTTATATATATTATCATTATTCTTTTTATATTCATGTTATTCTGTAAGTCATTTGGTGGTTATTAACGTTTGGCCATACGACTCAGTTGATTAACGTGGTAAGGAGTTTCTTATCTCACTCTTAATTTCGTGAGAATTCCATTGTTCACCACTTATTTATTGCATGTGGTGTATGTGTACTGCCCATGATTGTATTCATTGTGTAATATACTTTAATTTATGGGTATTTACATCCTCATTGTATGATCCTTATTTCATGGGTGCATGTTTCATAAGTTACCAAATGGATAAGGGAATATGAAATTTCAATTTCCAATTATTCGGCTTTACGCAAACTTCATTGATTGTTTTACTCCGAGATTATGTGTGGAATTACTATTCATTTTCTTATGTCATATTTTCCACTCCCCTTTCTGTGGATATAATTTTGATACACATAATCACTCCATTGATAAATTCTCAAGTGATCGGTATGGACTTGATAAGAGTAATTTTAACTCAATCTCCATTTGTTCAGTTAAATATCCAATTCTTTGGTGTTGTTTTTACAAGAATATGTGTGAATGTAATTTGATTGATTTACACTAAATATCCAATAATATTGAGTGTATTTATATTTTTTCACACATAATTATGTCGTTGATTTATCCTTAACCTAAGGATACAACCTTTATGAGAGATTTCATCTCAATTTAAATTCCATTGATACTTCTTTGTTATTATACACCAAATCACTTTTATGTGGTGTATATAATGTACTTTGACATAGTATATCATGAATCCCTTTATTCTCATGATATTACATAGTTTTGATTACCTCAATTATTTGTATTCAAGTGTCGCTCTTTTGGTTAGAATTTCTAACTAAAATACCATTTTTAAATATTTTAAAGACTTATTCTTCTAAATCATTCTCATTAATGTCCATGTTTTAAAAATGGTTTTAAGTATTTATTTATATGGACATTAAAGTTTTAAAATTAAAACTCCTTTTAAAAGTTTCAAAGTGGTATGGGACACTTTGATTCAAAAATCTATTTTTAAATGGCTTCTTGACAAATAGTGTGACTTTTAAATGTTTTCAAGAAAAGGGGGATATTTCTCTCAAATAGTTTTGATGATTATTTTCATCTATGTCAACATCCTTCATTATTCTTGATTGAGGTTAATGTGATACAATAAAATCTTCCATATTGTATCGAATGAGTTTTGTTTGAATGTGGATGTGCTATTTTTATACCATTCATGGTTTGTGGTAAAAGTATTGACATTTCGTATGCTAGTTTTAATACGAATGTTTATGTTATGTTTAAACCTATTCATATGAGGAATGCATTGGACTTAATAAGTGACGGGTGGAGCCCGCTATAGCTCCTCGATGCATCGGTAGGTTTCATGAGACAAACTAGTGTCTTGGCACAAGGCCTTGGCAAAATCTTATTTGTAGTCTTGGCACGAGGCCTTGGCTATGTGGTTATGATAGTCTGGAATTATGCATTCCATCATTATGAAAGTGGTTATTGATAATGCATGGGATTGTTCGACTAGTAGAATATCCATGTGAGTAATTAAATGGCATTATTTTATTTTATCTTTTCCATTTTATGCTGAAGTTCAAGTTTAAAAGGCTGTTGTTTTAGTTATAAACTGCCTTAAGTTTTTATGCTTACTTATGAAAGCTTCTACTATAATGTTATCCTTACTGAGCATCTGAGCTCACCCATTTCAATGTTTTATTTTTCCTAGGATTATGAAGAAGTAATTTATGAATGACCTGCAGGGATAGTATGAGGGGATATGAAGACAAGATGTTTTTTATGAATTAATGTAAAATTTTATGGATGTATCTAGTGTTTCCAAGGCTACTAAACTAATCGGACTTTTGAGATTTGATATTTCTTGTGATCATGCCAATGTTATGTAATAATGCACCAACTCTGGGTAAATAGGGTCAGGGCGTTACATATTTTATCAAGGATAAAATATTCTTAGACTAAAGATGAGGAGTTTCAAATGAAAATTAATGCTGCAAGTGATGGGAGATTGATTGAACTTTTATATGAATATGGAAGTTTGAAATTTGGGAAGAGATTTGTGTTTCGGATATACTTAATCTAAAAATAGAATAGTTGGATGATGCTCATAGATACAATTTCCTTATACACCCTGGTAGTACTAATACATATCCAGATTTGAAGGAACATTTTCTATGGGACAAAATGATGAGGGATAATGGTCATTATGTGTTAAGAAGTATGGTTTTTCAATAGGTGAAAGATGGAAGACAACATCCTTGAGTAGTCAAGATACCTCTTTCCATACCTGAGTAGAAATGGGATGATATTAGGATGGAAATTGTCCTGGGGCTACCAAATACTGATTGAAGGAGTGATGCAATATGGGTAATTATTGACCATCGAACAAATTCATCACATTTTCTTCCTAGAGTAGATGATTTACGACTTGAACGTTTAGCAAGACAATATAATAATGATGTATTAAGATATCATGGTGTACACCTATCCATTGTTTTTTACCGTGATCCACACATTACATAAAAATTCTTTAAAATCCATTAGAAATCCCTAGATACTGAACATTGTTTTAGCACTTCCAACCACCCTCAAACAGATATGCAATCAGAACTATCTATTGTAACCGTAGAAGATATGTTGCGATATTTATCACATGACATTCATGGTATGTGGGATCATTATTTACCAATGGTATAATTTTCTATAATAATTTCTTCCATTAAAGTATTCATATGGAACCATATAAATCGTTATATGGAAATTGATGTCTCACAACAACTTGTTGGGATGATGTTGGTGAAAGAATATTCTTAAGCCCAGAACATGTTGATGAAAAAATCTAAAAGGGGAATATTATCCAAACCCAAATCAATGCATCTCAATGTTCATAAAATATCTATGCCAATAACAAAAAGAATGATTTGGAATTACAAGTAGGTGGTCATGTTTTCTTGAAGGTATCTCCATGGAAGGTTGATATTTGTTTTGTCCAGAAGGGTAAATTGAGTCCCATGTATATTATTCCATTTGAAATTATAGAATGAATTAGAGTTGTATCTTATCATTTGTAAATGATCTCCAATGTTCATGACGTGTTCCACATATCACTGTTATGAAAATACATTCTTGACCCAACACTTGTACTCACTTATGAAGAAATAGAAATGGAACTCTATCTATCTTATTATGAAGATCCAATCATAATTTATGATACTCAAGAACAAGTGTTTAAAAAATAGATGACATGTCTTGTAAATATTTATTGGAGAAACCATAAAATTGTAGAGGCAATGTTGGAGCCTGAGGAACATATGATAAAGAACCAATTGAATCATTTTATATAGTAACATTATATAAATTTAGAGGATAAAATTATTTTAAGGAGGAAAAAATTTAACACCATAATATTCCATAGTATGCTTCTCTTTGGATATTACAGTAGCATGCATTGTATGCAACTTTGAGTTTTAACACACCACGACCAATCAAACTAGCCATTTAAAAAGCAGTTATGAATAGTAATACCCACTTTTTGAAATTTAATAAATTTTATTTTCTAAAATGGCATTTATGATTGGATTCAGAATATCAAAATTATCTTTCGGAAATTTTTTGGTATATTTTGGAAAACATTCTTTTTTTATTAATAGTGAAAAACACAACGTTATTATTTAAAACTGAATTTTTATTTAAAAAATTATTTTTAATGTAAAGTTATTTTAAAGTCAAATTAGAGTAATTATTCAAATATTAATCGAATTTAATTAATTACAGTCATTTTATAATAATATTAGATATATATAATTTTATTCAACCTTTTAATGTCTTTTACCCACATTCTGGGAACATTTTTAAATCTACATAAAACATAATTTTACCACTTCAGTGAATTGAATTTAATAATTTACAGAGACATGGTTGACAAAAAGTTTTATAATTTGGTTCAATAAGATGAATATTATTTTTCATGAATAGTATCTTTTCAATATTATTCACCATAGGTAAAAGTAATTAGATTAATTAAACATAAAAACTAATATTATAATTACCAAAACACATGTACTAATTATATTATATATTTGAATTTCGACCAAAATAAACCTAAGTAATATAATATGATCCTTTTTATCCACATGGATTATATTAGGACATTTATTATATATTATTTAAAGAATATTTAGTTAGGTTAAAATGAAATTTTAATAACTAATACATTTTCAATATAGGGTTATACATAACATAAATTCACAATAAATATTCATTACTAAGATAAAATTATTTCCTACATCATGGTCTTTTATTTATAATTTCTATACATTAAATAATTAAATTTATATATGACACATTAATTATGTCGTAATTACCTTATTAATTAATGAATAAAATAAATGATGTTATAATTATTAAAATGAACGTAAATTTAACCTTTTCATGCCATAATAGAATTTTATAGATTAATATGACATGTCAGGGTTGATTAAATGTATTTTTCTAATTAATTAATTTTTTATAAATTTCACAAAAACAAAACACTAAATTGTGTCAAAATTCACATAATAGGATTTTTAAACAAATACTATATTATTTAATTATTTATTATTTTAAAAAGAACAAAGGTTTGGAAAATAGACATATTTAATGATATATATGTCTGTAATGGACCAATTTAGGTTCTATTTTATTTTATAGTATTTTTATTAACCATGTATTATAATAAAATAAGAAGGCATGGTAAAGGTTAAACTATTTTACTAAGAGTTAAATATAAACGATAAAGATCATCTGGTGATCAAAACATGTCTAAAATCAATTGGATTAGAGGTTTTAGACCTATAACCATCTTATTATATTAATAAATCCATTAAAATTTATTATAAAATGAAAATAAATTTATAATGAATTAACATTTCTTGTTTTTTAATGTGTGTCTCAACTCTCATCTAAAAGGGTACTTCCCCTTCTCTCAAATTCGCACCTTGAAATCCATTTTTCCTGCCCGAAACTACTCAAATATTCTCCCATCTATACTAACTTAAACATATATTACTTATATTGATTATAAATCCATCCTATGTTCCCCTTTTTAAAATAAAAATGTAGCACCTGAAAAAGATGTAATTATTTCATCAAATATTTCAATGTCCTTTTTCTTCTTCTACTTCCTCTTTATTTGTTGTTTCCATAAAACAATTATAACTCCTATAACTTATATATATTTTTATATTATTATAAATAATGTTATAACGATATTAATTAATTAATTTATCCTGTTAAAAAAAAGTCACCAAAAATGTGTACGTACGGCTTACCATCTCCACGTCATGGTTTAGTTGGTTATTCAACACATCATTATTTGGAGGGGTTTAATAATTTGTTTAATTTTTTAAAATCAAAAATATAACATGTTAGTGATTCTATATCTATAATATACCATCCAATTATATACAATTTCACCATCAATAGAATGATATTGTCTCTCGTGTGTACGTACGACTTACTGTCTCCATGACGCGATGAGATTTCATTCCCCATCGTAACCAATAAATAATAAATTTCATATGAAGATTAAAATTAATTTTTAAGAACTTACTATAATTATCTATATGAATCAAAAACATTGTATAAATAAAAACATGACTTTCATGGAAAAACATATAAAGGAAAATGAATTAGTTAACGCCTAAAACAATGATACTACAGAAATATTTATAACAAAGAAATGTTAAAGGATAATAATTGTAACATATCTATTTATGTAGTTATTTTATAATTTAATAACAATTATTTTTCCATTATACCTATGGTTAACGTACCCTCGACTAAGGAAAAGTACAAGGTAAGGGTTAATCATATAATCTCATCATTATCCGAGGCTATTCATACGTATGTATCTATTGGGTCTTAATTATCATCCACATCCATGTTTCATAAAAATGTATTTCAACACATTGTTAATATTTCCTAGGATAAGGGTTCAATTAATTTATGAAATTGTTTTACCTTTATAAAATTATTTGAAAGGAAGAATTCCTTCATTTTCAAAACACGTTACTTTATGAACTTATGAAAAAATTAATAGAAGAATGTTTTTTTACTTATACAGTGGGTGTATCAATTTTTTCCATTATAACACCTTTGAAACATCCAATGAAATCTTATAAAAATATTTTAAAAATAAATGTTATACTTTTATTTAAATTATTTCAATGTGTAATTAAATATTTCTTCAATATAGTTTTTTTGATTGATTACATCTATGTCAGCATCCATTGATGGATTTTATGTTTGTTTGATGTTTTATTATTAGGTTACAATATTCTATACTGTATTGATGGGTTTTTGATATGTTTCACTATGGATGTTCAATTTTTATACCATTAACTGGTTATGGTTAATGTATTAACATTTGGTATGGTAGTTTTAATATGCATGTTTATGTTATATTTCATCATTTTCATAAGAGGAATGATTTGGAATTATTAAGTGGATGGAGAGTCCCGTTAGATCCCCTCGATGCATTGGTATGTTTCAGGAGACAAAATAGTGTCTAAATATATGTCCTTGATAAAATATTTATTTTAAATCTTGGCACGATGCCTTGACTATGTTTTTATGAGGTCGGTCATTATGCATTCCATCATTATGATATTAGTTATTGATATTACATGATATTATATTACTATTATAATTTCCATGTGAATATGTAAATGACATTATTTGATTTATAATTTCCATATTATTTGGAAGATTTAGTTTAAAATGATTGTTTTTTAGTCTTATAAATTGTCTTCAATCTTTATGTTTTTTATGAATGTTTCAACTATATTTTGATCCTTACTGAGCATCTGAGCTCACCCCTTTCTTATATTTTATTTTTCCTAGGATGTGACGAATAATATTATGACTGGATTGTCGTCCTAGGCTATGGGATATGATTTGTTATATGGATAAACAATGTTTTTTTCATATCATAATGTTATATAAAACTTATATATGTATCTAGTACATCGAAGTCTACTATAGTAATCAGTATTTCAGGATTTCATCTCTTGTGATCATGCCAATGTTATGTAATAATGCACTGACTCTGGGTAACTATGTTCTGGGCATTACACTTGAACATTCCATCCCCATGGATTGGCTAAGTCTTCTATTTGCGACCCCAATAACCACTATATTTCAAACTATAAACGCTTTTACTTCACATCAAATGATGATCGAATATAATCTGTGTACGTGAGATATAAAGAAATATGATTCACTAATTAATCATATTAATGTCCAATATCTTATGTACTCTACATAGTCATCATTGGGAAAATGGGTGCTGACCCACAATAAATTAAATATGAACCATCCTAATGAATGATAGCTCATTTTGATGAGGTGAATGAATTCATCAGAGTTATCATGAATATGATATCATCTTATTATTAATAATATTTAGAAGGATTTGATGCATGAATTCCTAACAAGTATAACATCAAAATTTCACAATATTATAAGGACCAAGGTGGGTAACCATTCTAAATTCCATTAATAGGTAATGAATATTTTAGTGACACTCCACCCAAATCTCAAGATTAAATCATCATCAACATTGATTCCGAATAACCTAGTATGTATAGATAATGTGATCAATGTATATGGATGTTCTATATTTTGGGATCCACACCTATAATCCCATCATTATCCACCAATAATTACATTGGTAAATGAAAGGGTGTTGTCATGACCTCAACGTATCATCACGGTGAATATTATATGGTTATATCTGTAACACCCCAAGCTTCCACGGTACGATTCTCTTTGAATAATACAACAGCGTGTGTTGTACACATCTTCGAGTTCTAACACACCACAAGCAATCAAACTAGCTGTTATGAATAGTAATATGCACTTTTTGAAATTTTATAAATTTTAACTTTCAAAAGGGACTTCATTTTTTGATTCAGAATATCGAAATTTTCTTAGGGTGAATTTTTGGTATTTTTCTGAAAACATTCAATTTTTGATTAATAGTGAAAAAATGGAGTAATAGTTTAAAACCGAATTTTTATTTAAATAGTTATTTATTTTATTTAAATTTAATTAAGGTCAAAATAGATACATAATACATATATATGTTCAATGTAATTCATTGGAGTTAGTTCAGAATAATTTTAGATATATAAAAATTTTATTGAACTTCTCAACGTCTTTTACCCACTACCTATGAGAATTTGGAAATTCACATAAATGGTAATTTTACCTATTATGTGAGTGGAATTTTAAAAATCCGAGAGAAACAGTTAATATCAAGGAGTATAATTTGGTTCAATGAGATGAAAATAATTTTTTGTGAATAGTAACTTTTTACATTTACTTGCCACGGTTAAAAGTAAATAAGGCAATTAAGGGTAAAAATGATATTAATATTACCCTAAAACACGTCTAAATTATATTGGACAAGTGTATCTCGGCCAAAAAACCTTTGGAATAAAATATTACTATTTAGGTCCACTTGGATTATATTAAGAAATTAATTATTATTTTATTCAAAGACGAGTTAAAAGAGTGTAAAATCATAGTTTAATTACTAAAACATTTTTAATATAGTTTTATACATAAGATGAATTCGATTTTAAATATAAATTAGAAATATAAAAATATTTCCAACATAATGGTATTTTATTTATAATTTTTAGACATTAAATAATTTAATTTATTTATGACACAATGGTGATCAAGTAATTACCTAATTAATAAAATATTAAAATAATTGATTTCATAAATTTCCAAATAAATGTATTTTGAGACTTTTTTATAAATTACACTAATTTTTAGGTTATTATTACATGTTAGGTTTTCTTAAATTAATTTTATTTGAATTAATAAAGTTGTTAATACTTTAAAAAAATCAATTATTGAATAGTGTCAAAATTGAAATAGATAAGTTTTTTAAAAAAATATTATATTATTAATTTAAATTCTATTTATAAAAATCGAAGGCTATCCCAAAAAACATATACCATGATATTTGTATAATTAATGGACCACTTGGGGGCCTCTTGGATTTATATAGTAAGTTTATTAACTATATAATATAAAAATACAAGTGACATGGTAAATGTCAATCTAATTAACTAAGAGTTAAAACTAAAAGATAAGGATAATATAATGACCCAAACCTGTATAAAATCTATTGGTTGAATATATTTATACCCATACCCAACTTAGAATTTGAATAATAAACCTTTTCTCTATTAGAAAATGATGATGAATTTATTATAAATTAATACTTTAAGTTTTTCCTAAAGCTCCCCTCCCCCCCTTATAAAAGGACACAACTTCTAACCAATTTTCCACTCCATAAAAGCATTTTGGGTCCACCAAACTCTGACTAAATACTTTCTCAATATCACTAAATTCAACCTTGAGGATTTATATTGATTAGAAATCCAACCTAAAGAGCCCTTTTGATCAAATCAAAACGAAGAACCTGAAGAAGATGAATTGTTTTCACCATCTTTTTTCAAGTTCCTTTCTTCTTCTCCTTCTTCTTTCTTTGTTATTTCCATTCTAAAATAATAAATCCAGTATCTTCTATATATTGTGATGTTATTATAAATATTTTACAACCATATTCATTATTTTATCCATCCTTTGAATGACATGTCACCATACGTGCGTACGTACGGCTTACCGTCTCCACGTTGTGGTGTAATTGTTATTCAAAAAAAATTATTATTTGGATGGGTTTGATAATGATATGTAGTTGATGTTAATAATAAATATAAAATGATAATTATTCTGTATATATGATATAAAATACAATTATATATTATTTTAATATCAAAAGAATGATATTGTGGCTCGTGCGTACGTACATACTACCATCTCCACGAACACGATGAGATCCATTCGCCATCGTATCCATGCAATTGTAATTCTCATTTGATGATTAAAAATTATGTTTAAGGACTTTATATCATTCTGAATATGAATAAGATACAACCAATCCATAAAAAACATGGCTTCTATAACAAAATATATAAAAGAAAACGAGTAAGTTAACACCCAAAATAATGATAATACTAAGATATTATTAACAAGTCAATGTAAAAAGATCATATATGATATCATATTAATGTATATGATTCCTGTATAATTTAATAAAAATTATTTCACCATTATACGAGAGGTTAACCTACCCTCAACCAAGGAAAAGTTAAATGTAAAGGATTATTTCACAATTTATTCATTATCCGAGGTTGTTTATACGTAATTATCTACTTGGACCTCTTTATCATCCACATCCATGTCTCTTAAAAATGTATTTCAAAACATTCTTAATATTTTATAGACTATGGGTTAAAGTCATTTATACCCTTGTTTGAATTTTTATAAAATGGATTGAAAGGAATCTTTCTGTCATTTTCCAAACAAGGTCATTTTTAATGTTTTCGGCCAAAATAAGGTAAGAATGTCTTTTTTTAACTTATACGGCGGGTGCGGCTATTTTCCACCACTGTAAAAACATCAAAGAATTCCTTACAAGCTTATAAAAATATTTTCAATGTAAATGTTTTATATTATAATTATGTGACATTTAAATGATTTCAAAATGAATATTTTAAGAATTTGTGAAAGGTACTCTTTATCAAGATCATAATTTTAAATGTTTTGAAGATTTGTCTTTCTAAATATTTTTAATTAATGTACATGTTTTCATAATTATTTTAAGGATTTATATATATGGACATGAATGTTTTTAAATGAAATTTATTTTGTAAAGTTTCAATGTGGTATGGGACACATTGATTCAAAAATCTGTTTTAAATTACTTCCTTTATAAATGTGGGACTTTAAAATGATTTCAAAAAAGAGATATTTCTCTCATGTTGTTTTTATTTCATCTATGTAAACATCCTTTAATGTATTTTATGCTTATTTGAAGTTGATTTATTATGATACAAAACAACCATATTGTATTAATGGTTTTGTGATAAGTTTGACTGTGGATGTGTTATTTTTATACCATTTTTGGTTTATGGAGAATGTATTTACATTTCGTATGCTAGTTTTAATACAAATGTTTATGTTTTGTTTAAACCTGTTCATATGAGGATTTCATTGGACTTTGTATGTGACTGGTAGAGCCCACTATAGATCCTCGATGCATCGGTAGGTCTCATGAGACATACTAGTGTCTTGGCATGAGGCCTTTCCAAAATCTTATTTGTAGACTTGGCACGAGGCCTTGGCTACGTGGTTATGATAGTCATGAATTATGTATTCCATCATTATGAACGTGGTTATTGATATTGAATGTCGATATTCGATTATTAGAATATCCAAGACAATAAAAGTAAATAGAATTATTTATTTTATTTCTTCCATATTATGCAGATGTTTATGTTTAAAATGCTTTTGTTTTAGTTATACATTGCCTTAAATGTTAATGATTATTTATGAAATTTTCCGCTATATTGTTATCCTTACTGGGTATTTGAGCTCACCCCTTTCTATGTTTTATTTTTCCCAGTATGTGAAGAAGTATTTTATGAATGAACCGCAGGGATAGTATGAAGGGATATGCGTGTGGACTATGGAGACTATGTTGTTGTAGTTTTCATTTTTGATGTAATGTAAACTTTATGAATGTATCCAGTGTTTTCAAATCTACTAAACTAATCAGTGTTTCAAGACTTGATCTTTTTTTATCATTCCAATGATACATAATAATGCACCGACTCTGAGTAACTGGGGTCGGGGTGTTACAATTGGTATCAGAGGTTGTTTAGTAGAAACCTTGGAAGCTAGATTTAGATAAACTCTTATTAGTGAACATAGACCTAAGATGGACTTTGAGGATTAGTGTCGAATATCTTCCTAGAATTTTGGTATTTTAGAGATTTTGTGAGATTCCTGAGAAATAAATCCCTGTGTGGATACGAGAAGGTAGAGACGGCTCTGGTACAGATGTACCCAGGGGTAAAACCTGAAAACACCGCTTGAAACTAGACTCGAACGGGAACTGGTGCACGACAACGGGCCTTGATGTACTCTTGGTTACGACACTCCTGGGGGATATGATTAGGATAATTATCAATTTCTTTTAAAACCATTATGAAGGGTTTATGATTATATAATTCCTAAAAGAAGACACTTTTATGATTATGGATTACATCCAAAATTGGTTAAATTTATGTTAAGTGTTTTACATGTTTCAGATTAGGTATTTCTATTCATAAACTAATATAGTGTATGCCATTGTATTGAAATGGGGCCCAGTAGAAGGAATGTGAACTCTAATAATACATATGATCCGAAGAGTAAAAAGGATCATATCTTTCATTATATTAAGCCATCATTTAGAAGGGAAATATTCTCCCATGTATTTTCAACATATGATGAAATATTATCATGTGTTAATAAGATAAGAAAATAATCCTCAGAGTGTTAAGGCTTTGAATGGAAACTAGGGAAGGAAAGGATGGTAGAGAGAAGGACAGATAAAGGGAAGAAGGTAAAGAAGGATTATCCGATATTTGATAACTATGGAAAGAATAACCTTTGAAAATGATTGAAGGGAATGGGAGTATGTTATAATTGTGGATAAAAAGGACCCCAAGTATGTGACTGAAAGGGTAAGAAAAGGGTTTCAAATGTACAATTCTTCATCTACAAGGAGTTTGGAGACTACACGAACCAATTTCCCAGTCATCAGACTATTCCACAAATGATGCTATTGGATAATAATCATGTTATGATACTACCACGGATGAAGAGGAATGACTAGTGTTCATATGTTGTAATTTTGGAATTATTTCCATAAAGTGTTGTATCAATGATGTGATGGAAATAAATAAGGATTGTACTGTAGTACTATTTCATTGAGGATTTGCGATTTTATAGTAATTAGAAAAGTGACTCTAAAGTGAATTAAAAATTTTGGAAATTACATGGTTAAAGGAAAGATAAACCCTAATATAATTCAAATATTGAGGTACTGATTTTGGAATAATATATGGTTGATTTGGGTAAATTACATTGGATATTCTTGACTATCTTGAAACTGATTAATGATTTTTATATTCTATCATTTATGGAGTTTAAAACATTTTTTGATGGATAAAGTATATCCGGTATTCTATAAGGAATAAGGGAGAATGAATGTAATCAATAAGGTTTTATTGTAATTCAGGATGTTTCAGTGTTTTAAAAGAATACATGATGAAGGTATTCAGATGATATTACGGGGTAAAAAGGATCTACATTATGTTTACCTATCATATAAATTTTGGATTGAGAGTTTATAGAAGTATTTTGGATATGTATAAAGGTTGGAATGGATTATATTTTACATTGGATACTATTGTTACAGTTATTTTTGGATATTTATAAAAAGGACAACACACAGATCGTGTGATAACCTGTCGTGTCTGGAAAGGCCACGAGACTTGAACCCACAACCGAAGGGCGACAAGGGTGTATCACCTATCACTGACCCACATGATGTCCTGGATTGAATAATGCAGTTTTTTAATGGTTCTTCTAGATGAATTATAAATCAATTTTATTTGAACCCTATACGAATAGGATATATAGAATATTATTTTTATGTTCTATTTTCTTTTAGAGTGAAATATGAGTTTGAGGTAGAACTTAGATAAAAGATGAGACACATCTTCTCAAGTATATATTTTTCTTCTTCTCTTATTCAATGAAGAAATTAATTCTCATACTTTATTGAAGGGATCCTGATACAGAAAATGTGTTATCCTTATACCATATGGTTTGTTGAACTGATGGTATTTTAAATCCTTATATATTGATGAATTTAATGTCGTCAATTTTACACTTGTTTGTGATTGATGACCTCAATAAATACCTATAAATATTTATGTTTTTCTTCCAATTATATGTCTCTAATTACAACCAATGTTCTCCTAATCAATATCATAATTCGTTGGTGACCCTTTCATTTATCTTTTCATTTTATTAAGACTAAATTTTATTAACCCAATTTCTGATGTTGGTTTTCCCCCAAAGATATTTTCTATATCAGCCTTTTATTTTTGAAGTACAATGTCAAATTTTGAGGGTGCAATTTATTAAAGGAGGGTTATATCTGTAACACCCCAAACATCCACGGTACACTTATCTTAGAATAATACAGTAGCGTGTGTTGTACGCAACATCGAGTTCTAACACACTGGAAAATCAATCAAACTAGCTGTTATGAATACTAATACCCACTTTTTGAAATTTTATAAATTTTATCATTCAAAATGGACTTCATTTTTGGATTCAGAATATCGAAATTAGCTTAGGGTGAATTTTTTTTATTTTTCTGAAAACATTCAATTTAGGATGAATAGTGAAAAAACACTTAGTTATAGTTTAAAACATAATTCTTATTTAAATAGTTATTTATTTTATTTAAATTTAATTAAGGTCAAAATAGATACATAATTCTTATATATGTTCAATGTAATTCATTGGAGTTAGTTCAGAATAATTTTAGACATATAAAAATTTTATTGAACTTTTCACCATCATTTACCCACCACCTAGGTGGATTTGGAAATTCACATAAAAATAATTTTACCGCTTCTGTGAGTGGAATTTCGAATTTCCAAGAGACACAATTAATATAAAGGAGTAAAATTTGGTTCAATGTGATGAAAATAATATTTGGTGAATAGTAACATTTTACTATTATTTACTACGGTTAAAAGTAAATTGGGTAATTAAGGGTAAAAATGAAATTAATATTACCCTATCACATGTCCTAATTCTATTGGACAAGCGTATCTCAACCTAAAACAACCTTAAGGATAATATATTATCATTTAGGTCCACTTAGATTAGATTAGGACATTAATTATTATTTAATTCAAAGATGTGTTAAAAAGAGTTAAAATAAATGTTTAAATACTAAAACATTTTTAATATAAAGTTATTCATAATATAAATTAGATTTAAAATATTAATTAGAAAGATAAATATTTTTCATACTTAATGGTATTTTATTTATAATTTCTAGAAATTATATTATTTAATTTATTTATGACACAATGGGGATCCAGTAATTACCTAATTAATGATTTATTAAAATCGTTGACATTATAAATATCTAAATAAATATAATTTCTGACATTTTATGAATTAAAATTATTCAATAGGTCAATATTACGTGTTAGGATTTCTTAAATAAATTTTATTTGAATTAGTAATGTTTTTATGACAAAAAAAATAAATTACTGAATAGTGTCAAAATTGACATAAATGAGTTTTTTAAACAAGTATTATTTTATTAATTGATATTCTATTCCTAAAAATATAAGGTTCAGAAAAAAACATATATCATGATAGTGGTATAATTAATGGACCACTTTGGGGTCACTTGGATGTATATATTATGTTTATTAACTATATAATATAAAAATACAAGTGCCATTGTAGATGTCAATATAATTAACTAAGAGTTAAAACTAAATGATAGGGTTAATATAATGACCCAAAACTATCTAAAAAATATTGGTTGCATGTATTTAGACCCATCCCCACCTTATACTATGATTAATTTAATTTCTAGCCATTATAAATAGAATATGAATTTATTATAAATTAATACTTTATGTTTTTCCTAAAGAGACCCTCTCCCCCCTTATAAAAGGACTCAACTTCTAACCAATTCTTTACACCTTAAACACCTTTGGATTCGGACAAAACCTACCCAAATACTCACTCAACATCCCTAACTTCACCCTAGAGGCCTTAATTTGATCATAAATTCAACCTATGGAGCCTTTTTGATCAAATCAAAAGGAAGAACCCGAAGAAGAGGTAATGTTTTCACCACCTTTTTTCAAGTTCCTTTCATCTTCAACATCTTCTTTATTTGTTATTTCCTTTCTAAAATAATAAATCCAGTAACTTTTATATATATTGATGTTATTATAAATATGTTACAACCATATTATGTATTATATCCATCCTTTGAATGACATGTCACCATACGTGCGTACGTACGGCTTACCATCTCCACATATTGGTGTAATTGTTATTCAAAAACATTATTATTTGGATGGGTATGATAATGATATGTAATTGATGTAAATAATTAATATAACATTATAATTATTCTTTATATATGATATACTATTCAATTATATATTATTTTAATATCAAAAGAGTTATATTGTCACTCGTGCGTATGTACGGACTACCGTCTCCCCGAACGCGATGAGACTCATTCCCCATCGTATCCATGCAATTATAATTATCATTTTATGATTAATAATAATGTTTAAGGACTTGATATCATTATGAAAATTAAATATATACAACCTATACATAACAAACACGGCTTATGTAACAAAATATATAAAATTAAATGAGTAAGTTAACACCCGAAACGATGATAGTAAAAAGATATTATTAACAAATCAATGTAAAAAGATCATATATGATATCATTTTAATGTATATGATTATTTTATACTTCAATAACAATTATTTCACCATTATACAGAAGTTTAAACTACCATCAACCATGTAAATGTACAAGGTAAGGGATTATTTCACAATATCTTCATTATCTGAGATTGTTTATATGTAATTATCTACTGGGACCTCTTTATCATCCACTTCCACGTTTCTTAAAAATGTATTTCAAAACATTATTACTATTTTATAGACTATGGGTTAAAGTCATTTATACCTTTGTTTGACTTTTTATAAAATGGTTTGAAAGGAATCTTTCTGTCATTTTCCAAACAAGGTCCTTTTTAACCTTTTCAACCAAATTAAGGTAAGAATGTCTTTTTTTAACTTATACGGCGGGTGCAACTATTTTCCACCATTGTAAAATCTTCGAAGCTTCCCATATAATATTATAATAAAATTTTCAATGTAAATGTTTTATTTTATAATTATGTGATTTTAAATTATTTCAAAACAAATATTTTAAGAATTTGTTAATGGTACTCTTTATCAAGATCAGAATTTAAAATGTTTTAAATATTTTTCTTTCTAAATAATTTTAATTAATTTCCATGTATTAAAAATTATTTTAATGACTTATTTATATGGAAATGAATTTTTTGAAATGATATTTCTTTTCAAAAGTTTCAAAGTGGTATGGGACACTTTTAGTCAAAAATATCTTTTAAATTACTTCCTTTATAAATGTGTGACTTTACAATGATTTCAAAAAAGAGTTATTTCTCTCAAACTGTTTTTATTTCATCTATGTCAAAATCATTTGATGGATTTTATGCTTATTTGAAGTTGATTTATTATTATAAAATACTTCCATATTGTATCAAAAGTTTTGTGATATGTTTGACTGTGGATGTGTTATTTTTATACCATTCATGGTTTATGGAGAAATTATTTACGTTAACGATGCTAGTTTTAATACAAATGTTTATGTTATGTTTAAACCTATTCATATTACGAATGCATTAGACTTATTCATTGATGGGTGGAGCCCGCTATAGCTCATATATGCATCGGTAGGTATCATGAGATAAACTAGTGTCTTGGCACGAGGCCTTGAAAATATCTTATTTGTAGTCTCGACACGAGGCCTTGGAGACGTGGTTATGATAGTCTGGCATTATACATTCCATCATTATGAATGTGGTTATTTATATTTTATGTGATTATTCGATTAGTTGAATATCAATGTGAATAAGTAAATGGAATTATTTATTTTATTTCTTCCATATTATGCTGAAGTTTTTGTTTAAAAGGATTTCGTTTTAGTTATACATTTCCTTAAATGATTATGCTTATTTATGAAAGATTCCACTATATTTTTATCCTTACTAGGAATCTGAGCTCATCCCTTTCTATGTTTTATTTTTCCCAGGATTTGAAGAAGTATTTTATAAATAACCTGCAGGGATAGTATGAGGGGATATGAGTGTGAACCATGGAGACTATGTGGTTGTAGTTTTCATTTTTGATGTAATGTAAACATTATGAATGTATCTAGTTTTTTCAAGGATACTAAACTAATCGGTATTTCGAAATTTGATCATTTGTGATCAATCCAATGATACATAATAATGCACCGACTCTAGGTAATTGGTGTCGGGGTGTTACAGTATCTATTGAAGATGTAATGACTATGTTATGGTGATATAATAAAACTCAATGAGAAATAATTTTATATTTTATTTGGTAATATATTCCTAGGTGAAATTTTATAATACCTCCATATCAATCCTCTATACATTGAAGTACCCTATCCCATAAGGATGATGGTTTTTTATATTTTTCATCCCCTCATGTAGTGTATTACTGTTATTGTTCAACCTCAATACCCATCATGTATATCCAATGAAATTAAAATTTCCCTATTCTGTTAGTGGAATCATTGATGTCTTGAATATAAAAATCATTCACATCTACACTTGAATTGATTATATTTAACTCATTACTTCATATATCCAATTCTAAAACACATTCTCTTGCTGATAGAGGTATATGAGGCATATAATATTTATCATCCATCATTCATAATAGATGAATAAATCTATTTTCCATCCAAACAGAATAAGTCCACAGGTGATTTTCCATTTCATTGCAGAATAATTTGACAGGGATCCAAAACAAAATGAGACCAATAGGGTATGATTTGAGAGGTAATTCTAATTAGTTACCTTATAAATAACTATTATGGATTATAATTAAAAAATTCATATTAAAATATTTGAATCATAATATGATATATGGGAGGATAATTGATTAAGTGACACATAAATCTACATGTCATTAATTAAAGGACCTTGTGTAGAACATGAAAATGTGTGAATGAATTAGGGTTTCAAATATCTGAGTGATGGATGAAAAGAAATGACTATTCTGTTTGGTCTTAGCATGTGGTAGCATATTTCAAATTTTTATTAGAGAATTACTACTTATGAATCAAAAAATGATAATTCCTAGGGAATAAATAATGAAATATCATCCCATTTATTATCCAAAAAAGGATATAATATTGTTAATCTAGTACAATACATGAGTCTAATATTTAAATCAAATAATGTCGATCTGTGTAACAATTCCCACCATATTGTTCATTGTCTATAAAACATTTAATATACATAGTTATCCAATTTTTGAGAATATAGTCTTAGTGTTTGGGTAATCTCATTCATTGTGACACTTCCCACAATTGACTCAATAATGAATGTAATGTAGGAAAGTGACCTATTAGATGTTATTTGCTTATTTTTTTTGATTTTCCCTATCTTAGACACCACAAAACAACACTACAAGATCCTTTTCTAAAAAATCATTGTTTAAACAACACAATTGACACCAATTGAGCTATAGAAATAATTATTTTACATAATTTATAAAAGATAATCATTACATCTTACAAATCAAATCACAATCCCAATAATGGATGGTTTAAAACTATTAAATATCAGATATATAACGATATTATTATACAACACCTGTGGGAATTTCATTATAATTGAGACACATTAGACTCCATTCTATATTTCTCATAGTTTATATAAATCTTCATAACCTAGGGAATCAGAACAATATAATGGGGTTGTAACACCCCGAGATTTTATGAAAAATATTATTTTAATTTAATTAATGTCTTATGTTGTATTCTACACCAAGATTACCCTACGCTATACGCAACACCATATTAGCTTGCAGTATACGCAACACTATTCTTGGACCGTGTTACACATAATTTTGATGATAGTTATTCTACGCAACATTGAGTATATATATATATAGATGAAATATGGTTGGATTCTGTTATACGAAACAATGAAGGATTCTTTCACAACATGCAACCCTGACTTGGCTTGCATTACACGCAATCACGACCTTCCTCGATAGCGTGTGTTGTACGCAATACCGGGTTTTAATAAACAATGTTATATTAGTATAATATTGTCATGAACTAGCCGTTATGAATAGTATTAACTAAATTTTGAATTTTATAACATTATTATTCATCTTACACATTTCTAGAACATGGTATAAGAACAAAATAAATTTTTCGGGTAAAATAAGTATTTTTCAAAAAATGCAATTTTACCGCCTTTTGATGGTGCACCCACTTTAAATATAGTTTTTGACATGTTTATATGTTCAATTTGACAAAATAATATTCTTATTTTGAATCAGGATATAAAAATTTACATTAGATAAAGTTTTGATATTTTTCCGATAACTTTCATACTTTAATGAATAGTAAAAACACGCTATATTTTAATTAAAAAAAACTTTTTTCATCGTAATATCTTATGTGGTTAAATTATAATATTGAATGGTTTTAAAGTATAAATAGAATATATTTTTACCATTTAATATAATGTATGTCATTAGCATTGATTTTACCTTGAATTCGTAGGTTAAATCAATTCAATCTTTTGCAATGTTTTAAACAAAAACCCGTTTTATTCGACAACGGGATTAATTTTAATTTAATTTCTGCAACTTCTGTGTTTTCAATTTTAAAAAATGGATTCCATATTTGGAATCAGTGGGTCCAAATTATGTTAATAAGCTACTTTTTATTTTTGGGAATTATGAATAGTAACTACGGTAAATTCTATTTACCATAGTTAAAGGTAAATCGGGTAATTAAGGGTAAATATAATATTTTAAAATTACCCTAAAAAATGTCAAAATCCTATTGGATGACTAAAATTAGACCCATATCACCTAAGGGTCGGATTAGAATCATTTAATGGACATTTTTCCATGAAAATAACTTAATTATTATTAAAACCAAAGAAAGTGACAACATGTCACTCTCTTAAATCTTATAAGTATATTAATTTTAATTTAGTGATAAACTTCATGAAACTTCGAACATGAATAGTCTCCAGAAAGATAATGAAATTATCTACATCATATAATTTATTTATAATTTTTAGGGATTAAATAATTTTCATTAATTATGACACAATAGTGATGCAGAAATTGTTTATCTAGTAAAAAATCAAGAATATTGTTTTTATTAAACTAATAGTGACCCTAAAATGCAACAATACCAAACCAAAACTTATTGGCCATGTAAATGTAAACTATAAGAATCCAATGGTCGAATATTTGATCATTTGGAGCCTTATAAAAGCAATTATGACACTTATATTATTTTATTTTAAATGATGCCAAAGTTGTCACCTTCATAATTTAATAAATATAATAATTTAAATATTGTGATTTTAAGATGATAAATTCGATTAAAAGTATTATTGTGAAAGATAATATATATATCTTCATCATAGGATTTTATTTTAAATTTTTATACAACAAATAAGTATATTAAATAATTATACGAAAATGATGTAGTAATTATTTTATTAAGAGATAAACCAAATAAAAGGTTTTAAAAATAATAAAATAAATATTATATGAACTATTTAATGTGATACACTAATTTTATAGATACATATGACCTATTATTAATATATTAAATCTTTTAGTTCGAACATATCTTCTGTATATATTTTATTTAAATTCAAATAAATGAATAGTGTCAAAATTGACACTATTGTTATTTTACAAAAATAACATATTATAAAATTGTTTAAAAATCACAAAAATATTTAAAAATTATAAATTTATATTTATATGGTCTATAATGTTATAAAGTAAACAATTATGGAAAATTCACAACAAATAAGTAATTATTTGTTTTAATTTAAAATTTAGAATTTTATTACCACAAATAAACTTAAATAGATTAAATAAGGATAAATCAAAATGATAAGGTTTAAAATAAGATCCAAACATGTCTAAATTTGATTGGTTGATGCGATTACAACCCTATCTCATCTAATCTTCGAATATGAGTCATTTTTGGAGGTTTTTTTAAGTGGGGTTAGATTTATTATAAATTAATATTTTTAAGAATTCCTAAGGTGCCCCTCTCCTCCCTTATAAAAGGGCACCTCCTCCCCCTCCACCTCACACTAATTTGAGCACTCAGGCTCGGCCAACCCCTGCCATTTTCTCTTCTCCACTTCCCTAGAATAATCCTAGAGGTCCTGGTCTTCTTCAAAGACCAATCATAGTTCCCTAAGTGGAGGATTCAAAGAGGCGTTCCAAAGAAGAGGTAATATCCATTACCGATCTTTTCAATTTCTTTCTTCTTCAACTTCTTCTTCTTTAGTTGTTTCATTATAAAGTAATAACATCAGTATTACTTACATAATTATATGTTATTATAAATATGAAACAACTCTAATTAACCTTCTATCCATCCTACGGAAAAAGGAAATCACCGCGCGTGCGTACGTACGGAATACCGTCTCCACGCCGTGGTGTAATCTATTTTCCGCCACCACCTTAATTGGATGGGTATAATGGTGTAATGAGTAACTATATATGATTATTATAAATTGATATTGATACTTAAATAGTATACAAACACTTCAACACAATTCCACGTCCATGGGAACGATATCATCGCTCGTGTGTACGTACGGACTACCGTCTCCACGACGCGATGAGATTCATTCTCAATAATTAACCATTCATGAATGATTATAAAATATATATAATAAGTACTAATGAAATATATGACCTGATCATGATACTGGAATTATTTATATTTATTTGTATTTCATCTACTTAATTCCATTCAATTCAATAAGGAAACGAAAACAGCGTTCATGCGTACGTACGGACTACCGTCTCCATGAACGGTGTATTTATTTCCATTTACTAATTTATTATATATGTATATTCTGAATATATATATATATAAATCATGTTTTATATTCTGGAATTAAGTAATCATGATCTAAGTAATCATATGAATAATTACAAGTTAAAAATACGAACGACAAATGAGACGATTTTACCAAAAAACGCTACTTTAACATGAATTTACAAAAGAATGGGTAATATAAAGCCATAAGTAAACCGTATATGATATAATAATAATGAATATGATTCTGTAATAAGTCAATAACATGATTTAAATCATTATACAGGAGGTTGGGACACTTACAAAGCAAATCGGACCTAAGGTAAGGGAAATATCACAATCTCATTTTTATCCGAGATTGTTTATTCGTAAGTATTTACTGGGGTGTATTTTATCATCCACATCCATGTTTCATCAATATGTAATATTATTTACATCCACCTACAATTGTTTAAATCCATTTTTACCCTTCGGTGAGTTTTTAGTAATATGTATGAAAGGAATCTTTTGTCATTTTTCGTACGAGGTACTTTTTGACTTTTCCGACAAAAGTACGAAGAATGTTTTTTTTAACTTATACGGCATGAATGGATTTCTAAAAAATTATTTCCAAGAATCTTCCTTTACAATTATACATGTTTATTTTTAATCAACTTCTTTTATTTTAAAATTGTATGACATGTTAAGAAAGGAAAAGTGTTTTTGAAGAAGAAAGGATATTTTCCTCAAGAATTCATTTCAAGTGTTTTATCAAAATTATTTTCCATCTAAGATAATAGAGGGTTCTGTTTCTATCCATATTTTTACATTGATTTGACTAAGTTGTGATGAAATTATGTTTATGAATTTCTTTATCTTATATGAATGGTTTTATGATGTCATGTTGTTTAAGAATCCCATTTTTATTACATGGGTTATGCGATGATATATGATTTATGATTATGTGGCACACATAAGAAAGGATTCATTATAAGATGGATGGGACCTATATCTCCCTCCAATTCATTGGGTAAAGATTTTATATCTCATGAGATAGACAGGGCTGGAACGGTAGGTTATACCGGTTCAGTGAAACAGGACTGAAATGAGGGTTACTCGATTCAGAAAGGGACTTTGTCCACTAAGATAGTCTTGGCAATGAGTCTTGACTAACAAGAAATGATTCTCTATGATTATGTGTGAATGCCACAAAGTTTCATGTTTTAAGTTATGATTATTGTGATTACATTTCACTTCCATTATTTATCCCATGTTATGAAATTATGCTCTCTTTTGCAGGATAAGATTTCCAAAAGTTATGTTCTTATGAATATGATGTGATTGATTTTTCTTTTGTTTACCCTTACTGAGCATTTGACCTCACCCTTTTATGTTTTCTTTTCCCCAGGATATAAAGAATGGTTTTAGGTAAAAAAAATGGAAGATCATTATGGGAGATATTGGAGATCTTTCACCAAGTTTAGAAGATTACGTTCCGAGTTTCCAAAGACACTAAACTATTACGATCCTTGTGTGTGTGTTTTTGTTATGTACTAAGTATTCCGCAAAAGTAATGTAATGTCCATGTATGTTAAGCTTCGGGTCTCTACAGTTGGTATCAGAGGAAAGGTTTAGTCAACCTTTGGAAACTAGGATGCGAGAACTTTAGTGAGATCCCTAGAGATATTTATAAGGTATGTCTAGGGATGTCCTTAAGGATAAGTATACGTATAGGATACAGTCCTAGAACTACGGTAATGATCATAGAATTTAACCTAAGATGTTAGATATTGAAGGTACTCCCCCTTTACTATGTTGTTTTCCCTAGCATGATTTTTGCCTCTCACAAGATTCTTTTTTTGTTTTAGTTAATGGAGGGTACTAGAAGGAATTTGGTTAACATTGAATCCAATGGAAAAATTGGTGACTATGAGAAAAAAAATTGTGTAATTCCTAGAGAGAAAGATCTTGTGATTATGCCAAATCAGTCATCGCGATATATGATTAACAAGGTGAAATTTAGTGGTATCCCTAATTCATCAAAGAAGAGGAAGATAAACTATTATGTATGTTCGCATGTTGAGGAGCATAAAGAAAGGAAGATTGAGATTTCTAAAGAAGGGAAGAAGAACCTTGAGGAATACCTCAAATGGAGGGACCGATGTTATCTGTGTGGAGAAAAGGGTCATTGAGTGACAAACTGTTATGGAGTTCAATGTCTTATTTGTGGAGAACATGGGCATTACCCAACTCAATGCCCTGGCCTAAAAAGTTACTTCTAAATCAAGGAAGGACTTATTCCAGGACAATCATTGAAGTGGATGGACTGAAGTGTGTATGTATTGGTATTCAGGAATAATGTTGTTGAGGTAATTTTATGGTGTATTGAAATATTTATGTATTGGTCTATTGTGGTCTTCAATAATTTTAAGGTACCGGTAACCATGAAAAGTGAATCAAATATTTTGGAAAGTAGATAATATGCCCATAATGAAGGGATAAGGAGAAAATGAGATGTTTGAAAGTATTCATGAGCTCATGATTGATATAAGGACTAAGTGATATCATGGTTTGAGTATATAGAATTTTGAGGATTTTGGTATGTGGAATGTGTTAACTTTAAACTGCATTCATGTTTTCACTAAGGTATTCAAGAGAATACATGATTAAGGACTTTGAATGTTTAGAATGTGACCAACAAGACATATCTTATTGGGATCAACGATGGTATTAAATCTCTGGTAATTGTTTTCACTATATTATGAGAGTGGACTTCAGTATTATGGGTAAGCCTAAAGATTGGAATGGATTATGTTGGAATAAGTTTAGAAGTTTTCTTTCGATATTATTGATGGGATGTTATAGTAATATAGTTTTAGAAAAAGGACAACCTGCAGGACGGGCGACAGCCCATCGCTTCGGACAAGGTTGTGGGAATCGAACCCACAACCGAAGTGCGACTGGCCTTTATCGCCTACCACTGGCCTACAGGAAGTCCCTGTTTAGTAGAAACTAGTTTTATTATATTAAGCAGTATGATATATGAAGTATAAGTCCATTTTAGGAACCATATATGATTAATCTCACTATAGATCGACTTATGTATATAATTTTTGCTAACCTTTTGTTTGAGACAGATGGAATGACCCGTCATTCTATCACATGATCTACTAACACTTCACGAATAACAAATTCAACTTTATTTATTTAAGAGATGAAGTGGAAATTGTTCAAGGCATGAACAACAGTGAGATTGTACCAAAATAAAGAAAGTATTTATTCTAATTCAAATTTTCAACTTTAGGGAAATGACCTTGAAAACCAAAAATGTTTTCCTAGTGATCTTATACCTAATGAATCAGATGGTACCTTAGATCGTCACAAATTTATGGATTAGTGATTGTTGTCTTTTCCATAGCTATGTTCTCTACCACTCTCCATCAGAACATGATGGTTAGATTTTTCTTCCATATCCATATTCTCACCTATGTGGAAACCCATTGATTAGTTTATTTGGGTAACCGTTACGTTTCATAATTTTGTTTTTAAATATTGGTTTTGGTATTCCTTTTTACGATGTGGGTTTCTATAAACTTTCTAATAGTAAACCATTTATAACCCCAACGAATTTCGAGGGAGAAATTCATTTTAAAGGGGGGAAAATGTAACACCCCGAGATTTTATGAAAAATATTATTTTAATTTCATTAATTTCTTATGTTGTATTCTACACCAAGATTACCCTGCGCTATACGCAACACCATATTAGCTTGCAGTATACGCAACACTATTCTTGGACCGTGTTACACATAATTTTGATAATAGTTATTCTACGCAACATTGAGTATATATATATATATAGATGAAATATGGTTGGATTCTGTTATACGAAACAATGAAGGATTCTTTCACAACACGCAACCCTGACTTGGCTTGCATTACACGCAATCACGACCTTCCTCGATAGCGTGTGTTGTACGCAATACCGGGTTTTAATAAACAATGTTATATTAGTATAATATTGTCATGAACTAGTCGTTATGAATAGTATTAACTATATTTTGAATTTTATAACATTATTATTCATCTTACACATTTCTAGAACATGGTATAAGAACAAAATAAATTTTTCAGGTAAAATAAGTATTTTTCAAAAAATGCAATTTTACCGCCTTTTGATGGTGCACCCACTTTAAATATAGTTTTTGACATGTTTATATGTTCAATTTGAAAAAATAATATTCTTCTTTTGAATCAGGATATAAAAATATACATTAGATAAAGTTTTGATATTTTTCCGATAACTTTCATATTTTAATGAATAGTAAAAACACGCTATATTTTAATTAAAAACAACTTTTTTCATCGTAATATCTTATGTGGTTAAATTATAATATTGAATGGTTTTAAAGTATAAATATAATATATTTTTACCATTTAATATAATGTATGTCATTAGCATTGATTTTACCTTGAATTCGTAGGTTAAATCAATTCAATCTTTTGCAATGTTATAAACAAAAACCCGTTTTTATTCGACAACGGGATTAATTTTAATTTAATTTCTGCAAGTTCTGTGTTTTGAATTTTAAAAAATGGATTAAATATTTGGAATCAGTGGGTCCAAATTATGTTAATAAGCTACTTTTTATTTTTTGGAATTATGAATAGTAACTACGGTAAATTTTATTTACCATAGTTAAAGGTAAATCGGGTAATTAAGGGTAAATATAATATTTTAAAATTACCCTAAATAATGTCAAAATCCTATTGGATGACTAAAATGAGACCCATATCACCTAAGGGTCTGATTAGATTCATTTAATGGACATTTGTCCATGAAAATAACTTAATTATTATTAAAACCAAAGAAAGTGACAACATGTCACTCTCTTAAATCTTATAAGTATATTAATTTTAATTTAGTGATAAACTTCATGAAACTTCGAACATGAATAGTCTCCAGAAAGATAATGAAATTATATACATCATATAATTTATTTATAATTTTTAGGGATTAAATAATTATCATTAATTATGACACAATAGTGATGCAGAAATTGTTTATCTAGTAAAAAATCAAGAATATTGTTTTTATTAAACTAATAGTGACCATAAAATTCAACAATACCTAACCAAAACTTATTTTCCATGTAAATGTAAACCATAAGCATCCAATGTTCGAATATTGGACCATTTGGAGCCTTATAAAAGCGATTATGACACTTATATTATTTTATTTTAAATGATGCCAAAGTTGTCACCTTCATAATTTAATAAATATAACAATTTAAATATTGTAATTTTAAGATGATAAATTCGAGTAAAAGTATTATTGTGAAAGGTAATATATTTATCTTTATCATAGGAGTTTATTTTAAATTTTTATACAACAAAGAAGTATATTAAATAATTATACAAAAATGATGTAGTAATTATTTTATAAAGAGATAAACCAAATAAATTGTTTTAAAAATAATAAAATAAATATTATATGAACTATTTAATGTGATACACTAATTTTATAGATACATATGACCTATTATTAATATATTAAAGCTTTTATTTCGAACATATCTTCTGTATATATTTTATTTAAATTCAAATAAATGAATAGTGTCAAAATTGACACTATTGTTATTTTACAAAAATAACATATTATAAAATTGTTTAAAAATCACAAAAATATTTAAAAATTATAAATTTATATTTATATGGTCTATAATGTTATAAAGTAAACAATTATGGAAAATTCACAACAAATAAGTAATTATTTGTTATAATTTAAAATTTAGAATTTTATTACCACAAATAAACTTAAATAGATTAAATAAGGATAAATCAAAATGATAAGGTTTAAAATAAGATCCAAACATGTCTAAATTTGATTGGTTGATGATATTACAACCCTATCTCATCTAATATTCGAATATGAGTCATTTTTGGAGGTTTTTTTAAGTGGGGTTAGATTTATTATAAATTAATATTTTAAAGAATTCCTAAGGTGCCCCTCTCCTCCCTTATAAAAGGGAACCTCCTCCCCCTCCACCTCACACTAATTTGAGCACTCAGGCTCGGCCAAACCCTGCCATTTTCTCTTCTCCACTTTCCTAGAATAATCCTAGAGGTCCTGGTCTTCTTCAAAGACCAATCATAGTTCCCTAAGTGGAGGATTCAAAGAGGCGTTCCAAAGAAGAGGTAATATCCATTACCGATCTTTTCAATTTCTTTCTTCTTCAACTTCTTCTTCTTTAGTTGCTTCATTATAAAGTAATAAAATCAGTATTAATTACATACTGATATGTTATTATAAATATGAAACAACTCTAATTAACATTCTATCCATCCTACGGAAAAAGGAAATCACCGCGCGTGCGTACGTACGGAATACCGTCTCCACGCCGTGGTGTAATCTATTTTCCTCCACCACCCTAATTGGATGGGTATAATGGTGTAATGAGTAACTATATATGATTATTATAAAGTGATATTGATACTGAAATAGTATACAAACACTTAAACACAATTCCACAACCATGGGAACGATATCATCGCTCGTGCGTACGTACGGACTACCGTCTCCACGACGCGATGAGATTCATTCTCAATAATTAACCATTCATGAATGATTATAAAGTATATATAATAAGTAATAATGAAATATATGACCTGATCATGATACTGGAATTATTTATATTTATTTGTATTTCATCTACTTAATTCCATTCAATTCAATAAGGAAATGAAAACAGCGTTCATGCGTACGTACGGACTACCGTCTCCATGAACGGTGTATTTCATTCCATTTACTAATTTATTATATATGTATATTCTGAATATATATATATATATAAATCATGTTTTATATTCTGGAATTAGGTAATCATGATCTAAGTAATCATATGAATAATTACAAGTTAAAAATACGAACGACAAATGAGACGATTTTACCAAAAAACGCTACTTTAACATGAATTTACAAAAGAATGGGTAATATAAAGCCATAAGTAAACCGTATATGATATAATAATAATGAATATGATTCTGTAATAAGTCAATAACATGATTTAAATCATTATACAGGAGGTTGGGACACTTACAAAGCAAATCGGACCTAAGGTAAGGGAAATATCACAATCTCATTTTTATCCGAGATTGTTTATTCGTAAGTATTTATTGGGGTGTATTTTATCATCCACATCCATGTTTCATCAATATGTAATATTATTTCCATCCACCTAAAATTGTTTAAATCCATTTTTACCCTTCGGTGAGTTTTTAGTAATATGTATGAAAGGAATCTTTTGTCATTTTTCGTACGAGGTACTTTTTGACTTTTCTGACAAAAGTACGAAGAATGTTTTTTTAACTTATACGGCATGAATGGATTTCTAAAAAATTATTTCCAAGAATATTCCTTTACAAGTATTCATGTTTATTTTTAATCAACTTCTTTTATTTTAAAATTGTATGACATGTTAAGAAAGGAAAAGTGTTTTTGAAGAAGAAAGGATATTTTCCTCAAGAATTCATTTCAAGTGTTTTATCAAAATTATTTTCCATCTAAGATAATAGAGGGTTCTGTTTCTATCCATATTTTTACATTTATTTGACTAAGTTGTGATGAAACTATGTTTATGAATTCCTTTATCTTATATGAATGGTTTTATGATGTCATGTTGTTTAAGAATCCCATTTTTATTACATGGGTTATGCGATGATATATGATTTATGATTATGTGGCACACATAAGAAAGGATTCATTATAAGATGGGTGGGACCTATATCTCCCTCCAATGCATTGGGTAAAGATTTTATATCTCATGAGATAGACAGGGCTGGAACGGTAGGTTATACCGGTTCAGTGAAACAGGACTGAAACGAGGGTTACTCGATTCAGAAAGGGACTTTGTCCACTAAGATAGTCTTGGAAATGAGTCTTGACTAACAAGAAATGATTCTCTATGATTATGTGTGAATGCCACAAAGTTTCATGTTATAAGTTATGATTATTGTGATTACATTTCACTGCAATGATTTATGCCATGTTATGAAATTATGCTCTCTTTTGCAGGATAAGATTTCCAAAAGTTATGTTCTTATGAATATGATGTGATTGATTTTTCTTTTGTTTACCCTTACTGAGCATTTGAGCTCACCCTTTTATGTTTTATTTTCCCCAGGATATAAAGAATGGTTTTAGGTAAGAAAAAAGGGAAGATCTTTATGGGAGATATTGGAGATCCTTCACCAAGTTTAGAAGAATACGTTCCGAGTTTCCAAAGACACTAAACTATTACGATCCTTGTGTGTGTGTTTTTGTTATGTACTAAGTATTCCGCAAAAGTAATGTAATGTCCATGTACGTTAAGCTTCGGGTCTCTACAGGGGTGATCTCAAATCCTTTGTAAGGGAAAAAAATAAAAAAACAAATCAACAAGGGATTGATAATTTATGTATGAGAAATCATTAACAAAGGGTAAATATCATATAAAAATTAAATGGAACAATAAGGTTTTCCCTCAAGATATAATTGAATGAATCATAGTCTAAAATAATCAATCATTTAACATTTCGTTGGAGTGTAGAAATATGAAAAAATTAAAATGATCTAGTGTATAATAATATAATAATATAACACATAATTGTAGAATATGAGATATTATTGGAAATCATATCATATTAGAGAATGAATTACAAAATAATCCTTCGAACATAGTGAGTTTGGGATGATAACCTTTATATTAACATAGGCTTCTACTATAACCCATATACCCACATGGGATTGGGATACTACCCATATACCCTTATAGAATTGGTCTATAACTTATTTCCCTATTTGGAATCAACTAATTCCCATGTACTATCATAGTATTGTGATGCTACTAATTTACCCTCCTAGGATATTATTATATACAAATGTTTCATTCTTGAGCTAATGAAAAATAAATCATCAACCTATAAATTAGAGGGTGATAGAGGGCCCCACACTTTAATCATTCATTCATATGTTTGACACTTGAAAATGATAATTCACTGTATCATATAATAACCATGAAAAAATTAATTTTTATAACATTGGTATATGGTATCATATAAATATACCAGAGTAATTTTAAAAGATGATACCAAAAATGAAATCAACCAGAAAGAGTAAATCATAATCACATTTAGTGGTTATTTAATGAATGTTTTTTTCTAAGTGAATATTTTATTTACTAATAAATTCGAAAATATTCGTGAATCAATAATAGTGTTTCTAGAAATTATTTTTCACATTAACACAATAAAATGAAGCTATATATATCATTTAAAATATTTCTTCAATATTTTATTTGAAAAAATTTTAAAAAAATAAATATTTTGAAAAAATAACATTATTAATAGATTTGTGAATAGTCATATTAGATATATAAAATGAATATAGTGTGAATTAGGAAATACATTATTATTAAATGATATATAAATATATTAAAATTTTGAAATATCTTTGTTGAAAACCCACATTGTAAAAAGAGGTATTAAAACATGCCTATGAAAAGTAGTAATTAAAAATAGTATGGTCAAAGGAGTAAATCCATATTTTCATTAATAAATAATAAATGAAAAATTGTTTGGTAATAATGAATATTGAAATGAAAAAAAATATCCTTAGAGGAGATGATATTTTTTCTTAAAACATTTATCTTTTATGTTTAACAACATCTGAGAAATAATATTGAGTTGAAGACATAATTTTACCCAAACAAAAGGATATATATCAAATAAAATATATAATAGATTAATTTATCGAATTTTTATGAATAATAATCCTGGAATACAATTTTAACACAATAAAAGTAATTAGAGATAACCAAACCTCTTATGGATATCATAATTAAAAAACCATTGAAAATTTGGAAGAGGTTTTATTTGTTATAAATTTGAATATCAATAAAAATGATAAAATAATAAAATATATAATAAAATATTATATTTTGTAGAAAATTTTTGAAATATATTCAAGATTAATAGTAATAACACAATAAATGAAAAACGTGTTGACAAAACCCTTATATTGTCATAGTATTTTGAATTGAAAACCCATAAAAGGTATAACAAATTAGATGCATTTATAAATCACATCGATTACATGATTATTTATTATAGATTAATTAAATGTCCAATATTTTACACCAAACATTTTAAACACGTCGTGAATTTTTATCATAACTTAAATAAGAAAAATCGAAATGCAATAAACCCTTACCTCAGGTCCTGATTTGTTCAATATGAGTGCCTAAACTGATATGTAATAATATTAATCTATAAAATACATTTTACATAATATTTTAAATTTTAATTTAGCTTTCTATTTCCATTTATTTATAATTTTCAATATATATATTAAATAATTTTTTCATATAGCGGTAACTCAAGGTTGTTTGATCATTTTCTATGAAACATCCTGGATATATTCATCGTGGTCAAACGTGTATTGAAATAAATTATTATTTTCATAATTTTAAGAGTATTATATTTTAAAATATACAATTGAAGAACTAATTATATTGTTATATCATATTTTACAAAATGGACTCAAATTATGTCAGGTGTCTTAATATGTTCATTTAAGGTTGTTAGGTTTAAGATATCCATTTTTTATTTATATAAATTATAGAATGTCTAATATTATATTTATAGAATATTTAAAGTTTTATAAATATTATTTTTATAAATTAAATAAATTTTTTAACGTTATACATGTTATTCAGTAATTAAAAATGATATACATCATTCCATAGAGGAAATTGTTTGAACATGCACTAGAACAATAATAATTCTTTTTAAGGAACTAGAGGTATGTATAAATTAAACTACTTTATAATTTGTTAATATTAATAACATTATAAATGTTATATTTTTTCATTGAATAACTTTTTTGAACCATCTGTGTTTGGTGGTTGTGAAAAATATAACTTTTCATTCATTGAGATGGTAGTCCACATGTATGCATGAAAATATCATCATATTTAAAATTATTTTAGAAGATGGTATAAACTAGATTTTCCATTATTATAATATAATTTAATAAAATTAGTTAAATGTTATTTTTAAAAATTTCAAAAAAGGAAAAGACTTTATAACTTTAATAAAAAAGAGAACATGGTTAAATACATTACTATAAATTTTGATGTTCTCCCTTGGGTAACACCATATAACTCCTTATTATGTATTATTAAAAATTATTTTACTATAATTTATGTGGATATAGTTTAATAGAGTCTAAGGAAGATTTTCGAACAAGATATATAGTTTTGTTAGGTGAAAAAAGGTGGTGGAAGTGGTCTCATTTTATATGTGATGAAAATGGATATTTTTGTAAATACGCATTACACATTCAAAATGGAATTCCATTATTCAATGGTCAATGACTCCAATATTCTAAATAATGTATTTTAGGGGTGAGAAAAGGTCAATAAATCATACGCAATTTAGTTTGACACATGTTTTAAACATGATTCATGTTTAAAACACGTTTTTTTATATTTTACCATTATTATGTTTACCATGTTAATTAGAGTTTACACATGTTATTTATATCTTATTATAAAATATTGTTGCAATTCATAGAGTAGTGTTTCAAGGGTGGTTGTATCATTTTTTCAATGTTGATATTCATCTAAAAAATCATAAAATGAGATGTTGTAAAATAGGTTTTCCCAGTTATTTTAACTGACATTTAAGAGGGTTTTAAACATCAGTTATTTTTTTTTAAATATGTGTTTAATACAAATTAATATAATGAAAGTATTATTTATTTTCATTGGTTCCTTTTAAATAAACAATCCTAAAAATTATTCTATTTTTATAATATTAAATATTTTTTTCTAAAAAAATACATGAAACTAAAAAAAATCCAGATGCCATAGAAAAAAATAAAAAACATTAGTATAATAATGACAATGAATGGAGAATACTATGAATTTAAGTATAAAAATTAGTCAAATAAAAAAAATATTCTATAAACCTTAAAATAAATATCTATATAAAAAACTAAAACTGAATGAACCCTATAAAATATAACATCCATATTTACTGACTATGATTCCGATCTTATTTATTATACGCTTGAGGGACATAAAATATTTATAATATATATATATATATATAATATCTATATAATGATAAGATAAATAAAAAAGGTTATAACTAAATATACCCTTATAAAATGTTTTAATAGTGTTCAATGAAATAATTTCAATAATATATATAATTATAGAATATCCACATCCTATTACTCCATCTTGATGATGAAAATTCTGTTGGAAAAGAATTTTTCAATTGGAAATAATTCTTGATATATAAATAAAATTTATGTAGTTATAAATGATATTACATTTTCCTATACATATCCGATGAAGATTTTACTATTTTATATTGAAAGGATATATTGATCCAATACCCTATTTTGAAATCATATATATATAATAATGGTGGAAATAAATATAAAAATTAATAACTCATATAAAAATTTACATGTGATAAAAAATGTCATGTTTCCTTGCACGTCACAGTTTAAGGAACAAAACCAACCAGGTTTCTTCACTCTTAGACAAAATAAACCCAAAATATCATGCTGACTAATATAAAAATAATAAAAAGATATTGAATGTCAAATTATGAGAAAAAATCAAAATATATGCTTCAGAATAATCATGATAAGGAAACATCCAACAATAAATTACATTATTCATTTAAAAATATATGATTTTCAATAATTTTCCTTCATGTTCCTCACCTATGGAGTCATAAATTTAGTATCCAGAAAACCATAAACTAAATTAATATCATTTTTACCTCAAATTTTATAATTAATCCTTATTAAATATTTTAATTATTCTATATAAATGAATTTTTAATTACTACAATAAATATTATTATTGACTTACAGGAAAAAGAATTCCAACACATGGTGGAACAACATATCTTATGTAAGAATTTCATTGATATTTATCATGAAGATATTCACAATAATAATGCTTCCAAAAAATTTAGCATCAATAAAAATCTCATAAGCATACAACATTTTTTCTTTTCTTTCATGATAATATTAAAAGCATAGTTATATTAAAATTCAGCGCATCCTAAATCAATTATTTTTCACTATAAAAAATTTATTTACCATTCATTTATTCATATGTATATATATTATAATATAAAATAAATTAATAGAAATGTATCATAATGTTTATAATATATGCATAATTTATGGGTATGTTATAGAGCAAGTCGACATATCCACAGTAAGAAAAATGTCTTACACTATGTCCAACATATTAACACCTCACCTGTAGAGAATGTTACTCTAGTTGGTGCATCTATAATATCCAAAAATTATATTATCGTGAAACATGATGGTTGGGATGGGGTGGTCCACACCCATGTGGGGTTTAGCCCACATTTGATTGTCCGCAAAAGCCCCCATTTAATGTGAACAAAAATATTCAAACCCACCCTACCCCGTATAATCCCTTGGGCTACCCACGGGTTTCTGTCATTTAAAAAAATATAAACTATTTATAATTATATATATATCGTATGTTTTTCTTATTCTAAATGGTTGTTGATGTTAAATGTTTGGATTTACAATACCTAGATATTTAAGGGATGTGATAATCATTTTTTATCTGTTAATGGTGGTATGTGGTGAATAAAATGTGGTGATGAACTAATGAAATGAAAAGTATGTGGGTGATCATTGAGGGATGATGAATGATAATTTTTATTGTTTGGTGATGTGAATGGTTGTAATGAAAGACAAATTTTCCAAATAACAACCACTTTCATAGAGTCTATTAGGGTTCCCTTGAGATCCATCCATTTTTTCATAATAAAAAAATTAAATTAAATAATAAAAAAATTAAATTGTCCTGAAATATATTATGATTATAATAAATCTTTTAGAATTGAAAACATGGGTAGGGGATATTAGTTCCATTTTTTTGGATTTGGGATGACACATTAGGTGAATACGATGAATAATTACAATATAAATATTATAATATCATATTACGACATAAAATATAAACCTATATAAAATTCACATGTGAATGAATAGGGAATTAGTATGATAATTACGATGAGAAATCATATGTTATGGATTAATCATAATTTTTATTAAAATATTAAAGACATATATATTGTAAAAAATTATTTTTTTTTAAATTAGGCATGAGGATAAGCCCACACCCGCATAGACTCATCCCACCTTAGCATGCACTTGGAAAGCTCAACATGTATTGGCCCACTATCTGAACATTCAAAATATATTGGCATGCCCTTCCATGAATCCCGCCCATACCCATTATGCAAGTGGGAAACATCCTCATATTCATCACTAAATAATGATAACTAAATATAATCAATATATATCTTCTGATTATTTAGAATAAATATATCATAATATATCATGACATAATCTAAAAAATTATACAGGGTATCCTCATCATATAACTTACAATATAGTTGAATATGAGTGTGAGGTGTATAAGTGGGATCTATACAATGAGGCAGAGGAGTGAGATCTATATAAAGGTGTAGGGGAGTGGGATATGTATCATGTGTGGAGGTGTTTGATATACAACCAAAAACTATATTTTTATGTTAGTAAAAATTGATTTTATTGAATCACACATCCAATCTCTAACCGTAGCTATGACCCTACCCTCCATCAACTGACCCATCTCTTAAAACTCATCTTTTAAGGAATTTATTTTTCTTTTATAAAAATCCTTAATTGATAGTGTTATAGATTTAAAAAAATTGAAACACCCGGCTCATATCCTCTTATATGGCATATGTGTTCAAGATTTCCCAGTATAGTGGAAAATATATCCTTCCCACTATTAGGTATAAAGGATGGCTATGTAATATTCTCTTTAAAGTATTCTTGTAGATAATATTTGGATAATTTATTAGTGAATTAAAAAAGTGAAAATTTTTTTATAATAAATTAAATAAAAAATATTCAAAAATTAAATTCGTAAAATCAATTTAGGTAAAACCCTCAATTCGTTTGTAAAATATGTCCCCTTTTGGGAATTTTTGAAGTCATCAATTTTATATATATAATTGATCTAAAAGAAGTGTCACTATCAATAGAACCTAAAAACTCATATCTCAATTTTTAGGTTTTCTAGTCAAAGTTTTTATTCGAATTAGAAATACATTCTGTGAGATAAATTAAATGTGAATATGTTTCTGGTTTGTTCACTTTATGAGATCTTATTATATCTATGTTAACTATGGAAAAGAAAAATATCATGATGGTCATTATAGTGATACAAAAAGACACCAATAATTTACATTTATCTTACCAAAAATTATTATTATTGAATACATTCAAAAACATTTTTCCATGTATCTTCATCTATAATGGGAAATATATAACATGGGTTATCATTCAACAATGGACCAAAAATGAAATAATTTTTCATAATTGATTTATAATTTCTACCTATCATAGAATAAATAGATAATAATATCTTCATAACTTATTTAGGGGTAGGTATATCATATTTTAAATCAGGAAAAAAACATATATTTGTAAACAAAAATTATCGATAAATAAATTAATAATAAATTACCTTACCAAAATAGTCTTTCGTAGTTTTCTGTAACACCCCAGGTAAATAAAGAATATGACATTTCATATTTATCCATATTTGTGAATAAAATATTTAAATGACTTTAAAGGGGACGCTATGCTCGATGGCGTACCCAACACGCAACAACGAGTTTCTTGGGAATCTTACGTTGCACTCTAATAATAAAATAATATTATTTTAAATGGTAGTTAACATGTAGCCATTGTAATGGCGGGAATGGATAGAAATAACTAAAATATGATTATATATGTTTTTAAATGTTTTTACATTTATCCAATAAAGGATAGAGGCTTAAAATACGGAAAGAATTCAATTTTAGGCATATATGCCCTAGTTTTCACTAAAGGTTCTCTTATCGCCTTTTGATGGAGAACCGTCATTAAATATAGTTTTGTTCACTCTTATACATTCTATTGGACCAAATAAAACTCTTCTTAAGAATCGGGACATCAAAATTTACTTTGTGTAAATTTTTGGTATCTTTCCGATAATGTTCATTTTTTTTGAATAGTGTAAAATGTTGTATTTTAATTCAAAACCTCTTTTTAATCTAATTTATTTATATGATTAGATTATATTTTGAATTGGGTTTAATGTGAAATTAGAAAATATTTTTACCATTAAATCCAATAGTGGTCATTGGAATTAATTTCACTTTGAAATCAGACTTAAACTAGTGTCAATCTTTTGATACTTATTGTTTTATAAAAACACGCTATTTGCTCTGACAACGGGAATTAATTATTAAATTAATTAATGTGACTAATATGTTTTGAATTTTGTAAAACGGACTTCATTTTTGAATTCGGAATATCAAATATAGCTTAGGGTGAAGTTTTGGTATTTTTCTGAAAAACTCCAATTTTTGATGAATAGTAAAACCACTAAGTGGTAATCATGCAAACTGATTTTTCAGTTAAATGAAAGTTTACCACTAATGTGTATTGAATTTTGAAAATCCTACATACATGGTTGTCATTAGTATGTAAAATGTGGTTCAATGGGATGAAAATAATTTTTTTGGTGAATAGTAACTTATTAAGTTTTTAATCGCGATTAGTGGTAATTAGTGTAATTTAAGGTAAAAATGATATTATAAGAATATGAAAACACAATGACACTTGTCCTACACCTATTGGGTGAGTCATGGCCGACCAAGACAAGCCATGGGCCAACTTGGGGACCCCATGGATCCACTTTGGTTGGGAAATGACATAAATAACTTTTTATTTAATGTAAAAGTAAAAATGACACAAACATGATATGTTTTACTAAAACAATTTTTTAGTGGGGTTATACAAGTCATATTTTTGATTATAAATAGTCATTGTAAAGAAAAAAAGATTTCCTACATCATAGTATTTTTTTTTATTATTTTTAGACATTAAATAAATTAAATTATTTATGACATAATAATGATGCAGCGATGACATCATTATTTGACGATTTAAATAAAATAGAAAGATAATGTAAACTCTATGAACTAAACATGTCCAAAACTTATTGTATGAGTGGATTTTGAAGCCTTATCACCTTATCCACGAATTATATCTATGTGGGACCTTTTAAAACCGAAACACATTTTCAAATAAATTAATATTTCTTACTTTCCAAAAGTGCCCCTCCTCTCCTCTTATAAAAGGCCCCCACCTCTACCTCATTTCAAACACTCATCAAGACTTTTTCTAGGCCAAACCATGCCCATTTACTCTCTCCACATCCCTCTCCTCATCCTAGAGGATTACCATTGGGCAGAATCCTTTCAAAGGAAGCCTTTAGGCTCAAATCAAAAGGAGTTACACTTTTAAAGGTAATTCATTCTCTCATGTTCATTTGTTTTACTTTGCTTCTCCAACCCCCTAAAATCTTTTTATTTATTTCTTTTGTAACGAAAACAGTATCTTCAATATACTAGTATGTTGTTATAAGATTTATTCTAGCTACACTCTCACACAACTACATCAAATGGTTAAATAACATACGGTTTCCGTGGATGGCGAAATTGTGCCTCCCGAAACGATGATTGTTCAATACTCATTTAACACCTTCAATGGTGGCCATTATGATGTCACTATTTTTATATATGATATATAATAGGTTTATTTTTTACTTATGCTTCTTTATTTTTCATTTTTTTCTTACCTTTATGGCTTTCATTATGGGTATACGCGATATCTTCATTTTAGGAAGTGCGGACTACCGCCCCCTCAAAGTGATTTGATTCGTTAAATACCATATGTGGGACGTATAAAGGATGGAACTATGATATTATATATGATATTATACTGGAATTATAATATACCTTTATATAATTATGATTCCATTCTATAAAATACGAAATAGAAATGAAATTAGCGTTCATGCGTACGTACGGATTACCGTCTCCATGAACGGTGCATTTCATTTCTTATCTCTAAATGATTATGTAATGTTATAAATGCATGAATGTAATGGATATATATGACATATATGATATCTAAATGATGAATACAATTCTGGATATAATAAACATTTGGCCACACGAACAGCATGTAATTGTTTGAAGTCCACTTTCGACTTAAGAACCAACTATCGGCAAAACAAATATTGTTAACATAAATTATTACCTAATGTTTATGACATGGTAATAAGTGATATAAAAGGAATAATGAACTTGAAAAAGGTTCTTAAGGAAGTAGAAATTAACTCAAGTTTATTATTCAGGAGATTAAAGAACGATCGAGTCAAGTCGGACCCGAGGTAAGGTATCCTACACCTCTCTTTCTTTTTAAGTACACTCTTTTATGTCATTCCTTTTAAAGCTCATCTTTATTGTTATTGGGATGTTCTTTTATATTAATATTACTGTAATTCTTATGTTCATGTGATGAGAGACCCTATTCTCTCTCATCAATCCATTTTGGATGTTTTAAGTGGCGCCGTTAGGCTGCCGAGTTTTCGTAAGAGTTTTTTAATCTCACTTTTATTCCCGTGAGATTTATGCTACATTTGCCACAATTTCCATTGAGAGGTTTATGTACTGCCCACTATTACAATCCTATTTTAATATAATTACATTTATGGGTATTTACATATTCATTGTATGACACTTCTTCAATGGGGTGTACTTTTCAAAAGTTACCCAAGTCGGTAAGGGAACCTTCCACCCTCCTTTTTTTAAAAGACATCTTTTGTTGGGCCTTTTAATTTACATATTGTTATGTTGGGATATGTTCTCATATATCCTTATTGATTTAAATTTTATGTCCAAGTTATGAGATGCCCTTTTTTTATCTCTCATCAACTCATTTTGATGTGACGCCGTTAGGCTGTCAAGGGAACTTCTTAACCCAATTTCGATTTCATTGGGTTCAACATGTTGTTATTGAATATGTAATCCTTTGAATATGTGTGAATGACCTTTGATTATTTTACACTTAATATCCACTTATATTTGGTGAATTCATTTGTCACACATAATTATGTAAATTGATTTATCCTTAAACCAAGGATACCGTCTTTGTAAGGGACTTCGTCTCAATCTCCTTTCATTGAGGCATATTTCGTTTTATACACAACTTCCTTTTATATGGTTTATAAACCCCTTTGACTTTTACTTTTATACAAAAGGAATCTTTTTCTACGAAGCGTTTTACTAAACGACAAAAAGGAATGTTTTTTTAACGTACGCGGTGACAACGACCTTTTCCGCCGCCGCAAGTATTATTTGGTCTTTGGCTTCCTCAACAATCCGTTATGTTTTTAAAATGAAATAAATACCATATACTCTTTTATGTATTTTGGTATTGAAAATGGTTTTGAAAAAGGATACTATTATGTCAATATATTTATGATATATTGTGTTTTAAATGTGGAAATGTTATCATTCCTTTATATTGGTTTTATGTTTTATGATTTTTTACTGGTACTTGGACATTTTAACGGGTGGTTACGTTATAAACCATATGACGGGTGGTGCCGTGAATACCAGGATGGGTGGTTACGTTATAACCTCCAATGCATTGGGTATGGAAGTCGGCCGTATGGCTATTCCTTTTAGTATGTATGGAAATTGGCTGTATGACTATTCCATTAAGTGATATGTGTGGAAGTCGACAATATGGTTATTCCACTTAAGTATGTTTATGTCCCAAGTTACCTTTATATATGTTATGTGTTCTTTATATGGGATTTATGGTAATCCTTTGGTTACAAAAAGGTAAGTAATGATACTTTTTTTTTCAGTGAAAAGTTATTACTACTTCATGAAGGTGAAAAGTATTACATTGATAAAGTATTCATGGTTTACTTGTTGTTTTGAAAAACTAACAGTTTTAATTCTTTGTGTATCCCTTACTGAGCTTCTTATGCTCATCCCAAGTTTTTGAAATGTTTTTCACAGGACATAGCATGGGATAGGGTCAAGGATGGGATCAAGGGAAAGTCATGCTAACTAAAACATGGAACTATACATGTTTCTTTTTAAGAATTTTTATTTTATGGAAATTTAGTAGAAGAGACTACTTTGTAATCTTTTGAGATGTAATAGTTATGTCCTAATTCTCTAAAACTCTAAACCTGAAAAGATCCTCAATGTGAATTATTCATTTAATTAAATTTTTAAGTAAGGTTTAAGGCTGGGGCCTTATAGTTGGTATCAGAGGTCGGTTTAGATAACTTTAGAGGTTAGGGTATTCTTTAAGCATAAGTGACATTACCATAATGGTTAGGATTTCAGAAAGAGTCCTAGTTTTAGATAAAGTGAATGAGTAAGTGTATCTTAGTGTTTACCTTCCTCATTAGTACATGATGGTTTTTTTGATATACTCACACTAACATTTCTATTTTTAGTGAATGGATGGATCTAGCAGGCACGAAAGAGACAACATGTTTGAAGGAAACTGTGGTGGTTCTCTGATTAAGATACTAGATAAAATGGAGGATTCAATGAGGAAACTCGTGGTTGTTCTAAACCAAATATCATGGAGTCATGATCAACCACTTCAACCTTGGTGAGTTCTCTAATGCATCATGTACGAGATGGCCAACTCGATGTGGAAATTCAGGTAATAATTATTAAGGTAACCATTAGGGATTATATGATACTTAATTTTTAGGTAATTATGGGTTACTCTATGATATGATGGAAAATTAAAGGAATGAGATAAACTTGAGGTTAAAATATGTTATGATTATTCTTGAAGATTTTTTTCTCTTTTTGGGGAATGTTTTAAAAATTATATAGTTTTGGAAAAAGGACAACACATAGACCGTGTGACATCCCGTCGCGTCGGACAAAGCTGCGGGAATCGAACCCACAACCAAAGTGCGACTGGTATTTATCGCCTACCACTGGACTACGTGAAGTCCCTGGTTATTTTGACTGATTCATTCTAGTTATATGATTTTATGAATTAAGAGTAAGTTGATTTTGGGTTATTTATGAAAATGATTAACCTATCATGGAGGATATGTGATTAGGTTAATTACTTTTCAAAATGAGACTTTTGGATCAACTGATATTGTTTGGAGATAAATGTTACGATTTATCTTGGAAGACTATGCGACTAAATCCATCAAATATTTGGGTTTCAATATTATATTGGTTTACTTTGAAGAATTTTATGGACAAATTGATTATAGAATGGTCCTCGTTGAACTTTGGGTTTTGTTGGACAAATTTTGGAGATTAAGAATAGATTTTCTTTTTATAAAGGGTTATCCTTTTCTGGATTATCTAATCATGTACTAGCCTTTTTGGTTTTGGTTTTAGTTAAAGACATGGGATGTATATAGTTCTATTTTGTGGATTAGGTGATTCTCTAGAAGTTGATTATAGTACTCTTAATGTGAACAAGTCTTCCTAAATACTCATCTTTTGGAGAAAATATGAGTTTGTGTAAGGAATCTAATAAAAGTTGAAAGTCAATATGATAAGTGATTATGTTTCCTTATGAGTAAATTCCTCAATAAAAAGTAACTTAAAACAAAAATGTTGTCTATTAAATTTTCCTAATAGGGAATCGAATACCGTTTAACCCATCACAAGTTTGTGATTTTCTCATGGTTAACTTTCTCCTAAACATGTTTTCTATCACTCTCCATCAGAACATGACCCTTTTTTTCCTCCATGTCATTATTTTCATACTTGGAATCCTAGTATGGGTTAACTCAGGTGACCTTTGTACTTATATTTCTTTATTTTAAAGTGTTTGTTTTACCGACTTTTGTTCCGATGTGGGACTTTCAAGGATGTTTCCATGCGCAATTTTAAAATTGCGAGGACGCAATTCCCAAAAGGGGGGAAGGATGTAACACCCCAGGTAAATAAAGAATATGACATTTCATCTTTATCCATATTTGTGAATAAAATATTTAAATGAATTTAAAGGGGACGCTATGCTCGATGGCGTACCCAACACGCAACAATGAGTTTCTTGGGAATCTGACGGTGCACTCTAATAATAAAATAATATTATTTTAAATGGTAGTTAACATGTAGCTGTTGTAATGGAGGGAATGGATAGAAATAACTAAAATATGATTATATATGTTTTTAAATGTTTTTACATTTATCCAATAAAGGATAGAGGCTTCAAATACGGAAAGAATTCAATTTTAGGCATATATGCCCTAGTTTTCACTAAAGGTTCTCTTATCGCCTTTTGATGGAGAACCGTCATTAAATATAGTTTTGTTCACTCTTATAAATTATATTGGACCAGAAAAAACTCTTCTTATGAATCGGGACATCAAAATTTACTTTGTGTAAATTTTTGGTATCTTTCCGATAATGTTCATTTTTTTTGAATAGTGTAAAATGTTGTATTTTAATTCAAAACCACTTTTTAATATAATTTATTTATATGATTAGATTATATTTTTAATTGGTTTTAAATTGAAATTAGAAAATATTTTTACCATTAAATCCAATAGTGGTCGTTGGAATTAATTTCACTTTGATATCAGACTTAAACTAGTGTCAATCTTTTGATACTTATTGTATTATAAAAACACGCTATTTGCTCTGACAGCGGGAATTAATTATTAAATTAATTAATGTGACTAATATGTTTTGAATTTTTTAAAACGGACTTCATTTTTGAATTCGGAATATAAAATATAGATTAGGGTGAAGTTTTGGTATTTTTCTGAAAAACTCCAATTTTTGATGAATAGTGAAACCACTAAGTGGTAATCAAGCAAACTGATTTTTCAGTTAAATGAAAGTTTACCACTAATGTGTATTGAATTGTTAAAATCCAACATACATGGTTGTCATTAGTATGTAAAATGTGGTTCAATGGGATGAAAATAATTTTTTTGGTGAATAGTAACTTATTAAGTTTTTAATCGCGATTAGTGGTAATTAGTGTAATTTAAGGTAAAAATGATATTATAAGAATGTGAAAACACCATGACACTTGTCTTAAACCAATTTGGTGTGTCATGGCCGACCAAGACAAGCCATGGGCCAACTTGGGGACCCCACGGATCCACATGGGTTGGGAAATGACATAAATAACTTTTTATTTAATGTAAAAGTAAAAATGACACAAACATGATATGTTTTACTAAAACAATTTTTAAGTGGGGTTATACAAGTCATATTTTTGATTATAAATAGTAATTGGAAATATAAAACGATTTCCTACATCATCGTATTTTTTTTATAATTTTTAGACATTATATAAATTAAATTATTTATGACATAATAATGATGCAGCGATGACATCATTATTTGACGATTTAAATAAAATAGAAATATAATGTAAAATATATGAACTACACTTGTCCAAAACTTATTGGATGAGTGGATTTAGAAGCCTTATCACCTTATCCTCGAAATATATCAATGTGGGACCTTTTAAAACCGAAACACATTTTCAAATAAAGTAATATTTCTTACTTTCCAAAAGTGCCCCTCCTCTCCTCTTATAAAAGGCCCCCAACTCTACCTCATTTCACACACTCCTCAAGCCTTTTTCTCGGCCAACCCCTGCCCATTTACTCTCTCCACATCCCTATACTCATCCTAGAGGATTCCCTTTGGGCAGAATCCTTTCAAAGGAAGCCTTTAGGCTCAAATCAAAAGGAGTTACACTTTTAAAGGTAATTCATTCTCTCATGTTCATTTGTTTTATTTTTCTTCTCCAACCCCCTAAACTCTTTTTATTTATTTCTTTTGTAACAACACCAGTATCTTAAATATACTAGTATGTTGTTATAAGACTTATTCTAGCTAAACTCTCACACAACTACATCAAATGGTTAAAGAACATACGGTTTCCGATGATGGCGAAATTGTGCCTCCCGAAACGATGATTGTTCAATACTCATTTAACACCTTCAAAGGTGGCCATTATGATGTCACTATTTTTATATATGATATATAATATGTTTATGTTTTACTTATGATTCTTTATTTTTCTTTTGTGTCTTACCTTTATGGCTTCCATTATGGGTATACGCGATATCTTCATTTTAGGAAGTGCGGACTACCGCCCCCTCAAAGTGATTTGATTCATCAAATACCATATGTGGGACGTATAAATGATGGAACTATGATATTATATATGATATTATACTGGAATTATAATATACCTTTATATAATTATGATTCCATTCTATAAAATACGAAATATAAATGAAAGTAGCGTTCATGCGTACGTACGGATTACCGTCTCCATGAACGGTGCATTTCATTTCTTATCTCTAAATGATTATGTAATGTTATAAATGAATGAATGCACTGGATATATATGACATATATGATATCTAAATGATGAATACAATTCTGGATATAATAAACATTTGGCCACACGAACAACATGTAATTGTAAGAAGTCCACTTTCGACTTAAGAACCAAATATCGGCAAAACAAATATTATTAACTTAAATTATTACATAATGTTTATGACATGGTAATAAGTGATATAAAAGGAATAATGAACTTGAAAAAGGTTCTTAAGGAAGTAGAAATTAACTCAAGTTTATTAATCAAGAGATTAAAGAACGATTGAGTCAAGTCGGACCCGAGGTAAGGGATCCTACACCTCTCTTTCTTTTTAAGTACACTCTATTATGTCATTCCTTTTAAAGCTCAACTTTATTGTTATTGGGATGTTATTTTATATTAATCTTACTGTAATTTTTATTTTCATGTGATGAGAGACCCTATTCTCTCTCATCAATCCATTTTGGAAGTTTTAAGTGGCGCCGTTAGGCTGCCGAGTTTTCGTAAGAGATTTTTCATCTCACTTTTATTCCCATGAGATTTATGCTACATTTGCCACAATTTCCATTGAGTGGTTTATGTACTGCCCACTATTACAATCCTATTGTAATATAATTCCATTTATGGGTATTTACATATTCATTGTATGAAACTTCTTCAATGGGGTGTACTTTTCAAAAGTTACCCAAGTCGGTAAGGGAACCTTTCACCCTCCTTTTTTGAAAAGTCTTTTTTTGTTGGGCCTTTTAATTTACATATTGTTATGTTGGGATATGTTCTCATATATCCTTATTGATTTAAATTTTATTTCCAAGTGATGAGATACCCTTTTTTTATCTCTCATCAACTCATTTTGATGTGACGCCGTTAGGCTGTCAAGGGAACTTCTTAACCCAATTTCGATTTCTTTGGGTTCAACATGTTGTTATTGAATATGTAATCCTTTGAATATGTGTGAATGACCTTTGATTATTTTACACTTAATATCCACTTATATTTGGTGTATTCATTTGTCACACATAATTATGTAAATTGATTTATCCTTAAACCAAGGATACCGTCTTTGTAAGGGACTTCGTCTCAATCTCCTTTCATTGAGGCATATTTCATTTTATACACAACTTCCTTTTATATGGTTTATAAACCCCTTTGACTTTTACTTTTATACAAAAGGAATCTTTTTCTATGAAGCGTTTTACTAAACGACAAAAAGGAATGTTTTTTTAACGTACGCGGTGACAACGACCTTTTCCGCCGCCGCGAGTATTATTTGGTCTTTGGCTTCCTCAAAAATCCGTTATGTTTTTAAAATGAAATAAATACCATATACACTTTTATGTATTTTGGTATTGAAAATGGTTTTGAAAAAGGATTCTATTATGTCAATATATTTATGATATATTGTGTTTTAAATGTGGAAATGTTATCATTCCTTTATATTGGTTTTATGTTTTATGATTTTATACTGGTACTTGGACATTTTAACGGGTGGTTATGTTATAAACCATATGACGGGTGGTGCCATGAATACCAGGACGGGTGGTTACATTATAACCTCCAATGCATTGGGTATGGAATTCGGCCGTATGGCTATTCCATTAAGTATGTATGGAAATTGGGCGTATGGCTATTCCATTAAGTGATATGTGTGGAAGTAGACCATATGGTTATTCCACTTAAGTATGGTCATGTCCCAAGTTACCTTTATATATGTTATGTGTTCTTTATATGGGATTTATGGTAATCCTTTGGTTACAAAAAGGTAAGTAATGATACTTCTTTTTTCAGTGAAAAGTTTTTACTACTTCATGAAGGTGAAAAGTATTACATTGATAAAGTATTCATGGTTTACTTGTTGTTTTGAAAAACTAACAGTTTTCATTCTTTGTGTATCCCTTACTGAGCTTCTTATGCTCATCCAACGTTTTTGAAATGTTTTTCACAGGACATAGCATGGGATAAGGTCAAGGATGGGATCAACGGAAAGTCATGCTACCTAAAACATGGAACTATACATGTTTCTTTTTTAGAATTTTTATTTTATGGAAATTTAGTAGAAGAGACTACTTTGTAATCTTTTGAGATGTAATAGTTATGTCCTAATTCTCTAAAACTCTAAACCTGAAAAGATCCTCAATGTGAATTATTCATTTAATTCAATTTTTAAGTAAGGTTTAAGGCTGGGGCCTTATATTGTCATAGTGTCATCTTTTGGACATTTATCCATTCAGATATCACATTTTTTATGAAGCCTACATTAACACAAAACACCAAAAAATTAAAATTTTCATCATTGAATTTTCATTATCATCAAACTAATTAGATATCATTTATTCCTAGCTTCGAGAAACGGAAAATTTATGTAATAATTTGAAACCATGCTTACCTACCATTGAAACCTTCTTTATCCACGATGTAGTAGAAGGTACATGTATAGTAGCCATAGTATCCTCAATAATGGTTTGTTTAGGGTCTTCACTAGATGATCGAGGTGAATTAGGAATATAATATTACATTATAAAATAAATAAAATTAAAAAAATATAAAAAATAATAATAATTTTATATAATGATAAATTTTAATTGAAATAATATTCAACAAAAATGAATGTAAAATAAATTGATTCTATGATAAATTTAAATTGGAAGAAATACATCAGTCTCTGACTCATGTATGCTAAATTATTAATATTGATAAATATCCCTGTGATTGTTTCATATTTAATTAACATATCACTTATTTTAGTTCCATTATTCTCAATGATTTTATTAGTTATCATTTATTATAATCTCACCATTTTGAGAATATATAGAAATAAATTTATCTAAAAATGTTTTTTAATTGAAAAATAACTCATTTGATCATTATATTTATCAAGAATTTGTGGCTCATGCATGTTTTAATCTTAAATATTAAAAATTAATAGGGATGAATTATCCTATTTTTGCAGAAAAAATACCACATAAATACATTTTTCATCACAATACAATTGTTATACACTTTATATAATATTAAATTTTCACAATTATTATTCATAATATAATAAATGTCTTAATATGTACTTATAATTTAATTTGAAAACAAATAATATTATATAAATAGATTTGAATTAATTTAAAAAATTAGAAATTTTCAATCTAGCATTTCCAAAATTATGACAACTAATCATAGATATTAATATATATTTCCTACAATATCATGAGATTTTCAAAAAAAATTTCCCATTGTCCTCCTGATGATCATTATGTATATAAAAACCCTTCTTATATATGACATTATAAATATCATCTAATAATATCTATATGGATATTGGGATGTCATATAATTCATCATCATCACCATGGTTTTCATCATTAAAATATTTTTTTATTCCCCGAAAAATTATATACCCCTAGATATTTGATTAATAATAAATTTATAAAATTATTTTCCATGTGTTTCTAATATAATAGATTCATATGTGTGTTCCATTATATTCATATATACTAGTGTTGTTCCAATTTATTGTGTTTCGAAATGTTATTTCTGACAACCCATATATATTATACCATAGAAACTCAAAATTTAATGTAATTAATCTCTTATATTTATTAAAAAACTCTATACTATAAACCTAATTAAGATATTCATTTTTCTATTTTGTATTAGAACTTTTTTTACGTCAGATAATAATAGTACACAACTATTATGAAATTCACTTCTATTTTTGTAGTCTTTTCTTGAAAATGTATCGTAATTAGTTTCCTAAACGTGCCATGTTATCACATTTAATCATAGATTATCCACTAAAAATTTAATTATTTTTCATATTCATAAGATCTACCATTCATGATATATTTAATCCATGGTAAAAATATTTATTCTCATTCATTAACCACGTATCATTATTCTTCAGAAAATAATATTTTAACACATTAATGAGAGATTTTATTTGTGGATGTCCATTATAATTTTTATTCTGTATATATAAATGTTCTATATTTTTGTTTTCGTTTTAAAATATTTAATTTTTAATTCATGAATTCCCTTTCCCCAAAAATTTACTCCATCATGGAAAGTGGTAGGAAAACCGACTTTCTTCACTATTGAATTGTAGTATCTAAAAGTTTCTGGAACCTCCTATGAAATATCCATCTCAAAAATATAATTTTCTAATAAATATGGATTCATAGAAATCATCTTAAATATATTCATCCATGTTTTATAAGGATACATCCATCATAGATAGACAGGACCACATAAATTTATTTCACACACCAAAAGCACTATTAAATTCACCATTATATCAAATAAATAGGTTGGAATGTATATTTATTTTTGAAAAAATATATATACAACATAATTCTCTAACTTTTTTAATGACTTCAGATACATCAATTTGTTACATTTTCAATTGATAAAAACAAAATAAAAGAAAGGTATTTATACTAACATGGATGAGTATTATTCCAAAAAATGTTACAAGTATGAGATGTTTATTCATAATATGAAAATTATTTTATTTCATGATAGTTAAATTTAAATAATTCATTGACCTTAATTTTTTACACATTAAAAACAATCATAATGAACATTGAAACCATGGGGGCACATGAAAAAATGAATTTTCAATCTTGGATATGACAAGAGGTGTGAAATTCATTTACATTGGGAGTGGTAGATATACCATATATATTCCCGTTAATATTAAATATAAAAATTAAATTAAAACCGTCCTTCTTATTGCCCTTAATATCTAACAAAGTTCCAAAAAAATTACTATATATTTTCTTCTCAACATGAATCACAATTATGTTTTTGTTGATTTAACATATCTTCAATGTTGAAGCTAAAAATTTATTGATCATTTATCACATATATTTTAATAAGCACAAGTTCTATTCTTCTTTCTGAATGTGAAATTAATTTGTTTCTTTCTCTCAAAACATTGACTGGCCGTAAGAATATATGGAGTGTTATAAATTTTATATAATCTTTTCAATGTCACTTTTTAAATATTTGATAAAGATTATTCATATAAAAACCCATTTATGGCCAATGTACATTGTTTTTATCCCATGTTGAAGTTGAAAAAATAAAGTACCTTCTTTGAAAATTATTTCAAAATTATTTTCCTAAATACTATATCTAGAAAATTCCCATATACTTGAAATTCGTTCATAGAAAACATAACCATTGAATTCAATTGAAAATATTAATTTTTATATGAATCAAGAAAATTGATACCTTATATTAATAAGTGTCTCAAAATCATAGATTAATAGTCAGAATTAATCATCAATTCTATTTCCATGTTTTTTATTCCAGAAATCATCAAAAGCATCATGATATATATCTTCATCATAAATAATACCATATATAATTTTTATCTTACCAACAAAAATGGCCTTAAACTATCTTTTCTAAATAGTATATAATATAGATTCTGACCATTTGTGCACAACCTATTATGATATTTCAAGCATTATTTATAAATTTATGAATTTTTTGTTACCAATTTCCCTCCTTTGTTGACAATCAATTTGATTGGGTAATATTCCATCAGATATTCACTCATTTTCATGTAATCTTTTTTTCAACATTTATATTTTTATGTAATCATTTTAGATGTTGAATTATAAAAATATAATAAATTTCCATAAAATAAATTTTGGTAATTTTAATAATAGATAAATCATGTTTCTATTTTTCTCTTAACCTAAATATTTATTTTATCTCATATACGACCCTATAAAAAAAATTTGTATTACTTCTAATATAACACATTGTTATTAGGGTAGACATGTAGCATTTATTACCCCAATCCAATTAGGAATATTTTAGTTTGCTTTATTATAATTTGAATTTGCAGGATGATTTGTCCAATATGTTTTTCACCGAATAACAAAGATTATCTTAAACTGTACCGAATGCATCAATTTATTTTTCTCAAGATAATGAATTATATTTGTATTTCTAAAACTATGAATTTAAATCAACCTAGAGAAAATGTTTTTTTGAATCACTTTATAATCACCCAATAGTTGGTATGTTCTTTAATGGATGTACGTATATACCATGAATCATTGATCAAATTTCATCAAAACAGAAATTTTAAAAATCATTACAATTACTATATATTAAAACTTTCATAATTTTATAATTCCAAATCCAAAGACTATAATTTTAATTGTTACCAAAGATAATTAAATTTTCTTCAATATCTCTTCATTGCATCTATATCATATTTAAACATTTCAAGAATGGAAAATATTATTTCCTTGTATGGAACAAATAATTTAGAAAATTCTAAAAAAGCAAAAACACCTTCATCATATTAATCTCTTGTTCGACATGTAGTTATCCAATTACGATCTATTATCAACTAGTAGAAAATTTATGTGTTAAATAAATGTTCATTTATTTTGCAATTTAAATTGAAAATTCATTTAATAAAATACAATATAAATAAACATTCCAAATTTTATTCTTCTATCGTGAATGTTCATTATGTTAAAAAATATTACTATAAATAATTTATATTATTAAAAAACATAAATAAAAAAATTAAATTAAAATAAATATATAATTTTAAAATATATATTTTAAAACACCTAATTATAAACTAGAAACTAAATAATAATAGTTTTTTATAATGAATATATTTATTTGGAAAATATAATTTATTTATTCAAATAGAAATAATAAACACAGACATATAAAATCACATATAAATTCTTTAAATAATGATAAACACTAGAATATATTGAATATTACATTCATCATATTCAATCAATATAAATGATAATCATATTCTTGTATTTATGGGAGTAATGAATAAAAATAAAATTATCATACCTCATATAAACATGGGACAACCAGCATCCCAAAACAATTCATGAAAATTATGAATATATTAAATTTTCAACAATGTGAATAAAATTAATACACAAACATAACCAAAAAAATTGAAATTCAAAAAAAATTACCCTTAAAATAAATTACTTCTTTGTTTCCCTTATGAACTAATTATCAAACCAAACATATACATATTAAATCAAATTATTTTAGATCATATAAGAATTTATCATAGAATATGATTGAGGACTTTAGTATGAATCCTAAATTGATATCTTGTTGTTATTTATTAATAATTAACACATCATGAAAACTCTTTTGTAACCCCTTACCCCATTCATGACAACCAAAACTGGTATTTAGTTCATGATACATCATTTAAGCAACAATAAGAAAAATAAAATCGATATATTAAATAAAAATTCACTATTAAAATAATTCATATATAGGTTTAAAGAATAACTGAATGTTGTTATCGTTAAATTATGCAAAGGATAATTATATTCATAGGTTATTAGTTTATTAGATACATATTGCACAAAGTTTCTTCCATAGATAGAGATTCAGTCACATAGAGTAACTCTATTAGCCATTTAGATTAATAGTAATAATAATTTTATGAAAAAAAATATTCTTTATGGATTATAGATTAGAAAACATATTGATGAGGAATTCATAGAGACGAATAAATCATTTGTAAATGGCTGTTGGGGGAGGATTATAAGGGATAATTGAAGAAGTATATGATAAATTATAATGGATAATGTCTTCTATGTTTGGATTATGGTTATAGGCTGGAATAACTAAGGTTGAGGCTACTCTTGGAGGTAAAATCAAATGCATGATGTGCGAAATAATGAAATCAACATTATGGATCTATACATTTTAATAAAACATTTTGAGGCATTTAATATCGGTTATCATATAATATATGTTAAATTTTTTATCAATTTATTTCATATTATAATTAACATTGAATAATTTTTTTGTTATTTTCCTTGTTAGTTATAAAATAACCAACGTCAAAAACATTTTTCACATTAGTTATATCAAACGAAATAAAAACATGCATCATCAAAAATCATTCTTTCACAAATTTTGTGAACTATTGATGTTAAAAAAATTGAATCTCAATATGAACTTTTTTAACTTTTAAATATGATAAAATTATTTTTTGTAAAAACATTTAATTCATATTAAAACAATTTTATAGTAAAATATTATTTTTGATGTTATGTGTTTATAACATTATTTTATATTGATTACTAATTGAATGGGTGTTAATAAATATAATTAAATGTTTAAAAATTATATTGGTTTTATTGTTGAAAATATAATATTTTCATTGATTTGATTAATGTTACACAAGGATAATAATGTAATTCATTGAAAATTATTGTTTTTCTAATATCATGCTAATTAAATTTATCCTCTTAATCTTATTTTGACTCCTAAAAATAAAATGTAAATTACTAAATAATGTGAAAATGAAAATCTAAAATATGAAATTCATTTTTTAGATATAATTTTGAAAAGTGATAAAAAAAATTTCAATATAAAAGAAAAAAATCATATTTTTGAGTAAAATATTACATATGTATTCAAAATATTATACATGGGTTTCATAAATTAAACATATAAATTTAAAAAGAATTATTTTAATTTATAAAAATAAATTATATTTTAAAAAAATATTTTAATTAAATTTGTATTATAGTAATTTCATTAAAGTATTGATATTAGGAAAACCATTTTACATTCATTATTCAGCTAAAAATAAATTATTTTTTAAAAACCTCAAAAAAATAAAAAGAATATAATTTGACATTATAAATTCATAAATTATATTCATTTTATAATATTCAAAATAAAAAATATTTTTTTATTATTTTAATTTAATAAACATTATATAAATAGTAATTAAATTTAATAAAAATTAAATTTTAATACATTGGGTGTTCTTTAATTCTTTTTCTATTAATTTTAATTAGATTAAAATATTTTTATTAGATATAGAATTTATTATTAAAATATTGTATTAATAATATTTGTTTAATATGTTGTGTATCATTTTAATTAGGCGTAATTTTTGAAATAATCTATCAATGAAAAAAATTAATTTAGAAAAATATATATTCTAAAAACATTAAACGTTATATTCACTTCCCCCTTCACATAATGTTTTTACATACAATGTTAATTACTACTACCTAATGAATTTGTAGTGGAATATAAAATTTATACATGACTCATGATATAATTTATATATATATCAACATTACAAACATCTTAAACATGTCTTTTCCCTCATAGTAGTATTATCCCAAACATTGACTTTTTCCAACCATTTGATCCAAGAGTCTATAATTAATTTATATCAAAACAAAAATTTTGTAATTTACTTTTAAAAGATGTACATAATCATCCATACAATGATATACTGTTATAAGATGATATGAAATGTTATTAACATATTTAATAAAAAATTCTTATAAATATAGAGAATCGGTCCATTTATGATATCACATTAAATTTATCTAAAGATATGTTCAAATAGTCCTCAAATTGGAATACAATAAAATTATAAATTTTCTTTGATAATAGAATCATCAGTATAGTGATTTAACAATCTAAATAAAAAATTCTTATTAGACATGTCTAGAATCCAATAATTTATCCAAAAATATTGATTAAATGGTATGTTTTCCTTAATTTTCACAATCCACTATGGTAGTTTGGATTCGATAGTATTTCCCTTATTTCATTGGTTTAAGATATTGTTGATACATATAATCCTCATTAGACCATGGATTGGGGAATAAATTTTAATAATTCCTAAACAACTTGTTCTTTAATAATTTATGTGTGGATTCTTTTTGTAGTTGGGTTTCTAATTCAATCCATTGTATTGGATTAACTATTTATCTATACTCAGAAAAACATGATCTCGAAGGAAAATCATTCCAAAATTGAATATTTTTATTATTCCTTTTAGATATTCACTTGGGTTCCTTATCACACATTTTTACATAATGTAAACTGAATCATAATTCCACAATAATTTTCATCAGCTAAACATCTGTGAGACTATAACATAAGTTTATTTGGTTATTTTCTATTTTTGAAAGAATTAATTTTCTAATCGTAAGTCAAGATTGTTGGTTGAGCATAACAAAAACATTTTCAAAAAATATTTCATTCCCATTTGGTTTCTCATAGGACAATCACCACATTTTCTATTATATACATTTATAAGTTGGCTTCTCCTTTCTCTATTTTTTTAATATTTCTGTTAATGATAAGTATACTAAATTTGATAGAAATAATAAAAGGAAAATATTACAATAAAGGGATTAAATAATAAATTACATATACCCCCTGAATTATAAATTTTTACGTTTAAATATTTTTTATTCATTTTATATCTCCTATTGGATTTTATTACCATACCGTAAACATAATCTAAACATATCATAATGGTTTATAAACAACATTTATTAACAATATAATATCTCATATTTGTTTTAAGAGAGGTTGGTATTGTTAGGTCCACACATCTTACAACGTGTAATAATTGGGTTAATACTCAAGAATCCTTTTTTAGGGATATTAAACCGAGGTGAATCTATGTTACAACCAAATACACTTTCTTATACATTGACAGAGACATAATTTCTTGGAAAAACACATACTTTAAAAATTACCCCAAATTCCATAATGTTACCTTATAATATTACTTATCTATAGGGTTTTAATAATGGTCTATAATCCTAATCCCCTAAAAAACTATACTAATAATCAAAAATAGATAAAGTCTACTATAATAATTATTGGGAAAACTCATACCCACTCTCCCATATCTTGTTCATAACTTTATATAAACATTTGTATTAATATAAAGCTAGAAAACCCTATCATAATTTCACATAATTTTCAATAGTTTAAAATTACATCTCAAAAATAGTATCTCAATCCCATGAATAGAAGTTTTAGTTTCCATTAGGATTATCTACACTAACATCATATTTAATGAAACTTGTTAACATTTATTAATAATTTATCGACTCTAATATCCCTTATAGAATTTTTTATATTTAATAATCATATTCCTACCATATGGAATGGAAACATAATAAATGGACAATCATGAATGCACATTAAGGGAAAAATAAACATCATTTCAACAATTTTTAGATCACATGAATATTATAAATCTAGAGCTTGGTAGAAATATCATATTATAGACAAAATGGAATAATAATTCTTATCCAATATATATAATTCAATGAACTATAGTATAATATGGTGTTTTATACCATGTCATGAGAGTCTATAAACATGAGATAATTAACATAATCAAGGGTCGCATAAAATAATCATGACACATAATAAATTATAATAATAAAATTTAATATAATTTATAACATACTGGAGAATTAATTGAAACCTACTTCTCATAACATAGTTTATTTTGGATGAAAACATGTATAACCACTTGGGATTGGATGATTACTCATGTACCCACATGGGTTTGGGATACTTACCATTACTATATTTTTATTAGTTTATAACATATATACCCTCTTGGCCTTGGGATACGAAAAAAATACAATCTTTGTATTCACACACTATAATTATGACATAATGGGCTGAGGCTACATCCGGTGTACCATTTTTGACATCATGAGATAAAATTTCAACCAAGAAAATAAAGGGAAATATAAGACCCACTAGTAAATAATTCAAACATATTTTACCCTTCAAAATAATCATTAATCATATAAAAAAACCCATTGAAATAAAATTATGTTTTGTGAAATTTCTAAGATAGTATCTCCATAATGTTTCTCATGAATGTAAATAGTTTATGAAAATATATTGTGAAAAAATAAAAAACATTTAATTTTAGTGTAAAAATTCAAAAAAAGATCGATAAAAAGAAAACAAATATCGAAATAGAATGTAGAGATAAATATTATACATTTTTTAATGTTCTAAAATACATTATAATATATTGAAATAAATCTTTTTGGAAACTCACATTGAAAAAAAATGGATACAAAACATATCATTGAATAGATATAAAAAATATATATTTTACATGACTAAAAACATATTAATATATATAAATAATAACATAATAAATTTTTTGGAATAATTATCTTGTTAATGGAATAAAAAACTATCATCAAAGTAGTTAAGAATTTTTCTAAAAAACACTAAAATTTTATGAGAATTAAAATTTTCAAGATAGAATCATTGAGTAAAAATATTAATTTTTTATTAATAGATAATATTAACTATCATAAAAAGAAATAAAGATAATATTTTATCAAATATAGAATAATTATTATTATGTAATTAAATTTTATGATAATGAAATGTAATTTGTGTTAAGAAAATCCCATATGGATAACATAATTGCGAATGTAAGAGATATTTAGAAAATGGTATGTATAATATATAGTTAGATTCCCATATTAAAAATAAATATACACCACATAATAAAATCAAAATAGGATAAAGTCTCATAATTATTAGAAGTAACTTTATCAATAATAATAATAAATTAATTAATGAGATATGAGTTAACAAAAATCTATACATCAAAAATGTCTTTTAAATTGATAACCCATAATAGTTATAACATGAGATGTATTTGTATCCCAATTATATTTAATGAATACTTTTTATAAAATAATTCCATGTAAAATAAATAAACCATAAAAAGGAATCAGGTGGTAAATATTACACGTATCTCAATAAATACCAATTAATATATGAAGAATTATTAAAATAAATTGTTATAGTGCTTAAGATAGAATATGGAAGATTATTTTAGAAATAATTATTTGGAACGGGTGAATAATTGTGGTGGAAATTTTCTATTTTTATAAGTGAAAATATATAGTTTTTAAATATCCTTTACATTTTCAATGATTTCATCACACAATTAAATTTAAAACGGACTAAATGTTTGACATGATGAATTTTGGGTTCATATATGGTCTATAAAGCCTCTAATATCCATTTTACAACTTTTTTAGATAATTATTCATGTATTTGACCATTAAATGAAAAAAAATTATATTCTTTTTACAATTTTAATTATATTTTTCCCAATTAATTATTATTTTTAGAAAAAAAAGTAAAAGTAATTACAAATTTTTTTATTATTGAATCATTTCAAAAGGAACAATATAATTTAATTCAATATATATATATATGTAAAAATTACCTTTCATATTAAAAATTTATATATATAGAAAAATTGTTTTGTATAAATATATTTGTTTTTCATTATGTGTTTGTAATATTATGTAATATTGAATAAAAATTTAATGATTCTTAATATATTTATATTGTGGTTTAAAAATTATATTATATCCAATTTTATAAATATTTTAATTTATTTTTTTAGATACAAATTACAAAATATTAATAAAATAACTCATAAAAAATAATATTTTAATGAATTATTTGGGAAGTTAACATTATTTCTAGTAAAATTATTCATATTCCAAATATTAAATTTACATTATTAAAAAATATTATCATGAATATATGAGAAATTAAATCCATTTTTTATGATTTAATTATACAGGTTATGAAAAATTCATTTTTATATAATTGAATAATGAATGTTTTTTAAATATTATATTAGATAAGATTACAAAAAAAAAATAAACATGGGTATTATAAATTCCAAATTTTATTTTTTAATGATTTATTTTAACATATATATATTATATATTTTTTTTTAATAATTTCTTTTTTTCTTGAATTGTTATAATTTCAATAATGTGATGGTATTATCAAAATCATTAATTTTTCATTATTAATATTGAAATCAATTATTTCATAAGAATATTAATAATACACCATAAGATAATTTTAACATGATGCATTAAAAATTGAAATTAATTTTATAAAATTTTATTTTGAAAAAATAATAAATTATTATTTTAAAAGAAAATTAAATTAGTAATGAAAAAATTATCTTATTTGAAAATTACCATTAAAACAGTTAGTGCCCTAAATCCTAATTTTTATGTATTAATTGTTAATTAAAATATATTTATTTACTATATAATGTTTTATAAAAAAATTTGGCAATCATATTGATTATATATTTTTTAGATTGTTTTAGTTTTGTGTTTTTTTTAAACAAGTTATCAAACATACTATTAATTTTGAGAAAATATATTCAATAAAATCATGGTTTTACATCATCCACACTTAGTCTGTGACATCCTTATGGGGACATGTACATTTCAATAACATCATCTAGATTTGCACAATGATATTCACATAGCAGTTCCAATCTTATGACCTAAAACTATAGGGATAATGTCATTGTTTCATTAATCTAAACTTTATAGCATACTTCCCATGTTGCATGGAATTAATATGCATAGCCTAATATCATTCCACTAGAATCTAAACTAGTCTAGTTTAGTCATTAGCGCAAGATGCTAAATTTTAGGAAATAAATTCATTATTCGTGACTTTAACAACATTTTTTTTCATGATTGAGATCTATATTAAAGTTTTCAAGTATACACGTTCATTAAATCATATTGATTTTTATTAGATAACCCTAACCTAGGAAAATGTTATATCACTTTTTCAAAGAATTGGTACAATATTCACAATGAATTTCATTCCTTTCAATGTAAGGATACAAGACAATTTCCATTCAGATTCACCACACATGAGCAACCTCTGTATAGATTCAGAATTCCCCCCTTTATGAATTGTACATGTACTAATTTTTTATAACCTAATATACCTAATGACCCCAATCTAACCTATATTGAGACAAATAATATAATTATATTATAATGGTATTGGATTTTTATACATGTATATTACATCTTTTTAGATGAATATTTATTACACTACACATATACACACCTGAGGACTATAATAGTTTAGTTTTTTGTAATGAGGGAACACAATCAACATAATTTGGTGAAATATATTCATAATATCTCAGAAATATCACCCCTTTTGCAATCCTCACATACATAACCTACTTGAACCTCCCTTCATAACCCGGGGAAGGAAAAATAATAACAGATGATCTCAGATGCTCATTAAGGGAAAATAAGGGATATGCTATAGCATAACCTATGAACGATTGTATGATAACATGATAAAAACAATTTTAAAACCATACCATATATATAAAATATCATAATATTGAGTCATGGTGTCTATAATATAAGTTAATAAGACATGAATCATAATATAATATGAAAACAAGATCCATGAGAGCATAACATTGGAATAAGACATTGAATTTCTTCCATACACGCAAGGATAGAAAATATTATGTCAATGTATCCCACTAAGATGTTAATATCATGTTAGACATGGGATAAAAACATGAGTACCTACATTGGGCATGGAATGAAAACATATGTACCATAAGTTTTGGGAACATGATGATCACCCATGTACCCTACTTTATTGTCTTGGTTTAATCACCTATGTACCATCATTTTTGGTCTTTGGTTATGCAGAAGTATACCCTATGATCTCATATAACATTTAACATTATATAATTACTTTTTGATCTATCTAGGTACACCCATCATGCATGTGGATCACCTAGTTTTATGTATTATGGCCCCTCATATTAGTTGTAATGTCCTTCCCCTATATAGGCCACCCCCTCATATATGTTTTAACTGCTTATCCAATGTAATTCAGACCAACCCATCCTATAAATTTTAATGGTATTACTTTGAATTATCTGGGCGACCCCAACATATAATTCATAAATGGATTAATCAGTTCTATCTGGGCTCCCCTACCATATAATCTTTAACAGTTATACCTAGTTCCATCCAGGCTTCCCCCTTATATATGTTATAATTAGTTTACCCGATGCTATCTAGGTCACCTCATTGTATAAGTTGTAACAAGATTACCTGGTTCTATCTAGGAGATCCCATCATATTAAATGTAATGGGATTACCAGTTCTATCTAGTCCATATCATCATATATTTAATTTCCAAAAACCACAACATGAATAAAGTACAACGAAATTTCATATCGTTATAAATTATCATTAAAAAGATTTGCATTCATTCATTAAATGATTAAAACATGGAAAAGGAAATAGTTAAATGTCAATATATTTGAAAATTTATTAACCAAAAGAAAATAAATTGGTATCATAACAATCTTTTTGAAATATGATTCACCCATGGAAGAGAATGGGGGTCCACAAACATTATGCCATCAAAATATAAACTATTATAAGAAATATTAGGAATTATATATCTAGATAATATACCTCTTAATGAATAGGTAACACAAAAAAAGTGTTATATTATATAGAATATAATTTGAAATTTATAATTTGAATAATTTATTATGTAAAATATACACTTCACTTTGAAAAACTCTATTTAAAATATAATTCATTCTGAAAACAATTTTCAATGAAATTAACATTGAATTGTTATAAAGGATTATTGGAAAAATTTTTACCACTTTTTAAAATATAAAAATTTAAGAAAAGATATCCTTCAGAATTAACTGGAAATATAATTTAAATAAATAGAAATATTTTTTGAAATATATGGGTTTAGAAGAAAACAAATTCTCGACTAAAGAGTGAAATAATGATGGGTTTTTAAAACAAATACGAATCATTTTATGTACCAATGCATTGAAAATAGGTCCCATTACATGAATATATCATTAATATATATATTATAATAAAATTAATTAAAATTTATTATAGTTAGATTAGTATATTTTGACATTGGTGACTTAATCATAAATAATCTCATTTAATGATAATATTATAACATAATATCATTTCTACTCGGGTAACAGTAATTATTATTCCCATAATGTAATAAACTAAAATAAAACATAATATATTAAAAATATAAATAATTTCATTAAATTATTTTTCAATTGGTTTTTAAATACACTTCATTAAGTAATATATGTGCATATCATAACGTAAATCTCACACAAGGCATATTAAGACAAACACACATTATTGATTTGGTAACATGTGAAGAGTAAACCCCATTAAACAGAGACAATCAAATAGATATGTAAACAAAATATTTTTTTCTTATAATAATAATAATATACATTATTATTAATTATATATACAATATAAAATAAATAGTTGGTGAATATGATACATGTCTCATGAATGTGAAAAATTGAGTCTAAAATCCCTTTCCTTATGTATTGACTTCTATTGTACTCAATAAATAAAGTGTTATAATGAATATAATTTTATTATATAAAAATATACTATAATTATTATAATATATAATATATATTTTTTCATTTTTTTATGACATTTACAGACCCTTTATTAACAATTCCATGATAATGTTATGTTTTGAGAAATAGATGATTTTTTTTATGTTTTGACTAGTTAGATTAAGTCCATTTACATATATCAAGGTTTAATAACATAAATAATGTAATAAACAATATAAATATCATATTTATCAATTATAAATTTATTTATCATAATATATATAATATAGTGATACAAAATGATACACAATGTTCATGTAGATGGTAGGCCATACATACCCATGAACGTGGTTTAAATTTTCATGTCATTTAGAATGAAAGAAAATTATATGATATTTAGATACATATAATATCAAAACATTATCAGTATTATTTTATATATATATATGTAATATTTTAATTAAAACCATATTTAATACATTACATGTAAAGCATGAACGATTCACATCAGTTCATGAGTCGATAGTGCACTTTAAACCTGAACGCCCTTATTATATTCCCAAAAAAACAAAAAAAATCAATTAAATATTTTATAATAATTATATAGTCTAAATAAAATCATAAATATAATATATACATATGACATAAAAACCATAAATATATCATTATTTATAACTTTGAGAGGTGGTAATGGAAAAATAATGACATCGATCTACGAGGTGGTACTCTCTTGTATACAAAAAAAATGAATTCGTAACCCATTTGATTGATGTTTGGGTATTCACAGGGTTTACAAATTAATTAAATATATTTTATTAAATTTATTATACTTATATTGTTATATAATAATTTAATAATAATAATTTAAGGAGTTATAGAAGGAATAAAAAGATACTCATTGAAGTACATTACTGATATTTCAGGTATTCTCTTTAGGTCTACAATTATGTCTCCTTATGATGGAATTATGCCCAAAATATGCATTCTATTTTTCATTAATGGATGTTTTAGACATAATTTTTAGTTTTTTTATAGAAAAGGATTGATTAGATTGAGGAATAATGGAGACTAAATTCTCTTTGGTAATGGAGGAGAAGAGGCCTTGCTGTAAATATCAAAACATATTAAATAATGAGAGGTCTCCTTTACCACATGTTACTAATATATTTAATAACAATATAGGGGATAGATTAATTGGAATATAAACACCACCAAAATAAAAAATTAACAAAATTCATCATGTTATCATGTTGTCCTTAAGTTTATATAATTTTATCCTTAATGTTTTTACCATGGTTACTTATATCTTTTTAATTACCTATGTAATTTATCAATTAACAATAAAATTAAATCGAGAATTATTAGATAAATTAAACATTATTATTATAAATATTAAAACAAATTTATTATATGAAAATCATAATGGTGTTTAAAATTAATTTTAATACAAACACATGTAAAGCACATAACCATGTTTTAACCATAATCATTGTAATTAATTAAAAATAATTTGACCAATCATTATGGAGAAAAATTCATTTGATATTATTAGATAATATAAATTACTATGATGTAAAATATATAATCACTTTTTCCAAATTCCATTCAAATAATTGTCATAATTTATTTCAAAATTAATCTCACATATTTAATGAGAAAATGGGTATTTAATGAAAAAATGATCACAAGTATAAAATATCTTTATATCACATCTAAATTTTAAATTCATTAAAATGACCAAAATTATATTTATTTACATATTATTTGACAAAATATAATTTTATTATAAATTTTAAAAAAATATATATTTATAAATAAATTAATCAAAATTGCAATTTTCATTTACAATTCTATATTTTTCACAATTCATCAAAAATGAATTTTCTTATTAAAATTGGAAAAATTACCACTTATAATTTTTTTTATTAAAATTATGTATTTTTTCATTTAAATTAAATTAATTTTTTTAAAATATTGATTTTAAAAAATGATTCAATATATTGGTTCAAAACTACATTTTAGAAATATAATTTTTGTGCATAAAATTGGATTTATTCTTATCTATTTTTTAGAAAACATTTAAGATAAATTCTAAACATTTTATTGAATATATAATAATTAATTTTACTTAAAATTAGTATTCTAAATTTATTTTCTTAATTTATTGATTTAAAACACACTTGTGAACATAAAAAACATTTCAGAGAAGCATATCTATTTATTTTCAAAAGGGTTTTATTTTAATTTATAATTAATATTAATTTAAATAATTAACTGTATATACATGTGTAAACCATATTTTCATAATGTATTTAATCACATTTATACCATATATTCAAAAAGCTATTTGATATCTATGATATTAAATAATAATATTTTAATTGTCTAACATGTTTTGTTTAGACATGGTGTTGTGTGAAATTCTAGCTAAACATGGAAATGTGTGTAAAAAATGAAAAACCCAATGTTTCATGTGATGTAGTATTACCCAAGTTTTACATTTAATTCTATAGAATTTTTTATTTCACACAAAATATGGTAAAGGAAAAACTATTTGAAAATAGAAATTAAATAAAATCTCAGGGTTTTACCTTCTACCAGACATATTGATAATTTAACCACTGAAATTCATCTAGGTAATAAAAGGTTTTTAACTTGAAATTTCAATTCATATAAACCCAAATATTAAAAAGGGTTATTAACTAACCATCATGAATAAGATAAAAGGGATATGGGATGTTCATCTTGAATTACACATACTTGGTTTTCGAAAACAATAACATGGGTGGGAAGTGAAAACACGTACATAGAATAGAAAACAAACACCCTAATACTAATAGAGAGTGATAGAGAACGAGGTCAGTGTAATGTTAATGATCAATTATCCATTTTTCTAAATAGTCTTGAAAATTATCATTGCTATTATAAAACATTAAGTTAATAGAACAACCTTTTATTTTATGTACCTTATCCTAAATTTGAATAATTTTCATAAAAATATATATTAACTTTTTTTTCAATCCATTTCCTAAGAATAATATCACCCTTTGGTTACACCTTGATCAATATACACTTCAGGTCTTACTTTATGAAATTAAGTTGATTTTTTATCCATGGATCACTAAAGGATCATAAAATCAATAGATATAATGATAATTAATTATCATTATCATTAGTTATAATCAAAAGAAAATTGTTATAATAGGTTATCCAATATGGATAAATCTTTATATGGATAGTTAATATGTTATTCTATAAAACCTAATCCAATTATGAAGCTAAACTATTCCATTTATGGGTAACATTGTAACCATTACAACATTCAAATATATTAGAAAGGATACGAAATTTATCAAAATAAAAAAACAACCTTCCATATATCCCAAAGTATCACATTAATGTCACATGAAATTTTTTTTAAAATATTAATAATTTATTCTCTTGAAACATGGTAAAAGAAACAATTACCATAAATCCTTATTTAAAACATAAATGCTTCCTTATTCCTTTTGTAAAACATATATTAATCGTTATATTCCCTAAATATATAAATGTTCTAAACTCCATCAATGATAACATAAACCAAATTTCCAAAAAAAAACCCTTTATCACTTCTATGAACATCAATATGTCCAATTTACGTTATCCTTATCAATTATATATTTAACAAAAATAAAAACTATTTTTTAATCACTATAAACATGTTAATGTTTATCATACCATAATAATAAAATATAACCTTTACATAAAATCACTTTTCTATGTCATCAAAACCATTCGAGATATTATATAAAATCCTAAAGACAAACTTATAAAAATAAATTGTCATACATTTAATAATTATTAATTTCGAATGCATAAACCTTCCAATTATTCAACCACATCCTTAAGACAGAACCTAGGTTTCATCCTCCCATTCCTTATTACATATATCCTAATGTGTTAAATTTGATACATGTATTAAGATTCATAAAACCCAATTTAATCATGATTATTACATTAAACATAAAATATTTTGTTATAACAACCCATACCAAAAATATTTCATATTTATTCTCCTAATCTTCAATAAAAAACCTATTACTCATTCATCATTGATGACTCTCTTAATGATTTTTTCCTTAAGGATGTAGATATGAATAATTCACACAATTTTTACATTTAAATTATTCATCCATTGATAATACAGTAGTGAGACAAATATTATCATCAATTTTATTAATTGGGATATTAATTTTTCCTTATAAACAACGTTCCTTGTGTCCTTCTTCTCCACACATAAAAATATTTCACATTATTTTGAGACATTCCCTATAGTTCTTATTTACACATTCCTAACATATATTAAACAGAATAATCATTCTTATATGGTATCCACTACTTAAAATATCATAAAATTATATAATTCTATTCTTTCTTGAGTTTAATAGTTTGTTAATGTATATGTTGTCGATCATGTCCTAGGAAAACTGATTAGGAATAATCACTGCATCCTAAATATATGTCATCGTCACATTTAGATGTTCATCATAAAATTTTCCATCACATTCTATGTAAACCCAGTACCATTTAGTTTAGTCAATTTAATAGACCTGAAAATCATATTGTGGGAAACACTAATCATAGTAGAAGACCCCAAAATCATGAAAATTCACATACAAGGTTTCAAAATCATGAAACATTTTTCATTAATCTATGACACCATATATTTATACTGGGTTATTAATATTAATCTTATATTTAAATAATTCATGATGGTTCCGAAATATTTTTTAATTTCCTAAAGAATATCCCATCGAAGAGTAAAACCAAATGTACATCAAGGCCAACTCTCATGCTCCATTTCTCAATAGGGTCTAGCTCAGTATAGTGTTTTTGGGGTTATTACAACTAGGTTATTATGTGATAGAGCCACATCCACTTGTAGTATTAATGCGTGGATATATTTATCATAAACCACTCACTCTATAATTTACCAAAAATTCATCACATTTTCCTATACGTTAACATGTCCTTAAAAATATCCTTCGATATGACCTTATACATATCCATATATATATATATAGGGAACTCAAATTGTTTTTCTCATACTAATATAAAATGGTTAAATAAACTATTCCTTTGATATGAACTATAGAGACCCCACCTTCTCATATGTTCATATTAGTTCTTATTAGATTAATATTCATTACATTACTCATACAGACACCAAAGTATTGTAATAATTTAATGTTTTTGGAAACATGGAACAAAATATTTCAAATATGGTGGATGATCTTAAATGTGTCACAAAAATATATTCTCTTTCGTACTCATCACAAATATACCTTGTATTAACTATTGTTCACAAACTAAGGAAAGGAAACACAAGAAACAGTTATCACAGATGCACATCTTGGGTAAAAAACGGAGATATGCCTGAATAACATGAGAATTATAATATAAGAAAATGAGAATAAATAATGAAAATCAAACCCTACATTTCTAAGATCCTAAAATTGTGTAATGGAATAATGATTGGAAGTTAATAAGAGATGACTCATCAAGGAGTCAATGAACAAGATCCATGAGAGCATAACATTAGAAAAAACCATATATTTTGTGGCATACACATACATATAAATAATATTGTGCCACAAATACTCACCAATATATTCATAACATTATAGGTTTGGTCTAACCACTCATTTACCTACATTGGGATTGTGCTGACCACCCTAGTACACTCTATTTCCGGATTTGGATGATCAACCATGTACCCACCTTTTGGCCATGCGATGATCACCCATATACCCTTATTTTTGGGTGTGGGATAATCAAATATGTACCCTCCGATCTTATATAACATTTATCATTACCTAATACATTACACTGATATTTGTGCACACCCATAATGTAATCTATAATTGAATCGCCTTGTGCTAGTTGTGCAACCTCATAGTTTAAGTTGTAAGAGGAATACTAATTTCTTTATGATCCACCCCATCATATAAATTATAACAGGCTTTCCCAAAATTATCTAAGATTCCAACTCATATAAGTTTTAATGATATTACCCAACATTATCAAGGCCACCCGATCATATAATCTGTAGTGGAATTACTTGGTGCTATCTGGGTCACCAAATCATAAATTCATCAATTGTTTTACATGGAACTATATGGTATTGCCTATCATAATAGTTATAGCTGATGTATTATGTACAATTTGTGTGCCCCATAATATAATCTATAATGGACATACCCCGTACTATCAATATATCTACATAATATATTATATAAAGGCTTACCTAGTTCTATATAATAATATCCATCATATGAATAATTTATAAGAACCACAAAATGGATTAAGTAAAAAGTGCTCTCAAATCAATATAACACTCTTAAAAACAATTAATTTTCATTCAAACCCAAACTAGCTCAATGAAAATAATGGTTTTTAATGATAATATTTTTGAAACATGACTAACTAGTTGAAAATAATAGGTTTCATAACAATCACATTGAAACATTATTGAATCATTGAAAATAAATGGGTTCTATAAACTACATGCCAACAAAAAATAAACCACTCATATATAGAAAATTGATTGTATCCCTAGATAATATCCCACACAAGTCATATAAAAAAATTACATATTTCTTATTCAATTTGAAATAAATTTTAATGGATCATTTAAAACATTTCTTGAGGAATTTCTCTTCTCGACAACAAAAATTTCTTCTTAAAATATAAGACATTTTGAAACACATTAACTTATAAATCTTCCATTAAAACATATAAATTAATATATGAAAATAATAGAAAACAATTTTAAAACCATAAACCATTATAAAAACAAATTCCTTGACAAATAGCATAAAATATTATTTAAAATCATTTTTTGAAATCATTTTTATAAATCTAGGTTTTGGAAGAAAATATTTTTCTGGCCGAATAAGGATATCATGAAGGATTTTCTTGGATAAAGTTCATAATTTTATTAAATAAAAATAGTAAAAAATTCCACAATTATTTGAATATATCATGAAAAAATTTAGAATGATAATATTTAGTATAACTAATGAGAGGTAGATAATAATATTTCCCCGTTGGATACATAATCATAAAAAATCATTATAAATGATGAGATTAAATATAAAATAGTAACCCAGTTGGTAACGTTGAATCATTATCCCTATAATGTAATAAAATGAAATGGTATATAAAATTTCATTACAATAAATAAATTAATGCTATTAAATGTAAAAGTTGTTGTATATTCACCTCCTGGAATAATATAGGTCCATAACATAATGTATATCACAATGAATCCAAATTGGGACCAAAAAACCCATACTGATTTGATAACAGTTGAAACATAATCCCCAAGAAACAGAGATAATCAAATTTATATTTAAACAAAAAAAATTCATGATCATTATTTAATTAATTAAAGGTTATTATATGAAGAACATAAAATAAATTGGTGGCGAATATGACTTCTGTCACATATATGTAAAAAAGGAGAGATAGAAATATCTTACCATAAGTCTTGACTTCCATTGTACTCATTCAACGATACTATATAATGAATATGAGTTTATTATACATTTATTACATAATAATTACTGTATATTTCATATCATATATAATATTGTTTTGACCATTTATTAACCATTTATTAAAAATTCCTTGTTAATTTTGCAATTCAGTTAGTAACTAATTTTTTTGTATATGTTTAGACATTACATTTTTCTCCCTATTATATAGATAATGTTTTCATAATATAAATAATGTAAACCATGAAATAAATTTATTGTATATTCAATATATATTTGTATATACAAATCCATAATATATTGTGATATAAAATGAAACACAACATTTATAGAGATGGTAGGTCGTACATATACCTGAATTTTGTTTCCATTTTCATGTCTTATTGAATAAAAGAAATGTAAATGATATATATATATATATATATTATCATTATATAATAATTTTTAGTTAATATATATATATATATATATCACATATTATTATTAATATCTTCTTAAATACATTTCATGTAAAGAATGAATAAATCAAATCATTTCACGAGGTGGTAGTCTTTCGTACACATGAGAGACATTATCACATTCTAAAAAATGATAATTATGATGGTATGTGTGTTAAAATAATTAAATAACAACATAAAAATTATAAATATATTATATACAATATTTAATCTGAAAATTTACCATTACTTCTAATCGTGGGTGGTGGTAATGGAAAAATGAACGACATTGGTTCGTGAGGCGGTAGTCCGCCGTACACACGAAAGATTATTTATTAACCAATTAAAAAGAAGTGTGTGTGGTTTTATGTCATAAACATTAAATAACAACATTAAATTATATTTATGACAATAAGGATATTATATACTAATGTAATAATAATAATTAATGGATGTGGTGTGAGAAATAAAATAATGATTATTCATTGAAGAACATTACATCTTCTTCTAGAATTCTCATTAGGCTCTCACTAAATTATTCCAATGATGGATTTATTCCAAATATAAAGATTATAGATTAAAGGGAGTAATTTATAAAGTGATTTTTAGGGTCATTTATATCCAAATGGCTTGAGATGTGTTAAAAATTGAGTAGATTAAATGCACATATATAATGGAGGAGGAATGACACTGTTGTAAATACCCAATATAGTCATAATTTGGATTCCTACCTAACCCCACGTGCATAAAATAAATATAATAACCGAGATTAGAGATTAAATTGTCTTTATGAACTTCCAAAAAACAAAATGACAACATTTTATGAAATTTATTTCTTTATTTAGATTACTCTATTTTATCCTATAGTTCTTACCAATGTAACTTGTATATTTATATTTACATGTGTAATTAATGATTTAAGACAAAATATAAAATGATATTTATTATATAATTATCAAATAGTGATTATGAATATTAAATAAAATTTATTTCTTAAAAATCATATATGTGTCTTAATTTAGTTTTAATAAAAATGGATTTAATGTGAAAAACTATGTTTTAACCTTATTAAAAATAACTAATTTTAACTATTTAGGGTATTAATTATGGAAAAAAAGTTATATTTAACGTATTATATAATATAAATTATTTAGATTCAAGTTATGTAATCTATTTTCCCAAAATAAATTCATATATGGTTCAGAATTTTATTCAAAATAATTCATACTGACACGATTAAAAAGCTAGATTTTAATTTGAAAAGTGATCAAAGGTTTACAGTGTTTTTATATTCAATGTCAATATGAAATTGATTCCAATGACCTAAATTAGATTACTATATATATTTTTTATGTAAATATTATTTAAAACCAATTTAAATTATAATTTACATTTATAAATAAATTCAATGAAATGGAAGTTTTTAATTATTATTCAGCATTTTCAAAATTAATCAAAAAATAAATTTTTTAGAGAAATACAAAACATTCATCCTTGGATAATTTCATTTATTTTTATTTAAATTTTATTTATCATTTAATTTATTTTCTAAAATAGAAAAATAGATATTTATAATAAACTAAGCACAAATAACATGACAAAACATTCTTTTTTAGAAATGTATAGTTTTAATGAAAAAACATGTATTTTTTATTATATCTTGTATAGAAAACATATAAGTTGAATGTTAAACACTTGGTTGAATTTAAAATAGATATATTTAATTAAAATAATTAACCAAATGTTATTTGGATAATTTATTTATGGGAATCAAACTTCTACATATAAAAATAGTTTGTTATAGGAAGATTTCATTTTATATTCAATGGGGTTTTATATTCATTTTGAATTACTTTCTCACCAAAGTATTCATTATATATACATGTGTAAACCATATCTCCATGATTTGGTCAATCCTATACCATACAACAATCCCAATTGATTGGTGAGAACTGTAATATTAAATTAAAATTTTTTATTCTTATGACACATTTCATTTAAACATGAAGTATCATATAATGCATGATAAAATCAGTTTTGTGTGTAACACATTCAAAAATCGAAGTTTCCTGTAACAAGATGTAAACAATATGTTTCTTGTAAAAGAGTCCAAAATCATTTTTTTCAAAAACATATGGAAAATATCAATCTTTTTATAAAAAATCAATTCTACAAAATCTTGGGTTGTTACATCTATCATCTTGTAGATCCATACTACACAGTGTTATATTTTAAAACTATAGATTTGATTCATAGAAGACCAGTCTACTCATATCTATATTTTCATTAATAAGAGTCTATGTTCAATTCTTATCCTAATTCATCAAACCCTATTATTCACTGTTGTAAAATATGATTAATTTTCTAATCGACCTATGTTTCTCACACTACACATGACTCACATGAGTTTCGGAAAGTGGTTGAATGCATTGAATACCAAAATTGAGATATGTTGTTATCAAAATTATTAAAGAATATGACCATATAACATTACTATAAATTTCAAAACATGCGACCATAGTCCTAATAATATACAATACATGACACTAAATCTTAATCATAGGGCCATAAATAGTTTGGTGTCCGACACACCGAGCACAAACTTAAAAAACTCAAAGTGGTTAGTCATAGATTGTATTAATAATTGTCTTTTATCCCCCAGTTTAATATTGTGTAGTTAAAAATGAATTATAATGTTTATTTTCCCTCATATTCAATCTGGATATATTCTTTTTATCCCAAAAAACATGTCTCTCACATGATGGTATATCAACTGGGTGTTTCAAAATATTTAGAAGTCACCACTTCTACAAAAAATTACTTATAATTTTGACATGTTAATTGTCATCAGAAAAAACTATGAGATTATATATTCATATTTCATTCATCATTCATAAAAATTAGTCATAGGGTTTTTAATTTATCATAATAGACCCCCCATTGATTGTGAACAACACAATTTCTTTTGGGCAACAAAGTAACCATTATGGGTTCTTTTTTAACAAAGTAATGGACACTCGTAACCCAAATGTCTATTCACTTATGTTGTGGAAATTGTCTCTCTATTACTAATGATTGGAAAAAGATGGATATTCATGATTTTTTGGCGTTGGTTTCTTCATTAAAATTTTTCAACATACTCATTACATTCATTTATCTATCAACTATGATTTATATTTGTATCTAAAAATATTTTAGTTATTATATTCCATGTGTTCAAATATATTGTAAATATCTCAAAATATTACACCCTCAGACATTACATATGCTATTGAGAAGGCTCTAAATATCACAATAATAATTGTATAAGGCTTTGATTAAAACATTTGTAACCTAATTAAAAAAGAAAAAATACCACACCCCAAGTGACATTAAACCATTTTGTGTGCTTTATCCATCATGAACTAAAACTACTTTTAAGGGTCCTCTCCAAGAATCCAAAATAAAATACTTCCCACCCATATCCCATAGATCTATCAATATATGGGTCTTAGTTTATTATATAAGGGATTGGAAGGTTCACATAAATTATTATAAAACGTTTCCATGTATTATAACTATGTATGGATTAATTCATATACTTACAGATATATAGTTACACAAAATATTGTATCAATTTTCCAACTACAAATGAATATATAGTCATTACATTTTCTTTATTTATGATCATTTTAGTCATTAATAATGGGGTTTTCTCATTCAATTTATCCAAACACAATTTTACACATTTTTAATGAATATGATATGTATAAATCCAGATATACATGTTACAAATCTTTTAACTGTAAAATTACTGTAATTGAATTCCTTTATAATGAGATAAAACTTCACGATGTATGGTCCACCCTACATCAAATTAATCTACATTGAGTGTTATATCCTACCCTTCCAAAATACCCTACATGAGAGGAAAATATATATAATTATACCAATCATGTGTCTAGTATCTATAAATATATGGTAGAATTTAACAATTTACTACTAAGGCAACTCATATCTTCAATATAGTGTATAATCCTTGGATATTAACCTTGTTATAATCTTTTACTTGTATAATATTCCCCTTTATACATATGTGAAATATCTAAATAAAGATTATTTAAAGGAACTAAATATTTTTTTGATTACTAATATAATATTATATATAGTTTAACTTTTATCTAATATCCAGAGGTCTGCTATATGTTTCCATCCATCAGTTTAAGAATCATAACAACAAAACTGTGTGAACCAATCTCTGATGTTGTATATATTATAAGTAATGTGTCATGAATTCCAGATATTCCTTAAACAAGAACTCATATAGTCTACCAAAACACCCGTTCAATGTATTGTAAAATTAAACATCATCATATCATGTTATACATTTCAAGCCATTATGATTAAAATAAAAATGTCTCAATTTTTAATTGTGGAAATCCTGTAATGGGAGACATAATAAAAATAAAAATCTCAAACATATAATCCTCATATATTATATAATTGAGAAAAAATAGATTATAAGATAAAAAATGTACAAAAACATTTAGATATTCGATCCTTTCCATCGAAAAAATTTATTTATACTTTTTGGACCCCATTGTCTAGGAAAATATCATATTCATAATGATTATAACGACCATTTATTTAATATTGTACTCACTAAACTAATTTTTTGTCCCTTCTTCTATAGAAGGTGTGAAATACATGGTGTATTAACTTTTAGGGTGCTTGAAACCTTCTTCAATATCAAATTTTATAATAACTTACATCATACATTTCTTTTTTGAATCATCACCAACATAATAATTTTAGTCAAAATTATCTTATAATAATCCCATTAGATTTATTTGTTTATTCATATAGGATACCACTATAATATAGATATTTGTAATATAGATTGATTTATTTGAATCCTACCCTCTTGGAATTTATGTTTAAAAGATCTATTTCTCTTGAGTCACTATATAACCCCTTAAGAAAATTTTTATCCAAGAGGAGAGGTCATGCTTAACCTCATGTGTTGTTTTATGATAGTCAGGGATTCCCCATAACTAATGGCTTACCAAACCCCACTATTATTAGTTTCCCATTAACTCTAATTATTATAGGTTTTAATTTAACCTTTTTAAAACCCAAATATTAAGGTTGATTTACATACCATACATGTTACTCATTCATTAATCATGAACACTTCAATAGAAATATAATGGCGTAACGGTTTAATGATACATTATATTATGGTGTGAATCTCTTATAATATTTCAAATTCCATTCATAAAAGCATAAATATCAAGTATCATGATGCATTTTGTTAAATTTATCCTCTAAATAACACTAAATGGGAAAATGGTCCTCATGATAGAAACATAAACTATTTGACACAATGGTTAGAGAAGTTCAAAGAAAACTCTATATACACCCATCAATGTGATTTCCAATAACATTATTGGAACCTCAATTTTTGTTGGTTATACCACTCCCTTACTATATAAACGTTCCAATTTATTTTTCAATATTATCCAATCATTAACACTATTCTTTATTAGTATGATCACTATGACTATTATCTATATTCAGATATCATTGAGGTGATCTTCGGTAGAATTATGCTAGAATTCACTTTAGGTTTTCCTCTACTTAGTGGTTATAAAGGTATATTGATCCTTTTGGAACATTAATTTAACATAAATATCATATTAAATTTTCTATCTTATAAAACCTTTACCAAAAAAAGGAATTAGAAATTTTACTCAAAATTATTCAACCCCCAAACGTTAATCCTCAGTGAATGTGATTTTTTTCTTCTGGAATACTCCATGCCCAGCTTGGGTAGCATTTATGAAAAGGAAGAGTCTCAAATCCTATTATGATAAAATCCATTAATAAGATACATAAGAAAAAAACTTCATGTTTCTACCTACTAATATTCATCATTCATGTCTTCAGAAAGTGTATTTGGATTTAATTAAATATATTTTGTTAATATAGACTATCATTTATCGCTATCATAAATAGATCATTCTTCTATAGTGATATCCGTCTAGGGAAATATTTATGTCACCGCATTTTTTATATCATATTTTATTCTTGATAACTTATATAAGGGTGCACTTTCATTATCACATAAAATAATAATCCACAACATAGTTTTTATTCTTGAATTAACATAAAATACAGTCAATGGTTTATTAAATATGGCTAGACTCACCTATTTATGGAATTTATCTATATAAGAGTTCATAGGTAGGGGTTTACTAGTTCATGTTGTCTCTTCCCCAAAAAACAATTATTAGGTTAAACCAATTTTATTCTCTCATATGTGGGATCCTGATTTACGTAGTGTATGTTTCTAAATTTCAATGTGTAGATGGACAACTATTTTCATAGGATATATACTAACATCCATATTTCCTATCATATAACTTGAATGAAAGTCATCATACACCAAAAACCACCTTTTTTATGATTTCCTAGTTCACTAACCATAAACTGAGAAATCATATGATATAACCTCAATCTACTATATTGGGTATAACCATATGTATTATTCATTCTCTTAAAAATAATAAAATTTTAAATTATCCCTTATTTTTGATTGATCTAGATATATATAAGGGATTATAGTAAGAAATATATTTCATATGATTCATGTAATTATAAGATATTTAGTATACAAAAATCATTCATCTTTAGTCTAGTTTTCAATTTAATTATCTTTCCCTTCATTCTTGTATCCTATAATTTAGACCCTTACAAAATTAGGATATCATGTCCTTATGCTGAGATACTTTTATTTGGGACATCAAATCTTGATTTGCGATTAACCTTTTGGAAATAATTCATCTATTAGTCAGATATATATGAAACCCCACCAAATATTTATAAATTCTAAAAAATTTCAAAAACATACAACCAAATTATATACTTTTTTATGAAATCCAATTATAAGGGTGTAAATTTTTGGAACCAAAAAATTTCCGCCACACACTTGTTGATGCAGTCCAACATGTGATACTCACATCAATTCTGCATGTTTGGATTGAAAGGAAATCTATCTCCATTCTGCAAGAAGAATCAAATATGATCTCTATATTGAATATGATTACTCAAACACTAAGGAATATAAATTCTTTAAATATATTTTCATGTCATATTACATGGTGATGAGAATTATACATAGGGAATTGTCCATGGGATTCACTCGTTTTTGATGAATAGTAGTGATAAAATAGTAAAACGCATCCTAAATAGTATTTTGGAATCTTTTTCACAAATAAAAATGTATTTTATGCTATAAAAATATAGAAAAATATGTATTACATTTCATAGGACTTGATTGGATACTCAAGAATACCAAATTGATCAATGGATCAAATGTTTTGTATATTCGATGGTAGAGATTTTCTTAATATGAAATTTGTTCAGTTAGTCTGGATCATGTAGCTAACTTCCATGAACATAATAATAATTCACTAATGTTTATGTTTTCAATACACTTTTCTTAGATCCTAATGCATTCACCTCACATAGTTTCCATAGGTTCACCCTGGTGTACTTTTATTAAATAACATGAAACCAAATTTCTTTCGATCTACAAACATAAGTGTACCATAACACATACCTATGTTTTTTTCATTGGTTACATTAATTTATTCTAGGTGGACCCCATTGCCTATAATTTTTTATAAACATAAAGAAGAGAGAAATAATGGTGTGAGATCCCTTCTCACTACCAAATTTGGAGCCCCCATACTGGTTAACCATGCAGCCTAGTCATAATGGAAATCATAGACAAGGGATTAATACACCTTAGTTATCCTTAGAGATTTATCCTAGGGAGAACCCTTCCCCATTCCCCCACTAGGGAGATCCATTTTCCTAGTCCACAAACCTAGGATATCACTTCACCATATGATTCCAGAAAGGGTGTCCACTTATCTCTAAAGCTAAATTGGGGGGATTATTTCACCCTACATAAAAAAATGGATAACTCATATCCATTTCCTATAAAAAGACTATAGAGAGGTTATAACACTTATGTTCCCCTATTAGAGTATGCTGAATCTCATAAGCCTCCATCTTAGGTTCCGTAACAATGGAGAACTCATTAGCACATGTATCACAAATGGGTAACCCTACTAGAGTGAACCCATTAGCCTATGTATTATATGTCATCACCAATACTATGGTGAATGAATACCCATTTATCGTACCACTGATCCTCTAATAAATAAACCCCATTTTCCCAAGTCTCACACCTATGAACTCTTATATAGGAGAACCCATTTTCAATTGTCACACACTTGGTCACCCATTTTCATAGGTCTCATTTAAGGCCACCTCATTCACCCAGATCACCTAATTGTGTCCCCACTCATCCATATAGTCTATATACATGGTTTAAGACCAAGTTAAACATATTTCATCATTCGATCCAAAAAATTGGTTGGGAATATAATTGGAACTCATGTATACACCCCCTTCAATACTCTACTGTATCCCCTTTCAAACATATAAATCATAGTCTCACAATATAAAAATGAATAGAAATTTACATCATGTATGAAGGTAAACTACATTGTTATTATCTTGTCACATGACCATAAATTGAGTACCTTGAAATATATGTTAATTTATTCTTATTTTAGTAGGATATATAGTATGTCTCAATAAGGTTTAATACGTACATATAATCATTATGTTTAAATCTCTATATGGTTATATTCACTATCATTCTGGAATTTTTCAGCTAGGAAAAAATACCCTAGATAATTTTCATGTTAGGCCTTATATATGATGTGGGAAAATCCATCTTAGTGGCCCATATCCCCAATAGAAAAGACCACATATTTTTTGGTACAATAATTCATATAAAAAACCATCCTGATTGGTTTGTATTCTTCGTAACATCAATAAGAAAAGGGTTACCTATGTGTAAGTACAAAACAAAAAAATTATAAGGAAACAATCACCTAATATCTCACTCTATATGACTATAAATGGATTTGATTTAGATATGGATGACCAACCATAAGTGGAACCACAATACTTCCTATCATATAAACTGAATAAGCATAATGTGTCTCATTAAGTATCATTGGACTGCATTGGTTTTTATTCCATTCATGATGACACATAGGAAGCCCTTATCAAGAACCTGATCACAACTGCATAAACCATTACCACCTACAAAGATAAAAATAAACATTAGCGTTCTCACCTCCATGGATTTCAACAATAGAATAATCATCAATAAAATGGCATGTAATCCATTATATATATATATATATATTTAATTTACGATAGATGGTATATTATATAATATAAATAGATAATTCAATTTATAGAGAACCATTAATTCTTAATGTTATTTGCATCAACATGTTTCAATAACCAATAATTATTTTCCGGGTAAATATTATAATGTTTGGATTTTGGAAGGATTCATGAACACATATTGAATATATAAGAGAGCAATAGATTAGGTAATAATTCCCTCATGGTGTGATAATCATGTATAACCATCCAATCAGACAATACACAACCAAAGATCCTTGGGTAATTTTCTAGTGACCAACATCCTTTTGAAAGAAAGATCACATTTAATCGAAATAAAACTATGGAATAATTGTGCCTTTAAAATTGTGTGGTTAACCTAACTGATTATTCCACATGGATTCATGATATTTAGTTTTACTTAAACACAAACCTTGTGTCTTTCTAATACTGGTCTCCAATATTATTCTATCTTATATACATTAACACCTACATTCATGGATTTTTTTCATTTGTCCATGACATGTCGTCTAATTCCATAGATAAATATATTAAATTTTAATGTATCACTTATCTGATAATTATTGAGACTTACATTGAATGATAATAAACTATAATTATTTAAATTATACTTAGGAGTAGTATTTTTTTATTTATTCACATACAGTCTTACTAAGACATATTTAGTAATGTTCTTCAAATAGAAGGGTTATTATTACATAACTGAACATGGTGCAAACTCAGTATAATTAAAAATTAATTTCCAATCTATATGATAATATTAGCGGAAATTTATATGATGATTTTTCAATAATTTCAATCTGTTTATAATTTATAGATTTACCTCTTGGATTGGTGTATATTATATCAAATCAAGCTTTATTCCCTTTACTGTTGGATTTCATTGATCATTAACAACAGATATATTATTCTAAAAATCCAATACACTTTTTCCCCACCCAATATAGAATCAAATGGTGACACACAATCCTGTTTGAATTTTATGACCTACAAGAAACCCAAAATATCTAGATTTTATGGAATCCTATTTTTTTTATAATTTTAACTGATGTTTAATATTCTTTTTGGGAACTATCTATTTAACATATTACTCTATGCACATTTTACATGAAGGTAACCTCGTCATCATTTTTCCTTATCCAATTTTTTATATACATTCAATTGAAACATACAAAATTTTGAAAAATACATTTTCTATAAATAATATATTTTTATATTAATTATTCCTTTTTCTCAATAGAAATATTCGATATTTTCTAGGATGATTATAAGGACTCTTTACTAGTTATTATAGGGATTTATTATCAAATAAACTCCATTAATCTTATAAATTCAACAAATATTTTCATATCATATTTCTAATACATTTGGTGAGTTTATTCTATATTTTATAATTATATTTCAAGATCATGTGAAGTTATATTATGAATTATTTTTAGAAAATATTGATAGATTCTAGTATTCATTATAAATAACATATTATGTTCTTTAATTTTATTTGATATTAATTCAATTTGATCCTATGTAACATCATTGTAAGACTATTGATCTTTCTATAATGCATATATATTATATTTTACTTATTTTATGGTCTCAGATTTCCCACTCCATAAAAATTTCAATGTTTCATTAAATAAAAAAAAATTAATATAATATAAAATTTATTATTCCTTTTCTTATGAAATCTATGTGAGAGTATTATACATTATAAATTACCTACCTAGTACTTATGAAAATTCATATTATGTAAAGACCCTATAAGTTCAAGGAAATTATTTTTCTTAAATTCTTTGGATTTTATGAGTACGTAGTTTCTGACGGCACCTGATTCTGAGACCTAGTGTGCCCAGAATCATTTTCTAGTGTTTTGTTCGGGTATGTTCAATAAACATACTTGCGGGGTTTTTTATCTTTTAAACTGGTGCTCAGAATTTAAATCTGAGGGCAGCGATGAACTCACAACACCGGTATTCGCTTAATGGGACCTTTTCCGTAGTTGCGTTTTATGTTGGTTGAAATTTATATTTTGGGGATTCGTAAAAAAGTAAATAAAATTGTAGTATTGTACAATTTTATTTAAAAGGTGGTTATTTCTTCCAAAGTGCAGTTGGGGTGGGGCCCACTCCCCACATAACCTCCCATTAAGGGATTTAGTGTGGTGGGGCCCACACGAGCCCAATCCCGTTCACCTCGCTGCAACTCCATTTAACTACTATTATGTTTTGACACCTCCCCTCATTAATGGTGGAGCCTCTCCACATCCCTCCTCTAATGAATGTTCCAACTCTTGAGATTAATTAATGTTGCTTAAATAATCTAGTTTTGAATTAATTTTAAATGCTTGGAAAGTTTATATTATTTGGATCCTTTTATATCATTTGTGTTGGAAAATATTATATCGGGGGAGGCTCTGGATAAATAGAAGGATAGTTTTCTTTCTCTTGATGAAGAACATTGTTCTTCAATGAAGAACATCTCCAATAGAGAATGTGAAAAAAAAACCTCCAATGACGCAACCTCTTCGAACGCACCCCGACGTCAACTGAATCAACATCTGTATTCCGCGACGCTCATCTTCCACGACTTGTTGATGGGTACCGTTATTGAAATCGAGGTAAGGGGTTTGAATAATTTAAATTGAATAAAGTTATACCTTCGTTCTTGTTGAATGAAACTGATAATCTATGGCCATTTTTTACCACCTAACGTGGTGGGTTTGGGCCAAATGAACACGGCCTGACGACCCTCTGTTGTTTCTTGTTTTTATTCATGATGGAGACGGTGTTGGAAGAGGCGGTGACGAGCAAAGGCAGCGGCGGCAAAAATGGACGTGTGTTGGCCCGAAGAGGATATCGACAGTGGGTGCCACGCGGAAGGGAGGCTGGGGCCTACAAACGCAGGCCGCTTGACCAAAGAAGAACTGGTTGGCTAAAGCCGGCTAGACTGGACAAACCGCGACGCCCTCTCGGCATCCCGCTGTGGAGAACTGCGACCCACGTTGGACAGGCTACTTTGGCAGATGAATCGGCTGGCTCGTCGGCCGGAAGGGTGGAAGGAGCCACGAAAACCATGGGCGCTACAGGCGGAAGATCCACGGGCCGCTCGCGCCAGGAAGACCGGTCGACTTCGGCTGACCGGACAGGATGGCGGAGCCGCCGTTTCGGAAAACCGGTGGCTACTCCCCTGATTCGCTCAGCTGGCTGGTCGAGCCGGCGGGGCCAGGCCACCCCCGGCCGCACCGCACCGTGCCCCATCGGGTCGAACCCACTGAAACAGGACGGGCCGACCTGCTAGCCCACTGGGCTTGACAGGTCAGACCCGTTTCTCTTAAATGCAAATAACTTCTTGACCATGCGTATGATCGACACGCCGTATGCGGCACTGAGATCCTTACGAAAAGGTTGTCCTTTTGCGATACTCAAAGTGAGTTTGGGACAATTTTGAAAAACAGTTGGGTTTGGAACGAGCGTAATTCCAAATGGGCCCCTGCAACGGAAAATCCAATAACTCACAGACCGGGCGTCTGATTGACACACCATCTATTGAATTTGGTTGTTTTTGATGAGATAGATCTTCGAGATACATCAACTATGGACTTCGTGACAGTTAATGTATCAACCAAACTTGGCCCGATGAGTAGACCCTCCCGGAATCGAGCGTGCTATGTGCGGGAACCCTAGAGCTGGCTGCGACTGTGACAACTACTGTATTGGAATCCTATGTGGATTTGACGGTGATGATAACCATACTAGAATACTTCGTGGGTTCGATGGTGATGACTAATATTATTGTATCTTGTGTGGGTTCGGCCTTAATGACCTTTGTACTTGTATCATGTGTGGGTCTGACAGATTAGATGGTCTTGTATACTGTGTGTGTCCGACAGCATAACTGGTCTTGTATCCTGTGTGGGTCTGACAGCTTAGATGATTCAGTTAATACATCTGATCATCTCTATCGCTATATGAAAGATGTATACTAATGTGATATGAGTCTTTACATTGAATCATTATCATTGATATGTTGGACTTCTTTTCTGTGTGGACAAGGTTGTTCTTGGGCTCGAGAGTTGGAGCCGAACTATGATTGATAACATAGGTATATGTATGGGCATATACCTATGTTGTGTTTTTAGATACTTTATGGTTGTGTCTTTCTTCTGTGGTTTATCCTTTGTGGATTTTAGGAGACCATCGGGGGTCTCGGGTCCCTACTCAGTATCTTATACTCACCCCTACAAGGGATATGCCCACACTACATTGTGTTGGTTGCAGATAACGGACACCACTGATCGTGGTTGAGACTTGTAGAGCTAGACGGTGCCCAGAGGTTGACCACTTGGTGAGACATACACAGAGTAGATGGACAGACCCGAGGTGCTGAAGAGACCATCTGAACCGACCCTTCAGGTGGGATTTCTAGAGGATGACTCAGTAGTTGTTGTTTTACTTTACTATAGTTTTTCTAGCTTTTCAGTTGTACTAGTTTTTCATTAGTACTGTACTTACAGCTGGGATTGTATTTTTGGACCCTTTTCCTTTCATCACTTACTTTTGTTTACAATATTACTTATTTCTTACTTCATTTGTGTACTCTATTGTGTTTGTTTAATATCTTAAAGATAATGCCTTCCTAGATTAGAGATTTTCTCCTTTGGTGCTAGTCGCCTTCCCCTAGCCTATGTTAGGCGGTCTTGTGGTAGTCACGACATGGACCAGAGGACGTGTCGTGACAAATTGTTAATAGAGGAGAAAAATCTACTGCAGAACTCAGGACTCTGAACATTATTTTCTGTGAAGCAATACTTTTATGAGTATTGATTGTGGTTTTTAGTTCAGGGAGTCCAGTGTTGGTGCGGCGGCAGATGTATCCATACACCAGGACCCTGACCTCTGATTTTCGACTTAGTGAATGAAAACACTGATTGCATGTGTATTTAAAAATTTTTCATTGTGATTACTTTGAGTAATCTCACCAATTATACTGTTTGACAGTGGCACACCTTTTTCTTTTCATGTTGGCCCCACGATGGAATCCAGCTAGGGTTCTGAGTTATGTACGAGATGGCAGCCCACTAAGCGACAAGGCCTCGGTGCAGGGAACCATCACAGCGGAGGTACCAGTGGCACCTCTACCCACTGGACCACCAATACCACCTGCTCCAGTAGCAGAAAGTGCACGCTTCCTGAGTGCGTTTCTCGAGTTCTAGTGATAGAGGCCACCCATGATCCACTAAGAGATGGACCCACAGGTTGCTGAGGATTTTCTAGAGGTTGTCATCAGGGTTTTCAGATTGGTAGGGACACTAGACGACCTTATAGTGATTCTTGTCATGAGTCTCCTGCATGAAACTGCATGTAGATGGTGGAGCCTAATGCTCTAGGTGCATGACAAGGCATCTTTACTATGGATGGACTTCGAGAGTCCCTTTCTCTTAGAGTTTGTTCTATCCACCTTTCATGCGGTGTGCATTCATGAGTTACTACATCTGTGGCAGGGCAGCATGACAGTTGCTTAGTACTCAGTGAGGTTTACTGACATCTCACCTAACACAACAGATATGGTATGAAACCCATTCGTTAGGTCTCGGAACAATGAGTAGCGACTCTGGCATGAGATCAGGTCTTCGACGATTCCCCTCAGCATCCCGATGTAGGCGGGGTACTGGAGAAAGCCCTTCTAGTGGAGACTTTCCTTACTGAGGAGACACCAGTAGAGAGACCCACCACAGGGAGACACTTAGCAGAGTCTTCTGCAGCCGGCAGTAGACATTTATCGCAGAGGTCCAAGCAGACCAGGCCATCAGGTGGGAGACCTATGGATACATGTTCAGTTGTGCAGGGCACACGATACCGATCCAATCTTATGAGGAGTATGCAGTGCTATGCGTGCAGTGGGTAGGGCCACATGGCTTGTGACTGACATACCCACCATGCAGAAGATAAGAAAAGAGTAGAGGGACCTCCCAGGAAGAGGCAAAGGTTTGACTGTTAATGTCCGTCAGGAGTAGGCGAACATGGCAGAGGAGCTGGCCGAGCAGCGGGTGGTGGACGATGTTTTGTGGCTCTACCACCACCACCAACAGGAGGTCCACCCCGACCACAAGGAGCTAGTGGGAAAAGGAAGGCTCAGCTACAGACATTTGAGTCCTACGACCATGGCACACCTACGATTATTCGAGGTACTATCTCTGTCTACTTTACCCTTGTTGCAGTACTTATAGACACAAGTATGAGTCATTCTTTTATTTCCATTTCCCTTGTTCGGAACTCGGAGATTTTGACGGAGCATTTGGATCTATTCATAAGACTAGAGACTCTGATGGGAGTAGACTCGATGACTACGCACTGGTTCCGACCGTGTGAGCTTATTCTAGGAGTCGAGAGCTTTGGCTAGGATCTTCTTGTAGTGGCGTCGAGGCCTTAGGACGTCATCTTTGGTATGGACTGGTTATCTACAGTCCATGATCAGATCGACTGTATTAGGCACAAAGTGCGATGTGTCTTCACGGATGGGACCAGGTTCACCTTCACCAGTGAGAAGGGACCCTTTGAAGAGCAGGATGGACTTACGTAGAGGAGAGGGCAGTTGATTACACATCAGTTGGCTAGTCTCATCCTCGGAGCGGTTGATGGGCGGAGTCAAAGTTTTCCTATTGTGGTCGATCAGTACTCGGTCGTTTTTTCTGATGGTGTCCTAGGACTTCCTCCTCATAGAGAGGTAAAATTTTACATTGACATGTATCCCAGTACAACACCGATATCTACTCCAGAATATCGGATGGCTCCCTCCGAGCATTGTGAGCTAAAGGTACAGTTTTAGGACTTGCATGGAAAGGGATTTATCCGAACTAGTGTTGCACCCTAGGAATCTCCGATTTTGTTCACCATGAAGTCATAGAGAAGCTTACGACATTGTGTCAACTACTATCTCTTGAATCTGTTGACCATGAAGAACTAGTACCCACTTCCGAGTATTGAAGACCTCATTGATCGTCTTAAGGGAGTACGATGGTTCTCGAAGATAGACCTTAGTTCAAGCTATCATCAGCTCAGAGTTTGAGATGAGGATGTGTAGATGACGGCCTTAAGGTGTCAGTATAGCCACTACGAGTTCTTGGTTATGCCCTTTGGTGTAACCAACGCTCCAGTAGTGTTCATTAGTCTCATGAACAAGATATTACAGCCTTACCTCGATTGGGTTTTCTTAGTCTTCATTGACGAAATACTGATTTACTCGACTATTTAGGAGGAGCATGCCTACTATATTCGGGTAGTACTAGACACACTCCAATAACACCAGCTTTATGGTAAGCTCTCGATGTGCCAGTTTTGGATTCGAGAAGTTCACTTCATGGGATACACCATCTCGGAGGCTAGGGTAGCAGTGGATCCAGTGAAGATCGATGTAGTAATTTCTTGGGAGCCACCCAGAAGTTTGACGGAGGTACGGAGTTTCCCAGGTTTGGCTGAGTACTATCGGTGAATTGTGCCAGACTTCTCCATAGTTGCAGCACCGCTTTAAACTTTTATGATGATGGGGAAACCCTTCATGTGGTTAGATAGATGCCAACAGAGCTTTTCGGAGCTGAGGCAGTGGTTGACTAGTGCGCCTATCTCAAGGCTACATGAGGAGGGCATTGGGTCGTAGTTTACTGCAACGCCTCAGAGACCGGACTCGGGTGTGTCCTGGCACAGGAACATGAAGTGATCACATACGTTTCACAGTAGTTCAGACAGCTCGAGTAGAACTATGCTACCCATGACCTGGAGTTAGCAGTAGTGGTCGTTTCCTTGAAGATGTGGCAGAACTATCTGATGGGTGAGAACTTTACAGTCTATTCTGACCACTAGAGTCTCAGGTAAAACTTATTGTAGAAGGAAATGATCCTGGGAAAACGTTGTTGGCTCGATTTCCTCTAGGAATATGACATCGAAATAGTCTATACTCTTGGGAAAGGTAAAGTTGTAGCTGATTTTTTTAGCTGGGTATCGGGTATTTAGCTTCTCGGATAGGCGATAGGGGAGCTGCCGCATTGCAGAAATACTTTGTGGATAGAGTTGGATTAGCCTTTCTTCACTCCCTCACAATCACTCCTCTACTACATCAGCAGGTTAGAGAGGCGTAGCGTGGGGACGTTGACTGTGAGGCGTGACGTTCTCAGATATTCAATTGGAAGGCACCTGATGGGATTTATGAAGGAGGGGAGAATGTCATCCTCATTAGGGGACGTTCCATGGTACCAGTTGCAAAAGAGGAGGAGGTGATGAGAGAGTTTCACACTACCCTCTAGCGGTAAATATGGATGTGGCGTAGATGTATCAGAACCTCAGATGACAACACTGGTGGTCGGGTATGAAGAAGGTTGTAGCAGAGTTCGTTTCAAGATCCCTCACTTGTCAGCAAGTGAAGGTGGATCACCAGGTACTAGCAGGCTTGGTACAACCCATAGAGGTCCCAGAGTGGAAGTGGTATGGGATATACATGGATTTCATGATGGTTCTTCCATGTATATCTAAAGGACACAACTCTGTCTAGGTAATCGCAGACCCACTCACCAAGTCGGCCCAATTCCTACTGATTAGAGAGAAAGGCTCAGAAGAGAGCTTGGGACACCTCTACATTTAGGAGATTGTACGACTTCATGGTCTGTCATCGACTATCATCTCCGACCAAGATTCTTGTTTCACATCCCGGCTATAGAAGGGGTTACAAGAGGATTTTTGGATGAAACTTTGCTTGAGCACTTCCTTCTATACTCAGACAGATTGTTAGACTGAGAGGACCATTCAGACTCTTGAGGACATGCTCTGTGCATGTGTCCATGAATTGGATCGCAGTTGGGAGGATCACTTACCCTTGGTGGATTTTATGTACAACAAAAACTACCACTACACCATCGAGATGGCACCATATGAAGAACGTTAAGGCCAACCCTTCATATCATCTCTGTGATGGACTAACCCAGGGGAGTCAGCACTTGGTGGACCAAAGATGGTTCATACAACGACAGAGAAGGTGCAGATCTTCCATGAGCAGATGAAGACTGCACAGAGTAGACAGATTCCCTATGCTGATAGGATACAGAGACCATTGGATTTCAAGGATGGATACCACATCTTCTATGGGTCGCACCTCGACGAGGCCTATTGACATTTGTACAGGGCAACAAGTTATCTCCATGATTCATCAGACAATTTCAGGTCCTTAGAAGGGTATGTGAGGTGGCTTACAGTCTGGACCTTCCACCTCAGTTACACTGGGTGCATGAAGTCATCCACGTGTCTCAGATGAGGATATGTGCACACGACCCATCACACATCATAGACCATGGGTAGATGCACATCATTTATGGGTCTAAATTCATGGTGGTCCCAGTAGAGATCAAGGATCGGCAAGAGCGGGTCCTGCGTGGATGGTCGATTCCTCTAGTGTGCATTCGCTGGTAGCACGAGAACCTCCAGGAGAGCCCATGGGAGCGGGAGACTCAGATGCATTCTCAGTACCCCCATTTATTTCCCTAGTGTGTGTTGATGCTTTGCGAGGATATAAATCCCTGAGGTGCGGGTAATATAAAGACCCAGAAATTTCCAAGAATTTTTTTTCATAAATCCTTTGGAATTTTATGAGTATGCAGTTTCTTGACGTCACCTGATTCCAAAGCACAGTGTGCCCAGAATCATTTTCTTATTTTTTAGGGTACATTTAGTAAACATACGTGCAGTTTTTTCTATCTTTTAAACCAGTTCTCCGAATTGGAATATGAGGGCACCGATGAACTCGCATCACTGGTATTCGCTTAATGGGGCTTTACCGCAGTAGTATTTTATGCGGGCTGAAAGTTATATTTTAGAGATTCATAGAAAATTAATTAAAATTATTGTATTGTACAATTTTATTTAAAAGGTGGTTATTTCCTCCAAAGGGGAGTTGGGGTGGGGCCCACACCCCACATAACCTCCCATGAGAGGATTTAGTGTGGTGGGGCCCATACGAACCCAAACCCTTTCACCTCACCTTAAATCCCTTTAACTATTCTTAAGTATTGACACCTCCCCTCATTAATGGTGGAGCCTCTCCACCTCCACCCTCTAAGGAATGTGCCAACTCTTGAGATTAATTAATACCACTAAATTAATCTAGTTTTTAATTAATTTGAAATAATTGAAAAATTTATATTTTTGGGAGCCTTTTATTTCATTTGCGTTGGCAAATATTATGTTAGTGCAGGCTTTGGGGAAATAGAAGGATAGTGTTCTTTCTCTTGATGAAGAACACCGTTCTTCAATGAAGAACATATACTACGAAGAAAGCGAAGAACATCTCCAACGACGCACCCTCTTCAGATGCTCTACGATGACATCTGAATCGACGTTTGTATTCCGCAATGCCCAGCCTCTGCCAAGCTCCTCTTTTGCGGCTCATTGACGTGCACCATTCTTGAAATTTAGTTAGGGGGATGGTATAATTTAAATTGAATAAATTATAACTTTGTCATTGTTGAATGCATTCTATCATTTATGGACATTTTTTACCGCCTAACGTGGAGGGCACAGGCCAAGAGAACATGGCCCGACGACCATATGTTGTTTCTTGTTTTTATTTGCGAAGGAGACAGTGTTGGAAGAGGCGACGACGATCGAAGTTGGTGATAGCAACGACGGTCGCGCGCCTGCCTGAAGAGGACCACGACACCGAGTGCCACGCAGAAGGGAGACTAGGGCCGCTACCACAGGCCGCCCGACCGAAGAAGAAACGGCCGGATAAAACCAGCTGGTGTGGAAGAACCGCGGTGCCCCATTGGCACAATGCTGTGGAGAACCACGGCCCGCGTGGGCGGGCCGCTTCGGCAGACGAACTGTCCGGCTCATCGGCTGGCATACCGAAAAGATCCACGGCTTCCCTGGATGCTATGGGCTGAGGATCCACAACCCGCAACTATGGGCCCCTCGAACAGGGAAGACCGTCCAGCTTCGGTCGGCCGGACAGGAGGGCAGCTCCGCCGTTTCTGACTGCCGGGGGCCGCGCCCCCTATCCACTCGGCTAGTTAGTTGAGCCATGGCTAACCTTGGGTCGGGCCACAACCTGCCGCAGGCCGGACCACCCCTTATTCGGGTCGGACCCGCCGAACTCGGATGGGCCGACCCGCCAGCCCACCTGGATTGATGGGCCGAACCCGTTTTCCTTAAATTCGAATAACTTCTTGACCGTGCGTCTGATCGACACACCGTCTATGGCACTGAGACCCTTACGATAAAGAGTTCCTTTTTAAAAACTATAAGTGAGTTTTGGATATTTTTCTAAAAATGACGGGATTGGAATGAGCATAATACCAACCGGGCCCCTCGAATGGAAAAGCCAATTACTCACAGGTCGGGTGTCCTATTGACGTGAAATATATTGTGTTGGGTTCCTTTTGATGAGGTGAAACAACATGATACATCAACTCTGGACTTTGTGATAGTTAATGTATCAACCCCCCTTGGCTCGAGCAGCAGACCATCCCAGAATCGAGCGTGCTGTGTGCGGGAACCCTAGAGTTGGCTCCGACTGTGATGACTACCGTACTAGAATCCTCTGTGGGTTCAAAGGCACTGAATACCATACTGGAATCCTCCATGTGTTCTATGGTGATGATTATTGTTCTTGTATCCTATGTGCGTGTGGTAGTAATAACCTCTATACTTGTATCATGTGTGGGTCCGACCTAGTAGCTGGTCTTGTATCCGCTGTGGCTCCAACAACTTAGGTGGTTTTGTATCCTTTGTGGTTCCGACAAATTAGATGAATTAGTGACTACATCTGATCGTCTCTATCGCTATACGAAAGATGTATACCTATGTGAGATGATTCATGGCATTCAATCATTATCAGTGATATGTTTGTGTTCTTTCCATCGTGGACTGGGTTGTGCTTGGGCTCCATATTTGGAGCCAAACTGTGATTGATAACTTAGGTATATGTATGGGCATATACCAAAGTAGGTTTGGTAGATACTTCGTGGTTGTATCTTTATTCATTGGTTTATCCATTGTGGATTCTAGGATACCTTCGGGGGTCTCGGGGTCCCAAATGAGTATTGTATACTCACCCATGCACGAGATATTCCCCCAAAACATTGTGTTTGTTATAGATGATGGACATCTTTGTTTGAGGTATAGACTTGTAGAGATGGACTGTACCTGGAGGTGGACCACTTGGTGATACATACACGGAGTAGACAGACTGACCCGAGGTGCTGAGGAGACTCTCTGTACCCACCCTTCAGGTAGGATTTCTATAGGATGACTCAATAGTTGCTCTTTTACTTTACTGTAGTTGATAAAGATTTTCAGTTGTACTAGTCTTTCAGTTGTATTGTACTTACTGTTGGGATTGTATTACCATCCCCTTTTCCTTTCAAAACTTACTTTTGTTTACAGTATTACTTATTGCTTACTTCAGTTTTGTACTCTGTTGTGTTTGATTACTTTCTTAAAGGAAATTCCTTCCTATCTTAGGGATTTAAGCCTTTGGTTCTAGTCGCCTGCCCCTAGCCTATAGAAGATGGGATTGGGGTAGTCACGACATGGGCCTGAAGACGGGTCATGAGATATTATATCATTTCATTGGTAATAAGAAGTCTCCAAAAAACCAAGTATAAATATAACCACATGAATATATTTTTTATTCACATACCATTAAATCTGAGAGTAGAAGTCTTCAATAGTTTTATACTCTTATCCTCATCATACACTCCATATCTTGATCAGTTTTATTTTAAAAGATATCATTATATAATTCTAATTTTTTAATTGATAAATTTATTTTAGAGTCAATGTAGTTGTTAATAATTATTTTACAATGATTTTTTTAATCTTCCTCTATTTTCCTTTTGTTCTTTTGGTTGAATGATAAAACTGAAATGCTTTCAATAATTGATGGAACTTCCATTTTACCTATATGATTCACATTAGTGATATCTTATAATATAAAAATCATATAAACGATTAAAAAATTAATGTAAATAAAATAGTTCTTATAAAATAAAAACCAAAATTAGATCGGATAAAATATATAGACCTCAATGTATCATGACATGGTACTAATAGAGGAGGGAAAGAACAAGTGCAGAAAACCATTATTTAATTTAAATTTATTTATTTGTAACCTAATATAAATAGAACCATTAAAATAGTAATGATATGTAAATATATTGATGGACACATAACCCACAGTTTGGTATGAAATGTTTAATAAACAAGAAGAAAACACATTACTATATTTAAATGATTCAAATCCAAAGTGGATACCAAATATCTGAAATGATTGACTCTCATCAATAAATTTATTTTATTATAACTATAATATTTACTTCATATAGGTGTACTTAATTTCACACAAAGTATTATGTATGTATCATACAAGTCCATATGGATGTTATAATCCAATTCCAATTATGATTACTTATGTTTCTTATAAAATAACCACTAAATATCCAAAGTTTATTCTCCAACTCTTGAATATATTACAACTTTATAATTTATATATAATTACATAAACCAAAATAAAAAATTATTCCTCAAAAAATAGATATTAAAACTCTCTAATCACATCAAAAATATGTCATTTATGTCATTTCAGTTTTGTCAGCTCAAAAAAATATTTTTTAAATAAAACTATTATCATCACTATAAAAGTTTCATGAAAATATAACTATCCATAGTGGAAGTGGTGTTAGACCATTATCTTCTCAACCTAATTATATTATATGAATATCTCATAGTAATGCACTTCACTTTCTTCAATGTATAGGATTGAAATTTTCAATAATATCATCTGATTATCAAATTAAACTCAATTAAATTCATCAATGTCAACATCAGTGAATAATGTACTCACTTGACAACACATTCTACATTTTCTACTACATAAATATATTCATTAATATTATTTATTTATATTTAATAAATAAAATCCAATATATGAATTAGTGAGATTTACTCCCCCTTAAAACCATAAAAACTAAGTCAAAGGATATATATTCAATCTTCTTGAATACAATGAATTTTAATAATCTTGAAATATTATAATATTAATAGATATTATCCCTAATACCCACTATATAAAAATATTCTATTTTGGAATTATTTTTTTTACAATGCTTACAATGTTGTTTTTTCTTATTATACATGATATATTACATCATGGTGCATACTTATCTTTAATTATATTTTTACACATGAATTTATTTGATGATTGTATAAAGAAAATCATATTAATTAGTCCTCTCCTTATGAATGTTTTATATTCCATTTTTTTAGAAGTTATTTGGTACATTCATATAGACATTATAAAGTAGCCTACTATTGTGAATCCGTAAAATTATTCGTAAAATTTATCACTATAAGGATAAATCATCATTACTAACTACCATCCATAAAAAACATTATTATCATAATAAGAAAATTATATGATCATATTTATAGTTTTTAGATTTAAAAAAATATATTTATCATTACATTACATTCAATCCATCCTAACACACTACTATGAAATGATTCATTAAAAGATGTATGATTTTCCAAAAAACAATATCTCCCTTCCTAATGAATGAATGAAAAAATATATTCTTTTAATATCCTTATACCATCATACTATCTTGATTCATAATAATGTGTTCCTTCTTATTCATAGTTCATTTGACTTAGTATAGATAATTATTTTCAAATTATTAATATATTTTTTTGATGAATGGAAAAAATAGAATTGCTTTGTTAAATTTTTATACTATATTCTATCCATACACAGTATATTTTATGTAATAAAAACTCTAAATATATCTTAGTAAAAATTGATAAAAATAAACATTAGTTCACAATGGTGGTAAAATACATACTATCCTCACAAGGTGGATCGCCTATGGAAGTCAAATTTTTTGGCATGGAATGACCTCTAGTGGTCTGGTGTGAACTCCCATTCATAAAAAACCTAATTACTCGATGTATGAAGAAATTACATTAATTACATTTGAATTATTATATTACCTAATATTAAAATGATAAAAAGTGATATTTTATTATGTATCCCTTGTCAACTTACCTACGGGTTATGGCTCATTGATTTCTCAATGGGTAGTCAGGAATGACATTGAAATAACATGAAATCAACCTACACTACAGCCTATACCACAATGCCACCGATAACCATGGTACACTCCACTATGACACATACTGAACATTCTCAATATGATAACCCATGTTCTTATCCACTTCCACAATATACACTTTGGATGGCTATGATTGTTATTTATTTGATGATAATACATACTTGTAACCAAGAATCCACAAATGATAGGACATGGTTAGAAAATATTTTCTCTTTATGAAATATAATCCATATAAAAAATTCACATTTTGAAATAATTTAGATATGTAAACTGAAAATTAAATTCAACAAAAAAAACCTAAAATCTTACCAATTTCCACTTCTAAATATCTTCAACTTCATACATGCAGGGTTCTTACTAGTAAATATGATTTATGTCTATAAGCATGTGATCCTTTAGATCCACATTAAACAATTTGAACATATTTTCCTTCATGTGAATTAATATATAAAACTAAAATGTCAACATATTTATTTTCTGTATGAGAAATGGAAAAAATTCATTAATACAACTTCAAATTTTTATCCCCAATCCATCCAATAATATCTTATTATTATTATATCATGGTGTAAAATTTCATATAAAAAACATATATAAAGAGGTATAATGTTTTTAAGACCCAATGAATATGCTCTAAAAAAGCTACCACATTACTATGGAAGAGACCCCAGCCTAGAAAATAGAAATTCTTGATCCCAATTTTTAATTCCTAAAGACAAGAAGTCAGCCACTACGTTCCCCTAACAACACATTTGACTAAGAATCAGTTGTGGTTCTAGAATATGTTTTCACATGGAAATTATATAAGCAATTGTCCATCTGATTTGGAGCTCCCCCTACTATGAACCATTGAGAATTACAGAGTTGGTATAGACTGACTCCAACATAATGTTGTGAGAATGACAAAGCTCAAAACCATTCACCAACAGAGAGGCTTCTACCATGAGGGAATCTCCCACTCCAAATCCATCATTGACAACTAGAATCACTACTCCTTGGGGGTCACAATCAACTCCCCATTAAAAATCCAAACATTCATGATCCATCCACAATGAGTTTCGATACATTACTAAAAGGATTCCACTTCATCCATCTAGATTTCTTATTAACATACTATAAAAAAGAGAAATAGAATTATAATCCATGAAAAATCACAAAGAATGAAGAGTCTCTCATCCTTTGATGAGGGAAACTGATTCGGACCAAATTCCCTAAGCTCTAACCACCATTTCCAGGCATCAGTAGGTCGTTCCCCTATGATATCTTTGATTTTGAGTACTCTAGAAGCTCTAATAGACCGCATCAATCTGTACTTCCAATCACATATAACTCAAAAACAATATTTTTAGAGCTCAAGATACAATATTAAAGAAAAGCATTGAGCATGGCTACTAGAGCTCCCTTCCATAATTCCTTGCCCAGGTAACTCAATACTATAGTCACCCAGTCATGGGTAGAGAAAATTTGATAAGTCAATTGCTCTTTGGAATAAATATAGTATCGGAATTTAGATTTCTATGATATTTCATTGTTCCTCACCCGGTAATATATTGACACAAAGTTGTTCCCAAGACACCAAATTACAAAATTTTATTTCACCAGACAGTCACCACACTGAACACATTAATTAAAAATATCAAGAATAACATGTACCAGAGTCTCTGATTAGAACCCGTTAGTGGGAAAGGCCTCAGAAGATACCCCTATAATGATGACATCATATGGTTCATCATTTAGGGTGATAACATAAAACACCTTCAGATTGTCGTGATTAAATCATCATTTACTTTTTATAAAGAGATACCTTGTTTGGGAACCCAAGATTCTCATCCAACAATTATACTTCTACACCTATTTATATCATATGCTATATTATGACATCAAGGAATCCATTATTATTAACAAAAATGAGAACTATTACATGGTAACTTCAAAAAGTATCTTATTTATCATAATATGCATTTTTATTCATAAAATATTGTTTTAATAAGAAAATATATGAATATAAATGTTTCTATCCATATATTTCCAAAACGTATTACATAGACGATCGAATGTTGTATACATTAAATGGTTGTTTTTAAGCATGATACATTATGTGTAACACTTTACACATCACTTATATAACACATTATAAATATTTAAATATCCATATAATAAGATTAAATCCCATGATATAAAATATGTAAAACCTAGATGATCTTATCTTTTATACATTCGATGATTTTTTTAAAATATTACATCATATGTAAATCATTCAAATTCACATATATGACACCATGTACATATCTATATAGAAATATGGAAAATACCTTTCAGTAAATAATGTATTAGACCATACATTTAAATATGTAATATTTATAAAATTGTAAAATTAGGATTCATAATCATTTTGTTCAATTCATGGAATATTATAACTAGATGAATTTTGTTCAAAATATTTAATAAAATGATCAATTTTACACATCTAACTTAAAGAGGCTAATAAATATAACACTTTAAAACAATTATCTACCATCGTATAGGTTGTTTTCTATAAAATCAATTTTTTACAATGAGATTATATTGTAATATATATCAATTTAACTCTTTACATTAATAACGTTCTATATAAATATATTTTAAGAACCTATATGATTTAATGTAACAATTCACATCATCATAGACTAATATCATCATTTATAAGATATATTTTGAGCTCCAAAAATTCTATAATACACCCAATACCCTCTTTAATATTTTATTATCAAATATATATATAGTTCAAAATCATTAACACTTTCATGTTAGTAAAGTAAAAACTAATTATTTTAATGGAATATTTATAAGATAGAATTTATAATTGTATCTCATAAGGAAACAGTACATTTAAAAAATAAAACCCTTTTAAATAAAAAAATTATTTATAAAATGGACATCTCATATATAATGGGAACACTTTCCATAATATTCTATAAAATTTAATATGAAAAAATAAATTTACCTTTTCTGAAAATAATCTTATTCATTCTTGTTAAACACTATTATTGATGGATAAAATAATAAATAGTATAAAAATAAAATCATATCTTATATAAAACTAATTTTGTTTTAATAATAAGTTTTTTATCACATAGATGAAAAATGAGTATAAAATTACAATTTATAATTTCTAAATTAGTTAAGTATAATGTAATCCTTTTCATTCTTATCTATTTGTTAGAAAAATATTACATATTTTGAAATCATCATGCATTATCTTCCATATTATAAATTTAAATGTTGTTACATATTCCAATAATAATAATGTGTAGTTGGTATCACATACCATCCAAAATAGATAACACGATTTCTATACTATTAGTACCCAATGTCAACTTTTAACAATGTTTGAAACAACCATTATGGTATTCTAATAAATTAAATCTATAACGAACACTATTTTTGTAATGGAATCCATTGAAACTCTTATTGATAAGTCATTTACATGTAAATGAAATGTATTTATTATTGGGCATATCTATAGTTTTCTTATTTTATAATATTAAAATTTCACCCTTTATTATGTTCATAAAAAACACTAAGAATTCTATTTCAATACTCACTTATCCTTGGTATATTGAAAAATATTTGGAATACATCTCTTGAAATAATTAATATTTTTTTTATAAAAATTGTAATTCTTTGGATTAGGATTATTGAATGCAGTTTATGTCCAAACCCAAACATAATGGTGAAATATATATCTACATTTCTTTAATAGAAACAATCATATTTAGTACATTAGAGGATGTTAATATTCCTTAATCAATTTTAGAATTTGAACAATTCCTTTGAAACCATTCATCCCCCATGGATTACTTTGTATTGATAAATAATTTTAATTTTCCATCATCATTATCAAATCCATGTTATCATGTTAATTTAAAAAAATAGCATATATGGACAAAAAATATAATTCATATGATCAAACATATAAAATAAATAAGTACAATAATGGGAAAAACAAACAATTAATAATAACAGTTTAATACTTATAAAGCATAATCAAAATAATAATTAAATATATTACTGACCATAAATATATAAACTAGTAATTATATTAAATAAAAATATAAATATAATGAAAATAAATATTAAGTGGTTGGATAAACCATGAATAAAATAAAAAATAATAATATGGAAGCCACACATTTCCACACTCTAAGTGAATCAACATCCTATACTCATCCAACATACCTCAATAAAAATACAATAACAAATAACTTTGTATATATAGAAAATTAACATAACCTTTAATTTATTTATGTTTGGAAGTATATTCCATGTATATATTCATTCTATTTTCATTGGATAACCAATAAAGGTAACTCTATTTCATGTTATTTTGAAAATTCACGTTTAAAAGTATGAATTTTATATAATTTAAATGTGGCACAAGATTCTATCACCCAAAATTAGTTTAAGAAGATTAGTTAACATTATTTTCAATCATTATCAAGCGTTAATTTTTTTTTCAGAATAATATTAAAATAGTAAAAATAGTTTCATGGACACACATGTGAAAATTCTTATGTTGGAAATAAAAAATAAGATATCTCAAAATATAATAATTTTTTAATTTAAATTTATAAATAGTGAGTAAAATGTTTGCATAGAAAACATCCATTGATAAATGACTTAACCATTATAAAGAAACAAAATATAATAACCAAAAATCAAAATTCCTATTAATATTATAATAAAAACATTAGGGCAACCTATGGTCCCTTGAGAAAATATAGGCCAATAAAAATACAAAATCAATCTAATTCGATCCTAATGGAATTTTACTCATATACACTATGCTTTACATTACAAGGCCTGACCAAGATTCATATAAATCTAATTATATAATTCCAATATATCAAGTCTGCTAGTCATAGGGGTTATCATAACTAGTACAACTTGCCTTTCCGCATATCACACCTAACTACATATCGTTTCCCATGATAAATAATGATGGATAGAAATCAAAATCTAACAAGAATATATATATATATATATATATATATATATACTGATAATCAAAAGACAAAATCACCTCTAATCACCTGTCATTAGAGTGATCCTTTTTTTAACAAACAAAATTATCAAAATACACGTTTCTTGATTGGAAAATTTATATTAACATATTTAATAGAAACATTAAATTCATTTTTAAAAAGAAACAAGTAGGGGTATACATTCACTGAATATTAACAACAATAAAACCAATTTATATATCCCAAATAGCACATATAATAATATTTTACAAACCAATATATTAATTATCATTTTTAAATATAATTAAATGAATATAATCATGGTATATAGAATGACCAAAGTATCAAAATATCATCCTTCAAAAATTAAAACACCCCCAGTTTGGAAGTAATGTTATTAAATTAATTAGAAAACCAAAAAAAATTTCTTGATGTTGAAATTCCTAGAAATTGTTCCAAATGTGAATTTCAATTTAAAATAGGTGTATATTTTTATTTGAAGAAAGAATTATCCCAAATAGCTCATATAATAATATTTTACACACCAATATATAAATTATCATTCTGAAATATAATTATATGAATATAATCATGGTATATAGAATGACCAAAGTATCATAATTTCATCCTTCAAAAATTAAAACACCCCCAGTTTGGAAGTAATGTTATTAAATTAATTAGAAAACCAAAAAATTGTTCTTGATCTTGAAATTCCTGTAAATTGTTCCAAACATGAATTTCAATATACAATAGGTGTATATTTTTATGTGAAGAAAGATATAATAATTTAAACAAGAGATATATTTTTTATCTAATGGTGACCAAGATGAAACAAATATTCTATTCAGAAATACATAGATAAAGATAATAAAAACTTTTATACATTATAACATTTCTGTAAATGTCATTATAAATTCATGTATTTGTGATTAATGTTTTATTAGTGGAGAAAACCACCTCAATTCATCAATTTTACCGATTGTGTTGTCAATCCACCACACATGAGTAAGAGAAATTTCTAAAGAATCAATAAGTATTGTAAATCATAGGAATCGCAAAAAAAATCATGTGACATAAAGAACTATGTCACCATGACAGCCATAAGGAATGAATAAAAGAGTAAAAGGGGGATGAATGATAAGGGAAGATAATCATAGATGTATCCTTGATGAACTTCACACAAAATGAAAGGTCATAAGATTTAAATCCAATTAAATGAAAGGAGAAATTACATAGGTAAATCTCTTTGGTCGATTTGGATAAATATAGGGAAAATAATCCCAAACGGGATTTAATTTGATGATGGAATAATGCGAAATGCATAATTTTTATTAATTTGATAATATTATAGTATTTTTCCATACTATTTAATGAAATGTATGATACAAATTAAACATTATCACGACAACCTAGAGGCTTACTTGTGGTATGGCTCATAGTTTGTTAAATTGATTTCTTTTATCATGTTTCACACACCATAAATTAGAGTAAAATAAATGTATTAGAAACATATTTTGGAAAACTATGTTCCAACTATGTCAATTATTTTGAACACTGTTTTATCCCCTTGAATTTTTAGGTCACATGATTTTAACTAATGATGAAAAAAATGTGTAATAGGCACAACATCACCAATTCCTAATAATTGCAATGAAATTTAATATATAGATCATGAAATAAGGGTAATAATAAATATATAAATTATATAATAATGTAAATATATAATATGGTAACCATGAAGAAACCATGTAACTCTCATTGGACAACTCCAGAGTCACCACATGGTTTAGCCACACATATTGGAAAACTATGACCTTCAACCATTATATGGACACTATAAATTAGGTCAAATTATAAGATTTGGCCTCATGATTTGGTAATCCATATGATAACCATATGAATTCCTCTAGAAGGTTTTCAGTCCACTAATATAGTTGATTGATACGATTTTCACTAACAAAGGAAAAAACATCTGTCATTCAGTACTTATAATTTTCTTCCTAATCACAAAGAAATTGAACTCTAAATGAAATAAATAAATATAAAAATCCATAAATAAGAAAAAATAATTTGGATATTTGATTTTGGGTTTTCAAAAACTCCCCCAACATATCACATTCTATTCCCCAAATTTTTTTAATATAAATAGTTGATCAAATAGTATATGTAATTTAACTTCTTCAATAATGTCTCCAATCGAGAAATAGAACAAAAATGTCCAACGAATAGTTTTTTAGAAAAACCTAGATGAATTATTAATCAAACCATTTTTTTAATTACCTTTGAGGCCACAACCCAAAAACATGTACATAATCTGCATTATGAGATTAGAGTACACCACATTTTCCCGTATGCTTCATATATAGTTAATATTAAACCCATGATTCCAATACACCCTAAAATAAATTGAATTAGTAATTTTAATAATTTTAATTCTCACTGGATCTTGTTATTTTGGTAGAGAAAATAATACAACCCCTTCAAAAATAAAGAACACATATCATTTTTAGATGTATAAATTAAATTTAAGACATGTTTATTTAATTTTTTTCTCCATAAAGGGATAGTATAAGGAGTATTCAATGATAATGTGTTGATGTACTAGGGTATAGAACTACACATTCTAAATTATTAAAATTATTTGAAAATATTAAATTATAATATTGTTGAACTACCACTATTTATCACCGTCGATACTACTTTGAGATAATTAATACAATTGAGATTTAATATCAGGTTAGCTTATAATGATTCATCGATGGATTAAAATTACCAATATAGAGAGGGGTGCTTTCATATGTTTAATCTTATTATGTGGTTTTAGATCATGAATAGATTTTATTTTTTATCTCTATTATTCTAGGTTTTCAATATATTCCACCTTGGTAACATCATCTTTTCAATTCGACTTTATATGAGGCATTGAATATTTTAAAAAATGCTACTATCAATCTTACAAAATATATCGTCTCAATTAATCATTAAACAACTCATTACCAACCCATTATGTTAATAGTTTTCTTCCCCATGATTTTATACAAAAAATCATTATTGTATCTCTATTTTTTTGTAAAGTTGTGATGATGAAGTATTCCAGTAATTACCATATTATAAAACCTTCTAGGTGAAACACCATACAATGTAGATATCTCCATGTTCAAATATTTGTTTCCAAATAAATGCTAGAAAACCAAATGCCAAATACACATTCCAATAAATTAGGTTTCATTTTAGTTTCCCATTTAGATAATCCATATAATATATCATTCTCATCCACATGATTTTAACTATAGCTTCCACAATATAAATTATGAGCCTAATTATTTTCCAAAAGTCCTCTATTAGTGAAAAATAGAACATACCTTTAGATAGTACACATATTCTCCAATTTGTAGAGTAAATATTTCCTTGACCATGGTGTTGGAGTACCCAATTTGATTCATAGAAGAATAAAACATATGATATTATCTTCTATTTATTTCATTTTACACTACAATATATATGAATATGAACTCATTACATATCCAATGAATTCATTCCCTTAACAATTTAAGTCACCATGTAGAATCTTACATGATACTATAAAATTCAAAGACCATTCATTGTAGTCATATCAATTTACAATCTTCTTCTTCTGAAAAACCATCTTACATATCATCAAGAGTTCTTTTGAATAAAAATGAATATTCTTACATATTCAAAGGAACTCTTGGAATTGGATAATTATATAAATATTGTATATATATACTTATTATTCTATGATTTTTTCCAATTGATAACATTATTTATAGGAACCAAAACATTTTCCATGGAGTGTATAGTCTTTTATATTTCAATGTTGTTCTCAAATTTAATTTCATGTGACAAATCATTCTTTTAGTACTAGTGATTAATGGAGTCATCGTTTCATATAGGTAATATTATTTATTAAAATTACAATGACCATTGTGTAGAAATTATGAATATTTAATACCTAAATAATTTCAACAAAGAATGAAATCCCAAATTCTAAAAAAAACATTACTCTATCAATTTTATAATACATAAAGCTGTACAATAATCTCTATAGTGTGGTGAAGGTCAGGATAACAGTTTCCTTAAAAAATTTCACCAGCATATTATCACAAGTTCACACTGATTTTAGTCTTCATCATATTTATCCAACAATAATATAGTTGAAATGAAATAAAACTTTTTACAACATATGGTTGAAATCATATCCCCCTCTAGTTTGTTATAAATTCTCCTTATTTATCCTAATTCTATTAAACCAATCTCTATTTTTTGTTTTATTAGTTTCAACCCTACAATCTATTTCCCTTATGATAATAAAATTCAAAGGGTTATTTTTTCCATTTCTAATAGTTTTAATCATCTTTTAAGAATAAAATAATGTGTAAAAGAAGAAAATATCATCTAATAATTGCACTAAAATTACCAAAGTAAAGATCATTTTAAAATACATGAGAAAGAATTAATGTATTAAATTGTGTCCACAGTATTTGGATCAACTTATCCATACAGATTTCTATCCATGGATTTAATACAACATATTATATACACAAAATAAAATAAATATTCATAAAAATATTAAATAATATATTAATCAGTCATTGTACTGAAAGTGTGGATGTGAATATATAATTTCCCTCAAACTGATGGAGGTGGTTAAGAACCAATATTCAACTTATGATTTTTATAGGCAAAAGTGGCCCACCGTTTTATTAAGATATCCACCAAATTTTTTTATTTACTCTAATGTTCTTTTTATGATGACTTGGTAAACATGATATTTGAAAACATGACACGTAATTTCAATATAATTAGTTTTCGAATGACATACCAGATAATTGAAAATATATATACATATATATATATATATATCACACATTGGTTGAAACCATCAACTATTATGGGCAAATTCACCATGTATCTAAGATCCACCCATTTTTATTTCATCCATATTTTTCTTGATTTAATTTTTTTACTAAAATGGATTTTTTTATAATGAGTGACATTATTTTCTACTTCTTACATATCCACCCAATTCACATAAATAAAATAAAAAATTCTCGTGCCCATGAAAATTATCTATTCAAAATATCTCCATCCCATTTCACATATCATTATTAAAATAATTATTTATCACTACTTATACAGTATAACATTCCATAATCAATTATGCCATGAATGTTTCCTGTGATCTTCCATAGATGAATCTAATTATCCACATTTGAGAAACATTTACAGAATGCATTAAAGTATGTTATGAAAAATATATTTTGTTTTTTTATAATATGCAACGTCAATACAGTCATCCAATTATACAACAAGTTATCCACTAATTTTACTTTCATATGTTTTCTAATAATTTTTAAATCATAAAAATAATGTCGAAACAAAATTTTTATCATGAATTTTAAAATTATTATAAAAATTGTTTTATTTTTTTAATAATAAATAAATGTATAAATCTTAATATTGATAACATTTAACATGAGGTAAAATATGATAACTCAATTTATAGAAATTTCAAATTACATGATCATCATTTTATTTAATTCCTCCATCAAATTTGGCTGCATTTCACTAAATATGATTCAATACAAATTGAAAAGAACCATGAATTACAATACCTTTATCAATTTAAAATAAATATTGTTATTTAATACCCCTCTTAAAAATTATATATTCCTTATGAACATTTACAATGGATTAAATGAATCCCTCATTGTATGTTTTAGTCAATACATGGACATTATCATTTTTAACACCTTCAACTCATCATCACCCATATGATATCAAATTAGATTTTTTCAATATGGAAATTTACATTAAAAATGCCATTTAAAAATTATTCTTTGATGTAAATTTGATGGGATTATATTATTTTGTAGACATATATAGAATGAATGTTTTTTAACTACTAAATTTACTTAACCGGTGATATCATTTTTCACATAAATAAATTCCACATGTGTATACAATAAGAACACAAATCTCTATCTATTTTTGATCCCCTATACAAAAACCTCATGTTTATTTTTGATTTTAATTTTTTTCTCTGATATTATGATCCACTGGAAAATACTTGAGCACTCAGGTCTGATTATTATATATATAATCAATTTTTTAATGAACATGGATGGTGAATCATCCTTTGTGTCTTCTTATAACGGGGATGGTCCAACATGAGATAATAGAGATTTTTTTATTTCTAGTTCAAATACTTTTATTTTGTGTATGTTAAGTTTTATCACAAATGATATTTAATTCATCTACATAAGCCCATTTTTTAATTTTGGATTCACCAGTTGACCATTTTATTATATTCATTATCTATTGATTTATTTTATAAATTCACATCAAATAATTTACTATGGTTTTTAGTACAATTGAAATCTATTTCTTATTATCAATCATCAGACACACTCAATTATATAATTCATGTTATTTTGATAAAATTTTCATCAATAAGAATGACTCCCCTTCTTTCTGTAATCAGGACCGACAATATGTTGATACATATATAATAAATTTACATAAATAAGTATCATATATATATATCATTTCATATATTATATCTCCATATTTTGTTTGACTCATTCCATATTCTAAATGAAAAACTGGATTATAAACCCTCTAAATTGATTCAATGTTTTCTTTCTTCCCTAGAACATCTCATACAGTGTCATATTATATATATCCTATATTTGGAAAGTCTAATTTTTCTTATACAACATTACATTCCAAAATTCATTCCAATAGTTGAAATAAATTCAACTTTTTATGACCAATTAGTTTACTATGTTATTTTTCATGTAATACTATATTTAATTCACATTTAATTATTCTACTGTTCAAATATATGAGACATGTTCCTTAACATTATGCTTCTCCCTGTAATTTTGTAGCTACTTAGTTATATACTCAATTAAATTGTCATATCTAAAAAATTAGACCATTCTCTATGTTATGTTTATAAATATTCAATGAAACCCTTTCATTCATCTGATAAATTTTTTAATATGCTGGAGCATATAATTCAAAATATTTTTTTGTTCCTAATTTTAGGGAAATAATTTTTTTTCTCAAAATAAACTTCATAATGAATTTCTTTGGTTATTTATTCCTTTAGTAAATAATTTCTAATTTTCCTTTGATAATTTATCCCTTATGATGGAACATCACATCATATCCAGATACCCAATGGTGTCTCCCTCATAGAGTATTATTTCGAAGGAAATTAGTAGCACCACCAGTTTGTGGTATGTATCCTTTTTTTATGCATATATATGTGTTTATAGTGCATGGGATGAGTTGGGAAGAGGTTGGAAGATATCGGAATGGTTTTGGATGAGTTTGGAAGGAATTAAGGGGTGCACCGTTTGAGTACGGTTAGTGGAACCCGTGAGGGTTCCCCCGGAAACCGTGCGGACCCTTTTTATCGAGAGAGTAGGCCTCACACGGCCTGTGCATGGTTTTCCAAACCGTGCGAGGAAACCGTATTGACCCTGTCTCTCGAGGTAGTGGTGTATGCACAGTTAGCGCACGATTTGTGAGACCATGCGGGCTAACCATGCGGCCACTTAATATTTGTGTTGTATGTTCCATGCTCACTCGGGATTGACTCATTCCTCTCCAACTCTCCTCCCACTAGAGCCTCACTTGGGATTTTGGGTTATCAGGGGTTAAGTGTGCTCTCCCACTTGGTTTGGAAGGATTTCAAATGGGTTTCAAGGTGGATTCAAGGTGGTTTCTCCAGTGTAAGTCTATCTTCTTTGTTTCCTTGTGTTTTCCTCTAGATCTACATCCTTGTCTTTATTGGTTTTATAGAACTACACTTGTTTTGTGTATATATAGGGTTGTTGTTTCCATAAATGTTAATATTAAGGCCTTTTGATTTTAGGGTAAGTGATCTACATAGGTTTTGGTGGTGCTTTCGCCGGAGTGGAGGTGCAGTTGTTTATAGGTCGTTTTCTCGGAAACCCTAAAGGTAGGTGTCTTCTATCTCGCCTCCACTTGGTTAGAACTAATGTTTCCATGTTACAATTACTTTTTTTATTAAAATTAATTGTGTTTTGTTTTGAAAAGTGTGTTGAAAATCCATTTGGGGATATTGTGAAAAAGAGGGTTTTGTGGTGAAATGCTTTTGTTGTGGATTTTAAATTGTGATTTTAAAATGGGATGTTGTGGTTGAGTTGTGAAAATGATTGATGGAAGTGGTTTTCAATAAAAAATTTGTTTTATTGAAATAGTTTTTGTCATGGAAAATGGTTTTCAATAAATGGGTGATTTATTGAAGTGGATTGATATGCAATGGAATTGGTGTATTGCATGTGGTTGTGTCCATGGTGTGTTATATGCTTGTCTTGGCTTGTTTTGGATATTGCGTGGATGTTTTGAGAAGTACCACTATAAAAAGTGTATAGATTGTGGACGGAAGGGCCACCATCAATGGAAGGTGGACGGGAAGTGTCGCTTGGTGTAAATGGGTGAACAGGTTGGACGGAAGCTCCACCGTTTGGTTGTTTGGTTATTTGGTTGTTTATTGTGCATTTCTTTGAAAGATGGAAGTTGATGTGATAGCTTGTAAATGATGAGATTTCATGTTGTATGATTGGTTGGCTTTCCCTTGGTTGCATAGTTTGGGTGTGATGGCTTGGTAAGGGCATGTTTGGCATATGAAAATAGTTGCACTTGTGATTTCTTTTATATAAACTATTTTATATAAAATTGTTAAAAGTTTTATACTAGTGGTGTGTGTTGGGATATCATTTTGGGAAATCCAAGTTAGTTTTAATACTCAACACCTGCATTGGCCATGTGGTATCTTTTCAGATGTTGTGTGCCATGACGTGGGAAAAGGTAAGGCATCTCCCTCCATTAGTGGTGCATTGTGATGTCTTGGTGGAGTGTCGAGCTTGGAGCTTAGTGTGGATCTGTGGTGGTGTCATGGCTTGTAGTGGTTTTTGTTTAGTTTTCCCAATGTACTCTGATGTTGTTTGGACATGTCTGGTTGTATTGGTTTTGAGTTGTGTTCTGGAACAACTTGGTTGTCTTTTGAAAATGCACAGTTGGGTAATTAAATTGACATGCATCATATAGTGGCTATTTGTGGAAGGTTTGGTTTGTATTGTCTTAAGGTCAAATTTTTCCCCAACTTGATCTTGAAGCCCTCAGTATTTTTTTCCAGCCATTGGAGTCTTGGGAACATCGATTAAGGCAAATTAGCCCTCACCGCCTCCTGAATCCAATGAGGTAGGTGCAGGGTGTTACAAGTTGTATCAGTTTTTTCAGTCCTTTGGAGTTGATTCTCGGATTTGGTGTTGAAATTCGTTGTAGTATACTCCTTGAGTCAGAATGTTAGCAAGGCGTAGGAATGTCGGAACTTGGAATTTATATCATAAAAAGACATATCTAACACTTTTATGCTGAAATTCAGGTTACCAGGGAATTGGGTACATAAGTGTTTTGGAGACGCTTATAGGCATTGGATATCTCATTGTCGTGGGTGTAGCCAATGAGATGAGTATTACATGAATGGTAGAAATGAATTCCCTCTAGGATTCATATTTCATTGGGTATAATGATTTATGATTTCATATGAATATGTGAAATTTTAATGTGAATAAATTGGTATTTTGAAAATGGTTTGGTTTTCAATATGGTGAAACATGGCACATGTGGAAAAATGTGAACTGGTGGAAATACTTGTTGTGATAGTTTTGTGTAATGTGATTTGAAATGGGATTTCATGATGTCTATAGAAGTCATAGTCATGGTATTTTGTTTTCTGTTGATAGAAATGTCACCAGGTAGGCATCGTAGAGTCAAACCGGAGGAGGCTGCTGAGAATGTGGTTTCACATGAGCCTCAGGTGAACCAGAAGCTAGTGCAAAGTATAGTGAAAACTATCCAAGCTATGATAAGTGGAAATAGAATGGATGAACCAAGCCATGTAGATCATGTGGTTCAGTTTCAAAAGGAGATTCCACCCATCTTCGGGTGTGATTCAGAGCCGGAAAGGGCAGAAGAATGGTTGAATAGAATGAACAAGATCTTTGAGTTCGTGAGAACGCTGGTAGAGCTGAAAGTGAAGTTGGCCACATATTTGTTGGAAGATCTTTCCCATCAGGGGTGGGAGTTGGTAGTCCAATCTAGGACGGACCAGGGTATGACATGGGAAGGGTTTGAGGAATTGATTAACAAACAATTCTACCCACATATGTTTAGAATTGAGCATATGACTGATTTATTTAGTTTGAAACAAGAGCTTGTGTCTATGAAGGAGTATGCAGCTAATTTTATGAACTTAGGGTAGTTTGCAACCGAGGTGGAATGTATCACATCATTGAAGGAATGGATCTTTGAAGTGGGGTAAAGCCAAGAAATCCATTCAAAGATAGCAGTACTATGTATAAATGATTAAACAGATATGGTGAATAGAGCCTCGGTGGCTGAGCAGGATATTTTGGGATCTCCGTGCGGTGGAAGCATGGGGGTACCCATGAGGAATAGGGGGAAATCTAACACTGGGATAAAGAGAAGGAGGGACACTTATTCTCAGGGTGGGAATATGATATATAATATGATGCTAGGATCGATAAGTCTTCCACCGAAGCCCCAAAGCAAGCCGGGATGTTTTCAATGTGTTTTGAAGCACCACATCAAGCGGGATTGTATGCCACAACCTCGAGGATGTCATAATTGTAAGTAGATGGGGAATATACAACGTTATTTTCGGAATGTTCTAAGGTCAGCTGCATGTGACCCTCCATAGGGATCGCAGACGTCGTATGCTTTGACGGGATGGGGGCAGCAGCATACCCCTCGTCAGTAGAGTAAAGTGGGTCATGGTGATTCTCGGAATACCACAATGCCTAAGAAAAGAAATAAAGAGCATAGTTTGGCAAAAAAAATGTGTTTGGAACTGAATAGGTTATGGTAGATGATCAATCGGTACCATCCTTAGTGCGAGGTATCATTCTTTTAAATTCTACCTTGATGCATGTCTTATTTGATACGGGTGCTTCACACTCTTTTATTGCTGCACATGTGGTTGATTTGTTGTGTTTAAGGGTAGAAATGATGCCCTCAGTTTTGAAACATCAAACTCCTCTAGGTCAAAGAGAGTGTTGATATTTCTTGTGTAGAGAATGTTGTATCATTGTGGGAGAGGTTGAGATAGTGTGGAAAGTCTCAATGCTTGAGATGGATGGTTATGATGTATTCCTAGGCATGGATTGGCTGGTGGATTTTAAGGCCTACATTGACTATGATGCGCGAATAGTGGCTTTTCCGACACACAATGGTGTTAGACATATCTTTAGAGGAGAGAAGCATCAAAGGTCGGGTGCAACTAGATTGTTGGCACCAGCAGTGGATACGTTATCATATCAGTTGGAGGTGTTGTCGTTGGAATTGGTAGAGGGTGTTGAGCAGAGAGTTCCTACCACAGTGGTGGATCAGTTCATGGATGGTTTTCCTGAAGAATTCATTGGGTTGCCTCCTGTACGAGAAATGGAGTTTACGATTGATCTCCTTCCAGGGACTAGTCATATCTCACTTTCGTCTTATCGGATGGCACCAGATTAATTACGTGAATTAAAAATCTGATTGTAAGAGTTAGAAAACAAGGGGTTTATCTGGCGTAGCATGTCTCCGGTGGTAGTGCCAATGTTGTATGTGAAAAAGGAGGATGGAACCATGAGGTTATGTGTTGATTATTTTAAACTTAACCATGTTACGAAAAAGAATTTATATCCACTTCCAAAAATTGATTATTTATTCGACCAGTTCAGGGGAGCCCAGTGGTTCTCCAAGATCGACCTGAGGTCGGGATATCATCAAATGTGGGTGAGGATAGATATTATTTCTAAAAAAGCTTTCAGAAGTAGATATGTCCATTATGAATATTTGGTTAGGCCCTTTGGTCTAAAGAATGCACTAGAGGTGTTTATGGAATTGCGGAATCAGATTTTTTTGAGATCTATGGATTCATTTGTGGTGGTGTTTGTTGAAATATTATGGTTTATTAAAATACATGGGTGGAGCATGAGTAGTACTTGGCGACCGTGTTAGGGATCATGAGGGATCATTGTTTGTATGCCAAATTGTCAAAGTGTGACTTTTGGATATAGGAAGATTATTTTCATGGCCATGTGATTTCTGAAAGTGGTGTTTCTGTTGATCTAGATAAGATAGTGGATTTTATCTCATGGAAACCACCAAATAATGGGTTTCAGATATGAAGTTTTATTGGTTTAGCTGGGAATTATCGACATTTTTTTCATGATTTTTCACATTGGGCTTCACCAATGACAGCTTTGACAAGAAAGAATGTTCCATTCCAGTGGAATGAATAGTGCCAGCACTGTTTCATAGAGATAAAGGGTCATCTTACTTTATCTACAATATTGGTTTTACTAGAATCAAGAAATGTGTACATGGTGTATTGTGATGCATCAAGATCTGGGTTGGAATGCGTTCTCATGCAAGGGAATCATGTGGTTGCATATGGATCACGACAGTTGAGAGTGCTTGAGAAGAACTACCCAACTCATTATTTAGAGTTGGAAGTAGTGGTCCATGCTTTGAAAGTGTGGTTTCATTATCAATTCGGTGAGAAATTCATGGTTTATACAGATCATATGAGCCTGAAACACAGTTTCTCATAAAGGTATTTGAACTTTAGGAAAAGTATATGGATGAAATATCTCCAGATGTTTGATTTTTACTTGATGTACACACATGGTAATGGAAATTTGGTGGAGGATTCATTATGTATAAAATCATATGCTCAGGTGGTGAAATAGACATCTGACGAGTGGTAGTTGATGTCAGTTATAGCTAATATGTGGTTGGAAGGTGAGGACTAGGGCGATAGAGGGGTCTTCCTCTCATTTTTGTTGAGTCCTGCCTTGGTTGGCCTGGTTAGAGAGGCACAGATATCTGATTCTAAGTGTGTGTTTTTGGGGTAGAGACTCAATAGTGGGGAGACAATTGAGTGTTGGCAACTTAATGGAGATTTAGTTTTGTGTTTTCGGAATCAGACGGTTGTACTAGTTGCTTGTCAATAGGATCTTATCAGGGCATATCATCATTCCAGGTGGTCTGTAAATCCTGGAATACGAAAAATATATAAAGCGTTGAAGGCACAGTTCTAGTGGGATGGTATGAAAAGAAGTGTGGCTGAGTTTTTTTCGAGATGATTCACTTGTCAACAGGTCAAGGTAGAGCATCAGTGGCCATCATGAATGATAGAGTCATTACCAATCCCTGTTTGGAAGTGGTAGTAGATAGTGATGGGTTTTGTCATAGGTCTCCCAAGAATGGTCAAGAAGCATGATACCATTTTGGTGATAGTGGATCGACTAACGATGTCGGCCCATTTCATCCTGAATCATGAATCTCATACGGTGGAGGATCTATCCAAATTCTATATCTGGGAGGTGGTAAAGAGGCATGGGGTTACTGTTTCTATTGTATCATATAGAGATCCATGGATTAGATCTCATTTTTGGAAATCCTTCCAGCAAGCCCTTGCAACATAGTTGACGATTAGTACAACGTATCACCCTTAGACAGATGGTCAATCCGAGAGGATGATACAAACTCTGGAGGATATGTTGTGGGCTTGTGTCATAGACATTGGTGGCTCATGGGAGGAGCACATGTCATTAGTTGAGTTCCCATACAATAAAATTTATCAATAATCCATATAGATGGCTCCGTTTGAAGCATTTTATGGGAGGTTGTGTCATTCTCCACTATGTTGGGTGGAAACGGGTGAGTCTTCGATGGTTGGGCCGAGTCTTATTCAGGATAATACAAAGAAGATCATGTTGATCAGGAAGAGTATAAGGTTGGCTCAAAGTCATCAGAAATTTTATGCGGATCATCATCGATGGTCGTTGTTGTTCTAGGTGAGTGATCATGTGTTCTTGAGGATATCTCCTAGGTTGGGACACCGTCAGTTTGGGAAGCAGGGAAAGCTATATCAAAGGTATATTGGACCTTTTGAGGTTCTTTAGCGGGTTTTTGAGGTAGCATATCATTTGCGTTTTCCACCATTGTTTAGTATGGTAAACAATGTGTTTCATGTCTCACAGTTGAAAAAGTATTAGCCGGATCATGACCATGTGATTCGATGGGATCATGTTGAGCTAGAACCGAATGCTTTGTTGGTGCACATGTCAGTTCGGGATTTGGATAGGTAAGAGAAAGTCTAGTGGGGTAAAAGCATCAGTTTAGATTGTGTTTTGTGGAAACATGGTCAGATCTAAGTGGATACTTGGGAGTGGGAGAAAGAGATGGTCGAGTAGTGGCCCAAGATCTTTTGGAAAAGGGCACGTTCACTAATATCCGAGGACAGAAAGTCCAATGGTGGGAAGAATTTATCACCCCCGATTTTAGGTATGTGGCATTTATTTATGCATATTTACATGTTTAATGTGAATGGGATGAGTTGGGAAGATGTTGGGAGAGTTTGGAATGGTTTTGGATGAGTTTGGAAGGCTTTAAAGGGGTGCACGGTTTGAGCACGGTTAGTGGAAACCGTGTGGGTTCCCCAAGAAACCGTACAGACCCTTGTTCTCGAGACAGTAGGCCTCACACGACCTTTTCACGGTTTTCCAAACCAAGCGGGCCATGGATATTGAGGCAGTGGCGTACGCACGGTTAGCATACGGTTTTCCAAACCGTGCAGGCTAACCTTGCGACCACATAAAGTTAGGGTTATAAGTTTTGGGCTCACTCAGGATTGCCTCATTCCTCTCCAACGCTCCTCCCACACGAGACTCACAAGGGATTTTAGGTTCTCAGTGGTTAGGGGTGCTCTCCCACTCGGTTTGGAAGGACATCGAAGGGGTTTCAAGGTGGATTCAAGGTAGTTTCTCCTGGGTAAGTCTCTCCTCTTGGTTTCCTTGTGTTTTCCTCTAGACATACATCCATCTCATTCTTGGTTTTCTATATCTACACTTTTTTTTGTAGATCTAGGGATTTGGTATCCTTTTATGTTAATATTAAGTCTTGTGGATGTTAGGGGAAGTGATCTACAGTGGTTTCGGTGGTGCGTTCGCCGGATTGGAGGTGCGGTGGTTTGTGGGTTATTTTATCAGAAACCCTAAAGGTAGGTTGCTTCTATCTCGACTCCACTTGGTTAGAAATATTTTTTCCATGTTACAATTAAATGTTTTATTAAAATTAATTGTGTTTTGATGTGAAAAGTGGGTTGATAAGCTATTTGGGGATTTTTTGGAAAAGAGGGATTTGCCGTGAAATGCTTTTGTTGTGAATTTTAGAATGGATATTTTAAAACTGGATGCTATGGTTTATTTGTAAACATGATTGATGGAAGTATTATTCAATGAAAATGTAGTTTTATTGAAATATGGCTTGGCATGGAAAATGGTTTTCAATAAATGGGTGATTTATTGAAGTGGATTGATATGCAATGGAATTTGTTGATTGCATGTGGTTGCATCCTTGGTGGGTTATATTCTTGGCTTGCCTTGTTTTGGATGTTGCGTGGAAGTGTCGATAAGTACCACTATAAAAAGGGGATGGATGGTGGGCAGAAGGGCCACCCTCAATAGTAAGTGGATGGGATGTGCCTCCATGTGTAAATGGGTGAACGGGTTGGAAGGAAGATCAACCGTTTGGTTGTTTGGTTGTTGGGTTGTTTGTTGTGCATTTCATTGCAAGATGGATGTTGTTGTGCTAACGTGTAAATAATTATAACGCTTGTAGTATGTTTGGGAGGCTTTCCCTTGGTTCTTGGTTTGAGTGTGATGGCATGGTAAAGGCAAGTATGGCTTATGAAGATGGTTGCACATGTGATTTATTTTATATAAACTGTTTTATATAAATTTGATAACGGTTTTATCCTAGTGGCGTGTGTAGGAATGTAATTTGGGGAAATCCTACTGAGTTTTAGTACTCACCCCATGCTTTGGCACTATGGTGTCTTTGTGGATGTTGTGTACCGTGACATGGGAAAATGTAAGAAATCTCCCTCCTTTAGTGGTGCATTGTGATGTCTTGGTGGAGCGTGGTTCTTGGAGCATGCTGTGGAGGTGTGGTGGTGTCATGGATTGTAGTGGTTGTTGTTTAGTTTTTCTCTTGTACTCTGATGTTGTGTGGACATGTCTGGTTGTATTGGTTTTGGGTTGTGTTGTGGAACATCTTGGTTGTCTTTTTGGAATGCATGCTTGGGTAATTAATTTGGCATGCATCATATAGTGGATATTTGTGGATGGTTTGGTTTGTATTTCTTAAGGGAAAATCATTCCCCAAATTGATCTTGAAGACCTCGGCATTTATTTCCAGCCTTTTACATCTTGGGAATGTCGCTTAAGGCCAAGTAGCCATCACCCCCTCCTCAATCCAATGAGGTAGGGGCAGGGTGTTACAAAATCTGAATAATAAAAAACAATATTCTTTAGTTAATCTCAGGAAATCCACTTATTTATATTTCCCAAATTTTTTCATTCTACTTCATTAATAAATGTGACTATTACATTAACCTAGATCAACATGTTCATTATGATATTTAATGTATCTATCATGGGGGAATAACCCAAACTATGGATGATCAATATTATATTTTATTTGGTTTTATGGAGAGAAACTTATAAAAGGATATCCTTATTAATCATATATTTCACAATTTAAAATATACCCTATTAAGTTGAGGAATAAGGTTCACTATCCATGTTTTCTATATTTCAAGGAGATTGTATAAGTACCCCACCTTAAAATATAACGTAATTTTGAATTAAATGAATAATACACATTGAAGATCTTTTTTAGGTTTAGTGTTTTAGAGAATTATGCAATATACATTACATTGGATGTAAAAATATTAAAAAGAGGACACTTGTACTCTGTTTTCATTTTTTTCATAAAATAAAAACCCTTAAAAAATTAACCAGGTCTAGTTATAGTTTTTAGACAGCATGGCTTTTCCTAGATCACATCCTTTACCATATTCATCATTAAGTTTTCTAAAAAACATTTCCAAACATAGGATGTGTATAAAAATATCAGTAAAGGTTATAAAAAAAAGAATGAAAACATTGATTCATCAATACATTCATCACATAATCTCATTAACATACCTCATGAAATCATAAAATTGATGAATAACAAATAGCAATAAAAAATCATAATGGCATCTTCTAGAATCCATATCATACTAACATTTTAGTTATAATAGCTACATAGGTTGTTATGTTTGGAATAAATGTCACATAAATGAATTATTTTAATGTTAAATTACATTTAATTTCCATTCATGCTTTCTTTTGGGGGTGTTTTATGCTTTTATTGAGGAATGAGTGAGTTTTCATGAATTGGGCCAAACCATAGCCCAATTCCAGATTTTAAAAATAAATTTTGATTCCATTATTACTACTTTATTTTTGGAAATTTTTCATCTATTATAATTCCTAAATGTAATACCCTGACCTATTAACACCAAAATATTAATTTGGACCATTTAGGAATCCATACTCATTTTGGATATGTGTTTTTGTTTAAGATATTGGGCCTTCCCGAAAGCCCATTTTCTGCATTAGAAATAAATTTTAATTCTTTAATATATCCTTCAATATTTTCCTTTATTTATGATTCCAACTCTCACCTAAGACCACATACCTAAGTCGCGCCCCAGTCTCTCCTCCCTCAATTTGGAGCTAAATAGAATCACGAAATTCGTAGAAACGTCTCTGGGTTTTAGAAATCACCAATATTTCGGGATGTAAATTGATCCTTTCATAGATCCTTATATTTTTAAACTTTTCCTCCCATTATAGTCCCTAAATGATCTCCTAATAATTTTTAGAAAATACCATAAATGGTTTTATGTTTTCAAATTTATATGTTGGTGGATTTGGGTCGTTTTATTCAACATTTTTTTGAGTAACTGTTTCTCTCTTCAATTTCTTCCTTCTCTTTAAAGTTTACTCCCTCTTTAATTTTGTTCTAAAATGTTCAGAAATTAGGGTTCAAACCTATGGTTTTCTTTTGTGTCTTTTTGGTTAAATATTGTGTTTTATGGATGGATTTATCATCCTTGTGATGTGGCGGTGGTGTAGTTCAAGTTTCGCACCGCGTTTTGAGGGATTCAACACTTTCGATAGTTGGTTCCATGTGTAAACAATTATTTTTGAGTTATATTGCAGTATTTAATCATTTTTCATATTCCTCATATATTGGGTGTGGTGAGAAATCTATTTATGATTGATTTTTTTAGGTTTTTATTTTTATAGTTTCATTTTAACTTGAAATTGGGTGTTTTCATGTGTTACTCGTGGGGTATTATTTTGGTGTATTTTATAACATATGGAATTGGTTTACTAAATCATTTTTGTCCTGAAAACTATGGTTTTGTAATATATTAATGTCATGTGGGCCTAAAAAGATGGTTTTTAAATAGGTTTTATGTGTTACATATTTGTATACTTCTTGAGAGCATTTTATGAAAATGTGTGTTCTCATTTGAATCTTTTGTAGTATTATTTAAGGTAATTTTTTAAAACATGAAATTGGTTTTATAAATGTATCTAGGTATTCAAATTTTGTTTTTGATAAGAATTGGTATGGTTTTTGTTCCTAAATGGGGGTTTTGAAATGGGTTTTGTGTGCAAGACATACTTAGACCACTTGAGTTCTTTTTATAAAAATTGTAAATGTTTAAGTTGGTTAAACAATGTTGGAAAAGTGTGCATATGTATGTTTTAGTATGTGTGTTCAACTATTAAGTTGTTTTAATGGTTATGTGATGTTTTAAGATGTCAAAAATGTTTAGAATATTTTGTAAATTTCTGAAATGTTTTATTAAACTGTGATGTTGGAGCGAAACTTGTTTGTGGGCTGTTTCGTGTAAGTTTTATGAAAAAATTATTTCAAAGGTAAATAGAATATTATGTAAAAAGTGAGTGGGCTGTTATGAGAGTTGTAATATATCCTAAAGGTTTTATGAAAATTGTTACTGGATTTGAGTAAGTGTTAACGAAATGTGAAAAATGTTGTGCGCTATTTTGGTGTGAGTTAGATTTCAAAATCAAATTGAATGAAAAGTGGAATTTTGTTACTTGTGTTGTATACATGTAGGATGTATGGTGAATTTGTGATATGGAAATGATATTTTCATGTGAAAGGTATATTCATTGACTGTTGAACTTCTTTGAGCACCAAGGGAAATCCCTGGTATCTAGGTGGGTGGACGTGTACTAGTATGCTCTTGAATCTGTGGGGTTTGGCCTGAGGTTCACTTAGCAAGATTGACGCATATAAATCTAACTAAACATTGATGATGATGATTGGGGAACACTAGGTTATGGGTATGTTCCCTAATAGCGTCTCATGCATGAGAATAGATATTTGTGATGGTAACTCTCACTGAAATACGAGGTACCTAGGACCCATAGCTAGTTATTGCCGAGGGGTTATTTCCAATTTCTTCTACTCACTACATATTTTGTGCTTACTATCGGCATACGGTATGGGTGTCTGTAAAATTCAGTAGCTTTGGTATTTATTTTAAATTTATTTATTCTTTAAATTATACCAATTGAAAAAATGTTTTTTTCATGTTGCATCTTTTAGAAACTGTAAATAGCTTTTCATGTTTTTGAAAACTTGAATACATTTGGTCATTAAATGTATATCACATGGAATCTTTTTTTGGTGGAATCATATTTTTCTTTGTATCACACCCTAATTACACCCTTTGGTGTAAGTAGACTTGGTTATTTTTGTTGTTGCAGGTTGGGTACAATTTTTAGTTCCATTGGTTCTGGTTTCTTGTAGGTCCTTGGTGGTGAAGTCTTTTGGAGATGGTTTGAGGGCAGTGCCCATTGCCATGAGGGTTATTGGGATATTACCTTTTGTGTTTACCTATTTTATAGTCTTTTTTAGTTGTTTTAAAATATATTATTCAGTTCTGATTTTTTGTAATAGATTTTATGGATTGAAAAACCAAGATTCGTTTTATTGGATTCTTTTGTTGTTTTATGTTTATAAACATGGTAAAATCATTCCCAATTTTAATTTTATGATACCCAAGCACTTATTCCAGACCGTGGGGATTTGGAACGCCTATAAGACCATGTCACGGGCTGGGTGTGGTGCCGGTATTGGTGGTGACCAAATTCGTTTCATGAAAAAATGGTATCAAAGGTGGTTTATGTTAACTCTTTGGGTCATGTTATTTGGGTAAGAGTTAGTATAGTCTAGAGTTAGGATTTTTGGGACTTGGAATTATAGTTATGGGTAATTTTCATGATCACCACACCCCATGATGGGATTCAAGTTTCCAGGAGAAGCCGAGATATATCTAAGTCCTGTGGTTTTCTTGTTTCGATTATGATTAGGGGAAATGAAATGAGAGTTGGGTTAATGGTCCTAGTGAGCTCGCATGGCCTGGAAATCCATGTAGAGCCAAGGATATTCCCTAGAACATTATATGTGATAGTGAAGTGATTGGAATATGGATTCCACCAATGTTTCCAAGTCACATAATGAAACTAGATTCCTCTCGCATTATTTTGTGGTTTAGTTTTGAATACATGGCACTTTAGATTTAAGAAGTGTAATTTTTTTGTGAAATAATTTAAAAATAAAGAGGGAATGGTATGATTTATGAAATTGTGGGACGTTATTTTATGAATTTTTTTGAAATGGAAAATGGTGTGCTTACACCTCTTTTGGAAATCCGAAACTATATTGAAGTTGGTTTGGAAAAGTATTTCTAATAGATTTTTCTAAACAATCCATGAACGTTTTAATGCGATGAGATGTTTTGAAATTGATGTGAATATAATTAAAGTGGGTTAATTTCTAAAGGTTTGTGTCTTTATAAATGTTTTGTAATATGTGAATTGGGATTTTGATCTTGTGCTTAGTAGTTTTGAGAAAAAATATGTGTTGGTTGACTATTTTAGTTTTGAAAACTAGAAAAAAAATTTGTTTTAACCTTTGATACATCCATGAGAAACCACATGCATGGGGTTAAATGGGATGATATATGGTTGATGGAATGACTGTATGAGTGTTGGTACAGATATGATGAGGGTTCCTGATGTGGAAAAGAAACATGCATGTGTAAGGCCCATGGGGTACCATTGGTGGATACACAACCGCTGAACCGTTTATTTACAATAAAATTTTTTAATGAAATAAATGATGTCTTGAAGAATTATTTCGGATGGATTATGTTATGTTTATTTAGAAAATGTTAATTGTGTGGGATTTTTTGTGTCTAAGAAACCCTCTTGTTTGAATTGTGTTTTTGGTTTATGTTTGGTCGGTAAGCTAGGTAGAAGGACCAATTAGTAGTCTCCTCTGAGATATGTTTTTGGACACCTTTATAGTGGTTCCATTAATGTGTTTGGATCTGGTTTAGGGTTTTTTTTTACCAATGGACCATCTTGGTTGGGTCCTTGGGTTATCTAATTGGATAAGTTATGCCCCTATTAACGGTTAATTCATAACTGAAGTGCAACCCGGATTGTTTCACAATTGGAAAATCTTCTCGTTGATGAATATAAGAAATTATTTCTAGATCTTTGTTAATTGATTCTACACCGATTACTCTAATTGATTTTATATCCTCTTGTTGTAGGAGAGTTCTCATGGAATGTTGAAAGAGACCTTAGTTTCTTATGTTTCCTAATTTGTCGAAGCTGGAAGTGGGGTAGGTTTATTAGTGGTGATGAGTGTCCCGATGGTGTCTAAGAGGGCCTCTGTGTTCTTCATAGTTTCTTTAAAGAATGAGTTCATGTTAAACCACCAATGTGGTAAATATGGTCACAATTGTTTATTTTCCCCACTTTCTAGAATTTGGTGTTGTTTGGGGATGTTATATAAGGTCCCTCTCCATGGATTGTTTATATCAGTCGCAATGGTCATGTTTGGTGATGCCTTATGATGTCATGTGCACGATTTTCCATAAAGGTGAAAGTTGGGAAATCTTGTGAGAGTCTCTATTATGTTGGGATAATGTATCCCTTGGAAAAAATTCATAATATTCCATTTAGAGGATGGTGAGTATGGGTGTTCTTTACTTCTATTGTTTCTCACCTGAACAGACAAGGTGTGATGTGTGTGCTTCTTCTATGCCCTTGTTTCAGTGATATATCGGGTTATGGTAAAGTAAATTTGTAATGTGTTATGTCTTGGAAAACTTATCGGGGAATGCAGTGTAGTTGTTGGTTTTACCGAATGAAGAGTTATCGTTCAGGGGGTTTCCAAAACCGAACTGCGAGGCCAAAGATGCTTCAATAATCTGAGCTCCAGCCATAGGTCTCGAAAAGAACTGGCTCGTAGTCAGGGGAAATCAAAGGTTCATTTAAACCCTTGTACAAAGTCCATTCCTCAGTATGAATGTTAAGAAGAGTTTAGACGTATTGTGTCATCAACATTCTTTTTTTGTTCCTATTCGGTGGAAATACGTGGAGGGCCTTATACCCATGTAATCACCCAATGTTATTCCCTCCCCCTTTGGTTTCCATTGAGTCTTTAGATAAAGGATTTGTGTTTGGATAGATAGGTTGATAACATGGTTTCCACTTGGTTAGTATTGACCATTACCCTTAAATCCATGCAGATTGAAGGATCCCCAATGTTAGTGCATGGTATCCCAAACCGAACAGACTAACCATGTGGTCATTGCAACTCTTTAAATTTGGGGGTCTTTCTGTACCAGCCCGTGCTGGTCTGTTAAGATGGTTTGTTCTTATGGTGGGTAGACCCACTATGAGTCTTATATAATTTCATTTGTAAATATCTTATGGATGTATACCCTTTGTACCAGGGATTCCATTCAGGCCTCCGCCAGTTAGTGTCATGATTCTATCTTAGAAAAAAAAATATAGGTTGTATCTTATAGTGGGGAGCCTATTTTTGATCCCCTGTATCAGTAACTCAGACTTATACGTAGTCTTGGCTTAGTGGTAGGAAGTCTTGTTCTAAGCTATCATAGTACATACATCTTCCTTGGGTAAATTTTGGGATTAGAGAGTGCCCAATGTTTTAGTTATATAAAGGTAAGTGTAACCTTGTTCGATATTGTTATTCATTAGGGTGAATTGATTGGGTCTTGTTCGAATAGTGTTTAAGGAGTTTATTTTGGGATAATGTATGAATGTGATTGATAATTTCAGGAAAGTGGTGCGAGTTTTGTTTCTAAGAGTAATAATTCATTAATTGATCACTAGAGGTGTTTTTTCCTTTGGGGTGAAACATGGAAAGGGAGTACCTCTTGGGTTCTCAGTTGGGTTTGGTAGTTGTTTTGGTCGTGTTGTGACTTTATAGGGTGGAAAGATTTCATGGTCGGGAGAATTGTCACATACATGACTTATTTTAATTTTAAATTTCATTTAATTTCTATTAATGCTCTGTTTTGGGGGTTTTCTATGCTTTTATGGAGGATTGGGTGAGTTTTCCTGAATTGGGCCAAACCGTGAGCCCAATTCTAGATTTAAAAATAAGTTTTGAATCCTTCATAAATCCTTCATTTTTTAACATTTTTTATCCATTCCAATTCATAAATATCATCCCCTGACCTATTAAAACCAACATATTTATTTGGACCATTTATGAATCCATAATCATGGTGTATATGTGTTTTTATTTAGGAGATTGGGCCTGCCCAAAAGTCCATTTTTTCATTATAACATATTAATTATTTAATATCGCCTTCACTATTTACCTGTTTACTCTGATTCCAACTCTCACCAGATCCCACATACCTATGTCGATCCCCCAGTCTCTCCTAGCTCAATTTGGAGCTCAATAGAATCATGAAAGTGGTAGAAACATCTCTAGATATTAGAAATCTCCCTGATTTGGAGAGGTAAATTGATCCTTTAATAAGTCCTTATATATTTACTTTTTCCCCCATTCCTATTCCTACATGATCTCTTAATCTTTATCGAAACTCCATTTAACTGTTGGATGTTTTTGAATTCAGATACTTGTGGATTTTGGGTCGTTTTAAACTAAATTGTTTTGAGTAAGTGTTTCTCTTTTCAATTTCTTCCTTCTCCTTAGGGTTTCCTCCCTCTTTCATTATGTTATAAAATTTCCAGAAGTTAGGGTTTGAACCTATGGTTTGATTTGGTGTCTTTTTGGTAAAATATTTTGGTCTAGGGCTGGATTTATCTTCCTTGTGATGCGGCGATGCAGAATTTGATGTTCCACACCACATTTTGAGATATTCGACACATTTGGTAGGTGGATCCATGTTTAAAAAATTATTGATGAGTTATATTGTTGCATATACTAATTTTTATATTACTCATATGTTTGGTGTGTTTCCAAAACTATTTTTTATTTATTTTGTTAATTGTTTAATTTTATAGTTGCATTTTAACTTGAAATTGGGTGTTCTCATGTGTTACTTGTGGGGTATTATTTGGGTGTATATTATAACATATGGAATTGGTTTACTAAATCTTGTTTTTCCATCCAGTTATGGTTTGTTAATTTATTAGTGTCATGTGGGTCAAAAAATACGGTTTTTTGTAGGTTTTATGTATTAAATATTTGAATACTTCTTGATAGAATTTTATGAAAATGTGTGTTTTGATTTGGATATTTTGTTGTATTATTCAATGTGTTTTTGTAAAACGTGAAAGTGGTTTTATAAATGTCTCTAGGGATTTAAATTCTGTTTTGGATATGAATTGGTATGGTTTTTTGTCTTAAATGGGGGTTTTGAGATGGGTTTTGTGTGCAAGACATATTTACACCACTTGGGTTATTTTATAAAAATTGTAAATGTTTTTGTTGGTTTAAAAAAGTGGGAAATGTGTGCATATTTAATATTAGGTATGTGTGTCCAACTAATATGGGTTTTTTAAAGGTTATTTAATGTTTTTTGATGTCAAACATTTTTACAATGTTTCGTAAATTTTTGAAATGTTTTATTAAACTGTGATGTTGGAGAGAAACTTGTTTATGGGTTGATTCATGTATGCTTGAAGATAAAATGATATTGAAGGTAAAAATTGTATTATATAAAATGTTAGTGGGCTGTTATGATAGGGGTAATATATTTTAATGGTTTTATAAAATTGTTTAATGGATTTGAGGAAGTGATAGAGAAATGTAAAAATTGTTGTGAGCTATTTTGGTGTGATTCAGATTTTAAAATCAATTTCAATGAAAAGTGGAATTTTGTGACTTGTGTTGTATAAATGTGGGGTGTTTGGTGAATTTGTGATATGGAAATGATATTTTCATGTAAAAGTTATATTCATTGACTTTTTGAACTTGGTTGAGCACAAAGGGAAAACCCGAGTATCTAGGTGGGTGGACGTGTACTAGTATGCTAGTGAATCTGTGGGATTTGGCCTCATTTTCACATAAAAAGATTGACACATAAAACTATAAATAAACTGTAATGATGATGATTAGGGACCAATAGGTTATGGGTATGTTCCCTACTAGTGGATTGTGCACGAGAACAGATATTTGTGATGGTTACTCTCACCGAGATACAAGGTACTTTGGACCCACAACAAGCTATTACCTAGGGGTTATTTTCCATTTCTTGTGCTCACTAGATATTTAATGCTTACCGTCGTCATACGATATGAGTGGGTGGAAAATTCAGTAGCTTTAGTATTTATTTTAAAATGTTTTATTCTTTAAATTAGCCAACATGAAAAAAAAATTATTTAATGTTGCATCTTTTAGAAATTGTAAATAGCTTTTCATGTTTTTTAAAACATGCATGCCATACATCATTAAATTTTTATCACAAGGAATATATTAGTGGTGGTATCCTATTGGGATTTGGATCGCACCCTACTTACACCCTTGGGTGTAAGTAATTTTTTTTTTTGCAGGTTGGGTACAATTTTTTGTTCCAGTGGTTCGGGTTTTTAGCAGGTCTATAGTGGTGAAGTCTTGTGGAGATGGATTGGGGGAAGTGCCCCTTTCCATGAGGGTTACTGGGCTATTCCCTTTTGGTTTTTTACCTTTTTTATTGTCTTTTTGAGTTTTTTGAAAATATGTAATTCAGTTCTTATTTGTTGTAAATGATTTTTTTGATTGAAAAATCCAGATTCATTTTATTGGATTCTTTTGTTGTTTTATGTTTATAAACTCGGGTAAATCGTTCCCAATTTTCATTTTATGACACCCAGACACTTGTGAGATCCCATGGAGATCATGAACACCCTTTGGGCCTTGCCATAGGCTAGGTTTGGTGCCGATATTGGTGGTGGCCAGATTCAGTTCTTGACAAAATGGTATCATAGTATACTCCATAAATCTCTTAGGATAAACATTCACATTTACCTCCGTTTCTTTAACCAATTAATTGAATATCTATATCCAGCTCACTTGCCCTAGTTTTATCACATAACCACATATATATGTAAACAATTCCAATGAACCATAACTTATTCATAACACATAAAACAATCATAAATGAAAGGTAACATTTCCAAATAATTTAAATATATTGACATAAAAAATACATTATCAAATCAATTTTCATTACCAATATATGTAAAAGAGTATATGATATTTGTTTTCCTTTTAAAAACATGACAGGTGGTTATGTAATCCATAGATCATATAATAATCAAGGCGGAAGAAGAGGATGTTGTCACAACATATATTAAAAGAATCATTTTTTGTCATTTAGTAAAATGCCTCATATAAAAATATTCCATTTGAATGAAATTAAAATTCAAATGGGTTTATAAATGGTATAAAATAATGTCGTTTATAATTTAAAAATTTCCACAATGAAAGGAGATTGAGACGAAGTCCATTATCTCATGTCTGACTTGACTCGCTCGTTCTTTAATCTCTTTAATAATAAATTAAAGTCAATTTATACATTATTAAGAACGTTTTTAAATTTTATTATTCCTTTTATATCACTTATAGTTATGTTATAAACATTATGTAATCATTTATGTTAATAATGGACATTTTTTCGACATGTGTTACTTGAGTCAAAAATGAACTCATAATTACAAGGGGTCAATGTGGTCGAAATTCCAATATCTCAAGAATGATATTCATCATTTAGATATCATATATATATATATATAATATATATCTAGTATAAATATGTATTTATAATATTATATATCATTTGGAGTGATGAAATGAAATGCACCATTCATGGAAACCATAATTCGTACGTATGCATGAAGGGTACATTCATTTTAATTTAATAATTAAAGGAATAAAAACATAATAATACATTGGTATATAATTATTCTAGTAAAATATAATATATAATATAATTAAATCTATCATTTATACATTCCACATATTTCATAAATGAGTCATATCACTTTGAGAGGGTGGTAGTCCACACTTCGTCAAATGAAATTATTGTATTTACCCACTACAGAAACCATTAAGGTATTATATAAATAAAAAATAAATAATAAAAGAGACAAAATAAATATAATATATATCACATAGAAATAAAGTTCTATCTTAATGGACACCATAAGATGCAGTAGGATCTAATCCAACAATCATCATTTCGTGAGGTCGTGGTTCGTCATCCACATAAACAGAATGTTCTTCCCCAATTAGACGGATGTGTGTGAAAGTGTAGTTTGAATCCTTCTTATAACAACAACCTAGTATATTTAGTATACTGTTTTTTTCTAAACTATATTAATAAAATGTGTTGAGGGGGATGGAGATGTAATGTAAAAGAAAATAACTTAAGAGAAGAGGTTACCTTTAAATAGGGTAACTCCCTTTGGTTTGAACGAAACAGATTTCAAGAAGTTCGTTCTGCCTAATTTAAGGCTTCATGGAGGAAGATGGGGATATATTGAGATTATTTAGGTAGAGTTTGGATTATCCAATAGGCTTGAGAGGTGTGAGTATTGGGTTAACAGTGAGGGCTTCTTATAAGGGAAAGGAAGGGATCTTTATGAATGCTTGAAAATATTATTTAATTATATATTAATTTTAATTTTGTAATGGTTCAAAAACTAATCAACGTAGAATATAATATTACTCATGTTCGAAATAAAATCATCCAATAAGAAGTTTACGAGTTTATTATATTATTTTAATCTTTATAATTTTATTTATTTAAATCATTCATTAATGATGTAAACATTTCATCATTATACTTCTATAAATAATATTATTTATTTGATGTCTAAAAATTATAATAAAATAAAATAATTTAGAAAATATTTTTAGCATTCAATTATATATATATTATATAAGTGATATTTTATATAACCTCATGTAAAAAATTATTTACTAAAATATATATGTTTTTGTAATTTTTGTCATTAGAATAAATTAATTAATATAAAGTTTCATTATCACTCTTACGTGGCTCCATGGGGTCCCAAAATCGACCCAATGATTCCCTTGGTTGGAAATGTATCATAAAATAGTATTAAGACTTCTTTTAGGGAAATTTAATATTACTATAATATTATTCTTTACCCTTATTTTCTAGATTTTACCCTTTAACCATGGTCAGTAAAATATTTAGTAAAGTAAATATTAATAATCTAATGAAATAAAAAGTTACCTATTTACGCAAGTTTGACCTAAAAATTCTAAATTTTTAATCCATTTTTCTTAATTCAAAACACATATGTGGAAGAAATTAATTTAAAATTATTTCCCGTTGTCAAATCAAAAGACGTGTTTTTATGAAATAATAACTATCAAAATATTGAGACTTTTTTATGTCCAACTTGAAAGTGAAATTACTTCCAATGACCAAAATTGTATTAAATGGTAAAAATATAATATAATTAAACATTTAAAACATTTAAAATGATATTCTATCAATTTAAATAAATGAGATTAAAAACCAGTTTTGAATTAAAATACAGTATTTTTCATTATTCATCACAAAATGAATTTAATCAGGAAAATACCAAAATATTACCCAAAGTAAATTTTGAAATCCTGATTTTAATGAAGAATTTTATTTTGTAAAATATAACATATAAAAGTAATAGAAACTATATTTAATAATGTTTCTCTATCAAATGGATGTTAATCGATCTTTTAATGAATATTAGATAATTAAAGCATAAAATTAAATTTAATCGCATTTTAACACTCTAACTTTTATTGGATAAAGTTAAAAACATTTAACAAACATTTATAATCATATTTTAGTTAGTTATGTTAATTTCTGCCATTACAACAGTTATGCGTTAACTACCATTAATAATAATAATATTATAGTATTACTATCCAGTGTAAGATTTCAATGAAACCTGTTGTTGCGTATTAGGTACGCCATCAAATATAGCATCCCTTTTAAAGTAAAATTAATACTTAATTCTAAAATATTAATAAATATAAAATTTTTTTATTCTATATTTACACAGAATGTTTCATACATCCCCCTTAAGGAAATTTCGTCCTCATAATTTTTATTCACATATCAAATAAGTGGTGGTATTTATCCCCCATATAATTTTAATATTCCCATTCTACCTCTTCAATCATATGTTTTTTCAAAAAAACTGTTACATAATGAATTACATTATTCCTCAACAGTTTATCTCTTCGGTCAAGAATCTGGACTGGTTGTTCCTCATCAGAGAGATTATCTTCCGTCTAAACTACATATGCACTCAAAACATGGGATGGATCTAGAATATACTTTCTCAACATTGGAAGAAGAAAACAATTTTTTACATTGGATAAACATGGAGATAATCCACTTTTTATGTAGCTGATCAAACATTCGTCATGATTTCATAATGTGAAATGATCCTCGCACTGAACATCCCTTTATTACCTAAACACATCACACTTTTCCATAGGGGAACTTTGAGAAAGACATGATCACCTACCTCTAATGAATGATCCTTCCACTAGTTATCTGTATAACTTTTTCCCCAGCTCTGATTTATTATAATGTTCTTCTGAATCAATTGGACTTTTTATGCCATCTCTTCTACCAATTATAGACAAATCAGTTTATTATCACCCATGTCATCGCAAAAATATAGAGTTCAACAATGATTCATTTATAATTCATCAAATGGAGAAATCTGTATACTGGAAAGAAAAATTTTATTATAAGAAAAACCAACCAATGATATATGTTGGTCCCAACATCCATGGTGATCAAATGAAAAAGAACATATCAAATCCTCCAATGTTTCTATTTTTTATTGTTAGTGCCCATATAATTATGGGTGAAAAGATGTACCAGAAATTAATTCAGTACAAAACGACTTCTGAAGGACTTTCCAAAAGTTATAAGTAAACATGGGATCACGATCAGATACAATGGAGATGGTAACTCCATAAAACATGAATATCTCTTTAACATAACATTATGAAAGTGGATCTATAAATAATGATTCTTGAAAATTAAGGTAATGAGTTGATTTAGTCAATTGATAAACAATAACCCAGATTGAATTATTAACTCGATATGTATTCAGTAATCCCAGAACATATTCCATGGATAAATTTTACAATTTCCACTCTAGTACAAGAAAAGACTAAAGAACCCCTTTTGGTAACTGCCACTTTTCTTGAACATTTTAACATCTCCTAAGCTTCACTATAATGTCAAGAATATCTCTTTTAATTCCATCCCACTAGAAATAATCATGAACCTCTTTGTACATCTTAGTAATGCCATGATGAACTTAAAATAAAGTACAATGATCTACACATAACAACTAATTTTTCAAATGTGAATTACAAGACACACATAATCTTCCAAACCTAATAACCTAATCATTATCAATTCTATAATTAGGTAACTTTCTCTTCTGGACCGACTCTACCTTTTTTGATGCTCACTATCTTCCTTTTGTGCTTGACAACTTCTGTCTGATATAGATGATTTCACTGAAACATGAAACAAAATGGAGGAATTTCTTGCACCAAAAACATATATGCCAAAGTTAATAAAATAAAATACCAAAGTATATAATTCCAAACATAGCATGGTTAATGAATCATTACTTTTTTTTACTCATAGCGTCATCCATATTATTTTATTTTCTCAGATGGTAATGGATTGTCCCATCATAATCCTTGATTAATTCTATCCATATCCTCAATATCAGGTTTAATTCTTTATGAGTGAATATATATAATAAACTTTTGTAGTCAGTATATATTTCACATTTTAATTCATACAAATGATGACTTCAAATTTTTATAGAAACAAACAGCAGATAATTCCAAATCATGTGTAGGGTAATTTAACTCACAATGTATCAACTGATGTAAACATAAGAAATTACCAGATCATTCTACATTGGGATACAACCATGTCCTTTCAATGAAGCATCACTTTAAATAACGAACTCACCATTTTTGGAAGGGAGTTCCAAAACTAGAGCATTCAGTAATCTTTTTTCAATTCTTGAAAACAATTATCACATTCATAATTGTATATGAACATAACACGTTTTCGATTTAGCATAGTCATTGTACAAGATAACAAGGAAAAATTCTCAACAAACATCAAATAATAACCAGTTAAACCATGAAAACTACATATCTAAGTCATATTTTTGTGTATTGGCCATTCATCAACAACTTTGTATTATCATGATCAATAGTTATTCCATTTTTAGAAATAGTGTAACCATGTAAATAAATTTATTGTAACCAAAACTCACACTTTCTGAATTTCACATAAAGTTTATTTTCTTATAAGGTTTCAAAGACAACCCTTAAATGACATTCATGCTCCACATTACTTTTAGAAGAAACCAAAATATTATGAAGGAAAAGAATCAAAAACATATCCAATAACTCATTGAAAATTCTATTCATAAGATCCATGAATACAATAGGTGCATTGGTTAACACAAAAGGAATAACTACAAATTCATAATGGCCATAACTAGTAAGAAACATGGTCTTCAGAATTTCGGCATATTTTACATTCAATTGAGGGTACCCCAAACTCAAATCAATCATCGAACAATAATGTTCTCCCTGGAGCTGATCAAACAAATTATCGATATTAAGAAAATGAATCTTATTATTAAATGTGATGTTATTCAATGAACTATAATCAATGATATGTCTCGTTGAACCATCATTCTTTAAAAAAAATACATGATCACCCCATGGTGATGTGCAAGGTTGAATAAAACCATTACCTAATTACTCCTACAATTGATTCCTTAAATATAAATGTTCAATTTGAGCCATTAGATAAGGGGTTTTTGAAATTTTCTTAGCATCAATAACTAAGTCAACAGTAAATTCAAATTCTCAATAAGGTATAATACAATAAAATTCACTAGTAAAAACACCATGATAATAATTTATGATTGACATATCTTTAATCGAAACAGTTCCTTTTTTCAAAAATATGTGTGGGGGAACATTAATTTCCATCTTTTGTTAGTTTCTCAGCATAAAGATATGTTATAAAATGAAAGGGTTCATTATAGTACACAAAATAAATTTATTTCAGAAAGGAACCCTCTATAGATCTGCATTCAATCTATTCATGATAAACAAAAATCCATTACATACCCCAAATAACATCAAACTCTACAAGATGCAAAACTATATGGGTTGCAGGTAGATTCATTTTTCACAAAAAGACATGAAGGTTGTTATAATGTCTTTTAGTATCAACTTTTCCCCAGGTGTTTTTACCATATTTTTATGATTCATATATTGATATGGAGTCCCCAATTTTCTAGAAAAATTATTAAATATGAACAAATGTGTAGACCCCAAATCAAAAAACCCATTGGCATAATCTGAACAAACAAAAATTGTACCTAATACTACTTCATTTATTGTCCCAACATCTGCTGAAGTAGTTTCAATGAATTTTACAGCCCCTTTCTACATGTAGACCGACTGCTTTCCCTTAGTTGAGTTCTTTTTTGGACACTCATTTTCATAATGAACCATTTCATTGCACTTAAAAAAATTTACTTATTCTTAATCAGATTTTATCTTACAATTACCCTGATTTTTTTAAGTACAATTACGAGCCTTATGTCCCATTTTACCACATCAATAGCGCCTACAAGAATTCAAAAGATGTTCCCCAGAATGATTTTTACTACAATATTCACAAATAATAAACTTAAGTTTCTTACCATAATACTTTTTTGAATGGTTTTTCCATTTTTTCTGCCACCTATACCTCTTATTATGCTGTTTTTTAAGGAACACCTAATCATCTGCATAGTCCATTTCCACCTTATCTTCAAATTGAACTAGTTTTTCATAACTTTTAAACTCAAGGGAAGATAAAGCCCTTAGATCCATTGGCTTTAATCCAGAGTAAAAAAAGTTGATTTTACTATCAAGATATTGAATGAAATTTGTAGAATACCTTGCCAGTCAAGTGAATTTTTCTACATAAGAAGCCACCGAGTCATCCTCCTGCCTCAATTCCATGAATTTTTTTTCCATCCTAAGATGAAACACAATAAGAAAATATTTCTCAAGAAACATACCTTTGAATTCATCCCAACCAAGAGAAATAATATCTTATCTCACCCTAATTTGTTTCACCATCAACCACCACTGATTTGTTTCACCTTCAAAACGGTAAGCAACGTGACTAACATTTTGATGTTCTAAACACCTCATGACATCAAAAATATTTTCCATTTATTCAATACACCATTCATATAGAACATCGTCAGATGATCATCTGAATTATGCAGGATGATGGCTCATGAAATTCTACACTATTGACATGATCCATTGTGGTTGATCTGGATGATCTGGTGCATTAATACCACCACCATTTATAGCCTGAGTCAGCTATTCGATCACTATAACAAACTGTTCGTTTCTGATTCCTACCATCATAGGGTTATGATATAGAATTTTTTTTCCTCTATATGAAGTCCTATCATATCTTCCATATTTCCTCTATGGATAATCATATTAAACACATTAATATCACAGATAAAGCAACATGGAAATCTGTAAATGTGAAATAATTTCAATATTATCATAAATTAATTTATGGATATTAATTTAACAATACCCTAACTCCTATGATTATATAAACAGAACTCTGATGCCAACAATAAGGACCCATCAATAAAATATTACATAATAATGAATTTAATGAATGATTCAAATTGAGGATCTTTTCAGGTGTATTGTTTTATAGAATTAGGCCATAAATATTATATTACATCTCAAGAAATTACTATGTAGACATTTCTACTCGGTTTCCACTTTTTTAAAAAATAAAAACTCACAATGAAAGCCATGTCTACTTCCCTGTTTTAGATAGCATGACATTTCATTAATCCCATCCTTGACCCTATTCATCTTTAATTCTTGTGAAAAATATTTCAAAACATGGGATGAGCATTAAAATCTCATTAAGGGTTATAAAAAAATGAAAGGAAAAATTAATTCATCAATACAGACATAACATAATCTCTTTAACATACCTAATGAAATCATAATATTTATGAATAACACATAGTAATTATAAATCATAATGGTAACTTGTGGCATCCATATCATACAAACATTATAGCTATCACAACTACATTAGGGGTTAGATTAGGTATACCCATCATAGTATATTCCCTAAATCTATTAGAAGAAACATTCACGTTTACCTCCGTTGTGTTACCCAATGCATATGGGAGCTCTGTTGGGTTATCCAACTCTAGGATTATCACGGAACCACCCATATACGTAAACAATGCCCAAGAACCGTAACATATTCATAACACATAAAACTAATACAAATAAAAGATAACATTTAAACATTATTTAAATATATTAATATAACAAATCCATTATGAAACCCATTTTTTGATATAAAATACGTAAAGAAGTATATTTTATTTATCTTCCTTTTAAAAACATTATGGTTTATAAAGGAATTCATAATTAAAATAATACTCGCTGCAATGGAAAAGGTAATTATCACCGCTTACATTAAAAAACATTTTTTTCATTTAGTAAAACGCCTCATAGAAAAAGATTCCCATTTAGTGAAACTAAAATTCCAATGGTTTTTTAATTCATATAAATGAATGTCATGTATAAATAATAATATGCATCAATGAAAGGTGATTGGGATGAAGTCCCTTACCTCGTGTCCGACATGACCTGTTCTTTATTTAATCACCTGAATTATAAATTATATTTAATTTATACTTTCTTAAGAACCTTTTATATGTTTATTATTCCTTTTATATCACATAATACCATTTTTAAAACAGTATTTTATCATTTATGTTACTAATGCTCCTTTGGTCGATATATGGTACTTGAGTCAAAAATGAACTCCTTGCAATTACAAGTTTTCCATGTGGTCAAAAGTAAATTATATCCAGAATTATATTCAGGATTAAGATATCATATATATCCGGTATATATATATATATATATGTATTTAAAATATTGTCACGACCCGTCCTCGGGACCCGTGCCGTAACTACCCCAAGCCCGCCTTCCATAGGCCAGGGGCTGGAGACTAGCACCAAAGGCGTAAAATCCCGATAACTGGGAAGGCATTGCCTTTATAAAAGAAAACAAGCACCACAGAGTACAATAGGAAGAAAAACACTAAGTACAAAAGAAAAGCTGGAAAGTAAATGGGCCAGAATACAAACCCAAAAGAAAGTACAACTACAACTGAACAAGGTACAACAGCAAAAAGACAAACAGCTGGAAGAAGGAAGCAGCTCCTGGGTCGTCCTCCTCGGATCCTACCTGAAGGATAGGTACAGATAGCTTCCTATACGCTCTCGTCTATCAACCTCCTCTGTGAGCCGTCACGTCATGTAGTGCACCTCCAGGTACTGACTCGTCGTGTAGTCCACCTCCGGGTACCATCCAGTCCTCGAACACTCGGCCTCCGTCAGCACTGCTCGTCGTCTACAACTAACACAATGAGGTGCGAGCATAGCCCGTGCAGGGGTGAGTATAACGATACTCAGTAGGGACCCCAAGACCCTCAAGGTCTCACTAAAACCAACAAGGATAACCACAATGAAGATCTCAACAGATAACCTCTACTCAGATATATGCCCATATATATACCTAAGTTATCAAGTAACCCATCTCAATCATGAGGAAACACAAGGAATGTGAAATCAATGGATAACCACTACCCAGGTATATTCCCATAAATATACCTAAGTTAGGAAGTGACCCATCTCAATCATGAGGTAAAAACAAGGTCAAAAGTCTCAGCTCAAACTAGGATTTTAATTAATGAAACCGTAACTGCTGAAAAGCTCCATCTCTGGAGTGTACAGTGGTCCTGCCACGACTCCGAGGTACTGCCCACTAACCTAAGACTGCTGAGGTACTCCTCCTGTCGAGTACTGTGGGCCTGCCACCTCACACAGTAGTGCTTCCCACCTGGTTCTCCCACCCAACATAGTAGTGCTCCCCCTCATAGCCTACAGAGGTACTCCTCCTGTCGAGTACTGCAGGTCTGCCACCTCACATTGTAGTGCTCCTCCGATATGGGTCTGCCACCTCACAAAGTAGTGCTCCCCACCGGGGTACGTAAGTCACTCCGAATCGAATCGGAGAAGCAGTCTTCAGGTCTCTGCCAGCTACACGGTCTTCGTACTCTGTACGCTCGCCTCTAGGAGGGCCCGCTCCACGAGCTACAAGTCGATACTCCAAGTATCTCAAAGTCCCACGAAGATGTATCTCAAAGGACCGCCTCGTCATAGGGGTCTCAACGCAACAGACAGCTTGTCAATCGGACGCCCGGTCTGTGAGTTGTTAGTCTTTTCGTCCTAGGGGCCCGGTTGGTTTCGTGTGCGAACCAAACCAGCCATATCTCAACTGTACCCCGAACTCTCATAGGGTATACTCATAGGGATCATTTCTCAACGTGATCACCAACGCCGCTGACGGTTCGTCAAACGGACGTTCTGTCAGAAAGGTAACAGATTTTCCGTTCCAGGGGCCTAGTTGGATTTCGGTGCGATCCAACCCGGCCTCTATCCATCTGCATCCAAAACTCGGGCGGAGGATGCCAAAAGTTCCGTATCGTTAACAGGAACTCAACGCAACAGACGGCGCGGTTGGTTTTCCGTTCCAGGGGCCTGGTTGGTTTTTAAGGCAAAACCAACCCGACCGTACTCCACCTGCATCCAAACCTCGGGCGGAGTATGCCAAAAGATCCGTCTCACTAAGAGGAACTCAACAAATCTGACGGAACGTCAATCGGACATCCGTAGCTCAAGATTTGAGTGTTTCCGCTTCGAGGGCTCGGTTGGTTTCGTGTACGAACCAACCTGGCCGAACTCAAAGTATTTCGAAACCTTAAGTGCGATATACCGAAACGACCGTCTCGATATACGGATCATATCGCCACTAACAGCGAGTCGTTTGGAGTCCCGTAGCCCATGTTATGGGCATTTGACTAAAAGTGGTCCGAAACCGAGGGGTCTGGGCCCGGGCCGACCCGCCCCGACCCCCCTGGGTCGGCCGAACCGGGTCAACCCGGCCCGGGAGGCGACCCGGCCCGACGACCCGGCCCGGCTCGGAAAATCCGGCCCGGCCGGCGGCGCGGTCCGGCGCGGCGGCGTGGCTTGTGCGCCGCGTGTGCGCCACGCTCTGGGGGGCAAAGACCCCCCCCCCCCCCCCCGTTGTGAACCTACACCCCCCCTCATTATGGGGGGCCAGTTTACTGGCCGGGGGAATTAAATTCCCCCGGTTCTTCTCCCTTCCGGCCGGCCCGACATGGTCGGCCGGTTCTTCCTCAACGGGACCGGCAAAGGCCGGTCCCCTTTCGGCTTTTGACACCGGCGGCCCGGCTGGCCCCCGATCTTCTCGTTCCGCCGCGGCTCGGAACCGGCCGCGGCCTTCGTTGTCCAGTGCGGTGCGACTGCACCGCGCCCCTCCGCCGCGGCCCCGCTCCGGCCGCAGCGCCTTCTACTTTTTTTGACGCGACGTGACGGTGTCGCGTTCTTGGATTATTTGACGACGTGTCACGACGGCGCCGCGCATTTCTTGCCATATGATCCTGCGCAGTGCGACGACACCGCGCCACACCCGTTTCAATCCACAACAGAATCAACATGAAAAAGGAGGAGGGTCGTCCGTGTTCGTGCGGTCTGGCCCCCTCGCGTTATTTGCTAACAATTGGACAAATTTCACGAAGAAATAATCACGGGTATAAATCATGAACAAAAGAATAATAAAAATAAACCCCTAATTCGGTTTCAAGTGCGGAGCACGTCAACAAGCCGCGGAAGACTAGCGTCGCGGAGGTCGGGTGTCGCGGAAATCGAACGTCGTTTCCGTTGACGTCGAGGTGCGTCCGAAGAGGTACGTCACTGGAGAAGCTTCGTAGATGACGGAGAATGTCCGAGGAGGAATCAGCGTCTCATTTCATTGACACGGGAAGAATATCGAAGATGTGGCGTCGTTGATCTTCGAAAACACACTGGCTTCGAAGAAGAGAAGTGACGTTCTTCGTTGGAGCTTAAGTGTTCTTCGTGTTCTTCGTCAAGGTTGATGAAGATGTTGAGAGAGCTTCCCAAAACCTCTCAAGGGACAAAGGATACCAACCAAAACAAAATAATCTCAATGCTTATTTTATTTACACAATTAAACAACTTGAATTTCAAAAGTTTTAAATTAAAACAACTCAACTCAATAAATAACCCAAGTTGTCAAGATTAATTAATGAGGAGTTATAGGGGTTTAAAAGGAAGATGAAGTGTTAGGGTTTGTGTGGTCCCCACCACACTTAATCCTTTCATGGGAGGTTAAGTGGATGTGGGTCCCACCCCTAACTCCCTTTGGGAGGTTATAACCAACATGGATAAAAAAATAAAATGTGTTCCCACATTTTATTTAACTTCATTTTAAAAATCCCAAAAACTAACTCTCAACCCGCATAAAACGCAACCTTGGAAAAGGTCTCCTTAAGCGAATATCAGCGCTACGAGTTCATCGATGCCCTCGGAATTCCATTCCGGGCAACTGTTCAAAAGTTAGAAATTCCCACTCATTCGTTCACTGAACGTACCCGAGCCAATCTTCGGAAATTGATTCCAGGCACACCGGGCCTCAGAATCAGGTGCCGTCAGAAACTGCGTTCTTGTAAAATTCTAAAGAAAATTAAGAAAAAATTTCCCTTGAAATTTCCGGGTCTTTACATTACTCCCACCACAGGGCTTTACGTCCCCGTAAAGCTTCACCACAAACTTAGGGAAACAAAGGCAATACTGAGCATGCATCTGAGCCTTCCGCTCCCATGTGCTCACCTGGAGGTTTCCGTACTGCCAAAGAAAGCTCACCCGAGGAATCGATCGTCCTCGTAGGATCCCCTCCTGTCGATCCTCGATCCCCACTGGAACCTCCGTGAAAGACACCCCATCGCCATCGTCCAACTCTTCATGGTCGATGATATGCAGAGGGTCGAGCACGTATCTCCTCATTTGAGATACGTGGAAAACATCATGCACCTAGTGCAACTAAACTGGATGGGTCAAGCGGTAAACCACCTCGCCTACCCAGCTGAGGACCTAGAAAGGTCCGTTGAACCTCGGAGATAACTTGCCTCCCTGGTCACATATCTATAAACCTCGTCGAGGTGAGACTCGTATAAGGACATGATGGTCATCCTCGAACTCTAGAGCCCTCCAAGTCCTGTCAGCATAAGGCTTCTGTCGGCCCTTTCTCGTCCTCATCCTCTCTTGGATGACCTGAACCTTCTCTAGTCTCACAAGAGCTTCTAAGATTTCTTCTTTGCCGAGAAAGAGAAATCCGGTCTCATCCCATGGATGAACCACATTCGTTGCCTAATACCGTCAATCCTGACATGAATGATGCATTAATGCCATGGATGACGTCGTAAGGCCTCGACGTAACTACCAAGAGATCCAACTGTCACTCTCGCCTCCAAGGGTCGAGTCACACTGTTGGCATCAGTGTGTGGTCACTAGGTCTCCTTCAGTAGAAAACTCAAAAGTGAGTGTCAAGTCAACAGTCTTAACTGGAACCACTTAGTAACAACACAAAAGAGGACAGGACTGAAAACATCACAAAGGTAAGCATATTTTATTATTGAAGCTCATAATACAAAGATGATACCCAATAACAACAAGGAACTAGAAGTACAAAGGACGTATCTACTAGTTCCTCTCCTGTCCATCTGCTCCAAGAGCTCCATGATCGAAGGCCTCACCTGACAGAAGATGAGCTCTCGCATGTCCCCCAATTCCCTGCGGTCGGGGTGGACCTCCTGGTGGTGGTGGTGGAAACACCTCAAAGCGTCGTCCACCTCCACCTTCCCAGCCAGCTCCTCTGCCATGGCTGCCCTGAACGAACCTCTGCCTCTGCCTCAGACGTTCTTCATTTAACTGCTGGTCATCTGCATGGCTGGTCGGACAGTCACGTGCTATGTGACCAATTCCGTCGCAGGAGTAACACCTCATGGCAGGTCTGGCTCTATCACTTCCCTTGGTGCCCCGCACTACAGACCATGAGTCACGCGGTCGACCACCTGTAGGTCTGGTCCTCTTGGACCCTTGCGTCATCTGTCTACTGCCCGCTACAGAAGACTATGCCGCATGCCGGCTAGTGGTGGGTCCTACTGCTGGAGACTGCTCAGCAAGGAAACTCTCCACTAAGAGGGCTCGCTCCAACACTCCTGTCTTCGTCGGAATGTTGTGCGATACAACCGAGGCTCTGATCTCCCGCCTGAGCCCCTGCTCGATGGTTCGAGCCCTGAAAAACGGGTCTTGTGCCATATCTGTGGAGTAGCGCGAGAGGTCTGTGAACCTTGCTGAATACTGCACCATTGACATGCTGCCCTGCCGCAGCTGAAGTAGCTCCTGTATACGCACCGCTCGAAGGGTGGATGGTACAAACTCTGCCCGGAATAGGCTCTCGAAGTATGCCCATAAAAGTTTTGCCTCATCATGCATCTGAAGCATCAGGCTCCACCATCTGCCTGCTGCTGCCTGAAGAAGGCTGGTAGCAAGGATCACCATGAAATCTGCTGGCATCCCCACTAGCCTGAAGACTCTCACCACAGCCTCCAGCCAATCCTCAGCCACCTGGGGGTCCGTCCCTCTCTGAAACCTGGGTGGCCTCTGGTGCTGGAACTCATGCAGTGCGCTCAAGCGACATGCATCCTCTGCTGCTGGGGCTCGTGGCATCGGTGGTCCAACGGGTAGTAATACCGATGGTGCCTCCGATGGTGCCTCAACTGGAATAGGGCCCTGTACTGAGGCCTCGTCGCTCGGTGGGCTGTCAGTACGCACCACACTCGGGGCTCTAGCTGGTCATCCACGGTGAGGCATCCTGAAAGAAACAACGTGACACAGTCAAACGATTATACCTGGTGAGCTGACCTGGTTTGAGTTGACATTTAAATAAAACTTCAGGAAAACACACACGCAATCAGTGTTTTCGTGCACAAAGTCGGAAATCAATTGTCAGGGTCCTGGTGTATGGATACGTCAGCCGCCTGCACAAACAATGGACTCCCGGAACTGATGACCACACTCGGTACCCATAACACTATTGCTTCACAGAAAGATACATCAGAGTTATAAGTTCTGCGGTAGAACCGAACTCCTCTGATACCAATTTGTCACGACCCGTCCTTGGGACCCATGCCGTGACTACCCCAAGCCCGCCATACATAGGCCAGGGGTTGGCGAGTATCACCAAAGGCATAAAATCCCGATAGCTGGGAAGGCATTGCATTTATAAAAGAAAACAAGCACCACAGAGTACAAGCGGAAGAAAAACACTAAGTACAAAAGAAAATCTGGAAAGTAAATGGGCCAGAATACAAACCCAAAAGAAAGTAAAACTACAACTGAACAAGGTACAACAACAAAAAGACAAACATATGGAAGAAGGAAGCAGCTCCTGGGTCGTCCTCCTCAGATCCTACCTGAAGGGTAGGTACATATAGCTTCCTCCACGCTCTCGTCTGTCAACCTCCTCTGTGAGCCGTCACGTCGTGTAGTCCACCTCCAGGTACTGACTCGTCGTGTAGTCCACCTCTGTGTACCATCCAGTCCTCGAACACTCGGCCTCCGTCAGCACTGCCCGTCGTCTGCAACCAACACAACGAGGTGCGGGCATAGCTCGTGCAGAGATGAGTATAACGCTACTCAGTAGGGACCCTGAGACCCTCAAGGTCTCACTAAAAACAACAAGGATAACCACAAATAAGATCTCAACAGATAACCTCTACTTAGATATATGCCCATACATATACCTAAGTTATCAAGCAACCCATCTCAATCATGAGGAAACACATGGATTGTGAAATCAACGGATAACCACTATCCACGTATATTCCCATACATATACCTAATTTAGGAAGTGACTCATATCAATCATGAGGTAAACATAAGGTCAAAAGTCTCATCTCAAACCAGGATTTTCATTAACGAAACCGTAACTGCTGAAGAGCTCCCTCTCTGGAGTGTACAATGGTCCTGTCACGACTCCGAGGTACTGCTCACTAACCTAAGACTGCTGAGGTACTCCTCCTGTCGAGTACCGCGGGCCTGCCACCACACATAGTAGTGCTTCCCGCCGGGGTCTACCACCCAACACAGTAGTGCTCCCCCCTCATAGCATACAGAGGTACTCCTCCTGTCGAGTACCGCGGGTCTGCCACCTCACATAGTAGTGCTCCTCCGCTATGGGTCTTCCACCTCACAAAGTAGTGCTCCCCACTGGGCTACGTAAGTCACTCCGAATCGAATCGGACAAGCAGTCTTCAGGTCTCTGCCGGCTACACGGTCTCCGTACTCCGTACGCTCGCCTCTAGGAGGGTCTGCTCCACGAGCTACAAGTCGATCCTCCAAGTATCTCAAAGTCCCATGAATATGCATCTCAAAGGACCGCCTCGTCATAGGGGTTTCAACGCAACAGACGGCATGTCAATCAGACGCCCGGTCTGTGAGTTGTTAGCATTTTTGTCCCAGGGGCCCGGTTGGTTTCGTGTGCGAACCAAACCGGCCATATCTCAACTGTATCCCGAACTCTCATAGGTTATACTCATTAGTACCTTTTCTCAACGAGATCACCAACGCCGCTGACGGTTCGTCAAACGGACGTTCTGTCAGAAAGGTAACATCTTTTCCGTTCCAGGGGCTCGGTTGGATTTCGGTGCGATCCAACCCGGCCACTATCCATCTGCATCCAAAACACCGGCGGAGGATGCCAAAAGTTCTGTATCGTTAACAGGAACTCAACGCAACAGACGGCGCGTCAATCGGACGCCCGGTCTGAGAGTTACTGGCTTTTTCGTTCCAGGGGCCCGGTTGGGTTTTAAGGCAAAACCACCCCGACTGTACTCCACCTGCATCCAAACCTCGGGCGGAGTATGCCAAAAGATCCGTCTCACTAAGAGGAACTCAACAAAGCTGACGACACATCAATCGGACTTCCGTAGCTCAAGATATGAGTGTTTCCGCTCCGAGGGCCCGGTTGGTTTAATGTACGAACCAACCTGGCCGAACCCAAGTATTCCGAAACCTTGAGTGCGATATACTGAAACGACCGTCTTGATCCAAGGATCGCATCTCCATTGACGGAGAGTCGTTTGGAGTCCCGTAGCCCAAGTTACGGGCATTTTACCGAAAGTGGTCCGAAACCGGGGGGTCTGGGCCCGGGCCGACCCGGGCCGACCCCCCCCCCCCCCTGAGTCGGCCGAACCGGGTTGCCCAGCCTGGGCGGCGACTCGGACCGACGACCCGGCCCAGCTCGAAAAATCCGGCCCGGCCGGCGGCGCGGCGGGGCGGTCCGGCGCGGCGGCGCGGCCTGGGCGCCACGTGTGCGCCGCGCATGGGGGCAAAGCCCCATCCCCCTTTGTGGACCCCCCCTCATTATGGGGGGCAAGTTTGCTCGCTGGGGGAATTAAATTCCCCCAGTTCTTCTCCCTTCCTACCGGCCGGCCCGACCTGGCTGACCGGTTCTTCCTCAACGGGACCGAAAAAGGCCGATCCCCTTCCATCTTCCGACACCGGCGGCCCAGCTGGCCGCCGGTCTTCTCGTTCCGCCGCGGCTCGGAACAGGCCGCGACCTTCGTTGTCCCGTGCGGTGCGACGACACCGCGCCCCTCTGCCGCAGCCCCGCTCTGGCCGCGGCGCCTTCGACTTCCTTTGACGCGACGCGACGGCGTCGCGTTCTGGGATTATTTTACGACGCGGCGCGACGGCGCCGCACGTTTCTTACCGTATGATCCTGCGTGGTGCGACAACACCGCGCCACACCCATTTCAATCCACAACAGAATCAACCTGAAAAAGGAGGAGGGTCGGCCGTGTTCGTGCGGTCCGGCCCCCTCGCGTTATTTTCTAATAATTGGACAAATTTCACAAAGAAATAATCACAGGTATAAATCATGAACAAAAAATAATAAAAATAAAACCCTACTTCGGTTTCAAGTGCGGAGCACGTCAACAAGCCGCGGAAGACTAGCGTCACGGAGGTCGGGCGTCACGGAAATCGAACGTCGTTTCCGTTGACATCGAGGTGCGTCCGAAGAGGTATGTCGCTGGAGAAGCTTCGTAAGCTGACGTAGAAAGTCCGAGGACGAATCGGCGTCTCCTTTCGTTGACACGGAAAGACGATCGAAGATGTAGCGTCGTAGATCTTCAGAAACACACCGGCTTAGAAGAAGAGAAGCGGCGTTCTTCGTTGGAGCTTAAGTGTTCTTTGTGTTCTTCATGTTCTTCATCAAGGTTGAAGAAGATGGAGAGAGAGCTTCCCAAAACATCTCAAGGGACAAATGATACCAACCAAAATAAAATAAGCTTAAAGCTTATTTTATTTACACAATTAAACAACTAGAATTTCAAAAGTTTGAAATTAAAACAACTCAACTCAATAAATAACCCAAGTTGTCAAGATTAATTAAAGAGGAGTTATAGGGAGTTTAAAGGGAAGATGAAGTGTTAGGGTTCGTGTGGGCCCCACCACACATAATCCTCTAAATGGAGGTTAATTGGATGTGGGTCCCACCCCAAACTCCCTTTGGGAGGTTATAACCAACTTGGATAAAAAAATAAAATGTGTTTCCACATTTTATTTAACTTCATTTTAAAAATCCCAAAAACTAACTCTCAAACCGCATAAAACGCAACCTCGGAAAAGGTCTCCTTAAGAAAATATCGGCGTTGCGAGTTCATTGGTGCCCTCGGAATTCGATTCTGGGCACCGGTTCCAAAGTTAGAAATTCCCGCTCGTTCGTTCACTGAACGTACCCGAGCCAAACATCAGAAATTGATTCCGGGCACACCGGGCCTCGGAATTAGGTGCCGTCAGAAACCGCGCTCTTGTAAAATTCTAAAGAAAATTAAGAAAAAATTTCCCTTTAAATTTCCGGGTCTTTACAAATATTACATAACATTTTGAGGTATGAAATGAAATGCATCATTCATGGATACGGTAAGTCGTACGTACGCATGAATGTTACATTGATTTCAATTTCATAATTAATGGAATGAAAACATAATTATAAAAAAGTATATTATAATTACAATATAATATCATATATAATCTCTGTAAACCCATAAATTATACGATCTATGTATGTAATTAACGATTCATATCACTTTTCTGGGGCGATAGTCTGCACTTCCTCAAATTAAATTATCGTATTTATCCACTATAGAAACTATAATGGAATTATATAAATAAAATATATAGAATCAATGAAATAATAAATATATAACATATATAACACACATATATACATTTTCATCTTAATTTCCACCATAAGAGAAGGTAGGAGATAATCAAACAATCATCTTTTTGCGAGGTAGTAGTTCACTATCCATAGAAACAGTTTGTTCTTCACCAATTAGATGGAAGTTTGAGTTAATTTTGTTTGAATAATTTTCATAAAAACAACCTAGTATATTGTGGATACTAGTTTATTTATAAAATAAACTAATAAAAAGTTTTTAGGGGTTTGATAAGTAAAATAAAAGAAAAGAACATAAGATAAGACATTACCATTAAATCTGGTAACTCCCTTTTCTTTTAACCCAGCTGATTTATTTATGTGCTCTCTGCCTATGTTAAGGCATCTAGGAGGAATATAGGGATGTGGGGAGATTATTTAGATAGATGTTGGATAACATAATAGGTTATAGAGGTGTTAGTAATGAGGTATAGGTGATGGATTTTTCTAAGTGGGAGGAGGTAACTTTAAGAATACTTGAAAATATGATTTTATGACATAAAGATTATTTGTTTATAAAGTTCCAAAACTCATTACAGTTGATGAAAAGATGACAAATATTAGAAATAAATTCATCCAATAATAATTTAATAGGTTTGGGATATTATTTTCATTTTCATAATCTTATTTGTTTAAATCGTTCATTAAATAGGTAAACACTACATCATTACTCTATCATAAATAATTTTAATTATGTGATGTCTAAAAATTATAAAAAATACCACGATGTAGAAAATAGTTTTATAATTCAAATTAATATTTATAGATGAATATAAAACTTATATTACCCCATATAAAAATTGATTTAGTAAAATATATATGTTTAGGTCATTTTTGTCTTTACATTAAATTAATTAATATAAAGTGTCATTTTAACTCTTATGTGGCTCCATGGGCTCCCAAAATATACCCAAGGATGCCAATAGTGGTAAATTTATCATAAAATAGGATTATGACTCATGATAAGGTAATTTGGGATTTTTATTATATTATTTGTTACCGTTATGTACCAGAGTTAAACTTTAACCATGGTAAATAAAATATTTTATTAACTAAATATTCATAATGTCTAAAAATAAAACATACCTATTAACACAATTTTTACCTCCTGATATAAAATATTGAATCGATTTTTCAAAATTCAAATCACAATGGTGGCAGAATGTAATTCCTGCTGTCAAAACAAAAAAAGGTGTTTTAATAATTAATAACTATCAAAAGATTGTCACTTGTATAGGTCCAATTTCAAAGTGAAATTACGTCCAATTTATGAAATTTGATTATACTGTAAAAATATAATCTAATTAGACTTTAAAATAATTAAATATATTATCTAACCATTTAAAAAATAGATTAAATGGTGGTTTTGAATTAAAAATCAAAAAAATTCACCATTCTGCAAAAAATAAATTCAACCAGAAAAATTTCAAAATTTTACCCAAAGTACATTTTTATGTCCCAATTCAAAAGAAGAATTTTATATTGTAATATAAAATGTTTAAAAGTGACCAAATGTAATTTTAAGTAGGGTTCTCCATCAAAAGGAGATAATTCATCCTTTTAATAACAATTAGAGTATTTATGCTTAAAATTACATTCATTCACATTTTATGTCTCTAAATATTATTGGAAAATTCCATATTCCATATGTACATTCATTAGTATTATTGATTAACTGGAAAGGGTGTTTATTTATTTACTTTTCCATAATGACTATTCTAATTGATTCATTATTTGTTTCACTATATGTTTGCAATACTAAGTATTTGAGCTTTCTATAATTAATTTTTCAATGTAATCCAAGAAGCGTACTATGAATGTAATGGAAGAATATACTAGATGAATATGTGTTAACCAAAATATGATTATTTGTTAAAAATAAATAAACAATGTAATTATTTTATCCATTTGTAATTAAATACTAATGTTATTATATGTTTAAACAATACTACTAAACAAATTAGTCCTGCACTACATGATTCCATGTAATCATGCCAATTTATTTAGTAGTAGAATCCTACTCTAATTTATCTGGGGTGGGTTCGCTACAATTGGTATCAAACTATGTTTTGTATCATCCTTGGAATCATGATCTAGGAAAAATAAAGTTATATAACATAACCCTACATTTAAATTTGAGGATATCTATAGATTATGTGGGTATTCGTATAAATACATCCCTATCTAAATACTAAAAGTTGACATGGTTCTAGGAAAAATGTTTAAGGGAGTAACAACTATGAAACAGTGTTTTGGGAATGTCCAAGGCTAACATTGTACACGATAACTGCCTATTATGCACACCTAGTTTGACACTACTAGGGGATATTCATAAGATAATCCATTTTTTCATTATAAACCATTTTGTAAAAATTGAAAGGATTTTAACAATGAATAATCATTCTTAATCATAAATTGTTTTAGATTTAAAAATATTCTATCAGTATTTAGATATATTATAGATAATTACACACATTTCTCACTATGACTATTATTTCTCACACAATTCTTTTTTGATATAGTCAATTATTGGAACCCAATGGACTCAAGTTAACATTGAACGTGATGGAAAATATTGTGAATATGGGAAACCAAATGATGTATTTATAGAAGTAAATGATATAATGATTATGCCAAATCATTTTTCATGAAATATTATTTGAAATATATATCATTACCTACTGTTGAGATCACAATAGAAGAGACGGATGGGGGATGATAATAGATCGAGTGGTAGAGACAGTATAGAAAAGAAGGCTCATTTTACAACTAATGAGAAGTGTGGAAGGTGACACCCAATAAATTGACTAAATGTAATAATTATATTAATTATGTGTGGGAAATATGGACAAAAATAAAAGTATTTTCGTTGAAACATAATATATTATGATTGAAGTTGATGAATCTCATCCTATAAAATCCCTTATAGTTCCTTGTATTAAATGCGAGGAACCTGAACAAAACCCATGTCAATTCCCATTATTAGAGGATAAACTCTATAACATGGTAGGATATATTTTGAAATAAGTGGTTAAAGTATTTCTGTATTGAGTCTGTATTGAAAACCATAGTTAAAATGCTATTTAGTGATTAACCTAATTTCATGTATTTCCATCATATATATTCAGAAAATTATAAAAATATGGTTTTAAAAAAGTAAAAACAATAATGAGGGTGACACAAAATAAAATCCGGGAAGTTCAAGGGCTTTGAACCCATGACTGGTGGATGATATGGGTTTCAATCCAACCAATGTCCTACGCATTTTCTTTTTTAATTTTCATTGGTTTTAGTTAAACAATATAATGAATAAATATTAATTATGAACCAGTAGTAACACTTTTTAGGATTAGAAATTAATTTATTAACAGAATTTATTTTGGAAGATAGGTAATGTAAAATAGTAAATATCATGAATCATTTATGTGCCTTGAAACCCATAAATAATTCCATTTGTGCTTGAGTCGTCAAAAAATTTAATTCATGGTAATTGTGTTTTTGGGAGAAAATGGATGAATTAGAATTTTATCAAATCCCAAGAAAAAAATTTGATTGCTCATAAGATATTGTATCTAATAATGTAAGAATATATTTTTATATTCTTGGTCTGTAAATAAATTATCCAACATTAATAAAATGGATTTGAAATTAAAATGTTCTCCTAATTCCTAAATTTCTATTGAACTTATGACATTCTTAATCATCAATGATGTATGGATTTGAGGCCCTCAACATTCCATTTATCATTAATTTTCCAGTTATTGATGACCAAATTCACAATCCATAATTATTTTTTATTTTCTTCTAGGAACATATCTCTACATGATACTGATGTTCTCTTACATGGATACGTAGTTAAATGGTATTCCATGTGATCATTTTAATTTCAATTCTATTTTTTATAGAAGATTGATTAGGATCCATTCTCATGATGTAGGATTTAAAAAATAGGAAGAATGATCTATTTTAAATTGTAATTATATAATTTGAATGAGTAGGGTAGAATGTGATTCCCAAAAAAAACTAATGTAAGATCCTTGTATTCGATAACATGTATGACGCATGAAAACAAGGTTGTAAAGTAATATAATATCTGTATACTATATAATATTAATATTATTTAAAATATATTCTATATATTTAAATTTAGGAACATTGATTTAGTTTCCAATTAATGATAAACTATGTTAGAGTACATCATACACAACAAATAACTTCTTTTATAACTTTCATTTGACGCAAAAGTAAACCCATTTGTTCACTTGTGTTGTATGCAATGTCAAGTATTACCGAGAAACAATATATTATTATACAATAATTATATTATAATATAATATAGAAATATGAAATTATGCATACTTTTAAAGAAATTATGAAAATATTTCTTTTATACTACTTAATCATTGGTTACAAATAATTTATTATTGAATATAATAAACAATTGAATATTAAAAGCATATTTTTATAGAATACGATTTTTTTCTCTGAAAGTTGTTTTATACTTATAGATTAAATTACTTATAATTAGTGAATGTTATTAAGGTAAAATATATGTTACATGTTAAATAAATTGTTTTTTATGTTCATCTATTATTTTTTATGAGAAATAGGTAAGAAGAAGACCAATATTTCAGAGAAACCCCTAATTTTTTATAATGGCATTTTTACTGCCTTATAATGGAGAACCTATAAAAAATAATAATTTTGAAACACTTACCAATTTAATTAAATATTATAGAATTTATATTTTAAATATTAATTTCAAAATAATCATATGATAATATTTTTGTATATTTTAGATAAAATTCATTTTTCATTGAATAGTGAAAAATATTGAGTTTTATTTAAGAACAAACGTGTAATTTAAATAATTATTAATTTAAAATAATATTATAAATTTTCATTAAAGTAACATTGGATCAATTATAAATCTAATAATTTTATTTAGTTCATTGGAATCAATAAAACTTTTTAATAGAATATAGAAATATATTTATCATTTGAACATTTTTCTACTAAATCTAGTTAATCCATATGTCTTTGAAAATAGCATTAATCTAAATTTATATTATTATAATATTTTATTTTTTTTAGAAAAATACATAATTATAATAAATATAAGATTTTTTATATAATAATATCAACCTGATTTTTTTGGAAAATTTTTTTTAGTAAATGTGATTAAAATAAATCACAATCGTTAAGGCCAAATTGACCTTAATGAGAGGGTAACCTTAAAATTAAGGGCACAAATGTCCTAGAAACTTGTCCCAAACCCATTTTATATCCATTTTTATACCATATACCCTAAATTGTTGAGTTTTTTTGGTTTTAAGTCCTCTATTAAGTATGAACATGTGCACAACTAATTGGTTTCTAAGAATACAAAGTGAATCATTTTCCAGTCCTATAAAAGGCCACCACCTCTAACCATTCCTAAAAACCCTCATAAAACATATTTTTGGACAATATAAGTCCAAATAGTCTCCCGTAGATCCAATAATGTTCCTAGAAGCATCCATTTGGCAAGAAACACAACCCAAAATAATTTTTGGTTCAAACCAAAATAAGTTGCCTAATTAAAATGTAATGTCTTATCTTAATCACACTAGATTCATTTCGATCATTTGACCGCTAAAATAAAATTATTATGTTAATAAATAAAATAATAAGTATCCTAAATATAATTGGATTTCATTATGTTGATATTTAACCAACACATACACACACGACCATACAATGGGTAACAAATATAAGGTTCCGATTGGTAGAGAACTACTGCCTCATGAGAGATGATTGTTCATTAATCCACTACTGCATATCATGGTGGACATTTTGATGAAAATTATATTTATATATGATAAATATTCGTTATTTAAAATGTTTTAACATTTTTTAATAAATTATAACATACATTTATTCTTTCCAAGTTGTCTAAATATGGTAATCGTGTTTGAGGAATTGTGTACTACAACCCCCTCATATCGAGGTGATTCCTTTGGAAAAAACATGGAATGATTAAATGAATGGAAATAAATTTAAAATATGTTAAATTAAAAAGCTGAATATTATATTCACAAAAAAATTACCTATCTTTAAATATAATATATATATACATGTCATTTTCTTTATTACCTTTTCACACACATTAAAAGAAATAACTTCGTTTGTGGACATGTGGATTATCGACTCCATAACATGATGTGATTACTTTTACACTATATAATTCTATATATATGTACATGTGATTATATAATATTGTATTTATAATACATTTATGATTTTTTAACGATTTTATTCACATACATTCTTTCCACAATGATCATTTAAAAATTGTAATGTTACTAATGTGTACGTATGACCCATCGTCTTTGTGATTGAAACATTGCTTCATTTATCATAACCATATTTAGTGACATATTTTAAAAGAATAATTTTTTACAAAATATAATAATTATTTTTTTTATATTTTTCTATAGATGTTATATAATGACCCATTTGACCACAGTAGACAAAATATTGTTGTTTTGACATAAAAAATGAATTTGGTCAAAAACTCACAACATAAAATTAATAGTTTAAGTAGTTGTAAAATAAATTAATAAGTTAAATAACATAAATTATAAACATGAAAGATGTTATTAATAATATATAAAAGTAACATAAATTTATTTTATAGGAATTTAATGAATGTGAACTCAAAAAGAAACACATGGTAAGGGATTCTTGTCTCATTTTCATTACCTAAGGCATATATAATTGTGGTACATATAATTTGTTATATATAGAGTACATACATCAAAATTGAAATATAATAGCATGAATTATTTTATCTTATTGGTATTTAAATGTTTTATATGTGTATTATTTCCTTTTTCCAAATCAAATTTTTACTACATTAGTAAGGATGTTCATCTCACATCCAAATCAGTGAGTCTAAAGTCATATTCAGTACGTACTTTTTTATGTGCCATACCCACTGAACATTTTGATTAATTATATCATAAATCCACTTATTATCAGAATATAATATCAATCATTTAATTTCTTACCATTCGGGTTATTATTATTTAAATTTTTCAAAGTGGTATGAGTCACTTCAGAATGCGTAATGATTAATCTCTGCAATTGGTCTTAATCTCACTTCCTTTTCTGGCAGTTATTTCACCTTGAAAAAATAATTTTTTTAATCAATTTTCATTGGATATTGACACGAATATCATAATTCTCATTCAATGGATATTACTATTTCTAAAAACATATTTTTTTTATACGGTGATTACATTGACTGTTATTTTATAAATACAAATTTTTCTTCCAAAACGGTTATTTGATAAGGAATATTAATTATTTTGGTTATTCATAATGTGGAAGGATTTGGAAATGTAGAGATGATTCGATCCTATAAATTATATATCCACTAGATGCATCTATAGGTTCATATTAGACAAACTAGTTCTAAAAATTAAATAGAGGATACATATATAGATTTAATCTATCCAGAGGATAGATTTTGATATTAATAGTTCCTCATGTGCCTTATAAATTACTTCCATTGAGAAATCATTACACAGATAAAAGATTCTGTTATTATTCATCAATGTGATTTTTTGACGATATATATATGGATGAATTTTATTTTCACTTATCTGGATTCTATGTATTTCTAGTCATTAGCGTTCCATATTAGTTATGTACATTCATTCAGTTTATTGATTACAAGAAATTCATGTTCCATTTTTTCACCTTGAAATAATTACTATTATCATTTATTCATTATTGGTTCTTAAATATTTTTTATATTTTAAAAACTATGTCACCCTAATTATGTTTTAGTCCCCAAGAATCATAGATGTGTACTATGAATGAAATAATGGAATGTACTAGATAGATTAGAGTTATCCTAATGATTTTTATCTTTTAGAGGAAAAAATATGTTATGATTACTGTATCCATTAGTATTGAAGTACTATTTTCTGTATGAGGTTAATCAAGACTACTTAATTTTCTGGTCCTTCATGTATTGATTCATTGTAATCTTTCCAATATATTTAGTAGTAGGCACTTGATTTGGGAAATCTTCGGCGGGGTATGTACATTGAATGTTATGTTTCATTATTAGTTAATTGTTTATATTTCATTATTTGATCAGATTTTATTCCTTCTTTATTATTCGAATGATTATATTTTAAGGGAATTAAACATTCCTAATGATTTATTTTTATTTATGATATATTCTATAATATGATTACCCTTATTTTCAATATGATCTGACCCCATTATTATGATTTATTTTTCCCTATTATTTAAAGATTTATAATAGGATTAACAAGCATTAAAAATATAATAAATTAGTGGTGTTTTAAAAATAATTACTATGTTTTATTTTGTTTCGGTTTATAATTTAATACTTATGCTTGCATATACTTTTCCAAAACTAATAAATTGTTTGGTCCATTGGTATGTGATCACTAATAAATCGTACTAATGTAATAAATTTAAAATAACTCTACATTAATAGTTATGGGATCTTCAAAAATCATTATAATCCACCTAGGTCTCCAAACCAGCCTTGAGATTAGTTTTCAAATCAATATATGGTTAAATTTAAAATTTACGGGATGATATTGGGGACTTATTAGGTTGGTCATCCTAAAAAATAAATCCCAATAATCTAATATTTTTAGAATGAAAACCCAAGTCTAGTAAAAATAGGGTTAAGAGGAATATAAAAGAGAAATTTGTCTAGAATAACTGAACCCAAACCAATGGATAATGTGATGGATATCACCACAATAAGTAGAATGAAAAGTCAAGAAAATTCTCGAGTGTAGCCTCATGATGATGAAATAGAGAGTTTATCAAAATATGACAATAAAAATACAGGATAAAAAAAATCTAAAATTGTATACATCAAGGTTTAATCAACAAAATTAATGCACCAAAACCAATAAAAGATATGAAATAAATGATAATGGTGTCATAATTGAATAATTAAGGTAAATATATGGTGGCGTTTAGGGAGAATGTTCTAAATCAACCTATATTTTAGTCTCCCCTATAATGCCACGACCCAAGATACCCACAGTCGGTGTATTATTTTAATACATTGGCATGATTACAAGGAATCATGTCCTGAAGGACTGATCAGTTTAGTAGTATTGGAAAATAGATTACATACATGAATGTTACATTATACATTATAACATAAAACAAAATGTATGTAATACTTTATGACCTCCATTATTCCCTTAGCTTAACCATGCATATTGATGAAAATGCACTTCTTGGAATCCTGGGACAAATAAAACATTGAAAGTGGTGATCATAGATGATCACTAAGGATAAAAATATAGCAGAAAATTTCATAAATAAGCTTAAACATTTAAGAAAATGTACAACTAAAACAATATCTTTTTAAACATGATCTTTAGTATAATATGGAAATGATAAAATGAAATAATTCCATTTATATATTCACATGGATATTCTACTAGTCGAAAAATCACATGAAATATCAATAACCACTTTCATAATTATGGAAGTCACAATGCTTGACTATCATAACCACGTAGCCAAGGCCTCATGCCAAGACTACAAATAAGGTTTTGTCAAGGCCTCGTGCCAAGACACTAGTTTGTCTCATGATACCGACCGGTGCATCGAGGAGCTATAGAGGGCTCCACCGGTCACATATTAAGTCCAATTCATTCCCATATGAAAAGGTTTAAACATAACATAAACATTCGTATTAAAACAATCATACGAAATGTCAATTCTTTCTCCATAAACCATGAATGGTATATAAATAACACAGCCACAGTCAAACATATCAAAAAACATTCAATACAATACAAATTATTTGTATCATAAAAAATCAACTTCAAATAAGCTTAAAATCAATCGAAGGATGTTGACATAAATGAAATTGAAACTATTTGAGAGAAATATCTCTTTTTGAAATCATTTTAAAGTCACACATTTATAAAGGAATTAATTTAAAAGATATCATTAAATAAAAGTGTCTCATACCACGTTGAAAATTTTCAAAATAAATATCATTTCAAAACATTCATATCCATATAAATAAGTCCTTAAAATCATTTTGAAAACATGGACTTTAATTAAAATTATTTAGAAAGATAAATCTTTAAAACATTTAAAATTCTGATCTTGATAAAGAGTACCTTTCATAAGTTCTTAAAATATTCATTTTGAAATAATTTAAAGGTCACATAATAATAAAATAAAACATTTAATTTCAAAATTTTCTAATAAGCTTGTAAGGGAAGCTTTGACGATTTTATAACTCCAGAAAATAGCCGCACCCGACGTATAAGTTAAAAACAAATTCTTACCATAATTATTTCGAAATGGTTAAAAAGGACCTTGTTTGGAAAACAATAGAAATATTCCTTTCAAACCATTTTATAAAAATTAATACAAGGGTATAAATGACCTTAACCCATATTCTGTAAAATAGTAAGAATTACTTGAACTAAATTTTTAAGAAACATGGATGTGGATGATAAATATGTCTGAGTAGATAATTATGTATAAACACCCTCGGGTAATGAAGAGATTGTAAAATAAACCCTTACCTTATTATTTTACTTAGTAGATGGTATGTTAACCTCATGTATAATAGTTAAAATATTGTTAATAAATTATACTGGAACCAAATACAAATTTATGATATCATATATGATCATCTAATAATGCTTTGTTAATAATATTTTAGTATTATCATCTTTTCGGGTGTTAACTAACTCGTTTTATTTTATATGTTATTTTATATAAGCCGTGTTTGTTCTGGATAGGTTGTATATTATTAATATACAAATTTATATCAAGTCCTTAAACATTATTTTTAATCATCAAATGATAATTATACTTGAATGGATACGATGGGGAATGAATCTCATCGCGTTCATGGAGACGGTAGTCCGTACATACGCACGAGTGACAATATCACTTTTTTGATATGAAAAAAATATATAATTGGATATTATATCATATATTCAGTATTATTTTCGTGTTATATTTCTTATTTACATTAATTACACATCATTATGATACCCATCCAAATAATAATGTTTTGAATAACAATTACACCACAACGTGGAGACGGTAAGCTGTACGTTCGCACGCATGGTGACATGACATTCAATGGATGGATAGAATACTGAATAAGGATGTACCATATTTATAATAACATCACCGTTTATAGAATATACCGGTGTTATTAGTTTAGAATTGGAATAACACATAAAGAAGAAGTAGAAGAAGAATGGAACTTGAAAGAGGGTGGTGAAAACATTACATCTTCTTTGGGTTCTTCCTTTTGATTTGATCAAAACATCACCATAGGATGGATTTCTGATCAAACTAGGGACTCTAGGATGAAGTGAGGGAAGTTTATAAAATAATTGGTCATGTTTTGGCCGAAAAAAAAAGGCTTGGAAGGTGTGAAAATTGGTTAGATGTGGTGTCCTTTTTTAAGGGGGAGGAGGGCCTCTTTAGGAAAAACGTAAAGTATAATTTTACAATAAATTCATATTCTGTTTCTAATGGATCCAAAGTATATTATTAGAAGTATAAGGTGGGTATGGGTCTAAATTCCATTAACCAATATATTTTAGACAGGTTTGGGTCGTTATATTAACCTTACATTTTAGTTTTAACTCTTTGTTAATTAGTTTGTCATTTACCATGTCACTTTTTATTTTATATTATATAGTTAATAAACATACAATTTACATTCACGATACACCCAAGTGGTAAATTAATGATACACCTATCTTGATATAAGTACTTTGGACTAACCATAGATTTTTAAGAATACAATATCAATTAATAATATAATATTTGTTTCAAAAACTCTCTTATGTCAATTTTGACACTATTAGGTATTTGATTTCTGAGAAAATCATAAAAGCATGATTAATTCGAATATAAATAATTAAATCAATAAAAACATGTCATATTAACATATATAATTAGGTAAATTCATAAAAAGTCTCAAATTACATTTTTTAGGATATTTATAATATCAATTATTTGAATATTTCATTAATTAGGTAATTACTGCCTCACCACTCTATCATAAATAAATTAATTTATATAATGTATAAAAATTATATATAAACTAATATTATGTAGGAAATCTTTTGATCATTCTAATTAATATTTACAGTTAATTTATCATATGTATAACCCTATCTTAATAATCTTTTAGCAATTAAACTTTGATTTTAACTCTTTTATCTCTTCTTAGAATTAAATAATAATTAATTACCTAATCTAATCTAAGTTGACCTAAATGATAATATTTTATTCCTATGGTGGTTTTCGGTCATGATAAACTTGTCTAATATAATTAGGACACGTGTTAGGGTAATTTTAATATCATTTGACCTTTATTTACCTTATTTACTTTTAACCGTGGTAAATAAAAGTAAAAAGTTTCTATTCACCAAAAATTATTTACATCTCATTGAAACACTTTTTACTCTTTGATATTAACCATATATCTTGGTATTTCGAAATTCCACTCATAGAAGCAGTAAAATTATGTTTTATGTGAATTTCTAAATTCTCCTAGGAGGTGGGTAAAAGTCGTTGAAAAGTTCAATAAACTTTTTAAATATCAATAATTATTATAACCTGACTCCATTGAATTAAATAGAAAATATAAAGGTATTATGTATCTATTTTGACCCAAAATAAATTTAAATAAAATAAATAATTATTTAAATAAAAAGACTGTTTTAACCAACAACTTAGTGTTGTCACTATTCATTAAAAATTAAAAGTTTTCAGAAAAATACAAAAAATTCACCCTAATCTAATTTTGATATTCCGAATTCAATAATCATATTTATTTTACCCAATTAAAAATATAGATGTTGAATTTATTAATTTAATTTTAATTCCCGCTATCAAAACCAAAAGGTGTATTTTTAAGAAATAATAACTATCCAAAGATTGCCAATTGTTTATGTCCAATTTCAAAGTGAAATTACATAAAATGGAAATAATTTGATTAAATGGAAAATATATAACCTATTTATACTTCCAAACCATTAAAATGTATAATTTAACACTATATATTATTTTTATTAAAAAAAATATAGTTAAAATACAGTATTTTTCACTATTCACCCAAAATATTAAAGTTATCAGAAAAAACCCAAAACATTACTGAAACTAAATTCTTATGTCTCGATTCTATAGAAAAAGTTAATTTTGTAAAATTGAATATATAAAAGTTTCAAATATTGGATTTAACATGGATTCTCCATTAAAAGGCGGTAATATTACAACTTTTTTTGAAAAATACAACTTTTATCTGAAAAAAATGAATTTGTAGTTAAATTATGTCTTAGAAACTCAATATATGAATTCTAAAATTATAAGGATAATATAGAATTTAAAATTTAGTTAATACTATTCGTAATCGCTTTTGAACGACTATTTTGGTAAGTCATGGTGTGCTTGAACTCAGTGTTGCGTACAACACATGTTATTCTATTATTCAAAGAGAATTGTACCATGGAAGCTTGGGGGTGTTACATTCTCCACTACTTAAATAAATTGCATCCTCGCAATTTAAAATTTTTCTTTGAAAATAATTTTTTTTAAATATTAAATTCTTTTTTGGAAAACCCACATCAGAAATAGGGTTAATAAAAGTATAACTTGAAAATAAAGAAAGAGAAGTACAAAAGTCCCCCGAGATAGAACATACTATGATTCTATGAAAACATGGATATGGAGGAGAAATAAACCATCAAGGTCTGATGGGGAGTTGTAGAAAACAAGATTAGGAGAAAGATAACAATAAGAGAATCATAAACTTGTGATTGGTTAAACGGCGTTTGATTCCCTAGTAGGAAAAGTTAACCAACAACATTTTTCTTTTATGTTACCTTTCATAAAGATGTAGGATTTATTTATGTGATATACTATGAACGTAAAGAAATATACTTACTTGTCATGTATACATTCATTCCTTTCTAAATTTTTACCACAAACCCATTTTCACTCCAAAAGGTAATAAAACAAAAAAATATTCTATTTATCCTAACCGCATGGGGTTCCAAAAATAAATTTATAATTAATCTATAAAAACTTACAAAAACTACATTATTCAATCCAGAACATTAAGTGGGCTAGTGGTAGTTGATACACCCTTGTCGCCCTTCGATTGTGGGTTCAATTCTCGCGGCCTTGCAGGACGCGACAAGTTTCCGCCCAACCACCGGGTTGTCCTTTTATGGAAATCCAAAAATAATCTCAAACTAGAATTATCCAAAATACATATGTCCAATCTCACAGTCCAAAACTTATAAGGAAGGTAAACACAATGAAGATACTTTTTACCCCGTAATAGCATGTGAATACTTTCATCATGTATTCTTTTAAAATACTGAAACATCCTGAATTACTGTAAATCCTTATTGATTACATTCATGCTCCCTTATTTCTTAAAGAATACGGGATATACTTCATCCAGCCAAAAATATTTTAAACTCCAACAATTATTGAACATACAAATCATTAATTAGTTTCATGGTAGTCAAGAATAACCTATATAATTTACCAAATCAACCATATCATATTCCAAAATCATTACATTAATATTAGGACCATATTTAGGTTTATCTTCCCTTCAACCATGTAATTTCGAAAAATATTAACATGTTATAGAGTCACTTTTCATAGTACCATAAAATCTCAAATCCTCAATGAAATAGTACTATAGTGTAATATTTATTTATTTCCAGTACATCATTGATACAACACTTCAATGAAATAATTCCAAAATAACAAAATAAGAACACTTTTCATTCCTCTTCATCTTCGGTAGTATCATAACTTGATTATTATCCAATAGCATCATTTGTGGCATAGTCTAATTACTGGGATATTGGTTCGTGTAGTGTCCAAACTTTTTATAGATGATGCATTGTACATTTGAAACCTTTTTTACCCTTGCAGTCACGTACTTGGTGTCCTTTTTCTCCACACTTATAACATACTCCCATTCCCTTCAAGAATTTTCCAAGGTGATTCTTTCCACAATTATCACATATGGGAAATCCTTCTTTACCTTCTTCCCTTTATCTGTCCTTCTCACTACCATCCATTCCTTCTATGGCTTCCCTTCAAAGACATTGTTATCCAAGAATTATGCACTTACCTTATCAACAAATAATAATATTTCTTCATATGATGATAATACGTGGGAGACAATTTCCCTTCTAAATCCCAGCTTAAGACCGTGAAAGATATGGTCCTTCTTACTCTTTAGGTCATGTCAATTTCTAGATTTCTCATTCCATCTACTGGGTGCCATTTCTAAACAATAGAAAACACTATATTAGTTTATGACTTGCAATACATAAATCCAAACTTGTAAAACACTTAGCATAAATTGAACAGTTTATGGATATAATCCATAATCATAAAAAAATTCATTGAGGAAGTATATACTCATAAACCATTCATAATGGATTGTAAAGAAAATGAGAATTGTCCTAAGAATATCCTCGAGGAGTGTTGTAATTAAGAGTGAATCAAGGCTTGTTGTCGTGCACCTGTTCCCGTTCGAGTCTAGATCAAAGTCGTGTTTTTGGGTTTTACACCTAGGTACATCTATGTTAGAGCTGCCTCTACCTGCTTGTATCTAGGAAGGGATGTATTCCTTGGATAACTCAAAAAATCTCTACAATACCAAAATTCGTGGATGTTCATCTATACTAATCCTCAAATTCTATCTTAGGGCAATGTTCTCTAATCAGAGTTTATCTAAATCTAGTTTCCATGGTTTGTACTAAACCTCCCTCTGATACCAACTATAACTCCACGACCCCAGTTACCCAGAGTCAGAACATTATTTTAATACATTGGCATGATTATAAGGAATCATGTCCCAAAGGACCAATTGGTTTTGTATTACTGAAAAATAGATTACATACCTGAATGTTACATTATTCATTATAACATACAACACAACGTAAGTAATCCTTTATGAACACCATTATTCCCTTCGCTTAACCATGAATATCAATCAAAATGCACTTCTTGGAATCCTGGGAAAAATAAAACATTGAAATGGGTGAGCTCAGATGCTCATTAAAGATAATGAAAATTATAGAAAATTCATAAATAAGTATAACCATTTAAGGCAATGTATAACTAAAACAAAAGCCTTTTAAACTTGAACTTCAGCATAATATGGAAATGATAAAATGAAATAATTCCATTTACTTTTTCACATGGATATTCTACTAGTCTAGTAATCACATGAAATATCAATAACCACTTTCATAATGATGGAATGCATAATTCCAGACTATCATAACCACGTAGCCAAGGCCTCTTTCCAAGAGTAAAAATAAGATTTTGTCAAGGCCTCGTGCCAACACACTAGTTTGTCTCATGAGACCTACCGATGCATTGAGGAGCTATATGCGGCTCCAACCATCACTTATTAAGTCCAATGCATTCTTATATGAAAATTTTTTAAACATAACATTAACATTCGTATTAAAACTAGCATATGAAATGTCAATACTTTCTCCATAAACAATGAATGGTATAAAAATAACACATCCACAATCAAACATATCACAAAACCTTTCAATACAATACAACAGTTTTTTATACTAATAAATCAACTTCAAATAAGCTTAAAATACATCAATTGATGTTGACATAGATGAAATCAAAACTATTTGAGAGAAATATCTCTTTTTGAAATCATTTAATAGTCACACATTTATAAATAAATTAATTGAAAAGAGATTTTTGAATAAAAGTGTTCCATACAACTTTGAAACTTTTGAGAAAAAATATCATTTCAAAACATTCATGTCCATATAAATATGTCATTAAAATAATTTTTAAAACATGGAAATTAATTAAAAATATTTAGAATGATAAATCATTAAAACATTTAATATTCTGATCTTGATAAAGAGTATCTTTCATAAATTCTTAAAATATTCAATTTAAGTTAATTTAAAGGTCACATAATTATAAAATAAAACATTTACATTCCAAATATTCTTATAAGATTGTAAGTGAAGTGTCGACTATTTTATAATGGCAGAAAATAGTCGCACTCGCCGTATAAGTTAAAAAAACATTCTTACCTTAATTATGTCGAAAAGGTTAAAAAGGACCTTGTTTGGAAAATGACAGAATTATTCTATTCAAACCATTTTATAAAAATTCAAAAAAGGGTATAAATTACCATAACCAATAGTCTGTAAAATATTAAGAATTATTTGAAATACATTTTTAAGAAACAAGGATGTGGATGATAAAGAGTTCCCTGTAGATAATTACGTATAAACAACCTCGGGTAAAGAAGAGAATGTAAAATAAACCATTACCTTATACTTTTCCTTAGTCGATGGTATGTTAACCTCTTGAATAATATTTAAAAAATTGTTATTAAATTATACAAGAACCATATACCTAATTATGAAATCATATATGATCTTCTAATAATGCTTTGTTACTAATATTTTAGTATTATCTTCGTTTCGGGTGTTAACTTACTCATTTTCTTTTATGTGTTCTGTTACATAAGTCGTGTTTGTTCTGGATAGGTTTTTTATTATTAATATTCAGAATGATATCATGTCCTTAAAAATTATTTTTAATAATCAAATGAGAATTAGACTTAAATGGATAAGATAGGGAATGAATCTCATCGCGTTCATGGAGACGATAGTCCGTACGTACGCACGAACGACAATATCACTATTTTGATATTAAAATACTATATAATTGTATAGTATATCATATATACATAATTATTATCATGTTATATTTATTATTTTCATTAATTAAACATCATTATTATACCGATCCAAATAATAATGTTTTGAATGACAACTACACCACGACGTGGAGACGGTAAGCCGTATGTACGCACGTATGGTGACATGTCATTCAAAGGATGAATAGAATACTAAATATGGTTGTACCATATTTATAATAACATCATATTATATATAATATAATGGAGTTATTATTTTAGAATGGGAATAATAAAGAAAGAAGAAGTTGAAGGAGAAATGACTATGAAAGGGGGTGGTGAAAACATTACATCTTCATCAGGTTCTTGTTTTTGATTTGATCAAAAGGGATCTATAGGTTGGATTTATGATCAAACTAAGGAATCTAGGTTGATGTGCGGGAAGTTTAGATAATTACTGGGTAGGGGTTGGCCGAACCAAAAATCTTTGAGGGTGTAAAGAATTGGTTATAAGTGGTGTCCTTTAATAAGGGGGATGGCGGGCTCTTTAGGAAAAACAAAAAGTATTATTTTATAATAAAATAATATTTTGTTTCTAATTGATCAATGTGGATTATTAAAAGTATAAGGTTTATATTGGTTGATATAATTTCAACCAAAATATATTTTATATAGGTTTGGGTCATTATATTAAACATATCTTTTAGTTCTAACTCTTAGTTAATTAGTTTGACATTTACCATGTCACAATATACTTTTATATTATATAGTTAATAAACATACTATATACATCCAATAGACCCCTAAGTGGTCCATTAATGATACACCTATCATGATATATGTCATTTGGCTGAATGTTAGATTTTTATGAATAGAATATCAATTAATAATATAATAATTTTTTCTAAAAACTCTTTTATGTCAATTTTGACAATATTTGGTAATTAATTTTTGTGAAAATTATAACAGCATGATTACTTCGACAAAAAATAATAAAATCAATACTAACATGTATAATTATCGTATAAAATTAGTTTAATTCATAAAAAGTCTCTAGTTACATTTATTTGGATATTTATAATAGAAAATATTTTAATATTTCATTAATTAGGTAATTACTACCTCACAATTGTGTCATAAATAAATTAAATTAATTAATGTCTAAAAATAATAAATATAATACCATTATGTAGGAAATATTTTTATCTTTCTAATTAATATTTACAATTGAATTTATCATATGTATAACCCTATATTAAAAATGTTTTAGTATTTAAACTTTGATTTTAACTCTTTTAACTCTTCTTTGAATTAAATAATAATTAATTTCTTAATCTAATACAAGTGGACCTGAATGATAATATTTTATTCCTAAGGTTATTTTTGGTCGAGATAAACATGTCCAATAGAATTAGGACATGTGTTAAGATAATATAAATATCATTTTTACCCGTAATTACCTAGCTTACTTTTAACAATGGTAAATAAAAGTAAAAAGTTGCTATTCACCAAAAATTAAATTATATCATTGATCCACATTTTACTCCTTGATATTAATTGTGTCTCTCATATTTTTGAAATTCCACTCACATAAGCAATAAAATTATGTTTTATGTGAATTTCTAAATTCACATAGGAGGTGGGTAAAAGACGGTGAAAAGTTCAATAACATTTTTAAATATCTTAAATTATTATAAACTGACTCCAATTAATTACATTGAACTTATATAGGTTTTATGAATATATTTTTACATAAAATAAATTTAAATTAAAATAATAATTATTTAAATAAAATGTCAGTTTTAACCAATATCTTAGTGTTTTTCACTATTCATCATAAATTAAATGTTTTCAGAAAAATACCAAAAATTCAACATAAGATAATTATGATATTCTGAATTGAATAATGATGTCTATTTTAAAAAATTCAAAATTTAGAAGTTTTATTTATTAATTTAATGTTAATCCCCGCTATTAAAAGCAAAAGGTCATTTTTAAGAAATAATAACTATCAAAAGATTGACACTTGTTTATGTCCAATTTCAAAGTGAAATTACATACAATGACCATAATTTGATTAAATGGTAAAAATATAATCTATTTATACTTACAAACCATTAAAATTTATAATTTTACAATATAAATTTTTTTTAATAAAAATGTTGTGTTTAGATAAAATATAGTATTTTTCACTATTTTCCCAAATAAGAAAGTTATCAGAAAAACACCAAAACATTATGGGAACAAAATTATTATGTCCCGATTCTAAATAAGAAGTTCATTTTGTCAAATTTAATATATAAAAGTTTCAAATATTGTATTTAAAAAGGGTTCTCCATTAAAATGCGGTAAAATTTCATTTTTTTTAAAAATTCTTCTTTTATCTGAAAAAAATGAATTTGTTCTTAAATTATGTCTTAAAAACTCATAATATGGATTCTAAAAATATATGGATAATATATAATTTAAAATTTAGTTAATACTATTCATAACCGCTTTTGAACGGATAGTTTGGTAAGTCATGGTGCACTTGAACTCAGTGTTGCGTACAACACACGCTATTGTATTATTGAAAGAGAAGTGTATCATTGAAGCATGGGGTGGTACATCCCCTCTTATTCACATTCCCTATATATGAAAAACAATCTATTTGAATACTTGAAATTATTTAAAAAAATTAAAACCGTGAGGATTAATATACTATTGTTTGGGCCCCTAAAAAATATTTCATCATATACATAATTTCTTAATATTTTCTTAGTATAAAAATAAATTGGAAATATACAAATGATGGTTTTAATGAATTAATCATGAAGAAAATTCCTCATAAACTAAAAAAGCTTTGATGTATTTATTTGATGACTAATATATGGAAATGGGGAATTGAACTGCTTGTGTGATTTGGGAACTAGTATTAATTTTATGACCTTCTCCTTATTAAAAAAATATGGGCCAAAAGGCATGAAAAAATCCACTATATCTAACTGAAAATAACCATTTTTTTGAATTTTTATAGAATACACATAGGTAAAAAAATCACGGAGGACTGAAAAAATGCATGCAAAGGCCATCATTAACCACATGATGAATCCCCTCCCTTGGGAAGGACCGAAAGTATTGAAAGATGAAATAAATTGATCCAATGAAGCAAAGGATGACAAGAAATCTGAAACCCTATTCCCATCCTGCCATGTGGGGATGATCTCAATTTGATTCCCCAAAATATGTTTGCACCCTCTAATTAAATAATAAATTTTCCATGGATCAGACCTTGTTCCCAAGAGAGATTGAGGTAAAATGAGGGAGTCTATCTCCACCACACTGAGAAGAATTTTCCTCTGTTGACACAGCTCCAGAATAGTGACCATTTCTTATGCTTCCACCTATATGGCATCACCCCATCCATATAAATCCATAAAGGCTACAATGAGAGCCCCCTTGTGATCTCCAATAACAACTCCACCTCTCATATCCCCCCATGGAGTGACCCGTTCGTATTCATTTTCAACCCATTCCATAGCGGGTTACCTCGAACCTAGTGACCCTATCCTGAAACATAAGTTTGATTGAGAATGGTAGATTTCAAAAAAAGAATTCTAACTGAAGAAGCTTCCTGGCATACAATGCACAGTGGAACCATGTCCTGAAGAAGGTTCCGCAATTTGAAGATGAGACTAGTCAGTGATCTTTTCACATTCTTGTGCCTTGCCTTATTCCTAGTCATCCAGAGAACCTAGCACCCCGCTAGTAAGAACATGACCTTCGCCTTCCTCCCGGCCCCCATAACTCCCGCTCCTTGAAACCAGCCGCTAAGAAATGCATCCCGCGATACCTCTACCTATTTCACCCAGAACCATCCTCAAAGCCCTTCCAGACCAAATTTTTCCATTCACCATCAAAAAAGAGATGATCCACTAATTCTATTATAGGATTGGTGCAGCACCAACACTTGGAGGCAAAATTTACTCCCATACACTGGATATTATCCTCAGTTTATAAATCTTCCTTCCTCACTCTCCAAGAATGAAATTGAATTTATCAAGGATATCCTTACCCCACAACGTCACTCCCCATGGTTCTTCTGTAAAAATACTCATCCTTGCATGGTTAATGTGCTTAATAGTGAACCTCCCTGACACAATAACTATTAAAGTAAGTCTATTCGGATCCTCATGGAACACAATATTATTTAGAGCCGAGTGAGGATCCTTATGAAGGATTGTCTAAAGAAACTCAGGATAAGCACAAGCCTCTTTAATAGAAAGACTTAGAGTGGTGAAGCCCAGAAACAATAGTCTTCCAACCCCCAGTTTCGGATCCAGAAATTGAGATCCCCCCTCCCACTATTCAGATTGAATGTTGAAGAAGGAATTCCAAATACTATTGAAAAAGCCTCCATATCATAGAAGGAATCGGCCTTTATCCCTCTACATTCAAATCATATGTGCCTTTTATAGTCCTCCCCCAAACTATTCTCCCTTTCAAAGCCTCCCAAGCATGTCTTGTGTGAAACCCATGCATGGTCATTGATACACTCTTCATGTTGATTCCCCCCTCTGCAAAAGGGCTGGCTAGCCACTACCCCGATGCCAAATGATGTCAAATTTCCATTTTCCCATCCAAAATAATAGACACAATGATCCTCTCCCACGTAGCTACCGCATATTTGGTAATGTAAAAAGTGGAGAAGATATGCATGGGAATGGACAAAAAGACACTATTCAAGAGGGTAATTCGTCCTCCAATTGAGAGAAATATGTTCTTCTCATTTAAAATGTTCCATGTGATCTTTGTTACTAGTTGGTAAAAATGATGGATTCTAAGAGATAAAGGACTCACCAGATCCCCAATATACTACATTGGAAACAAGCCCCTTTTCATAGTTAGACCCACATCCAGACCCCGAACCTTTCTGTCCAAGACATTCCTAGCATGGTAGAAAAGCCTCTTTTCCTTTTTATCCATCTGTCCACCCCATATACAATACTCCTCAAGGAGTCCCAACATCCCCTACACTGACCTTCAACGTCCATTGAAAAATAAAATTTTATCATCTGCAAACATGAAATGAGAAATGTCCCTGATACTATACCTAGTCCAAAAGGGAAGGACCTTACCCCCAATAAAGACCTCAATTAATATAATAGTTGAGCACATTTTTGGATAGGATGTAAAGAGTTTGGGAAAGGGGGTCCCCGTGCCTGAGTCCATGATAAGCCATAAAGAACCCAAACTTCTTTCCCATGAATGAGGATGAGATCCAAGTTGAGCTCAAACAACGGAATAGCAGATAACTATTCCAAGTAGAGAATCCAATTCAAGCCAACACCCTAAGGATAAAATTCCACTCCATTCGTTCATAACCAATACTCATGTCCAGCTTAACCACCAAGTATACCCCCAAAGGAACTATTTTTAATATCACTGATCAATTTATGGACCACACCAATTTCCCCTTGAATGGACCTCCCTTTCATAAACCCATGTTGCTTCGAGGCCACCTTGGAATCTTATTTAAGGGCCATCCTCTTTTTAAGGATTTTGGATAGAACCTTAAATGGTATATTGCACATACTGATAGGTCAGTGTTGATCAATGTACTAGGGTCTGCGCACCTTAGGAATCAGAACCATCTTCTTTTCACATGATATTCAGGGAAAATTCCCCTATATGTAGAAATGTTGGACTCCCCAAACTAAATCTACCTTGATAATAACCCATGTTGCCCTATAAAAATACCCTTGGAATCCATCAGGTCCTGGTGCACTATCTAAGTTCAATATCCAAATCGCCTCTCGCACTTCATCCTCCTCCAGAAACCTGCTTAAAGGTAATTAAAATCCACCGAGACAGAGATTGGGATCTCCTCAAATAAATTAGCATTACCTCTTGGAAATCCACTGACCATTCCAACAAAAGGTTCTGCCAACAAATAATTGATTCTATAATTTTCCATTCCACCCACATCATCTAGATCACTAGAAAAGGACCCATCATCCCTGAGAATATTTGGACTTTGGACACCTCGCCTCTCCGTAATGCAAGAATGGAAGCAACATGTATTGCAGTCCCCCTCACTTAGCTAGAGAACCCTCGCCCCTTCTTGATCCACCTGCTATTGCCTTAGAAAAGTGGCAGTGAGAAGATCCTTATTATTCCTCAATTGAGCAAAGCTGTTCTCATCCCACCCATGCTCCAGATTGGCCTCCAGTAAGTAAACCTCCCAGCTGACCTCCATCAAACCCTTTTCCCGAGTGGGGAAGTCCTGCCTCCAATGCCTTGACAGAGACTTTGACCGCCTAAGTATATTGTGAATGCTAATCCAAGGGTTTTCCCCGGTGATGAATACTCCAAGCCTCCTGATCCACTCCAATGAATCCTGGATTTGTTGATCAAGTGTTGTTTTCAACAATACATAATGTTTTATCTAAATGGGGAGTATGTTGAGAACAATACTCTATGTGTTTATGAAAATTTTGATGCCTCAAAAATTCCCTTAATTATTATATAATGATTTTATTTGTTAATTATTTAAAAAGAATTTATTATTCATTATATTTTTATTTCTAGATTAAATATTTAAGTTATTGAATAACGAGAATTAATTTCTAAGTTATTCGCATTTAGAGTGTTATGGAACCACTATTCATGCTCTACATATTCGGGATCTGCATTAGCACGTTCTGGAAACACTATTCATACCCTACGTGGAGAAACATAACGTATGGATGAAAAATAGTTTATATATAATTAGATAAGAGAAAATTATTGTTAATAAACCATACCTTATTGGAAAATTATGAAAAATAACCCTACGTTTGGGATATTAGAAAAGTATCGAAGGAGAACTGTACGTATGTGTTAAACGTTACATTTGTTTCTCAAAAGTATGGTTCATCAATATTAATTTTGTAAACAACCATACGTTCATTGAAAAGTATGGATCAAGTGAAATTATGGGTCTTTTATCATACATTTGAATGTTAAAGAGTGAAGTGTGGATGAAAAACATAATGTTTATGATCAACCTTACATTTGAAAAAAGTGACATGAACCTTACGTTTGTGATAACCATATGTTACCAACCTTGCGTTGACAACCTTACGTTTGAAGGATACATCATCAAACTTACGTTTATAATCTACATAATGATAATTTGATGCATACTATACAACTCAACCTTATATTTGACGTCGGATAATTTAAAATCGATATTATTATGCAACGGTCAGCAAGCTGATTATTAGGTTGGTTTCATGCCGGATTTAAATCCTATTTTAAAGCATTTCATTATCTGATTGAAATCAATTTGATCAATGGTTTAAGGATCGAATTAAAACAAGATGTTTGGGCCGAGTCTTCTGGGAAGTTTGGACTACTCTGTAAATTCAAATAGTTGAATATCATGAGTCAGAAGGTGAATTTTTTGAATATAAATTTGCAGAATAAGTTCTTGTCGTTATTGTATATATGATCTCATGATCTTATATGATCTTATGTGAACTATCGATCATTCTAAAAAATAGGAAGAAAAAAGACTATAAAAAAAGAGATTTGCTGATTCAAGATAACGATAAAGCTCTGTTTATTGAAGAAGAAGAATCGTGATATAAGATTCATTCGTTTTACCTCAAAGATCATTTGTGAATATTATACTACTGAAGTTGTGAGTTATATTTCGATATCTACTTCAACTGGATCAACTCAGAATGACTCTTTTGTGAAGATCATTATTTCTGAAGGTGATGATCCATCTACTGTCAATTGTATGATGTTACAATTGCGAAGAAAATCAGGAAAGTATTTTCACAATACAGAAATCTTTCTTTTCTATTCTTCTGTGACTGGATTCTCATACTAAGCATTTTAGGTTTTTGTTAGTGAACTAGAAGGCTTTTTTCTTACTTAGACTGTAAAGGTGTCAACTGCCTGTACTCAGTTTTTGAATGGTATGTTGAAATGAGAACCAGATAGTGAAATCACATGGATCGTGGAGTAGAGCGTTGTTGGAGTGGACTAGGGGAATTTTGCTCCCCGAACCACAATACATCTTGTGTCTCTTCTATATAAATTTCCAAAGCATCAATTCATCCAATTAATGTTAAAGGGCATAAAAAAAATCTCGCAAATATTTTTGAAAAGACACAACTTACCCCATCTTGTGTATATTTGATATAATATGATGAAACAATTGGTATTAGTGGTTTAGTTTTCTGATAAAGGCTTATCAAGATGAAAGTTATTATACACAGAAAAATATGACTGATACAAAAGAGGGAATGTCTATAGTCAGAGTTCCATAATTCAATGTCAAAAACTATGGATGTTGGATATCGTGAATGATTATCTTTCTGAAAAACCTTGGATACAAAGTATATTCTATGATTCTGACTCCATATGAAATAGCAGAAAAACCTAAAACATGGAGTGCAGCTACTGAAGTAGAATATGATATGAACTCGAAGGATATGAATGCAATTATATGTGTTCTAGGACCTGATTAATTTAACAGAGTATCTCAATTCCTGAAATCATATAAAATGTGGCAAACTATTGCTATTACTTATGAAGTAACTAACAATATCATAGAAATTCGATATGCAACTACTAAGATTAAATTCGAAATATTCCGAATGGTTGAAGGTGAAAGTATTACTCAAATGAATATATGATTGGAAGAGATTTTCAATAACATAACCGCTTTGGGAGATCCCATTAAACATTCTTATCAAACATTAAAAGTACCTAGAGTACCGCCGATAAAATGGAAAGGAATCTTTGCTGCAATCATATAATCAACACATGTCAAAGACTTAACCATGGGAGAACTGATTGGAACACTAATGATGTATAAAGCTAAGATGGAAGATGAAACGTATGAACATAAAGTTCTTATCAAAAGAGATAAAACATCCTTGAAAGTATCAACACATAGAAAAAATATAAAGATGAAGAAAAGTGTAAAAGAGAAATCATAAATTTCGGATTTATCAAATTCTGATGTGGAACAGGCTCATCTAGCCAAAATATTCACTAAATTAAATAGAAAAAAGATGGGCTTTAGAAAATCCTTCAAAAACAATGACAAAGAAGTCAAATGTTATGCATGCAAGAAAATGGGGCATATCAGACCACACAGTCCTCATCTAAAAGAAGACACAATAAATAAATTCTATAAAAGAAATGATTATGAGCATACAGACAAGAAATATATGAATGCTACATGGAGTGTATCAGAACACTCCAGTAGCACATCTTATTTAGACTTAGAGAAGGAAGATAAAAATCTGAAATCCAACATATGTTTTATGGTAGAAACAGATGATGTACAATTTTTCTACTCTTCTGACTGTAGTTCGGAATCTAGTTACTTTAATGAAAAACATGCAGCCTACTGGAATATGAATGAGGAAAAATATGATCCTCTATTTATGAAGGATAAGCCTTTAAGGATCATTCATAAGTCTGTTTATGATGACAGAGATACAATAATATAACAATTTAATGAGTTAACTAAATTTTTTTGACTCAATTAACACTGACAATATAGATTATGAATCAAAGTTAAAATCACTACAAATAGAAGTGGAAACCTAGAGAAATGCATCCCATGTTTTTACTAAAGAAGAAAATTCATTAAATAAAATTTTTGGGAAAAATGTCAATAAAAAGGAATGATTTGGAATTGGCAGTAAAAGTGAAATACAGAAGTTGTACCAGAATTATTTTATTCAAAGTGAAAAAAGAAAAAATTGTAATTACTGTGCAATAAGTTGACATATTTCTAAAAACTGTTTCTTATGTAAACCCCAAATAAGTGGTGTTAAGAAGGATTTTGTGTCAAATGATTTATTTGAATCTTGAGAAATTAGAAAATCAAAGCAAGTCTGGATTCCCATATCTCTAATGGCGAACACCCCTAGACCCAACAGAATAAGGGTATCAAAGAAAATTGTGTAAATGCTTTTGCAGGGAGCAGGCCAGAAAAGCTAAAGGGACATAAGGTATATGGAAAGTGGATGCTCAAGACATATGAATGGAAACTCATCGAATTTCTCAACACTCCCTTAAAAGGTTGGTGGACTTGTCACTTTTGGTGACAATGCCAAAGGGAAAATCATTGGTATTGGAACAGTAGGAGATACAGAAGCTGTCTCAATCAAAAAATTACTTTATATACAAAGATTGAAACACAATATGATAAGTATCTCTCAACTATGTGATGACAGTTATTCTATTTATTTTTCTAACAATTGATGTTCTGTTTTCAAAAATATATTGCTTAAATTCAGAGCACCTAGAACTGACAGTTTGTATACCAAAGATTTAAATTCCTTGTGTAAACAATAAGTAAACTTCATAACTGCTGTTGTAAATGAATCTTGGATGTGGTATAGGAGACTTGGACATTTTAATGTATATGTTTTACATAAATTAACTAAGAAACAATTAGTTTTTTATTTTCCTAGTCTCAAATTTAAATGTGACATATTCTGTGATGCATGTCAACTTGAAAAACCACACAAATAATCTTTCAAATCTGTAAACAAAATTGCTACATTTAATCCTCTAGAACATATACATATTGACTTGTTTGGACCTTCAAGAGTAGTATGCTTGGATGGTAAATTATATGTATATGTTTTAGTTGATTACTATTCTAGATTTACATGTATTTTCTTTATAAAATTTAAAAAAAATGCTTTGAAATTATTTGGATGTTTTTGTTAATCCGTTGAAAATGAAAAATGTTTTAAAATAATTTCATTAAGAAGTTATCATGGTGGAGAATTTGAGAATTTGGATGTTAATTACTTCTGCTCAAATATGGGTATTAAAAACACTTTCTCTCTACCAAGAACACCTCAAGAAAATCGAATTGTTGAAAGAAGAAATAGGACTATTCAAGAAATGGCTAGGACTATGCTAAATGAATACATTCTTCCTACCTATTTTTGGGCAGAAGCTGTAAGCACATCTTACTATATAATAAATAGAGTTTTAATTAGACAAATTTTGAAAAAGACACCCTATGAACTATGGATTAACATAAAACCTAAAGTAAATTACTTTAATGTTTTTGATTGATGTTTTATATATTTAACACCAAGGAAAATCATGGTATGTTCGATCCAAAATCGGATTATGTCATTTTCTTTGGATTTTCAGCTACCTCTAAAACTTATAGAGTCTATAATAAGAATTAAATGATTGTTGAATAATTGGTTCGTGTGAAATTTGATGAATCTGATTCCTTTGAGAAAAGGACATATATAATGGATGAATCTGACTCTAATGATAAAATGAGACTTGAGAACATGAAAACTGATTTTCAAAAAGATATAAATGAAATTACGTCCAGTTTATAATAACATGATACTGAAGAACCTATAAGTGTACTACCTAGAAAGACTAGAACCCTAAGGAATCACCTTTTAGAGACTATAATAGATGACTTAGACATAGGAATAAAAACTAGAAGAATCATAGGGAATATTTTAGAATTCTCTGCCTTTCTATCACAATTATAACAGAAGTCTATAGAAGAAGCTTTAGATGATGAAATCTGGATGATAATAATGCAAGAAGAATTAAACCATTTCAAAAGAAATGATGTCTAGGAATTAGTTGAAAGACCACAGAACTATCCAGTGATAGGATCCAAATGGGTCTTTAGAAATAAGCATGATGATACAGTAATAATAACTAGAAATGAAGCTAGACATGTAGCAAAATGATATAATCAGGAAGAAGGTATAGATTATGATTAGACCTTTGAAACTATATCTAGATTAAGAGCCATTAGAATAATTTTATCCTATAAATCTCATATGAACTTTAAATTATTTGAGATGGATGTTAAGTCAGCATTTTTATATGGTCATTTAATGGAGGATCTTTATGTTGAGCAACATCCTGGTTTTGAAAATTCTCAAAATCCTGATTCTGGTTTTAAAATTTCTTAATCTCGTTATGGACTTAAACAAGCACCAAGATTTTGGTATGAAATATTATGTTCTTTTCTATTGAAAAATTATTTTATTGGTGGAATGGTAGATCTATAACTTTTTAAGAAAACTGTAAATTATAATATATTATTGGTTCAAATTTATGTTGATGATGTAATTTTTGGATCAACAAATAAATCCAATTGTCATGAATTTTCAAAATTAATTCAAAAAGAAATTGATATGAGAATGATGGGAGAATTAAATTTCTTTTTAGGTCCTAAAATTTATCAAAAATATTTTGGAAATGTTTTGAATCAATGAAAATACATTAACGATTTATTAGAGAAATTGGTACTTGAAAACAGCAAGACATATACATCTCATATTTGTACTAATATAAAACCTAATTTGGATGAAACGGGAAAATCAGTTGACAACAAGTTATATAGATGTATGATTGGTATTTTATTATATATTTCTGATAGCAGGCCAGATATTATGTATTCAGTATGTCTTTGTGCAATATTTCAATCAAATCCTAATGAATCCCATTTGACTGCTGTTAAAATAATTTTTACATATTTAAAAGGAACTATTTTTAAATATCTTATTTATCCCAAAACCTCTGATTTTAATTTAATTTCATACTCAGATGTAGACATTAGGAGTTTTAGATTATATTGGAAAATCACTTCAAGAAGTTGTCACTTTTTAATAAAATCCTTAGTTACATGGTCATGTAAGAAACAACATTCAGTTACCATGTCAATAGCTGAGGTAGAATATGTTTTTGCTGGCAGTTGTTGTGCACAAGTGTAAAGGATGAAAAACGCCCTTATGGAATTCAAACTAAATTTTAATAATATGCCTATTTTATGTGATAATACTTGTGCTATAAAAATTTCTAAAAATCCTATTAATCATTCTAGAACTAAGCATATTGATATCAGACGTCATTTTCTAAGAGACCATGTACTTAAAAAGGATATATCTTTGGAATTTGTAAGTATTGAAATTTAATTAGGTGATATTTTTACTAAACCACTTCCCACTGAAATTTTTTATTTTGTTAAGGAGAAGATAGATTTATTTAATTTTAAATCACGTTTTATTTTTCTATATTGTTTCATTATTTTAATAACGATTAAAATAATTTTGTTATCTATTTTTTTAAACAGAATTTGTTTTTCTTTCACTGAGTAAAAAATTTTATTTATATTTAAATAATGTGTATTGAATAATAAAGACACAAGAATCAAGGTTGTCAGAAACCATTAGACTCCTAAATGCTTTCATTTCTATCAAAACCTTTCGAACCCGTGAAACTGCACCACTGCTCGTCAAAACCTATTTTTCAAACCTATGAATCCCTAACCATCAAACCTTTAGAGATTCTCATAGAAATGGAAAATACTAAGAGAGATGATGAGGCTGAGACCTACAATGCCATGAAACAGTGCTCAAAATGAAGAAAAATATTAAAGGTAGGGTAATTGATCTCGACTGTCTATTTCAGAAGAACTTGTTGTAAAAAACACTTTTGTTTCAGAATATCGAATGGACTTTGAATAATGACAATACATATTTTTGTATGAAGCAGAATTGTGATTTTTATTTAAGTATGTACAATTAAATCTGGGAGACAACGAGGACACTATGGAGGCTAAGATAGAGGATAGGGATTTTTTGATCTCTTCAGTTGAAATTGGTCAGATTTTCAACTTCCCTCATGAGGGAGTCTTTAATTTTTATTTGAAAAATATAGGAGATTCTATTAATAATTCTGAGGACATTATGTGTTTTATTTTTGGTTCTAATTGTAACACCCCAGGTAAATAAAAAATATGACATTTTCATATTTATCCATATTTGTGAATAAAATATTAATATGACTTTAAAGGGGACGCTATGCTCGATGGCGTACCCAAGACGCAACAACGAGTTTCTTGGGAATCTTACGTTGCACTCTAATAATAAAATAATATTATTTTAAATGGAAGTTAACATGTAGACGTTGTATTCGAGGGAATGGATAGAAATAACTAAAATATGGTTATATATGTTTTTAAATGTTTTTACATTTATCCAATAAAAATAAAGTCTTAAAATACGGAAAGAATTCAATTTTAGGCGTATATGCCCTAGTTTTCACTAAAGGTTCACTTATCGCCTTTTGATGGAGAACGGTCATTAAATATAGTTTTGTTCACTCTTATAAATTCTATTTGGACCAAATAAAACTCTTCTTTAGAATTGGGACATTAAAATTTACTTTGTGTAAATTTTTGGTTTCTTTCTGATAAAGTTCATTTTTTTAATGAATAGTGTAAAATGTTGTATTTTAATACCAAAACTCTTTGTAATCTAATTTATTTATATGATTATATTACCTTTTGAATTGATTTTAAAGTGAAATTAGAATATATTTTTACCATTAAATCCAATAGTGGTCGTTGGAAATAATTTCACATTGAAATCAGACTTAAACTAGTGTCAATCTTTTGATAGTTATTGTTTCATAAAAACACGCTATTTGTCATGACAGCGGGAATTAATTATTAAATTAATTAATGTGAATTATATGTTTTGAATTGTGTATAATATACTTCATTTTTTAATTAGGAATATCAAATATAGCTTAGGGTGAATTTTTGGTAATTTTCTGAAAAACATCAATTTTTGATGAATAGTCAAACCACTAAGTGGTACATATAAAAACTGATTTTCTGTTTAAATGAAATTTTTCCACCTTTGTGTTTTGAATTTAAAAAATCCAACATACATGGTTTTCATTAAGAAGTAAAATGTGGTTCAATGGGATTAAAATAATTTTTTGGTGAATAGTAACTTATTAAGTTTTTAATCGCAATTAGAGGTAATTAGTGTAGTTTAAGGTAAAAATAATATTTTAATAATATGAAATGAACTTGAAACATGTCATAACCTCATTGTATGTGTCATGGCCGACAAATACAAGCCATGGGTCAACTTGGGGACCCCATGGAGCCACTTTGGTTGGAAAATGACATAAATACATTTTTATTTAATGTTAAAGTAAAAATGAGACAAACATGAAATGTTTTACTAAAAAAATTTTTACATGGGGTTATAAAAATCATAATTTTTACTATAAATATTCTATGGAAATCTAAAAATATTTCCTACATCATAGTATTTTTTTATAATTTTTAGACATTAAATAAATTAAATTATTTATGACATCATGATGATGTAGCAATGACCTCATTGTTTAACGATTTAAATAAAATGGAATGATAATGTAATATCTAAGACCTACACATGTCCAAAACCTATTGGATGAGTGTATTTCGAACCCTTATCACCTTATCCTCGAAACACATCAATGTTAGTCCTCTTAAATCCGAATACCATTTTAAAATAAAGTGACTTTTCTTTACCTTCCAAGAGTGCCCCTCCTCTCCTCTTATAAAAGGCCCCCAACTCAACCTCCTTACCCACACTCCCAAAGCCTTTGGCTCGTCCAACCCCTGCCTATTTTGTCTCTCACCTTCACTCTCTTACTCCTTGAAGCCTCACTTTGGGCATAATTCTTCCCAAGGAAGCCTTTGAGCTCAAACCAAGGGGAGTAACCCGATTTTAAGGTAATGTCTTCTTTTGAGTCATTTTGTTTTATTTTGCTTGTACAACCCCCTAAACTCTTTTTATTCTTTTATTTTGTAACAACTCCAGTATACTCAACATACTAGGATGTTTTTATAATAAGGATTCGAGCTACACTTACACACACCTACATCTAATGGTTAACGAACATACTGTTTCCGTGGATGGCGAATTTATGCCTCCCGAAACGATGATTGTTCAACATTCTTTTAACACCTTCAAAGGTGGCCATTAAGATGTCACTATATTTATATATGATATATATTATGTTTATGTTTTACTTACGCTTCTTTATTTTTCATTTGTGGCTTACCTTTATGGCTTCCATTATGGGTATACGCGATATCTTCATTTTTGGAAGTGCGGACTACCGCCCCCTCAAAGTGATGTGATTCGTTAATGCCATACGTGGGACATATAAAGGATGGATTTAATGTTATTATATATTATGTTATACTGGAATTATTTTATACCTCTATATCATTATTATTTCTTTACATTAAAGTATGAGATATAAATGAAAGTAGCATTCATGCCTACGTACGGCTTACCATCTCCATGAACGGTGCATTTCATTTCTTATCCCCAAATGTAATGTACTATTATAAGTACATGTATATAATGGATATATATGATGAATGATACATATAAATGATGAATATAATTATGGAATTAAAATATACATACCTCTCATTTAGTTTTAATTCCATTAATATGACAATGAAATGACAGTAGCGTTCATGCGTATGTACGACTTACTGTCTCCATGAACGGTGCATTTCATTTCATACCTCTAAATGATTATGTGATATTATAAATACATGTATATTCTAGATATATATTATATATATGATATCCAAATCCGGAATGTCATTCCGGATATAAAGAACCTTTGACCACACAAACAACATGTAATTGTAAGAAGTCAATTTTCGACTTAAGAACCAAATATCGACAAAACAAACATTATTAAATTAAATGATTACATAATGTTTATAACATGTCAATAATTGATATAAAAGGAAAAATGAACTTGGAAATGGTTCTTAAGCAAGTATAAATTAACTCATGTTTATTATTCAGGACGTTAAAGAACGATCGAGTCAAGTCGGACCCAAGGTAAGGGATCCTACACCTCTCTTTCTTTTTAAGTACATTCTTTTATGCCATTCCTTTAAAAGATCATATTTCTTGTTATTGGGATATTATTTTATATTACTCTTACTGTAATTTTTATTTTCATATGATGAGAGACCCTATTCTCTCTCATCAATCCATTTTGGAAGTTTTGAGTGGTGCCATTAGGCTGCCGAATTTTTCGTAAGAGATCCAACCTCTCTCTTTCTTTTTAAGTACTCCCCTTTATGTCACATCTTTTAAGCTCCACTTTGTTATGTTGGGGGGATGTTCTTTTATATTCCTCTTTCTATAAACTTTATGTTAATATGATGAGATACTCTATTTTATCTCATCAATCCATTTTTGTATGTTTTATGTGGCGCCGTTAGGCTGCCGAGTTTTCATAAGGGATTTTTCATCTCACTTTTATTCCCATGAGATTTATGCTACATTTTCCACAATTTCCTTTGAGTGGTGTACGCACTGCCCATTATTCTACTCTTTTTGTAATATACTTTTTTTATGAGTATTTACATCAATGATGTATTGTCCTTCTTTCATGGGGTGTATGTTTTGAAAGATACCCAAGTCAGTAAGGGAACCTTTCACCCTCCTCTCTTTAAAAGACTTCTTTTGTTGGGTATTTTAATTTACATATTGTTATGTTGGGATATGTTCTCATATATCCTTATTGATGTAAATTTTATTTCCATGTAATGAGATACACTTTTTATCTCTCATCAGCTAATTTTGATGTGACGCCGTTACGCTGTCAAGGGAACTTCTTAACCCAATTTCGATTTCTTTGGGTTCAACATGTAGTTATTGAATATGTCATCCTTTGAATATGTGTGAATGACCTTTGATTATTTTACACTTAATATCCACTTATATTTGGTGTATTTATTTATCACACATAATTATGTAATTGATTTATCCTTAAACCAAGGATACCATCTTTGTATGGGACTACGTCTCAATCTCCTTTCTTTGAGGCATATTTCGTTTTATACACAACTTTATTTTATACTATGTATAAACCCCTTTGACTTTTACTTTTATACAAAAGGAATCTTTTTATATAAAGCGTTTTACTAAACGACAAAAGGGAATGTTTCTTTTAACATACGTAGTGACAATGACCTTTTCCGCCACCGCGAGTATCATTTAGTCTTTGGCTTCCTCAACAAGGCGTGGTGTTTTTAAAATGAAATAAATACCATATACTCTTTTATGTATTTTGGTATGGAAAATGGTTTTTGTAATGGATTTCTTATGTCAATATATTTGAGTGATATATTGTGATCAAAGTATGGAAATGTTTTCTTTACATTATATTTGTTTTATGTATTATGATTTTATTATGGTACTTGGACATTTAACGGGTGGTTACATGATAAACCATATGACATGTGGTGCCGTGAATACCAGGATGGGTGGTTATGTTATAACCTCCAATGCATTGGGTATAGAAGTCGTCCGTATGGCTATTCCATTAAGTATGTATGGTAGTTGGCCGAAAGGCTATTCCATTAAGTGATATGTGTGGAAGTCGACCGTATGGTTATTCCACTTAAGTATGTTTATGTCCCAAGTTACCTTTATATGTTCTGTGTTCTTTATATGGGTTTTATTGTAATATTTTGGTTACAAAAGGGTAAGTAATGAACTTTAATTCAGAGAAGAGTTTTTACTACTTTGAAGATGTGAAAAGTATTACTTTGATAAAGTATACATGGTTTACTTGTTGTTTTGAAAAACTAACAGTTTTCATTCTTTGTGTATCCCTTACTGAGCTTTTTATCCTCATCCCAAGTTTTTGAAATGTTTTTCACAGGACATAGCATGGAATAGGGTCAAGGATGGGATCAAGGGAAAGTCATGCTACCTAAAACATGGAACTATACATGTTTCTTTTTAAGAGTTTTTATTTTATGGAAATTTAGTAGAAGCGACTACTTTGTAATCTTTTGAGATTTAATAGTTATGTCCTAATTCTCTAAAACTCTAAACCTAAAAAGATCCTCAATGTGAATTAATCATTTAATTAAATATTAAGAGATGTTTAAGGCTGGGGCCTTATAGTTGGTATCAAATGTCGGTTTAGATAACTTTAGAGGTTAGGGTATTCTCTAAGAATAATTGACATTACCATAATGGTTAGGATTTCAGAAAGAGTCCTAGTTTTAGATAAAGTGAATGAGTAAGTATATCTTAGTGTTTACCTTCCTCAGTAGTACATGATGGTTTTGTTGATATACTCACACTGACATTTCTGTTTTTAGTGAATGGTTGGATCTAGCAGGCACCAAAGAGACAACAGGTTTGAAGGAAAACTGTGGTGGTTCTCTGATTAAGATAATAGATAAAATGGGGGATTCAATGAGGAAACTCATGGTTTTTATAAACCAACTATCAAGGAGTCATGATCAACCACTTGAACCTTGGTATGTTCTGTGATGCATCATGTATGAGATGACCAATCGATGTGGAAGTTCAGGTAATAATTATAAAGGTAACCATTAGAGTTTATATGATCCTTACTTTTGAGGTAATTATGGGTTATTATATGATATGATGGGAAATGAAAGGCATGAGATAAACTTGAGGTTAAAATATGTTATGATTATTTTTGAAGATTTTATCTCATTTTGAGGAATGTTTTAAGAATTATATAGTTTTGGAAAAATGACAACAGGCATACCGTGTGACAACCCGTCGCGTCGGACAAAGCTGCGGGAATAGAACCCACAACCAAAGTGCAACTGGTATTTATCGCCTACCACTGGAGTACGAGAAGTCCCTGGTTAGTTTTACTGATTCCTTTTAGTTGGATGATTTTAGGAATCAAGAGTAAGTTTATTTTGGGTTTTCTATGGAAATTATTAACCTATCGTCGAGGATATGTGATTAGGTTAATTACTTTTCAATACGAGACATTAAGAGCAACTGATTTTGTTTGGAGATAAATGTTACGATTTAACTTCGAAGACTATGTGACTAAATCCTTCAAATATTTGGGTTTCAACCTTATTTTGGTTTACTTTGAGGAATTTTATGGACAAATTGATTATCGAATGGTCCCCGTTGAAATTTGGGTTTTGTTGGACAAATTTTGGAGATTAAGAATAGATTTTATTTTTATTAGGGGTTATCCTTTTCTGGAATATCTGATCTTGTAATAGCCTTTTTTGTTTTGGTTTTGGTTAAAGTCTAAAGATATGGGATGTATATAGTTCTCTTTTGTGGACTAGGTGATTCTCTAGAAGTTGATTATAGTACTCTTAATGTGAACAGGTATTCCTAAATACTCTTCTTTTGGAGAAAATATGAGTTTGTGTAAGGAATATAATAAAAGTTGAAAGTCAACATGATAAGTGATTATGTTTCCTTATGAATAAATTCCTCAATAAAATTAAATTAAAACAAAAATGTTGTCTATTAACATTTCCTACTGGGGAATCGAATACTGTTTAACCCATCGCAAGTTTGTGATTTTCTTATGGTTAACTTTCTCCTAAACATGTTTTCTATCAATCTCCATCAGAACATGACCCTATGTTTTCTCCTCCATGTCCATGTTTTCATACTTGGAATCCTAGTATGGGTTAACTCGGGTGACCTTTGTAATTATATTTCTTTATTTTAAAGTGATTGTTTTACCGACTCTTCTTCTGATGTGGGACTTTCAAGGATGTTTCGAAGCCCAATTTTAAAATTGCGAGGACGCAATTCCCAAAAGGGGGGAAGGATGTAACACCCCAGGTAAATAAAGAATATGACATTTTTATATTTATCCATATTTGTGAATAAATTATTAATATGACTTTAAAGGCGACGCTATGCTCGATGGCGTATCCAACATGCAACAACGGGTTTCTTGGGAATCTTACGTTGCACTCTAATAATAAAATAATATTATTTTAAATGGCAGTTAACATGTAGCCGTTGTATTGGAGGGAATGGATAGAAATAACTAAAATATTATTATATATGTTTTTAAATGTTTTTACATTTATCCAATAAAAGATAAAGGCTTAAAATATGGAAAGAATTCAATTTTAGGCGTATATGCCCTAGTTTTCACTAAAGGTTCACTTATCGCCTTTTGATGGAGAACCGTCATTAAATATAGTTTTGTTCACTCTTATACATTCTATTTGGACCAAATAAAACTCTTCTTTATAATCGGGACATCAAAATTTACTTTGTGTAAATTTTTGGTATCTTTCCGATAAAGTTCATTTTTTAATAAATAGTGTAAAATGTTGTATTTTAATTCAAAACCTCTTTTTAATCTAATTTAATTATATGATTATATTATCTTTTGAATTGATTTTAAAGTGAAATTAGAATATATTTTTACCATTAAATCCAATAGTGGTCGTTGGAATTAATTTCACTTTGAAATCAGACTTAAACTAGTGTCAATCTTTTGATACTAATTGTTTTATAAAAACACGCTATTTGTCATGACAGCGGAAATTAATTATTAAATTAATTAATGTGACTTATATGTTTTGAATTTTGTAAAATAGACTTCATTTTTGAATTCTGAATATCAAATATAGCTTAGGGTGAATTTTTGGTAATTTTCTGAAAAACATCAATTTTTGATGAATAGTGAAACCACTAAGTGGTACTTATAAAAACTGATTTTCCGTTTAAATGAAATTTTTCCACATTTGGGTTTTGAATTTAAAAAATCCAACATACATGGTTTTCATTAAGAAGCAAAATGTGGTTCAATGGGATTAAAATAATTTTTTGGTGAATAGTAACTTATTAAGTTTTTAATCGCAATTAGAGGTAATTAGTGTAGTTTAAGGTGAAAATAATATTTTAATAATATGAAATGAACTTGAAACAAATCCTAACCTCATTGGATGTGTCATGGCCGACCAAGACAAGCCATGGGTCAACTTGGGGACCCCATGGAGCCACTTTGGTTGGAAAATGACATAAATACCTTTTTATTTAATGTTAAAGTAAAAATGAGACAAACATGAAATGTTTTACTAAAACAATTTTTACATGGGGTTATAAAAATCAGAATTTTGACTATAAATATTTCTTTGAAAATCTAAAACTATTTCCTACATCATAGTATTTTTTTTATAATTTTCATACATTAAATAAATTAAATTATTTATGACATCATGATGATGTAGCGATGACTTCATTGTTTAACTATTTAAATAAAATGGAAAGATAATGTAATATCTAAGAGATACACGTGTCCAAAACCTATTGGATGAGTGGATTTTGAACCCTTATCACCTTATCCTTGAAACAAATCAATTTGGGACCTCTTAAATCCGAATACCATTTTAAAATAACGTGACTTTTCTTTACCTTCCAAGAGAGCCCCTCCTCTCCTCTTATAAAAGGCCCCCACCTCAACCTCCTTACCCACACTCCCAAAGCATTTGGCTCGGACAAACCCTGCCCATTTTGTCTCTCCACTTCCCTCTATTACTCCTTGAAGCCTCACATTGGGAAGAATTATTCCCAAGGAAGCCTTTGAGCTCAAACCAAGGGGAGTTACCCGATTTTAAGGTAATGTCTTCTTTTGAGTCCTTTTGTTTTATTTTGCTTCACCAACCCCCTAAACTCTTTTTATTATTTTATTTTGTAACAAATCCAGTATAATCAATAGAGTAGGATGTTTTTATAATAAGGATTTGAGCTACACTTACACACACCTACATCTAATGGTTAACGAACATACTGTTTCCGTGGATGGCGAATTTATGTCTCCCGAAACGATGATTGTTCAACATTATTTTAACACCATCAAAGGTGTCCATTAAGATGTCACTATATTTATATATGATATATAAAATGTTTATGTTTTACTTTAGATTATTTATTTGTCATTTGTGTCTTACCTTTATGTCTTCCATTATGGGTATACGCGATATCTTCATTTTAGGAAGTGCGGACTACCGCCCCCTCAAAGTGATGTGATTCGTTAATGCCATACGTGGGACATATAAAGGATGTATTTAATGTTATTATATATGATTTTATACTTGAATTATTACATACCTCTATATCATTATTATTTCTTTCCATTAAAGTATGAGATAGAAATGAAAGTAGCGTTCATGTGTACGTACGGCTTACCGTCTCCATGAACGGTGCATTTCATTTCTTATCCCCAAATGTAATGTACTATTATAAGTACATGTATATAATTGATATATATGATGAATGATACATCTAAATGATGAATATAATTCTGTAATTAAAATATACATACCTCTCTTTTAGTTTTAATTCCATTAATATGACAAAGAAATGAAAGTAGCGTTCATGCGTACGTACGGCTTACCATCTCCATGAACGGTGCATGTCATTTCTTACCTCTAAATGATTATGTGATATTATAAATACATGTATATTCTAGATATATATGATATATATGATATCCAAATAAGGAATGTCTTTCCGGATATAAAGAACCTTTGACCACACGAACAACATGTAATTGTAAGAAGTCCACTTTCGACTTAAGAACCAAATATCGACAAAACAAACATTATTAACTTAAATGATTAAATAATGTTTATAACATGTCAATAATTGATTTAAAAGGAAGAATGAACTTGGAAATGGTTCTTAAGAAAGTATAAAATAACTCATGTTTATTATTCAAGACCTTAAAGAACGATCGAGTCAAGTCGGACCCATGGTAAGGGATCCTACACCTCTCTTTCTTTATAAGTACATTCTTTTATGTCATTCCATTAAAAGATAATATTTCTTGTTATTGTGATATTAATTTTATATTACTCTTACTGTAATTTTTATGTTCATATGATGAGAGACCCCGTTCTCTCTCATCAATCCATTTTGGAAGTTTTGAGTGGCGTCGTTAGGCTGTCGAATTTTTCGTAAGAGATCCAACCTCTCTCTTTCTTTTTAAGTACTCCCCTTTATGTCACTTCTTTTAAGATCCACTTTGTTATGTTGGGGGGATGTTATTTTATATTCCTCTTTCTATAAACTTTATTTTAATATTATGAGATACCCTATTTGATCTCATCAATCCATTTTTGTAAGTTTTATGTGGCGCCATTAAGCTGCCGAGTTTTCGTAAGGGATTTTTCATCTCACTTGTATTCCCGTGAGATTTATGCTATATTTTCCACAATTTCCTTTGAGTGGTGTACGCACTACCCTTTATTCTACTCATTTTGTAATATACTTTTGTTTTATGAGTATTTACATCAATGATGTATTGTCCTTCTTTCATGGGGTGTATGTTTTGAAAGATACCCAAGTCAGTAAGGGAACCTTTCACCCTCCTCTTTTTAAAAGACTTCTTTTGTTGGGTCTTTTAATTTACATATTGTTATGTTGGGATATGTTCTCATATATCCTTATTGATGTAAATTTTATGTCCAAGTGATGAGATACACTTTTTTTCTCTCATCAACTCATTTTTATGTGACGCCGTTAGGCTGTTAAGGGAACTTCTTAACCCAATTTCGATTTCTTTGGGTTCAACATGTAGTTATTGAAGATGTCATCCTTTGAATATGTGTGAATGAACTTTGATTATTTTACACTTAATATCCACTTATATTTGTTTTATTCATTTATCACACATAATTATGTAATTGATTTATCCTTAAACCAAGGATACAGTCTTTGTATGGGGCTACGTCTCAATCTCCTTTCTTTGAGGCATATTTAGTTTTATACACAACTTTCTTTTATACGGTGTATAAACCCATTTGAATTTTACTTTTATGCAAAATGAATCTTTTTATACAAAGCGTTTTACTAAACGACAAAAATGAATGTTTCTTTTAACGTACACGGTGACAACGACCTTTTCCGCCGCCACGAGTATTATTTAGTCTTTGGATTCCTCAACAAGTCGTTATGTTTTTAAAATGAAATAAATACCATATACTCATTTATGTATTTTGGTATTGGAAATGGTTTGTGTAATGGATTTGTTATGTCAATATATTTGAGTGATATATTTTGATCAAAGTATGGAAATGTTTTCTTTACATTATATTTGTTTTATGTCTTATGATTTTATTATGGTACTTGGACATTTAACGGGTGGTTATGTGATAAACCATATGACGGGTGGTGTTGTGAATACCAGGACGGGTGGTTACGTTATACCCTCCAATGCATTGGGTATGGAAGTTGGCCGTATGAATATTCCATTAAGTATGTATGGAAGTTGGCCGAAAGGCTATTCTATTAAGTGATATGTGTGGAAGTCGACCGTATGGTTATTCCACTTAAGTATGTTTATGTCCCAAGTTACCTTTATATGTTATGTGTTCTTTATATGGGTTTTATGGTAATATTTTGGTTACAAAAGGGTAAGTAATGAACATTAATTCAGAGAAGAGTTTTTACTACTTTGAAGAGGTGAAAAGTTTTACTTTGGTAAAGTATACATGGTTTACTTGTTGTTTTGAAAAACTAACAGTTTTCATTCTTTGTGTATCCCTTACTGAGCTTTTTATGCTCATCCCAAGTTTTTGAAATTTTTTTCACATGACATTGCGTGGAATAGGGTCAAGGATGGGATCAAGGGACAGTCATGCTACCTAAAACATGGAACTATACATGTTTCTTTTTAAGAGTTTTTATTTTATGGAAATTTAGTAGAAGAGACTACTTTGTAATCTTTTGAGATGTAATAGTTATGTGCTAATTCTCTAAAACTCTACACCTGAAAAGATCCTCAATGTGAATTACTCATTTAATTAAATATTAAGAGATGTTTAAGGCTGGGGCCTTATACTAATTCTATATAGAAGATGTTTATAAAGGATCTAGAGCCAGATCAGAAAATCCTTGTAAAATTTGTGCAAACATGGATAGCACCAAGAATGTCAGAGATGGAAAAGATTTTGTATCCTGACATGTACATAATTTATCTATAGCTCAGTGATATAAAATTAAATTTTCCTAGATATATGGTGAGGTACCTGAGTTAATAATGTCATAGTGAAGCCAGAATGAACTTCTACCCTCTTGGTAGATTCATTTCCAAATAGTTGTACAAAAAGGATATGGTGAGACTGGTGGATGACAGAGTAAGATGCCATCACATTAATGTCTTAAAGGTTGGAACATTAAGAAATATTGGTTATTTATGGAGCACTATAAAAGGAAAAAAATTTCCAGTAGGAGCTGAGGAAGAAACAGAGAGTGATCAAGCTCAGTTGGCTATGTCCAAGGAGGGACATGTTGAATCTAGAGTAAGCACTGATGTGAGGAGGATATTATTTTAAATGGAAGAAATTGAGGAAGAAACAAGTCAGTAGGGAGTTCATACTCAGATAAAAAGAACTATTAATTATGAAATTTTCTCCCCTCTTCTGACAAAAAGATATTTACACTCTTACAATTTTGTAAGAGAAGCTGCTACTGAAAAACCAATGGAAGCTATTTTTTGAGAGGCCGGAACCAGTGTAACGACCTCAGATTCAATAAAAATTTCAATAAAAAGCTAAAGGAGAGTCTTAGGACTAGGTTTTAGTTGATGTTGAAGTTACAATTCAATAGGAAAAGGAGGTTGAGCCTGGTGAGGAAGTGTGCAGACCTCAGGAAACTCCAGAAGATATTATCTTATAAAATATATTGGATGAAAAAATTTCTGATATTTGTTATGAGCATGTTTTTGAACCTCAAATAGAAGTACTTCATGAGTATTTTTATGTGGAAGATTCTAGAAAAGACTCTGAGGCAGAATCTATAGATCAACCTTCATAGGAAAAAGAAAAAGAAAAATCTGATGCAGATTCGCTACCTTTAGTGCTACTGCATCACACTGGAAATGAGAACGAGAATCAAGAACACAGTGCCTCTAATTTAGGGAATAATGAAGTTAATGAGTTGTACAGAAAGTTGTATCAATTGGAATATAAAAATGTTACTCTAATGAGATACTAAGAAATAGAGCAGTTGAAATTTTAGAAACATATGGTTGGTACAGTTTCAAGGTAAGATGTTAAAATTTTTAAGAAGGATATGCAGAATGCTGTTTCAAAATTAATGTCTGAAAAGGTTATGAAGTCAGATTTATTAGATCTCAAATTATATATGGAGACAAAATTTTCATATGTTGGAACTAGTGATGCTAGTAGATCATGTACTTCGATTGATTTTATCATAATGTTCCAGGCTATCACAGCTGCCATGAGCAATATGAGTGACTGATTTCATGATCTTCAATGCAACAATGCTCCTTTTTCATTCTTGTTAGACAATCAGAAATTTATTGTTGAGAAGTTCAAATCAGGTGTACCTGGAATAAGATCTGTCTAAAATAAATTCACATATAAGCTATCTTTGTTTATGGAGAAGGAAGAAAGACTTAATGAGTTTTTCAGAGTCAATATAATAAAAGATATTCATATGAATCAATAATCTGTGGATCTCATTATTAGGCTTCGTGATGGAATGATGAAAATTCTCAAGGAGCAGTTGAAATATATCAAATCTGCAGTTTAGTGGAGATAGACCTTATTTCATACCCTAACCAAACCTTGATTCCTATGTTCATTATAATTTTATATATTCCAAAACTCAATGAAATTTTATTTATACCTATGTTTATCAATTTTTTACCTTTTAATGAAAATATATTTCATTATATTTATTTTGTTTTACTGTCTTTGTTTCAATATGTCAGTAATCCATATTTAATTACTGACAAACAGTTCATTATAGCATTTACTTATGTTCAGTGCTACATTAATCTGTGTTATTTTACATATTTTGTAAATCTTTTTGATATTACAAAAAAGGGGGAGAAATTTGGATAAACAAAAAATTTATATTGTTGTTTCATTTTAATTGGGGATAAATTAAAATAGAGAAATTAAAATATAGAAATTAAAATAGGGAAATTTAAATGGATAAAATAAAGAGTGAAATTGAGCTAAATCTAATATTGTATTTATCTTTTTAAAATTCAAAACCACATGTAATTAATTAAAATTTTTGTAAGTAAATTTAATTACTTATTTTATGGAATTTGTGATCATCAATAAGGGGGATATTGTTGAGGAAGTGTTGTTTTCAACAATACATAATGTTTTATTTTAAGGGGTATTATGTTGAGAATAATACTATATCTCATTATGACAATTTTGATGCCTCACAAAAACCCATAATTATTTTCTAATGAATTTATTTGTTAGGTATTTTGAAGGAATTTATTATTCATTATGTTATTATTTCTAGAGGAAATACTTATGTTCTTGAATAAAAAGAATTAATTTCTAAGGTATTCGCATTTAGTGTGTTTTGGAAACACTGTCCATTCTCTTCATATTCAGGATCTGCTTTAGCGCATTTTGGAAACACTGTTCATACCCTACGTGGAGAAATATAACATAAGGATGAAAAGCAGTGTATACATTATGAGATAAGAGAAAAATATGGTTAATTAACAATACCTTATCGGAAAAGTATAAAAAAGAACCCAACATTTGGGATATTATAAAAGTATGGAAGGAGAATCATACGTAACTGTTAAAAGTTACATTTATTTCTAAAAAGTATGGTTCATCAACCATACTTCTGTAAAAAACCATATTTTCTTGGAAAAGTATGGATCAAGAAAAATTATTTATATTTTATCATGCATTTGAACATTAAAGAGAAAAGTATAGATGACCAACCCTACGTTTATGATCAACCTTATGTTTGAAGAAAGTGACATGAACCTTAAGTTTGTGATCAACCATACGTTGCCAACCCTATGTTGACAACCATACATTTGAAGGCCAAATCATCAACCTTACATTTATGATCTAAATTGCGTTAAGAGGATTCATACTATACACATCAACCTTACGGTTGACGTCGGAGAATTTAAAGTCGATATTATTATGCAACGGCCAGCAAGCGGATTATTAGGAAGATTTCAAGATGGATTTAAATCAGATTTTAAAGTGAATCTTTGACTGATTCAAAGTTGTTTTATTAATGGTTTAATGATTGAATTAAAAGTATATTTTCGTGCCATGTATTCTGCGAATTTTACGACTACTCTGTAAATTAAAATATTTGAATATCACGAATCAGAAGGTGACTGTTGTGGGTGTAAATTTGTAGAAGAAGTTCTTGTAGTTATTATATATATGATCTCATGATCTTATGTGATCTTATGTGATCTCTAAATCATTGTAAAAAAGAGGAAGATAATAGAGATATCATAAATACAGATCTATTGATTCAAGATAATGTCAATGCTCTGTTTATTGAAGAAGAAGAATCGTGATAGAATATTCATTTGTTTTACCCCGAAGATCATTTGTGAATCTGCTAATTCTGATGTTGTGAGTTACATTTCTATATCTATTACATCGGGATCAGCTCGGAATGACTCTTTTGGGGAACACATTAATTCTGAAAGCGATGATCCATCTAATGTCAATTGCATGATATAGAAATTGTGAAGAACATCTGGAAAGTATTTTAAGAAAACAGAAATCATTCGATTCTATTACTGAGTGACCGGAATCTTGTACTATGCTTTGTAGGTTCAGTGACTGAACTAGAATATTTTGTTTTCCATTTATTGTAACGATGTAAACAGCCAATACTGATTTTTTGAAAGGTCTATTGAAGCAAAGACCAGATAGTTAAAATCACCAGGCTCATGGAGAAGAGTGTTGGTGGAGTGGACTAGGGGCCTTCTATTCCCCGAACCACTATACATCCTTTGTCTCTGCTATTTAAATTTATGCTGCATCAATTCATCTGATTAATGTTAGAGTTAAGAACAAAATCTCGCAAATATTTTTGAAAATACACAATTTACCCCCTCTTGTGTATATTTGGTATAATCCAATCCAATAGGATTCTCCACCCATGATGAAAAAAAACAATCATGATCGCCACTTGACACCATTGCATTTAAACCAAGATGAAGAGGGGAATGATCTAAGATACACCTCATAAGATGGACGACTAGGGAATCTGTAAACAAGGATAAGGCAGCCTCATTCATCAAACAACGATCCAGATGACACCACATATGCCTCCCACCATGCTGATTACTGTACCATGTAAAGGCCTCAACTTCCTATCCCATATCCAATAGTACATTCCTAATCATTAAATGAACAAAATATAGACTTTTTGTCCTTGGAAAATCATTTCCCCCATGTTTTTCATCAGGACTTTCTACTACAGTAAGTCACCTGCAACAATCCATGGATCATTACCTGGGTTTATGCCCTCTAGATACCTCCATAAGTCTTCTCTATAATACTCATTACAAGGTGAATATCTCAAGGAGATAATAATCGAAAGAGACCCTCAAAAACGTTTGTGGTGAGGAACTGATGAGACACGCTATGAACATCGATAGTAATATGGTCCTTCTAAAACATCCAAATATGAGAATTGGGGGTCCCTATGAAAGAAACCACAGACTTTCATCATACGATAATAGTCCTTAATATTTCTAAACATCAATTTTGGTTTAAGAATCATTACCAAGGAAACTAAATTGTTCCTGATCTCGTAAGAAATGAAATCTGATTTCGCTCGGGCCACGAGACCCCAGGAATTCCAAATTAAGGAATTAAACATAGATACGCCCACTCCTCGATTTTTCCCCAGACTCGCGACCCATAAGAGAATGAGATTATGTTGGGGAATGGCCATCACAAATACTCGACTAAGACCGAGTATATATGTTACACTGAACCAGCGAAAGGAGACCTTATGGGGATCGTGATCCTGTAGGAGTGCCCTTGTGAACAACCTCTGTAGAATCACAACTCTATTGGTCCAACTTTATCTGCCAAACCCCATGGGACCAATGCGACTCTTGTGGGGATGAGGGAGAGAGAACCATGCCTGGTGCCAATGGTGGTGACGAAACCACATGCATCACAGATGAGTCTCTAGAAGATGAAGACGTGGAAGCTCCACATACCTCACTACCATGATCCAGCAAGAAAACCTACAAAATCCGAATGTAGAAGTGAGGCCCATAATCCATAAATAGTGGAACAGGGGGACTAGGCACACTCAGAACCATCAATTCAAATAGAAAGATGCCCTACCGCTAGAGAGGAACGGATGATCCCATCCTACCTGCATTGAATAGAACCAACTCAATACAAGGAGAAGTATGCCCTTCATGCCAAAGAGACTGCATGGATGAAGAATCCATGAATGCCAAACTGGAGATGCCACACCTTTACCCTTATCTAGACATGATGGTACTTAATAAAAAGAGCCAAAAAACCTTGGGACTGAAATTGAAGCTGCCTAGGGATGAGAGTCTCCCACTCGAGCCTTGTGACAAACCTACATATAATGGCCCGAGAGAAGGAAAAAGGAACGTAAATGGGGAAATACTAGATAAACCAAGGGATGATGACGATCTGGCATTCCTTCAATCCTAATGACCATGTGACCATGCAGCTATTGAGAAATGATCATATCCACATAGATCCTCACTATATAGGCCTCTTCCAAGATGAGCGTCCTCTCATCCACACAATAAAAAACACCCAAAGAGTCCCCAATAACTAACAGGATTCCCTCATAAATCTGTAGGAGGGGAAGCCCTTCTATGGAAACCCAAACCGCTGCTCTGGAACTTTAAAGACTAGAATGTTAATCCATTGACAAACAAGACAGAGAGAACCTCCATCAACCCACAAACCGCGATCTCCTGCACCAAGCTTTTACGAAACCATCCCTAGAAGCCAATATGATGCAGAATGATTTTAGATCTAAGATTGACATAGTAGTCGGCAGATCCTAGCCCCAATGACGAACGCAAACCTAGAACACCGCAAGAGGGGGATTATTGAAACTGAAGCTCACAGATTATAGACATTTTTGAGCCTTTAATATTGAGTAATAATACACTAATGAATAATAAATATTAGTTTGAAATAATTTCTAAATTAGGAAACACATTTATAAATGATAATAAAATTTTCATTATAAACCATGAAATTTACTTCCTCTCCATACTATTTAACTCCACTTAAAACCATACACATATGAGAGAACCTTATCCCATACCTCAAATTATAATTTATAATCATTTTCCTCTTCTATTGAAGTTCAATGTTTTAAAATTGATTTTAGGTTTAATTTAAGTTCATTCAAATTATATGTCCTAGAAACCATGTTTTCCCAACATATTGAGAGATTAAAATTAGATAAATTGGAAAAAATTCCAACAATGGATAACATGATTGGCCATATTAAAATGAACAAGATAGATAATGATTTTTTTATTCATTAGAATAAAAATTTACTATGACAATTAAAGGATTCCCCCCCACATAAAACATGTTCTTTAACTATAATTATGATGTAAAGAATCATAATGAATATTATTAAATATCATTTCCAAATATTTCTTTGATTCTAATTATCATAACTACTATAGAAAAAATGGGATGCAATATGAGTAATTTAATGAATTATTATCACATGTTTCTTTTATATATTATTATTAGGTTGTGGGATTTTTAGAATTAATACGCTACTAGAAAAAACCCCATCCAAAAATAGTAAGAGAATTTAAGGTAAATTATACAAAATCTGCTGTTCTAGAAATAATGATAGATTATGAAAAAAATTCCACATGAAACAAAAAAACAAAAAAACAATATTATATCATACCCAAAAAATGATCATGTATAGTGGTTAGGTATATGTTTGTCCAATGAAAATAAATTTACCATGACAAGGAAGGCTATCCATGGTTTTTTTATTTTTAGTAAATATTTTATATCAAATAAATATCTCTCACTCAGTTGTGTGTTGTTACATTTCTCTAATCCATTATTATGATATGCTTAATTTCCTTGAACTATCACTTTTTTGAGGTCTCAGCCTAATGATAATGAATGAATGATTTAAATGTTTATATGTACATTCTCTATAGGTACATGATTAAAAGGTGTCAAATGATGGTTTTAGTTTAAAATGATTCATCTAACTCTACCTAGCTAACTAATTGAAGGATCTATCATCCATGACGTAAATGGTTGTGTCAATAGTTAACCGATCATTATATTCATCTATCTCAATAAGGATATCCACATACTTTTACATGTAATAGTATGTTGAATATATATTAAAATATACTACATGATATAGAAAAGTGACTATGATCTCCAGTGACTATGTGTCTACTAAATTAATAGAAAGACAAAGGAAATCAATTGTTCATGTATAAGGTCAATCAAGATACCATATGAATGTAGATAAAATGGGTGTGGATGAAAACATTAAATAAAAAATTTTATTTGATCTTCTTGGACATTAAAATCATTATGCTTGAGATTATTTGGATCGACAACCTTAACTCAGACCATAGTTTCTATTTACATTAATCTTAACCTATATATTACTAATGTTACTATATTTCACAATTTGTATGGAAATTAACTAGAAAAATCTAAGATTATAATGCAATATAAAATTGTGTAATTCATTTATAGCTAATTAAATAAATATCCTTCGATATTCAAAGTTTTCATTATTTTATCTTTTTTTTCACTTTTAATACATCACATCTAGTTCAAAATCACACAATATTATATTTTGGGATCATAAATATGAATAATAATAAACGAATTTTGAAATATATAAAAAAATTGCTCCAATAATACAAAAATCTAATCCAATAAATAAATTTAACATACATTGTATTTTTTTAATCGGAAAAGTATAAAAATAATGTCATATAATGCATTAAATATAAGTTTCTTTCAAATTTATTTTTTTATAACTGGTTGTAAATGAATATAAATTTTAAAAAATTTATAAAAAATTTTATATATGAATTTCATGCTAGGATTATAATGATTTTTTTATTTTTCTTTTAAAATACTGATTTCTTATCGAATAGTGAAAAATACAAATTTCATAAATCAAATTCTAGTTTTATGACATTATAATGGTAGTTGGATAAATTTTATTTTTATGAAATATTTTTATATAATATATATATATTTCTTAACTGATAAAATTTATATGAAAATATAGTGATATATATATATATAGACTATTTTGATCTTGAAAATCTATGTAATGTTTTTCTTCTAATAAAAATAGATTTTAGTTCATCTCTATTAATGAATAATTTAAAAGGTACCATTCAATTTTCCTTTTTTCTAAAAAAATAACATTTTTTTATTTAACATAATCTAATTTATTCCATATTAATCAATACTATACTTTATTATACATTAAAAAAATATTTTGGTTTAAAAAAAACATGTCTGAAACAAAATGGGATTTTTTTGAATACATATTATAATTAGATTCTATCAATTATTGATATTTAATTATAATAAACGGTTCACATATTTGGAATAATAATAATTAATATTTGGTAATATGTTCAATTTTTTTTCAAAATGAATTGTAAATGTGGTAAATATTTATCCCCTCAGTTGAAGGTAACATGAGTTTAAAGGTTTAAAAATATAGGGATAAGGCTTCAATAAAAAGATAAACACGCATTCATAAACCAAATTTGATGGTTTTATTTATAATTTAACCTTATCGATATCAATTATATGAGAATTTGGATTCACCTACACTAGAGAATGAAATTATATTATTTATATCTATTATGTAATTCCATGTGTATCCCTCCCTTCACTTATAATATGAAACCTATTCTTCACCCTAATTCACCAAAATTCAATCATGAATCTCAAAAAAACCGTACCAAAAATATTTTTTAACTTCTCTAACATAGTTATTGATCTCCTGGTCTTAATATAAGATCATCCAAAACGAGGATTACGTTGCAATCCAATGGAGTTCTCTCAGAGAAGACGTAATTATCTTACATGATTCATCCAAATTTTATTTCTTATTTTACTTCTGATTAACATATTTCACCTATCCTAACATAATTTCATGTGTGTCACCATTATACTGAAATTTTATAATGATTATTTAATAAAAATTTCAACCTCCTTTATGTACTATGAAAAAAATCCTGCATACGTACAACCTACCATCTCTATGAATCGACATAAGTATTCCTACATCATTTCATTATCTAAACACTTATATATGTGGAATTCAGGAATATATATTGTAATTATATCAAAATTATGATTTTGGAAATATAATATATCATCTACTTTCTTACCCAGTAATGTTTTGTAAAATTATAACATCGCTCATGCGTATGTGTGAATTGCCAACTCAATGAAGATATTTAATTCATTTTTTATCGACATCATGAATGGAAGATTCTAAAATTTTTATATGAGTAAAAAATGTTATAATTAAATTATTAATTTTTTTAGATAATAATAATATTTCATAAAATATTTTACTATGAACAATATAATTATGTAATTTTATAAAATTTAACTGAAAAATATTAAATGGTCAACATAAATAATAAATAGTCAATGAATTAATTTAAAATGATTATAAAAGGAACATAAAAATGAAATAAATGTAAACATTTATCTTAAGAAAGTAATTAATAAATTTAAATTAATTATATAGGAGGATCATACACATTCAACTAAGTGGAGACCCACTAAAAGGGTAATTTTGACTCATTTCCACTTTAATCGGCCATGTCTCTATTATGCACAAAATTTCAGTTATAAAGTTTATATACAACCCTTAAGATAAAATATCACCAATTAAACATTACCCAATATATTTGAAATTTAAATTTTTGTTTACAGTTTTAATGATTTTTATTCAATTTTTATTAATTCCCTAAGGGATTTAGGTCATAATTTTATTTTATTCAAGATTTTTTAGGTTCATATTTACACTAGGAACATTATATAATCATAACCACTTAAACATAATATTGTTTATTATCATATGGTTATTTTTAGTATCCAAATTCTAAAATTCAATTTCTTCTATTTTTTTATCAAGAATCTATATGTAAGTTACCTGTAAGGGATTTTTAATTAATAATCTGATTTTAATGTTTTCCTCCAAATATTTTACTTCAATATCAATATTATTTTAAATGATTTCAAGAATATTCTAATTAAAACTCTAATTATAATTTAAATTAATTTTATACCATATTTTAAAAATATTAAAATGTTTTAAAAGAAATATTATTTTCATATTTCTAAAGGTGTTATTTTTCTACATTTCAAAAAATTTGATTTGAATGGTTGTTTTAATGTTGATGACCTGAACATAATTTCCCACTGTCATGAAAATTCATCAAATTGAAAATATCTTTTAATTTTTTCATTTTTATATTCAAATAAAATATTTTTCACAATATTTTGTGAGTTTTTATTAAAAATTTAATCAAAAGAAAAAGTTACTATTTTATTACAGGAATAAAAGGAATTTAGAAGTGTGATTGATAACTCTATACATACCCAAAGTTACAAGGGATTTTTTTCTTACTATTCATCTTCTATTTTATTTTATAAGGGATTAGTTTAATATAAAACTAATATTTATGATGAATCAATGGTCATCTATCACCCATTACTGATGATGGATTATACCTTATTTTTATATCATTCACTTTCTTAAGATCGTGTTCCCTACCACTCTCCATTATTCAGTGGATAATATTATTCGTTTATATCCATATTTATAATTATATGGATATATTTAGTATCATTTATATTACTTTTATTATTTTTAAACTGTATACTACTTTTATCTAAGGCATCAATTTAAGTAATCATTTTTTAAATTATTTTTCATTAAATGGGGAAATATTTATATTTCTTATTCTTGATTCAATATATATAATTAATGATTTATAAAGAAATTTTTGTGATGAATTTTATTTTTCATTTAATATATGTGAAATCAATAGGACATTAATTTGATGGGTGAGACTTGATTATAGCCATCCTATCTATTAATTGGATGGTCTTTTGTGATAAAAAATAGGCATTCCATATTAGATGGGTATGAAGTTTATACCCACACATTTATTAAGAGTGATTTAATAGATGAGACCTTGATGGAATAATTTAATATAACCTAGAAATGGAATTTATAAAATGTTTATGAATGTATGTATTTATGAATTTCCTTTATTGGGAATTAAGTCTCAATTAAAAATTCAATTGTTTTTTTAAAATTTTTCAAAATAGTAAAATGAATTAATGTTATTTGTTGAATATTTTGTGGTTTAATTATCCACTATTACATATTTATCATGCCTTACTCATGATATCATCGACTCTTCATAACCCTTATTGAGCATCTCTGATCACCCTTTGTTTTTTTCTTGTTCTACATGATATAATGATAGATATTTTGAATGATATCACTGATAGAATATAGTTTTTATACTACATTCATATATTTTCAATGTATTAAAAAAATTATATCCCTTTTCTTAAAAGACTACTAAACTAATTGATCATCTATGATGAGAATAATTATATCTTTTACCAATATATTAATGTATGAATTATATCTAGATTACTGAAATTAGTGTTGTTATGGTTGGTATTAAAGGAATCTTAGTTACACCCTCAAAAAAGAAATTTTAATATAGAATAGCTATTATGATTATTATGATACACCCCTATAATTTATAATAATGTTATATTTATTTATTATTACATTTATTAGTATTATTGAAGAATTTGGGATGAATAAGTGATTGATATTTATTTTTATCTTCCTTGAGGAAGGAAGGGAATCAACACTTGGGGTTATTACAACAGTTACCCTGGTGAGAAAGTAAATACAATGAGTGTTGGTTCTGTACTAAAAATGGACATAATAGGGAATGTGTCTCAGGTTATGATTGATATCATTATAGATTTGAATTAACTATAAAGTAGATAATATATAATGAAGGATATAATGATCATTCCTAGCCAACTATCTCGACTAAAGATAAGCAAACAGAACCTAAAAAACATCTTATAAGAATATAAAAGTGGTGTTTCATGAATATTCTTGTGGAAAAGTCCATGGAAGGAAAAATATTTGTTATTACATGTGTCATGAATGTGATAATAAGCTCTCAGGTAAATTTTTATATGCATTGAAGTTTTTCATAAGTGTGAACAGAATTCTATAATGATCATAATTATAGATAAAAGAAAAAATCTAATAATGTCATATGATTTAACTATAAATAGGTGGGAAATTATGAAAACCAATTCTACAAGCAGAAACTAATTCAAAAATAATTTTGTTTTTTTATTAATGATATCTTCAGATACAATACATATTATAAAGAGTATGAGGGTCAATTGAGAATCACTCTTAAAAAAATTTAGTGGTAATAGAGATATATGTTAATTTTTAGTATATGTAAACATATATTTAAGGATGTTTGTTTTTATGAAAATTTGTTCTATATAGATGGAATGTCTATTTATATTACTCAGATAATAGGATATAAATTAATAGGCTTTGCCGATGAATGTAACCATTAAAAAATATAATTTATGTTATTTGTGGTGAAACTAAAGAATATGTGGTTATTGTGGGGGGATATTTATCATTTTTAATTTGTTATATAGATTGGAATAAAAAATGAATGGATTGATTGAATAATATTGCATTTTATAGAAAATTTTAAAAATTCCTATTTAAAAAACATAAATTTAATTGTATCAATCATCCTAAGAAGTAATTTTTTATGAACATGTTATATTTTTAGATATATTTAGTTAATATTTTATATATGGAGTTTAAGGTTAATAAATTATATTACAAGGTAATATATAGTGATGTTAAGTTTATTTTGATATAATTTATTAGGGAAAATTATATTTTGGTATATATAATTAAGGATTATATATATTTTAATTATAAATGAAAGATTGGGGATAAAAAATAGTTTATTTTGGATGAATACGTTATCAAAAAATTCTTAATTTTTCAAATTTAAAAAACAGTATTTTAGGAGCTTTACATTGATATTTGGTTACTATTAATTCTTTTAAGATTAATTTTTATAAAAGCTTATTCATATTGGTTGTTATTTTATCTTGTTGTAACCATTCAAGTTTAATATATAAGGAATGCAGATTTATAATTTTTGGGATTATAAAGTCAATTTTTGGGATTTATTAATAAAAAATTCATTATACACCTAATAATGTGCATAAATATATGAAATCATTCTTTCAGAATATGAGGAAATTAACTATGTAAATTTATCATATTTTCTATCCCAATGGTAAATGAATTTCTCAAAAAGAAGAAAACTTACGATAACTATATCAAGTATTATGATGAATGTTAAACACATATACAAAGGCATGTTTTCTAAAACTAATTTTCTAGTATGTTTCTTGTAGAAGATCATTTATAATAAGTATTCAGGACATAACCAAGAAATTAATTTTAATGGTAGAATTTATTTCTGATTCTATAACGCTTCAGTTATGAAAAGTTGTATTAAAATCATGAGGAAACAATTACTCTAAGAATGAGATAATTTAATAACCGAATATTTTATTTTATATTATATTTTAAATGGAAATTATGTTCCATAAAATTCACCACCCACAACCCTTAGCATAAACCGAACATAAAATAATATTATTTAAGTATGGTTTTCATAAACTAGCCATATGTTTGGAAGGTATGAATATTAATAACTTAATTATGATATATATATATATATATTCATTAATACAAATTAATAAATCAATAACTTGGTTTACAATTCATCGAATTCTTGATACTTTGTATCGAATAATATCAAATCCAATTTTTGTTTCAATAATATATTTTATTCCAAATAAATTTCTATTAAATTTTATTTGTTGATATTAAAGTAAATTTTTCAAAATTATAAAAAAAAATTATTAATAAATTATTAATTTTTTAAAATTAATATTTCAAAATAATATTATATTGAATTTTTAATATTTTTATAAAAAGAGGGATTTTTGAGTGAATAGTGAAAAATACTTATTTTATAAAAACTATCATTTCTATGAAATTATAATGGAATTATAATGAAATTATAATGAAATTATAATTAAAATATAATTACATGATTGTTTATGAAACAACACTTCAAGAAAAAATAATTATTTATGAAGTAATATAATTAATATAAAAATATTATATTAAACATATGAATATTTTCTTAATGTTTTTGAAATATATGTTATATTTTGGTTCAAATAAAAACAGTGATTTTTTTATCAATCTTAATAATTTATTTAAAATGAACCTTTTGCTTTTTTAGTTTAAAGGAAAAATATTTATCTTTTTTAATCTGTATTATAATTTATACTTATGTAAAATCATATTTATTCTAAAAAAACATGTTTCTAAAATAGATTTTAGTGCTTTTTATGAACCTATATTAATAGTAATTTATATCACTTCTCGGAAATTTATTATCTAAAATATATTCCAAATTTTAAATTATGATATAAATTTACAAATTATTGTTTCATAATAAATAATAACCACTGTAACTTTTTATCCCAAACGTTAATGGAAAAATGGGATAGAATGGTTTGAAATAATGGGATAAGGCTTCATCAAAACATATAAAAAATTATCAAATTTATTTGTATGGTTATTTTTCTACCATATAATTATCAACTTCAAATATAGGAGTATTATGTTCTAATTTCACCCAAAAAATGTATTAATATTATATGACTTTTATATGTAATTTGAAGTGTATCCCTCCCATAACTTATAAAAGGCAATCCATTGTCCAATATAATTCACAAAATGGAGCCCTATATCTCAAATAATCTATAAAAAATCATTTAATATTCATTCCCATAATTATTGGTCACCATTTCTTATACTATTACAGTCCATAGGAGGCAATAGGTATAATTCAAATGTGGTATCTTGAAGAAGATGTTCTAGTCTTACAAAATTCATTTAAATATAATTTCTTATTATAATTCCTATAAATATATTGTACCCTTCCTATCATAGTTAATAAGGTATAAATATGTATTGAAATTTTAATATTTATTATTGCACAACCATTTTACACCTCCTTTATTTCGTTTGGGAATAAACATCTCTCATGAATACGTACAACATAACATGTCCATGTAACAATGAAATTAATTTTTCATCACCACTAAACATTGATGGATAAAAAGGTGTAATTAATAAATTTATATGATATTTATTAAATATTTTTTATTTTTATAAATGCTATATCATCAACCTTAATACAGATCCATTCTTTTTAAAATGATAATGTCACTCGTACGTACGTGTGGACTACCTCATCTATGAGGCGATGTGATTATTTATTATTTTAAAACCATGAATGGATTATTATGAAATATTATATAATTAAAAAAAGTTATATTCATGACATGATTAACATTTTTTAGGTGATGGGATCATTTCAACACACCATTTACAATAAGCAATATAGCAAAGTAATTGTTGTGAAATTAACCAAACAATATTAATTAATTCATATAAGAAACAACTATTCATTTAATGTATTTGCTATTATTTCAAAAGGATCCTGTAAATAGAATATAAATGAAAATTTTTCTTGATAAATTATTAAATAAATTTAAATTATTTATACAATAGGATCGATCAAGTATGACTAAAATGATATCTAAGGTTAGGCTAATTTGTCTCATTTCTATTTCAATGATAAATGATAATATTTTTCACCTAATATCATTTGTATGGTGTATATAATAACCATTTGATATAATATATTATTAATTCCTCTATATTGTTTTCATTTAATGTTTCAATTCATGTTTAATCTTTTAAGGGGTTTTGATTCAAATGTTACTAAATCCATATAGGATTTCTGTTACCATTTCATTTTATTTTAGGATTATTTATGTTTATATTTACATTGAGAATATTATATGATACTATCCTCTTAAAATTAATCCATTTTATAAGTCTCTTGTAATTTTTGAGGTTTACATGTTTATATAAAATTTTTTATATCGTTTTATGGAGAATAAATAACAATGTTCTATGTAAGGGACATTTATTTAAAAATCATGTTTTAAAGACATCCATCCAACTATTTATCTTACATGTTTAGGATATTTTAAATATTTCACATAATATAATAATATAGATATAAATTATTATTTTATATAAATTTAAACCATATTTTATGTTTTTTATAATGATTTAAAATCAATAATATTTTCATTCTAATTTTTTTTTGTAATTTCATATTTTTTACAAAAATATGAATGGTAATTTTCTCTTAATGTTTGCCATATGGATGAAATTTCACAATATTAGGAACACTACTATTTTTGAAAAATCCATAAGATTTTCCCATTGTTATTTTTAATTAAAATAATATTTGTCAAGGTTTTTTGGAATTTTTTTCAAATGATATTAAAATCAAATTTTATTGTTTTGTTAATGGAATGAAATGAATTTTAAAAGATGTTAAATAACTTCATTAATTGATAAAGACATAATAAATATATTTTTAGTGTTTAGTTTTTATATTTTGTTATAAATTATCCAATTTATTATAACGCCATAATTTATGATGAGTCATTTGTCTGCAACAATCCTTTACAGATAATAGATTATTGCCTATTTTGAGATAATTAAATTTCTTGTGATTCTTTTCACAATCACTCTCTATTATTCATTAGAAGATATTTTTCTCCTTCATGACCAATTATTTAATAACATGGATGAGTTAATTATCATTTTTATAATTTTTTTATGTCCCAACCATGTACCATATCCATAAACTATATCATTTAAAAAATTCTTATTATCATAATTATTTCATTTTTTGCCAAAATATTTATTTTTTTATTAATTATTCAATATAAATAACTGATGATTTTTTGTAAATTTTTATAATCAATACTATTGATCGACCAATATGACTCAGATTTATAAGATATATATGCAATAAGTGGGTAATGGTTATAGATATCCCCTCATTTTATTGATAAGTGTCATGAGAAATAATAATAATAATGTCATATTTGATGGCTATCTAGTTTATACCTATCAATTTTGTATAAATTATGTCTTCATTGAGGCCTATATTTTATGATACATGATATATTGGTCGAGACATTTACGAAAAATTAATGAATATTCAAAAAAAATTCTTTGATTTATTGATAATTTAGTTTCCATTTTCCATGTGATTGTTATGTTCACATTATTAATTATTTTTCATTGAACTAAGGATGTTGATTGATGTAGAAACTACATAGGAATAAATAAAACTATGGATATAACCCTGAATATTTCAAAATGACAATGCAATTTTCAAAGAAATCAATGTAAATCGAAACCCGCCAAAGGGAATCATGACATATCTGTGTGACCGACTTGTGTGATAGCTCGGCCCAACATACCTACACGAAAGTATAATTTCTGTACCCCTATGTGACATACATGCGCAAAGTATTTTCAGGGTGGACCTGCGTGGACAACATCCCTATAACCAGGTCCCCTCTATACCTATAAATATGACCCTTGGGCTCCACATTTCAATGACTGAAAATGTGGAAAGACTCCCTAAAGCTTACATTGTGTATTTCTTTTGGCCAGATCTCTCAAATTGTATCAGGTGTCTCTCTAATGTATGAGAGAAGACATAATTAAATTGGATAAGCATTTTTTGAAAGTATTTCACAATTTTACACAGTTTTGGTTCCCCAATATGAATTTTATTCTTTAGTCATCATAGAAACATGTGGGACACACCTGCGCGATACAGCTGCGTGGCGTAGAAACACGGGGTACCAACATGACACACATGCATGAGGTACCAACATGAAAGATCTTGGTATAAATCCTATATACCAACAAAAGTACCCTCTTAAAATCTATTCATTCCAGGGTATCTCCATCCGTGGTTTCCTTATCTGAAAGGGACTACAATGAAGCCTCCATAAAATCCTCCTGACTTATCAAACCTTTGGGAAAGGCCAATCAGTGTGTCTACTATTTGGGGGTATATATCCATAGTCAGAGGTTTCCCACATTTTATTCACAATGAGTAAAAGATTCATGGTTCTTTTGTGGGTTTTTATATCAGTAGTCCCATGGACCATTCTCCTAGGAATAGTGATGGGACGTTCCTAGTTTGAAGGATTAGTGTTTGGGGTCTCTCCTCCTCTGTTTGTCTATAAAACTGTAAACATAGATCTCTAGTAGGGAAAGTATAGTTCACACTTTATTTTCCAAACAAGAAAAAGATAAGACTCCCTCCCCTACCATGATCAATTTTACAGCTTCCATCCTAGTGTAATCCCCTAACCTTCATCTTTTCATAATTTCATTAGGACCCTTGTCCAATTTAAATTGTATAGATGGAGGGATCATCGCCTCTCACTCTTCCTAGGTCACCTCTAACTCAATATTATAGCTGTCAGAGGCTCGCCTCCTCCACTAGTGGAGGATGAGAAGTGTATGTGTCATTTTTGAATCATTCACATCCACATGTTTCTAAAACTGAGAATGCATAATGTTAGATTATAGATTCGTGATGATTGAAACATGTGAACAAACACTCACAAAGAAGGAACTATGATAACTCTGATTCTTATTAAAACCATGATACATATGAATCCCTTTCAAGGACTGATATCTATGGATATCCTCTTCAAGAATCCAACCCAAATTCCCATAATCTGGGAATCATCCATACTAATAAGAACAAAATTAAACTCCCCAAGAAATCAATTATTCCTACTAGGTTGTAAGCCCAAACTCATTTCTCTCAAAAAACTATACTCTATAATGAGATTTATCTAACTACATGGTATTTCAATACCATCCACAAGGGATATGTATTAATCCTCCTTGAAGAACAAACCCATCAATTAAAATCCACCATATTCTCCTTCGTCCATATTCCCAAAAGGGTCTAATCATAATTGGAAGCTAATATCTTTTCCATGTTCCTTGGTGTGCCTTATAGCATAAGTCCCACACGAAAAATTTACTAAGAACATTTCACTTTGATTTCATTACTAGATGACGTTAAACTATATGGTTAGGTCTTCATAACATGAACTTAAAAATTATGATGTGTCCTATTAAGCAGGACCTAACTATGAGGGTTCTGATTACATTTACAAGAATACGTAGGTAACCCATTTCATGGGTAATATCCCAATATAAAAAGAAACCCTCATCTCCCTAGATGACAATAAAATTAAGAGTTCCCCACTGAGTGGCTTGAAAACTAGTATAATCCTAAATATGATTAATAGGATTATTAAATAATATATGAAAGGATACCATTAAAGGAGAATCTCAAATACATATATATATATATATCTACATTAACAATGAACCTTGAATAGAAACTGGTAATTCATAATTTTACACCTGATAATAAGTTATTGAAAATTCCAAGGGAAAATTATGTCATTCATGGAGAATTAATAATGATTCATCAAAATATCTTAAATTTATAAATAGAGATCCAAAGTAGACAATAATTTCCCCCAAAAGGATGGGATGATTCGGACCTCCCATCCTCTCGACCAATGCATGTTCCAAAGTATCATAATGTTCAAACATAACAAATTCTTGCCTTTGTAAAGCATGTCCCTTTTGGATAAAGAACTATTTCGTGTTTCCATTTATATGAATAAATCCACTGGAAACCACTTGGAAGTAATGATTCGTAAAATTAGTACACACGTTTTAGGGTACTAATGAATAGAAATGGTGAACCCAACAAAAATCCATAAACATATTAATAATGATACTGACCTGTGAGGCCTCTATCAATTGATAATGGAATGCCAGACAGAGGAATCAATCAGGAATCTATCCATATATAACATGTCTCAAAAATGAAGATTATTATTGTTATCAGTTTTCTGTAGAACTCCCTTTAGTTAAAAATGTATTTCTTCATGAAGACATCATTGACTATCCTGACTGCTGCCCAAGATGGACCCTCATCTATAGGAATGAAGTCATTTCCCATCCACTGTCATCAATGCTGGGTCTCTAATCTGATCGTAACGGAGTACCGTCAACAATGTACAATACCGATATTTGTGGCTTCCCAACAGGACTTCCAAGTCAATAATAACCCTCGATCATCTGGCCAATGAAAACTGATAAACATGAAGCAGACGGTTCCATCCACTATTTTCAACCATTTCAGGCCATTATCCCCAGAACACATCAACCAGTCCATCAAATTCTATTGGCGGTTAGATAAAGAGGTCACTTAGGGCCTCAATTGAAGGATATAGGGATTCTTCATGAGGACTCTAACCAATATTCTCCACCAATATAACTGAGTGATAGTGAACCCCAAACATGTTGTGGGTGTTTCCTGTCGACATTCGTCAAAGGCCTCTCCATCCCAGACAAAGAAAGAAGAACTGCCAGGGACAACGTTTGGTCAATACAGAGTTGGTTCTTACCTATTCCCCCTCCACATAAGTCCATCAACCTAACATTATTGAAATAAATGAACATGAACATCAACATGTCAATCCTAATTTTTATTTCCAACATACTTGTCTGGAAAAAACCCATCAATCCCACCAGATAAAACCAGTGGAGTAATCTGATTAGGAAAACACACCTACTAATAATTTATCATACAATAAGAATGCTATTGTGACATCATTTAATGAATACTGCCAATCCAATATTGTGGTAACTAGTAAACATAAATATACACCAACTTAAAATCCACAATTCTGCCAGCAGTCTCATCTGCTAGTATCAAAGGATTTCCATCAACTATACATGAAGAGAAATAGCCAACAGGAACATACACATGCCACTAATAATCAAGACGACAAACAATCTCATTTGGTAGCAGGATGTGAAGTCATTTGGAAAGCTCTGACGACAAATTTGTGGAAGACCCAACTCTCTTCCACAATTCATGAGTACATTCAATGCCCATTGAAAAGAATAGGAGAACAAGAACAGGCACATACACCTACTCTATATATGGAATGGACGTATATTATTGTTCCAACCAATGATGTCACAAAGCATATCATATCAAAGGTGAATGGTCTGACACAAATTCCTTCTCATATTCTAGAAGCATGCCAGGATATTAAAACAACTACTTCAGTAGTACTAGGGGAACAAAGACATAAATCCATCCCCACACATGGGATGACACATCAGCCTACCATCCCAGAGCAGATACACACAACTTTTCCATTCTAGAAGGGTCATGGGGATTAATCTGCCATATAATATAGGAACATGATCGGGAACATACCCCCTTTCCAATTGGAAGTAATCAGAGAATTTTTGTGACAAATCCAAAGAAATCACATAAACCATTCCATGATAAAACCTTATCTCATAATGTTTCCCCAACGTAGTTTAAGATAACATCCAAGAAGAATTCTTGTCCACTACTGTTTGAAAATCAAGAGTCAAACTGCAATTTGGCTCCTCATAATGATGGAGTTCTTGAGGATCCTAAACATTTATCTATTGCACCTAAAGATCCTATCATCTATTTACCATATTATGGGATTATTTGTAGTAATTATGAAGATCTTCATTGGAAACATTATCATAATGTCTTGCATAATTAAAATATTGTCAATCCAAAGAGACTATATTTTAATTAGAGTCACGAAAACACTATGTGTGTCCAGAAAACCAATGAGAGACAAGATTTATCTCATTCAGTAATCCACCATGGTGGTCCTCCCCATGATGGAATTAACTAAGAAAGACCTCTTTGAATAAGTATTTCGTAGTGTCAAGATAATTATATAATTGATAATGTAACGATGAGAAAACACTACTATCTCGAGGCACTTGAAAACACAAATTCAGGCATGTATAATGCCTTTTCATTGATGGGTGAACCACTTTCTCAACCAAAAGACATATTAAGTAAATAGTCATTCTATGAACCTCCCTTGGGTCATTTCTATTATAATATATAGAATCCACTTTGGCCAGACGAAGTGAAGAAACCTCAAGAGAAAGATGATAAAGTCATTGTTAAACTGGGTAAGACAATTTTCTAAAGAAGAAATACAAATTATGTTCTTTCCTTTGGAAAATACTCAGTATAACATTCCAAAATTGACGGAAGAAGATAACATTCTTGATAAATTCCTCAAAATAATGAAAACTCTTCATCATTTGAAAACCAATGTATTACCTTATTATGAATATCAAAATCTGGTAATTGTAATAGAAGGGTTGGAATGCCAAACTGACTTGGAATCTCTCTCCCTTTCCCAACATCCAAAGGTTGTAAAACAGCAAAGAAACCTTAAACAAGAAAGCCTCAATGCTATAAATAGGCTACAACTGTTATATTTTGATTCCCCATCTGGTGTTTGTAACAGAGGTTGGGGTGCACCTCAAGAATTGCATTTTACTACACGTTTGAATCAATAATGACCGTCAAAAGTGGTCTCAAGCAATGCAATTGCCCAGATTCGGCCACAATTAACATGTTTTGTATGTAATCAACTGTATTACCATAAACATGCCTCAAACTTATCTCATTAGAGTCAGGCCCAATGAAAATAATTGGTTGTGTTAAGTTTGCATCATGCATCTTAGAATCTTGTGTAGTCCTCCGGCTTAGAGGATGTCAGCCATCAGATAACAAAAATGTCTAAAATACAACAATGGACTTCCGAAATAGATAATTTGTGTTGTATTTGGATAATTCATGCAGCTAATATCTAAAACAATATTTATAAAATCAAAAGAGTAGTAGTGAGAATATCATCAATAACAGTTCATGAACCACCCCAGCATATGGGGATGGGTGCTCGTTTAATTAATCCTTCATGTTCATTAAACAAAAATCAAAGGATTTAATTAGAAGAATATGAATAGACCCAGGATACAGAGTTGGGGTATTTTTCACATCTACAATCCCCTCCTCAACAGAAGTCATTTTTCACCCGATTATAGAAGAAGATACAATGAAACTGGACAACTGAACTATTCAAGGATTTCCATTGGGTTACCATATGTCAAAATTATCCTAATATTCTATCAAATAGTAGAGAAGAGTCTCATGGGAGATACCAAGGGAGGCAATCTTACAAATATTCTGACAGAATTCTGTCAATGCATTATTCTACATTAAATGTAATTAACACTATTACAGAAGATCCTCTAGAAAATGAGTCTAGTCTAGAAGACTCATAATATTATGTTCTTATCCATAATGTGGTACACACAGATGTAAATAAATATGGTCTGCGTACCCATAATCAGAGGCTTAACCAAAATCTAGGTATGCCTTCAGAAAACCAACTATGACCCCTCTTAAAGGGATATAACAATGAGAAAGGTAAATGTCAGATTAAATCTCACATTTCCACCGGAGAAGGTCAATATATTTTGCATGCAGAGATATATTTAAAGTAAGGGGAGGATATGAAAGAGTTTAAAAGACTCAATAAAGAGTTACTTAAAAGCATCATTTCTACTATATGTACACCACAAGAAGATCCTCAACTTGCACATCTTTTATGATCTCCTCAGCAAAGAGAAATTTTTGTAACTATAGATGTGGATAATAAATTCCATTCATTTGGTAAAAAACCATGGCAATATCATACACATCCTGATAAGAATGTTCCCATGGATTCTCCATGGAAAATACCAGAACCAGTGGTTTTTCCGATCATTGCACAAGCTCATGCTCCAATTTTTGTACATTCAATGTTTTTAGCTCATCCGGATCTTCGCCAAATTCTTATGAACAATGTTGAGGCGTTAACGACTCGATTGGAAGCTGTGGAAGAATGAAATGCACAAGTTCTGCTAGAAATGAAATCTTACCCTGAATGGGTGGACATGATTCCTCTTCTTCAAAATATTGTGAATACCATGTTTATAATATTTTATGGTTTAGGAGATCCGGAACAAAAAGTTAAGAATTTCATTTCTCATTGTGATCCCATGATGGGAACTCATCAAAAACAAGAATAAGTAATACTTAGGTGTTTTGTCCAGTCATTACCAGAACCGGATTTTGTTTTGTATACAAGTTTGCAATCTCGATCAATTACAGGATGAGAAGATCTACATCAGAAATTTCTTCTTCAATTCATCTCAACATTACTGAATATATTAGTTTTTTTACCATTAAAATTATAAACAACGGTATAATTAAAGAGTTTTATATTTCATTTCTTGATAAGATGGATTAATGTATTCCTTATTTTTGGCACTCCCTCAAGAGGATTTTCTTCCAATTGGTGTGGAAAATCTATGTGATGAATTACGCACACCTCTGATCCATGTAAAATGCACAACAGGGTTTCTAGACCTTACTTAAATTTCTCAATAGAAAGAAGATTATATTATAGAAACTATGGCTAAAACTCATGTAATTTTATTATCTCTAAGGAGTAGAATGGGGAATGAATATGAAGCTAATGTTACACTCATGAAAGCACCTATACCTGCTACCACTTCAATACCTTCATCATATAAAAAGGATCTGCATTTAGAGCATCATAAAAAATGACTTCCTCCTCATAATGATCAAAGAGATCAGAAGAAGAAATAGTATGATGAATTAAAATGCATTTTTTATTCCATCCGGAATGAAGAAGTTATCAGTTACTTCACCACTACTCAGGAAAAAAAATTTGTTAGGTTCCCAAGGTTGAGGAAACCAAACAAAGAAGGAGATTAAGATCATCAAAATTGTATTATCTTTCACCTGATGGTGGGGGATCCTATTCAGGAGTGTTTTTATTTCAAGTACATCCTATAAATAATGGTAGACTCTGGAAAAGTGAAATTGAATAGTTCGTTAGCTCAAGTAGCATGTGTTACTGGTACTGATCCTAAGGAAGAAGGCGAATGGCATGCAGGTATATGTAAAAATGTGCAGAAATATTATGATTGTATTATCAAGAAAGTGATCAACTGAACTTAAGACATTCTTGGAACATAGTTGAAACAATGGATTGTGTCTTCTGTGAATTCTTCCATGGTAAAACAACATTCATCTAAAGGTATATCCTCAATGAAACGAGTTGATCCGAAGGGCAAGGACTAGTCAGAAGAACACGAGTTTGTGTTAAGTGAAAATTTGTCCTTGACCCTGATAGATTTCATACCATCTGTTTCAAAACCATGGGCACCACCTCCATTAAATGGTACAACAAGAACCATCCTCTCAGGCATAATCTTAATCAGATGAATTATTGATCTTTGGTTCCGTCAATGTTATCCACATAACGGATCCTAATACCAATGGTGATTCTGATTATAATGATCCTGATTTCCTTTTATGTAATTGGGGAAACATAGTATGATGTGAAGATCGAGGATACATGGGAATATGTGGGTATTCTAGAAGCCACTATTTTAAATCTACACAAGCGTGAACCGTGTATGTGGCAAAATAACTCATGGAAGTGACCATCAGTGGGATCAACAAGAACAATGAGATTATTCCACGCAATACATGTTTGGTCCATATATGATTTTTTTGGAGGACTGAATTGAAGCCAAAATATCTTCTTCTTAGTAGGTAAATATACTTAATCAGTTTAATCTACCAAAGCCATGAGTATTTAGAGCTTCTTCTCTGACATATGGTACATCTTCATCAAACGCATCGACTTCCAAGGTACCTGAAAAACGATATCTCTATACTGGGAAAAAAAGTCCTTTGAACCAAAATTATGATATCTTGAAACAATTAACCCATGTAATGGACATGTTTTCAATTTTGGATGCCTTATGTCTGCAAAAAGATCTTCAATAAGCACTTATTGAAGCTTTGTTAAATCCTCTTGAGTTAGAAATGGAATATGTTGCTGCTAATGTTTAACCTATAGATATTGATCATGAAAAATGTCTTCCAGTCATATATTTTAAGGATTATGATAAAGACTATGTGGTACATGGGAATATTAGACCCATGTACCTATCTGTAATGGTTAACAATATAGACATCTGATGATCCTTCATTGATAATGGCTCCAGAGTCAGCCTCATTCATGTTCATACACTTCGACGACTGGCCCTGATTGAATATTACTTATCTCCTTCTACATTAATGATTCATGTAAATGAAATGAATGAGAAAGATATTTTGGGCGAGATTACACTCAGAACCTAGTTTGGAGATCTTTTATCTAATTTAGATTTCAGGGTTGTTCGTGACGACACAACCTTCAACATTTTTCATGGAAGGCCCTGGCTACATCAACATGTACCCAAACCTTTGTCATACCCCAAATGTATTAAGTAAAATTTCAATTGTTAATTTGGGACATTTTATGGTGAATAGGGGCCATTTAAAATGTGTGAATCTCAAACCCTTAAGGCATTATATTATCAAGAAAAGGGAATGAGGTCCATGAAAAAAGAGATAACCAGATATAATTCAATTAATGTAATGGAAAAAATCCAAAAATACTCATTAATACATTGGAGTACATATTATGTGTTACCGATCAATCGAACTAAAAGGGTAAACCCAAATCCAAGCACTTTTCCAATAACATATATATTGTAAATAGAATAAATTGATCCTGTTAGAATGAGATATATTATTGATTCACCATGTAGTTATGTATGATTAAATGAATATGTGTTTCTTTCAACTATGAAACTATAGCAAGCCTCTACTTAATCAATAATAATAGAAGAAGTATTAGCGATGCTAGAGGAAGAAAAATATGTTTGTTCCAAATCCATAATCTCAACTTTATTACCCAAGAAAGACCCTGCAACATCAGTAGGGTGAGAAATGGTGGCCCCTTTTTTAGGATGTTCAAATACGGACTCCTATCATAACTATGAATTTTTTTTGTCATCTATTATGCATGTAAACACACAAGAAATAACACATAATTTAGAAGTGGTGGACGTTCTTAGGGAAACTCTTCCAATATTTAAGGAATGAGTCTCTACCATTGTGGATGAGGTCATAGAAATAAATATGGGTACATAAGAAGATCCACACTCCACTTTAATTAGTGAGGACATTACTTATAAAAAGACAAATGTATATAACTCATTTTCTAAGGAACATTGAGATAAATTTTCTTGGAATTATATATAAAATATAGGTCTTAATCTCTATGTAGCCACTCATAATTTGGGTTTTCTAAAAGAATGCCACATATTTATGCAGGCACCAAGAAGAACACACCCAAATCATGATTCTAAAATTTTATGTAAATTTGATTGGCATAAAAAGCATAATGTTGTTAGGGAAGCTCAATATCCCAAATGGCTGGAAAAAAATTTCATTGTAGATATGAATAATGGTATATAATAATTTTCATGGATTTCATAGATCTTAACTGGAATTGTCCAAAATATTATTTTCCAGTTGCAATCACATTGAATTTAATTGATACAATTGCTGGCTATTAAGATCCTTCTTTCATGGATGTATAATCAATGTATTAAACAATCTGTATGGCCCCATATGATGAAGAATATATATCCATCATATCCTCTCAATGTGTGTTTTGATATTGGGTAATTTCCTTTGGATTAAAATACATGTGCAACATATCAACGTTCCATGAACCATTTCTTAAAAACCCATGTAGAGATATTTTTTAATGTTATTTTGTTGATTTTATGGAAAAATGAAAACAACATTCTATTTACTTGGCTGATCTGGATACCAAATTCCAAATATATCAACAAAACAGATTTTATATGAACCCCTTAAAATGTTTTTTCTAGGTAACCTCAGTAATGTTCCTTGGCTTCGTTGTATGCCATCATGGTATTGATGTAGATACTGCGAAAATAAGATCAATTCATGGCATGTCACCTCCTTAAATTTTTAAATAATTTAGAGGACTCCAAGGAAACTTAGACTATATTCGTCACATTATCTCTAGTTTTCCCAGTAATTGTTTTCCCTTCACCGGATTACCTATTATGGGAGTCCCCTATCAATGGACTGAATACTGCCAAGAATAATATGATACCCTTTTGAAATATCTCTTGGTTCTATAGGTATTAATTCCACATTAAAAAAAACCAATTATTCTCTATGTGACAACTTTAGAGTGATCCTTGGGTTCTATCCTTGAACAAAATAATGATGCTGGGAATGATAACGACCCTTACTACCATGTTGAACAATGATTGATGCCGATAATCAAAATTCAATTATTGAAAAGTGCTATCTGGGATTAATATTTTCAGTTCATAAATTGAGCAATGACCTAAAACATCATGAAGTCCAATCGATATATCTCAGTAAGATACTCAAATTTATCCTCAGTCGGCATATGCTTATAGGATGTCTGGAACAATAGAATGTTTTTTTTCAATAGTTTGACATCTATTTTGGGCCCCAGAATGAAATAAAAGGTCGTTTTTTGGCTGAAATATTTGTTGAACATCAATATATTGAAGATACATAATTAAATACTGAACTTCCTAGAGGATAGTTCATCTCTGTTAATGATAATCCCCAAATAAGGGAAATTTACTTTGATGTTGCCTCCAAATGTATAACAAGGTATTAAATGGAAAACCCTAAACTCAACAATGTTGGGTTAGTAATTATCCTTATCTCCCAAAAAATGGAAGTATTTTATTAAATCTTCTTATTATCAGAAGTCGGTACCATAAATGAAGAAGAATAGCATGCTATCATTTAAGGCTTGGAATTGGAACTTTAGGTGCATGTGATTCGCATCAAAGTAAAAGGTGATTCAGAATTGGTAATAAAATTGATCAATGGGGAATAATCTATCATAAAAGAAGATTCATTCCCTCGGTGTGATAACTTTTGTGGGTTAATGGATGAATTTTCCTCAGATATGACATTTTCTTATGTCCCGCAATCAAAAAATTCCCATGTTGATGCACTTTTTAATGTAGCTACAGCCTTTGAAGGTCTATATCAGGATGAGACAATCATCAGCAATTCTCATCATCATATGGTCTTGCCTTTTTTTCAAAAAATGAATTGAATAATTTAACGAAATTATCTCTATTCTTGAGTCGTATGGTCATAGAAAATGATGAAAAACACCCATCTTGGAATATATTAAAATAATATACTTCCTCTAGAGAGGCTGAAAAAAAAACAAATTTGACGGAGATAATCCAATTTTACTCTATAAGATAGTCCAAATCACTATAAGATACTCTACAAATGAGGCATTAAAGGAATCCTATTCAAATGTATTGATGGAGAAGAAACTGCAGCTGTCATGCATGAAGTACATTCAAGATCTTGTGGTGCTCACCAGTCTGGGAATATGCATTCCAATCATATCTGATGTCTTTGATACTTTTGGACTTCAATGACACGAGATTATATAGATTTCACTAAGAAATGTAATCCCATCAATATGCATGCCCAATTCATTCATCAACCTTCATAGTTTCTACATACAACTAAATAGTTATGGACATTTTCCACATGGGGAATGGATATAATAGGACCATATCCTCCCGATACGGCTAAACAACTGAAGTATATTCTTACTGTTACTGACTTCTTTTTTCTAAATGGGATTAGGAAATTTCTCTCAAAGTAGTTATAGAAAAAATAATTGTTAGTTTCGTCAAAACTAACATCTTCACTAGATTTGGTGTCCCTCAAACTATATTAATGGAAAATGGCACCAGTTTCTATTCTGTTGAGGTGAAGAAGTCATATGAGTATCAGAATATCATGTCCAATCATTCACATCACTATCATGCAGTGTAAAATGGATAGTTATAATTTTTCAATAAGACCGTATTAAATATACTACAGAATAGAGTTGATAATGATAAGAAATATTGGCCTGATAATATTTTGCATGGTTTAGGGGATTTTTGTACTACTACCCATACTATCACTCACGAAAACCCTTATTCATTAGTATACTGAATAAAGGAATTTTTTGACAATTGAAATGAAATTTCCTTCACTCAGAGTTACAATATTTGATTAGTTGTTTATAGATGAAAGGCTATAGAAATGGTTTAATGATTTGGAATGATTAGAAGAAAAAAATTCACATACTTTGCATCATTTAGTTTTTTATCAAAATATAATAACACGATACTTTAATTAGAATGTTATCCTTCATTCATTTCATCGAGAAGAATTGTTATTGGTCCTCATGACTCCAATTATACAAAGGGAAAAACCTACAAAGCATGACTAAAATTGGGAATGACCTCATTCCCTACATAAGGTCTAATGAAATGGAGCTTATGCCATAATCACAATGAATGGAGCGCTTGTTACAACTCTAACCAATGTGATATTCTTTAAGAAATACTTTGTGTAGTTGCATCACATCATCCTCACTGCATGTCTGATAACAGAAAACCCCCCACATCCTTAATAAAATACTCAAAACTCCACATTACAAAGTCCTATTTTCAAGACATTAAACTACGTAACAACCATAATCGTCCATGTTACATGACATTAAAATCGATAGCAACATTTCTCCTCGTTAGATGACAATAAATTGTACAACTAACATATTATTTACAAGACATCAGGAGCTTTCGATGAGAAAGAATCATGGACATAATTGATACACCTTTAGGGAAAATGAGTCCCTCCCTTACCTATGTCATAGTTTGATCATCATAGAGACCTAGTTTCAAGAACTCTTTGTTACCTGATTCTCATCTATTTGAGATACATAGAGACTCATGGATCTCTAATATTGGGCCCGGCAACAACCAATCAATTTTCATTTCCCTTTTTCTTCTCATGTGTATGAATTAGACCTATACATTTTTCTCTTTTAAGATATATGATTTTATTTTCATAATATCTTTTGTCCTAAATTTAATCATTATTCTAAAATGTGTAAAAGTACCATGTATCCCGTGTCAAAATTGTTGGTGGGGGAAATTAATGTTTAAAGAAAATATTATGTCCGAATTCTCATCTATATAAGATAAATATAGAGGGCTTGATATCCAATATTGTGCCCATCCACGAAATAAATTCCTAGTTATTCTTTATATAAGAATCAAACCTGTATAGTGAATGCTTAATGATATATGTATGGATTGATTATTTCCCCCAACAAGAAATATAGTGAGACATGGATTTTATTCCTTATTCTATTTACAATATGTCTTTAGTTTCACATTAGTTCAACTTCGTCATTATTGATTAATCATAAACTGCAATAAAATCTAACACCCATATTATTCACTTCTGTCACCTTTGTGTTATAGAAGAAACAATTACTACTCCTTGTTTCTCACACTGAAAATAGATTGTGTGGGCTTAGGAATTGGTTGAAAGACTTATTTATATAACTACAGTGCCTCAATTTCTTATGGGTCTATAAATTTTCTCAATTCATGACTTACAACAACACCATATAATGTCCTCACAAAATTAATTTAAACTGCACATCCAAATATTAATTCCATAGGAAACTAAGAATGTCTCCATTTTACATATGAGCCAGATCTATATAAGGGGCATTACATTCATGGATAATATTGATTAAAATATTTATTATCTGCATTGAGAATAACACCCTTATATATTTCAAAATATTAATCTTGAATATTTTCCAGATCATCATAAAAAATTTTATGGTTTCTGGTGACAAAGTTTCTAATACATGTGAACTCTTTTTCCTGAGTACGCAGAATGTTCCTTTAGGTGGGATTGAATATGTTTCCTACATAAGGGGAATGTAAGTCAAAAGATGACACTATTTGGTTATGTAGAATATACCCTAGTTGGCCATGCATAATACATCCCCATAACAGGTTGATCAAATAATGTTAATTATGTTCTTGGTTATAGTGTATTTTCCACATTGAAACATTGTTGACAATATAAAAGAATCCAAATTTTAAAATATTCATTCATATATATTTGTCCCATTATCTTTCTCTTGATCTGAAACACATCCACACCATGGTTTACACATTTCAGTCTCTAAGTGTTCAAAGCCACATGAAATAACCTTGGAATCACTTGGCCACATATCATATATTGTATAAATTTTTTGTCATTGTTTTATGAGCATAAACTACAAATACCATACCTCCTATTATTGGCTCAAACCTTCGTAGAAGTCATATTCCCCCGATTCTTTCGAACTCATGGATGGAAATACTCACTACATGTTCAGGTAACTTTATCCATAAAAAACATTGTGCTTCAGAAAATATAAATCTCAAAAAACATTATTCATATTTTAGCAATAGAATGTTAAATTCTTAGGAGCACTTTGGCCATACTATGTAGTACATTCCCTTTGGTGGTCTGGCATAATTTTGTCCTACATAACGGGCTCGTAAGTCTAAAGATTCCATTATTTGGTTATGCATCATATTCCCCATTTGACCATGAAAAACACAACCCCTGTAATGAGTTTTTAAAATAATTGTCACTTTGTTCTTGGAAAATAATTCCTCTAATGCCTTTATCCTTCTTCCCATATCATTCTTTAGATTTATAAATTCTCAAGTCACAGTTTATTACATGCCCTTCCACACATGAATATGGAATTATGTTTCCAAATAAATTATCAAAAAAATAAAATATTCTCATTCCATTGGTCAAAACTAAGAGATATTAAATTAATGCCGCCCAATTTCTTCACTTCATGACTTATAACTCCATTGTACAATGTCTTAACAACATTACTTAAAACTGTATAGTACAATATCCTAACTGCATCACCTAAAACTACAAAACACAATGTCCTCACTACATGACTTAAAACTGCACCATTTTATATATGAATTTAAAATTTCTGATAAATTATAACAATTCTTCATATTCAATATTTGTATAGAAGGGGTTTTCCTTTTCATTAAATATGTCGGCATAAAATGTCCCTTTATTATTAAAATCCATTTCCATGGAAAATCCACCAATTGGGGTGTTGAGTCACCCAAATATTATTTTTCATTGTATATCAAGAGTAAAATGTTAAATTATTAAGAGAACCTTTGCATGACTATGCAGTACATAACCTTATGTGGCCTTGCATATGTTGCCTACAAAACTGGCCATTCAGCCAAAAGATGTCACTCGTTGGCTATGCAGTATATGCCCCAGTTTCCCAAACATAACAAAACTCCAATAATAGTTTTCTCAAATATTGATAACTTAGTTACGGGAAGATACACCCACTATATTAATATATGTTTTAAATTTTCTGAACATAAAAATCATGGCTCATGATTCCCCTTTGAAATATCTAAATAATACTTTAGAAAATCAAAGTCTTGGAGTCTTATTTGGGATCAAATTTTAATATATCTTGTCAAAGATATTTCAACCTTAAACATTATCCCATTATACTCTATCATGCATGAATCTAAATTTCTAACAAAAAAAGACGTCATACTCAACAGATTGAAAACCCTCAAAGGGAACCCCAAAAAAAAGTTGATTCCTAGTCACTAAACGTACTTTTTGTATGGATTAGTTAATGTTGAGTAATAAAAAGTCAAAAGATACGTATTTTGTGGGGGTTTTTATATAACACTATAAAAAACAAACTATTTTCATTATGTCCACTAGCATAATAATAAAATTTTGAGCACCAACTTTTATTCATTAAAATCAGGATTATCAAACATGAAGGTTTGATGTTTAAAAAAAAGATGGCATCTTCATTAAAAATAATATTGAAATAAATATTCAAGAATGATAACTTATATGATTGAAGAAAAAATTTCTTCAATTCATATGATATCATTGGGAAATTTACAAAATGGATCCTCTCTATCATGTTTTAAAATAAACTCTCAACCTGACACTTCATTTATTGAAAAGATTCTTAAGCCCTATTAGTTTCATGTTGAAGTTTAGATAGCTGAACAACCCCAACATCCTCATCCTAATGTAGTTCTTCAATAGAAGTTGAAATGGAGGCTATCTTAACTAATAGGGTTTACCCCAATTTCTGGTTCTATTTCCTAAGTTTTTTTTAATAACATCAAATTTATGTTGAAGTTATAACACTCTTTCATGACATCTTTAATTTGTTGGATGATTTCAATCAGTTTCTTATTTTGATCTACCTCTTCCTCAGCTACTGTAGCATGTAATCTCTCAATATTGATGACCCATTTACCCTTTACAAAATCAAGCCTCATCTTATGTTCTTGCTCACCTCAGTGACTGGTCTCCTTCATTTCATCTTAGACAGGTTGATAATTAATTCCTCTAATTCCCAATACGCAAAAAATCCATGGTGTTTGGAAAAATGGGACATCGGTTCATCTAACAGATTCTCAGCAATTATCCTCAAAATATGTCTCCATGTCTTCTTACATGCCTTTCTAAGAGCATATTTCATGTCTTTGTTTGAATATGAGTCACTAAAATATGGTAAAATTAACTCTCGAAATAGATCACGTTAAGAGTTTCCTTGTTCTACATGTATCAAAACTTTTGAAACATCACCAATTATTGATTTCTAATCCAACATGGAAACTTCACCTTCTGATCGAACCATGGAAGCTGATAACCCTAAATGATAAATAAGGGTCATTTTTATTTCATAATAATGGTAGAAAGAGGTTATGATCCAAACAACCGATGACGTTTACCAAATATTATGTCTATCACATGATTGGATTCATCCCTAGTATTCTTAGTTTCAGCAGGTTGAGTGGATGTTTCTTGAGAAGGGGAACTCTTCTAAATATTACCATTTATCATAATTTAAGTATTTGGAACATCTCTTAACATAATTTCCTCTTTATTTGTTTCTCTTGCTCCAAAAGAAGAAGGATAGAGAGAAATTCCCCATTCCTGATGATCGTTTGAATCATTTTGTGTGGATAAATATGCATAATGTGAACTTTGATGTATAGAATCATGCAAAAAAGATCAATTGTGTATGTAAAATTAATGAATAAGGACTCACATCCTTGAAATTCCTCAAGAAAATAACCAAACTCAATTAAAGAACCTGTAATATCATGATTTGTATTTTGATATTCCCCATTTCAGTGTATGCGGCATGAAATGTTATAGAATCATCACTATTTATGTTATCCAACAAAAGCTCGTTGATTCCAAATTTGGATATGGTGTCATTTTGTTCTGTTGTATCTTCAATTGGTCTAGACTCATATGATTGTTCCATGTTTGGGGAGACATCAATATTTATTTCATTTTTCCATGGGTCTTCATTTCATTCTTCTTGAAAATAAATAATATCAAAATTGGTCATTAAAGGACCCATTAACAATGCCAACTGATATGATATATGTAGATAAATAAGAATAATAGAAAATCTTTTTTTGAATATTCATGGTAAATTTATTTGATCTTACCATGACTTTTCTCCCTCTCAGTAGATCCAATATTATGTAGAGATTATTTTTTTGACGATTATGTACTATTATAGTAGATTCATCAACATGAACTTGGGTTTCTCTTGGGGTATCATTCTATAGTCTAGAAGAATCAGTTCTATGTCCTTTGAGAGAGGAGAGAGACCCATATTTTTTAATATGATAAATGTGATTACCATAGTGTATTGAGTTAATTATAATTCCCTTAGAATAGTACGAATACTTACTCCTTTGGAGAAAACTTCTGAACAATCTCATTTTTCCCTTTCATTTATTTTCATATTTGTTGGGAGAAATCAAAAAACACTTCTTTGATCGAGAAACTTGAGGTAATTGATGAGTATTATCCGTCACCATTACCCCGATCATTATTCTCACTCCTGGAAAATGTTTTGGAGACCTAGGAGGATAATTTAATTTGTTTATTTGAGAGAATTCTAGAAAATACTTGGGTGATTCATGAACTGGTCTGAAGATTCATTCCCTACTTTCAAGTTTTACAAAATAATTTTCATCAATAGTATTGATGGTGAATGGTAAAGCTGATTTGAGAAAAAAGAAAAAGAAAATAATTTCTTAGTATTAACCTAAATATCCCACTCCTCCTTAGTTTTGATAATTATTCCTTTGGGTACTCTTAATTCCATAATAGGAGATACTCATTTAGAGGCTGGGATTTGTTCATCAGTTTCGTATATAATAGCATCCAGCTCTGTAATATAATCTAGTACATCATCCATGTTATTATCCATATTACAATCAAAATATGCCTAAATATAACACACATATACTATTTGAAATCCATTCTGGAGGAATTACCAGGCTTCCCTAAATCATGAGTCAAAAACTCCATATAATTAAAGGCTGAAGGTTGCACATAATCAAACTCGGTATGGTTTATTGTGGAAGATATTAAACACCATCAAAGAGAAGATCCTCTTCAGTCCACCCTTAATATTTTGAGAGTTTAAAAGAGGAAATAGGTTCCTCTTTTTTATAGCGGTGACATGTTCACTTTGGCATCAGAAGTATTGCTTCTCTATCCCTGGCATTCCTAGTATCCCTTCTACGAGGATGTTTTCAAGGCTCTGAAACATTTTAAACTTCTACATCATCTTTGGACGTGGACTTCTTACAATGATTTCCTAGAGCTATAGTCATTGAAGCTTCCCATCAATATATTCCTTTCATCATATCCCCTTGAGGATAAGATGAATCCCATGTCTTGGCATATCCAGCATCCAATCCAATTGATTCATCTTGTGGAGGCAATGGAATAAAAAATTTGGATTCCAAAAAATCCGTTAGAATCTGTAATTATCTCACTACCATTGGGTGTTTCTCATGACTAAAATGCATGGGAGGAAAAGTGTTTGATTGTTGCATACATCTGAACTAACGAAAAAACCTACAGGGGATGTAAGCCTCATAGATAATTTCACCATCAATCTTGGATGATAATACACCATCCTTAAATTCCATCATATAAGACCTCATCTCATAATTCTTTTTGTTACCATTATTAATAAATGTTCCAATTTGTTTGTTACCAAAAGAAAATAAATTTAATTCTCCTGAGACATTCAATTCATTTAGCACTAAATCAGTTCTCAAATATTGAGGCGGAAAACTAGAAAAGGTTTTTAAAAATGTAATGAATCAAACATTGGGGACTCAAACTAACTTCAAATCAATGTGTGAAGAAAAGTGTGATGCAATCCATCCCCAAAACACATGTAATGGTCCTAAAATTATAAATGTAGCCTTCCTATTGTATAACTATAGAATATAATATTAAATTCATCCAAATACAGGAGTTTCTAACCCAATATACATCCCCTATACCAATTTATCTAGGATATCAAAAGTCCCCTACATTACACCACCTCTAGACTCACGAACTGGAAGCAAGTAAATGCTTAGCCACTTGGCATGGAAGGAATATAAGTGTATCTTTTAATAAATATCTTATTTTACATTCATTCCCTAGTTCTTATAGTCCCCTTTCACTAATTTAAGACAATCTAAGCCTAAGAAACCCTTAATATCTGCAAAAGTAGAAATAGTTGGGTGTCCACAGCCGGGACTATTCTCTGATACTGGTTCTAAAAAGGCTTCAATATATACCATGGAATGAATATATTTATTTTCTATGGGAAATTTATTTTCAATTTTGAATAGATCCTCAGCCAATTGATATGATCTGGTAACATTACCCCACATTGTAGTCAAATGAATAAACTCATCGTTTATTTCCCCGTGAATGGGAACCCCATCTATTTGGTAGATATCCCACAAAATAATTCCAACTTCGCCATGCATTAAATGGAAATAATTCATTTTTGGAGTCCATTGGAACCATAATTCTAAATTAAAATCCTTTTTATAATCATTTGTTTGTCCCATACAGATAGATTCATAAATATACACTTTTCACAACTCATTCTTTAATTCTTCACAAGTCTCACAGACTAAAATTGCCCACATCCATTCATGTTTCACACCTCCTCCAGATCGAAGATCCAAGTCTTCCATCGAGCCATTTGACTAATCATTATGGGAAGCCTACAAAGAGGATTTATAGCGATGTGGCCTTTTCTATAAAACATGGTCATTCATATCAATATTAAAACCACTGTGATCCAGGATACAACCAACAAGGACTATTATATATTGTACTGGAACCCCCATTCCACTAATATTCATGTAGTTACAATTCAAGTATTGAGGAAACCAATTCTTTGGAAAGTACATCCTAACCGATGGAACATGTGCATCTTTGAAAATACCATTTCCATATAAGGGTAGGTAAATACTTTTTTGGTTTTTCAAATTGATACTGAATTAAACCAATCCATAACCCAAGAAGAGTACTTTCAACAACATCATAATAGTTTTGTCTGATGATCTTCATCATTTAATTTTGATGAGCCTTTTATTCTATTGAGGAGGTTATCAAATTATCAATTTTTCTAAAAATAAATTACCAAACATCCCCTATTCGGTTTGTATTTTTAAATAAATTTCAACTTAAAGGAAAAAGTAATCAAAATAAAAGTTTTTTCTTAAGGAAGCATTTTTCGTATGTCTATAGATGAGTTCTGTCGCATAGGTCCTTCGACAAGGATCGTCGCACAAATTTTTAGACGAAGTCCATCCGTGTATCTCCATCTCCAATTTATTTTCACCTTAAGAAGATTTCAAGGAGACTATGTGAGGGCACAATTTGTTAATCCTATATGAAAGAGGTATGCAGCAAGAGTTGGAAATTTATGAGGTGTGGAGGAATAAAATTTTAATGGATTGAACCTATTCATACCAAGTTATTAACATGAGTGAAAAAACTATGTGGAATAAATTTGTGATGTATCTCCAAACCAAACATGTACTGTTTAGAAATTAACCCATAGTCTTTTCCCTAAAATATAACCCCAGGACTCGACCCTCTTTATAATCATATCCAATACTATGGGGGATTTTGTTGACAATACATTAGAATAGAAAAATTCAATGAAGTTATCCTTAGATATTTCAAAATTCATGGTAAAGGATAGAAGAAATCAATGAAAATACAAGTCCTTCAACGGGATACAGAATAGATCTCTACAACATACATGCACGACTGACCTCCGCGACATAACTATGCGATAGTATAATTTTTGTACCCCTGTGAAATAGACCTACATGATGAATCCGAACTGATGAACTACACGAACAACTTCCCTTCGACTAGGTCCCCTACATGCCTATAAATAGAACCTTTGATCTCCCCATTTCAAAGACTGAAAAAGTATAAAATCTCCATAAAACTCATATTGCATATATCTTTCACCCAGATCCCTCAAATTGTCTCAGGTAGCTCTATAAAAAAATGATATGAGAGATAATTAAATGAGATAACAATGTTTTGAATGTTTTTCCCAATTTTATATAGGTTTGGTTCCACTATGTTAAATATATTATTCATTCATTATACAAACCTACATGAAGAACCTACACGTCACACATACACGGTACAACAGTGCGGCGCTGCAACGCAGTGTACCTACGCAGCACACCTGTGTGAGGTACCAATGTAGAAGAGATTAGTATAAAGTATTCATTCAAACACAAGTACCCTCTTTAAATCCATTAATGGAAGGGTTTATCCTTCCTTGGTTTTGTCATCTTAAAGGGACTATGTTGAAGCCTCCACCAAAACCTCCAGATTTATCATACCATTGGGAAAGGAACATCAGCACGTCTACTATTTTGATTTGTATATCCAAAGTTAGAGGATTCCAAAATTTGTTTCACAATGTGGTTATGATTCCTGGGCTGTCTTTTTGTTTGTTTATTTGGAGTCAGATGGGACTTTCTCCCAAGAATAGTGATGGTATGTTCATGGTTTGGAGGAATAGGGTTTGGTGTTAACCCCCCCCCCCCCTGCCTCTATATCACGGAACCTCATATCTCTAGTAGGGAAGGTAGTTTTTCATTTTATTTCCCATTCAAGAAAAAGAGAAGTCTCACTCCCTACCTTAATCAAATTTATGGCATCCTTCTTGTTGCAATATAGTGACCATTATCTCTTCGTCCTTTCATTTGGACCATTGTCCAATGTAATGTGAATAGATCGAGGGATCTTCCCCATGCCCTCTTCCTAGGTCGCCTCGACATCATCTATCCTGGACATCGTAGGATTTCCATCCTCCATCATCGATTGAATAAAATTGTATGTGTAAATTTTGAAACATTTACATCCCCTTGTTTCTCACACCGAGCATGACTCATGTGGGCTTAGAGATTTGATATTATTACAACATGTGCACAGAAACTCAAAATAAATAAACTACGATAACCCTAATTCTAATTGAATCTAGGATTCCAAGGAAGCTCTTTCAAGGCACATGTTCACTACATATCCTATTCATAATTCAATCCCTAATTCCCTTAATCTGTGCATCCTATTTAGGAATAAGCTCCAAATAAAACCCCCAAGTCATTTGGGCATCCTTTTTAGGAAGAAAGACCAAAATTATTTCTCTCAAAGGACTCTAATATCCTATGATATTTATTGATCAACATGGTCTTTGATTCCCATAAACATAGGATATACAGGAATCCTTCTTGAAGTTCAAACCAAACACATCAAATCCACCCTTATCTCATTGGTCCATATTCCTCAGAGGGTCTAATCTTACTAGGAAACCCATATCCTTTTAAAGTTCCTTGGGCTTCCTGGGAATAATTTTCACACCAAACATTAACTAAGAACATTTCTATATGATTTCTTTATAACATAACATTAAACTGTACGGTTAGGTCCTAATCACAAGACTTTAATATGTATTATGTGTCGCAGTAATCATCACCCAACTATGAGGGTTCTGATTCCTTTCACAAAGATAACTTGGTAACCAATTTCATGGGTATAATCCAAAATTAAAAAAACCTTCATCTCTATGGATGAAAATAATTTCTAGAGATTCCAGTTTACTGTCTTAAAAACCATTATCATCATAGATATGACTAAAAGAATCTTAAAATCGAATATGAGAGGATACTATTGATGGAGAGTCTTAGAGACATATAGATTTTTTCATTAACAAATAACCTTGAAAACATAATGATGATTTTAAATTTTACAAAAATTAATAGGTGATTGTAAAATCCAAGGGAAACATAAGTTATTGTTTTTGAATTAATAAGGATTCATGCGAATAACCAAAATTTACAAATAGAGTCCCACAATAGAGAATACTTCCCCCAAGAAGGGTGTGATAACTCCGACCTCCCATCCTCTCGACCAATGCATGTTCTTATATATTGTAAAGATCAAATGTAACAAATGGATGACATGGGAAATCATTTCCCTTTTGGATAATGAACTGTTGGAAGTTTCCAATTCCATGAATACATCTAATGGAAACCTCCTTGAAATAGTAATTCTTAAAACTAGATCACACATTTCAAAGAACAATGAAATAATTTTGTATAAGTTGTTTTGTTTATAATATTTTCTATAATAATTATTAATTATTTAATAAATATAGTTTTTTTATACATAAACCTTACCAATCAACCGAGCTCACAGTTTTTTTGGTTTCATATTCTAAGGATATGAATATTTATTCATTGAATCATCTCAAGGATTTAAAATTGTTTCATATGTTATGTTTTTATATTTCAAATATAATATGGGGAAAAAGTATATAAATCGGTTTTAATGTCTATAAAATTGATTGAAAATTCCTAATGGGAACTTTTATATCTTCCGCTAATTTAATAGTGTAAAAATCTCTTCTGGGATAATGGATTCAAGGTTGTAACAAATATGATATATCAATTTTGTATTCAAATAATAAAAAGATGTAATGAAATAATTTAACATGAACCTAATAAGTTGGTTTTTATGCAACAAAACACCATAGGGTGATAACATAAAATATAGACATATAATCACTTTTAAGATAGAGTTAAAACAGGTACTCAAATCCCTTGATGAATCTATAATACATTGAAAACATTGTTTGTGTGTGTTTATATAATTAAATGATAAGATCATAATGTAATATGATTTTTTAATATGTATGGATAATAAAAATTCCAATAATGTTCCTAATCATACAAAATGATCTCATTAAGGTGATTGGAATATTGAAATCAAATGGGGATGACTCAAATTGAATTATAGGAAAATTCTTTAATTGTAATTGTGAAGTGTAAATTGGATATCGAGTTTAAGGAACAATTTAGAGAGTGAACATTGAAGGTTATTATACTTAAATATTTAATTCCACTAAAATATTACCTACCAAAACTTATAAAACACTAAAATGAACATGGAATAATGTATATTATAATTTCATTTTCATATAAGAGTCTTGATATCATTAATGATTAATGAGGATTTTCATTCTCTAATTTATAGTGTGTATTTTAACATCGGAAGGAAAATTAAATTTTTAGGAGTCCCTTTAAATAAATTAGATTTATTGAATTTACTAGGGATGAAATAAGATAAGTGTTGAGGAAATTGGTTTTTTTCTATATATTAGTACATGTCTCAACATCATTTCTGGTCATTTATTAATTTTTTAATATAAATAATTTTCATTTCCTTATTATTTATTGATTATCTTAAAATATATAGTGAAATTTTAATTATGAATATACTACTGAATATAATAGTTGTGATGCATAAATTATTTGATGTTATTTGGTTTCAATTCTACATTCCTTTATGATAAACAATTTGGTGATTTATAATTGGAATGATTTTTGTAATCGATTTCATGGATTTTGTAATTTAGGAATTTATAATTTTAAATTCTAAAATTTTATTATAAATTTTATTGGAAGAATGTGAATTTAATTATTTTGAAAATTATTGAATATTATGATTGTAATTTTTTATTTTATAGGTGATCATTCTATTTGAAAATATAAAATTTAAATTAATTATTTCATAAATTGAATATTTTAAATTAAAAATAATTTATGGAATTACTTGTTGATTATGATGTTGGAATAGAAAAATTTCACTATCTTACTAATTATATTTTTTATATAATGAACATAGCCATTCATGTTACTATAATATGGTCTCTTCCAACAATGTCATGTGACCACAACACAAAAATTTAAGTGTACCGTTTAGAACAAAATAAACCTTCAATGGCTATGCACCTACTAAAGGATGCATAACCCTACCATTTGTGCAAATTATGGAAAAGTATTTTACCTATCAAAACAATGGAAAAATGGGTTAACATAAGAAGTAAAAAATAACCAACCATAAGGTAAAACATAACTGTTCTTGCTGAAACATCATCTAATGAATTAAGAGAAACCATGACATTATGTCACTTAAATCTTCAATGAAAATGATGTTTACACATAATGAAGAGATCATACAGGAATAATAAATCAAATATTCCCATTTAACCACCCTCAATCGACCATGAACACACTATATACCTTAGGTCACGCTTCTATGATGACCGTTAATTTCATAAACATGAACCTGATGATTTTCAAGATGATTTTATTAATTAAAAAATTATATAAAATGGAACACTATCAAGGGTTTCATAGTAAAAAAAGTTAACGAAAATTGTTCACAGTGTAGACCATTAATTGTCATTACCCCTCCCAAAAAACTAAACCACACTCAGAAGATATATATGGTGATTTCTCGAGTCAGACCTTTCATAGGCCCGAGGATGGTGACAATTGATGAGTGTAAAGTAAACTTGCATATATGAGGAATTGCCTTCTATGTGAAACATGCAGATGATAAGGGGTAAGAAGGATACACTAGAGAATACCTACATATAAATAGATATATAGAAACAAATGCCATGTAGAACTTGAAATTCCATACAGTTCTAAACAATCATAATGGGGCACTACTTGTACTAAAAATTTAATGACGATAGTGACCATGAAGCCCATATAGGTCGTGCAAAAACCTGACCTACTATAATACAACCAGATCACCATCCAACAGAATATTTTCCTAAAAATATATTATATATAAAAAATATTTCAATAAAAGTATACTTACTTGATACTCCTAGGAGCCTCTCACGAAAAAGATAAATATTTCATCCTAAATAATAGTGATCAATATTGAAACTGACTCATGGCCTAAATAGTTATTCATCTTTCCCATCTTCAACATTGATCTTTATCACCAAGTATCACATAAAAGCGTCAATATAATATAACAGTAAAATATCATGGGTAACCCCCTCTTTCTTCCCCAATGGGTTGCTAATTTCAGCAAAAATTCACATATTATGACATCTCTCTCCAAAAATAAGATATCCCAGAATACTTGAGAAATTAGTTACATCATGAAACACTTGCATAGCATGAATACAATAGACCATATCACATATAGTAACCATGTATTTTCTAGTAGAGACCACATCCCGTATAAGGTATATCAAACGTCTTTTATTGTACCTCAAGCTATTATTTCCCGTACAGTGAGTAAGTACGTAAAAGTATCACAAAATATAAACGTTATACCTATAGTAATCATTTTGATACTATATCCAGTAATACATGAGGAGTAAATAACAAAAATATTTTGTAAAACTCTACAAACATATATAGAAGAATTATCCATCGTGCATACTGGCACATGTAACTACCAAGAGAAGAGAGTGGGGCCATATGGGGTAGTCATCTATCCATCCTGCCACTAATGTTTTGGGAAAACACCCTCCCAGAGTCCACTGGATACCAGATTCCATAACCTACATAGGTTGATAAGCCAATAAAATAATATAATTTACATGATATTATATATATCACAAAAACACTATGGGCATAACCTTATATTAGACTCAACTACATATAATGTCACTATGACTCCCAACTACTAATGCAAAGACCAAATATCCTATAATCACACAAGCATTTCAATTCGACAAATTAATTACTTATATATTTTTAATAATTTCCTATCGTTAATTAAATCATTATAAATTAAATAACTCTTAACATTATTCCTCATTATATTACCTTAAATTAATCATCAATGTATTGTACATGCCCTCCATGAAAAATGAAAACCATTTTCATGGTTGTTCAATATTATTATCTTTTAAGTGTTGAATTCCATCATCAACCAACCAATCATGTAATGGATCATTTAATTAATTATTATCATCATTCCACATCCATATACTCTATGAAAAAAATACAAATATGCCACCATAAGAAATCATGAATCCATGAACATACATATGTATCAAGAAATGGGTAGTAGAATATATAGAAAACAAATTACTTATCCATCATCCATTAATTAGATTCATTTGTGAGCATACCACCTATCCACGTATCATCAACAGGTAAGGGCAGCTCTAGTGACTCTTATCTCTTCTGGGATCATCCCCAATAGTCAAATACACATATCAAGGAATCTCAATATCATGGACCTCATATACTTCCACATCATCCAGACCTTCCTGAACACATATCCCAACAACCATCCCTTGATCAGCCATATCAGGCTCAAGTCACATCCAGGCTTCCCCAACCTACGTTACAACAACAATCCCATGATCATATACAAATTGTAAAGACCCGTAATTTCCATCTAATTTGTTTTAAATACATGAGAATTTTACGATTCCACAAAAATTGACTGTGCATGATTCTAAGGACCGAAGTTCCTGAAATTAATTTCTGAACATTATTTTGGGTACGTTCATTAAACATCTGATCGGATTTTTATAACATTTGGACCAGTTCTCGGAATTAAAATCTGAGGGAACCGTTGAACACGCAGCATCAGTATTCACTTAATGGGACTTTCACCTCAACCGTCGTAGGTCAAGGGTGAAAGTTGGTTTTTCACTTTTTTGTGAAAAATGAAAAATTCAAACTGTTTAAAATTTTTATTTTTCCATTGAATCTCCCATGAGGATGTTGAGAGGTGGGGACCACCATAACTAAACCTCCATTGAGAGGTTATGGTGGTGGGGACCAGCCGACACTAAAACCCCTTTGAACCTCCCACTTAAATGTGGGGAAGTCTCTAGAACTTCCCAATGATTTATTATGCCTCCCCATTATTTAATTATTCCACCCCATTAAATTAATTAAGCCCACAAAATTTGTGCCAATAATATAAAATTCGAAAAAATATATTTCATTATGATGGATATTCTTATTTTAGTGGGGAAAGGAAAAGGGGAGAGATTTTGGGAAGATTAATCTTCTCCATTGAAGAAATTCATCCACCAACCAAGAACACCGATGAGGAACGTATTTTGCGACGAACGAACCAACAATCGAGGAAAAACCAACACCACTGATGTCCAATATTCCTTCTCATCGTCGTCAACAAATGATGTAGTGGTTTAGTTGAGTATGATTATATATTCCCTTGTTATTCCTTTCTAAAACAATGAAAATGGATCAACTCTCTACCTAGATGATCCACAGATGATTTATTTTGCGGGTTTGGGAATAAATATTACAAGAGGTTGGGGTTTAATGTTCTTTATTTATGTTCCTGTTGAGCTACATTCTACCACCCTTACGTGGAGTGTGCGGGCCAAAAAAAAATGGAATGTCCTCTCCACAAATCATGGTTATGTTGTCTGTTCATCATGATGGTGAAGATGACAGTTGTCAGCAGTTGGCACCGGTGGAACTTGAGAACCGCGATGAAGGTGATGAATGGAGGTTGGATGGTCAAGATGGATGCCTATGAGGGCATGGAACCCCGCCACATGTGGCCTCCACCAGTCGTGGCCTCTTCCACCCTACGGCCTCCACCATCTGTGGCCACCACCGCCCACGACCTCCGCTTCCATGCGGCTCTGCAGCCCATGGCCTTCGTCGTCCGCAACCTCTACCTCCCACGGTCTCTAACGACCTGCGACCCCAACGCCGCCCTGCATCCCTGCTACTCGCGGCTGAAACACTGCCCCGTGGCCTCGACGCGCCGCCCCGCGGCCTCGCCGCGCTGCCCCGCGGCCTCGCCGCGCCGCCCCGCGGCCTCACCGTGTTGCCTCCGGGCTTCACTGCCAATGACCACCGCGCCGCCCCACGGACGTGTGGTCCTACAGGGCTATGCGATCACCCTTGACACTTGTGGACCCCTCACAACCCCTCACAGCCCTCCATTGCCCTCCTGGCCTGTCGGGCCACCCAGCGCAGGTCGGGCCAGGCCGAGTCGGACAGAACTCGGGCCCACATCGACCCATTTACGCTCTTTTGGCCATAACATTGGCTCCGGATGTCCGTTTGATGAACCATCAGTGGAGTTGGAAACCTTAGATGGATTTGGTCACTTTGGTATCCCCCACTAGATATTTGTATAAATATAGGGAAGGATCAGGTTGGATCAAGAAAGAATTCAACCAGGACCTCAGGACTAAAAGGCTAATAACTCACATAACGGGCATCGGATTGTCTCTCTATATTTTGAGTTGTGACCCCTATGATGTGGAATTCAATGGGGATACATATTTGTGAGACTTCCTGGTGGATAGAGTATTGACCAGTGGATTGTGGTGTAGACCCTCCCTGAGATGAGCCAACATTGTGCGGGTACCCTTTAGCAGGCTGTGACGTGAAGAATGAAGAGCGATCCTATGTGGGTCAGCACCTAGAAATCATGTGTGGGTCAGAACGTAGTGATCCAATGTTGGTCAACACCTAGTGATCTTTTGTGAGTCAGCACCTATTGATCATGTGTGATTCCGCATCAAGCGATCCTCTGTGTACCAGCACCGAGTGATCCTATGTGGGTCAGTACAGAGCGATCATTTGCGGGTTAGCAGTAGAGACTCTTAACATAGAAATATGATTTAGTAGATACAACTAATCATCTATACTATTGTATCGTAGTTATACCTGTTGTGATCTGATTCTGTACCTGTGTTGTACTTTGTGGTAATACCTTGGTGGTATTCTTTTGTGTGGCATACATTTTTTGTACATTCCTTAATGGTTTTCCTTTCTTTTTGGAATAGTTTATCTTTGGGATATGAGTTGGACTCTGTGTTTTCTTCATGTTTGAGATGGTTTTACTTGATAACACAGGTTTATGTATTGTCATACACCTATGAAGGGTTTTCAGTAGATTTCATGATCTGTGGCTTATCTTTTGTGGATTTTTTTAGTCCTTGAGGGTTTTAGGGGCCCTACTGAGTATATTTATACTAACCCATGCACAGGCTATGCTTTCACCTTGTTGTGTTTTGTGCGGGTGACGAATAGCACTGACTAAGGATGAGAGTACCAAGACTGGAGGTAGATCGGAGGTGTAAGTTAGATGAGGCGAACCGCCAAGATTGGCGTTTGTGATCTGTACAACCCCTTTAGGTAGGAATCGTGGTGGATGATCCATGAGCTGCATTTCCCAATGTGATGTCTTGTAACTTCCAGTTTTCCTTTAACTTTACAGTTGTGCTTATATTCTGGCCCCCTTTACATACTTTACTCACTCTGTTTACTATTAAGATTATTGAAGTTCATATCTTGATTTGTGCTTGGTTGTGTGTGTAACAGGTTATAGAGGAAACACCTTTCCAATATTAGGGAATATGCCTTTGGTGTTAGTCTCCAGCCCCTGGACTATGGGGGTGGGCGTGGGGTTGTCACAGCATGGGCCCCGGGGGATGGGTCATGATAAATTGGTATCAGATAAGTCGGTTCCACCATCGATCATAGGAATATATTCCTTTTTTACATGAATAGTGTTAAGTGTACTGAGTGTGGTTATTAGTTTAAGGAATCCAGTGTTGGAGTTTTGGCCGACGTATCCATACACCAGGACCCTAACTTCTGATTTCTGACTCAGTTCATGAAAACAAATATTTCATGGGTCTTTTCAAGAGTTTTCTTTGTGATCTATTTAGTTATATCACCTGGTATAAGTTATTGATCGTGAAAACCTGTTTCTTTTCAATATGCCTCCACGCAAACAAATATAGTTGGTTTTGAGAATAGTACGGACTGATAGCCCACAGAGCGACAAGTCCCCGGTGCATGGCCCTCATTCAGTAGAGGCACCATTGGAGGCACAAGTGGTACCATAAATTGTTGGGCCACTGATACCACCATCCACAGTATCATTGGGTTCACTCCACATGAGAACGTTGCCAGAGTTCTAGCGCCAGAGTCCACCAAGGTTCGGGGGAGAGATGGACCCACATACAGCTGAGGATTGGCTGGTGGTTGTTGTGAGAAATTTCCGACTGGTAGGGACACCAGCTGATCTCATGGTGATCCATGTTGCAAGCCTTATAAAGGTAGCATCAGGTAGATGGTGGAGCAAGATTCCCCAGTTTCACGATGAGGTGACACTTCTCTGGGTAGACATCGAGAGCCTGTTCCAGGAAGAGTTTATTCTAGCGACTCTTCACGTAGTGCACAGACGGGAGTTTGTTCATCTACAGTAAGTAAAAATGACTGTGGATCCATACTCTATGATGTTTACTGATCTATCATGCGAATCCACTAATATGGTATGGGACCCATTCTTCAGGGCCCATACCTTTGAGTAGGAGCTCAGCAAGAAGATCATGGCTTCGATGATCTCACTCAGTATCCCAACGTTGGAAGGGGTATTAGAGCGATCCCTCTTAGTGGAGTGTTTTCTTGCTGAGAAGTAACCAATAGCCAGATCCACAACTAAACATCAGGTAGCAGAGACTTATGTATCTGGTAGAAAACCGATTTCACCAAGGTCCAAGAGTACTAGACATAGATGTGGATGATCGTATGATTCAGAGTCGATTGTGCGGGGCACCCGGGGAAGAGCCAATCATGCTAGGAGTGGGAAGTGTTCCTCATGCTGCAGGCAGGGTCACATAGCTCATGAATATATGACCCTCCATATGGATGATTAGTAGATGGTTGAAGGGACACACTGGAAGAGTCAAATATTTGACCAAGGAGATACGTAGGGAGTATGCAGATGGGGAGGAGGAGCTGACCGTGCAACTGGTAGATGGTGAAGATTCAAGATTTTACCACCACCACCAAAAGTTGGTCCACCTCGACCGTAGAGTGTAGGTGGACAGAGGAGATCTAAAATCCTGGCTGTTTCGGCCTACAATCATGATGCTCCAGAGATGATACATAGTACGATCAGTGTCTACAGTATATTAGTTGGATTACATTTAGAAATAGGTTCCAATAATTATTTTATTTCCACTACCCTCATTCACAGCTCGGAGATTCTGACAGAGTCTTTGGCTCGATCCTTATGGATAGAGACTCCTACAGGAGAGGATTTGAAGATTATGCACTCATTCTGACAGTGTTAGCTTAATCTAGGAGGAGAGAGATTTGGTTGGGATCTCCCAGTAAGAGCATCGAGGCCTTACAAAGTCATCTTGGTAATGGACTGGTTATCTATAGTCCATGCATAGATTTACTGTATTAGGAAGAAAGTGCGGTGTGTCCGCATGGATGGGACCAATCTTTCCATCACTAGTGATAAGGGAGCCTCTTTCAGCATAGGATGAACTTACCCAGAGGGGAGTTTAACTGGTCACTCTTCTGTTGGCTAACCTTACCCTCATAGTAGTTAATGTGGAGAGCCTGAGTTATCCTTTACTAGTGGACCAGTACACGGATGTCTTCCTTGATGATGTTTCTGGTGTACCTCTACATAGAATTTTGGAGTTTTACATTGACTTTTACCCCGATATGGCACTGATATATACAACATCATATCAGATGGATCCCATGGTGGTTCGTGAGCTATGTGTATTGCTATAGGACTAACAATGGAAGGGGTTTATTCGGCCCAATGTTTATCCTTGGGCAGTGATGATTTTGTTTGCCAAGAATAAAGATGGGAGGTTGAGACTTTGTGTCGACTATGAATTCCTGAACCAGGTGAGCATGAAGAATACGTACCCACTCCTGAGGATTGAAGAACACTTAGGTCAGCTGAAGGGAGAACAATGTTTCTCGAAGATAGACCATATATCATGTTACCACCATCTCAGAGTACGAGACAAGTATTTGCAGAAGACAGCTTTTAGATGTTGGTAATACCATTACGAGTTCTTGGATATGACTTTCAGCACGACCAATTCTCTAACAGTTTTCATGGGACTCATGAAAATGATCTTTTATCCATACCTCGATAGCTATGTAGTAGTCTTCATTGTCGATATTCTGATCTACTCGACTACTTTGGATGAGCATGCCTATCATTTACAGATAGACCTGGACACACTCCGATAGCACCATGTTATGATAAGCTCTTGAAGTGCCAGTTATGGATGTCAGAGGTTCACTTTTTGGGACATGTCATCTCAGAGGATAAAGTGGCAGTGGATCTATTGAATATTGTGGCGGTACATTCATGGGAGCCACCAAGGAGTGAGATGGAGGTACAGAGTTTCATGGGTTTGGATGAATACTGTCAGAGATTTGTGACATATGTTTCCTGAGTTGCAGCACCACAATCTACGTTGACATAGTAGGTAAAACCCATTGTGTGGTTGGAGATATGCCAACTGTGTTTTAATGAGATGAGGTAGTGGCTGACTATTGACCCCATATTGAGGCTTCCAGAGGAGGACGTAGGGTACGTAGTCTACTGTGACACATCAGGGACCAGACTCAGATGTGTGTTCATGCAGGAGTGAGCAGTTATCTCTTATAGTTATCGATATCTAAGAGCGTAGGAGTAGAGCTACACTACCCTTGACCTTTAGTTAGCAGTAGTGGTCTTCGCCTTGAATATGTGGTGACATTACTTGATGGGCGAGCGTTTTACAGTGTACTCGGATCACAAGTGTCTCAAGTAAATCTTTTCTCAGAATAAACTCTTCATGAGACAGAGATTATGGATTGAGTTATGTAAGAACCTGGATCTTCGTTTCAGGTATGATTTCATTTTTATGGAGTTTTTTAGAAAAAAAACTTTCTAGAAATTTTTGAAATACACACCGTGAACATTATGAGTACACGCCGTGTACTCTTTTCCCGCTCGAAGCCGTGTAATGGCCATGTCCGGGCCACACACACAGTGTGTAGGGGTGACGTGGAGGCCAATTTTGGTGGAGTATGGATAGACCTAGTACACACCGCACACCTTAAAAGTACACTCCGTGTACATTCATTTTTTTCATTAGACGGACCGGGGTCGTGCCTGACACACAAAAACATCTTCTTCTAGGTTCTGTTCGTCCAAGAGCACCAAGGATCTAAAAATCTTCGACGATCCCCTACCTCTCATTCTGTTCCCCGATTCGAGCCCGATCAATTGTGTTGGAATCACATCAGTGATTTATTCCTTATACTTGAGCATTTTTTCCCAATTCCCCACCTTTCTCATGTTATCATGGTTTATTTTTTTCAGACATTTTCTCAGATCTATGACATTCTAACGATAAAATTCACCTTTTGATCGAACCGTGGAAGCCTTATAACCCTAAATGATAAATAAGGGTCATTTTTAGTTCAGAATAAATGTTGAAATAGATTATGATCCATACAACCGATTACTTTTACCAAATATTATGTCGATCACTTGACTGGATTCATCCCTAGTATTCTTAGATTCAGCAGGTTGAGTAGATGTTTCTTAAGAAGGGGAACTCTTCTAAATATTCCCATTTTTCATAATTTAAGGATTTGGAACATCTCTTAACATAAGTTTCTCCTTATCTGTTTCTCTTTCTCCAAAAGAAGAAGGATGGAGAGAAATTCTTCATTCCTGAAGATCGTTTGAATCATTTTGTGTAGACAAATCTGCATAATTTGAACATTGATGTATAGAATCATGCAAAAAGGATCAATTTCGTATGTAAAATTAATGAATAATGACTCAAATCCTTATAATTACTCAAGAAAATACCCAAACTCAATTAAAGTACCAGGAATATCATGATTTTTATTTTGATATTCCCCATTTCAGTGTATGCATCATGAAATGCTATATAATCCTCACCATTTAAGTTATCCAGCAAAAGTTTGTTGATTCCCAATTTGGATCTGGTGTCATTTTGTTCCATTGTATCTTCAATTGGTCTAGAATCCTCTGATTGTTCCATGTTTGGGGAAACATCAATATTTATTTCATATTTCCATGGGTCTTCATTTCATTCTTCTAGAAAAGTTAGAATATCAAAATTGGTCATTAAAGGACCCATTAACAAAGTCAACTAATATGATATATGTAGATAAATAAGAATATTATAAAACCTTTTTTTGAATATTCTTTGTAAATTAATTTGATATTACCATGACTTTTCTCCCTCTCAGTAGATCCAATATTATGTAGAGGTGAATTTTTTGATGATTTATCTGCTATTATAGTAGATTCATCAACATGAACATGGGTTTCTCTTGGGGTATCATTCTATGGTCTAGAAGAATTAGTTCTACGTCCCTTGAGAGAGGAGAGAGACCCATATTTTTCAACAGGATGTGATTACCATAGTGTATTGAGTAAATTATAATTCCCTTAACATAGTATGAATACTTACTCCTTTGGAGAACACTTCAGAACAATCTCATTTTTCCCTTTCATTTATTTTCTTATTATTTGGGAGAAATTGAAAAACTCTTCTTTGGTGGAGAAACATGAGGTAATTAATGAGGATTATCCATCACCATTACCCCGATCATGATTCTCACTCCTAGAAAATGTTTGGAGACTGAGGAGGTTCATTTAATTTGTTGATTTGAGAGAATGCTAGCAAATACTTGGGTGATTCATGAACTAGTCTGAAGATTAATTCCCAACTTTCAAGTTTCACAAATGAATTTTCATCAAGATTATTGATTTTTAATGTTAAAGAATAGTTGAGAAAAAAGAAAAAGAAAATAATTATTTGTATTAACCTAAATATCCCACTCCTCCTTAGGGTTGATAATTACCCCTTCGTGTACTCTTAATTCCATAATAGGAGATACTCATTTAGAGGCTGGGATTTGTTCATCAGTTTCATATATAATAGCCTGCAGCTCTGTAATATAATATGGTACATCATCCATGTTATTATCCATATTACAATAAAAATCTACCAAAATCTAACCCACATCTACTATTTAAATTCCATTATGGAGGAATTCCCATGATTCCCTAAGATCACGAGTCAAAAACACCCAATAATTAATGGCTGAAGGTTTCACATAATTCAATCTTAGTATGGTTTATTGTGGAGGATATTTAACACATTCGAAGAGGCGATCCTCTTCAGTCCACCCTTCATCTTTCGAGAGTTCAATAGAGGAAATAGGTTCCTCTTTTTTATAGCGGTGACTAGTTCACCTTGGCATCAGAACTATTGCTTCTCGAGCCCTAGCCTTCCTAGTATCCCTCCTGCGGGGATGTTTTCAAGGCTCTGAAACATTTTAAACATCAACATCATCTTTGGACGTGGACTTTATACCATGATTTCCTTGCACTTTAGTCATTGAAGCTTCTAATCAAAATATTCCTTTCGTCATATCCCCTTGAGGATAGGATGAATACCATGTCTTGGGATATCCAGCATCTAATACAATTGATTCATCTGGTGGAGGTACCAGAATAAACAAATTGGATCCCACAAAATTTGTTAGAATCCATAATTATCTCACTACCATTGGGTGTTTCTCATGACTAAAATACATGGGTGGAAAAGTGTTTGATTGTTGAAGACATCTGAACTGATGACAAAATCTACAAGGAATGTAAGTCTCTTAGATAATTTCACCATCAATCTTGGATGATAATACACCATCCTTAAATTCCATCATATAAGACCTCATCTCATAATTTTTTTTGTTACCATTATTAATAAATGTTCCCATTTGTTTGTTACCAAAAGAAAAGAAGTTGAATTCTATTGAGACATTCTATTTAATTTAGCACTACATTAGGTCTCAATTAATGAGGCTGAATACCAGAAAAGGTTTTTAAAAATGCGCTGAATCAACCATTGGGGACTCATACTAAATTAAACTCATTGTGTGTTGAAAAGTGTGATGCAATCCATCCCCAAAACACTTGAAATGATCCTAAATTTATAAATGAAGCCTTCCTATTGTATAACTGTAGCATATAATATTAAATTCATTCTAATACAAGAGTTTATAACCCAATATACATCCCCTCTACTAATTTAGCTTGCATAAAAAAAGACCCCTACTTTACACCGCCTCAAGACTCACAAACTGGAATCATGTAAATGCTTATCCACTTGGCATGGAAGGATTATAAGTGTATCATTTCATAAATATCCTATTTTACATTCATTACCCAGTTCTTATATTTCACATTCACTAATTTAAGCCAATTTGAGCCTATAAAACCCTTAATATATGCAGAAGTACAAATAGTTGGGTGTCCACAGCCGGGACCGTTCTCTGGTATTTGTTCTAAAAATGCTTCAATCTATACCTTGGCATGAATATATTTCTTTTATATGTGTAATTTATTTTCTATTTTGAATATTTCATGAGCCAATGGAGATGTTCTGGTAACATTTACCTACATTGTAGTTAGATGAATAAACTCATCGTTTATTTCCCCAAGAATGGGAACCCCATCTATTTGGTAGATATCCCACAAACTAATTCCAACTTCGCCATGTATCAAATGAAAATAATTCATTTTTAGAGTCCATCAGCACAATAATTCTAAATTGAAATCCTTTTTAAAAACATATGTGTGTCCCATACAGATTGATTCATAAATATAAACTTTTCATAACTCATTCCGTAATTATTCACAAGTCTCGCAAACTAAAATTGCCAACATCCATTCATGTTTCACACCTCCTCTAGATCTAAGATCCAAGTCTTCCATCGAGCCATTTCCCTAATCATTCTGGGAAGCCTAAAAAGAGGATTTATAGAAATGTGGCCATTTATATAAAGCATGATCATTCATATCAATATTTTAACAACTGTGATGCATGATACTACCAACAAGGACTATTCTATCTTGTATTGGAACCCCCATTCCACTAATATTCATGCATTTACAATTAGAGTATTGAGGAAGCCAATTCTTTGGAATGTTCATCCTAACCGATGGAACATTTGTATCTTTGAAAATCCCATTTCCATACAAGGTTAGGTAAAAACTTTTGTGGTTTTTCAAATTGATTTGGAATTAAACTTATCCATAGCCCTAGAAGAGTACTTTCAACAACATCATAATAGTCTTGTCTGATGATCTTCATCATTTAATTTTGACGAGCCTTATATTCTTTTGAGGAGGTTATCAAATGATCCATTTTTCCGCAAAAAATTTAACAAACATCCCCTATTTGGTTTTGATTTTTAAATAAATTTCAACTTAATGGAAAAGGTAATAAAAATAAAAGTTTTTTCTTAAGGAAGCAGTTTTAACAGGTCCTTCGATGAGGTCTGTCACATAGGTCCTTCGACAAGGATCGTCGCACAAATATTTCGACGAAGTCCATCAGTGTATCTACATCGCCAATTTATTTTCAACTTAAGAAGATTCCAAGGCGACTACACGAGGGAACAATGTGTTGAGGCTATATGAAAGAGGTATGAAACATGACTTGGAAATTTTTGAGGTGTGGATGAATACAATCGCCAAGGATTGAACCTATTGATACCCAGTTATTAACAAGAGTGAAAACAAGTTGTGGTATAAATTTTTAATGTATCTCCATACCAAAAATGCACTTTCCAGAATTTAACCCATAGTCTTTTCCCTATAATATAACCTCAAGACTCAACCCTCTTTCTAATCATATCCAATTTCAAGGGGGGAGGGAAGATTTTGTTGACAATACATTAGAATACAAAAATTCAGTGATGATATACTTGGATATTTCAAAATTCATGGGAAAGGATAGAAGAAATCTATGGAAAGACAAGTACTTTAAAGGGATACAGAATAGATCTCTGCAACATACATGCACGAATGAACTCCGCGACATTACTATGTGATAGTATAATTTTTTGTACCCCTGTGCAAGAGACCTACACGAAGAATCTACACTGAGGAACTACATAGGCAACTTCCCTTTGACTAGGTCCCCTCCATGCCTATAAATAGAACCTTTGATCCCCCCATTTCCAGGACTGAAAAAGTAGAAAATCTCCTTAAAACTCATGTTGAATAGCTCTTTCACCCAGATCCCTCAAATTGTCTCATGTAGATCTATAAAAAATGATATGAGAGATAATTAAATGAGATAAGAATTTTTTGAAATTATTTCACAATTTTATATAAGTTTGGTTCCCCTATGTTAAATATATTATTCAGTCATCATACAAACCTACATGAAAAACCCATGCGGCATACATACACGATACAACAGTGCAGTGCAGCAACGCGGGGTACCTACGCAGCACACCTACGTGAGGTACCAATGTGGAAGAGATTGGTATAAATTATTCATTCAAACATAAGTACCCTCTTTAAATCCATTCATGGAAGGGTTTTTCCTTCTTTGGTTTCTTCATCTAAAAGGGACTATGTTGAAGCCTCCACCAAAACCTCCAGACTTATCGTACCATTGGGAAATGAAATTTAGTGCGTATCCTATTTTGGTTTGTATATCCAAAGTTAGAGGATTACCACATTTGTTTCAAAATGTGGTTAGGATTCCTGGGCCGTCATTGTGTTTGTATATTTTGAGTCAGATGGGACTTTCTCCCAAGAATAGTGATGGGATGTTCATGGTTTGAAGGATTATGGTTTGGTGTTCGTCCCCCCCCCCTCACCTCTAAATCATGGAACCTCATATCTCTAGTAGGAAAGGTAATTTTTCACTTTATTCTCCATTCACGAAAAAGAGAAGTCTCACTCCCCTACCTTAATAAATTTTATGGAAGCCTTCTTGGTGAAATATAGTGACCATCATCTCTTCGTCCATTCATTTGGACCATTGTCCAATGTAATGTGAATAGATGGAGGGATATTCGACATGCCCTCTTCCTGGGTCTCCTCGACATCATCCATCCTGGACATCGTAGGATTTCCATCCTCTACCATAGATTGAATAAAATTGTATGTGTAAAATTTGAAACATTTACATCCTCTTATTTCTCACACTGAGCATGAATCATGTGGTCTTATAGATTTGAGATTATTACAACATGTTCATAGAAACTCACAATGAATGAACTACGATAAATCTGATTATAATTAAATCTTGGATACCAAGGAAGCCCTTTCAAGTCCCAAGTTCACTAGATATCCTCTTCATAATCCAAACCCTAATTCCCTTATTCTGTGTATCCTATTTAGGAATATTCTCTAAATAAAACCCCCCATGTCATCTGGGCATCGTTTTTAGGAAGAAATCCCACAATTATTTCTCTCAAAGGACTCTAATATCCAATGATATTTATTAAACAACACGGTCATTGATTCTCATACACATGGGATATTCAGGAAGCCTTCTTGAAGTTCAAACCCAACACATCAAATCCACCCTTATCTCATTGGTCCATATTCCTCAGAGGGTATAATCATACTAGGAAACCCATATCCTTTTCAAGTTCCTTGGGCTGCCTGGAAATAATTCGCACACTAAACATTAACTAAGAAAATTTCTCAATGACTTCCTTACAACATAACATGAAACTATATGGTTATGTCCTAATCACAAGACATTAATAGGTATTATGTGTCACATTAATTATCACCCAACTACAAGGGTTCTGAATCCTTTAACAAAGATAACTAGGTAACCAATTTCATGGGTACAATCCAAAATTAAAAAAACCTTCATCTCTCTGGATGAAAATAAATTCCAGAGATCCTTGTTTAGTGTCTTAATAACCATTATCATCATAAAGATGACTAAAAGAATCTCAAAATCAAATATGAGAGGATACTATTGATGGAGAGTCTCAAAGTTGTATAGATTTTTTCATTACCAAAGAACCTTGAATACATAATGATGATTCTAAATTTTACACAAATTAATTGGGGATTTTAAATTCCAAGGTAAACATATGTTATAATTTTTGAATTAATAAGGATTCATGAAAATAACCAAAATTTACAAATAGAGTCCCACAATAGAGAATACTTTCCCCCAAAGGGTGTGATAACACCGACCTCCCATCCTCTCGATCAATGCATGTTCTTATGTATTGTAAAGATCATCTGTAACAAATGGATTCCATGGGAAATCATTTCCCATTTTTCATAATGAACTGTTGGATGTTTCCAATTCCATGAATACATCTAATGGAAACCTCTTGGAAGTATTAATTCTTAAAACAAGATCACACCTTTCAAGGAACAATGAAATAATTTTTTAGAATGTGTTTTGTTTATAATATTTTCTATAATAATTATTAATTATTTTATAATTATAATTTTTATTATACATAAACCTTACCAATAAACCGAGCTCGCACTTTTTTTGTTTCATTTTCCTAGGATATGAATATTTATTCATTGAATCATCTCAAGGATTTAAAATTGTTTCATATGTTATGTTTTTATATTTCAAATTTAATATGAGAAAAAAAGTATATAAATGGTTTTTATTGTCTAAAAAATTGATTGAATATTCCGAATGGGAACTCTTATATCTTCAACTAATTTAATAGAGTAAAAATATCTTCTAGGATAATGGAGTCGAGGTTGTAACAAATATGATATATCAATTTTGTGTTCAAATAATAACAAGATGTAATGAAATCATTTAACATGAACCTAATAAGTTGGTTTTATGCAACAAAACACCATAGGAAGATAACATAAAATATAGACGTATAATCACTTTTAAGATAGATTTAAAACAGGTACTCAGATCCCTTGATGAATCTATAATACATTGAAAACATTTTCTGTGTGTATTTATATAATTAAATTATATGATCATAATATAATATGATTTTTTCATATGTATGGATAATAAAAATTCCAATAATGTTCCTAATCATGCAAAATGATCTCATTTAGGTGATTGGAATATTGAAATAAAATGAGGATGACTCAAATTGAATTATACGAAATTATTATTAGTTGTAATTATGAACTGTAAATTGGATATCTAGTTTAAGGAAAAATTTAGAGAGTGAACATTGAAGGTGATTATTCTTAAATATTTACTTCCACTAAAATTTTACCTACCATAACTTATAAAACATTAACATAAACATTGAATAATGTATAGTATAATTTTATTTTCATATAAGAGTGTTGATATCATTAATGATTAATGAGTATTTTCATTCTCTAATTTATAGTGTGTATTTGAACATCAGAATGAAAATTAAATTTTTATGTGTACCATTAAATAAATTAGATTTATTGAATTTACTAGAAATGAAATAAGATAAGTGTTGATCAAATTGATTTTTTTCTATATATTAGTACATTTCTCAACATCATTTCTGATCATTTATTAATTTTATAATATAAATAATTTTCATTACCTTATTATTTTTTGATTATCTTCAAATATATAGTGAAATTTTAATTATGAATATACTGCTGAATATAATAGTTGTGATGCATAAATTATTTGATGTTATTTGGTTTAAATTCTACATTCCTTTATGATTAACAATTTGGTGATTTATTATTGGAATGATTTTTGTAATCGATTTCGTGGATTTTGTAATTTATGAATTTATAATTTTAAATTCTAAAATTTTATTATAAATTTTATTGGAAGAATATACATTTAATAATTTTGTAAATTTTTGAGTATTATGACTGGAATTTTTGATTTTATAAGTGATCATTCTATTTGAAAATATAAAATTTAAATTAATTATTTCATAAATTGAATATTTTAAATTGAAAATCCTTTATGGAATTCATTGTTGATTATGATATTGGAATAGAAAAATTTCACTATCTTGGTAATTGTATTTTTTTTAAATGACCATATCCATTCATGTTACTATAATATGGTCTCGTCCGACAATGTCATGTGACCACAACACCAAAATTTCAGTGTACTGTTTAGAACCAAATAAACCTTCCATGGCGATGCACCTACTGAAAGATGCATAACCCTACCGTTTGTGAAAATTTTGGAAACGTATTTCACCTATCACAACAATGTAAAATGGGTTAACATAAGAAGTTAAAAATAACCAACCATAAGGTAAAACATAACAGTTTTTTCCGAAGCATCAAATAATGAATTAAGAGAAACCATGATATTATGTCAATTAAATCTTCAATGGAAATGAAGTTTACACATAATAAAGAGATAATCCAGGAATAATGAATCAATTATTCCCATTTAACCACCCTCAATAGACCATGAACACACTATATACCTTAGGTCACGCTTCTATGATGACCATTTATTTCATAAACATGAACCTGATGATTTTCAAGATGATTTTATTAATTAAAAAATAATATAAAATTGAACACTATCAAGGGTTTAATAGTGAAAAAAATTGACCAAAATTGTTCACAGTGTAGACCATTAATTTTAATTACCCCTCCCAAAAAACTAAACCTCACTCAGAAGATATATATGGTGAATTCTCAAGTCCGACTTCCCATAGGCCCGAGGATGGTGAAAATTAATGAGGGTAAAGTAAACATGCGTATAAGGGGAATTTCCTTCTATGTGAAACATGTAGATGATAAGGGGTAAGAAGGATACACCATATAATATGTACATATCCATAGATATATAAAAAAAATTCCATGTTCAAACAGAAATTCCATACAGCACTAAAAAATCATAAAGGGGAACCACTTGTACAAAAAATTTAATGACGATAGTGACCATAAAGCCTATAGAGCTCGTTCTAAAACTTGACCTACTATAATACAACCTGATCACCATCCGACAGAATATTTTCCTAAAAATATATTATATATAGAAAATATTTCAATAAACGTATACTTAGTTGTATACTCCTAGGAGCCTCTCATGAAAAAGATAAATATTTCATCATAAATAATAGTGATCAATATTGAAACTGACTCATGTCCTAAATATTTATTCAACATTCCCATCCTCACTATAGATCTCTCTCACCAAGTATCACATAAAATTTTCAATATAATATAACAGTAAAATATCATGGGTAACCCCCTCTTTCTTCTCTAATGGGTTGCTAATTTCAGCAAATATTAACATATTATGACATCTCTCTCCAAAAATAAGTAATCCCAGAACAGTTGAGAAATTAGTTACATCATGAAAGACATGCATATCATGAGTACACTAGCCCATATCACATATAGTGAACATGTATTTCCTAGTAGCCACCACAACCCGTATAAGGTATATCAAACGTCTTTTATTGTACCTCATGCTATTATTTCTCATACAGTGAGTAAGTACCTAAAAGTATCACAAAATATAAACATTATACCTATAGTAATCATTTTGATACTATATCCAGTAATACATGAGGGGGAAATAACAACAATATTTCACAAAACTCTACAGACATATATAGAAGAATTATTCTCCGTGCATACTAGCACATGTAACTACCAAGAGAATAGAGTAGGGCTAGAGGGGGTAGTCATCCATCTATCCTGCCACTAATGTTTTGGGTAAACACCCTCCCAGAGTCCACTGGATACCAGATTCCATAACCTACATAGGTTGATAAGCCAATAAAATAATATAATTTACATGATATAGTATAAATCACAACAACACTATGGGTATAACCTTATATTAAACTCAACTACATCTAATGTCACTAAGACTCCCAACTACTAATGCAAAGACCAGATATCCTATAATCACACAAGATTTTCAAAGTGATCAATTAATTACTTATATATTTTTCATAATTTCCTTTCATTAATTAAATCATTGTAAATTAAATAAGTCTTAACATTATTCCTCATTATATTACATTAAATTAATCATCAATGTAATGCTCATTCCCTCCATGAAAAATCCAAACCATTTTCATGGTCGTTCAATATTATTAGATTTTAATTGTTGATTTCCATTATCGACCAACCCATCGTGTAATGGATCATTTAATTATTTGTTATCATCATTCTACATCCATGTAATCGATGAAAGCAATCCAAATATACCACCATAAGGAATCATGAATCCATGAACATACATATGTATCATGAAATGGTTTATAGAATATAGATAAAACATATTACATATCCATCATCCATTAATTAGATTCATTTGTGAGCATACCACCTATCCACGTATCATCAATGGGTAAGGGCAGCTCTAGTGATTCTTATCTCCTCTGGGATCATCCCCAATAGCCACTTACATGTAACGCCCCGACCCCAGCTACCCAGAGTCCGTGCATTACTTCGTAACATTGGCATGATCACAAAAGATCATGTCTCGAAAGACCGATTAGTTTAGTAGCCTTGGAAACACTAGATACATTCGTAAACGTTACATTACATCATAAAGTGAAAAACTACAATAACAAATTCTCCATAGTCCACACTCATATCCTCTTCTGGCTATCCCTGCAGGTCATTCATAAAATACTTCTTCACATCCTGGAAGATATTAAAACATTGGAAGGGTTGAGCTCAGATGCTCAGTAAGGATAACAATATTGCGGAAGCTTTAATAAATAAACATTAACATTTAAGGCAATGTATAACTAAAACAAAAGCCTTTTAAACATGAACTTCAACATAATATGGCAAAAGTAAAATGAGATAATTCCATTCACTTCTTCACATGGATATTCTACTGGTCGAATAATCACATGCAATATCAATAACCACTTTCATAATGATGGAATGCATAATGCCAGACTATCATAACCACGTAGCCAAGGCCTCGTGCCAAGACCACAAATAAGATTTTGTCAAGGCCTCGTGCCAAGACACTAGTTTGTCTCATGAGACCTGCCGATGCATCGAGGAGCTATAGCGTGCTCCACCCGTTACTTATTAAGTCCAATGCATTCCTCATATGAATAGGTTTAAACATTTCATAAACCATAACATAATCGTGTCACATAAAACATGCATAAAGGAAACATAACATTTCCACATTTCAATCACAAGATATCAATAAAACACATTGATATAATAAAAACGCTTTCAAAACCATTTTCAATACCAAAATAAAAGAAAGTTAAAACTTTGTATTTATTTTTCATTAAAAAAATGATGGCCTGTAGAGGAAGACAAAACTCAAATAATGGTCACGGCGGTGGAGAAGTCGTTGTCTCCGCATATGTACGGAAAGAAAAACATTCCCTTTTTGTCGTTTAGTAAAACGCTTCGTATAAAAAGATTCCTTTTGAATAAACTAAAAGTCAAAGGGGTTTATACACCGTATAAAAGAAAGTTGTGTATAAAACCAAATATGTCTCAATGAAAGGAGATTGAGACGAAGCCCATAAAAAGATCATTTTTAAAATAAAATAGATATATTATGTGTATTCACTATAGGTACACATAAAGAATACAAAATAAGACATAATAATATCATGACATAATTTGAAAGTAGGAGATTAACCCAAAGAATAGAAATTGGGTTAAGAAGTTCCCTTACAAAGATAATTTTTAAAATAAAATAGATATATTATGTGTATTCACTATAGGTACACATAAAGAAAGTAAAAATACAAAATAAGACATAATAATATCATGACATAATTTGAATGTAGGAGATTAACCCAAATAATGGAAGTTGGGTTAAGAAGTTCCTTTACCTCGTGTCTGACTTGACTCGACCATTCTTTAACCTCCTGAATAATAAACTAGAGTTAATATACACCTTATTAAGAACCATTTTCAATTTTATTATCCTTATTATATCACTTATTACAATTATATGAACATTATGTAATTATTTAAGTTAATATCGGTCGTTTTGTCGATCTTTGGTACTTGAGTCAACAATAAACTTCTTATAATTACAAGTTGTTCATGTGGTGAAATATCCATTATATCCAGAATTATATTAATGATGTAGATATCATATATATCATATATATCTAGTATATACATTCATTCATAATATTACGTAACATTTAGAGGTAATAAATGAAATGCACCGTTCATGGAGACGGTAAGCCGTACGTACGCATGAATGCTACTTTCATTTCTATTTCGTATTTAATGTAATGAAATCATAATTATATAAAGGTATAATATAGTTCTAGTATAATATCATATATAATATCATTTACTCCATCCTTTATACATCCCACATATGGCATTAACGATTCACATCACTTTGAGGGGGCGGTAGTCCGCACTTCCTAAAATGAAATTATCGCGTTTTACCCATAATGGAAATCATAAAGTATGCCATAAATGAGAAATACAGAAGCATAAGTAAAACATAAACATAAAAAATAGTGACATATTAATGGCCACCTTTGAACGTGTTATATGAGTGTTGAACAATCATCGTTTCGTGAGGCAGAAATTCGCCGTCCACAGAAACCATATGTTCTTTAACCATTAGATGTAGGTGTGTGTAAGTGTAGCTCGAATCTTTCTTATAACAACATCCTAGTATATTGAGGATACTGGTGTTGTTACAAAAGAAATGAATAAAAATAGTTTAGGGGGTCGGAGAAGAAAAATAAAACAAAACAACATTAGAGAAGACATTACCTCAAAATCGGGTAACTCTTTTTGATTTGAGCCAAAGGCTTTCTTGGGAAGCGTTCTGCCCAAAGTGAGGCTTCTAGGAGTAAGAGGGGGATGTTGGGAGAGTATTTGGGCAGAGTTTGGCTGAGCCAAATGGCTTGAAAGTGTAAATGAGGTGGGAGAGGTGGGGGCCTTTTATAAGTGGAGAGGAGGGGCTCTTTTGGAATGATTGAAATGTTACATTATTACACAATACTTTTCAGATTCTAAAGGTACCACACTTATATAATTCTAGGCTAAGGTGATAAGGGTTCGAAATATTCTCATCCAATTGGCTTTTCACAAGTGTAAGCCTTGAATTTTGCATTATCTTCCCATTTTATTTAAATTGTTAAATAATGAGGTCATCGCTGCATCATAATGATGTCATAAATAATTTATTTTATCTAATGTCTAAAAATTATAAAAAAAATACTATGATGTAGGAAATCTTTTTATCTTTCTAAGGAATATTTATAGTCAAAATTTGGACTTGTTTAACCCCACATAAAAATTGTTTTAGTAAAACAACTCATGTTTGTGTCAATTTAATTTTAACATTAAATAAATATATATTAATGTCATTCTCCAACTAAAGTGGCTCCATGGGGTCCCCAAGTTGACCCATGGGTTGTCTTGGTCGGACATGACACTTCCAATAGGAGTAGGACAAGTGTCATTCTCATCTCATATTATTAAAACATTATTTTTACCTTAAACTACACTAATTACCTCTAATCGCGATTAAGAACTTAAAAGTTACTATTCAACAAAAAATTATTTTAATCTCATTGAACCACATTTTACTTCTTAATGACAACCATGTATGTCGGATTTTTGAAAATCAAATCACAGAAGTGGTAATATTTCATTTTAACGAAAAATCAGTTTTTAACAACCACTTAGTGGTTTCACTATTCATCAAAAATTGAAGTTTTTCAGAATAAGGCCAAAACATCACCCTAAGCTATAATTGATATTCCGAATTCAAAAATGATGTCTATTTTACAAAATTTCAAACATATAAGTTGCATTAATTAATTTTATAATTAATTCCCGCTGTTACAACAAATAGCTTGTTTTTAAGAAACAATTTATATCAAAAGATTGGCAATTGTTTATGTCCAATTTCAATGTTAAATTAATTATAATGACCACCATTGGATAAAATGGTAAAAATATATTCTAATTATACTTTAAAACCACTAAACAGTATAATTTGTCACTATAAATTATTTTGATTAAAAAAGTTGTTTTTAAGTATTTTTCACTATTCATAAAAAATTAGAAGTTCTCAGAAAAATACCAAAATTTCAACATAGGCTAATTTCGATATTCCGAATCCAAAAATGAAGTCCATTTTGAAATATAAAATTTATATAATTTGAAAAAGTGGTTATTACTATTCATAACGGCTACTTTGATTAGTCGCGGTGTTTTAGAACTCGAAGTTGCGTACAATGCAAGCTATTGCATTATTGAATGAGAAGCGTATCATGGAAGCTCGGGGTGTTACATTCTACCCTCCTTCAATAAATTGCGTCCTCGCAATTTGAAATTTTTCTTTGAAAATAAAAGGTTGAAAAGAGAAAATACCTTTGAGCAAAAACCCACATCAGAAATAAGGTTAATAAAATTTATCCTTAATAAGAGGGAAATGTAAACAAGAAAGTCGCCACCAAATTATGATCTCGATAAGGAGAACATTGGTGGAAATTAGAGACATATAATTGAAGGAAAAACATAAATATTTGTAGGGAGTGATTGAGGTCATCAATCACAATCAACTGTCAAATTGAGGGCCTCAAAGCCTTCAATCTATGTTGATTTAAAATATCATCAGTTCAACAAGACATAAGGTATTAGGGTAACACATTTTTTTGTTTTAATATCCCTTTACTAAAGTTTAAGAATTAATTTATTCATTGAATAAGAGATAGGTATATATATATATATATTTATGCTTGACAATTAGAGTTTCAACCTTCAACTCATCTTTCACTCAAAAAGATATAGAACTCAAAAATATTATACTTATCCTAATTGTATAAGATTCAAAATATTAACACATACCATTTAGATTAGTAAAATTAATTTGTAATAACCAGGGACTTCCTGTAGGCTAGTGGTAGGAAATAAAGGCCTGTCGCACTATGGTTGTGGGTTCGATTCCTGCAGCTTTGTCCGACGCAACGGGTTATGCCCCACCCTGCAGGTTGTCCTTTTCCTAAAACTATAGTATTATAATATTCCAAAAATAATCTTCATAAATTTCTTAACCATAAACAATACTATCCAAAGATCAACTTAATCCATTCCAACCTTTATAGTTATCCAAAATACTTCTGTCCAACTCACAGTCCAAATTTTATAAGGAAGGTAAACATAATGAAAATCCTTTTTTCCATGTAACAACATGTGAACACCTTCATCATGTATTCTTTTTAAACATACTGAATTACCATGATCCCTTATTCCTTATAGAATACAAGATATACTCCTCCTATCCAAAAATGTATACAAATCATCAATCAGTTTCAAGGAAGTTAAGAATATCCAATATAATTTATCCAAATCAATCACGTCTTATTCTTAAATCACTATCTCGGTATCAAAACCATATTATGGTTTATCTTTATCTCAACCATATATTTTCCAAAAATTTAACCTACTGTGGAGTCACTTTTCTTGGTTCCACACAATCTCAAGTCCTTGATGAAATAGTACTGCAGTACAATCCTTATATACTCCATAATTATTATAACCAGTACATCATTGATACAACACTCAAATTAGAAAATTCATTAATAACAACATAAGAACATTACTCCTCATCTGTGGTAGTATCATAACTTGATTATTATCCAATAACATCATTTGGGGCATACTCTGATGATTTGGACATTGGTTTGCGTAGTGTCCCCAATCCTTGTAGAAAAAGCATTGTACATTTGAAACCATTTTCTTACCCTTGCAGTCACGCACTTTGTGTCCTTTTTCGCTACACTTATAACAAACTCCCATTCCCTTTAGGAAAGTTTCATGATTTTTCTTCCCACAATTACCACATATTGGAAAATTCTTCTTTCCCCTCATCCCTTTATCCATCATTCTCTCTTCCATCCCTTTCGTCTCTTGCTTCGCTTCAAATCCATAGGACTCAGAGAATTCTTTACTTATCTTATTAAAACATGATACTATTTCTTCATATGTTGAGAACACATGGGAGACTATTTCCCTTCGAAATGTTGGCTTAATACCGTGAAAGATACGATCCTTCTTACTCTTTGGATCATACGTATTGCTGGAGTTCACATTCCTTATATTGGGCGCCATTTCTATACAATGGCATAAACTAGGTCAGTTTATGAATCAAAATACATAATCCCATACTTATAAAACACTTAACATAAATTGAACTATTTATGGATATAATCCATAATCATAAAAAGAAATGTTTTCTTTGAGGAAGTATATACTCATAACCCTTCATAGTGGTTTGTAAATAAAATGAGAATTATCCTAAGTATATCCCCCGGGAGTGTCGTAACCAAGAGTGCAGCAAGGCCCGTTGTCGTGCACCAGTTCCCGTTCGAGTCTAGCTCAAAGAGGTGTTTTCGGGTTTTACCCCTAGGTACATCTGTGCCAGAGCCGCCTCTACCAGCTCATATCCAGACAGGGATGTATTGCTCGGAAAACTCACAAAATATCTACAATAACAAAATTCGAGGATGTTCTTCTATACTAATCCTCAAAGTCTATCTTTGGGATATGTGCTCTAATCAGAGTTTATCTAAATCTAGCTTCCAAGGTTAGTACTAAACTGCCTCTGATACCAACTGTAACGCCCCGACCCCAGCTACCCAGAGTCGGTGCATTACTTCGTAACATTGGCATGATCACAAAAGATCAAGTCTCGAAAGACCGATTAGTTTAGTAGCCTTGGAAACACTAGATACATTTGTAAACGTTACATTACATCATAAAGTGAAAAACTACAATAACAAAGTCTCCATAGTCCACACTCATATCCTCTTCTGACTATCCCTGCAGGTCATTCATAAAATACTTCTTCACATCCTGTAAAATATTAAAACATTGGAAGGGGTGAGCTCAGATGCTCAGTAAGGATAAAAATATTGCGGAAGCTTTAATAAATAAACATTAACATTTAAGGCAATGTATAAATAAAACAAAATCCTTTTAAACATGAACTTCAACATAATATAGCAAAAGAAAAATGAGATAATTCCATTCACTTCTTCACATGGATATTCTACTGGTCGAACAATCACATGCAATATCAATAACCACTTTCATAATGATGGAATGCATAATGCCAGACTATCATAACCATGTAGCCAAGGCCTCGTGCCAAGACCACAAATAAGATTTTGTCAAGGCCTCGTGCCAAGACACTAGTTTGTCTCATGAGACATGCCGATGCATCGAGGAGCTATAGCGGGCTCCACCCGTCACTTATTAAGTCCAATGCATTCCTCATATGAATAGGTTTAAACATTTCATAAACCATAACATAATCGTATCACATAAAACATGCATAAAGGAAACATAACATTTCCACATTTCAATCACAAGATATCAATAAAACACATTGATATAATAAAAACGCTTTCAAAACCATTTTCAATACCAAAATAAAATAAAGTTAAAACTTTGTATTCATTTTTCATTAAAAAAAATGATGTCTTGTAGAGGAAGCCAAAACTCAAATAATGGTCACGGCGGTGGAGAAGTCATTGTCGCCGCATAAGTACGGAAAGAAAAACATTACCTTTTTGTCGTTTAGTAAAACGCTTCGTATAAAAAGATTCCTTTTGAATAAACTAAAAGTCAAAGGGGTTTATACACCGTATAAAAGAAAGTTGTGTATAAAACCAAATATGTCTCAATGAAAGGAGATTGAGACGAAGTCCTTAAAAAGTTCATTTTTAAAATAAAATAGATATATTATGTGTATTCACTATAGGTACACATAAAGAATACAAAATAAGACATAATAATATCATGACATAATTTGAAAGTAGGAGATTAACCCAAAGAATAGAAATTGGGTTAAGAAGTTCCCTTACAAAGATAATTTTTAAAATAAAATAGATATATTATGTGTATTCACTATAGGTACACATAAAGAAAGTAAAAATACAAAATAAGACATAATAATATCATGACATAATTTGAATGTAGGAGATTAACCCAAAGAATGGAAGTTGGGTTAAGAAATTCCCTTACCTCGTGTCTGACTTGACTCGACCGTTCTTTAACCTCCTGAATAATAAACTAGAGTTAATATACACCTTATTAAGAACCATTTTCAATTTTATTATCCTTATTATATCAATTATTACAATTATATGAACATTATGTAATTATTTAAGTTAATAACGGTCGTTTTGTCGATCTTTGGTACTTGAGTCAACAATAAACTTCTTATAATTACAAGTTGTTCATGTGGTGAAATATCCATTATATCCAGAATTATATTAATGATGTAGATATCATATATATCATATATATCCAGTATATACATTCATTCATAATATTACGTAACATTTAGAGGTAAGAAATGAAATGCACCGTTCATGGAGACGGTAAGCCGTACGTACGCATGAACTCTACTTTCATTTATATTTCATATTTAATGTAATGAAATCATAATTATATAAAGGTATAATATAGTTCCAGTATAATATCATATATAATATCATTTACTCCATCCTTTATACATCCCACATATGGCATTAACGATTCACATCACTTTGAGGGGGCAGTAGTCCGCACTTCTTAAAATGAAATTATCGCGTTTTACCCATAATGGAAATCATAAATTATTCCATAAATGAGAAATACAGAAGAATAAGTAAAACATAAACATAAAAAATAGTGACATCTTAATGGCCACCTTTGAAGGTGTTATATGAGTGTTGAACAATCATCGTTTCGTGACGCAGAAATTCGCCATCCACAGAAACCATATGTTCTTTAACCATTAGATGTAGGTGTCTGTAAGTGTAGCTAGAATCCTTATTATAACAACATCCTAGTATATTTAGGATACTGGTGTTGTTACAAAAGAAATGAATAAAAAGAGTTTAGGGGGTTGGAGAAGAAAAATAAAACAAAACAACATTAGAGAAGACATTACCTCAAAATCGGGTAACTCTTTTTGATTTGAGCCAAAGGCTTCCTTGGGAAGAGTTCTGCCCAAAGTGAGGCTTCTAGGAGTAATAGGGGGATGTTGGGAGAGTATTTGGGCAGAGGTTGGCCGAGCCAAATGGCTTGAAAGTGTAAATGAGGTGGGAGAGGTGGGGGGCTTTTATAAGTGGAGAAGAGGGGCTCTTTTGGAATGATTGAAATGTTACATTATTACACAATGCTTTTCGGATTATAAAGGTCCCACACTTATATAATTCGAGGATAAGGTGATAAGGGTTCGAAACCTCCTCATCCAATTGGCTTTGGACAAGTGTAAGCCTTGAATTTTGCATTATCTTCCCATTTTATTTAAATCGTTAAATAATGAGGTAATCGCTTCATCATAATGATGTCATAAATAATTTAATTTATTTAATGTCTAAAAATTAAAAACAAATACTATGATGTAGGAAATATTTTTAGCTTTCTAATGAATATTTATAGTCAAAATTTGGACCTGTGTAACCCCACATAAAAATTGTTTTAGTAAAACAACTCATGTTTGTGTCAATTTAATTTTAACATTAAATAAATATATATTAATGTCATTTTCCAACTAAAGTGGCTCCATGGGGTCCCCAAGTTGAACCATGGGTTTTCTTGGTCGGCCATGACACTTCCAATAGGAGTAGAACAAGTGTCATTGTCATCTCATATTATTAAAACATTGTTTTTACCTTAAACTACACTAATTACCTCTAATCGCGATTAAGAACTTAAAAAGTTACTATTCACCAAAAAATTATTTTAATCTCATTGAACCACATTTTACTTATTAATGAAAACCATGTATGTCGGATTTTTGAAAATCAAATCACAGAAGTGGTAATATATCATTTTAACGAAAAATCAGTTTTTAACAACCACTTAGTGGTTTCACTATTCATCAAAAATTGATGTTTTTTAGAATAAGGCCAAAACTTCACCCTAAGCTATAATTGATATTCTGAATTAAAAAATGATGTCTATTTTACAAAATTCCAAACATATAAGTTGAATTAATTAATTTTATAATTAATTCACGCTGTTACAACAAATAGCGTGTTTTTAAGAAACAATTTATATCAAAAGATTGGCAATTGTTTATGTCCAATTTCAATGTTAAATTAATTATAATGACCACCATTGGATAAAATGGTAAAAATATATTCTAATTATACTTTAAAACCACTAAACAGTATAATTTATCACTATAAATTATTTTGATTAAAAAAGTTGTTTTTAAGTATTTTTCACTATTCATAAAAAATTAGAAGTTCTCAGAAAAATACCAAAATTTCAACATAGGCTAATTTCGATATTCCGAATCAAAAAATGAAGTCCATTTTGAAATATAAAATTTCTATAATTTTAAAAAGTGGTTATTACTATTCATAACGGCTACTTTGATTAGTCGCGGTGTTTTAGAACTCGAAGTTGCGTACAATGCAAGCTATTGCATTATTGAATGAGAAGCGTATCATGGAAGCTCGGGGTGTTACATACACATATCAATGAATCTCAACAACATGGGCCTCATATACTTCCACATCATCCAGACCTTCCTGAACACATATCCCAATAGCCATCCCTTGATTAGCCATATTAGGCTCAAGTCACATCCAAGCTTCCCCAACCATCGTCACAACAACCATCCTATTATCATATAAAAATTGTAAATACCCGGAATTTCCATGTAATTTTTTTAATACATGGGAATTTTATGATTCCACAAAAATTGACGGTGCATGATTCAAAGGCCCGAAGTTCCCAGAATGAATTTCTAAAAATTATTTTGGGTACGTTCATTAAAAATCTGAGCAGATTTTTATAACATTTGGACCAGTGCTCGGAATTGAAATCTGAGGGCACCGTTGAACATGCATCATCGGTATTCACGTAAGCAGACCTTCTCCTCGACCGTCTTATGTCAAGGGCGAAAGTTAGTTTTTCACTTTTTTTGTGAAAAAAGAAAAATTCAAATTGTTTAACATTTTTTTTCCTTTGAATATCCCATGAGGATGTTGAGAGGTGGGGACCACCATAACTAAACCTCCTTTGAGAGGTTCTGGTGGCTGGGACCACCCAACACTAAAACCCCATTGAACCTCCCACTTAAATGTGGGAATGTCTCTTGAACTTCCCCTTGATTAATTATGACACCCCCTTATTTAATTATTCTAGCCCATTAAATTATTTAAGCCCACAAAATATGTGCCAACAATTTAAAATTCGAAAAAACATATTTCATTATGATGGCTATTCTTATTTTGGTGGGGAAAGGAAAAGGGGAGCGATTTTTGGTAGATTAATCTTCTCCATGGAAGAAATTCACCCTCCAACTAAGAACACTGATGAGGAAAGTATTTAGCGACGAACGAACCGACAATCGAGGAAGAGCCAACACCACTTATGCCCACCATTCCTTCTCATCATCATCAACAAATTATGTAGTGTTTTAGTTGTGTATGATTATATATTCCATTGTTATTCCATTATAAAACAAAGAAAATAGATCAAATCTCTAACTAGATGATCCACTGATGATTTCTTTTCGGGGTTTGGGAATAAACATTGCCAGAGGTTAGGGTTTGACGTTCTTTATTAATGTTCCTGTTGAGCTACATGCAACCACCCTTATGTGGAGTGTTCAGGCCAAACAAACATGGATTCTCCTCTCCGAAAATCTTGGTTATGTTGTTTGTTCATCATGATGGTGAAGATGACAATTGTCGGAAGTTGTCACTGGTGGAACTCGAGAACCGCGATGAAGGTGACGAACGGAGGGTGGCTGGTCAAGATGGCAGCCTACGAGGGGATGGAACCCCTCCACATGTGGCCTCAACTGGCTGTGGCCTCTGCCACCCTGCGGACTCCACCGTCTGTGGCCACCACCACCCGCGGCCTCCACCGTCTGTGGCCACCACCGCCCGCGGCCTCCGCTTCTATACGGCTCCGCTGCCCACAACCTTCGTCTTTCGCAGCCTCTACCTCCCATGGTCTCTAATGCCATATGGCCCCCATGCCGCCCTGCCTCCCTAATGCTCATGGCTGCAGCGCCACCCCGTGGCCTCACCGCACTGCCCTACGGCCTCGACGTTCCCCCGCGCGGCCTCACCGCGCCGCCCCGCGGCCCCGCCGTGCCGCCCCGCGGCCCCTCCGCGCCGCCCTGCGGCCCCGCCGTGCCGCCCCGCGGCCCCTCCGCGCCTCCCTGCGGCCCATCCGCGCCGCCCCGCGCCCCCGCCGCACTGCCCCGTTACCCCACCGCACCGCCCCACGGCCCCACCCCGTGGCCCCACCGCGCCACCCCGCGGCCTTGCCATGCTACCCCCCGGGCATCGCTGCCCATGAACACTGTGCCACCCCGCGGACGTGCGGTCCTCCACGTCCATGTGATCACCCATGACCTCTATGACCCCCTCGCATCCCCTCACGTCCCTCCGTAGCCCTCACGGCCTGCTGGGCCACCCAGCGCAGGTCGGGCCATGCCGAGTCAGACCGAACTCTGGCCCACATCGACCCATTTACGCTCTTTTGGCCATAACATTGCCTACAGATGTCCGTTTTATGAATTTTTAGTGGGGTTGGAAACCTTATAGGGAGTTGGTCACTTTGGTATACCCCAATGGATATTTGGATAAATATGGGGAAGGATCAGGTTGGATCAAGAAAGAGATCAACCGGGCCCTCGAGACTAAATGTCTAATAACTCACATAAAGGGCATCTGATTTTCTCTCTATATTTTGAGTTGTGACCCCTATGATGTGTAAGTCAATGGGGATACATATTTTTGAGACTTCCTGGCGGTTAGAGTATCATCATGTGTCTTGTGGTATAGACCCTCCCTAAGATGAGCCAAAATTGTGCGGGGACCCTATAGCAGGCTGTGACGTGAAGAATGAAGAGAGATCCTATGTGGGTCAGCACCTAGAAATCATGTGTGGGTCAACACCTAGTGATCCAATGTGGGTCAAAAACTAGTGGTCTTTTGTGAGTCAACACCTAGCGATCTTGTGTGGATCCCCATCGAGTGATCCTCTGTGTGTCAGCACCGAGTGATCATGTGTGGGTCAGCACATAGCGATCCTTTGTGGGTTAGCAGTAGAGCCTCTTAATAGAGTAATATGATTTAGTAGATACATCTAATCATCTCTACTATTGTATCTATGTTACACCTGTTGTGATCTGATTCTGTACCTGTGCGGTACTTTGCATTATGGTAATACCTTTGTGGTATTCTTTTGTGTTTCATACCTGTGTTGTACTTTCCTTTGTGGTTTTCCTTCCTTTTTGGAATAGTTGTTCATTGGCATATGAGTTGGACTATGGGTTTTCTTCTTGTTTGAGATGGTTTTACTTGATAACATAGGTGTACATATGGTCATATATGTAAGTAGTATTTTCAGTTGATTTCATGTTCTGTGGATTATCTTTTGTGGATTTTGTTAGACCTTGAGGGTTTTAGGGTCCCTAATGAGTATAGTTATAGTCACCCATGCAGGGGATATGCCTACACCTCATTGTGTTTTTTTCCAACAATGAACAACGCTGACTGAGGACGAGATCACCAAGACTGAAGGTAGATCAGAGGTGTAAGTTAGATGAGGCGAACCACCGAGATGGGCGTTCTTGATCTGTACCTACCTTTTAGGTAGGAATTGTGGTGGATGATCCATGAACTACATTTCCCAATGTGATGTCTTGTACCTTCTAGTTTTCCTTTATCTTTACAGTTGTGCTTGTATTCTAGACCCCTTTACATACTATACTCACACTGTTTACTCTTCACATTACTTGAGTTCATATCCTGATTTGTGCTTGGTTGTGTGTGTAACAGGTTATAAAGGAAACACCTTCCCAGTATTAGGTAATATGACTTTGGTGTTAGTCTCCTGCCCCTGGCCTATGGGGGGTGGGCTTGGGGTTGTCACAGCACGAGCCCCGGGGGATGGGTCATGACAAATTGGTAATAGAGAATTCATTTATACCTTTGATCATAGGAATCTATTCCTTCTTAAATGAATAGTGTTAAGTGTAGTGAGTGTGGTTATCAGTTTAGGGAATCTAGTGTTGGTTTTTCAGCCGACGTATCCATACACCATGACCCTAACTTCTGATTTCTGACTCAGTTCATGAAAACACTTATTTTTTGTGTGTTTCCAAGAGTTTTCTTTTTGATATCTTTAGTTATATCACCTAGTATAAGTTATTGATCGTGAAACAACTTTTTATTTTTAAGATTACTCCACGCAAACAAATAGCGTGGGTTTTGAGAATAGTACGAACTGATAGCCCACAGAGCGGCGAGTCCCTGGTGCATGGCCCTCATTCACTAGAGGCACCATTGGAGGCACAAGTGGTACCATAATGTGTTTGGCCACTGATACCACCATCTCTAATAGAATTGGGTTCACACCACATGAGAACATTTCCATTGTTCCAGCACCAGAGGCCACCAAGGTTCGGGGGAGAGATGAACCCATATGTAGTTGAGGATTGGATGGAGGTTGTTGTGAGTGATTTCCGACTGGTAGGGACACCAGCAGATCTCATGGTGATCCATGTCGCTAGTCTTCTAAATGCAGCATTTTGTAGATGGTGTATCATGATTCTCCAGTTTCATGATGAGTTGAAACTTCTCTGGGTAGACATCGAGAGCCTGTTACGGGAAGAGTTTGTTCTAGCGACTCTTCGTGTAGTGCGTAGACTGGAGTTTCTTCATCTACAGTAGGGAAAATTGACCGTGGATCCAAACTCTACGATGTTTACTAACCTATCATGTGACTCCACTAATATGGTATGGTACCTATTCTTCAGGGCCCATAGCCTTGAGCAGGTGTTCAGGAAGAAGATCAGGGATTCGATGATCTCACTCAGTATCCCAATGTAGGCAGGGGTGTTAGGGTGAGCCCTCTTAGTGGAGTGTTTTCTTGCTGAGCAGTAACCATTAGCCAGATCCACCACTAAACATCATGTAACAGAGACTTATGTAGCTGGCAGCAGACCAATGTCACCAAGGTCTAAGAGGAATATTCCTAGAGGTGGATGGCCGTATAATTTAGAGTCGGTTGTGCGGGGCACCCGAGGCAGACCCAATCATGCTATGAGTGGGTAGTGTTCCTCATTCTGTAGGTAGGGTCACATAGCTCATGAATATCTGACCCTCCATATGGATGATTAGTATATGGTTGAAGGGCCACAATGTAAGAGTGAATGATTTGACCAAGGAGGTCCGTAGGGAGTAGGTATATGGGGAAGAGGAGATGACCGTGGAACTGGCAGTGGGTGAAGATTCGATATTTTACCCCCACCACCACAAGTTTGTCAACCTCCACCATAAGGAGTTAGTGGACAGAGGATATATGAACACCTGGAAGTTTCGACCTACAATCATGATGCTTCAGAGATGATACACATTACAATCTGTGTCTACACTACATTTGTAGAATTACTTTCAGAAATAGGTTACAATCATTCTTTTATTTCCATTACCCTCATTCAGAGATCAGATAGTTTGACAGAGTCTTTGTCTCAATCCTTATGTCTAGATACACCTACGAGAGTGGATTTGACGATTATGAACTATTGCCGACAGTGTTAGCTTACTCTAGGAGGTGAGAGATTCGGCCGGGATCTCCCAGTGAGAGCGTCGAGGCCTTACGAAGTCATCTTGGTAATGGACTGGTTATCTATAGTCCATGCTTAGATTTACTATATTACGAACAAAGTTTAGTGTTTCTGCATGGATGGGACTAAGCTTTCCGTCACTAGTGAGAAGGGAGCCTTTATCAGCATAGGATGAACATACCCAGAGGAGAGTACAACGGATCACTCTTCCGTTGTCTAGACATACCATCGGAGTAGTTAATGTGGAGACCCTGAGTTTTCCTTTAGTGGAGGACTAGTACATGGATGTCTTCCTTGATGATGTTTCTGGTCTACCTCCTCATAGAATTTTGGACTTTTACATTGAATTTTACCCCGATATGGCACTGATATCTACAAAATCATATTGGATGGATCCCATGGTGGTTCTTGAGCTATGTGTATAGCTAGAGGACTTTCAATGGAAGGTGTTCATTCATCCCAGTGTTTATCCTTGGGCAGTGATGATTTTTTTTGCTAAGTAGGAAGATGGGAGCTTGAGACTTTGTGTCAACTATGAGTGCCTGAACCAGGTGACCGATAAGAAGACGTAACCACTCCCGAGGATTTAAGAACTATTAGATCTGCTGAAGGGAGAAAATTTATTCTCGAAGATAGACCATAGATCATGTTACCACCATCTCCGATTACGAGACAAGTATGTGCACAAGATTGCTTTCAGATGTCGGTAAGACCATTACGAGTTCATGGATAGGACTTTCAGCATGACCAATTCTCTAACAGTGTTCATGGGACTCATGAACATGATCTTTTAGCCATACCTTGATAGCTATGTAGTAGTCTTCATCGACGAAATTCTGATCCACTCGACTACTTAGGATGAGCATCCCTATCATTTGAAGATAGATCTGGAAACACTCCGAGAGCACCATTTTATGGTAAGCTCTCGAAGATCCAGTTATGGATCTGAGAGGTTCACTTTTTGGGACATGTCATCTCAGAGGACAGAGTGGCAGTGGATCTAGTGAATATTGCAGCAGTACTTTGATGGGAGCCACCCAGGAGTGAGATGGAGGTACAGAGTTTCCTGGTTTTGGATGAATACTATTGGATATTTCTGACATATTTTTCCCGAGTTCCAGCACCACAATCTTTGTTGACAAAGAAGGGGAAACCCATCTTGTGTTCGGAGATATACCAATGGTGTTTTAATGAGCTGAGGCAGTGGATGACTATTGACCCCATCTTGAGGCTTCCAGAGGAGGACATAGGGTACATAGTCTACAATGACACATCAGGGACAAGACTCGGATGTGTCTTCATGCAGGAGTGAGAAATTATCGCTTATGGTTCTCGATATCTGAGAGAGTAAGAGTAGAACTACACTACCGATGACCTCAAGTTAGCGGCATTGGTCTTCTGCTTGAATATGTGGTGACATTACTTTATGAGCGAGCATTTTACATTGTACTCGGATCACAAGAGTCTCAAGTAAAACTTTTCTCAAAATAACCTCTTCATGAGACAACGATGTTGACTTGAGTGATGTAAGAACCTCGATCTTTGTTTCAGGTAGGATTTCCTTTTATTGGGGTTTTTTAGAAAAAATAAAGTTTCTGGAAATTTTTGAAGTACACGCCGTGAACATTATGAGTACACCCCGTGTACTCTTTTCCCGCTCGAAGCCGTGTACTGGCCATGTCCGGGACACACACACACACACAGTGTGTAGGGGTGATGTGGAGGCCAATTTTGGTGGAGTACGAATAGACCTAATACACACCGTGTACTCTAAAAGTACACGTCGTGTACATTCTTTTTTTTATTAAACGGACCGGGGTCGCTCCTGACGCACTGAAACATCCTCTTCTAGGTTATGTTCGTCCGAGAGCACCGAGGATCCAAAAATCTTCGACGAGCCCCTGCCTCCCCTTTTGTTCTCCGATTCGAGCATGGTCGATTGCATTGGAATAAAATCTGTGAGTTCTTCCTTCTGCTTGAGCGTGGTTTTCCAATTCCTAATATTTCTCATGTTATCGTGGTTTATTTTTTTCAGACGTTTTCTCAGATCTACGATGTTCTATGGAGAATCTGTCATTTTTTTCACTTATATCGATCTCCTATGATCGAGGTAGTTGGTTTGTGCCTTAATAATCAAAGTCCTTGAGATTTATGGGCAAGTTCCACCAATACCCATGAAGGGGGGTATTGGGTGTTTACCTTTTTCCCCTTGTTGTTTTCCTGCCTTTATTATATGCTTGTATAGAGGAAAATTCATCATGTTAGGGGATATTTTGTTGTTCTTGGATTTTTTCCCATGATTTGTTCTGTTTATGACCTTCTGGTTTCATTTTCTTTTTTTTTTGTTTCACCTATTTCTATGCCTTGTGTCTATATGATGGAGTGTCTTTGTATAACATTCTTGTTTCCTTTTAGACTGTTAGAAAAGTATCTCTATAGGTGTACTTTGGTAAGCCAAGTATCTCTGTAGGTTTACTCTTGTCATATAACCTTATAATACACTGACCGGCACGTGAATGAGATAACCTAGTGATATAGACTACAAGGGATTGACCGAGTGAGCCTCCCAATGAGTCTTAGACATTATAGACTATAGAAGGGTAGACCGAGAAAGCTTCCTCAGAGAGTCTTGGACATTAGACTACAAGGGATGGACAGAGGGAGCTCTCATAGAGTCTTGGATTATTATACACTACATGAGGGTAGACCGAGTGTGCTTCCTCAGAGAGTCTCACCTTGTTTGTTTTCCCTTTAAGTCCCATCACAGGCTTGAGAAGGAATTGACCGAGTGAGCTTCCTCAGAGAGTCTGTGGTATACCTGAGGCTATAAGAGGAATTGACCGACATAGCTTCCTCAAAGAGTCTCTAGACCTTGGGGATAAGAGGGTTAGACTATGTGATCTTCTTCAGAGAGTCACTAACTTCCCTATACTATAAAGGGAATTTACCGAGTGTGCTTACCCAGAGAGTCTCTTAAATTCTTATGACTAAACCATAGGGGTTAGGCTGAGTGCACTGCCCAGAAGGTTTTGGTACTTCTTGGATAGGACCAGAGGGGGTGGCTGCGAGTACTTCCCAGAGGGTTTCCAGCTTGTTAGCTGTTTGCTTCATTGTTTTTGTTGGTTGTGGATTTGATTACTGCTCTGTATCATCTTTCTTTACTACTTACTATTTACTTCCTACTGCTTTAATGTTTCTATTTACTTCATAGTGTACTTTTATCTACCATTTGCTCACTTACTATTAGGCACAGATCTTCGGGTGGTTGCCTACTGGGTTTTTTTTCACACCCTATTTGGGCCCAAGAAGACTATGTTATTGTATGTATAGACAAGGTCAAGTGACCTTAGACTTCTAATACTTGATTTCTTGGAGCAAGAGAGTAAGGGACCAAGCTTTGTCTTGCGATACTGAGGAGATGTTTACTTCTTTTTATACTTGTTGTGGTACTGTGGTGTTTTTCAGCATTGTGACTTGTTTGGATTCTTTCCTAGACTTGTATCTTTCATCATTCCATATATATACATATGTGCTCCAGTTTTTTGATTTAGTTTTCTGTTGTTTATTATTGTTGTTTATTTACTGCTTCAGTTATTGCATGTTTATTACATATATTGTGTACTCTTCCAATGAGGGCATAGTTTCCCAAAAATCACACCCAAGTCCCATTGCTTCTAGTTGGCAGCCTCAGGCATTTGGGGAAATGCGCTTGAGGCCATGCGACCAACTGGGTACGGGGCGCCTCTAGGTGGCTTCCAGAACTAGGATGTTACAAAGTAGTATTAGAGGAGTTCTTTTCTATTGCTTTACTGGTTGGAGAATTTAGCCATGGATTGTATAGATTCGGTACATGGTAATATGATGTGCCCAGGAGTATCTAACTCGTGTACAGGGAAAATCCAAACTATCTCGTTTATTTCAGTTTTCTGGTTTTGAGATTTTATGGTTGAAATGATTTCACCTAGAGTGATTCACTTGCTTTGTGCTGTTATTGTTTTGACTATTGCAGTTCAATTTATGTCACACCCCGATGAGATGAGGATATGAAATCTCATGCATCATATAGGCACTTGTATAGATCACATTCCATGCATTCTTTCCATCCCATCTAGGGTGCATTAGCGATTGCATGTTGTTGTGATAGTCCTTGTGTATATTATGCATGTTGTTGTGATAGATTCTTTATAGAATATCTTCTTATTTGTTAGAAGATTGTTTGTATTGTAATTTTATTAAATGAACACAAAATTTTGATTCTTGAGGTGTTATGGGACCTCTTGAATCGAGAATTGGTGGATCATGATCTTTTTTTCTCTTTTCTATAACTGTAGGAGATGCCAAGATTTTATTCTCGGGGAGTATGGGCCCTCACGGATCGGAATTTGGAACCTCATTGCCTTGTCCTTGTGTTTTCTAGGATTCTGTGCAGTTTCTGAGCTACTGGCCAGAAAAACCCAGAATACACAACATGTACTTTTTTACTACACGCCATTTAGTTTTTAGACCGTTTCACTTACCATGGGAGCAGGGACACGTTGTTGTAGAAATGCATTCAGGAACACACTGTGTACAGTAGGTATACACCGCGTAGTTTCGAGCTGTGTACCCAGCCATGTCACAAACAACACAGGATGGAAACGCGCGAGTAGAACATGCCATGTTGGTGAAGAGCATGACTTGTAGTTTTGTTCAGGTACCTGCCCGTGTCACGAACAACAGGGGTCATCGTCCCCTTCTTCCATACACATCGTGTGGTTAAAGAACACGCTGTGTAGTCTTGTCCAAGGTACCAGGCCATGTCGCGAACAACACGGTTCATTGTTAACTTCTCTTATACATGTCGTGTTTGTTCGGAACACATTGTGTAAGGGTCAGCCGTGTAGACGACCGTGTATCTAACAACATGGGCCGTCGAGACCATGTCTAGTACACGCCGTGTCCCAAGGGAACACGCCGTGTAGTAATGGGTTAGTTTGGATAGTGTGGGTTAGCTGTTTAAAGAGTCTCAGGTAGGGGTATAGAGTATAAGTACATGTTGTGTGTGTGGGGAACACGCCATGTAGTTTGGTGCGTTACCAGACCTGTCGGGAAGGGGTACTATCCCATGATAATAGTTTTAACGGACACACCATGTAGTTTTTTTACACGCCGTGTAGTCATGTTTCGTAAAACATTAATGTTTCTTCGCCCTGTTCCCATTTTGTACTCCTGTGTTTTCAGTGCTTGTTAATAGTGATCTAAGGTGTGCTTTTGATATTTCGGAGCTATGTCACTAAGACGTCCTCCAGTTGTACGTCAGTTTCCACACAGTGATCAGACACTGGATATGGCCAATCAAGGACCTCCTGTTGATCCTCGTGAAGATCCTCCTACTGTACGGGCCTTGGAACAAGTAGTTATACCTATTGTAGGCGACGATATGCAGTTCAAGGATGACTTATTGAGGATGTTTCAGACATTTCAGGGAGCACAGCCTCCTTCCATGTCGATGGCTGAGTTGACGAGGGCTTTTCATCAGCAGCATCCTCCTACATTCTCAGGGGATGGAGGAACCCAGGCTATAGAGTAATGGTTCGAGGTCACCCTAAATATCTTCGATCACCTAGAGATACCTACGGAGAAAAGGGTAAAGCTGGCTACATATATGCTCCGGGACACCGCCAAGAGGTGGTGGGAGGTGATCTCACAGTCAGGACGCTAGAATGGTATGTCATGGGATGAGTTTCTAAATACTTTCTATGACTAAATCTATCTAGAGACCCTCAGAGCTGATCGTGCCCGAGTGTTTATGATCCTGCTGTAGGGTACTCTTTCTGTCATGGAGTACTCATCCCATTTTACTGAGCTGCAGCATTTCACACTGATCCCAACAGGTGATGAGTTGTTCCTTGATAGGAAGATTAAGGATGGTCTCAGGTAGTAGATCTGTTCCCAGGTGAATATCTTTTAGTTGACTTTGATATCTTCCATCGTCAACTAGGCGCTAATTACTGAGTGCAATCTGAGGGATTATGGAGCAGTGAGCCCTGGGATTTCATTATCCAGAGCTGGTGTTCCTTCTAGGGATAGTAGTAAGTGTCGTAGTGAGTCTTCTCGAGGAGATCAGGGTTCGCAGGGTGCATCTTCTAGCAGATAGGATGTATGCTACCAGTGTAGTAGGAGTAGGAATACTAGGCCTCAGTGCCATTGAGATCTGATGGAGTTCTGATATTACGGCATGATGATCCATCTTCAGAGTTTTTGTCAGGTCTTCTCTCCTTCAGCTGGTGGTAGGGGTTCCTCTATGACCCCTCATTCAGGATATGGATTGCCAGTTTCCCACCAATATGGGAAGTGGTGTTCTTCCGACTATTTGGATCAAGGTGGAGGTCGTGTCCATGGTGTCCAGTCACCAGGTCATCAGCCACATTAGAGTGGATCAGCTCAGAGTGGTCAGCCAGGGGCGTAGGGCCACGGTGCAGGCCAGTCTTTCACCGTGGATCAGTCCTATTAGAATAAGGATCTCGAACCTTCTACAGTTTCAAGTACGATCTTAGTAGCCTCATTTTTATCTTCATCTCTTTTTGATATTGATGCTTCCCATAGCTTTTTCTCTTTTGCGGTTGTGGAGAGACTTGCGCTCTGTATCTTTTCGGCTGCCGGCTTGTTGACTCTTGACACGCCATTGGGAATGAGGACATCTAGCGTACGCCATTACAGAGAGTTCCAACTTGAGGTTGCAGGGTGTAACTTCTTATGGGACCTCTATGAACTAGAGATGTTGGGTTATGACGTCATTTTAAGGATGGACTGGTTGGTTCCTTTCTAGGTAGTCGTCGATTTCTATAATCGCATGGTGAGTTTCGTATCACCATTAGGCGGATCTTTTCATCATAGAGGCGAGTGGGATGTATAGGCAGGAAGAGTTGGACCAGAGCATCATGGACTAGGGGAAGATATAACCCAGATTCCAGTATTTATTTGGATGACCAGGATAATTTAAAGTTAGACTTTCCCCAGTGGTGTATCGTTTCAGTTATGTCTTTCTAGAGGACTTTTCAGGTTTGCCTCCGGAGCATGAGGTATACATCTCGATTGATCTCGTGCCAGGAGTGGCAATGGTACCCATTACTCTCTATAGGATGGCTACACTAGATTTGCAAGAGCTCAAGAAGAAATTGGAGGAGTTGTAGGAAAATGGTTTCATCTGATCCAGTACTTCTTCTTGGGGTTCGCTAGTCCTGTTGGTGAAAAAGGCCAATGACACCCTTCAGCTTTGTGTGGATTATCGGAAGATGAACTAGTTGATGGTCAAGAACCAATCCCCCTTGACCATGATTGATGACTTCTTTGATCAGCTTCTAGGAGATCATGTGTTCATGAAGATCGACTTGAGATCGAGCTATCATCACTTGCGCATTAGACCATCAGATATACCTCTGACAGCCTTTAGGAGTAGGTATAGTCTGTATGAGTATACAGTCATGTCGTTCGGTCCCACGAACGTGCCAACGGTTTTTATGGAACTAATGAACCGAGTGTTCCATATTTATTTGGACTCCTTCATCGTGGTCTTTTTGGATGATATCATGGAGTACTCTTGTACTCCACAAGACCATGCTACCCATCTTTAGATCGTTATGAGTATAATGAGAGAGCATCAACTTTGTGATCAACTCTTGATGTACCACAATTGGATGGATCAGATTCACTTCTTGAGTCATGTCATCTCAAAGGCTGGAGTATCAGTGGACCTAGAGAAAGTTAGGGCTATAGTTTCCTGGGAGCAGCCAAATAACTTATTTGAGGTACGGAGTTTCCTAGGGCTGGAAGGGTACTACAGACGCTTCATTCAGGACTTCTCGTCCCTAGAAGCACTGTTGACAGGTCTGACCAAAATAGGGGTGAAGTTTTTATGGTCAGATTATTTTGAGACATCCTTTCAAGAGCTGAAGGGGAGGATGTCGTTAGCACCAATACTAGTCTTTCCAGAGCCAGGAAAGAGCTACACTCTTTATTGTGATGCTTCAGGTATTAGGTTGGGAGATGTGATCATGTAGGGAGATGGTGTCATTGCGTACGGGTCTCGGTATTTGAGGCCATAGGAGAGGAATTATCCTACACACGATCTGGAGTTGGAAGCTGTTGTTCATGCCTTATGCTGTTGGAGACACAAACTTATTGGAGAGCAATTTGGGGTTTTCACCAATCACAAGAGTCTCAAGTATATCTTCACACAGCATGATCTGAATCTGAGACAGCACAGGTGGGTTGATTATCTCCAGTCCTTTGAAATCGAGCTTGCCTATACGCCAGGAAAGGGAAATGCAGTGGAAGATGCGTTGAGCAGAAGAACACAGATTCAGGATGTTCGGGAGGACATCAGTGAGTGACAGCTTATGGCCTTGTTCTGTGAGATGCACTTGGAAGTGCACAAAAGGCAGGGACAGACTGTCCTATATTCTGTAGATGTTACCTCTACACTTCTTGATTGGGTAATGATGATGCAGTTATCAGATTTAGAGGTCTTAGTCATGCGGGAGAGTTTGTCAAGAGGGGAACCTCTTCCTAGATGGACAGTGTGCAATGATGAGATATTGCATTTACAGGGACGCGTATGGGTGCCAACAGACATACGCGAGGAGATGATGTGGGATTTTCAATCCTCAGTTTGGGAAGTCCATCCTAGGGTCACCAAGATGTATTGGGATCATCATTGCTAGTGTTGGTGGCCAGGGATGAAGAAAGATGTTGCTGGTTTAGTCATGAGATGCTCTACTTGTCAATAGGTGAAGGCAGAGCATCAGGGACCAGCATGCCTTTTACAGCAGTTACCCATTCCGTAGTGGAAGTGGAATTATGTTGTGATGGACATCATGACTGAGTTGACGAGGTCACCTTGGGGGAAAAATGCTGTTTGGTTTGTCAAAAATAGGCTCATGAAGGTTGCCCACTTCTTGTCGATCAAGGAGACCATCAGTTTCAATGATCTGGGATGACATTACATTAGAGAGATCATTCATCTGCATGGAGTTCCACACTCTATTGTTTCAGACAGGGATGTGCGCGTTACCTCTCTTTTCTAGAAGGCACTTCAGAAGGCCTTGGGTACATAGGTTCTTTTGAGTAAAACATACCATCCCCTGAATGATGGCCAGTCTAAGCGCATGATCCATGTGCATGAGGATATTCTCCGAGCCATAATTCTAAACTGCAGTTGTTCATGGGAGAAGAATATACCTCTTGTGGAGTTCACCTACAACAACAGCTTTTAGGAGACCATTCAGATGGAACCATACGAGTCTCTTTACGATAGGCCATATCGATCACCCTTATGCTTGATGGAGGTAGGATAAGAAGATTTTCTGGGACATCATCTTGTTTAGGAGACCTCTGAGCAGATAGAGTTGATTTGGAAAAGTATGGCTACAACACAGTCTCCACAGAAGTCTTATGCTGATCATCCGAGACGAACTTTGGAGATTGAGGTCGGGGATCAGGTTTTCCTGTGTGTCGCACCGAGGTTGGGACATAAGAGGATTCAGAGATAGGGGAAGCTTTCACCACGTTACGTCGGGCCTTTTGAGGTTTTGGAGAGAGTTGGGCCGGTTTCCTATTAGTTGAAGCTACCTCAGAGGAACCAGGCTATGCACGACGTCTTCCATGTCTCTCAGCTCCGACATTACTATTCAGACCCTTATCATGTCTTCCAACCCGAGGAGGATGAGCTCGAAGCAGATGCATCATTTGAGAAGCATCCTATCTGTATTGTCGATCGCAGTACAAAGGTTCTCCGTGGGCGGTCTATTCTTTTAGTACGGGTACTTTGGCAGCATGGGCGAGTATAGGAAGAGACCTTGAAGAGGGAGATTGATGTACGATTTCATTGGCCGGAGCTGTTCGGGGTTTCTTCTTATACACCTCGCTAGGGAAATTCGGGGATGAATTTCTTTAAGGGGGGAAGTTTTCAAGAACCCATATACTTCTTCCTGGTATGTTTTCCTTTTTCTGGAGTTTTTGAGAAAAATAATGTTCTGGAAATTTTTGAAGAACATGTTGTGTACTTTATGAGTACACGCCCTATACTCTTTTCCCGCTCGAAGCCGTGTACTGGCCGTGTCCAGGCCACACACATGGTGTGTAGTGGTGATGTGGAGGCCAATATTGGCGGAGTACGGAAAGACCTAGTACACGCCGTGTACTCTAAAAGTACATGTCGTGTAATTTCCTATTTTTCATTAAACGGACCGGGGTCATGCCTAACAGACAAAAACATCTTCTTCTAGGTTCCGTTCATCCGAGAGCACTATGGATCCATGAATCTTTGATGAGCCCCCGCCACTCCGTCCGTTTTCTGATTCGGGCATGGTCGATTGCGTTGGAATCGTAGTAGTGACTTATTCCTTCTGCTTGAGCCTTGTTTTCCAATTCCTCCTATTTCTCATGTTATCATAGTTTATGTTTTTCAGACATTTTCTCAGATCTACGACGTTCTAAGGAGAATCTGTTGTTGTTGTTCACATATAATGATCTCCTAGGATCGAGGTGGGTGGTTTGTGCCTTACCGTTCAATGTCCTTGAGTTTTATGAGAAAATTCAACCAATACCCGTGAACAGGGTATTGGGTGTTTACCTTTTTTCCCTTGTTGTATTCTGGCCTTGCTTTTATGATTCTGTAGAGGTAAATTAATCATGTTAGGGGATATTTTGTTGTGATTGGATGTTTTTCCCATGCGTTGTTCTGTTAATGACCTTCGAGTTTCATTTGCCTTTGGTTGTTACACCTGTTTCCATGCCTTGTTTCTATAGGATGGAGTGTATTTGTATAACATGATTGTTTCCTAGTATACTGTTAGAAAATTATCTCTATAAGATTACTTTGGTTATCCATGTAGCTCTATATGTGTACTCTTGCATTATAGCATTATTATGCACCGACCGACACTGGAATGAGAGAACCTGGTGCTATAGACTAAAAGGTATTGACTGAGTGTGCTTCCCAATGAATCAAAGACATTATATACTACTGGAGGGTAGACCGAGGGATCTTTCATAGATATTCTTGGACATTAGACTATAGGGGATGGACCGAGTGAGCTCTTAGAGAGTCTTAGATTATTATAGACTACAGTAGGGTAGACCGAGTGCACTTCCACAGATAGTATTACCTTGTTTGTTTTCCCTTTAAGATCCATCCCAAGCTAGAGGAGGAATTGACCGAGTGAGATTTCTCATAGTGGCTTTGGTTTACCTACGGTTATAGGAGGAATTGACTGAGATAGCTTCCGTATAGACTCTCTCGTCCTTGGGGCAAAGAGGGTTAGACTGCATGATCTTCTTCAGAGAGTCCCTGACTACCCTAGACTATAAGGGGAATTGACCGAGTTTTCTTTCCCAGAGAGTCTCATCAATTACTATGACCAAACCAGACGGGTTAGGCTGAGTGCACTGCCCATAGGTTTCTGGTACTTCTTGGGTAGGACTAGAGGGGGGTGGTTGCAAGTACATCTCAGAGGGTTTCCTTCTTGTTAGCTGTTTGGTTCACTACTGTTTGTTGGATGTGGATTTGATTACTTCTATTTATCCTCATGCTTTAATTCTTACTATTTACTTCCTAATTTTTTAATGTTGTTGTTTAATGCTTAGTGTACTTTTACCTACCATATGCTCACGGACTGTTAGGCACAGATCTTCGGGTGGTTGCCTTCGAGTATTTTATCTGTCACCCTATTTGGGCCATGCTTTTGTTCCCAAGAAGACTATGTTGTTGCAGGTATAGACAAGGGAAAGCACCCTTCGACTTCTAGTACTTGATTGCTTGGAGCAGGAGAGAAGGGGACCTAGCTTTGGCTTGCGATGCTGAGGATCCGTTTACTTTTCTTTGTACATGTTTTGGTACAGTGGTGTTTTTCAGTTTTGTGACTTGTTTGGATACTTTCCTAGACTTGTACCTTGTATCATTCCATATATATACATATGTGCTCTAGTTTGTTGATTTATTCATTAGTTGTTTATAATTTTTGGTTATTTACTACTTCCCTTATTGAATGTTTATTACTTCCGTTGTGTACTCTGCCAATGAGGGCATAGTTTCCCCACTATCACACCCAAGGCCCTCGCTGCTAGCCGACAGCCTCTGGCGTTTGGGGAAATGTGCTTGAGGCCATGTGACCAACCGTATATGGGGCGCCTTAGTGTGATTTTCGGAATAGAGACATTACATGTTACTCCAGGACTATGATGTTGAGATAGTCTATACTTATGTGAAGGTAAACGTTTTATCATATGAACTTAGTAGGAGATCTAGTTTATAGCTACTAGATGAGGCGACAGTGATGTAGACCGCTTTGTAGTTATCCATTGTGGATCGGGATGAAGTATCATTTCTTTAGTCTCTTACTGTCACTCCCCCACTTCTACAACATGTCAAGGATGTGAAACATGGGGACACTGACTATGAGAATCGACATGATTAGATATCCACAAGACATGCACCTTATAGATTTTCTGATGGTGCGGAGAAAATCAACTTTTTCAATGGACGTACCATGGTACTACTGTCACCTTGGGAGGATGTTTTGAGGGATTTCCAGACATCCATTCTAGTGGTACATCCAAAAGTGGTGAGGATGTACCAGGATCTCTGATGATAGCACATGTGGATATGAATGAAGAAAATGGTTTCAGTGTTTGTTTCTCAGTGCCTCACATGTCTGTAAGTAAAGGCATAACATCATGTACCACCATGATTGGTCCATACGATAGAGGTTCCAGAGTGGATGTGGGGTGTGATATCCATGGACTTCATGACCGGACATCATTGTACATCCAGAGGTCATGATTCTACCTGGGTGATCATCGATGAACTCACAATGTCATCCCACTTCCTACTAATCAGAGAGTAGGGTTCAGTAGGGAGCTTGGGATTCCTCTATGTGTATGATATTGTCCATCTACATTTTGTACCCTCGATGATTATCTCTGATCATGATGCACATTATACTACCCGGCTATGGAAGGGGTTGCAGGATGATTTCAGGATGCTACTTCGTTTGAGAACAACCTTCCATCCTCAGACGAATGTCCAGACTGAGCGGACCATTTAGACCCTTGAGGACAAGCTGTGTGCTTACCTCCATGACTTTGGTCACAATTGGGAGGATCCCTTTCCTTTGATGTAGTTTTCATACAACAAAACCTATCACTCCACCATTGGGATGTCACCTTTTGAAGTGTTGTACGGGAAACCTCACATGTCATCCTTGTGATGGAATGACCCATGGGAGTAAGCACTAGTGGGAACATGGATGAAACAGGCTACCACAGAAAAGGTGTGGATCATCCAAGAGAAGATGAAGACTGTACAGAGCAGGAAAAATCCATATGCCGACATGAGACGGAGACCTCTAGAGTTCAAGGATGGAGACCTCTTCTTTCTATGCTTCTCACCTTGACGAGGTTTTCTGAGATTTGGCAGAGTTCCAAGTTATATATGATGTTCATTAGACCCTTTCAGGTCCTTAGAAATGTTTCATGGGGGATTATTTCTTAGATCTTCCACCTCAGATTCATTTGGTGTATGATTTCTTCCACATATTCCATCTAAGAAGATAGGTTCACAACCCTTCTCACGTCATCGACCATGGAGAGATGTACATTGACGATGTTGTGACATTTGCAGAAGTTCTATTGGAGATTGAGGATCAATAGGAGCTTGTTAGTCATGGGTGGTCGATACGACTAGTGAACATTCCTTAGTATCACGGGAACCTCCAAGAGAGCACATGGGAGCTGGAGGCTCAGATTCATGCTCGGTACCCCCATTATTTTTCCTAGAATTGAGGTGTGGCTTATAGGGATGAAAAGCCCTGAGGTGGGTAGAATTTAAAGATATAGAAGCTTTCATGTATTTTTTTTAAAATACATTAGAATTTTATGAGTCCGCGAAAATTTACGGTGCATGCTTTCGAGTCCTAGAGTGCCTGAAATTAAATTCTGAACCTTATTTCAGGTATGTTCAGTAAACGTGCAAGAAGGTTTTTATATCACTTGGACTGGTTCTCATAATTGAAACATAAGGGCACCATTGAACTCAAATCTTCGATATTACCTTAAATATACCTTCACCTCGACCGCAGTAGGTCAAGGGTGAAAGTTAGTTTTTCACTTTTTCATGAAAAAATAAATATAATTTTTTTTAACATTTTTATTTTTCCTTTGAAACTCTCATGTAGATATTGAGAAGTGAGTACCACTAGTACTAAAACCTCCCATGAGAGGTTATGGTGGTGGGGAAAACCCGAGAATAAAACCCTCCTGATCCTCCCATGTAAATGTGGGGAACTCTATTGATCTTAACATGGATTAGTTATTCCACCCACTTATTTAATTATGCCACCCACTTTATTTGATTAAGCCAACATAATTTGTGAAAATAATTTAAATGTTGGAAAAACATATTTTATTATGATGGAAATTTTCTTTTGGTGGGGAATAGAAAATAGGATATATTTTGGGAATATTATACTTCTCCAATGAAGTACATCATCTTCCAACGAAGAACGCCAATGAGGAATGTCTTCAGTGACAAACGAATCGAGGAAGAATCGATACCACCGAAGTCAGTCTATCCCTACTCATCATCGTCAAAATATTATGTAGGGATTTAGATGGGTATGATTATATATTCAAATTTAATTCCATTCTAAAACAAAGAACACTGATCATCTGTCTATCTAGTTGATATGTGGATGATTTCTTAATCGGGTTTGGGAATAAACATTGTGGAAGGTTATGTTTTGGTGTTCTTCATTCAAGTACTTGTTGAGCCGCCTGTTTCCACCATAACATAGAGAATGTGGGCCAGAACAAAATTTACCATCCTCTCCATGAATCATGGTTCATTTTTTTGTTATTCGCGATGGTGATGACGACTGGTGCTAGTGGTTGGTACCGATGGTACTCGAGAACCGTGATAAAGGAAACGAATGAAGGGCGGCTGGTCATACCAGCCAACGACAAAGGCACGATGCCCCACATTCCCCAGCCTCCACCGACTGTGGCCGCCACCACCCCATGGCCTTCGATATCAGCAACAACAACCACCTGTGGCCTCAACCTCCCCACTGCACCACCGCTCGCAGCATCCGCCATCCACACCCCCTTCGGTCGGCAGTCTCCACTGCCTGCAGCCGTCGCAGTGCCCTGCAGCCTTGTCGTGGCACCCCACAGCCTCACAGTGACGCCCCGTGGCCACCACGGCACCCCACAGCCTCGCAGTACTGCACTGTGGCCATCGTGCCTCCCCTTGGTCTTCTCCACCCACATCCCTTGTGCCTTCCCATGACCTTCCATTACGCCCCGCGGCCTCACGGCCCTTCGTGGCCTCGTGGGCACCCGCGGCCCCTGTGGCCCCTCACAGCCCCTCATGGCCCTCTGTGGCACTCGTGGACCTATAGGACTACCCAGCGCGGGCTGGGATGGACTCAGTGGGCCAGGCTGCCCAGTGGGCCGGGCCGTAATGTGGTCCGGGCCAAACCCAGTGGGTCAGACCGGGTCGGACTAGTCTTGGTCCCATATCGACCGATTTATGTTCTTTTGGCCATAACATTGGCACGAAACGTTCGTTTGAAAAAATGTTAGTGGCGCTGGAAACATTAGAGTGAGATGTTCCCTTTGGTATAACCCATTAGAGATTTGGATAATGTTGGGTAATGGTCAGGTTGGATCGATCAACAATCCAATCGGGCCCTCGGGACTAAAAGGATAATAACTCACAGACCAAGATTTCGATTGATGCGCCATTTGTTGAGTTCAGACCCCTATGAAATGTAGGTCCTTTGGGATACATCTTCATTGGACTTCATGGAAGTTGGATTTGTGACCAGTGGCTTGTGGATTAGAACATCCCGAAGATGAGAAATCCTAGTGTGGTAACCTTTGTAGCAGGCTGTGAAGTGATGAATGAAGAGTGATCTTGTGTGGGTAATCACATAGAGATCATAAGTGGGTCAGCACCTAGTGATCTTATGTGGGTCAGCACTGAACGATCATGTGTGGGTATGCACCTAGCGATCATTTGTGGGTCAGCACTGAGCGATCCTGTGTGGGTCAGCACCGAGCGATCTCGTGTGGGTTAGTAGAAGAGCCTTTTTACAGAGTAAGATGATTCAATAGTTACATCTGATCATCTCTACTATTGTAATTGAGTTATACTTGTTGTGCGTTCTCTCTAGAGCTATGTGGTACTTTCCTTTGTGGGAATACCATGGTGGTGTTCTTCTGTGTGACGTACATGTATGGTACTTTCCTTTGTGGTTTTTGCCTCCTTTGAAGAACTTTTGAGCTTTGGGATTTGTGTTGGACTCTGTGTTTTCCTCATGTTTGAGATGGGTTTACTTAATAACATAGGTATATTTATGGGAATATACCTATGTCGTGTTTTCAGTTGATTTCTTTCATATGTTGTTTATCCTTTATGGATTTTGTGAGACCTTGATGGTCTGGGGGTCCTTACTGAGTGCCGTTATACTCACCCATGAATGGGATATGCCCACACCTCACAGTTTTTGGTGCAGATGATGGACAACGCTGACTGAGGACGAGATTAGAAGGACTTGAGGTAGCTCAGAAGTGGGTGTTAGACAAGGCGAACTGCAGATACATATGTTGGTGAGATGTACCTAACCTTTAGGTAGGAATCGTTGTGGATGAACCTTGTGCTATTTTTCCCTATCAGTCATCTTGTACTTTCTAGTTTTCCGTGAACTTTCTAGTTGGTATGGTATTCTAGACCATATTACTTACTTTACTCACCCTGTTTACTATTTGGTTTAATTGAGTTTGTATATTTCTATGTGGTTGGTCGTGTGTGTTATAGGTTATAAAGGCAATGCCCTCCGAGATTTATGGAATACACCTTCGGTGTTAGTAAACAACCCCTGGCCTATGGAAGGCGGGCATGGGGTAGTCACGGCACGGGCCCCGGGGGGCAGGTCATGAAAAAAAGGATCATATCATGTTAAAAAAATATAGATGAAATAACCATGTAATAAATTTGAATATTGAGCCCTCAATACATGGAATTCGTCCTTCTAAAGAGATATAGTTATCATGGGTCCAAAACTAGGAACATTACCTTTTCAAGAAAATGGGAAACTCAAGAACTTATCAATTTTTATTTATCAAACAAATGAATTATATTCCATGTTGAATTATCTGATTCATTATTTATATGTTAAAATGATAGGAAAAAAGAATGCATTAAGCTATAATAATCTATCAAAGGAAAATCATTTTCATAGAATTTGTTCTTGTTTCAAAAAACCTAGAGATGTACCATTCTCTTTTAAATTAATTTTCAATAATTATCATCAAGGAAAAAAATTATTCGCATTATTTATCAGTTACATTTATCAAATGGAAGAACATTTTCAATTAATAATTTCTATTGCAACAATTAAATTATCATAAAATTATATAAACAACATATTACAAAATTTCATTTTCTTTAATTATTATTAAGGAAATTAATTATAAATATATATTATATTTATATTATTTACTAAAATTATATCAATAAAAACATTATAATATATATAATAAAAAACATTCTAACAAATCCAAGAATAGATATCGCACAGTAGATAAAATCATGAGCCAAACCGCTATCATACTATAAAGAAACAGTATTGGAATGAGATCACTATACATTTACATTAATCGAGATAAAAAATTATTAGGACAATTAAATTGACATGAAAAGGGATAAACTATGATAAATTTATTATAACATATAATTAAATATATAATAGTGATGTATAGTACCTAAAAATACATTCACCATCATTGAATGAGAATGAACAATGTAGAGGATATAGAATCACCTCTCTTGTAAGAACTGGCTAAATCAAAAGATGATGCAACATCACCACACAAAGGCCAACCATGATAAATCCCATTAGAAACATGGGAGATAAAGCATTGTATCACTCCAAAATGATAAGGGGAGAAAATGAAAAATCACAGAGAAACGACTAGATAAAAAATGAAGAATGATCCTTGAATCAATATTGATCACCACACCCAATATTGTACAACATTACAAATGAATAACTAATCAAAAAACCTCAGGGTGTACATAGTGTTCATCTGCGACCCATGTTCCTGGTTACTCTCTTCCAGAGCCTGCATGCCTCCACAACACATGAATCATGGAAATAGCATGCATTTATAACAAATTCTCTTAGCTATCTTGAATATCCATATGCCACTCTTCAAAGGTCGAATACTATTCAACATTGATCTCTCCCTAGTCGATGAAACTAGGTTCCTCAGGAAAATAATTGTGGAGTTATTACACTATAAACCCATCATTTATCTAGATCATATGTAAGGGAATTTTTATCTTATAATATAATGAAAAAACTATTTAAATGATATGTATTTTCTGAATAAATGTTTACTTCATATTATATAATATCATACAGGTAAAAGAAAACGAGATACCAGAAAAATTATTGATTTTCATTGTCTATCAATGAAAATAATTAAAATTCCAAACAATATAACTGGCCAATGAATATGAAATGGAATAGTGAAAATAGTAAAATAAGTTTCAAGACTACTAAAAATACAGTTGAAATGAAATAATTTTTTTAAACCAATCAACATCTTATTAAATGAAAAAGTAACCATAGGGAGAAATTATAGTGAATTATGATTTTAATAATAAAATACTACTTATAAGGTATAATGGTAAATGTGATCATTAGGGTTTGACCATTATATGGACAATTGTCAAATATTGAAATTGGCCAATATGACCATTGGAAACTAAATCAATTTTTTAGTATAATAATTATCTTTAGTATTTAAAAGTATTAATGACAATGTATAATTAATATAGAATTAAAAATCAATGGGATCAACCAGTAGAGTTATTCTGTTTGAATACCATTTGTCCGAAATATAGAGGGAGGTAGCATCTCTGGTGTTCACCCTTAACAAAGACCAAGATCAGAATCAATATGTGAATCTTGAATGAAATCACCTATGGAATATGATCATGTTACTTGATATTACCACACTGTCAATGTTATCCAATCCATCATATGAAACTACAACCATCAAAAACCTTACCCTTGTGAAATATGTGAGTGTTGTAAGGGGTTACATGACAATACCACAATCACATGAACATTAAATTCCAATGTATAAATTAAATTTTTATTCCATAAATTAATCTAAATATTTAAATTTATTAATAAAATATATGACTAATTGAGATGAATTTGATAATTGTTTTTTGACCCAAATAAAACATAATTGCATTTTTCTAGAAACTATAAAAAATTACAAAATAAAATCATGTATTATGGATTATATTTGTTTTTAAAAAATATTATTTGAGAAAATATCATATAAATAGAAATTATAAATTATTTTTATAATGTCCTAGGAAATCATATATAAGTGTCAGCAATTTGAATTGACTTTAAAAACTGACATTTTCTTAATAAATATGGATTATATATATATATATTCATGTGAACATATTTAAATAATTTTTGTGATAAAATTAACATCATATTTGACATTATAATGTCAAAATAAGGTTTGGGAAAATTGATGAGGTTATTTTTATAAAATTTATTTTTTCGTGAAAAGTAAAAAATACAGTTTTTTATTTTTGGTGTGTTTAAAGACTTTATATTTATGTAATAATGATTTCATTATTCATTAAACAAAATAAATGTCCTAAGACATTTTATTGTATAAATATTTATTATATTAATATGTTTTATTCATATAATAAAAATATAAGTGACTTTCTAATGTCTAAAATGGAAAAATTTATTTTCATAAACAATCCTTTTTGGAATCATTTCTTTTTAATGCCATAAAATTTATTTAAAAATTGTATTCAGTTTTAGTAGATAAAATTATCATAAATAGTGACTCAAATGTCTAAAATCCATATAAAAACTACCAATAATACTATTATCTTTAACCTTCAACAATTTACATTTCCAAGGCCTATATTTAGAAATTATTAATCAATTATTCCACTTTTTCAATAAATTCCCTTCAATTTCACATTGTTCATTAAAATATAATCCAAAATTAAATTATTTTATGGTGATGTTTCATCCCAATGAGTCCCCAAAAAGATTCACCAATCCCCCAAGGTTCTAACCTCAATCTTTATGAACATCGTTTCAAGGATTGGGAAATCCTCACTTCTCTTTTCCATTCAAATTTCCTTTTCAAGAGGTATGTCTATAATTAACAAAAATAAGTTATTTTCAGAACATTATATTATAAAATTATAGTATGATGAGTGTTTTAGTAATGGTATATTATTTTCCCCTATCAATTTCCCTTTTCTAGAACCATGTTTTATACTTTTCATGTTTCCAACTTTACTTTTTTAATGTATCCCTTTTATGTGAGAGATTCTCTTTTCCATTCAAATTGAATACCCATGCCACTATTATTTCCAATTGGTAATCAATTTTATTTTAAAATAATCTTTTTATTCTGGGATTTAATTTATTAAACCCATATTTTCTTCAATGGTTTATAAATAAGGTAATTTTGAATTCATTATCCTATTTTGTATTACATGAATTTAATAAGAAACATGTTCACTATTCTCTGTTAGTTAATAATGAAATGATTTATTCTGATATACATGGATAAAATGAAATTAAGGCATTTGGAGGGTGTTCCCTTATGGAATATAAATGAATTGGGTAAAGAATTTAATCTCATGAAATGAAATGTTTTATGATACCTTGAGGAATAGCAATGGTAATATTCATTTATAACACCTTAGTGACCAAACCTGGTAATATGCTTATGAAGGTATCATATAAATGTTATAGAGAAATTTCCAGTTTATGATTCATGATATTATTATTTAGGATACATCTCTTTATCATTATTTATTGTTAAAACTATTTTTTCTAATTAATATGTGTCATGATCATATATTATATATCTTTCTGGATTATTCCCTTGTTAGGATTCATTCTTACCCCTTTCAACTGATTTACAACACTAGGATATGAAATTTTGTAAAATTAACTAAGTGTGAACGCAATAATATGTATTTAAAGGGGGTTTTAGAATAATTTACTCCTATTTTAATGTTTTATGTTCCTTATTTTCACGAAACTAAAATTTAAAATATCATTTGTTAATACCCTATAATGACAAGTTATGTAATAAAAACATGGTATTCCATTTTCGGTATCAAAGGATGGTTTAGTTAGTTTATAAATTAGGATTTGAAAACATTTTGAATAACCCTAACTAAATGTCTATATAGAAAACAAATTCCTGGTATTTTGGTAAGCATTAAGTAAGTGGTTTTAATAAAACATATATCCCTAACTAGAAAAAAAAGTTATATGTGGATTTGGAAAATACGTACCTAGTGGAACACTTGAAACACTCGTTTGATATAGACTCAAATAGTAACCATTTCATGAAAATGGGCCTTCTTACACACATTTTTTGATACATGTGGGTGATATGTTTTTTAAATCATGGTCTATTTATGTCCAATTATGAATGATATAAAGAAAATGTAATTTTTATTATTTCATATTAATGACATATTTATTCATTATGTTTCAGGTCCTAAACTCCCACTAGAATTATTAGATTTGTAAAAGTAATGGGTTCATCACCATGTTTCACGTATTTTAGTAAAATGGTGATAAATAGGTGGAACCACATAAATGGGGAGTGTAAATTTTTTTGGAATTATGAATTTCTTATGGAATATGAAATATAAAACTACATAAAGATGAAGAATCAAATATCTAGAGTTATTTACAATATCATGAATCAAGTCGAGATATTAGATTCACATTTGAGGAAAAAAACTATTGAGTCTTTCATGTGTCCATAACCACATTCTATAAATGGATCCGTGGAACCTTTTATTACTAAACAATAGATAAGATCTATAAAAAATTTATATTTTGAATTATGTTGTTTAGAATTAGAGAATGTAACAAATGAATTATATATCTTTGAGGTAGAAGTCGGTCAGTACCAAACATTGATTAACAACATTAATCCAAGAAAGGATATTGATGAAATTGAGTGGGCATTGTTCAAGGTAATCCTTTTCAAACAATATTTATCCCATTAAATGATAACAATAATGGATAAAAATTCCTAAAACTAAATTATAGGAAAATAAATCGATGTGAAGTAATGTGATGAAATTTATTTGACTTTATTGAAACAATTCTATCATTATTATGGATATTAAGGGAAAGTGTTATAGATTAATCTGTTGGATGAGACCCCTTCTTCAGAGGAATCTAGAAAATTGAGAATATGAAGTATGTGAGGATATTTTTTACTGTTATATGAATTTGTAATTGAGTTTTGGAGAGACATAGTGGTCACATGGATAATATGAAATTAAGAGATAAATTGAGACAAACAAAAGATGGAACTTTTATCAGGGAATATGAATATTGAAAGTGAAACATCGCACATGAAAAAATGTGGGAAAAAGTATTCATGTAATTTCGTACATGGGAGTTGAAATTTCTATATGTGTGTAAGATATTTCCATATATCCTGAATCTCTTTAAGTGAGGTGAACATTGAACTTATAAATAATAATGAAATAGGGAAGATGGTGTATATCCAACTAGTTTTTCAATCCTTAAATTGTGGGTGGAATGACCAACTTTCTAATCACTTTCTATATCAAAGGAAAATGCTTTGAACCACCCCAATCCACAACATAGGTATTGGGGAAAGGGTTTTACATTGTTCATAACAAAGGGTGATGTAGAGTCCATGAAAGTTGTGATGTATGGTCCACTCCTCGTGCTCTAAAAGGTAATTAGTACATTTTCTAATAATGTTTCTACTAATTTTTTTATTTCATCCATTTTTTCAAATAATATAGTATCAGTACCTAAATTTCTTTAAGTACAGTTATTTGTAAAGACACCTAGAGGGTTTATATTTTCATCCACAATATATAAAAACTCTTTAATTAAATTTGGTAAGTAAAATCTCATCTTAAATATTCTAGACATTTTTATAGTGTAATTAGACACTATACTAGGGATGAAATGGCTCAATAATTATAACCCTGAGATAAATTGTACATGAATGGAAATTTAATTTGTCCAAAATTGAAAACATATATACATTTTCAAAGAATATATATCTTGTCCATAGATTTTTAGAGAAAAACCTCCCATAGCGTTATTTATGGATATCATAATTGAGGTATGGAGAAGTAAATGAATGCATAAATATATAGGTTGTACCCATTACATAGGAATACATTGATGTATTTCATGATGAGTTACCTGGAACACACCTAGAAATAGAGGTAGGGTTCTCCATTGAAATCATACCTAAATCGAAGACAATATGAAAAAACCCAAATAGAATATAAAATATGGAGTTACAGGAAATATTGAATCAACTTCCAAAACATCTTAATAATTGATTTATCAAACCATGTATGTCTCTTTGAGGAGAACATGTCTTCTTTCTGATGAACCATGATGTTTTAATGCTGCTATGTACTTATAATGGATAATATAATGGGAGCACAATGAATAAAAATAACCCTCTACCAAGGATTGACAATTTATTTGACAATATTTGTGGGAAACAGTGCTTCCCAAAGATTGAACTATGATCATGCTCTCATAAATTGAGGTAGAAGAAAGAAATTATTCCAAAGACTATCTTTTGAACCAGATATGGGAATTATTTGTTTTTTCATAATCCCTTCATCCTAACTAATGATCCCGATATATTTATGGAATTGATTAATATAGTCTTTATGGACTTTATTTATAAATTCATAGAAGTTTTTATTGATGATATTTTGATATATCAAAAAAGTGGGGACAATGATGAGGATTATATATGGGTTATATTTAAAACTCTATGGGAGGAGAATATTTTTTTCGAAAAATTCATCAAATATGAATTCTGGTTACAAGAAGTTGAATTCTTGGGGAACATTATGATCAATGAAGGAATCTCACTTGACCTTCCAAAGAAGATGGATATAATGGAGTGGTATCATCCTTCAGAGGTACCTTGAATTGGTAGTTTCCTTTATTTAGAAGGACATTATAAGAGGATTGTGAAATTATTTCATGAATATATAATACACTATACATTTAACTAGAAAAGGGGATAATTTAATCTTAAAAAGTAGTTTGAAGAATGTTTTCATGAAATGAAGAATAGAATTTCCACTATACCTATGTAAAATATAATCTCTATTTGAGATGCATTTTTATTTATAGGGATTCATAATTGAATATTATAGGGTGAATACCCATGAAAGATGATAAGGGGATTGCATATGCATCTCAGTAGTTAAATCCTAATGATAGTAATAATTCTATGCGTCACCTGGACCGAGGTGTGGATTTTTTTCATTTAAAATATGGACATATTATATTTATAGAGAGATATGTCAAATATATACATAGACCACAGATGATTGAATTATATTTTAATGTAAAAGGATTTGAACAGGAGACAAAAGAGATGGATGTAACTTCTCAAATACTATAATTGTTCAATTAATTATCAACCTATAATAGAAAACAATGTTACTATTGTATTAATTATGAATGACCCTATTTTACTAGAAATTTGGTGGATTCAAGGGTATTTGTTGATCAAGAAACTAGTAAAATTGGACATGGTAATTTTTTGGGAAGGGACATCATAAACAATTCCCCAATTGATTATTCAACCATTATTACTAGAGAAGTTCAAGAAATCATAAAGATAAGCTCCATTATAACAAAAGATGATAAAGGAATATAAAATGATAATTTTCCTATGTTAAATATTGATCAAGAAGGTTTATTGAAATTTTATACATTGAAATGTGTTCTATCTATCTTAAATATAAAGAAGTAATTTATGGATAAAGCTTAATGATACACGTTCTCTGAACTTACAGGAAGTAATAAAATACATATGGACCTTCGTGACCATTATTCCTATGATAATATAAAAAGGGGTATTTCCAACTAAACTGTAAGGTTCTTGGCATGTCATCAAGTGATGGAATAGTGAAAACGTACTAAAGGGGTATTATAATGACTACCCATACAAATATATATGTGGGACAATATCACTGTGGAATTCATCACCGGTGTACCGAGAACATCCCAATTAAACAATGTGATATTGTTTAGAGTGGATCACCCCAACAAGAAATAACATTTTATTTATATTCATGTAGTCTCCTCTATTGAATAACATATAATATATATATATATATAGGTAAAGGAAGTTGTGTGGTTTCATGGGGTGTGTCATTCTATCATTTCATATCATAATCCTTGGTTGAAATCTATATTTTGGAAAATTATTCAACATTATTTCAATATTAAATTGATATTACGAACTTTCACACCTAAAATGATGGCCAAAATGAATGAAATATTTAGACACTTGAGTAATTATTTATAACATGACCAATAGTATTTTATGGATGATGGAATCAATGCCTCCCTTTAGTTGAGTTTTCATAGAAAAAAATCTTCAACTCATGTATTAAAATTTGACCATATGATACTCTATATGGTATGATATGTAGAAATACTACTTATTCATATAACTATTGTTGATTGGGATATTTCTAGGATTTATATAGTAAAATACATGACATAAAAGGTTCATTACATTCTAAAACATATAAAAGATGCTCATAGTCAGTTGATGATCAATGTTGACAACCATTGAAGGGACATCGAGTTTGATATTGGGGAAAAAATTTCATTCAAATATCACCATTGAATATTGTCCTTATATTTGTAAATACATGGAAGCTTATCCCAAGGCAGTTTATCCCCATTGATATCTTGATTACATTAGAGCGGTATCTTTTCATCCAGAACATACATGAAATCTATCTAATTTTAATGGTGTATTCCATAAATATATCTTGATTAACATCATGCCTAATACCTATTTACGGTGAATACATCACATAGAGTGGACCATATAATTATGAAATTGAGGCTGGAGAAATATTAATTGAATTTGAAACGGATGTATCATGGACACAAAAACACAAAATATTTTCACAGATTGCACAATGAATGAATGGAAAATGGTGGAAGTAAGGTAATAAAAATAAATGGAAATGACTTCACCTCTTAAAGTGATATTGTACAAGAAGATGTGGAATATTTAATGGGGATGTATTCTAATAATTTATTGGGAAAAAGTCAAAAAATAATTTCCAACATCAATCCTATCATTGAAGAACACCATAATGAAAATATTTGGATGGCTCCATCGATGGACAAAATCAGGGTAACATCTTCTCTCTTATCATGGAATGTGCTCCTAGCCTTGATGGCTTCACAAAAATATTTTTCATGTTCTACTGGGATATTTTTTAAGATGATTTGCCTATGGCTGTTAGGGAGTACATTATTCACTTCTCCATGCCGCATGGACATGATGAAAACTACATTGTCATGATACAAAAGAAAGAGAATGTGTTTGACATCAAGGAGTACAAACATGTTACTATTGGGAACATGATTCCTAAATTCATTATCAAGATCCTTTTGAATATGATGTTTTATATTATGAAGGGACATATATCAATGAATTATTTTGGTTTTATTCAAGGAAGATGCATTCAACATTTTTTGTGCACAACATTGGAGGGAGTCAACATTATGAGAAGTCCAACGTAAGAGGGAAACATTTCCTTCAAAGTTGATATTTCAAAGGTTTTTGATACATTGAAATGGAGATTTCTTTTTGACATCCTTCGAAGGTATGTATTCTCAAAGGATGTCAACGATGTTATTAAGTTCATTCTTGAATTAACAGAACTGTCCATTTGTATTAATGTGGAACCGAGAGGATTTTTTCAGTACACCATGGGTGTGAGATATTATGATCCTATATCAGTGCTTCTATTTTCCATTGATGAATATTATTTTTGTAAATATATCAATGACCTGGATCATCTTTGACTCTATAAGAAAATCGAAGATGGTAGGTACAATCTGGTTCCTTTGCATATTTTGTATACGGATGATATACTCTTGTTTGGTCAGGCCTCAAGAAAGGCCATTTTCGTACTCAGGGGGATATTTTCCCATTATGAGGAGGTTGATGGGTGGGACTTATGTTTTGATAAATCATTTATCTTAATTGGTGATGGTGTGAGAATCATCAAACAAAATAGGAAAACTAGGAGACTTGGTATTAAGAGGGACTCACATCCTTTTAATTATCCTAGAGTTCCTTTATTTTATGCCAAGGTAAAGAGGCAATACCTTGAATGAATAAAAATAATAATTATCAACCAAATCTCCCAATGTAAGTGGTAGTCCATTTTATAATCTAAATGGTTGAACCTAGTTTACACGGTGATCACTCCAAAGTTCTTTTAATCCTTCTCACTCTATAAATGGCCCATGGTTCTTATTAATGAGATTCATGGAATGATCATAAATTTTTTTGGACAGTCTTTGTTCATTAGAAAATGTTGGTCATTGTTTTATTGTCTGAGTGCAATAAACCCATTGAAACAGGATTCTTTAGAAACAAATACCACATGATTTTTAATGATGGAGTGATTAGTTAATTCATTTGGAATCTAATATCAAGTGAAAATTCCCCTCATTTCATGTTGAATAGATTCAAGGGGTGGCTACCCAATGGATATAGATATCACCCCACATCCTCTTCCTGGACATTTCTTCAGAATTCCTTTAGTAAAATAACTTAGGGAACCACGTGGATTGTGAGTAGGGACTCAAAAATAACTGTTGGATTACAACATTTCTAGATACACCATTGCAAAATGTCATTGATGTTCCTATAGAAGACACTCACATGCCAATTTCTAGCCTGCTATCATAGATTTCCATGTTTGATAGCATTACTAATATATTGAGCCTGGAAATTCATAATTATAACTTTATAGTCTGTGATACTATTATATGGAAGAACAATAATTAGGGAATTTTTAATGGAAAAGTGTTTTCAAAACATGATATAGGTGTTGTGAATCAACCACCAAGGTGGATAATAAATTTTAATAACTCTTCCATTCAGCTCTCAAGTATTCTTTTTCTCGGGAAAATATGTAAAGTAAGGATGCCCTCCCAGGATCGAATAAAGAAGGATGGATTTCATATAGCCTCCATTTGTAGTCTCTGAAATCATGATGAAGAGGGTATAAATGAGGTGTTCATTACATTTGACTTCGATAATACACATTGGAAATATATTGGAATGATGTTTGATATTGAACTTGATTGGAAAAATAGGTTTGAAAAGTGCATGAAGGCATTATTTAAGTCTAATTACAGTGAGATGGTTTTCCATCTGCTACATGGAACAACTATGGAAGTTGTTTATCACATCTTGAAAGCCCACATTCAGTTGTAGTTCAATTTTATGAAGCATTATAACAATGAGTAAATGATGTCTCTACACATGTTGGTGTATGCTTCATTAGTTGTGAAACATGGATGTCTGTTTTACACGATCTGAGAGTTGAAAATCTTTAGATTTTTGGGGGTTGTAGGTCATCTGAGGAAACCCAAAATAGGTAAATACATTCGATGGATTCCAATAATTTCACAATGGATAGACTTTTATGTTATGGGTCCACAATAGGAAATCCTAACCCCTAAGGATGTGGGGGTTTCATTCATAATCATCATTGATTCATCAAGGGGTGTTTTTATCACTCCAGTGGTATTAGAACGTTGTGTGAGGGGGAATTATTGGCCCTGATATATGATATTGATTATGTTGATCATTACAATAGGACACCATTGTGGATTTAATAAAAATCTGTAGTCAATGTGAAAGTATTGAAGGAAAGGACATAGGATGTACCATGGATAATTCAACCTCTTTGTGTTGAGTGTCTCAATAAGAGTGCTCACCTAAATTTGGAAGTCTCACATACATATTGAGATGAAAAAAAGGTTATAGATGTGATTTCTAAGAATGTTATTAGTGATATTTGTATGTTTTGGTATTTTTTCAACTCCTAATTACAGTGAATAAATGTTGAATGATGATATGTGTGGCGTGATTCTCTCTTGGATATGTAATAGTCCCTTATAACTTTGACTCTAATTTTATCTTTTTTTAATATTTATATTTTGATTGGTTGGCCTTTCACTGGATCCTACACTCTCCTGGTATAATTTTACACCCATATAAGATAAATAGAAACCAACAGAAATTTATATCATTAAAATATCTCATTACCTTATTTAGATATGAAACCAACTAAAAGTCAAAACATTACCACTAAACAAAGAATATAAAATAGAATAGCTGAAATAGGAAAATATGGATCACCCCCACTGTAAAAGATATAAAAATGAAAAAAATAATATTAAACCAATAATCATCTTAAGATATGAAAAATTAAACTTATGTAGATATTTTAGTGTTTTTAAATGAATGAATGAAGCCGTATTTATAGGGTATATAATGGAATGTGAACCTTGGGATTTGACTATTATATGTCTAGTAGTCAAATAAGACCATTTACCAACATGAAAATTGGAAACTATATACTTTTTAAAATTTCACAATTATAAATATTGATTATAAGTATTAAGGAAAAATTATAATTAATACTGAAATTACAATCAATGTATTCAACAAGTAAAGTCTTGTTGTTTGAAGCCCATTTGTCTGAACATGTGTTGGAGGTAGTGTCATTGGGGTTCTCCCTTGGCCAATACCAATATGTTCTTCAACAAGATGATCTTGAATTAGATCTCTTATAGGTAAATGTCTTTTTAGTGTATATATAAACTCAGTCGTTGGGTTTTGTTCCACCCCACAAAACTACCACCATTGCACACCTTACCCATAGGGAGTATGAGGGTATAATAAGGGGTTATGAGTCAATAACAATGTTTCTTAATTTTTAATTTCCCTTATATACATAAATGTTTTATTCCAATGATTCCACTAAATAATAGTTCTTCTTCACACAATATATGTTTAATTTAGATGAATTTGATAATTTTATTTTTTGTTGAAAATAATCATAATTTTAATTTATAGGAAAAACTATACAATTTTTAATAAAATAATTTTTTAAAAATAATATTTATTTATTAAGTTATTATATTAAAATAAAATCTTCTAATTATAACGAATAAATTAATTTTATAATGCCATAGAATTTTTTTTAGAAGTTATAGGAATTTGATTGTTCATTAAAAACAACTATTTTTAAATAAATTGTGATTTTTGTATTTAAAAGATAATATTTTCATATTTACATACTTTTTCTGGTAAAATTAAAATAATATTAGAAATTATCATGAAGAAATTAGGTTATTGTGAATTTAAGAGGTTGTATAAAATACATTAATTTTTCTACGAATATTAAATATACATTTTTGGATTTTTTTTGTATGCTTAAACACTTCATATTTATTTAAAATTGATGCAATAATTATGTACATAAAATAAATTACCTAAAATTTGTATTTCTTAATATTATATATTTTAATATATTATAATCAAATTCTAAAACAATATGTGTCTTTACAAATCTAAAAAGGTGAATTTAATTTTTAAAAACCTTACTTTGTGGAGTGTTTACTATTAAATTTCAAAATAAGTATTAAAAGTGGAGTTTAGTTATGTTGGATGATATATCATAATTACTAATCGAAATATCCAAAAACAAGGGATAAAACCATGGGTAAGATTATGTTTACCTTTTCCCACATCCATGAATTCCAAGGCATATGATTGGAAATTATTAAATAATTCCTACACTTTCTCTATAAATACTCACCCATTTCAGCACACCCCTCTACTCAGAATGCATCTTACATGCAATTCTATTTACTTTTTCTCCCATGGAGTCCCCCTAAGGTGTCCCCCCAAGGTGATCTCAAGACCTTAAGGATCTATCCTCATGTTTTAGGAACAACACTACTGGGTATGGGAAATATTCACTTCTCTTTTCTATTCATGTTTCCTTTTGATAGGTTATGTCTTCTAAATTAAAAAAAAAGTTCATTTCTCCATTTTATATTATCTCATTACTATAATAACTATCCTTTATAAATGGGAGACACTTTTCCCTTCTCAATTTTTCTTTTTATAAATTCATTTCAGATAGCTGTCATGCTACAAAATTAACTTCCCATATTTAGAACATATACATGGGTGATTATCTTTGCTGTTTAATTTTAATACCCAATAATATTTTATTTTCAATAGACAGTCAAAAAGATTTAAATATTACATTTGTTTTTGAGATTTAAAAAGATTAAACAAACATTTCATTTCATGGAGTAAAAATGAGGTAATTATCATATCATAATGCTCTTTTCTATGCCATGATTTTGATAAGAAACAAGTTCATTGTTCGACATTGGTTAATAACCAAATGATTTCTTATGAACTATATGACTCCCATTAAATTAATTAATATGAATGATGCACCATGATAGATCTAAAATGCATTGGGTAATGAATTTAATCTCTAAAAATGGAATTTCTTAAAATACCTCAGTGAATAACTAAGGTAATTTTTATTTATGACACCTTGATGACATGCAATTTAATATCTCAATTAAATTTTATAAACAAGTTTCAATGTTTTTATTCTTGTTATTATTCTTATCATATGATTCATTATCATTTTTTGACATTATGACTCATTTTCTTATTGATATGTGTAAATATAATACGATATATGTATCTATTTTTATTACATTATTTGGAATCATGGTCACCCCTTTCCTTTCATGTATATCCCTAGGATATGAGATATAGTAAAATTGACCTAGATTGAATCCATTAAGATTTATATCATGTGTATTTTATTACAATGTTTTATGTTTACTTTTATTATAAATCTTATTTATAAAACAATAAACCTTGAATTATCCTCTATTTGTACTATTTAATAAAATTATATTTTAAAAAAGGAATTATTCCATAGATAAACCATGGCTCTAACATAATGCAACACCTCTATAATCCAAAAAACTGAGGAGAAATATTTATCCCATTAAAAAACCATCACTACCAATGATGAAAAGTCACCACATGGAACATGTGATATTGAATGTCGAACTACATTTGTCTCCATATATGATCAACCTAGGATAACTAATCATCCTTCACTAACTTAATCCTCTCAAGAATTACATTAACTGTCTCTTTCTTAGTCTGTACCAGTTTTCGCCTGATTATTGCACCCTCTTTGAACATAGTTTTGTATAATATATAATGGAATGGTCAGAAGAATAAATATTCTAATGGTTTAATACCAATAGTGGAGGGTAGAACCATTATTGTATTAACATTCAATTAATGGATGGTACACCAACCTCAAAACTCCAATATCCAAATGACAAGAACACAATATGTATTCAAGAGACTAGATGGTCATCTCTATTTGACAATGATTATGTTGATGAAATGTTGATCTTAGTCATAACTGAGAACCAAAATGATGCTGGAGACCTCTCCGCACCTTGCCGGAAAAATAAGGATCTCGATCAAAGATGATCATCCTCGAGAATACAAGGAGTCTCACCACCTTCTCCATATCCTGCCTCGACAAAACCTCAACTGTGCTATAATCCTTATAATCTATAAGGTGTGAATATTTTTTCAAATGTTTCACTATCACCCATATAGAATCATAGTCTCCCTTAGCTCAAGGTATACAAATAATTAATTCCATTGACATATCTTCACACTTCCATTGGAAATCATATAAAGGTTGGATAAACCCATCGGGAAAACATTACTCGACCATTACCTTCTGACTGACCAAACATTGAGAAATATACAATCTTAGTACACACTTCAACCAAGGTCACCAAAACGAACCTCTCAATCCATGATAAATATTTTTCGTTCTCGTATGTAATGCCCAAGGTGAACTATGAAACTCCCAAAGAACCATATCATTCATTTCCATATGAATGAAAATAATAACCTAGACTAAAACATGGGTCAATCTATCCTGAAACCAACCATCATGGGAATCACCAAAAGGCAACTAGATCTCTCTAGACCTATACCCTAGAATTCCCCATCTAAGACTACTCCACCTTCTGCACCAATAGCGACCGTACTGTCATATGGAAAAGACACCCTCTACCTCCATCATCTCCCATATCATGATTTATCATTGACATTTCTTACACCACTCTCTAGGAATCTAAAGATTCACACATGGGATCACCATGTTACTTCCTACTTAGTCATCATCTAAAAAAATACATTTATGAGTGTAGAAAAGATATTAATTTCATAATACTGCAATAATGGGTCCACAAATATCGACACCTGTTTAATTCAAACTAGTATAGGGCTTAACTCGTGATCTTGTGGTTAGTAAAAACCATAAAATTTTCAACGAAGAGGTAATATCACCAAAATTTTAAAGCAACCACTGCTGCCACTGACTCAATATCATGGGTAGAATAGTTACACTCATGGGGACATAACTACCCTGACCCATAAGAAACAACTAATCTCTTCTGCATAGGAACACAGCTTAATCCAAGAAGTCAATTATCACAAAAAACCAAAAATTGTACTCCCTTAATTAAAAAATATAGGAATATAGAACTAAAAAACTTATTCATCTTGTAATAAATATAATCCTAACACTGGTCAGTCCAAAAGAGCAAATGTTACTTCTGGGTCAAATTTGTCAGAGCAGGGAAACCCCAAGAGAAATTAGCTATGATCCTCTTATAATAGTCTGCATTCCCAAAATAATTATGCACCTATTACACTATCTTCGGGGATACCCTAGACACAACCACATATATCATCAATGGATCGACAAATACTCCATTATAGGGAAATAAATTCCCTATGAAATGAACTTCTTGATCATAGAACACAGATATCAAAACATTCACGAAGAACTATTCATGATTAGGAACTCCAATAATTAAAAACAGATACTCTTCATGTTACTCACGTGATGTGGAGTACACAAGTATGTTATTGATAGAAACCAATAGGAACTTATCCACGAAAACATTGAACACTTTGTTCATCAACCCCACGAACAAAGCTAGAGAATTCCTCACTCCCAATGATTTCACAACAAACACATAATGCCCCAGTGATAATGAAACGAATTATAATAAATATCATTATCCTTCATCTACATTTTATTACATCCAGACAACAAATCAATCTCTGTGAACCAACATTCTCCATTCATCTGATAAATGAAATAATGAATCTACATAAGAGGGTAGCGGTTCTTTACTTTCAATTGGTTCAAGAAATGATAATGATGAAAAATATGAAACCATCCATCAACCTTATTTATGAAAAAAACTGGATGGTACACATCATGGTGACATACTCATCTAAAGAAACATTGTTGGAACTAATAAATGAGTTCTACTCACAGCTCTCACAACTCAAAAGGATCAATCCTACATGGATTAATTGATATATGATACATTCTTGGTTGTAGTTAAATACCAAACTGGACCTCCTATAGTGGTGGTAATACTGATAATGTATTATGTAAAAATATCTGGTTACTTCTAAAAAACCTAGGAAACACTAGTTTTTTGAACCTTCAACAAGTTCTTCGTCAACTCAACCGTCAATGATGACATTGAAAAAATATTACATTGACTCAACCAATGGTATGGATTTCCAGAAAACATTGTTGTTTCTCCCTCAACATCGTATAACACAAACTGCCTCCTACAGATAATGACAATATCCTGTATTGGAAAAAACCAATCCATTTTTAGGATGCAATAATATGGCCATATTCCTATAAAAAATAAATCTCCTAAAGAGTGGTGCTACCCCAGTACTAACTCATAGTCTCTACATAAAACATATTGTTCATATCAACCTCCTACCGGAATAGTTAACACAAATGTCACATGAATCTGCTATAATAATAGTTCCAATAAATGGACTAGGGTAGTGATGTGAAAAATTGTGTCACTCATAGATAAAAACTATCATGAATCCACGTATAAATCAACCAAATGGTACCTCAAACAACATATTTCTTTCCATGAACTAGAAAAACTAAAGAAAGAATGTTACCACGACATACCCTATGCCTTATATGACCTTGATGGTGACTGCCCACATTCTCTCTACATTCTTTCTGAGGAAAAGGAGCATTCCAAGGATATCATCCACTTTCCACTTAACCTCTCTGTTGATCCCAGAAAAGACAACCTTGTTGCTACTTCCTTGGATTGAACATCATAAATAAAGGAACCTTGAACAGAACACCTGGAACAAAATGATTAATTAGAATGTTTGGGCACTCTCACCACAGATTTCCATGACCTCTAAAGGAAAAAAAACCCATATGATCCCTTGGTATAGTTCCTAGAGATTTATAACCTATATAAATGAGATGATGATGGTTGATACATACTCATGGTTGACCAAAATCATTACTTTTCTAACAAATTAGAACCTTATACAAAATCACTACTGCATGGGGAATCCTAGTAACTCTCCTCTAATGATGATCCCGTTCTGGAAAGCGTTCTCTCAACAAACACTTCTCTTTCAAGAACCATGTGATACATCATCATTAAAAATGGGTTATCGTGTTATTGGATCTATGTATATAATGACTCCAGAAAATGCCCCACTTATCCTCCTCATTTGTCAACAGGTTTGAATCAAATCCCAGAAGGGTCCTGAAATGGACCCCAAACTCTCTCACACTAGTGATCTACTATCTAATAGTATGTATATCATTATTACTAGTTGAATTCTTGGTCGAAGCAATAAAACCCACTCTAATCTAGTATCATAACTACTCTTATAATCAAATAGACACCTCACAATCCCTAAGGAATAAGAAACACTATTCCCACACTACTTCATGTAGTCTTTTGATATTTAGAAACCCCACTTCTCCATCCGATCAGATAAAATAAGGAATGCTTTCTCAACATCCTACAACTAGTCCTCTGTTATTTAATTTAAAATAGAGGCCTCATACATCAAGACACTCTATCGCTGAAACTGTCATTGGAGTTTCTATTGTCAAACTCCTCTCTAGAGTTTTATACTAGTACATTTGGAAGAACATATTGTGTGTATTCCTAACAAAGAAATTTTCCTGGAACCATACCTGTAAGAATAAAAACATTATATCTCCTAAATTTAGAATATTTAATACTTATCATTAGTCAATTAATTATATAATTATCTTATATATAGTTTTAACCTATGAAAAGGTCTTCCCATTTCATTCATAGGTGAAGAGAAGAATAATATATGACACATTCATATGTCTCTAACCTTCAACTAGTATCACTTCATTTAGTATGAACAATAAATAAAAATTTATACACATAATATCAAAGGTGGCCCTAAATATTGGTGTCTCGTGTAGTATCATGAGTTCATATATCTTATTTTACATAGGAGAAAATGTTTCCATACCAAACCATACTACCTCACTTGGGCCGAAATCTACACCCTATAATATCTCTAAATCTGATCCTATTTTAACACTCTCTCACAACCTCTCACCATAATAATTTTTTAATGAGGGGAGTGATATGGTGACTACCTGGTTCTTGCCTCTAGTAGGCCCCGGGTTTGCGACTATCACCGAGTGTATAGTAAACATGATTATGGGATTCATTAACCTCTAAGAGAAACATAAAGAAGAGAGAGATAACTAAGAGATACAAAAAAAACATGATCAAAATGTATGTATAAAATAAATCTGAAGTAAAAAATTCAATAAAATACCTTACTAAAAAACTAAAATGGGAACTAAAAGAACCAAAAAGGTAAAGAGGACATCAATCACGAATTCCTAAAAAATCCTAAAAAACCCGAAACTAGTATTATAAATCTTGATCACAAAACCTCTTTGGGTGACCGGAATAATATTTTATATATACATAGCATGAGAATCATTGTATATAATGTATTATCCTCCCCAAATCCTTTTTTAACGAAGATTAAGAAATTATACCAAATAAAAGTGAACAATAGTGAAAATAACTCATCACCTAAATAGGTATACTATGTTCCTAGCCTCAATATCGGTAAGTCTTTCAAATTGTTTCATACAATATATAATATAATACAATTATAAAACATCAAGGGTTCCCTTCACTAACTTCTCCACTGGTATTCTGTTCTTCACCAACATCATCCCGATGCATCTCTCTCCAAATATAAGAAAACTCAAATAATCCTGGGAAATGTATCACAACATGAACCTTGGGAATCCTATAACCACACCATACCAAATCATATATAGTAACCATGTAGTTCTTAGGATGAACCATATCCCTTATCATGTATATCAAATGATGGGTATTTTACTTCAACCCATGACATCCCATACATCGACTATGTAATTCAATATATCACAACTATACACGTCATAACTATAATAATCCTTTGGATACTATATCTAGTAATACATATGTGTTACGTAAACACAATCCATCATAGACCATTATAAACATATATGGGAATACTAACCACCATGCATACCGGCACAAGTAACTACTATGAGAAGAGAGAAGGGCCAGAAGGGGTAGTTAGCCATCCAGGGAAAACACCCTCCGAGAGTCCATTGGGTGGCTGTTTACCTAAACTACATGGGTATCAAATCATATGAAAAAACATAATAAACAAGATATAATGTATCACACAACCATAATATGGGAAAAACCAAGTCATAGAATCAACTACTGATAATGTCACACGGACTCCCGATTGCCAATGCTATGATAAAATATCCTATGACCATATAATAATTTCAAATTTCATTATTTCTTTACTATTTATAATTTCCATAAATTAATAATCTATCCATTAATTATCCATTAAAATAATTCTTCATTGCATTAAATTACATTACATTAATCATAAGAGTAATTTCTATTAACCCTAGGAGTAATCCAATCCATGTCCATGTTTTATCAATATTAAAAACTTTTATGTATCATATTCCATTATCAATCAACCCGGTGTGTTATGAATGAATTAATTCATTAGTATAATATTTTCATATCCAGGTAAACTTGGAAAACCATTCTAAGATATGTCCAAGAGGAATCATGCAACCAAGAACATCAATATAAATCGATAAAAGGGAAAATGAATTAATATAAAATAAAAAACTCCTACATCAAACGTTAAACAAATTCACAAGTGAGAATAAAAGCTATAAATATGTCATCAATGGGTAAGACCATATTTAGTCTATTACATATTCTATAATATTATCCTTGAAACCTATATCAATATACGAATTCATCTCCTCTTCCAAAGAATCAACTACTATAACATAATCTGAGCCTCTATACCAACCTATAACAACAACCATCCCTTGCTCAACCATTCCTAGCTCACATCACATCCAAGACTCCCCATCCCCCATCACAAAACCAATAACTGTTTAGTTTTATTGGGATCATATAACCGTGATCATATCAAGAGAACAACAAAAAATAGTTGGAACAACCAAGAAATCAACAGGGAAACAATGCCTTTAAAATAATGTATTCATCCATCTCATGTGGAAGATCTCTCATGGATTCAAAATAAGTTAGTTATCCTTTTCATAAAAATTTGAAATTCAGGACCATATAAAATTATATATTATCACATAATGTATTCTTATTTCATTTTGAATTAACTAATTCATTATTTACATTTTACAATAATAGGAATCCTAAGGAATCATGTTATAATAAGCTATCAATGAAAAAACATGGTCTAATAACTTCTTCTGGTTTGAAAACGACAAGATAAGTGAAGTTCTCATATACAATCGTTTTCAATTATTATCACCAAGTTTAAATGGGATTCATATTATTTATTAATTGTATTAATCAAATGTAATATCAATTTCAATTAAATATGTGCATCGCATCAATTTGATTATCCTAAAATTACATTCACCATTGGATTAAAAAAATTCTTATTCATTAATCACCCTTAACATATGTAATTAAAAATTAATTTGATCATTATATTCTTTAAAAACATTCCATCAAGAAAAAAATCTTTATTCATAGCATTAAAACATTCAAAAAAATAAAGTCATCGATATCACTCTATCATTAAAATCATGAGGGAAATCTCTATCATGATACAAGGAAAAATAATAGTATGTTATTTATATATTATTAATTTAATATAATTCAATAAGTATTGGGAAAATTAAATTGAAGTAAAAGGTGATAAACTATGCTCAATTTATGACAACACATAAATAAATAGTTAATCAATGAATCTCCTAACTTAAAATCCATCAACATTATTTTAATTAGAATAAAACACATTGTGGATCATTGATTCCCTCTCCTAAAATAAATACATCCACTCAAGGACTTTATGAAACAACCGCACCAAAACAGAACTAGTAGAACCCCCATTGTAAACATAATTAATCAAGAACCATTACCTGGAAAGAAGTTACATTTGGAAATGAGATCAAATCAGAAGAACTCACAAGAAAATGAATATATAATGCACCATTGATCAAAAATTATAAATGAAAAATATCTAAGTATCAATCACTATCAACATAACCTCCATAATTAATGGAAGAGAGTTTCTATATTCTTTGAATCGATAGTGAAATCCAATAGGCATAGGGTTTGGAGGAAACCCAAGAAGAAGAAAAATTTAAATTTTCACAACATATGGGATTATATTGAACATGAATTCCATGTTTACATCATGTAATCCATGATTTTTTTATTTATAATAAACACATAATTTTTTTATTATTTAAACATGAAAATTACACATCATGAACTGAACCTACACATGTTTGGAACTACATATTCACGACGCCATATCCTGAGATGGAATGTATTCTACCTACTTCAAAAATCATCAATAGGTGACACATTTAGACTTATTATAGGCCTCCTTAGAACACCATGGTATTTAAAAACCTCAAAATGGTTGAATCTTAAGGATTTAGGTACATACATTCATGATAAAATGATGTCGACCTAAGGGTGATCGATCCAATAAGGTGTTGATTTCAATTTGAGGAATAGGGAAACATATCTCCATAGAAATCTAAATTAGTAGGAATGTGCTTATATTGAGAGGTTTATTCCCAATAGAGTGACTATTACTGTTGAAGGAGAACTAGATTTTCTTTGCATACCTTGGTGGATCAATTTTCCCCTTATATCATTGAAACAATAAATTCAGAAGAATATAGACCTAATATTTTGAAACTAGACCCATCGAACATAAGTGGGAATAGTGGTTGTAATTTTATGAGCCAAATTGATGTCCTAATTAGCATGGTCCAATTCAAATAATGAGGTAGAATAAAATAATTTATATACATTGAAAATAGGTAAAGTTATTTAATTCTAATCCTGGGATGTGTGTTTCACATGAAGCTGAAAAAGTACATTATATTTGGACTAAAAAATAACCAAGGATCAATGATAAAATATTTCCATTATAATGGAATTTGAATTTTATGGGATATTTTGATACCGAACTAGAGGTCATCTAAATTAGACTACAAATTGGATAACCATGACTTATTATTATATGTTGTTGTTGAGTTAGAAATGGTTTAATCTAATGGTGTTGATCATGTATTGGAGAAATAATGGATAATATACGGATGAATACAATGATGACCTATGATGAATATTTTATTTTTTATCTACTTGAATTTATCATATATTGGAGAAATAATGTAAATTCTAATGATGAATACAATGATGATCTATAATGAATATATGATTTTTTTTGTGCTTGGAGTCTAATTGAAGACATGTGTACACTAATTTCCTCTATGTGATGGATCATTGTTTAAGATAGAGGTAGGACCTTGAATCTCCCTAGTGCTTTAATTTCAAGGATGAAGTGTTTTGAATTGGATTTTATGAAAAGAAAACTATAATATATATATTTCCGACTAAACCATGATGAATCTAGACCATGTGTCTGAGGATAGTATCTGAGTTATTTTAATTGAATAAAAGTTTTGATTTTTGGGAATTTGGATTATGTGTTAACTGTTAATTAAAAAACTACTTAATTAAATGTCAATTGATGAATCAAGATTGATGTATTTTTTAACCATGAATATCGAAAAAATAAATCGGTCTAGTAAGAGTTGCAATTTCCATGAAGTTGTTTTATCTATGAGTTGGGTGGGGGTGAAGTGTGTTGAAATGGGAAAGAAGAAGTAAGTGGTCGACTAAAGAATTAGATATGTGGAGATATTTTTTATAGGATATTGAATCTCCATGTTGTTGATGTACTAAGAAACAAATTTTTGTAAGAAAACATGGTTTACCGATATTTTGTAATGTCATTGAACATGAACAATGATTATTGGATTGAATTATCTAAGGGTTGTTGTTAATATTGGTTGGATTCATTCATGGAAAAATTAACTATTTTGATGTTTAATGTAACTCCCCAACACTAGTTACCTAGAGTCGGTGCATTATTACATAACATTGGAATGATCACAAAAGATCAAGTCTCAAAAGACCAATTAGTTTAGTAGCCTTGGAAATACTAGATACATTCATATGTTTTACATTACATTATAAAATAAAAAACTACAACAACATAGTCTCCATAGGCCACACTCATATCCCTTATACAATCCCTTCAGGTCTGTCAAAATATACTTATCTACATCCTGGGAAAAATAAAACAAAGAAAGGGTTGTGCTCAGATGCTCAGTAAGGATAACAATATAGTAGAAACTTTCATAAATAAGCATAATCATTTAAGGAAATGTATAAGACTAAAACCAATGCCTTTTAAACATGATATTAAACATAATATAAAAAAGATAAAATGTAACATCCCAAGTAAATAATGAATAATAGATATTTTTATCTATGTCTATTAATGATTAAGATACTTTTTAGGGGCTTAAAATGAAAATAAATCCAATCTTAAGCATGGAATACACTAATATTTTAAAAGATTTTTTTACTGCCTTTTGATGGAAAACCAATTTTGAATCTATATTTTGACAATTTTATAAACTATGTTTGTCAGAATAATCTTATTCTTTATGATTGGGACATCAAAATTTATATTGTGTGAATTTTTGGTATTTTTCTGAAAATGTTCATTTTTTAATGAATAGTGAAAAATACTGCATTTTACATCAAAACTGCTTTTTAATCTAATGTATTTATATGATTATATTATCTATTGAATTGGTTTTGAAGTTAAATTAGAATATATTTTTTCAATTTAATCCAATGGTGGTCATTGGAATCAATTTCACTTTGAAATTGGACTTAAACCGGTGTCAATCTTTTGATACTTATTGTTTCATAAAAACACGCTATTTGCTTTGACAACGGGAATTAATTATTAAATTAATTAATGTGACTTATATTTTTTGAATTTTGTAAAATAGACTTCATTTTTGAATTCAGAATATCAAATATAGCTTAGGGTGAAGTTTTGGTATTTTTCTGAAAAACTCCAATTTTTGATGAATAGTGAAACCACTAAATGGTAATCAAGCAAACTGATTTTTTAGTTAAATGAAAGTTTACCACTAATGTTTATTGAATTTTGAAAATCCAACATACATGGTTGTCATTAGTATGTAAAATGTGGTTCAATGGAATGAAAATAATTTTTTGGTGAATAGTAACTTTTTTTTCATTAATCGCGATTAGAGGTCATTAGTGTAGTTTAAGGTAAAAATAATGCTTTAATAAAATCAGATGAGCTTGACACATGACCTAACCCTATTGGTTGTGTCATGGCCGACCAAGACAACCCATGGGTCGATTTAGGGGACCCCATGGAGCCACTTGGGTGAGATAATGACTTTAATGCATTTTTTTAAAATAAAGGTGAAAATGACACTAACATAAATTGTTTTACTAAAACAATTTTTAGAATGGGTTTTACTAATCATCATTTTGTCTATAAATATTCATTAGAAAGATAAAAATATTTCATACATCATATTATTTGTTTTATAATTTTTAGACATTAAATAAATTAATTTAATTATGACATCATGATGATTCAGCGATGACCTCATTATTTAACGATTTAAATAAAATTGAAAGATAATGTAATATCTAAAACCTACACATGTCCAAAACCTATTGGATGGGAATATTTAGAAGCCTTATCATCATAGCTTCGAAATATATCAATGTGGTACCTTATAAAATCGAAACACTTTTGAAAATAAAATAATAGTTTCATGATTTCCAAAAGTGCCCCTCCTCTCCTCTTATAAAAGGCCCCCCACCTCTACCTCATTTCACACACTCCTCAAGCCTTTTTCTCGGCCATCCTCTACCCATTTACTCTCTCCAAATCTCTCTCCTCATCCTAGAGGATTCACTTTGGGCATAATCCTTTCAAAGGAAGCCTTTAGGCTCAAATCAAAAGGAGTCACACATTTAAAGGTAATTGATTCTCTCATGTTCATTTGTTTTTTTTTCTTTTCCAATTCCCTAAACTCTTTTTATTTTCTTCTTTTGTAACAAAAACAGTATCTTCAACATACTAGGATGTTGTTATAAGATTTATTCGAGCTACACTCTCACACAACTACATCAAATTTCTAAAGAACATACGGTTTCCGTGGATGGCGAAATTCTGCCTCCCGAAACGATGATTGTTCAATACTCATTTAACACCTTCAAAGGTGGCCATTATGATGTCACTATTTTTATATATGATATATAATATTTTTATTATTTCCTTAGGATTCTGTATATTTCATTTATGGCATACCATTATTGTTTCCATTATGGGTAAACACGATATCTTCATTTTAGGAAGTGCAGACTACCTCCCCCTGAAAGTGATTTGATTCGTTAATACCATATGTGGGATGTGTAAAGGATAAAGTTAATGATATTATATATGTTATTATACTGTAATAATAATATACACTTATATCATTATGTTTCCATTCCAGAAAATACGAAATAGAAATGGAAGTAGCGTTCATGCGTACGTACGGCATACCATCTCCATGAACGGTGCATTTCATTTCTTACCTCTAAATGATTATGTAATATTATAAATGCATTCATGTACTGGATATATATGACATATATGATATCTAAATCATGAATACCATTCTGGATATAATGGATACATGAACAACTTGTAATTGTAAAGGGTTTATATTTGACTCAAGTACCAATGATCGTCAAAACGACCGTTATTAACTTAAATAATTTCATAGTGTTCATGACATGGCAATAAGTGATATAAAAGGAATAATGAACTTGAAAAAGGTTCTTAAAAAAGTATAAATTAACTCAAGTTTATTATTCAGGACATTAAAGAACGATCGAGTCAAGTCGGACCCGAGGTATGGGACTTTGTCTCAATCTCTTTTCATTGAGGAATATTTTGTTTTATACACAACCTTCTTTTATACGGTGTATAAACCCCTTTGACTTTTACGTTTATCCAAAAGGAATCTTTTTTATACGAAGCGTTTTACTAAACAACAAATGAGAATGTCTTTGTTGTACGTATGCGGCGACAACGACTTCCCCGTCGCCGTGACCATTATTTGAGTTTCGGATTCCTCTACAATCCATACCTTTTTTTAAAAGAAAAATAAATACCATGTTTTACTTTTCTATTATTTTGGTATTGAAAATGGTTTTCATAATGTTTTTATATCAATGTGTTGTATTGATATCTTGTGATTGAAATGTGGAAATTTTATGTTTCCTTTATGCATGTTTTATGTGATACGATTATGTTGAGGTTCTTGGGCATTGTTATGAAGACGGGTGGTTCCGTGATAAACTAAGGGAGGGTGAGCCCAATATAGCTCTCCAATGCATTGGGTAATGCGAAGGAGTGAAACGTTAAGGTTTCTCTGAAGAGATTTATGGAATATACTATGATGGGTATTCCAAACGTAACCAAGAGGGTTACTCCCTACGTAAGAATGTTATAAATGCCTCAATTTACCTTTAAGTCTTATTATTTCTATGATTTATTCATGATTTGATGAGGTATGTTAAAGTGCTTATGTTTTATGGGTAAAGTATGATCTCATCCTTATGTATATGTACCCATGTTTCCTTTCCATATTTTTATATCCCTTACTGAGCTTTTTATGCTCATCCCAAGTTTTTTGAAATGTTTTTCACAGGTCAAGGGAAAGGTACATGATATGATGATTGTGTCAAGGAAGTGTCAAGAAAGAATCCATGTTTTATTTTAAATATGTTTCCATTGATGGGAATGAAGAAGCCTGTCTTTATGTAACCACTTTATTTATATATGGAATGTAATGCAAGTTTTATGATCTAATTATCTAAAACTCAAAACCCGAAAATATCCTCAATGTGTAATCTTGTAATAACTCAAGATTAAGTAAGGTTTAAGGATGGGGCCTTATAGTTGGCATCAGAGGTCAGTTTAGATAACTTTAGGAGTTAGAATTCTATTAAATGATTATCCATTTTTTTTGAAATGATATAGCATTTAAATATTACCATGTTGCTTCATCTAAGACATGTTTGTTCAGAATGGTTTTCCGCAGAGGAAATAGAGAAGCATTGCTAGGAAGGCATACAGAAGGAAACAACCTTCTGAATCAGCATCCTGAGATGGTTGGAATTGGAAGTGATCAGTTTGTTGCAGTAATGGCGCAGTTGACTCAGGCTATAAATGGTGGTGGTATCCATGCACGAGATCAGATAGACCAACCGCAGAGGAACATGTCAGTGGTGGAACATTTCATGAGGCAACATCCCCCATCATTCAGAGGATCATCTGACGATGTTCTAGCTGAAGGGTGGATTAAAGCACTGGAGAAGATTTTCGATGTCATGGGGTGTTCAGAAAATCAAAAGGTTATTTTTTCTATTTACCGTTTGGAGGGTGAGGCAGATCCGTGGTGGTCGATGGTTAAAAATATCAGGGAAGCTGATGAGATTGATGATCTCGACTATGATGAATTCAAAGGTATGTTTCTTGAGAAGTATTTTCCTAAGGATGTTCGACTTAGGATGGAAAATCAATTCTTGGAATTGAGGCAAGAGGAATACTCAGTGGCTACCTATGAAGAATGGTTCACTCGATTGTCAAGGTATGCTCCAAATTTTATCCGAGACATTGATAGTAAAATCAATCGTTTTTACTCAGGATTAAAGCCAAAATATCGAAGGTCATTAGCTTCTCGTGAGTTTAATAGTTATGAAATGCTTGTTCGATGTGCTGAGAAGGTGGAAATGGAGTTTGCCGATGATCAAATGTTCTATAACAACCAGCAGAAGAAGAGACCGAGGTGGCATGAGAAAGGTAAGAATTATTCAAAAAAGTCTGATGGTAAGAAAACTAAGTTTCCAGTTTATGATAAATGTGGAAAAAGGCATGCTGGGGAATGACTTCTGAATTCTGGAAAGTGATACCGATGTGGTAAGATGGGACATAAGGCTCGTGACTGAACTGAAAAGGATAATGGTGAAGGTTAGACCAAATTCGATTTACAGTTAGTGAAATGTTATAAGTGCAATGAGATGGGTCACTATGAAAATGAGTGTCCGACAAAGATCTTGAGTGATGGTAAGCAGTTAGACTACAAGCAGAAAGGGGTGGTGAAATCTTTTGCAACTACTTCAGCAGATGTCGGGCCGTCAAATGAAGTTGTATCAGGTAATTTGTTTGTTTTTTCAGATTATAGCATTGTGTTGTTTGATTCGGGGTCTACACATTCTTTCATCTCTAAAACCTTTTCTAGTAAAATAGGAATACCATCTCAAGAAAAGACTCCTGAACTTGTGGTAATAACACATGGGGGAAATACTGAGGCAAAAAGAATTTATAAGAATATTCTTATCCTTATCCGTGGAAAGAACCTACTTGTAAACCTTATTGTTCTACATCTAGTAGAGTTTGATGTTATCCTGGGTATAGATTGACTCTCTATTTACCATGCTAAGATTGACTGTAGAGCTAAAGAAGTTTCTTTTCAGAAAGAATTTCAGTTTGTGTACAAGAATGAACCCTTACTGTTGATAACTTATCAAGAGGCCAAGAAACTTGTACAAGATGGAAATGAATGTTACCATGCACACATCGTTGAAAATAAAGGAACTGTTCAGATTAATGATGTGCCAGTGGTAAATGAGTATCCTGATGTTTTTCCTGATGAGTTGCCGGGAATAATACCAGATCAGGAAGTTGAGTTTACTGTTGACTTAGTTCTTGATGATAGTCCAATTTCAAAACCCCCTTATCGAATGGCTCAAATTGAACTTTTAGAGTTGAAGGAGCAATTGCATGATTTTTTAGGGAATGGTTTCATTCGACCTAGCACATCACCATGGGGTTCTCCTGTTTTATTTGTTAAAAAGAAAGATGGTTATATGAGACTTTGCATTGATTATAGAGACTTGAATAACATCACTGTTAAGAACAAATATCCTTTGCCTCATATCGATGATTTGTTTGATCAGCTCCAGGGTGCTCAGTTTTTTTCAAAGATTGATCTGAGATCGGGTTACCATCAGCTGAAGGTAAAGGAGGCAGATGTTCTGAAGACCGCATTTCGTACGAGATATGGCCATTATGAATTTGTAGTAATGCCTTTTGGTCTAACCAATGCACCTGCTATATTCATGGACTTAATGAATATAATTTTCCATGAGTTCTTGGATAAGTTTGTGGTGGTTTTCATTGATGATATTTTGGTGTTTTCAGAAAGTAAAGAGGAGCATGAAAGACATTTAAGGGTTATCTTGCAAACCATAAAAGAAAAGAAACTGTATGGAAAATTCAGCAAGTGTGAGTTTTAGTCACAACAAATTTCTTTCCTTGGTCATATTGTTTCTAAAGATATGATAACTGTTGATCCTGCAAAAACAAAGGTTGTGGAAGACTGGCCAAGACCCACAAATGTAACTGAGATTCGGAGCTTCCTTGGTTTGGCAGGCTATTACCGAAGGTTTGTTAGAAATTTTTCACGGTTATCTAGTCCAATGACTAAGCTAACTCGGAATGGTGTTAAGTTTATCTTGACAAAAGAATGTGATGATTGTTTTCAGGAATTTAAATGAATATTGGTGAATGCTCCAGTTTGGCACTACCTTCCAGGAATGGTGAGTTTGTTATATACAAAAATACTTCATTGAAAGGACATGGTTGCGTCCTAATGCATAATGATCAGGTAATTTCTTATGCTTCACGACAGTTGAAAACTCATGAGGTAAATTACCCTACACATGATTTGGAATTAGCTGCTGTTGTTTTTTCTTTAAAAATTTGGAGGCATCATTTGTATGGAGTAAAGTGTGAAATATATACCGATCACAAAAGTTTAAAGTATATATTCACTCAGAAAGAATTGAACATGAGACAGAGGAGATGACTAGAATTAATCAAGGATTATGATTGTATAATTCATTACCATCCGGGAAAAGCAAATAAAGTTGCTGATGCTTTGAGTCAAAAAAGTAATGCTTCATTAGAAATGTTGCATTTGGAATGTGATCATTTGGTTAAGGATTTGATGAACATTGGAATAGAAGTTCTTGGTGCAGGATGTTCTTCTATTTTGTTTCAGGTATCAATGAGATCACCTCTATCAGATAGAATCAAGCAAGTACAGAAGCAAGACAGTGAGTTGCAGAAAAAGTTAGAGCTAGTTCAGAAAGGTAAGTTTCCTGAATTCAACATTGATAATGATTGTGTTTTGAGATTTGGGAAGAGATTGTGTGTGCCTTGTGATTCACAGTTGAAGAGAGATTTGTTATGTAAAGCTCATAGTTCTCCGTTTTCAGTTCATCCTGGCAGTACTAAGATGTAATGAGATCTGCGGGAGTATTACTAGTGGGATGGAATGAAAAGAGATATTGCTGATTTTACTGTGAAGTGTTTGACATGTCAACAGGTTAAATCAGAGCGGAAGTTACCGAAAGGGATGCTTCATCCTTTACCAGTGCTAGAGTGGAAATGAGAGAATATATCCATGGACTTTGTTGTGGGATTACCGAAGACATCTCGAGGTAATAATGCAATCTGGGTTATTATTGATCGCTTGACTAAATCTGCTCATTTCCTTACTATTCGAGATACTTTTTTCCTAGATCAACTTTCCCGTTTGTATCCTAAAGAGATAGTCAGGTTACATGGAGTTCCCCTCTCCATTGTATCTGATCGTGATCCCAGGTTCACTTCTAACTTTTGGAAAGGCCTTCAGAAGTCGTTGGGTACTGAATTGAATTTTAGTACAAATTTTCATCCTCAATCAGATGGGCAGTCAGAACGAACAATTCAGACCTTGGAGGATATGATACGGGCTTGTTCTATGGATTATCAGGGAAGTTGGGACCGGCATCATTCGTTGGTTGAATTTTCATATAATAACAGTTTTCATTCCTGTATACAGATGGCACCATTTCAGGCATTATATGGGAAGCGGTGTCGAACTCCAGCTTTCTGGGATGAAGTGGGTGAAAGGAAGTTGATGGGACCAGAATTGGTAGAAGAGATGGCAGAAAAAGATCAGCTGATTCAGAAGCACATGAGAACAACTCAGAGCAGGCAGACGAGTTATGCGGATAACCGGAGGAAGGATCTATCTTTTGAGGAAGGTGATCATGTTTTTCTCAAGGTTTCTCCTTGGAAAAGTGTGATGAGATTTGGTAAGAAAGGAAAGCTGAGTCCAAGGTTTATTGGACCATATGAAATTCTGGAGAGAGTTGAATCAGTTGCATACCGGGTGGCTTTGCCTCCGAGTTTATCTCAGGTACACAATGTTTTTCACGTTTCGATGTTGAGAAAGTATATGCCAGATCCATCTCATGTTTTGAGTCCAGAGGTAGTTTAGCTGGAAGAGAACCTATCTTTTGAGGAACAACCGGTCCAGATTCTTGACCACAGGGAGCAAGTGTTACGGAATAAGGTGATTCACCAGGTAAAGGTTTTGTGGAAAAACCACATGATGGAAGAGGCAACATGGGAATCTGAAAATGCAATGAGGGATAAGTACCCCCATTTATTTGATATGTAAATAAATTGCAGGGACACAATTTTCTAAAGGGGGGAAGGATGTAACATCCCAAGTAAGTAATGAATAATAGATATTTTTGTCTATGTCTATTAATGATTAAGATAGTGTTTTAGGGGCTTAAAGTGAAAATAAATCCAATCTTAAGCATGGAATACACTAATATTTTTAAAAGATTGTTTTACTGCCTTTTGATGGAAAACCAATTTTGAATCTATCTTTTGACAATTTTATAAACTATGTTTGTCAAAATAAACTTATTCTTTATTATTGGGACATCAATATTTACTTTTTGTGAATTTTTGGTATTTTTCTGACAATGTTCATTTTTTAATGAATAGTGAGAAATACTGCATTTTAAATCAAAACTGCTTTTTAATCTAATTTATTTATATGATTAGATTATCTTTTGAATTGGTTTTGAAGTGAAATTGGAATATATTTTTACCATTTAACCCAATGGTGGTCATTGGCATCAATTTCACTTTGAAATTGGACTTAAACTGGTGTCAATCTTTTGATACTTATTGATTCATAAAAACACGCTATTTGCTCTGAGAGCGGGAATTAATTATTAAATTAATTAATGTGACTTATGTTTTTTGAATTTTGTAAAATAGACTTCATTTTTTAATTCAGAATATCAAATATAACTTAGGGTGATGTTTTGGTATTTTTCTGAAAAACTACAATTTTTGATGAATAGTGAAACCACTAAGTGGTAATCAAGCAAACTGATTTTTCAGTTAAATGAAAGTTTACCACTAATGTGTATTGAATTTTGAAAATCCGATATACATGGTTGTCATTAGTATGTAAAATGTGATTCAATGAAATGAAAATAATTTTTTGGTGAATAGTACCTTTTTTTCATTAATCTTGATTAGAGGTCATTAGTGTAGTTTAAGGTAAAAATAATGCTTTAATAAAATGAGATGAGTTTGAAACATGTCCTAACCCTATTGGTTCTGTCATGGCCGACCAAGACAACCCATGGGTCGATTTAGGGGACCCCATGGAGCCACTTGGGTGAGATAATGACTTTAATGCCTTTTTTTAACTAAAGGTGAAAATGAAACAAACAAGTTTTTTTACTAAAACAATTTTTAGAAGGGGTTATACTAATCATATTTTTGTCTATAAATATTCATTAGAAAGATAAAAAGATTTTCTACATCATATTATTTGTTTTATAATTTTTAGACATTAAATAAATTAATTTAATTTTGACATCATGATGATGCAGCGATGACCTCATTATTTAACAATTTAAATAAAATGGAAAGATAATGTAATATCTAAAACCTACACATGTTCAAAACATATTGGATGGGATAATTTCTAAGCCTTATCATATTATCTTCGAAATATATCAATGTGGGACCTTAGAAATTCGAAACACTTTTGAAAATAAAATAATAGTTTCATGATTTCCAAAAGTGCCCCTCCTATCCTCTTATAAAAGGCCCCCACCTCTACCTCATTTCACACACTCCTCAAGCCTTTGGCTCGGCCATCCCCTGTCCATTTACTCTCTACACATCCCTCTCCTCATCCTAGAGGATTACCTTTGGGCATAATCCTTTCAAAGGAAGCCTTTAGCTCAAATCAAAAGGAGTTACACTTTTAAAGGTAATTCATTCTCTCATGTTCATTTGTTTTATTTTTCTTCTCCAACCCACTAAACTCTTTTTATTTACTTCTTTTGTAACAACACCATTATATTAAATATACTCTGATGTTTTTATAATATTTATTCGAGCTACACTCTCACAAAACTACATCAAATGGTTAAAGAACATACGGTTTCCGTGGATGGCGAAATTCTGCCTCCCGAAATGATGATTGTTCAATACTCATTTAACACCTTCAAAGGTGGCCATTATGCTGTCACTATTTTTATATATGATATATAATATGTTTATTCTTTCCTTAAGCTTCTGTATTTTTCATTTATGGCATACCATTATTGTTTCCATTATGGGTAAACATGATATCTTCATTTTAGGAAGTGTGGACTACCGCCCCCTGAAAGTGATTTGGTTCGTTAATAACATATGTGGGATGTGTAAAGGATAAAGTTAATGATATTATATATGTTATTATACTGGAATTATAATATACTCTTATATCATTATGATTCCATTCTAGAAAATACGAAATAGAAATGGAAGTAGCGTTCATGCGTACGTACGGCTTACCGTCTCCATGAACGGTGCATTTCATTTCTTACCTCTAAATGATTATGTAATATTATAAATTCATGCATGTACTAGATATATATGAGATATATGATATCTACATCATGAATACCATTCTGGATATAATGGATACATGAACAACTTGTAATTATAAAGGGTTTATTTTTGACTCAAGTACCAATGATCGTTAAAACGACCGTTATTAACTTAAATAATTTCATAGTGTTCATGACATGGAAATAAGTGATATAAAAGGAATAATTAACTTGAAAAAGGTTCTTAAACAAGTAGAAATTAACTCAAGTTTATTATTCAGGACATTAAAGAACGATCGAGTCATGTCGGACCCGAGGTATGGGACTTCGTCTCAATCTCCTTTCATTGAGGCATATTTTATTTTATACACAACCTTATTTTATACGGTGTATAAACCCCTTTGACTTTTACGTTTATCCAAAAGGAATCTTTTTTATACGAAGCGTTTTACTAAACGACAAAAGGGAATGTCTTTGTTGTATGTAAGCGGCGACAACGACTTCTCCGCCGCCGTGACCATTATTTGAGTTTCGGCTTCCTCTACAAGCCATACATTTTTTTTAAAAGAAAAATAAATACCATGTTTTATTTTTCTTTTATTTTGCTATTGAAAATGGTTTTCATAGTGTTTTTATATCAATGTGTTGTATTAATAACTTGTGATTGAAATGTGGAAATGTTATGTTTCCTTTATGCATGTTTTATGTGATACGATTATGTTGAGGTTCTTGGGCATTATTATGAAGACGGGTGGTTCAATGATAAACTAAGGGTGGGTGAGCCCAATATAGCTCTCCAATGCATTGGGTAACATGAAGGAGTGAAACGTTAAGGTCTCTCCGAAGCGATTTAGGGAATATACTGTGATGGGTATTCCAAAGGTAACCAAGAGGGTTACTCCCTACGTAAGAATGTTATAAATGCCTCAAGTTACCTTTAAGTCTTATGATTTATATGATTTATTCATGATTTGATGAGGTATGTTAAAGTGATTATGTTTTATGGGTAAAGTATGATCTCATCCTTATGTATATGTACCCATGTTTCCTTTCCATATTTTTATATCCCTTACTGAGCTTTTTATGCTCATCCCAAGTTTTTTGAATATTTTTTTCACAGGTCAAGGGAAAGGTACATGATATGATGATTGTGTCAAGGAAGTGTCAAGAAAGAATCCATATTTTATTTTAATAATGTTTCCATTGATGGGAAAGAAGAATACTATCTTTATGTAACCACTTTGTTTATATGTGGAATGTAATGCAAGTTTTATGATCTAATTCTCTAAAACTCTGAACTCGAAAAGATCATCAATGTGTAATCTTGTAATAACTCAAGATTAAGTAAGGTTTAAGGCTGGGGACTTATATAAAATCCAATAATTCCATTTAATTATTCACATGGATATTATACTAGTCGAATAATGACATTCCATATCAATTAAAACTTTTATAATGATGGAATTCATAATACCAGACTTCATAACCACATAGTCAAGGACTTCTTCCAAGACTAAAAATATGATTTTTTAAGGCCTTGTGCAAATTAAGTAGTTTGTCTCATGAGACCTACCGATGAATTGAGTATGTATAGTGGGCTCCACCCATCACTTACAAATTCCAATGCATTCCTAAATGAGAAGATTTAAACATAACATACAGATTCGTATTAAAATTAACATACGAAATGTAAATACATTTTTTATAAACCATGAATGGTGTAAAAATAGTACATCCATAGTAAAAAATACCAACAAACATTTTATACAACATGGAATTTTTGTATCATAATAAATCAACTTCAATGAAGCATAAAATCTATCAGAGGATGTTGACATAGAGGAAATCAAAACTTTTTTTATGCAATTATATCGTTCGATTTGGAAATCATTTAAAAGTCATATAATTATAAAATAAAAATTTATTTTGAAAATATTCTTATATTATTATATGTTAATAATTGAAGATTTTATAAAGGCAGAATATAGCCACACCCGCCGTATAATTTAAGAAAACATTCTTACCTTAATTTTGTCGAAAAGGTCATAAAGTACCTTGTTTGGAAAACAAAAGAAACATTACTTTAAAAACATATTACGTCAAATAAAAGTATAAATGAAATTAATCTATAGTCTAGTATTTAGTAAAAATGTTTTGAAATACATTTTTAAGAAAACAAAGATGTGGATGATAAAGATGTCCCAGTAGATACTCACGTATAAAGCAACCTCAGATAATAAAGAGATTGTGAAATTAACCCTTACCATGTACATTTCATTAGTAGAGGGTATGTTGAACTCCTTTATAATGGTTAAATCATTGTTATTTAATTATTCAATTATCATATACATTAATATGATATCTTCTATGATCTTATAATATTGTATTGTTAATGATATTTGAGTAGTATCATCGTTTCAGGTGTTAACTGATTCGTTTTCCTTTATATGCATCATAATGTAAGTAATGTTTGTTATGAATAAGATGTATGTTATTCATATTAATAATGATATTAAGTCTATAAAAATTATTTTTAATCATAAAATGAAAATTAGTCTTGAATGGTTAAGATCGGTAATGAATCTCACCGCGTTTGTGGAGACGGTAATCCATACGCACGCACGCACGACATTATCATTATTTTGATATTAAAAGAGTATATAATTGGATGTTATATCATATATAAAGAATCATTATTATGTTATATTTATTACATACATCATTTTACTCATTATTATACCCATCTAAATGATGAGGTTTTTGAATAACAAATTATAGCACGACGTTGAGACAGTAATCCTTACATACACACGTATAGTGATGTTGTCATTTATAGGATGGATATAATAATGAAAAAGGATGTACCATTTTTATTATAACATTACTTTATATATAATATGATAGAGTTATTATTTTAGAATGGATAGAATAGAGAAAGAAGAAGTGGAAGAAGAAAGGAACATGAATGAGGTAATGAAATATTTACCTCTTCTTCAAGTTCTTCCTTTTGATTTGAACAAAAGGGATCCCTAAGTTGGATTTATGACTAAAAGAAGGAATATAAGATGAAGTTAGGACATTTGAGAAGATATTTGGGGTGGTTCTGACTGAGACAAATGGCTATAAAGCTGTGAATGTGAGAGAAGGGGATGTACTCTTTTATAAGAGTGGTGAGGGGCAACTTTGGAAAAGATTGAAATATTATTTTATAATAAAATCCACTTTGGTTTCTAATGGATAAAAAATGATTTATTCAAATTATACGAGTTGATGGGTCATGAAACTCTCAACCAATAGGTTCTATACATGTTTAGGTCACCATATTAACAATATCATTTAGATTTAACTCTTGGTTAAATAGTTTGTCATTTACCATGTCTCCTTGTATTTTTATAGTATATGGTTAATAAACATACTATAAAATGCCTAGAGAACCCCATGTGGTTAATAAATGACATTTAAATAATTATATAAGTCCTTTTGTAGAACATTATATACATAAGAATGTTATATCATTTAATAATATTATAATTGTTTTAAAAATTAATTTATGTCAAATTTGACACAATTAAGTATTTTGTTTTTTTAAGTCAGCACAACATTATTACATATAAAAAAATACATTTAATCCACCCAAACATGTAATATTCACCTATAAAATTCTTTTATGGCATAAAAATATAATAATTAAATTAAATTTAATATTTATAATATCATTTATTTTTATATGTCATTAAGAATGTAATTATAGGATCATCGTTTTGTTATAAATAAAGATAATTATTTAATGTATAAAAATTATAAATAAAATATAATTATTTATTAAATTTTTTTATCTTCCCAGTGAATATTTTTAGTCAAATTTATCTTTTCTGTAACCCTATATTAAAAAATGGTTTATTTCATAAACGTAGAATTTAACACTTTTAACTCTTCTTCAAATAAAATAATAATAAATGCCCAAAACTAATCCAAGTGGACCAAAAGGATCATATTTTATTCCTAAGGTTGTTTTGGGATGAATTAAACTTATCCAGTAGAATGAGGACATGTGTTAGAGTATTTAAAATATCATTTTGACCCTTAATTACCCTATTTACTATTAACCGTGGTAAATAGAAGTCAAAAGTTACTATTCAAAAAAATATTTTAATCTAATTGAACCAGGTTTTACATACTGAAGATATCCATGAAACTCGGAATTTTTAAATTCTACTGACAGAAGCAGTAAAAGTATGTTTTTTACAAATTTGGAAATGATCCTTGGAGGTGGGTAAACGACGGAAAAAATGTTAGATAAAATATTATATATCTAAACATATTATAAAATGACACCAATGAATTATTTCAATCATATATAGATATTATGTATCTATTTTTACCTAAAATAAATTAAAATAAAAAAACTAATTATTTAAATAAAAATTCGGTTTTAACCAAATACACGATGTTTTTTCAATATTCATAAAAAAATGAATGTTTTCAGAAAAATAACAAAAACTCACACAAAGATAATTCTGATATTATGAATCCAAAAATAATGTCTATTTTGAATGATAAAATCTAAAAAAAATAAAATGCCGGTATTACTATTCATAACGGTATGTTTGATTGGTTATGGTGTGTTTATACTCGATTTTGTGTACAACACAAGCTATTGTATGATTCAAAGGAAAACATACCATAGAAGCTTGGGGTGTTTCATTCTCCCATCATTAAAATAATTTCGTCCTTGAAATTTCTAGAATATTACTGCATATAAAGATTATTGTGGTTCGTCATCATAATTTCCTCAGGTTCCCATGCTTCCTCTTCTAACTTATGGTTTCTCCATAGAATGTTTACTATATGATTCATCTGGTTTCTCCAAAGTTCTTCTCTTTTATAAAGAATCATGACAGGCTCTTCACTATAAGACATATCATGTTCCTATTATAATTCCTCATAGGTGAGTACATGCGTTGGGTCAGGCATGAATTTTTTCAATAGTGAAACATTGAACACATCATGAATTTGGAGAGACTTGGTGGCAATGCCAAATAGTAATCCACAACCACAATTTGTTCAATAATTTCGAATTGTATAATGTACCTGTCACTCAATTTACCATTCTTACTGAATCGTATAATTCCCTTCCATGGAGATACATTCATGAAAACATGATATCCTACCTAGAATTCCAAATCCTTCATTCGATTATCAACAAAGCTCTTCTTCTTACATTGAGCTTCTTTAATATGGGTTAGGATTACTTTCACCTTTTCCATCATTTCTCCACTATGTTTTGGGCCTAATTTTGTTTCACCAACATCATCCCAATAGGTTCGTGTATGACATCTCTTTTTGTATACTACTTTATATGGTGCCATCTGAATACTTGAATTGAGGCTATTTTTATACGAAAATTATACTAGAGGAAAATATTCATCCCACATACCTTGAAATTCAATTGATCAAGATCTATACATGTCATCTAAGGTTTGAATAGTCTATTCTGATTTTCAAATAGTTTGAGGGTGGTAGGTAGTGCTCAAACTACGTTTAGTATCCTGGGCTTTCTGAAGGATTTTCTAAAATCATGAATTAAAACGGGGATCACGATCCGAAACAATTGATAGGGGTACTCCATGAAGTCTTACAACATCCTTAATATATAGTTTTTATAGACGTTCAAGTGGTAAATCATATCTTATCACATAAAAATATGCTTACTTGGTAATATGATCAACAATGACCCATATTGCATCATTATTTTTAAGAGTATTTTGTTTTCCCATGACAAATTCAATCATAATATTATCCCATTTCCACACAGGTATAAAACAGGGTTTCTGACACCTCTAGGCTATTTTCTGCAAGCTTTAACTAGTTGAAAAACCATAAATCTTGACACAAAATCAGCATTCTCCATCTTCATGTTGTCCCACCAAAAAGTTTCCTTCAAATCATGATATATCATGGTCCTCCCATAGTGTATAATGAAATTGGAGATATGAGCATCATCCAACAATTCAATTTTTAGATCAGGTATGTTAGGAACACAAAGTCTCTGCCAAAATTTCAAAATTCCATCTTCATATACAAAGTCGATCAATCTCCCATCGTAAAAAGATAGAATCATCTTTTGATATTCTTCATCATCGGTCTATGAACTTTTTATCCTTTATTGTAATGATGGTCTGGAAACCATTTGAAAAAATATTGTTTTCTAAACTTCCATGATTATTCCCATATCCATTTTCACTAGATCCATGATAACATAGTGTGTATTAGTCTGCCCAAAATTCATTACTATAAACTCGTAATGCACGTACCAGATTTGAAATGTTGTTTTCGGAATTTCCTTCTTCATCACAAACATCTAATGATATCTAGATCGAAGGTCAATCATTGAAAAATATTGAGCTCCATGAAGTTGGTAAAATAAATCATCAATGTGTGGTATGGGATACTTGTTCTTTATTATTATAGAATTGATCTCCCTGTAGTAAATGCACAACCTCGTAGATCCATCTTTCTTTTTAACAAACAGGATAGGCGTCCCCATAGAGAAACACTATGTCAAATAAATCCCTTGATACTCAATTCCTATATTTTTTTCTTTAGTTCTACTATTTCCATAGTGGCCATTATATATTGGGTCTTAGATATGTTCCTTGAACCTGGAATTGAATCAAAGGAAAAATCAATTTCTCATTCTGGAGGATGTCCATGTAAATCATCTAGAAACACATCAACATATTCTTGCATAATTTGTTCATCCCCTATTTGAAGATTTTATTCCATTCCCACAGTTATTTCATTCTTTTACTCAACAATAATTTAATTTATTTGAGCTACTTGGGTGGATTTATATAAGAATTATATGGGGAAATTTCTTCTCTAAATATAAGGTACTCTTTATCATCATCAAAAATTGAAACCCCCTTCTTCTTACAATAAAGTTTCTCATCATGGCTCGAAATCCAATCCGTACCGAGGATAATATCAAATTCAATCCTAGGTATGATGATGAGATAATAAGATAAAAAACATTTATATGCCTTAATGTGAACTAAATCACAAAACATTTTTGTAATGATACTTCTCTTATGAGTTTTGACTGAAAATTCCCATGTTAAATCAAATTAAAAATATATAATTTTCTTAAAAAACTAGGAAGATATGAAACAATTCGATGATCCAAAATCAAATAAAGACTTTTCTTAACATTAAAAACCATTAAATTACCTTCCACCATGTCTCCTAGAGATTCATCCTCATCAAGAGTAATGGAATATGCTTGGCCTTGATCCCTTGTCCTATTTGATTAAATTTCATCGGTGCTTAGGAAATTCATTTGCATAATTCCTCCTTTCTCTATAATTGTAGAATTCAACAATGAAATCCTCTTTATTCCCCTTGAAATCATGATCTCGTATTCTCTTTCTTTGCATTAAAGTCATAAGAAATAGATAATTAATTTTCTGTCTTGATAGCACATGAGACAATATCGTCATATGAAGAAAAGGATGGCGATACTAATGCTGGATGGAGAAATGGTTTTAACCCATCAATGAAATGATCGATCTTACTTCTTGGTTTAGGTATGTGATCTACAACATGACTTCCTAACCATGTAAATATTTCCTTATACTCTTCAACATTATCATCCACTTTTTAACTAAGACTCAAATTGTTTCATTCCATATCCACTTGATGGTCATGGGGAATGTATTTTCATAAGAAAAGCTCTATAAACTCCCCCCTTTACATATTTTTTAATTCATCATCTTCCATTGTGGTTTGAATCAATAACCACCATTGATCATCATATTCACTATAATTAACATGAGTAGGAGGGAAATCCCTAAATGGATTATGTTCCCTGACATGGTTTCCATTCCATTCTATAGGCTTCATTTCTAAACAATGGCGTAGACTAGATTAGTTTATGAATCAAAATACATAATTCCAAACTTTTAAAAGAGTTTACAAAAATTGAATATTTTATATATATAATCCATAATCATTAAAAAAATATTTGAGGAAGTATATACTCAAAAACCCTTCATAATGGTTTGAAAATAAAATGAGAATTATCCTATGAATATCCACCAGGAATTTCCTAACCAAGAGTACAGAAAGGCCTGTTGTTGTGCACTAGTTCATGTTCATGACTAGCTCAAAGCGGTGTTTCCAGGGTTTCCCCCACGGTACATCTGTGCCAGAGCCGCCTTTACCTACTCATATCCATAGGGGGATGCATTTCTTGGAAAACTCACAGAATATTTACATTAACAAAATTCTAGGAATTTCTTCTATAAACATCATCAATGTCTATCTTAGGGTAATGTTCTATAATCAGAGTTTTTCTAAATATAGCTTCCATTGTGTGTAGTAAACTTCCACTGATACCAACTATAATTCCTTGAACCTAGTTATCCAGAGTCAGTGCATTATTATATAACATTGGCATGATAAAAAAAGATCATGTCTCAAAAGAACTATTAGTTTAGTAGCCTTGCAAATACTAGATACATTATTAAGTTTTACATTAAATTACAAAAAGAAAAACAACTACAACATAGTCTCCATAGGAAACACTCATATCCATTACACTATCCATACAGGTCATTCATAATATAATTCCTCATATGCTTTGAAAAATAAAACATAGAAAGGGGAGATTTGAGATGCTCAGTAAGGATAAAAATATAGAGGAAACATTCATAAATAATAATAATCATTTAAGTCAATGTATAAGACTGATACAAAATCACGACAAACTTGAAAATCAGCATAATATATCAATGATTAAATAAAATAATTCCATTTAATTATTCCCATGGATATTATACTAGTCGAATAATCACATTAAATATCAATAGCCACTTTCATAATGATGGAATGCATAATGCCAAACTTCATAACCACATAGTCAAGGCCTTGTGCTAAGAATATAAATTACATTATGTCAAGGCCTTTTTCCAAGACAATAGTTTATCTCATGATAACTACCGATGCCTCGAGGAGCTATAGAGGGCTCCACCTGTCAATTAATAAGTGGAATACATTCCGCATATTAAAATGTTTAAACATAAAAAAATAATTATTATTAAAACTTGCATACGAAATGAAAATACATTATCCATAAACCATGAATGGTGTAAAAATAACACATCCATATTCAAACATATCAAAAAAACTTCAATACAATATGGATGTTTATTATCATACTAAATCAACATCAAAGAAGCTTAAAATCCATTAAAGGATGTTAACCTAGATGAATCAAAACATTTTTTAGAGAAATATCTCTTTCAATATTGAAATCATTTAAAATATATATAATTATAAAAGAAAACATATATTTTAAAAATATTATTATATTATTGTATGGGAAGCTTCGACGATGTAGTAATGGCGGAAAATATCTGTACTCCCCGTAGAGTTTAAAAACAATCTTAAATTAATTTTTTCAAAAAGGCCATAAAGTACCTTGTTTGAATAAAAAATAGAATGATAAATTTCAAAATATATATGGTCAAATAAGGGTATAAATGAATTTAACTCGTAGTCTATTAAATAGTAATTTTTTTTTGAAATACATTTTTCAGAAAACACTGATGTGGATGATAAATTGGTCCCAGTAGATACTCACATATAAAAAAAGCTCACATAATAAAGAGATTGTGAAATTAACCCTTCCCTAGTACATTTCCATGGTCGATGGTAGGTTAACCTCATGTATAAAGGTTAAATAAATGGTAATAAATAATTAATGAACCATATAAAATAATATTATATCATATATGATCTTCTAATGTTTCATTGTTAATGATATTTCAGTATTATCACCGTTTCAGGTGTCAACTGATTCAGTTTCCTTTATATTAATTGTTACATAAGTAATGTTTGTTATGGATAGGATGTATATTATTCATATTCAGAATGATATTATGTTTTTAAATATTATTTTTAATCGTCAAATCAAAATTAGTCTTGAATGGATATGATGGTGAATGAATCTAATCGTGGTCATGGAGAAGGAAAACTGTACATATAAACGAGCGACAATATCATTCTTTTGATATTAAAATCGTATATAATTTATTGGTATATAATATATAAATAATAATTATTATGTTATATTTATTATTTACATCATTTATACTCATTATTATACACATTCAAATGATGAAGTGTTTGAATAACAAACTACACCATGACGTGGAGACGGTAATCCGTACATACGCACGTTTGGTAACATTGTCATTTATAGGATGGATAAAAAAATAAATAGGGTTTTACAATTTTTATAATAACATCACAGTATATAGAATATAATGGAGTTATTATTTTATAATGTAAACATCAAATAAAGAGGAAGTGGAAGAAGAAATGATCTTGAAAAAGGTGATGAAATATTTAGCTCCATTTCGGGTTCTTCCTTTTGATTTGATAAAAAGGCTCTTTAGGATTGATTTGTGTCTAATGGAAGGCCTCTAGGATGAAGGGAGGAATTCTGAGATGATATTTTGGTAAGGTTTGGTTGAGAAAAATGGATTCAAAGGTGTAAATTTGAGAGAGGGGGAGGTTCCATTTTATAAGAGGGGTGAGTGGCACCTTAGGAAATGATTGAAATATTATTTGGTAATAAAATAACTTCTTCTTTATAATGGCCCAAAAATTATTTAATTATATGATATGGTGGGTATGGTTCAGAACCCTCTCAAACAATATGTTTTATAGAGGGTAAGTTCCCCATATTAACCTTATCTTTTAGAATTTACTCTAGGTTAAATAGTATAACATTTAAAATGTCTCCTTGTATATTTGTATTCTATGGCTAATACAATTAAAATAAAATGACATGAAAAACCTAAGAGGTTAATTAATTACATTTTAATAATTATATGAGTCTTTTGGTAGAACCTTAAATTTTAATGAATATTATATCATTTAATAATATACTATTTGTTTTAAAAACAAAAATATGTCAATTTTGACATTATTTAGTATTTGGTTTATTCAAAAGCCAAAATGACTTGATTATTTCAATCCAAAAACATTTAATAAACCATTACATGTCATATTAACCTATAAAAGTTGTGGATGGCATCAAAACATTCAAATTATAATTATTTTTATATTTATAGTATCAATTATTTTAATATTTCATTAAGAAGGTAATTACTACATCATAATTGTGTCATAAATAAAGTTTAATATATACTGTATATAAATTATAAATAAAATATCATTATATAGGAAATTGTTTGTTTTTCTAAGGAATATTTATAGTCAAATTTATCTTATCTGTAGCCCTATATTAAAAATATTTTATTTAATACACATTTAATTTAACACTTTTAAATCATATTTAAAAATAATAATAATATTTGTCGTAATCTTATTCATGTGTACCTAAAGGATCATATTTTATTCCTAAGTTGTTTTTGGTGGAATTAAACTTATCCAATAGAATTAGATAATTTGTTATGGTAATTATAATATCATTTTTACCCATAATTACCCTAATTACTTTTAACCATTGTAAATAAAAATAAAAATTTACTATTGACCAAAAATTATTTCCATCTTATTGAACCACCGTTTACATAATGAGGATAACTGTGTCTTTCGGTTTTTTGTAATTCATCTCATTAAAGCTGTAAAATTATATTTTTTACAAATTTGGAAATGCTTTTTGGTGGTGGGTTAAAGACGGTAAAAATGTACGATAAAATTTTATATTTCTAAATGTATTATAAAATGACACCATTGAATTAAATTGAACATATATAGTGATTATATATCTCTTTTGACCTATAATAAATTATAATAAAATAACTAATTTTCTAAATAAAAAGTCTTTTTTAACCAACGACGTAGGGTTTTTTCATTATTCATAAAAAATTGTAATTTTTCATAAAAATACTAAAAATTCACCCTAATCTAATTTAGTTATTCGAAATCCATAAATGAAGTCCATTTTGAATGATAAAATTTATAAAAATTCAAAATGTGGGTATTACTATTTATAACAGCTAATTTGATTCGTTGTAGAGTGTTTAAACCCGACGTTGCTTACATCACAAGCTATTATATAATTCAAAGGGAAATGTAACGTTGAATATTGGGGGTGTTGCATTTATGAAGACAATAGTATTCACAAGATATTGATGGGAATGTTTATTTGAATAATTTTGTGCTAGTATTGGTGAAGATGATGCAAGAAATAGATATGTGAGGGAAATTTAAGAGCTCATAACATGTTACCATCTTGGATTATTATAACGCAAAAAAATATTTGAATTTGTTTTCTAAATCAATACTATGTCTAGTATCTTTCATCACATAAATAGTTGAAAACAAGAAAACCGGAAATATTTGAAAAATATTATTATGATAATTTAAGAACAACAAAATCTCTAGTTATATGTAATTTAAATAAATTATAAATCCATAAAAATAGGTATAATATCAATTAACATTTTAAAAGGGAATTTTATAATAGACCTGTTTCTTCTTTATATATATTATTTTAATTCAAAAGAAAATTTTCTAAAGATTAGAACATTATTTCCATGAAGTCAAATTAATTTACAGATCCATCATTTAAACATTATCATAAGATATATTTTAGATATATTCTTAAAATAATAATTTTTTATGTAAATTTTGAAAAATATTTTTTCATTAAAATTTAAAATTTTATGAATGTAAAAATATATAAGAAAGTAATAGTTATTTTTAAAAAAAATTAAATTAATCAAATATGTATTTAAATGGTAAAATAATGTATTTAAAATATTATTATGTGGTGTTACCCAATCAATATCTATGTATCAGTTTGAGACAGATTGGGTGAATCAGTTATATCATTTCTTTTTATGATTCCCTTCAAATTAAACGTCCTTTGTCTCATTTTAAGTATATCATTCCATGCTGAAAAAAATCGAAACACGCATTTATATGAACACAATAATTTATAATGTTCACATCTCAATTAGATTAGATAGTCCATTGTACAGTACATAGATAATATTGTTCCACACAATCCACACAAGAGATAATAATTTAATGTGGAATACAATAAATAGGATATTCCATTTCACTCATGTAGTACTTGGGAGATTTTCCTCATGTGTGTGTGCACCCTTTTATCATAGATAGGGTAATGCAATATCTCTGTGCTTCTTGAAAAACCATAACAAATATAATAATTGAAAAACAACTCGTCTCTTTTCTATCCATAGGCTGATAGGAACTTCCTAGACTGTATTAATATGTAGTCTTATACCCCAGTCATATCATTATCCCATTGAAATAACTTCTCACCTAACTTAAGTACTGAAATCTTCATCTCCAAGAGCTCCTTCCCAGAGCACCTTCGCGAAGCACCCAACTTCTCAGAGTACTCCAGTTTTAAAATTTCTCTCGTTCACGATAACATTAGAAAAAAATTATCACTATTTGGCGGAGAAAATATTGGTCTATGTGAATTTCAATTCATACTCAATGCACACGACTCTCCACAAAACTCATTTCCTTCGTAAAGCTTACAACCATCATAGAGCTCTCTCTCTTCATGATCCTTCTTCAGAGTTCTATAGCTATAAAATTATTGTTATGGATATTTTCATTTCTATATGGGGTAGTGGTCTATTTATATTTGTTTTCTACTGACTGTCTACCTTCTAGCCACCTCAGCTTCAAAAGACCACCAATTCATTTAGCTCCAAAATTTACTCTCAAATTCACTCTGTTTCGAAAAGAACTCATGATATTTTCTATATTTTCAAAATCATTGTAATCACGAACCCCTCCATCAAACCCATTGTTTCACCATGATTATCATTCTACCATTTCACCTTCACAATTCTCTTCACCTTCACCACCACAATGTTCACCTGTAATGCTCTTTTCCTTGTCCATTTTCAAAGCTCATCATAATTACGATGAAAACCACCAACATTTGACACATAATCATGAAATATACATCATGAATACCGTATTGAAAAAATTCATTCCTTTGGAATATTTTTATGAGTTCTTCCATGAAATACACTTTTCAAAATGTTATCCCAAATCCATATTTTAAACCCCAAAATTTGAAAAATATTGAAAAACAACACCACCCTAGTAACCTTCTTCTCTAAAACAAACAATGTTGATTGACTTTATAATTTCTCTGGAATTCCTTCATACCGATTGAATCATATGTCATCCAAACAAGTTATGATATTTTTCAAATAAATATTAGAAAATAATCATCACATTTACTGTGGAATGTATCGTAACGTTCATGTTGTTCCTCATTCACATATACATAGTGAAGTTATTTCATTTATACTTAAGCATCCTAGGCAAGAAACAACAATACTTCATGAATCCAAAAACATCCCCAGACAACATGGTCCCAACAATCTCCCTTTTTGGATTTTTTAACCATGATTCCTAAAAAACTAAATCTTGAATCCTCATGAAATTGGTCACATATCAACAATTCAAAGCCTATGTGAGCTAATTCATTGTTGGAAATAATAATTATTGAACCCAACCAAATGTTTTCCAAAATAAGTGATAATGAAGCCACATCACATCATCTTTCCTCCATATCCTTCTACACATTTTGAACATTCCTTGAATAAAATAATAAAATTTCCAACTACCACTCAACAACCATTCTACAACCATTCCCAAAACACAGTTAGAATAGTTCACATGTGTAGATGATGAATTCACAGCTTAACCACAACTCTCTCATTATGTATGCCTCATCTCTTTTATGCATGCCTCAATAGTGATAGATTTATTAAAATTTACCCCCTTGAAAACACTATCAAAATTTAATACATGATATGGGATAGAAATACATACCTCCGCCTTGATGAGAAGGAGAATAGACACCCATGTTCAACCGCAATTTTGAAAACGATTCATTTGGTAAAGGTTTTTTTAATATATGAGAAACATTTTATGATGTAGTAATGTGATCCAGATTTAACTCATTCTTCAACACATTCTCTTTGATGAGGTATTAAATTATATAAATATATTTTTTAATGATAACTTTTTACCCAATTTCATGTAAGAATGTCTGCACGTGGATTTTCATAACCCAAGAGAAAAGTTATCTTTACTTCAACTAATAGATAATCCAATAGAGTCTATACCCATGTTAGTTGGGTAGTTTCTTTAGTAGAATCAAAATACTGATATTTAGTTACAATAAGAGTTATTGAATTCTATTTCGTTTTATGAAAACTAACACAATATTACCATAGAATGAAATCTCCACCAGATATTGATCTTCTATCATCAACATTTCCAACCCAATCAGCATTAGAATACCTAAGAAAATCAATATTTTTAGAGCCATCATACACAATTCCAATTTTTTGATGTTCATTTTATATATATGTAAATTATTTTTCATGAAATTAAATATATATCTTTATGAGTTCCCTAAAATCAAGAAAATATGGTAACAATAAGGACTATGTCAGGTCCCAATGCAATCATATATAACAGACATCCAATTAACTTTTGAAACTATTTCTGGTCATCTTCTTTACCTTCTCCATCATTAGAAAACATGGTTCCGAATAAAATTGCCATGGAAACTGGTTTCAAATTTCTATGAAAAACTTCTGCAGAAGTTCTTAAGAATAAATTTCATGAGTCATTGAAATGTGTTTCTTATTCAATGAAATTTGAGCCCAATAAAGTATTGTATTTCCACCAGCATGGACATCTCAAACAACATCATCGTCTTTTTTGAAAATTAGACACAAGATCTTTCATCATTCCTAGTAATGATAATTCCTTAGAAATAAAAAATAATAATAATATTGAACACCTGACATTTATTTATGAAAATATTGATGTCAACTATTCCTTTTTTGATGATCTTTTTCCTCAAGAATGTATCTAGTTTTTTATTCCACTCCCTTGGTGATTTTTTATAGCTCATATAAAGCCTTATTCAACATGAAAACATAAGTTTCATATTTTAAAATAACAATTAAATAAGGGTTTTCTATGTAAACTTCCACATCAATATCATCAATCACGAAATTTGATTGCACATCCATTTGAATGGTATTGTATCCTTATTATGAACCAATATAAATAAATATTAATATTGTTTCCATCATTCTAAGTAAAGATAATGTTTCAAAAAAATAAATTCCTTCAATTTATGAATACCCATTGAAAACCTAACAATTTTCTTTCTTATCACTTCACCATCTTCATTCAACTGGTTTCTGATAAACCAATTTGTACAGATATTGTTATTGATGTCCATCTTGGGTAAAATATCCAAAGTATCTTGCATATCTATCTGACCATGCACTTAATTCATATAATGAAAACATTCTATATGCTCAAAGGCTTTATTCAAATAATTAGGTTCAACTTTTGAATAGAGAGAAGTATGGGTAATAGAATTCAATTTTCTTCTCCTTTAAACCCTGTGATGTTGATCTCAAAAATTGTTCTGAACCTCTACTTTTTTCCTCACCCTAGGCTGAGCGTTTGAATTTCATCCGCACCACTTGAGTTTGGTGAGTCTGATACCAATTATTGAGTTAGATTAACATAGTCTACAAAGTTATTAGGACTGTTAACAATATATTCTCTATCCTTATTGACTTCCATATCCGCATATGACTGCTTTTCATTCTCAATGTTTTCACCGACTTTCACATCTATAGAAACAATAATTATTACTATTTCATTGTTGATACATCTATATCCTCTTACTTTGAGAGCATATCCAAGGAATATTCTATCATCTCTCTTATTCTAAAACATTCCCAGGATTCCACCTTTCTTCATTTTAATTAATGGGCTACCAAAAACTCTTTAGTGTTTTAGACATGGAGATTGTCCATTGATCATTTCTTATGGATTAGTATCTAAATTTTGACTATAGAAACATAAAATTTGTATATATATATATAAATAATCATTTATTTCCTCCAATTGTAATGATATAGAACATTTTCATGTAAAATAGTTCTCCCCATATCCACCAAACTCATATTCTCATTTTCAGTATCCAAAATTTTGTTGAGGTGTGTATGGTGAACTAATCTTCGGTCAAATTACCTACATATAAAGATAGTTTAAATATTATTTATTATTTTATTCCCAAACTTTTTTTGTTTCTCAAATTCATCACTGAATACTCAATTTCTTCTCATATTTCCTTATGAAACTTTTATAAAATTTCACATCACTTGACTTATGCATCATATATATAACACTTGTAATGTGAGTAAATTAATCAATGAATATGTGGAAGTATTTATATACGTTTTTTATTATTTGATAATTAGACCACATATATCAGAGTGGACTTGTTCTATAGGCTGTTTTAAACAAATGTCATCTTTCTTGTGCACCATATTCATGATCTTCCCTTATTGAGCTATAGTGCAACACCAAGATCTCCGTGTTGATTAATATGAAACATATTGAACACTGCCTCTTGTTTTTAATAATTTCATGTTTCTTTTACACTTGTATCCTAGCTTATTATTCCATGACTAATTTTCATCCACCAACCCCATGTAACGAGAGTTCTAAATCTCAGCAACATGAATCATGATTCGCATTATTTTTTTGACTCTTGTAACTACATATAAATCATCTAACTTTTTTACAAAAAATAAATATTTTATGAAGATGACGTCATTTCCCTCATCAAATAGTTATGACACACTTATAAAAATATGTTTCATCCCATCAACGTAGATTTTTTTTTTCAGGATTTCATCTTATAATTTCCAATAATGACAGATAAAACACCACAGATCCTAAGATATTAATCAATTCAAAATTTCAAGATTCATTCATTGAAATCATTCACATTGAGTAAAAACATTAAATCTCCTATAATATGAGAAAAAAACACTATCACGGATCCATGTTTGGTCTCCATTCATAGCTATCGAATCATTTTTAGCAACAAGAGATTGTTTTCATCCTATACTTCTACATTCTAATGTGATTTCCCCAATTTACTAACCATTTCAATGTGTTCTAGCTAGAAAACCAAGCACTCCCTCTTCTCAGACCATGTAGACCAGTCTTTATTAGACTTTTAAATCTCTAGCCTCTGGGAATTTTTAAAAAACATTTCATATTCAGGTTAAACAATCATAAAACACATAGAAAGACGCCTAGGTCATCACATATTTCACAGATAGTTTAATGTGGTTGCAAAATATTATCATCATTCACACCGACCGTCTTAGATATCTTCTTTACTTTCTATTGATATTTTATCTTTTGAAAATATTGAATCCCACTCAATCAGTTTCTTTAAATTATTATGGAAATTTATTTTTGTTGTTGTTTGAACCAACAAATATTTTCCATGTGTCTGAATCCACCACAATACCAGTAGAATCAAAATATTTAATATTTCCCTCTAAAACATCCAAAATATTTGGATTTGTAAACATGATTCTCAATAATATTATTAAAAGAACTCTATTGACTTTTATCCTTCATACATTCAGTGGTAACATACTTCTTCCGCTCAAATTTTTATTTAGTCTATCCCAAACAAGAAGTAGTAGAAAAAACGTAGGACTCTGGTATTTTACATGCTATTTAATTTTCATTATTTCTATATTTTTTCACATACATAGTCTTTCTTTCATCATTCTTAGTAGAACTAGTTCTATCATTTTTTTCAACATTTAAATGAATTATTTGTTTGTCTATGTTCGGTTCATTCACAGAATAACTTTCACCCACTTCGTTAATAGTTATTTTGAACCTTATGTTCCTTTCTTAAACATCAAAAATATTATGTAAGACATGTTCATAATAATTTTCCATTCCCTTTATATTTACTTCTATATGATCATTACAATTTATTCAACTCTCAATTTAATTTTTCTGATCAAAAATATCATATTAAAAAAATTTTCTTATCGGGGAAACATTCTTGGTCATATGATAAATATTTTTCCTTTATCAGTTCCTTTTTTCCTTTACATCCATTCCTATATTTCTAAAAAATTCCCAAAATATCTTTATTCTGATACCGTTCGTGTTGAGTTTCTTCTTCTATACTACTTCTCTCATAATATGAATTGTTCAATGTTATAAAAAGGCACTCTATCTGGCTTTCTCGTCATCATATGTTTTATATTAAGTTTGTCTATTATCATATTATTTATTTTTTTGACCAAAAACATATTATTTTTTATTCGAAGATCTTTATATACATACATCTACTATAATATTTATCTTTGTCACCCTGTTTCATCCATGACATTCTTGGTCTACTATCTTCTTCATCGCTATCTTAATATTTCCCTTATTAGTTCAAATAATTGTAATGTGGCCAACAGATCTACAATAAGAAAAATTAAAAGGGAGTTTCTCTTTGAATTTATTTGTTCCTCATTTCACATTTTTATAAAAAAAGATTAAATTTCTAGAAAATTTTTTCAATAATCTTCTACAGAGTCAGATTCACCAGCTTCTTCATCATTAATAATTTTCACTGAAATATTTATTTTATCCTTAAAAGAAATTTATCTATAATGTTTTTCTTTTATCTTAATAGGCTCATCCATTTTTATTTTAAATTGGATGAGAGTGCTAAGAAAATCAACTAGAGATAATTTTTAGGGTCCCTTTCATCTTGTGATGAAATATTTAAATCAAATTTATCAGGGAGAATTAACAAGATCTTTTCAACAACTGTAGAATAATCGAACATTTCCCAAATACATCTGATTGTACTAACAATGTCATTTATCTTAGTAATGAAGTTCCAAAAATATTCACACTCACCAATCATTATGTATTCATACATTAGACTCTATATTTGATGATTTTCATTCTTCCATTTTATAATTCCTTCATAGATGTTTTCCAATTTTTCCCAGATTCAATTTTTTATAGAGACACATTAACTCTTAAAAAATATCTCTCAGAATGAGATGAGATTAATTCATTTTTTATCTCTTCCATATTTCCCAATATTCCTCTTATCGACAAGAGTAAGTGGAACCGTTTCATCAATAACAATAAATCCATATATTGTAGTTTCAAGAACATCATATCCATGATGAATAAGAAAAATAATCATTATATATTTTTAAATATAATAATTATCCCCATAAATTATCTGAATCCCTTTATTGTTCACACAATTCAGAGTATCCATCATAATTTTTCTTCAGAACCTAATGAAAGAATAAAAAAAGGTAACATCAATCTGATTAAAATTGAAGCTACCTAGTTAGGTTTTATGTATCAGTAAGAGGTGGAGGGGTGAATAAATGGGGTAGGGCCTATTTATAGGTGATTCCAACCTACTCTAGAACCTTCCAGAGACCTCAGCACCATGTCAACACCAACCATAGAGCTCCAGAATTTCTGTCAAAATTAAAACTATTTTGTGAAGCACCCTGACAATTTTCGGGATTCACAATTCTCGTTGTAATAGCACAAAATTCCGTCATATTATTTGCATCACAATGATTATAATTATTCCTTTGTGTCACCGCAATTCTCTTAACCTTCACCAAAATAATTCCCTCCCATAATGATCCTTTCCATATCCATTTCCAATGCTCTTAATAATTGTAAAGAACATCGCCATCATTCTTTATGTCTTCACAAATCCCATATTTACAAAATTATTTCCATTGGAATATTTTAATGAGATAATCAAGGACATCCACTTTTAAAATTTTATCCAAACTCCAAATTTTGTACCAAAAAATATGGAAAACTCTAGTAACATGCACCACCATAGAAACCTGCTTCTTCAAATCCAACCATTCTGGTTGATTAAATATTTTCTCCCCCTTTCCTTCAAAATATTTTCATCACATGTTCTCTAAATAGAATATGATCTTTGGGAAATACTAATTAGAAAATCATTTTCAAATTTACATTGTAATGTATTTTTACATTACTATCATTCCTCATCTACATAATCCATGTGAAGTGATATCCTTTCTTCTCAAAATACTTTGAATAAAATGGAAATACTACGTGCATCCCAAACAATCAATAGAAACATAGTCCCAACAATCTCCCTCTTTATATTATGTTGTAATCCAAAATTCATAAATCATTGAACATTGAGGCCTCAAGATATTGGACACATGTCAACAATTATTTGACTACGTGAGATAATACATTGTAGAAAATAAGAATTATTGTTTTCAAGACCATGTTATCCAAATGTAGTGACTTTGAAGACACATCACATCATCTTTCCTCCTCAGCATTCTTCACATCATCAACATTCATAAAATAAAATAAAAATTGTTTCGTACAACCAGATATAAACAATTATAAAACCATTCCAAAAAATAGATAGAATAGTTCACAAACTTACATGATGAATTCACAGCTTACCCACAACTCCCCTTTTCTGAATGCCTCGCCGCCTTTATACATGACTCTATAAAGATAGATTTATGACAACTCTCACCATTGGAAACACTATCCAAAGGTGATATGAGTGATGGGACTGAAACACTTAACTCAATCATGATGAGAAGGAGAATGAGCAGCCATGATCAAACTCAATTATGAAAATGGTTCCTTTGATAATGGTTTTTAAAATATATCAGCTATTTTTTCCAATTTAATAACTTAATGTATAATTAAGTTATTCTTCTCCACATTCTATTTGATGAATTGTTACTTTATGTCAACATGTTTTTAACAAGAATATTTTTCCAGATTATCAGTAAGATTGATTGAAATTTGATTTTCACTACCCAAGACAAAAGGAAGATTTAAATCAACAAGATGGTCTTCCCACTGATTCATCATCGACATTTGTTTGGTTGTATCTTGAGTAGAAACAAAAAAATCTTCTTTAGTTGTGCTAAGAGTTACCAACTTTTTTTCTTTGTATTCCAACTAACAAAACATTTCAATAAAAATAATACTATGCTATATGTGGATCTCCAATCATCAACGATTCCTCCCCAATCAACATCTCAATACCCAAACAGATCAATATTTTTGAGCCATCATACCTAACTCTAATACTTTATTTTCCATTGATATATCAATGAATTATTTTTCTAAAAATAAAATGTGATTCATTAAGAGTTCTCATAAATCCTGAAAATATGGTAACAACATAGAGTATGACAGGTCTTCATGCGGTCAAATGTAATATAATTATAATCATCTTTAAAAACTCTTTATGTTCAACATAATTACTTTATCCATCTATAGACAACCTGGTTCCCACTAAAATTGGCATGGAAACTGGTTTCAAATTTTCCATGCCAAACATCTTCATAATTTATATAGCTTACTTTTTTTGAGAGAGAAAAATGTGATTCTTCTTCTATGAAATTTTTAGCCTAACAAAGTATTTCATTTCTCCATGCAGAGATATCTAAAAAATATTCTTCATCTCTTAACTAAATCATTCAGAAGATCTTTCACCATTCTAAGCCAAGATAATGTCATCGATGCAAAAAATTATGATCAGAGGGAACTCCTCAGATTCAATTATGATAATATTTTGTTCAACTCTTCAATATTTTATTATCATTTACCTCAAGAAAGAATAAATTTGTTAATACCATGCCCTTGGTGATTTTTTTCTCCAGCAAAAAGCCTTCTTAATTCTGAACACATAAGTTTCACTTTTTCCATTAACAAAACAACATTTTTATCAATGTAAACATCCTAATCAATATCCCTATTAAGGAGTGCATATACGACATCAATTTGAAAGATGATGTAGTTCCATTGTGTAGTAATAGTAAAAAAGACTATATTTATTTATAGCCTTGCCACATGGGAAAATGATTATTAATAAAAAATGACTTAAAATTTTGAATATCCTTTACTGACCAATATTTATTTAGTTATTATCACTTCTCCTTCTTCTTCCAGAATATTTCAAAAAACTGACTTTGTACCAATAATGATTCTATTTTTTGACCGGGGTAAAAGATTCCATGTATAATTATTACCTATCTGATCAAGAACATAATTCATATATTTTACCCATTTTGGATGCTCAGATGATTCATTTCATCACTTGGTTCAACATTCGAATAGAGATAAGTGTTTGTAATAGTATTCATTATTCTTTTTTTGGAACACTCTGATGTAGATATCCAAAAATGTTCATATCATCCACTTGTTTTCTTAGCCTTGGATGAGATGTTTGAATTTTATCCACATCACTTAATATTCCCGAGTTTGATTCCTCTTCATGGGTAGTATTATCATAGTCTACAACAATATTATGATTTTCATGAAAATATTCCCTATCCCACTTGACATCCACATCAGGATGTGACTGCTTTTCTTTCTCATTTTTTCCACAAAAATCACATCAATAGAATCATATATTCTTCATGTTAATTTGTTGAAACATCTATATCCTCATATTTATGGAGAATATCCAACAAAAATTCCATCATCTCTTCATTACTCATGCATTCCATGTTTTCCACCTTTTATATATTATAATGAATAGACTCCCAAAAACTCATATGTGTTTCCAATTTGGATTTTCTCCATATAAAATTTCATTTGGTGTCATATCTGAATTTGGCATATAGAAAATTGGTTCTGTATATAAATAGTTGTACTCATGGACTGCCACCAATAGTTATGAGAGATACTATGTTCATGTAATTTAGTTCTCCCCATATCCACCAAACTCATATTATTTCTTTTAGAAACCTCATTTGAGGAGTTGTGTATGGTGAACTGAATTCATATAGAATTCCATGATTCTCAATCTAATTTTCAAATTTATCATTATTGTATTCACCACCTTATTTGGATCTAAAATTCATCATTGAATAGTTACATTCCAACTCAAGTTTCATTTTGATTATATTTAACATTTTTATAGCATCCGGCTTTTTCATCATTTATATAACACTTTAAATGTGTGTAAAATGATCAATGAATGTGATGATGTACTTATAACAATTTTTTGATTGTTTGATCATTGGAATATAGATATATAACGACACGGCCGAAGTTACCCAGATTCGGTGCATTATTACATATCATTGGCATGATTATAATGTATCAAGTCCTGAATGACCGATCAGTTTAGCAGTCTTGGAAAATAAATTACATACATGAAAGATACAACACACATTCAAACATAAAACACACCATAGTTAATCCTTTAATAATTCCATTATTCCCAAAGATTAAACATTCATGTAAATCAAAATACATTTATTGGAATCATAGGAAAATAAATCTTAATAAAGGGTTTGGCTCAGATGCTTTAAAAGGGTAATAATTCAGCAGAATCAAAATACTTTTAATGAATGATATATAGTAAAAACAATCCCTTTAAAAAAACATGGTAATAATATGTAAATAATAAATCATTCATTACCTTATAAAACATGTACATGGATATTCTACTTGTCGAATAATCACATGAAATGACTAATCTCATAATCCGGGAATGCATAATATCAGTAAATACTACGTCAATGCCTTATGCCAAGACCATTAAAATATATTCTATCTAGGCCCTGTACCAAGACACTATTTAGTCTAATGAGACCGAAAAATTCATTGAGGGGAATTATTGGGCCTTACAAATCACTTACATCGTCCAATGCATTCCTCATTTGAAAAGAGTGAAACATAACATAATCATTCGTATTAATAATATCATATGAAATGTCAATACATTAACCATTATCCATGGATGGTATAAAAATAGAACGTCAGCATTCAAACTTATCATAAATCATTCCATAAAATATGGAAGATTGTATTATATCAAATCAACCGTAATCAATAATGATATCCAGTAATGTATGCTGACATAGTTGAAAATGATCTGTAAAACTCTTTGAGACACATATATATTATTCATTAAATCATTTAAAAGTCACACAATTATTAAAGTAAGTCATTTAAAATTTAATTTTGAATCAATTTATCCCATACAAAATTGAAACATATTAAAGTAATTATGAATTTAAAATAATCACGCGGTTATAAATAAATCTTTAATATCATTATTAAAATATAGACTTTAATTAAAGAGATATAAAAAAATTAAATCTTTAGAAAATTTAAAATGACGATATAGTAAACTATTCACATCCATAATACCATAAAATATTACTTTTTAAAACAATTTTAAGAACCATGTACATGGATTATAAATACAGATCAGTAAATTATTACACATAAACAATCTCGAATAATAATGAGATTTGAGGAATTTCCCCTTACCTTAGGTTTGATAATCACTGTAAAAGTATGAAACTCTTGTATAATGTGTTTAAAAATATTATTAACTTATATCATAACAATAATAATATTTATTATATCATAAAATATTCTTTTATGACATTATATTACCTTTTTATTAACAATTCCAAGTTACTAAATCATTTTTGGAAATATCAATTTTTTACGTGTATTGACTTGTTATTCTTGATCATATTAATTTGATAGTGATTTAATTACTTAAATAATGTATAATATGAATGATATATAATATTTATTCATAATATAAATATATATAATATATTTATATATAAAATGGAATACATTATTCATGGAGACTGTAAGCCGTACGTAAGAATGAATGTTGTTTGTCTTTTCTTATCGTATTGAATAGAAGTAAGTGAATGACATGTATGTAAATATATATATATATATATATTTCATTATAGTAGACTTATTATATAATATCATTCATAATTATTATTAATATATATTTTTTATAATTATTCAACGATGGATAATGTGCAAATTGAATCTCATTATGTCGTGAAGATGTTAAGGCGTACATACACACGAATGACAATGTAATTCTATAGATAGTGAAATGGTGTTTAATTTGATGTTATATTATATATACTTAATAATTAAAATTTTAAATTAATTATTTACATTAATTATACTTAATATTATACTTATCCAAAAAAGGAAATGTTGAATAAAAAACTATACCATGACGTGGAGATGGTAAGCCGTACATACGCACATATGGTGAATTTGTCATTCATAAGATATTTAAAACAATTAATATAGTTTTACCATATTTATAATAACTTATAATTACATATAATCTATAAGAAATATTTTTGTTTTATGGACACAAAATATATAGAGGAAGTAGAAGAAGAAAAAAACATTGAAATAGTTGATAAAATAATTACCTCTTATTCAAGTGTTTCCTTTTTATTTGAATAAAAGGTTTTTTAATGTTTGATTTCTAATCAAAGTAATAACTCTTGGTAGAAGTGATGTCCGTTTTGAAGATATTTTATCAGGGATTGGCCGAGCCAAATGCATTTGGAGGTGTGAATTTAGGATTAGTGTAAGTACCCTATTTTAAGAGAGGTGAGAGGTCCTTTAAAAACGATTGAAATATTAAATTATTATAAAATTATTTTCAGTTTTTAATAGATAGAAATGGATTTATTTAGAGTAGAAGGTTTGTATGGGTCGAACTACTCTCAAAAAATATTTTTTAGACATGTTTACGTCACGATATTAACCTTATCATTTTGATTAAACCCTTATTTAAATAGTCTATCTTTTAACACCCCTTCATGATTTTTTATATTACACGGAAAATATAGTTACTATAAAATTACTAAAGAACCTTAAGTGGTTAAATAATGAAATCATTATCTAATTCATTAGGGTGAATCATTTATTTTTAGAACTATTATGTAATTTAGTAAAATAGTGTTTGTTTTAGGAACTCATTTATGTTAATTTTTTCAATATTTAGTAATTTATTTATTTTTTATGTCATAAAAATTTTATTCTTTCAAAAAAATGGTATTAAATCATACATAATATTACGATTTCATCAAAAACATTCATATATGGCATAAAAACATTCAAATTATATTTATATTAATATTTATCATATCATTTGTTTTCTTTAATCATTAATAATGAAAAATAGTAGATCATTATTATGTCATTAATAAATTTAATTATTTAATGTGTAAAAATTTAAAATAACATACCATGATATAGGAAATTATTTTCTCTTTCTAATAAATATATACAGTCAAATATATATGTCATGTAACCTTATGTTAAAATTGACATAGTAAAAGATATATGTTTATGTGATTATTATCTTTCCTTTAAATTAAATCTTATAACATGTCATTATCACAGCCACGTGGTCCCCACATTACAATAGGTTTACCTAAGGATACTAATGGTCGAATATATCTTGTCTTATAGGATTAGTACATGTGTTGGGGTAGTTTTATATTATTTTAATATTATTTGTTTACTTGTATTTATTTGATTTACCCTTTAACCATGGTAACTAAAAATAATTAGTGAAGTTACAATTCAAAATGTCAAAAAATAAAATAAAATGAACCTATATCAAAACATTAAATCTTCTGATTCCAAATATTGTATCCCTTTTTAGAAGTTCAAATCACAGAGTTGGAAGAAATAAATTTAAAATTAATTCCGATTGTCAAAACCAAAACGTGGGTTTTTAATAAGTAAAAACTATCAAAATACCAACATGTTTTTATGTCAATTTTGAACGTAAAAATACTTATAATTACCTAAAATATATTAAATAATAGATTTATATGATAATTAAACATTAATACCACTTATATGATAAATTTCAAACTATAAATTATTTTGATTAAAAAAAATCTATTAAACTTGTTTATTTTTATATTAATCATCAAAATATAAATGTTATCAAAAAAGTAAAAAAATACCCCAAATAAATTTGTATTTCCCTATTCAAAAGAAGAATTTATCATCATAAAATTTAATATATAAAATTTTCAATAATTTGTTTAAAAGGGATCACCATTAAAAGGAGGAACAACTGCATTTATGAAAAATACAACTTTTATTTGAAAATTTGGATTTGTGCTTATATTATGTATAAAAAATAGGAAAATAAATATTAAAATTATATTGGATATATAAAATTAAAAATGTGGATAATACCATCCCTAACTGCTGTTTAAACAGCTAGTTTAATAGTTCGTGGTTATAGGACCAAAATAACAATATAGATGCTCAATATACAAGAGGGGGTGAATTGTAAACTTTAAAAATTTATTTAAACAAGGAAATATCTATGTTTAACAATGTTAAACTAATAAAATTCACAACACCTCTAAAACCAATGAAATATTGGCACAAAGTATGATGTTACAAACTTTTAGTTCTATGCACTTGCTTATATCTGGAATGTGATTCCGAAAAACAGGTTTCGGAAATATGGATCCAAAAATTGAAACATAACCAAAGTTTACAATATGAGAGTCTACCTTATAGCATATAGAATCTAAATTAATCAGAGTACAAGTGTAAGGAAATACCAGAATATTATCCTTTCTTTACAATATTTAATGAATCAGCAAACAAGTAGTAAAACTACAAGTAACAAGATATAAATCTTTTAACCCAAAGAGAAGGGTATCCATAAACCTTGGACAAAGGCCCCTTGATTTATACTCTCAAGAAAGTCTGTCTTAACCACACTAGGGTAAGCCCTCGATTCGAAGATCGGAGTCTCTGCCTTGCTATCCCTGCTAGCCCTCAACATCAAGGTAGTTGAAACCCCTGTCTTACTCAGCAAGGATGCCATCGAACTTCAAAGAAGTTGGCACCTCTGTCTTCCTATCCCCGGAAGCCCTCGATTGTAATCACCAGCAATCAGAGTCGCACGAAGCAATCTGAATGAGTAGTTCAGTATGAACAAGGCATTAAAAGATTCCCTCTCTAGAAATCACCTTAATAGCGTGTGGTCTCAAGAGTGATCAACTTCAGCATTGATATATTTCAAATGAGATCCTATTTATTGGCTCGGTTGGAATGGTCGGCTCCCTCTTCCAAAGGTCATATTTTCCTTAAATTTCGGAGGGACCTGTACACGTGTCACTAAACAAATGGTTAGATAGAAACAGAATAGATGACTTTATTTTATAATCAAACATGTGTAACTGAAAGCAGAACATCATTTTATAATGAAGTGAGTGTAAGAATAAGAAAAACCAATGTTCAGAATGTTATCAAAATAAAGTTAGGAGTATAACCAAAATGAAATTAGGAGTTTATAACAAAAAGGATATTCAGATTCAGTTTTATAGGAATTCGGAACCTGAATTCTGTAGTAATAAGGTGTCTGAATTTATAAGGATATTTGGAGTCTAGTTTCACCAGGGTTCAGAATCTGAACTAACAGAGTTCAGAGTCGAACTTTTAGATGTTCAGAGTCGAACTTATTCAAATTCGGAGTTGAACTTATAAAATTTCGGAGTGGATCTTATAAAAGTTCGGAGTCAATAATTCGAAGTGGAAATATATGAGAGTTCATATTCAGAATTCGGAGTTGAACAATATGAGAGTTTTTATTCAGAATACGGAATGGAACTTCATTAGAGTTCGTATCCAGAATTCAGAGTGGAAATTCATTACAGTTCTCATCCATAATTCAGAGTGGAACTTCATTACATTTCACATCCAAAATTCATATCCTAAAAACAGAATTCTTCATATATTAGCATTATATGATTCCAAGGATTTGGGTATGAATCTGATTTGTACACTTAAGAAAAATATTGATATGTATAAGGAAATCTAGGTTAGTGTAAATTTCCTTATGGAAGAAAATTTTTCATATAGAAGTAAAATATTTATTTGCTTAAGTATATGGTGTTTTTGAATTTCAAAACAATAAGAAATGGAAAAGACATAAGGAAAAACTTATTGACGCAACAATTTCCCCTTTTTGGAAATCACAAACATCCTTATGAATAAGAATATAAGGACATTGAAAAATTTCATTAGACATAGAAATTAAAACTTATCTCCCTTATTCATGGATTAAAGTGAATACAACTAACTCCCCCTTAAGTATTGAAACTCTAGGGATTGTATTCTAAATTTCCAGAGTGGAGTTTTCATTGTCATGTGAATGAAAAACTTCATAAAGAGAAACACCCCTTACTTTAAGGATATATCACTTCGAAATTTGTCCTTATCCATTTTAAATTTTTCCTTCTCCTCTTTTAAGTAGTTCTTTTTCCTTCTCCCCCATTTTTATTTTCAAAAAGAATTTAAGGGAATGGAAAAGAAATAGAGTTCCTGAAACATTAGTATATAACAATACAAGATAAAACCAGGCAAAAATTTCATTAGAGTTGAGAAATTTTTTACATGGAATGTCAAATACAACAAAAGATCGGAATGAGTTTATTTGTCCTCTTTTTCCTTCAGGATTAGATTCTTCAAAAAGGTTTTCAGTTTCATCAAATCTTCTTGATCCTCCTCAGATTTCTCTACAAATCTTGTATCTTTCCATCGTGAGCTTTCAATGCTTCTTCCTGAGCCTTCATGGCTCTTCCAGCATCTTCACTAACTCATCTTTCTTTACAAGTCTTTCCTCAAGCTCAATCCAGGGATCTCTATCCCTTATAAAATTTTTAGCAAGAGAGTTAGCCTTATCATTTAGTTCCTTCAATTGTTGAATCCAAGAACTTTGTTCAATGATCATCTCATATTCATGATTCTTAATCTTCGAATCCTCGTTATCAAAAGTATGTTTTACCTCATTCTGAAAATTATCAAACAGAACCATGTATTCTTCAATTTTCTTAGACCACAATGTGATTTTTATGCATGATTTCCTCTGTAAATCATAATTGATAATGAAATTTCTATGGTCTCCCTAAATATTTATACACTTATCCATCACCATAGATAAGGATTCTAGCTTCTAATTCAAGCTATGTTGCAGCATCTAGCATCTGGAGTCATTAGTGGGAAATATCGGAATGGTGTCCACCAACTTTTTCAATGATTCAACAACAAAGTCATAACCGTGTGATGATGAATCTGAATCAGATATCTTGTATGGATATTTATCTTCCTCAATTTTCACCAACATCCTTTTATAAGAACCACCAACTTCTTTATTTATGATGATATATATTGTTGGTGTATCCATGTGTAGTTGCTTACCTTTATCTATTTTTGGAATGGGTTGTTCATCTGGAGACTCTTCCTCACTTTCTGATAGTTGAACAATATGGTCTTCATCTATTTTCCCTTTCTGTGTTCCTTCTTCAATAACATTCTTCTCATAGGATTCATCCTCATCATACAAAACATTTTCTTCATCTTCCTCTTGATTGTCATCATCCATCCTACTTTATTTCTCAACTCCCTTTCCTGGAGTGACAAATTTTTCTGATTTAGATTTTTCTTAATAATCTTATAATTGTTTGATTAGGTCATCAAGATCATCACTTCCTTATTCTTCTTCTTCCTCTACTACATCTTCTTCTACTTCTTCAGCATCTGTTTTCTCTACATCATTACCAACTTATTTTCTATTGGACTTTTCCGGAGTGGAGTAAATCTTCGCAGGAGTCTCTGGTAATGATTGGACATCAATGGATTCTGAAATGGGAATGTTCTCATATTCTCTTTCTATTGCTTTCAACAGATATTGAACAACCTCAACTTCAGACATATTTTTCTTCATTTTTTTATCTTTTGCTTGTTTTTCTAACTCATCAGCAGCTCTCTCTTTTAAGGCCTTAGCCTTAGCAGGGTCCAATCCAAACTTTGGATCCCCATATTTCCTCTTCTCCTTGTCTTCCCTCCACTTAGCAGCTACTTCATCATGGTATGCTTTTTGTTTCTTTGGGATGGGTGGTGCAGATTTATTTTCCATACCTTTGGGGGTTTTGTCTTCAGCACATACTTCCTTAAGCATCCCTTTCTTAGTAACATTATTTTCTGGTTCTACCTTCTCCACATTTTCCAAAATGATCTCACTATGTTCTTATGGTAAGGGATATAATTCTCCAGATTCATCAGAAAAACCCATTTTCATTATCTTTAATGTATCATCACTTACTAGAATTACCTTGAAATTTATTTTCTTGGAAGTGCAAGAAACTTTGAATGAGTCAAGACATCTGATGATAAGTTAGGAAATCAGTGCCGGATACATTATAATCTGAGCTTTGAGATTCCCTTTCAATGATATTCTTAACTGTACTCAAAACATGCCTCATTAGATTTATCTTCCTTAGATTTTCCAAAAAATCTAGGACGTAAATGTCACTCTTCTTCAGATTATCCTTATCACCCCTTCTTGGTTTGAGAAAACCTTGTACCCATAGCTGTAGAATCTGATTATTCGGAGTGAGATGAGAAATCTTAGCAGTATAGGCATCTTTATGTCCAAGACATTTCAATGTCTTTACTTTGATGAAACTTCCTTTCTCATCTGGAAGCTTATGTGAACAGAACTCAGCTTGACCTTCATAAGTCAAACCCATCAAACTTGCAGCCTTGGTGTAAGATAATTTCTAAGTGTTCCCATAAGACATGAATGAAAATAAATATCTGTCATCTTCCTCATGGAAGGAAACAGACTCGTAGAAGTCAATGAGAAACTCTGTATAAACTGGATCCTGTTTCTCTGGAATTTATAGGCAAACATCCTCCCAGCCATTCAATTTGATATTGTTAGTTATAAGAGATTTATAATTGTAGAAACTTGTATTCACTAACCTCTACTTGTAAAATAAACATTTTGAGATTGGTTTTGAGGTGGACATATCATGAGATGTAGCTTCAACAGACAATCGGAATAGAGAATTCTAGAGGATTCAGAACGGGATTTAGAATGATCTTTGAGACGAGAAATCTTTGAAAAACCGATGTGGGATGACCTTCGGGGGTCCCCTATATATATGCATTGAGACGACTGTTCAATTTCCATGGTTGATCGATGGTTTTGATACATTGAGATTTGATCTGATGGTTGAGATATAAACCATAAGGAAAACTTGACTATGATCTTTTTAGGTTTTATGAAAAACAATCGGATTTATGAAAAACAGAATCTGAAAAATATTAAAACACATAAGAAAACACTAGTAAGTAAAATAGGATTACAAAGACTTAAGTAAATAAATCATACCATTTGGATTTGACATGATATTTGTTCGTAATTGGTAATATTATTCTTGAGGAAAATTTAACTATAAAAAATTTACTACGAAAAACATAATTATGAAAAGTCATTACGAAAAACTCATTACTAAAATCTCAGTATAAAAAACCCATTATGAAAAACTTATTACAAAAATTTACATTATGAAAATTTCAGTTCCGAAAATTTTCATTGAGAAAATTTCAGTTCTGGAAATTTTTATTACGAAAAATTTCGGTTCTGGAAATTTTCATTACGAATATTCAAGTTTTGGAAATTTTGAATGGCTTAGAATGAATTTTTTTTGAAAAAATCATTACGAAAATTTTGATTACAAAACTCTTAAATAAATGACTAAGAAAATTTTGATTATCCTATCAAGAAAATGTACTCACCCTATGAAAAAGAGTTTATTACTGTAAGGATAATTGTTCAATAAGAATTTAATGAAAAAGGATTACCTTACTGTTATCATTCTTAACTTCTATTTAATATATTCAAATCTATTGGAAGGTAATGATTTTGTGAAAATGTCGGAAATTTGATCATGCGATCTCATAAACTGAAAAATGATATCTTATTTAAGTGTGTGATCCCTAAGAAAGTGATGCCTAATATCTATGTGCTTTTCAAGAGAGTGATTTACATGGTTTTTACTAAGGGAAATGGAACTTGTGTTGTCACACAAAATTTGAGTCTTAGTAAAACTCAAGCCATAGTCCGTGAGTGTCTGTTGCACCCACAACACTTGAGCACAACAGCTTCCAACTAATACATATTCAGTTTCAGTAGTGGAGAGTGCTACTGAGTGTTGCTTCTTACAGGACCAAGAAATTAATTAATCTCATAAAAATGACATGTTCTGGATGTAATTTTTTTATCCATTATACATCCTCCAAAGTCATCATCTGAAAATAATTTTAAGACAATGTTATTTCAAGAAGTATAAAAGAGTCCTAAATCCATAGTTCCCATTATGTAGCGAAAAATTCTTTTCACTGCCTTTAAATGAGAATCCTTAGGATTGAACTGATGTCTTTCACATAATCATACTGAACACTTTAAGTCTGGTCGACTAAATGACAAGTATAGTAGGCTTCCTATAATACCTCTAAAATATGTTTGATCTACTGGTTTCCCAACATCATCAAGATCAAGTTTGTTTTAGGTACCAATTGGAGTACTAATACTTTTTATGTTGTCAAATCCATAAATTTTAAGAAGATCATTAATATACATATGTTGATATATATAGGCTCCTTCTGGTTTTTGAGAAATTTGAAAACCAAGGAAAAATGTTAACTCACCCATTCTACTCATTTAAAACTCATATTTCATTATATTCATAAAGGAATCCGTTAGTGATTGCTAAGTTGAACCAAATATAATTTCATCAACATAAATTTGAACAATCAAAACATTTTTCTTATCTTTCTTTATAAAAAGGGTTGGATCTGCATTTCCCTTATCATAGTTATTTTGAAGCAAAAATCTTGTAAGTCTATCATACCAATCTCTTGGGGCTTGTTTAAGGCTATACAATGCTTTGGTAAGTCTAAAAACATGATCAGAATGTTTTGTATCTTCAAAGCTAAGAGGTTGTTCATCAAATACTTCCTCTTGAACATAACCATTTTGAAAAGCACATTTCACATCCATTTGAAAAAGTTTCAAATTGAAGAATCCTGCAAAGTTCTGTAAAATATGAATAGATTGATGTCTAGATACTAGAGCATAGGTTTCTTCATAGTCTATTACCTCTTGATGATTATAGACTTTAGCAACAAGTCTAGCTTTATTTCTAACTATGACTCAATTTTCATCACACTTATTTCTGAAGACCCACTTTACTCCAATAACAGAAGTTTCCTTAGGTCTTTAAACCAAGTTCCAGACATTATTCTTTTAGAATTCATTTAGATCATCTTCCATTCCTTTTATCCAATCATCATCACCTAAATCGTCGTTAGTTCTTTTTGGTTCTAATTGGGAATGAAAATATAGATGTTCTACCTCATTCCTTAAGGAACTTCTAGTCCTTAAAGGTTGATTTACATCACCAATGATACTATCACTGGGATGATTTTTTAGAAACGCCTGACTTGGGTTTTGTAAAACCTGTTAATAAACACATTGTATAAATTCTTCTGGGGTAAATGTTTCAGAAGTATCTTCTTGAAAATTTGCCTTGTTAGAAGGATCTTCTATCAAAGCTTGATAATCAGTTTTTGAAAACACAACTGAAGATGTAGGTTGGGATGGATTACAAACAAAAGTATCAGATTCATCAAATTTTACATGTACTATTTCCTCAATAGTACAAGTGTTTTCACTTAAAACTATATAATCCTTAAAAGTTGTGGAGTAACCTAGGAAAATTCCTTCATCAGATTTTGGTGCTTATTTTTGTAGATTATCTTTAGTATTAAGGATGAATACCTTGAAACTAAAAAACTTGATGTAGGAAAGTCTTTGTTTTCTACCATTCCATAACTCATAAATAGTTTTATTAAGAAAAGGTCTAATCAAAACTCGATTTATAGTATAACAAGGAGTACTAACATCTTCATCCCAGAAATGTCTAGCTATAGAATATTTACTCAACATAGTTCTAGTTATCTCTTAAAGATTTCTATTTCTTATTTCAACTACACCATTTGTTTGAGGAGTTCTCGGTGCTAAAAAGTTATGAGTAATACCTTTTCTACTACAAAAAGTTTCAAAATCAGAATATTGATATTCTCCTCCATGATCACTAGGAATAGTATTTAGTGGAAGTTTTTTCCCATTTTTAGCATTGGCTCTAAAACTTTTGAAATAAGAAAAAACTTCAGACTTATTTGTTAGAAAATAGACCCATGTAAATCTAGAGTAATCATCCACAAAAACAGACACTTAATATTTTCCTACAATGCTTCTTGTTTGTGTTGGACCAAAAAGATCCATGTGCACGAACTGTAATGCCTCAGTTGTTGAGACTTCGCTGATTGATTTAAAACTAGATTAATGTTGCTTGACATATTGAAAAGGATCAAAAACATTAGAATAATCAAATCTAAGCTCTGGTAGATCCTTAACTAAACTTTTATTAGAGTGTTTACTTATGTTTATATGGTTACAGTGACATAGCCTTCTATTCCATAACCAAGAATGATCTTCCATTGCACTAAGGAAAGGTAATTCATGACTCCTAAGGTCTTCTAAGTTCAAAGTGTAAACATTCTCTTGCCTATGGGAAGACAGAATAAATTCTTCCTTGGAATTGTGTACTAAGCACTTATCATTCCTAAAATTCACAAGGTAACCTTCATCACATAATTGACATATGATAATGAGGTTTATCTTAAGACCCTTAACAAACAAAAATTTTCAAATCAAAGTTTTACTAAGAAGAAAAATATTACCTATACCAATAATTTCTCCCTGAGAATTATCTCTAAAAGCTACTTATCCTACATTCATCTTGATAATCTTTTTGAAATAGCTATTGTTGCCAGTCATGTGCCAAGAACATCCACTATTCGTGTACCAAGTATTGTTGTTGGTACTTCCTTTATCTTCCTGAGAATATGAAAGGAATTAGACTTCTGAAATCCAATATTGTTTGAATCTGAGATTTTTTGATAATAAAATTTTGGGTATCCACATTTGATTATAAAAATATTCTTTATGAAACCCAAGATATTGAACTTTATTCAAAGAACAGTTTTTCTTCCAATGCCCACCACTTTGAAACTTAGTGCAAAAAGGGGCTCTAGAAGGAACAAAATTGTTGTTTTCGAAAACTGGTTTTTGGTGAGTATAACCTACTACAGTAGTGTTACCAAGATTTTTAATTTGAGAATACATCTTGTCAAAATTTTCCTTCCCAGAGGTAAATTGTGCAAAAAGATTCTTAAGAGGAAAAATATCGGATTTTAGTCTAATGACTAAATTACTATCCTCAGGAATAATTTCCTTAGAGTTAGTTTTTTCATAAAATATTTTTATTTCTAAAATAGCATTCATAAGATCTTTAGAAAGTTCTTCCTTATCAGAATTTTCTTTCTCAAGGTCTTAAGAATGTTTTTACATAAGCTCTTCTTTATCATTAAGATCTGAAGAAAGATCTAAAATCACTTTTTTAATAACTTCTTACCTTGTATTTTCCTTGTCTAATTTTATATTAATTTTTCAATTTTTTGCTCCATGTGACTTGGAAAATCTAGATACTTCTTCATATGAAGGTTCTTCATTTTCTGAGGATGATGTATCTTTATTAGAAGTACTATTTTCAGAATAATAATTCTTATCAAGAGATAAATTGGATAAAGCCATGACAGAGCATACCTTAGCCATAAGACATGTATGTGGAAAAGTAGTATTATCAATGAATCCCATATTCTTTTGAGCTGATGAATCATATTCTGAGGATTCACTTTTTGAAGAGTCTCCACAACTTGCACTCAAATTAGTATTAGCTTTCAGACTTTTCTTATCATTAGCTTTGTAAAACGTCTTCTTGTTCCTTTCATAATTCCCCTATTTTCTTTATTTCTTTTTAAGTATAGGAAAATCAGGTAATATGTGTCCAATTCTCTTGCATTCATAGCATGTGACCTCTGAATATTTCTTGTCTTTCGTTTCCATCTTCTTATAACTAGATTTGAAATTTCTTTGACCAGCTACCTTGTCCATTCTTCATGCATGATTTGCTAACTCATTCTCTGAGACTTCACTCTCACTAGATTCGGATTGGATAGTATCCTTCTTTGACTTGGATCTAGTTACTCTCTTAGGAGTCTTTGCTTTCATGTGATTTGAGGTTGTAGTAAAAGAAAATGTACCATTCCCATTCTTCTTTTTTATTTTGTTAGCATCTCTCTTCATTCTTGTTTCATGTTGGAGAATAGTTCCAAACAGCTCATCTAAGGAAATTTGAGTGACCTTACTATTCTCATCAATTGTTGTTCTCTTTGATTCCCACTCATTGGGAATAATATCAATAATCTTATACAAAAGAGCTTCATCATCCAAACCATTATCTCCCATAGATTGTAAACTATTAATGATAGTTATAAACCTTTGTTGTACTTTGCTTATAGGTTCTCCATAAGGAAAGTTAAAACCATGATACTCAGCTCTCAACATAGCTCTTCTAGTTTCAATCACTTTAGATATACCAAAATGAGTAAGTTTTTATTTCTTCCAAATAAAGTTCGCTGTTTCACAAGAAGAAATTTTCCTATATATGTTCTTAGTCATTGAACATAGAAGAGTATTCCGTACCTTATATTTTAATTGATAATCATGATTCTCTAGGTTTGTGAAAGCAATAACTTCCTTATCAGGAATTTTATAACCTCCAGTAAGCATAAAACATTTGTCTACCCCAGTATTGATAATGAAAGTCTTCAATTGATCTATCTAGTACTCATAATCATTACCATTAAATATTGGTGGACTTGTAGGATTTAGGTTGTCGATGGAACCAACATTTAAATATGCCATCTTTAATAAAATCATTCTATACAGAAACTAGTTAATTACAAATGTTCAGATTCAAGGACAAATATTCCTAAGTAAGGAAAATATAGAAAAATGAAAAACTGAGCAAGAAAAACTTATATGTGAGTATATGTATTTTAGATACCCCCTCTAATACCAATTGTAGGATCAAAATAACAATGTAGATGCTCAATATACAAGAGGTGGGGTGAATTTTACACTTTGAAAATTTCCTTAAATAAGGAAAGATCTCAGTTTAACCAAGTTAATCTATGAAAATTCACAACACCTCTACCAAAAATGAATGATTGGGACAATGTATAAAGTTACAAACTTCTAGTTCTATGCACTTGCTTATATCTGGAAAGTGATTTTGAAAAACAGGTTCTGAAAATATGGATCTAGAAATTGAAACTACACCAATGTTTACAATATGAGATTCTACCTTAAAGTGTATAGAATCCAAATTAATCTAAGTACATGTGTAAGGAAATACAAGAAGGTTATACCTTCCTTAAAAAACAAAAGTAGAAGAAAACCAGTAGTAAATCTACAAGTAACAAGATATTAATTGTTTAACCAAAAGAGAAGGGTATCCAACAACCTTGGATAAAGGTCCCTTGATTTATAATTTCAAGAAAGTCTCTCTTACACACACGAGGGTATGCCCTCGATTCAAAGATCAGAGTCTCTGTATTTCTATCCTTGAAAGCCCTCAACGTCAAGGTAGTTGGAACCTCTATATTCCTCAACAAGGAAGCCCTCAAACTTCAAGGAAGTCGGCACCTATGTCTTCTTATCCCGGGAAGCCCTCGATTGTAATCACCTATAATCAGAGTCGCACGAAGAAATATAAACGAGATGTTCAGTATGCACAAGGCATGAAAAGATTCTCTCTCTAGAAATCAACTTAACAGTGTGTGGTCTCTAGAGTGATCAACTTCAGTATCAATATATTTCAAATGAAATCCTATTTATAGGCTCGGTTGGAACGATCAGCTCCCTCATCCAATGGTCATATTTTCCTTAAATTTCGGAGGGACTTGTACATGTGTCACTAAACCAATGGTTAGTTAGAAACAAAATGGACGACATCGTTTTATAAAAAAACATGTTTAATTGAAAACGCGACATCATTTTATAATGAAGTGGGTGTATGCATAAGAAAAAGTTAAGTTCGGAATATAAGAAAATAAAAGTTCGCAGTCTAACCAAAATAGAATTCAGAGTTTATAATAAAAAGAATGTTCAGATTCTGTTTTATAGGAATTCAAGACCAGAATTATGTAGAAATCCAAAGTCTGAATTTATAAGGAAATTCGATGTTTGGTTTCACAAGGGCTCAGAATATGACCTTACAGAGTTCGAAGTCGAACTTGTAGAAGTTAGGAGTCGAACATATAAAATTTCAGAGTCGAAGTTATAAATTTTCGGAGTCGAACTTATATAATTTTGGAGTCAAAATTATAAAAGTTCAGAGTCTAAATTATAAAAGATAGAAGTCCATAATTCAGAGTGTAACTATATAAGAGTTTGTATTCAGAATTCTGAGTCGAACAATATGAGAGTTTGTATTCAGAATTTGGAAGCAAACTTCATTAGAGTTTGTATCCATAATATGGAGTGGAACATCATTACAGTTCACATCCAAAATTCGGAGTGGAACTTCATTATAGTTCACATCCATAATTCGGATCCTAAAACCAGAATGCTTCATTTCATAGAATTATATGATTCTAAGGATTTGGGAATGAATTTGATTTTTACTCTCTAGAAAAATATTGATATGTACAAGGAAATCTAGGTTAGGGTAAATTTCCTTAAGGAAGAAAATTTTCCTTATAGAATTAAAATATCGATTTTCTTATGTATAAGCGGTTTGTGATTTTCAAAACAAGAAGGAATGGAAAAGTCATAAGGAAAACCTTATTGACTAAATAGTGGTGGAATTGAACTCAGAGTTCCATACATCAAATGCTATTGAATATTTAAAAATGAGTCATACCATTGATGATTGGGGTTTTACATTGTCTCCTAATTAAATAAATTGTATCCACTCAATTTAATCACAAGATTGAATATTTGGGGTTTGACAGTATAAAATATCATAGTTAAAAACCCACATCATAAAATTCATTATTGAGACCTCTATTTTAAAATAAAGATAGTTAAGTATGACAGTTACAATAAATAAAACATACCAGGGATACATGTATGAATACATGGATATGGACATGGAAAAAATCATCATGCTCTAATGGACAGTGATAAAGAATATTATTAGGATAATGTTGACAACCAGGAATCTTTATATCTATGATCATCTAAGGGACCATTTGATTGATAGAAAAATAAATTACTATGAAATTTATTTTTGTTATTATATCCTTTAACTAGTGTTATATATTTAATTTATTTCATAGACTAGGAATAAAAGGAATAATAAATAATTTACATGTACATTTTCTTCCTTAAACTAATACATACCAAAACACATATTTCATTTCAAAAGATAAAACTAAAAAATATTATATTTATCTCAATCGTATAAGGATCCAAATATAAAAATATACCATTTAAATGAAGAAAAATGTTATATAATACCAAGGTACTTCTTATATGATATTGGTAGGTAATAAATCCTTGTCTCACTTCGGTTGTGGGTTCAATTCTCGGATCTATGTCTGACGTGACAAGTTATCCTCCAATCAGCTGGTTGTCTTTTTTCTAAAACAATAGTATTATATCATTCTAAAAATAATATTAAGAAATGTTTTGACCTTAAAAAATACTATTAAATGTTAAACATAATCCATTCCAACTTTTAGAGTTATCAAAAATACATCTGTCTAATCTATGTCAAAATGGTCTCTAAACTTCCAAAATAAATTATAACATCATATTCCCAAAACAATTTTATATTTATCTTATTGTCACATAATTAATATATGATTACCTAGATCCTATTAAAACCATAATGAAAACAAAAAGTACTAAAGTGCAATCATTATGTATATCACAATATTTTTATAAACATAATATAATTCCTTAATCCAAAACACAGATACATTAATTATTCGACTTCAACTATAATTATAGCATAAGATTGAACTTGATACATTTTATTTTTCTGAGATATATTTCCTTAACGCATTGGAAAATTTATTTCATATTGTCCCATATCATTAAAATTATAATATTATACAGATTCATTCTCTCCATTACAATCCCGATCCTGGTGATCTTTTTTTCCACATTTGCGAAAAAGTCCCTTTCCTTGTAGGCAAGTACCATGGTGCTTCTGACAAAAATTATCACATAAGGGGAAATCATTATTTCTCTTTTCCCCTTTATCTATCTCTTACTCCTCTATTATGTTCTCCTCTTGATTTACTTTAATGTCATAAATCATAGATAATTTCTTTTTTGTCTTGGTCGCACCCTAGACTATATCTTAATATTTGGAGAATGATTTTGACACCAGTTCCCATTTGAGAAAAGGTTTTAACCCATAAAATAATCGATCAATTGTACTTCCTTGGGTACATATGTTTTATGTAGCATGCCTTTCTACCCAAGTGAATTTAGCCTTATACTTTGCAACATTCTCATCACCCTTTTTCCTTAGGATCCAGAATTTTTTTTCCATATCAGCTTTCTTTTCGTGAGGAATGAATTTACCTAGAATAGAGTTCATTAAACTCCATCCATTCCATATTTCAATATTCTTAATCCTATTTGGGATTTTAATTAATGACCACCATTGATCTGCATCTCCTGAGAGGTGATTAACATCATGACAATATTTTCCCTTTCGTTATTTCCCAAATCATGACATATTTTATCTTAGTAACTTATCAATAGCTCAGCCACAAAAATAATTTTATTCCAATTTAATGTTAGAGGTTGTTTTCTCATGATTGGTTTAACATTGGTCCTCCACATATTGGATCAGGATGCCCTATACATGTATTTTTAGTATTCATAACCATAGTTTGTTGTCCCAACATAGTTATAAGTTTTTCAGTACCAGTTCTGTCACCAGATCCACTATTACTATCATTCATAGGAGGTAAATCCCTATATTTAATACATGTAATGATATGATTTCCATTTCTTCCACTTGGTGCCATTTCAATATAATGAAATTCACTATATTAGGTTATAAATAATAGTACTTCAATCAATTTAGTAAAATATTGAACATAACATGAAATATTTTTCAATATCTAATCCAAAATCATAAATATGGTTTCTTTGAGGACAGAATTACATATAAATCCTTAATAATTATTTTTAAATAAAATATGTATTATCCTAAGAATATCCCCCTGAAGTGTCAAACTAGGTGTACAGTAAGTGTTGTTGTCATATACCAGGTTACCCCGAGTCATGATCAAAACACTTGGTCAGAGTTTTCACCCTTAGGTACATCTGTTCCAGAACAACATTGACATTTAGTATCTAGAAAGGGATGTATTTTCTAGACATATCCACATAACATATGTTTTGAAAGTCTAGGTTTCTCTTTAATAAATATCCTCAAATTCAATCGTAGTTATGTGATCCCAAATCATCAGTTTTTATATCTATTTCCGTGGTTTTTTAAAAACATCATATGATAAAAACTGTAATTCCCCAATACAAGTTACCTAGAGTCAGTGTATTGTTACATTACATTGTGATGATTACAGGGAATCTTGTCACAAAGTGACGATCTGTTTAGCAGTCTTGGAAAATAGATTACATTAATGAACGATTCATTACCCTTTCTAAAATAAAACAAAACAAAAATAATCCTTTAAAAGTGAAATTATTCTCCTAGATTAACCTTGAATATCAATCATAATACACTTCTCATCATATTGGTAAAATGAAACATTATAATGGTGTGAGCTCAAATGATCAAAAAGGGTAAATAATTCTGCGCAAGCTATAAAATTACAATTAAATGGTATAATAACAACTTAATCCTTTTAAAACATAAAACATGAAGATAATATGAAAATAAAATAAAATATTACCATATAAACATGCACATGGATATTTTACTTATCGAATAATCACATTTAATAACTAATCACATAATGAAGGAATACATAATGTCGAACATAATAACAACTTAGTCAAGGAATTTTACCAAGGCCATTAAAAAATATTATATCAAGTCATTGCATCATGATAGTAGTTTGTCTAATGATACCTACAGATTCATCATGGGGCTATAGTGGGCATCGGCTGTCACTCACAACGTCCAATGCATTTATCATTTGAACATAGTGAAATGTAGCATGACTATTGGTATTAAAACAAGAATATTAAATGTCAATAATTTAACCATAAACCATGGATGGTATAAAAATATCACATCCACAGTAAAAAATATGATAACACAATCAATACATTTTTGATGATTAAATTATAATAAACCAACCTCAATCATGAATTATATTCAACAATGTCTGTTGACAGAGATGAAAATGGTATGTAAAACTCTTTTAAGGAAATATCCATTTTCTATGAAATCATTTAAAAGTGACATAATATATAAAAAAGTCATTTAAAATAGATTTTTAAATTACTTTTCCCATGAGACTTTGTAACTATTTAATGTAATTAAATGTTTAAAATATTAATGTCTATATAAATAAATCATTAATATTATTTTGAAAATATGAACATTAATTAAAAATATTTTGAGAAAAAAATCATTATAAAATTTAAAATGAAGATATAGTTAAAGATTAAATTCCATAAAACATTAAAATATTCCATTGGAAAACATTTTTAGGAAACATGTACATGGATGATAAATATGTCCCACAAAAATACTTACACATAAAAATTCTCGATTAATAATTATATTGGAAAATTAACCATTACCTTAGGTCCAATACTCTCCGTATGAGTCAGAAATTTCAATATAATGTTTTAAAACATATTATTAACTTATATAAGATACATAATAATATTTATTATATCATATATGGTTATTTTATGAATTTATAATACATTTTTATTATCAATTCCATGTTAATGTTAAATTTTTGGTAATGTAATTTTTTTTATTAGTTTGGACTTTTTATTATTGATCATATTTATTATATAAAGATTTATATAATTCAAGAATGTATAATATCATTTATATGTCTTATATATTCATAATATAAATATATATTATTGATAGATATTTAAAATGGAATACACCGTTCATGGAGATAGTAGGTCGTACTTCTGCATGAACGATGGAGATGGTAGGCCTTACATATGCATGAACGATGTTTCTGTTTTCTAATCATATTGAATTGATGCGAGTGAATGAAATATATTTACATAAATATATATTTATATCATTCCAATGGACTTATTATGTAATATGTTTTATAAATATTATTAAAATATATATTTTTTATAATTATTATTCTTTGCTTAAAGTGGAGACTTAATCTCATCGCTTCAAGGTGGCGGTAACCCGTACATATGTACGAGTGACAATATCATTCTATTGATAGTGAAACAATGTTTAATTAGATGGTAATTTATATATACAGATTAATTAAAATTTTATATTAATTATTTACCTTAATTATAATCATTATTATTCCCATGAAAATAAAGAATCAAATAAATGTCATTACATATATTAAAAAAATTACTATAACAGTGACTCTTATGCCGAACCCTCCCCCCTTGGCGGGGGAGGGGGAATCATCGTATCAGGGGAGAGCGAGATCCTTCAAGACGTTCTCCAATCTGAACATTCTTCCTTCCTTTCCGAAAAATTCTCTTATCCCTAAAGTACCCGATTTCGTCGATGGTCATCTGAATCTGCCTCTTTCGTTATCAGAATTTACAGAATCTTCAGCTTTTCTAAATCTTACCCTGGTGGTGTGGTTCATGTACAGAAGGCCTTCAATCGACGAATTCGACCGATTTGTCTTCGGAGCTTGGGACCTTCAGGAACGTGCATTGGTGGGGTTACTGGATAGTAAAAAGTTCCTGATTAGGTTTGAATCGGAGGCTAATTAGATTTATGCCTGGGAAAGGGCGCCGCGAAATTACAATGGATCCCGTTTCATGCTCTTGCGTTGGTCTTTCTATCTGCATATGAATCGGGATCCACCTTCCATGGCGGTTTGGGTAAGCTTCCCTAAACATCCCTTAAACATCCAGAACTTGTCGATTATTCGTATGTTGGGTAATATGGTCGGTAGATACCTCTACTCTGATAGTCGTACTGAGGCTGTTTGTCACCCTGTTAACCCTTCAGGTGTGTGTTGAGAAGGATACATCCTGCGTTCCCTTTGAGTTCATCTGGATCACGGTTGGTGAGGAATACCGCTACAAACAGCAGGTTGTGTATGAGAATTGGACCGACTTCTGTGGTTCTTGCAAGAGGATGGGTCACACCGATGAGTCCTGTAATGTAGGATATCATGCTCAAGTGAGAAGGGTTTGTACTAGTGGGAAGGCTGCTATCTTGAGCGCTATGGAGGGCTCAGAGAGCAAGTCAATGGATCTCTGTGTGAAAGGGGATCTGGCTCAGACTTCTGAAGGACCTGCTTTTGGAGTGAGTGACTCTCTAATGGATGAATCAGATGGGGAGGCCTCTGCCCCTGGACATCAGAAGGTATCCTTTGATGAGGATGTCTTTTCTGGTTATTCCTGTTCTGGTTGGCCTTGGGAGAAGGAGGTAAATGGAAGGCCTATAGTTGCTTTGGAACAAGAACAGGTGGGCGCTGTCTCAGGATCTACTTTTGTGGAGGTTTCTAACAGGGACAGGGCTAAGGCTGTGAATTGCCTTGATTCTATGGCCATGCCTTTTTTACCCATAAGTAACAGGTTTGAAGGACTTGATGTAGACCGACTTTATGAGGGCCGAGAGGAGGATGTTTTTGCAGGAGTTGATGGGGAGGCAGAGGTCTTGGGAGAACTTCAGAATGTTTTCCTGGAGAAGGAGCAAGGTGTAGGCCATGGGGAAATTCTGAACAGTGGTGCAAGGTCTCTTTGTCTAGTTGAAGGTATCGATCAGAGGATGGGGGAGGGAAGCAGTAGGAATGTCTATGGGCCATTGGGTCATGCTGTTCAAGTTCATAATGATATTGATTATGGTATTGTCTTAGAAGATTATGTTGCTGAGGGTAAGGGGATGGACCCAGATTCTATGGATGGGGAAGATGTTATCTCTACTGATCAGGTACTGAGTCATATTTCGGAGGGCACCGGGTCTCCATTGAGAGAGTAGTCCGGGGAAGAAAGGGAGATATCTAGGTGATGAAAGGAGAACTTGAGTCCTGTAAATTGTTCATACAGTGAAATTGTCCAAAAGGGGAATCAGAAGGTGTCTGCGGGGGGAAAATCAATTCTTGCAACGCTGGGAAGGAGGCCACGGAAGGATTATTGATATCTTCTACGACCGATGAAGACAAGGTCCGCCTCCAAACGGAATGGGGGAGTGGTTCTGGTGGTCAAGAAGAGCAGCGGGATTAAGAAGGCACCCCTAGATATGTGGGTTCTTGAGAATCTCCAGAATCGAGTGCAAAGTGCCGGTTTTTGGAGACATCCTGAGTGGGAATCGGCTACAGGGGAAGAAGAATCCTGCTTGGGAGTCGGGGAAGACTATGGGTACTATGATATGTGACTTCCTGTTTTTTCTTTTGTTGTTTCTGGTTGACTATCTTTTTGAAGTGTTGAAGTGATTGTTATTTGGTCTCAGGTATGCAGGTTTCATGACTGTCGTTTATGATATTGTGATTTGGTCTCTAGTATGGGGGTTCTTCGATAGCCGTTGATGATGTTGTATCTTGTTTGTATGGTTACCGGTAACCAATAAACCAGATTTTCAGAAAATGAAAAAAATGTATTTTAGGAATAATTAGTATGTATAATACTACATTATTGTTATTTCATAAATAAATTTAATTATTTAATGTATAGAAATTAAAAATATTGTAATATGATGTAGTAAATCATTTCATATATCAAATTAATATTTATAGTCAAATATAAAAGTCCTATAACCCTATATTAAAATTGACATAATAAAAGATACATGTTTATGTTATTATTATCATTACATTAAATTAATTTTTATAACATATAATTATCAAACCCAAGTAGTCCCCAAATACTAATATTTCAGCCCAATGATGCTTCTTGTCAAATATATCTCCTTAAATAGGATTAGGACATGTGTTAGGGTAGTTTTACATTATTATAATATTATTTTTTACTCTTATTTATCTGATTTACCCTTTACCCCTAGTAAATATAAATAATTACTAAAGTCACAATTCAAAATGTCAAAAAATAAACGTAACTATTTACACAATTTGGACATTTTGATTCCAAATATAGAAACAATTATTAAAAATTCAAGTCCTAAAGTTGTTAGAAATTAATAAGACAAAACTATCAAAAGATGGGCATGTGTTTATATTCAATTTATGTGTGAAAATACTCCTAATGTACTAAATTATAATAAATTATAAAAATATAATCTAATTATTGTTTAATCCCATTCTTATGAATAATTTACCATTATAAATTATTTTGGATAAAATGGTTGTTTTCAATTTAAATTTAGTATTATTCTATATTCACCATTATATGGCAGTTATCAGAAAAGTACTAAAAAATTATCCAAACTAAATTTTTATAACCTTGTTTCTAAATAAGAATTTAAATTCATCAAATTGAATATATGAACGATTCAAATATTTTTTTAAAAGGGTTATCCATTAAAAGGGGGGAGAATTGCATTTTTCCAAAATAGTATTATTATCTAAAAAATTGAATTTGTCCTTATATTATGTCTATGAAACAAAAAACAAGAATGTTAAAATTATATGGAATATATAAAATTCAAATTGTGGTTAATAATATTTAAAAAATCTTTTTAAAAGTTTTGTTTTATAGGTCATGTTGTTCTTATACATGGGGTTGCGTACATCACACACTATTGAATATTTAAAAAGGGAGCATATCATGGATGCTTTTTGTTGTTATAGATGTCATAGTGGATATGTTATAGAGACCATATTGAAAAAATGTCGACTTTCTTATGTACATTATTCATGATCTTACCTTTTGACAAATATTTCATCACCAATGTCTTCTTGTTGATAAATATTGAATGTCTCGAATAGTGTCTCATGTTGATAATTTTCTCGGGATTCTTTTACACATGTGCCCATGTATTTTATCCAATAACTGATTCTCATCCACTAACCCCATGTAACAAGAGTTCTGAAATTCATCAACTTGGAATATGTTTCCTTTTGTCTGTTGGCTTCTTTTAACTACCATTCCAATATCTTCATTTTTTAAAACAAATCCACAAATTTTTATGATGACATTTTTCCCTCCTCACATAGATTTGACACAAATTGAAGTTTGTCTTTCATCCCATCAATATAATGTGTTTTCATGGATATCATCATTTCTATTCCAATTATGGTGGATCCCACACCTTAGATCAAATGGGATTCATCATTTCCAAATGTATCTTTTCATTCTTTAAAATCATTCAAATTCATTAACAACATTAAATATCATATCATATGAGAAGCAAAAACACTCTCAAGGAACCCAGGATGTTATCCTTTCATATCATTCAATGCAGTTTCAATAACAAGAGACTTATGTTCATTAATTTCTCCCACTATATGATGTTATTCTTCCAATTTCCTAGCCAAGTAAATGTGTTAATTCCAGAAAACCAATCATTGTTTCTTTCTAGACCGAGCATATATGTATTTCATATTCATTAAAATCTCTGACTTTTGAGATTTTCATTAAAAACATTTCATGTTTGGGTAATACAATCATTAAACCCTTAGCATGATTTACAGGATGATCATATCTTTCACAGATAGATTCTATTTTTTGGTACCTATTGTCAACTATCACAACAACATTCTCTGATATCATATGGACTTTCTTTTGAGATTTTTTCTTTGGAAAATATTGATTTTTTTTTCAGTATGTATCATTCAATGCTTATGGAATAGTATTTATGTTGTTGTTTAATCATACAAAATTATTCCATGTGTCTGAATCCATCGAAATACTTGCAATATCCATATAGTGAATCTTTCCCTCAAATACATCTATACTGAATGATGTTTTCAACATGCCTCCCAACAATATTGTCACCAGAACTCAGATGACTATCGACCTTTAAATCATCAATTGCAAATTTCTTCTCCATATCAAATTTCTATTCATACTTAACAAAACCCGAAGTTTTATAACTTTTTCTAAATTCATGTTTTGTTGATGCCTCTAATATTTCACTATTGTTAACTTTGACCACATACATAACCATTCCATCATTCTTCATATCAGAACGAGTTCCATAATCCTTTTAAACCTTTTAATGTAACTTTTTTTGATCATATAATGGTTCATTCATAGTAGAACATCCACTAACATCTATAATAGAGTATTTGAACCTTCTGTTCCTTTGATAGACTTTAGAATTTTTATGTTGGGACTGTTCTAAATCATCTTATTTATCCTTTATATTAAATCCAAATTATCATTATGATTCTTTTCAGTCTCTAGATAATTATTTCTATTATCAATATCTTTTTTAAACTTTTATTTCATATCAGGAAAACTGTCTACTTAATTTGATGAAGAGTTTTAATTATTCAATTTCTTTTTTTCCATATCATGCCTTCTGATTTTTCTCAAACATTCCCTCATCACTCCTTTCTAATACTATTCATTTTGGGTTTCCTCTTCATTCGTACTACTTCCCTCATAGTCTCAATTATTCAAAGTTGCAAAAAGGTACTATCTCTATCTTTAATAGAAACATATTTTCTAGATTTAGTCTTTCTATCATTTTCATATTCATTTTTTTACAATTATAATCATATTTTTTATTTGAGAAACATTCTATCCATAACCCTACAAAAATATTTATCTTTGTAATCTAGTTTCTTCCATGAAATTCTTAGTCTTCTGTATTCCTTAGCATTGTCTTCATCATTACCTTTTTTGAGGTCAATTAACCACAATGTGGCCAAAAACTCCACATTCAAATCATTTGAAATGGATATTTCCATGGAAGTACCATATGTATTTTTTAACCTTTTTTGAAAAAAGGTAAAAATTTAATCATAATTTTGACATACCTCATCTTTCGAGTCAGATTCACCATATTCACCTTCAATAAGAATTTTATTGAACTTATACAACATTGTAGGCATGAAATTTATTTCTCTTTCATTGTTTTCTTTTCTTTGTATAGTATTCTCCCTTCTCATGTCATAGCTAATGAGAGTGCTATGAAAATAATCCAGAGATACTATTTCTGAGACTAAGCCTTCAAGTAATGAAACATTTTCGTCAAAATTATTTGGAATAATTCACAAGATAAATTATGATTTTTTAGAATCCTCTTTCTTTTAATCAATATATCTAATTGTACTGAAAAGTTTATTTATCAAGTAAAAAACGTCCCCATCATATGCATATTCACCAATCATTAAGACTTTATACTTTAGCCTCCATATTTGATGTTTTTTTCTTCACTTTATTATTTACTTTATAGATGTTTTCCATTTTGTCACATATTCCTTCTACTGTAGAAACACCATTAACTCTTAAGAATTCCCTCTCATAAAGAGATATGAGTAATATATTTTTGGATCTTCCAATAATTACCAAGATTTTTATTTTATTAATGAGTTATAGGATCCTTGTCAATAATAGAAAAAAATCCATCTACAATAGTTTCAAAATCATCAAATACCAAAGACATAAGATATGGAATCATTATATCATTCTAGATATTAGAATTCTTCTCACATATTATTTGAATCCCATTAATTTTCACACAATTCATATTTTCAATCACAATTTCTCTTGAAAACATCAGGAAATAATAAAATATATGAAAATCTCTCTTATAAGAAATGAAGTTACCATGTCATGATCCATGTATCAATTTGATGGGTAGGAGTGAATCATTGATATAATTTCTTTTGTATGTTTCCATCAAAATGAATCAAACATTGTCTCCTATTAAAGATATCATTCTATTTTGACCACCATCCAAACACACTTCCAGAGGAACACAAGAATTTATAGGGTTCACTACTCAAAAAGAGTAGCTCGTCCTTGATATAGTACAACGATAATCATGTACAACAAAATCCACTAAATCGATTATCCATTAATTTGGAATATAATGTTTGGGATATTTCCTTTCACAAGTTTAGAACATAGGAGATAATCAATATTTGTGTGTGAACCCTATTAGCACAAATAGGGACATATAATATCTCTATACCTGTTGACAATCCATTAAAAAATATGATCATTGAAAAACCAGTCTTCTCATTCCTATCCATAAGATTCTTGTAAATTTATTGACTTCATAATAATACATGTTCCTATACCCAAGTCATATGATGAACCACATGATAACACTTCTCACTTATCTCTGGTACTCAAATATTCAGCTCACAGAGTCCTTTAATGATCTCCTTTGTGAAGATCCCACATTTAAAGAGCAATCTAGTTTTAAAATCCCTCATGTTAGTGGATATCACTATTTTATGAAGCACATATCAGTATTGTTGAAGTTCACATCTTTCTAAAATATCAATGTCTCACTGCAAATCTCCATTCCTTTGCAACAAATACTTCCTTCATAATGATCTCTTTTCCATTAACCTTTTTCACAATTCGAGAGCTCTATAATTATCCCTATGCATCATTTCATTTATCAAGGGGTTAGGGTCTTATTTATAAGCATTTCACACCTCATAATGACCTTCCCGCCACCTCGGCGCCATGTAATTACCAAATCATAGATCACTAAAATGTACGCCGAAATTCACTCTATTTTACAATGAATCCTGGCTATTTTCAGATTCAAAAATCTCATTGTAATGAAGAAGAGTTCTATAAAATGATTTGCATTACCTAAATGCTCCTTCTCTATTTTCACTACTACAATTCTCTTCACCTTCACCAACACAATTCTCAGCTGTAAGGATCATTTCATTGTCCATTTCAAATCTCATTTTAATCATGATGATTAATGTCAACATTCTTCATGTCCCCATGAAATATACTTCATGAATCTCATAACCATTAAATTCATGACATTGGATTATTTTGATGTGATCATAATGGAAATACACTATTTCCAATGCCATCCAAACTCCAAATTATAGACCAAAAATTTCGAAAACACTTGGAAAATGTAACACATAAGACCCCTACTTCTTCAAAACCAACCAATCCGATTGACTGAATCTTTTATCCCCCATTCCTTAGTTATCATTGAATCACATGATATCCCAAAAACATTTTATATTTTTGAAGTAAAAATCAGAAAAGAATTTTTAGAATTACCAGGGAATGTATAGTAAATTTAATTTTTTTCTCACCCACTTAAACAATGTAAAGTGATTTATTCTTCTCAAACTTCCTTTAAAAAAATAAAATACATAGTTTATCCAAAAACACCATGAGCATATTTGGTATCAACAATCCACCCCATTTATTTTTTTCCATCCAAGATTCTCAAATCACGAAATGTTGAATCCTCATGCAATGGATCACTTATTAACAATTCCAAGCCAACGTGAGATAAATCATATTAGGAAATAAGTATTATTGACAGAAGGACCATGTTGTCCAAAATTAGTGACCCTGAAACCACATCGCCTTATCTTTCCTCCCTATCCATCTTCCCTTCATCAAAACTCCATGAATAAAATGATTTTTTTTTCTACAACCACTCAGCAACCATTCTACACCCATTACAACAATAAACTAGAATAGTTCACACGCTTACATTCTAGATTTAAAGCTTACCCATAAATCCCCCTATATACATGCCTCTCGATATTTATGAATGCCTACATAAGGATAGATTTATGAATATTTCCACTTAAAAAAACTGGGTAATGATATGATTAGAGTGTAGAAAAAAACATGTACCTCAACCTTGATGATAAGGAGGTTGGACACAAATGTTCATCCTCAATTTTAAAAATGGTTCATTTGGTAATGGTTTGGTGAATATATTAGTAACTTGTTCCAATGTTGGAATGAAATATTGAATTAACTCATTATCCTCCACATGATCTTTCACGATGTGGTACTTTATGTCAATATTTATTGAATGAGAATGTTGTACCAGATTCTATGTAAGATTTATAACACTTTTATTTTCGAAAGCCAATAGAAAATGAATAATTATGTAAATAATTTGATCTTTTAACTGAGTCCATATTCACATTAAGTGGGTAGTATATTTAGTAGAAGTAATATAATTAGCTTCATTTGTGATATGTGTTACTAAATACTATTTCATTGTATTCTAACTAACACAACATTACCCATATAAAGAAAACCCCACTAGATTTTGACCATCTATCATAAAAATTTCCTACCTAATCAGCATATAAAGTCCCGAAGAAATCTATATTTTCAAAGCCATAAATCTAATATTCTATTATTTTATTGTGAATTTGATAAATATATAAATTATTATTCCTACAAAGAAATGGGATTCTTTAGGTATTCTCTGAAATATTAAACATAAGGTAACAACAAAGTCTATGTTGAGTATTGAGGTAGTAAAATATAACAGAATTCCAATCATCTTTTGAAACTCTATCTTGTCAGCATCCATACCATCTATATATATATATATAACATCATTCCAAATGAAATTTTCAAGGAAACTGGTTTTTAATTTTCCATTACAAACGTCTTCAGAATTTATTTAGCATACTTTTCATGAGACATAAAAAGTTTATTATTCTTCTATGAAATTTGAAGCCAGAGAAAGTATTTTATTTTCCCAACATGGAAATATCAAAAAACAACTTCATATCCATAAAAATTATTTCATAAAATCATTCATCTTTCCCAGTAAAGATAATGTCATTGACATAAACAATTACAATAAGAGAGAACTCCTGGCCTTTTTTATGTAAATATTGATGTCATCTCATCAATTTTTAAAGTTCATTTTCCTCAAGAATGTATCTAATTTTGAATATCATGCCCTTGTTTAATTTTTAGAATCTACAAATCCTTATTCCCCTTGAACAGATAAGATTCATCATTTCAAATAAAAAAGACACAATGTTTATCAATGTAAACATCTTTATCAAGATCACCATTCATGAATGCAGATTTGATATCTATTTTAAAGATGGTGTAGCCTCGTTGTAGAGAAACTCCATGAAAGAATCTGATATATTATAACATTTTTACTAGATAAAATATTTTATCAAAATCAATTCCTTATATTTCTGAATACCCTTTGCAAAAAATAATTATTTTCTTCTTATCACTTCACCATTTTCATTCAAGTTTTTTTGGAAAAACTCACATTGTACAATGATTTTCTTGTTGTCTGGTTTGGTTACAAGTTCTTTAATATTATTATTCTCTATATGACCATGCTCTTTAATCATAGGATGAACCCATTCAGGATTCTAAAATTCATCATTCACATCATTCGATTAATCTTTCGAAGAAGGAGAAGTGTCTGTAATAGGGTTCATTTTTCTCCTTGTTTGAACCCTATGATATTGATCTCTAATAATGTTCTGAGCCTCCACTTGTTTCCACATCCTAGGATGAGCTATTTGAATTTAATCCACATCACTTGTGATTTATATGTCTGATTCCTCTTTTAACTTGGATTCACATGACATGTAGAATTATTAGGTTTGTTAACACAATTATCTTTATCCTACTAGACTTACACATTAGAAAATGACTGATTTTCTTTCACAACATTTTCAAAAACATTCTCTTATCCAAAATAAATAATTCCTCATGTTTTATTATTGATACATCTATATATTTTTCATTATGGATCATATACAATAAAAATTCATCATCTTCGCATTGTTCAATCATTCCATGGTTTACACATTTTTTCTTTGCAATGCATAGACTCCAAAAAACACTAATATGTTTTAGACATTGAGTTTTCCCATGGTACACTTCATATGGAGTCATTTCTGAATTTGACTTATAGAAACATTCATTATTCATATACACATTAGTAATCATCTCTTACATATATTAGTAATTGGAGATACCATGTTAAAAAAAATAGTTCTCCCAAAGTTCACCAAGACCTTATTCTTTATTTCAGCAAATTTTTTTGAGGTGTGTATGGTGAAATATACATAGTTCAAATTCCATGCATCACAAGATAATTTTTAAATTCTTCATTCATGTATTCACCACCATTTCATGTTCTCAACTTATTCACCGAATACTCAAATTACTTCTCATATTTCCTTCTAAAGATATTCATCATTTTCAATGTATCCGACTTACACATCATTTACATAACGCATGTAACACTGGTAAAATCCAAAATGAAAGCGTTGAAGTTTATATCTCTATTTTTTGATTTAATTCACATTGGCCTATTGATATCTGAGTGGGTATTTTCTATATTCCTTTTTGACCATTGTAAACTTTCTTGTGTAATGTATTTGTGATCTTTTATTTTTGAAAAATAGTGAAACACCAATCTCATCTTTTTGATAAATCTGTAATGCCTCGAACACAGTCTCATGTTGATAATCTTCTCATATTTATTTGACACATCTGTCCAAGCCTTATATACCACAACTGATTTTCATTCACCAACCCAATGTAACAAAATTTATGAACTTCACTAAGATAGAACAAGTGTCCTTTGTATGTTGATCTCTTATAACTACCTTTCGTTAATCATCATTTTTTATAACAATTACTTCATTTCTGATGATATATTTGTTCCGATCATCGTAGAGTGACATAGTTATCATGTTCTATTTCATCTGATCAACATATAGTGTTTTCCTTGATTTCATATTTTATTTTCCAATGATGGAGGATCACAGACCTTTATTCTGAAGAGTTTCATCATTTGAAAATATCATTGTTCTTTCTTTTAAATATTTCACATTATTTAACAAAATTATATCTCATATCATAGGAGATGAACAACCACTATCAAGGATACAAGGTAATTCTACATTTATAGCTTTCAAAGTGATTTCAACAACAAGAACTTTCTACTCATCATTTTCATCAAAATTTGGATGTGCTCCATCTAATTTTGTATCCATATCAATGTGTTTTGGCCAGAAAATCAAGAATCATTTCTTCTTGAACCAAGAAGATCTATCTTTATTATCCTTTAAAATATTTTTAGTAATTCCCCGACCTCAGTTACCTAGAGTCGGTGCATTATTACATAACATTGGAATGATAAAAGGATGTCATGTCCCGAAATACTGATTAGTTTAGTATCCTTGTAAAAAATAGATACCTTCATAAGGTAAATATTACAACATGAAAAGAAAAACAACACTATGTTATTCCATTTGAATCATACACGTTTCCAATATTATGCCTTAAAGTAAATCATAACTAACTTTTTCATATCCTGGGAAAAAGAAACATAAGAAAGGGGTGAGCTCAGATGCATAGTAAGGATAACATTATAGTAGAAACTTTTGATAAATAAGCAGAATCATTTAAAGAAGTTTATAAGTCTAAAACAAAATCCTTTTAAACATGAATTTCAGCATAATATGGAAAAAATAAAACCAAATAACTCCATTTACATATTCACATTTATATTCTACTTGTTGAATAATCTCATGTAATATCAATATCCACATTCATAAGGATGTAATGCATAATTCTAGACTTTATTAACCACATAGTCAATGCCTTGTACCAAGACTACAAATAAGATTTTGTCAAGGCCTTGTTACAAGACACTAGTTTTTCTCATGAGACCTACTGATGCATCAAGGAGCTAAAGTAGGCTCCACCTGTCACGTACTATGTATAATTCATTCTTTATATAAAATGGTGGAAGCATAATATGAACATTTGTATTAAAACTACCATACAATGTTTCAATATTTTTACCTAAAACCTTCAATGGTATGAAAATAGCACATCCACAGTCAAACATAACTCATTCAATACAATATGGAAGATTTAATTATAATTTATCAACCTCAATAGAGAATAATTAATAATATTGACATAGATAAAAATAATCATCAAAACTATATAAGAGAAATATCCCATTTTTCTTGAAAAAAATCAAGAGTCTCGCAGTTTATCAAGAAGCCGATTAAAATAGGTTTTTGAATCAAGGTGTCCCATACCACATTGAATATTTTAAAAGGAATTTTAATTTTAAAACATTAATGTCCATATAAATAAATCCATAAAAATATTTTTAAAATATGGACATTAATGAGAAAGATTAACAATAATAAACCATTAAAAAAATTTAAATTGATATTTTAGTTAGAGTTCATAACCAAAAGAGAGAAAATTGATTAAAAATATTTGAGGTAATAAAAATATTGTATTATAATGTGAATAAATGGATTCGTGATATAATATTTCAATGTACATTATATACACCATATAAATGTGATTTGGTGTATAACAACAATGAATTTTCAATGGAATGTAAATTGAGATGAAATCTCTTATAAAAACTCAATCCTTAGGATAAGGGTAAATCAATGAAATAATTATGTGTGAAAAATATAAATACACTCAATGTGATTATATATTTAGTGTAAATCAATTAGAGTACATTCACACATATTCTTGTACAAACTACTCCAATGAATTAGATATTTAACTCAACAAATAGAAATTTAGTTAAAATTAATGTTATCAATTTCATAACAATGACTTGAGAATTTATCAATGGAGTGATTATGTGTATCAAAATTATATCCATGGAATGGGGAGTGGAAATTATGACATAAGAAGATGAATATTTATTCAACACATAATCATGGAGTAAAATAATCAATGGAGTATTCATAAAGGCGAATGAGTGGAAATTGAAATTTCAAATTCCCTTATCGATTTAGTAACATACAAAACATAGACACATGAAAGAAGGATCATATAATGATGATGTAAATATCCATAAATTAATGTATATTACACAATGAATACGATCAAGGGAAGTACAAACACCATATGCAATAAATAAGTGGTGAACAATGGAAATCTCACAGAATTAATAGTGAGATAAGAAACCCATTACTTCATTGTTTCCCTTGGTCGAGGGTACACTAAAATACTTTATAATGGGTAAATAATTTGAATTAAATTATAAAAAAAATATACATTAATATGATATCATATATGATTTTTTATCTTTACTTTGTTAATAATATCATAGTATTATCATCGTTTTAGGTGTTAACAGATTCACTTTTCTTTATATTCATTATTGTGTGAGTCCTATTTGTTATGGAAGAAATGTATATTATTCAAATCCATAATGATATAAATTATTTAAAAATTATTTTTAATCATCTAATGGATATATGTCTTGAATGGATATGATGGGGAATGAATCTAGTCTCGTTCGTGGAGACGGTAATCCGTACGTACGCAGGAGTAAAAATATCATTTTTTATATTAAAATAATATATAATTGGATGCTATATCATATATATAGAAACATTATCATATTTTTGTTATTATTTAAATTAATTACACATCATTATTATCCCTATCCAAATAATAATGTATTGAATAACAATTACACCACGATGGGGAGACGGTAAGCCGTACATACGATCGTATGGTAACATATAATTAAAAGCATATATAGAATAATGAATTTGGTTTTACCATATTTATAATAACATCACTGTATATAGAAGATACTGGAGTTATTATTTTATAATGGAAACGGAAAAGAAAAAGTAAGTGGAAGAAGAAAGAAACATGAAAGAGGTGATGCAATATTTACTTCTCTTTAGGGTTGTTCCATTTGATTTGATCAAAAGGGCTCCATAGGTTGGATTTTTTACTAAAGGAGGGACTATAGGATGAAGGGAGAACCGTTGAGAGGGTATTTGATCTGGGTTTGTCTGAGCCAAATGGGTTCGAATGTGTGAATTAGAGTGAAGGGTGAGTGCCCTTTTATACGAGGGGTGACGGGCACGTTAAGAAAAGCAAGAAATATTATTTTATAATAAAATCATTTTCGGTTTCTAATGGTTCCAAAATGAATTATTTAATGGAAAAGGTATATATGGTTCTAAAACCACTCAACCAATATTTTTTAGACATGTTTGGGTCAAAATATTAACTTTATATTTTAGATTTAACTCTTAGTTAAATAGTTTTACATTTACCATGTCTTTTTGTATTTTTATATTATATAGTTAATAAACATACTATATACTTAAAAGAAACCCCCATGTGGTTAATTAATGATACACCTATCATTATCCAAGTCATTTGGATGAAACCTAAATTTTTTGGAATAGAATAACAATTAATAACATAATATTTGTTTTAAAACTCTTTTACATCAATTTCGACACTATTTGGTATTTTGTTTTTACCAAATTTATAACAGAATTATTATTTCGAAAACAATTCATCTATCCAACCCTTAGATGTAATAGTAACCTAAAAAATTAGTGGAATTCATAAAAAGTCTCAAATTACTTTTATTTGGGTATTTATAGTATCAATTACTTTAATATTTCATAATTAATTAATTACTGCATCATCATTGTGTCATTAATAAAAAAATTAATTAATTTCTAAAAAATATAAATAAACTACTATCTTATAGGAAATCGTTTTATCTCTCTATTGAATATTTATAGTCTAATTTGTCTTTTGCGTAACCCTATATTAAAAGTATTTTATTTATTAAACATTGATTTTAACTCTTCCAACTCATCTTTGAATTAAATAATAATAAATGACCTAATCTAATCCAAGTGGACCAAAGAGGTTCATATTTTATTCCTAAGGTTGTATTTTGTCGAATTATACTTATCCACTATAATTAGGACATGTGTTATGATAATAATAATATAATTTTTACCATTAATTAACCTATTTTATTTTAACCATGGTAAATAAAAGTAAAATGTTACTATTCATAAAAAATTATTTACATCTTATTGAACCAAATTTTTCATAATGATATCAACCATTTATTTTGGATTTTATAAAGTCCACTCACAAAATTGGAAAAATTATTGTTTATGCGAATTTGCAAATTTTCCTAGGTGGTGGGTAAAATACTGTGAAAAGTTCAATAAAATTTTAATATATCTAAAATTATTTATAAATATACTCCAAATAATTACATTGAACTTATATAAGTATTATTTATCTATTTTTACCTAAATTATAATTAAATAAAATAAATTATTATTTAAATTATTATTCGGTATTAAACTATAACTCAGTGTTTTTCACTATTCATCACATATTAAAAGTTATGAGAAACATACCAAAAATTTACCCTAAGATAATTTTGATATTATAAATTCAAAAATGAAGTCTATTTAAAAAAATTCAAAATATAGATATTTCATTTATTAAATTAAAATTAAATCCTGTTGTCAAAACCAAGAAGCATATTTTTAAGAAATTATAAATACCATAAGATTGACATTTGTTTATGTCAAATTTCAAAGTTAAATTACTTACAATGACCAACATTGGATTAAACGGTAAAAATATAATCTAATTATACATTCAAACCATTCATATTTATAGTTGAACACTATAAATTATTATGATTTAAAAGGTTGTTTTCAGTTAAAATATATTATTTTTCAATATTCATCCATATATGAATGTTATCAGAAAAACACCAAAAATTTATTGAAACTAAATTATTATGTCCCGATCACAAATACGAAGTTTATTTTGTCAAATTGAATTTATAAAAGTTTCAAATATTGGATTTAAAAAAGGTTTCACCATTAAAAGGTGGTAAATTTGATTTTTTTTAAAAACATCTTTTATCTGAAAAAAATGATTTTTCCTTATGCTATGTCTAAGAAACTCATAATTTGGATTCTTAAATTAAAAGGATTATATAGAGTTCAAAATTGGGTTAATACTATTCATAACCTCTTTTGAATTGCTATTTTGGTAAGTCGGGGTGTGCTTGAACTCCATGTTGCTTATAATGTAAGTTACTGAATTAATTTGAAGAACTAACGTACTATGAAATCTTGGGGTGTTACATTCTTCCCTCTTTCAATAAATATCATACTGGATATTTTTAAAATTGGGCTTTGAAATATAATGGAAGTACCCAAATCAGTAAAAGAGTCAATAAAACTATAACTTTAAAAGAAAGAAAGTGAAGTACAAAGGTCACCTAAGATAACCCATACTTGGATTCAATATAGGAATACATGGATATGGATGATAAATTAAGTGTCATGTTTTGATGGAGAGGGATAGAAAACAAGATCAGGAGAATGATAACAACAAGAAAACCATAATTTTTTGATTTGGAAATGGTCATTAGTTTCCCAGTAGGAAAACTAAACGGAAAACATTTTGTTTGTATTAAGTTACATTTCATAAAGATATTGAATTTATTTATGAGATTGACTAAGAACATAAATAGATATATATACATTTTAATTATAGTATCACTCTTTATTATATTTCTACCACTAACTCATTTTTTTAATGGATGAGTATTCACGAAGACTTGGTCACGCTGGAAGAGCTAGAATAAACTACTAGAGAATAACATGACCCACAATGGATAAAATATATATTTACCTTGTCTTAAAAGATAAATCAAAAAACAAAAATGTTAGTACCATATCTGATGATCCTCCAAAAGAATATTCCATTAGATAAATAAACACTAAACTTAGTTTCTAAAATTAAACCAACAATACCCCAAAGTTAAATAAATACCATTCAATAAACTATTGTCCTTAAAATCATTCAATACAATCCAAACTAATATTTAAACCCAAAACTTAGGATAATTTGGTTATTTAGTCTTCCACGTTTAATTGTATCTCCAAATGACATCAACTACTCTTAAGGTCACATACTTAAACGTAATTAACCTAATCACATAGTCTCTATTATAGGTTAATCATTTCTCTAAATAACCCAAATCACTATGAATCCACAATAAAAACATAGATACAAATTCACCATTATTCCTAAAATGAAATCCCATAGTATTCTACTTTCCTTGGGCATATAGTGTTCCCAACAAAGAAAACGTCTTCCGATTAACATTTACCACTTAATCACCAAATCATTTTCCTATACTAAGGGTATTCATTTGATAATACTTATGATCCAAAATAAAATTATTATAGATAAATAAAATTATTTAGCTAAAACTAATTGGTCACACTAACCATGAAATTCACGTAGTCCAGTGATTGGTAATAAATCCTAATAGCACTCTGGTTGTGGGTTTGATTCCAACAGATTTGTCTGATGCCATGAGTTTTCAAATTTTCTGTGTGTGGTCTGTTTTCAAAATTTATATTTTATAACATTACCAAAATGAGAAAAATTCCTCAAAATAATAATAACTTGATTTATCCAAAAAGTTATCTCATACCTTGTATTTTTGTCCCAAAATATAATAACTCGTAATTTACTCAAAACATGTAATCGGATAAAACCAAATGGTTATTTATAACTATATACACAAGTGAAAAGATAATTCTGACTCATTCATCATTTTCACATGAAAAACATTAGGGTTACTAATACAAGAGGAAATTATTACAAATTAATCCCATAGACTAGGGGCAATAATACTTTTTAACATTTCTTAAACCTTTTATTTTCACATAGATTCTTTTTTAACCAAGAAAATATCATATAGAATAGGACATTCACTCAGGTAATGGCCAGGTCCCCTAAGTTTTTGGAAAATTACTGTATATGGATAATTAGAACCATTTTTATTTTATTCAATAGTACTCTTCATTTTCCTCATCAATTCTTCACTTTATGTCCTTCTTTCCCATACATAAATAATTTCATTGTTCAATTAAAACACTTTCATGGGTGTCTCCTTCCAAATTTCCTACATGATGGAAATTGAGGATTCTTTTCTCTATGGTCTCCACTACCGGAGTTCTTATCATTATCACATTTCTCTTCTTTGTTGAGTCTTGCAGTTGGTTAATATATTTTTTGCTGATCATATTTTTTAAAAAACTGATATGGCATGAACACAATATCTTTTACGCCTATCAAAATTACATTATTTTTCTCATTTCCACCATTGTTCCCACCTTGTACATCATTCTCAAAGTTACAATGACTTCCTTGGAATCCTGCCATTGACTAAAAGCGGAAAACATTATGTGAGTAAGAATAGTCATAAAATTGTTTAGAAAATATCATCACACCTTATATTGAAACAAAAACACACTTTTATTAACCAAGGTTATTTATTCTCATATTATATTAAAAGCATTCCAATTAGATTGTAAAGAAAATTTAAATTATCAAAAAAATATCCCTTGGGAGTGTGGTAGCCAAGACTGAAACAAGGGCCATTTTCGTTCTCCATTTCCCGTTTGAGTCTAGCTTAAAGTGGTGTTTTTGGGTATTACCCCTAGGTACATCTGTGCCAGAGCCGCCCATATATGTTTGTATCATGAAAGAGTTGTATTTCTTGGAAAAATCACAAAATCATTACAATACCAAATATTTAGAATGTTCTTCTATACTAATCCTCAAATATTATCGTAGGGCTATGTGCTATAATTAGTGTTTATCTAAATATAGTTTCCATGTTTGTACTAAACATCCTATGATACCAATTATGAAGCTGCGACCCCAGTTACCAAGAGTCAGTGCATTATTACGTAACATTGCCATGATACAAGGAAATCATGTCTCGAATGACCGATCAATTTTGTAGACTTGGAAATAATAGATATATTAATAAAGTAAACATTAAAATATGAGAAGAAAAATAACACTAAATTATTCCATTAAAAACATCCAATCTTTCTACATTATTCCTCCATGTCACTCATAATTAACTTCTTCATATCCTAGAAAAATGTATCATAAGAAAGGGGTGAGCTCAGATGCTCTATATGGATAACAATATGGAAGAAACATTCATAAACAAGTACAAACATTTATGGTAGTGTATAAAACTAAAACAAAAACCTTTTAAACTTGAACATCATCATAATATGGAAAAGATAAAACCAAATAATTCCATTTACATATACACATTAATATTCTTCTAGTTGAATAATCACATGAAAGATCAATATCCACTTTCATAATGTTGGAATGCATAATTCCAGACATTCATAACAACATATTCAAGGCTTTGTGCGAAGACTACAAATACCATTTTGTCAAGGCCTTGTGCCAAGACACTATTTTTTCTCCTAAGACCTACCGATGCATCAGGGAGTTATAGAGGGATCCAGCCGTCACTTACTAAGTCCAATTCATTACTCATATGAAAATATTGAAGCATAATCTGAACATTCATATTAAAACTAGCATATAAAATTTCAATATTTTAACCACAAACCTTGAATGATATAAATATAGAACATCCACGGTCAAAGATAACTCATTAAATAAAATATAAAAGATTTTATTATAATAGATCAACCTCAATAGAGAATAATGAATGATATCAACATAGATGAAAATAATCATCAAAACTATTTAAGAGAAATATCCCCCTTTTCCTTGAAAATATTTAAGAGTCTCACTATTTATCAAGAAGTTGTTTAAAATAGATTTTTGCGTCAATGTTTCCCATACCACATAGATACTTTTAAAAGGAATTTTAATTTTAAAACGTTAATTTCCATATAAAAAAATCCTTAAACCCATTTTTAAAAAATGGACATTAATGAAAATGATTTATAATAATAAATCATTAAATCATTTTAAAATTAAATTATAGTTTGAGTTCCTAACCAAAAGAGAGACACATGATTACAAATAATTGGAGTAATCAGAAAATTTTTGTATCATGTGAATAATGGGAATCAGGATATAATGTGTCAAATTACATTTTATACACCATATAAAAGTGATTTGTTGTATAGAAACAAAGAAGTCTCAATGGAATGTAAATTGAGATTAAATCTTTTATAAAGACTGTATCCTTAGGTTAAGGATAAATCAACTGCAAAATTATGTAGTCTCTCTAGATTTCTCAGCAACATATTTTTCATATTCAGTCTCGCTATCATCATATTCTTTAGTTTTTGGACAAAAAAATACATTTGTTTATTTGACAATCATCCCATCCTTACCTCTTCTAATATTTGAGTATTCTTTATGATGTTTACTTCTTTCACAAAGATCAACGACTCACCGCGAAGCTCCATTCTTTTTCGGAGTTTCCTACATTCACAGAGTGGGATTTCTCCACAAACCTTCTTCCCAATTCGAGAGCTCTAAAATAATTGTTATGTATGTTTTATTTTACCAAGTGGTATGGGTCTATTTATACGTTTTTTCCAGAGACTCAAGAAACTTCCAGCCACCTCAATTACACATCATCACAAAATCGTAGATCTCTGAAATAATCATTGAAGGCCACTCTGCTTCGTGAAGCCCCTACCTATTTTCTATACTGGAAATCCACATTGTATTCACAATGAGTTCCGTAAAATCCATTATGTCACCATGATTATCCTTCTTCCTTTGTGCCATCGCAATTCTCATCACCTTCACTGCCAAAATGGTCACCCGCAATGCTTATTAATAAATCTATTATTCACATCTCATCATATTCGTGAAGAACACAATCAACATTATTCATGTATTCACGAAATATACTTCATGAATACCATATTAAAAAAAGTCATGCCTTTGGAAGGATCCAAAACTACATCCTTCGAGGATACTACATTCCCCAAGAAACAAACTTCATGATCGTATAACAGAAAATTGAATAAACTCAATAATAGCTACTCATGATTAAGAACTACCAAAATGGAAAACATATACTCTTCATTTTACTCCATTGAGGTGGAGTAAACAAGGATTTTATTGATAAAAACCAATAGGAAAATAAAAAGGAACACATTAAATATTGTGTTCATCAACCCCATGAACACTACTAGATCATTCGTCACACAAGATGATATCACAAAAAACTCATAATGCCCCTGGTGGAAATGAAAATAATTATTATAAATTTGCTAATACTTCACCTGAATTTTATGATATTGTAACTAAAAATCAATTTATGGGATACATATTTCTCCTTTTAACCAAGCAAATAAATCCACAATATCCATAAGAGGGCATATGTTCTTTATATTCACTTTGTTCAATAAACGATAATCGATAGAAATATGAAAACATCCATCTACATTATTTTTGAAAGAAACTAGTTCAGACCAAGGTGGCACACTCAACTAAAAAACATTCTTGGAATTGATAATTGTGTTTTAATCGCAACCTTCTGAAAACATAAGGTTCCATATTACAGGGATAAATTGATATATGATACATTCTTGGTTGAAGCTTGATCCTAACCTCAAACTCCAATCGAGGGGGTAATACTATAACATCCTCTATAAATAAATCATGTTACACCATCAAAAACCTATGAAACAACAAATTTTTATCCTCAAATAAAATAATAATAAACCCAACCATCAAATATTACATGGGAAAAACAGGTATTTGACTCGACCGATGGTCTAGCTCCCCAGCAAACATTGTTGGATATCCATCAACATCATAGAACTCAACCATACACCTATATAAATCCATAATATACTATACTAAATAAAACCAATCCTTTCCTAGGATAAAATCATATAGCTATATTTTTAAAAATATGAAATTTCCACAAGAGAAGTGTTTCCTCAGTACTGACTAAAAGTCCATACATACATCATATTGGTTATATAATCATCAAACTAGCATAGTTATCACACATGGAACATGAATCCTCTATTCCACAAGTTCCAATAAAGGAATAGGGTAGGTGTTAAAAAAGGGTGCGTCACTCCAGGTTCAAAAAAATCATGAACCCATGTATAAAACAAGAATATGGTACATAAAACAACATCTAGCTCACCATCGACAAAAAAAATAACTCATCAAGATGAAGATGACATACCCTATGTCTTCTATGACCTTGGTGGAGACCACATCCATGTCATCACTCATCTATTTTAGGAGAAGGAGCATGTGCGAGATATAATATACTTAACCCTTTTCATCCTTGTTGATCATTGTCTGGACCACCATATTGATTCTTCCTTCGCTAAAACTGCCTCAATGAAGGAACCAAGAACAAAACATCAGGCACACAATGATTTCTTTAATGTTTGGTCACTCTAACTGTTGATGTCCATGACCTCGAAAAAAACGTACATATGATCCCATTGTATAGGTCTTAGAGAATCCTCCCCTATACAAACAAGATGATGATGGTTGAGATAAAATCCATGTTTAATAAAAGTCTTCTTTTTTAAAAACATGGATCCCCAGAACAAATATCTACTTCATTGGGAATCCTAGTGACTCCCCTCTCCTGGCGATCTAGTTTTAGAAAGCATCCTATCAATAACCTCTACTCTTTATAGAACCATGGGATGCATATTCAACATAAATGGGGCAACCTAATATTAGATCTATGTATATAATGTCTCCTAAAATTTCTTCACCTTTCCTATTTATTTGTCAAAAATATGAATAATATCATATAAGGTTCTTGAAATAGACCCTAAATCACGCATAATAGAGATCCCCAATTGAATACAATGTTGATCATGGTGACTAGCAGAATTTGTGGTCAATGAAATATAATCTAATCCAAACATGTCTCATAATTTCACTCACAAGATAGTAAAATCCTCACAATCACTATGGAATGTGAACCACCATTTTCTCACTACTCCATCCATTATTGGAATAACCAAAAAACCCACTACTCCATCTGATCATATAATTAACTGAATGATTTCTTAACATAATACAATCAGTACTTTGTTACTGAATCTAAAATAGATCCCTCATACATCTACAGACATTATCACTAACACTCTCAATGGGTTTTTCATCTTCATCCTCTACCCTAAACTTATCTCATAGCACATCTTTCTAAACATATTTTGTGCAGATACTAATAAGACATCAATCTAGATCAATACTTGTAAGAATAAAAATATTTAGAGCTCATAAACCTAGAATATTTAATACATAAAATTAATCAATTAATTATTTAAATATGTTGTATAATGTATTAACCTATATAATGGTCTAACCTTTTCCTACATAGGTGTAGAGAAGAATAATGAATGGCCATTTCATATGTCTCTACACTTCATCTAGTATCACTTCCTTTAGTATGACCAATAAACAAAAATTTGTACACATAATATCCAATGGGGACCTAAATACTTGTGTGTCTCATCTAGTATCCCACATTTACATCACTTACTATGCTTAGCATAAAAGTTTTCCCTACCAACCCACAATACCTCAACTGTTCTAAAATCCACAATCCATATTATCCCTCTACCAGGTCCATTGATAACACTCTGTCATGACACCCTCCCCACAAAGATACTACAATTAGGAGAGAGAGATGGTGACAACCTTAGTCCCCCCTCTAGTAGGCCCCAGGTTAGTTACTATCTCCGAGGCTATAATCAACTTGCTTATGTGATTTATTAACCACTATGAAAAAAATACAGAAGAGAGAGATAGGAAATATAGGACAAACAAAACCTGATCATATATATATATATATAAGAATCCCAAGTGAAATATTCAATGAAATAAATTACTTAAAAAACTAAAATGGGAACTACAAGTATAAAAAGCTAAAGACGACAGCGACCATGATTCCCTAACAACTGCTACAAAACCTGGAACTAAAAATATACATCCAAGTCAATATCTTTCTCCTAGTGAAATGAATAAAAGTTTATATATGCATATTAAGATAATCATAGAATAAAATGTATGATCCTCTCCAAATACCCTTGTGAAGAAGATTTAGAAATCATGCTAAATAAAAGTGAACACTAGTGAAACTAACTCATCACTTAAACATGTATACTTGGTTCTCAGCCACAGTATGGATATGTTTCACCATGTGTTTCATACAAGAGATAATATAATATATTAATAAAACACCAAGGTTACCCTTCTCCTCCTTCCCCTTGTTTTTCTACACTTCCCCACAATCGTACACCCTGATGTATCTCTCTCCAAATATAATACAACACGAATAATCCTAGGAAAGGAATCACATCATGAACCTCAAGAATCGTATATCCACACAATACCATATTATATATAGTAACCAAATTTTTTATAGGAGACGCCATAACATGTATGATTAATATAAAATAATGGGTATAGTACTTCGACCCATTACATCCCATACATTGAGTAAGTACCTCAACTCATCAGAACCTATACACCTCATAACTATAATAACCATTTGGATATTGTATCCAGTAATATATGTGTGTTATGTAAACATAATCTAATATAGACATCTATACACAAGTATGGGAATACTAACCATCGTGAATACTATCACAAGTAATTAATAAGATAAGGGGAAAGGCCAGAGGGGATAGTTTTCTATCCACCCTCCCACTCGAATATTGGGGAAAACACCCCCAATGTGCACTAGGTGGTAGTTTACCTTACCGACATGGGTAGGGACACGTATGAGACAACAGAATATACATGATATAATATAACTCACAACCACACTTTGGGCATAACCTAGTCTTACAATCAACATCTGATAATATCACATGGACACCATATTTTCAATGCTAGGACCAAATATAAAATGACCGCATATGAATTTTAAATTAATGAGGAAATTAATTCTTTGTTATTTATAATTTTCTTAAATTATTATATTATCCATTAATTAACCATTAAAATTATTCCTCATTACATTAAATTTCAATAATCATAAGAGTAATGCCAATGACCCCTAGGCATAGTCTAATACATGCCCATGGTTTATCGATATTAACAAATTTTAAGTATCCCATTCCATTTTCAACCAACCTTGTTGGATAAGAATCATATAATTCATTTGTATAATCATTAAATATCTAGGTACTCTAGGAAAACCTTCCAAAGATACATGTAAGACGATGCATGAAACCAAGAACATATATCAAAATATACCTGTAACATCCCAGATAAATAAGGAATAAGAATCATTTCATATTTATTAATATTTCTGAATTAAATGTTAATTTTACATTAAAGGGGATGCTATTTTGGATGGAATACCTGATACTCAACAACATGTTTCATTAAAATATTACGTTTCACACTAATAATATAATATTATTATTTTAAATGGGCGATAACTCCTAGAAATTATATTGGAAGGAATGAACAAAGAAAACTACAATATGATTATACATGTTTTTTAAGTGTATTTACATTTATCCAATAAATGTTAGTGGCTTAAAATGTGAATGTATATAATTTTAAGCATAATTTACATTAAAAGGTCAATTTACCGCCTTTTAAATGAAAAACCCTATTTTAAATATAGTTTTGGTCACATTAATACATTATATTTGACCAAATAAAATCCTTCTTTAGAATGGGAACATCAAAATTTAATTTGTGTAACTTTTTTGAATTTTTCCGATAAAGTTCTTTTTTTAATGAATAATATAAATATTGTATTTTAATTCAAATGTTATTTTTAATATATTTTATTTATATGGATATATTATATTTTTAATTGGTCTTAAAGTGAAATTAAAATATATTTTTACCATTTATTCCAATTTTGGTCATTGGAATTAATTTCACTTTAAAATTGGATATAAACAAGTATCAATCTTTTGATAGTTATTGTTCCTTAACAATATGTTATTTGTTTTGATAACGGGATTTAATTGTAAAATTAATTAATGCCACTTCTATGTTTTGAATTTTTCAAAATATTCATCATTTTTGAATTCAGAATATCAAATATATCTTAGGCTGAATGTTTGGTATTTTTCCTAAAAACATCAATTATTGATGAATAGTGAAACCACTTAGTGGTAGTTAAAAAACTGACTTTTTCATTTAAATGAAATTTTACCACTTCTCTGAATTAAATTTCAAAAATTTGATATACATGATTGTTATCAAGATGTAAAATTTGGTTCAATAAAAAGAAAATATTTTTTGGTGAATAGTAACTTTTGACTTTTATTTACCAGGATTAAAGGGAAATATGGTAATTCAAGATTAAAAGATTATTATAATAATTCAAAATTAAATTAAAACATGTCCGAAACTTATTTGTTGAGTCATTTATGACCATGGGCATCTTTGGATCGATTTTGGGACCCCATTGAGCCACTTGGGAGTGATAATGACAATTTAGATTAAATAACTTAAAGGCAAAAATGACAAAAGTAAATATCTTTTAGTAGATTAATTTTTATATGGTGTTATATAAGTCATTTTTTGGACTATAAATATTCATTGGAAATAAATAAAATATGTCATACATCATGGTAGTTTTTTTATAATTTTTAGACATCAAATAAATTAAATTATGCATGACACAATAATGATGCAGTATTTACCTAATTAATAAATGAATTAAATAAATAAGATTACAATGACTAAAATATTATCCAAAACGCCTACAATTCCTATTGGATGATTTTATTTCAGCCATGATTCATATTATATTCGACTATAATTTTTTTGGACCATTAGAATATGAATATCATTTTATAATAAAATAATATTTTCACACATTCCTAAAGAGCCCCTCCTCACCCTTATAATATGAGACCACTTCTATCCAATTCCACACACCTCTCAAGAAATTTGGATCATCCATCCCCTACCCAATTAGGATCCCTACATCCCTCTTCTCCACCTATAAGCCTTACCTTATGCAGAAGGAACTTCATGAATTCCTTTGGATAAAACCAAAGGGAGTTACCCAAATTAAAGGTAACAGTTTCTCTTAAATTTTTTTGTTTTATTTTACTTATCCAACCCCTAATATCATTTTAATCCTTTATTTTGTAACAAAAAAAGTATCCTAAATATACTAGGATGTTGTTATTAGAAGTATTAGATCTTCACTTACACACACCTCCATCTAATGGGTGAAGAACATAATGTTTCTGTGGATAGAAAAATAACGCCTCACGAAATGACGATTGTTCAATTACCTCCTACCGACTCTCATGGTGGCCATTATGATGTCAATGTATTTATATATGATATATATTATATTTATTTTTACTTATTCTTATGTATTTTCCATTTATATCATACCTTTATGGTTTCCATTTTTGGTAAACGCGATAATTTCATTTGAGGAAGTGCGGACTACCGCTCCCTCAAAGTGATATGACTCATTCATACCATATGTTGTATGTATAAACGAGATATTTAATGATGTTATATGTGAAATTATACTGGAATTATAATATAATTATGTAAAATTAAGTTTTAATTCCATTAAAATAAGAAATAGAAATGAAAGTAGCATTCATTCGTACGTACGGTTTACCATCTCCCTGAGTGGTGAATTTCATTTCTTACCTCCAAATGTTATGTACTATTATAAATACATGTATATAATATATGTATATGATATATATGATATCCAAATCATGAATATCATTCTGGATATAATGAAACTTTTACCACATGAACAACATGTAATTATAGGAAGTCCATTTTTGACTCAAGTACCAAATATCGACAAAACGAACATTATAAATTTAAATAATTACATAGTGTTCATAACATGGTAATAAGTGATATAAAATGAATAATAAACTTGAAAAAAGTTCTTAATCTAATAGAAATTAACATTATTTTATTATTCATGAGATTAAAGAATGATCGAGTCAAGTCGAACACGAGGTAAGGGATTTATTATCTCACTTTTAATTCCATGAGATTTTTATTATACTCCATCTATTTATTGCATGTAGTGTATTGTGTGATACCATTTTATATATACCATCACTATTTTCATTATATTAATGGTATCCTGTCATTATTTTAATGGTTGTTATCTTTTGGTCATATGACGCTTTTGAATTTCAACATGTTAAGTGGTCTTCATCTCACATGTTTCTATTCCCGTGAGATTCATGCTATATTTTCTATTATCATTTTTTTGTGGTGTATGTACTACCCATGATTGAAAACATAGTGTAATATAATTTCATTTATGAGTATTTACATTTTCATTAGATGATCCTTCTTTCATGTGGCATATGATTAGTAAGTTACCAAATCAGTATGTGAACCTTTCACCCTCTTCTTTTTAAAAGACTTCTTTTTGTTATGTCTTTTAATTTACTTATTATTATGTTGGTATATGTTATTCTATATCCATATTGATTTAAATTTTCTATACAAGTGATTAGATTCCTTTTTTTATCTCATCGACTATTTTTCTGAATTTTAATGTGACGACGTTAGGCTGTCAATTTTTTGCATGGGAACTTCTTAACCTAATTTCAATTCTTTGGGTTAAACTTATACTTCATAAATATGTCATCCTATGAATATGTGTGAATGAAATATGATTTTTTTACACATAATATTGACTTATATTTGGTGTATTTATATTTTTTACATATAATTATGTAATTGATTTATCCTTAATTTAAGGATACCATCTTTATAAGGGATTTCATCTCAATTTACATTTCTATTGTGGCTTCTTTGTTGTTATACACACATTTACTCTTATATGGCGAATATAATATCCTTTTTCTTATTATATCACGAATCCATTTATACTCATGATATTATAAAGTTCTGATTATATGTTATTTCTCAATTATTTGTATTCAAGATTCTCTCATTTGGTTAAAAACTCATTAACTAAAATATGTTTTTAAATGTTTTAAAGATTTATTATTATAAATCTTTATCTTTAATGTCCATGTTTTAGAAATGTTTTTTAGTATTTATTTTTATGGAAAATAATGTTAAAAAATTATAATTCCATTAAAATCTTTATAGAGGTAAGGGACACTATAATTCAAAAATCTATTTTTTAAATGGTTTTTGAAAATGGATTGATTATTTCGATATCATGAAATTATTTATTATGATTGAAAATGAAATGTTGTTATTGAAATATTTATATTTTCAATATTTTATGTGTAATGATGGAACTTTGAAATTTGACGGGTGGTTACGTGATAAACCATAAGACATGTGGTGCCATGATAAACTAGGACGGGTGGTTATGTTATAACATGCAATTCATTGGGTATGGAAGTCGGTCATATGGCTATTCCATTTAGTGATATATGTGGAAGTCGACCGTATGGTTATTCCACTTAAGAATGTTTATGTCCCAATTTACCTTTATATTTCATGTTATTTTTATATGGGTTTTATGGTAATCTTTTGTTTACAAAAAGGTAAATAATGATCTTTTATTCAGTGAAGGGTATTTACTTCTTCAAAAAGGTGAAAATTATTACTTATGATAAAGTATTCATGGATTACCTGATGTCTTGAAAAACTAACAGTTTTTTTCATTGTGTATCCCTTACTGAGCTTTTATGCTCAACCCAGGTTTTTGAAATGTTTTTCATAGGACAAAATGTGGAATAGGGTCAAGGATGGGATAATGGAAAAGTCATGCTATCTTAAACATGGAACTAGAAATGGCTCATTTTTTTCAAGAGTTCATGTTTTGTAAAAAATGGAATTTGTTTAAAAGTGTATACTTTGTAAATATTTTGTGATATAATAGTAATGTCCTAATTCAATTAAACTATAAACCTGAAAAGTTCTTAAATGTGAAATATTCACTTAATTCATGATTATGTACGTTTTATGGTCGTGTCCTTATAGTTGGTATCAGAGGTCGGTTTAGACAACTTAAAGGATTGGGAATATTTGTTAGACTTATGGTTAGTACCTATCTATTATTTCAGTTAAATCGTTTTTTATAACTTTTTTTAGATCAAGGAATGTTAGTTACAAATGGAAGGATGAGGATCTCACATGACATTCCTATCTCTTCCTGATGAAATGCTTGCAATAATTTATGAAAATTCATGTTCGAATGATTGTGATACTTTTTCTAGCATACAACTCACTTGTAAGAAGTTGTTTGAGATATCAAACACCTCCACTATACTTCGTTATCATCATGGATCATGGGATGTATTTAGAAAATTACTATATTCACAATATTCTCATATTTTCAAGAAAGGTAAATATTATCAATGCATTTTCAAATATTTTTCCTTATCACATGATTTTGAAGAATATTATAATTTCAAAAAAGTTGATTAAGAAAGATACCCTTGTGCAACCTATTTATATTTGATTTTAAAATATAGTATCTCAGAACATACATAGGGTATTTTAAAAGGACTGTTAATTGAATGTTTCAACTCAAATTCAGTTTTACTGTTTTATAGAAATCATGTTTTATCAGATGTTTTGAAATTATTTATCATACATGATTATTTTCCAAAACTGTATTTCTGTGAACACCCATATGACCCATGTTGTACACTGTGAATTTGGATGGAGGAAGTAAATGATTTTGTGGGATCTCTAAATCATTATTGCAATGTATGGACCTTCTACCTATGTGAACAAGATGACGATGAAACCAAATGGACACCATGATCATGGTATTATGTTATTCATTTTGGTGATAGTTTTATTTTATCATATGGAGGAGAAGTAAGACTTCAAGAATTAATTTGTTGAGAACATAATGAATTTGGATAAAAATGAGAGGTATAATGAAACTATTTTGGTTAAAACATGTTAGGGTTATTTTTGAGTATTATAAAGAGGACAAACCGTAGGATGGGTGAAAAACTGTCGCATACGGCAGGGCTACAGGAATCAAACCCTCAACTGAAGGGGGACTAAAGTGCATCACCAACCACTAGCCTACTTGATGTCCCTCGTTAGAAAGAATTATTATTTTTGTAAAAATATTTTATAGAATAAGAATAAGTTGATTTTTGGAACTTATGTTTTATCAAATGGATATATATTGTATAGAAAAATGATTTAGTGATTATGTGATAGTGGTTGTTGTGGAAGACGTTTTCCCTTTTTAGGAAACACTATATGCCTAAGGAAGGTATAATACTATGGGATTTCAATTGTGGAATAATGGTTGAAATTTTAGTTTAGAAGAATCTATGTTTTTATTATGGACACATGATGATTTTATTTATTTACGAAAATGGTTAACCTATCATGGAGAATATGTGATTAGGTTAATTACATTTCAATAGTAGACTTTATGAGTAATTTGTTTTGCTTAGACGTAAATGTTAAGATGTATTTTGGAAGTCTATGTAATTAATTACTTATGATATTTGGGTTACAATCACAGTTTGGATAAATTTTGAAAATATTTAGGGACAATTGTTTATTGAATGGATTTGTTAAACTTTTGATTTTTTTAGAAAATTTTTGGAGATTAAGAGTAGTTTCACTTTATGTAAAAGTTTATCCTTTTTGGGATTATCTAATTTTGTTATATATTTTTTGGTTTTAGAAAATATCTAAAGACAAGGGAAATATATAGTTCATCTTTTGTGGATTTTATGATTCTCTAGATGTTGATTATAGCACATATAATCTAAAAAAGTCATCCTAAATACTCATCGTATGACGGAAATATGAGTTTTTGTTTGAAATATAGTAGAGGATAAAAGTCTACATGAAAAGTAATTATGTTTACTTTTGTTTTTAGTTAAACTCATAAATAGATTCCTCAATGAAAATTAACGTAAAACAAAAACATTGTCTGTTAACATTTCCTACTGGGAAATCAAGAACCATTTAACCAATCACAAGTTTGTGATTTTATGGTGGTTAACTATATCCTAATCATGTTTTCTATCACTCACCATCAGAACTTGACCTTTTGTTTTCTCTTCCATTTCCTTGTTTTACTACATGGAATCCTAGTATGGGTTATCTCAGGTAAACTTTGTGCTTCCCTATATTTTTTTAAAGTGTTAGTTTTACTGACTATTTTTCTGATGTGGGACTTTCAATGAAGTTTCAGAGCCAAGTTTTAAAATTGTGAGGATGAATTTCCCAAAAGGATGGAAGGATGTAACATCCCTGATAAATGTCGAATAAGACACTTTTAATATTTATTAATATTTGTGAATTAAATATTAATTTTACATTTATGGGGATTCTATGATTGATGGTGTACCTAATACGCAACAACATGTTTCTTTGAAATTTTAAGTTGAACACTAATAATATAATATTATTATTTTAAATTTTCGTTGATTGCAAGCTATTGTATTAGAGGGAACAAACAAAACTAAGTAAAATATGATTATACATTTTTGTTAAATGTATTTACATTTATCGAATAAATTTTAGAGGATTAAAATGAGAATGAATATAATTTTATGCATAATTTATATTAAAAGGTAAATTTACCGCCTTTTAAATGGTGAACCCTCTTTAAATATAGATTTGTTCACTTTAATACATTATATATGACCAAATAATATCTTTCTTTAGAATGAGGGCATCAAAATTTATTTTCTCTAAATTTTTGGAATTTTTCTGATAAAGTTCATTTTTTAATGAATAATGAAAATATTGTATTTTAATTAAAAGGTAAATTTTAATATAATTTAAATATATGGTTAGATTATATTTTTAGTTGGTTTTAAAGTGAAAATAAAAAATATTTTTACCATTTAATCCAATATTGGTCATTGTAATTAATTTCACTTTGAAATTGGATATAAACAAGTATCAATCTTTTGATAGTTATTGTTTATTAAAAACACTCTATTTGTATTGATAATAGGAATTGATATTAAAATTAATTAATTCCACTTATATGGTTTGAATTTGGTAAAATAGACATCATTTTTGAATTCGGAATATCAAATATAGCTTAGGGTGAATTTTTGGTATTTTTCTGAAAAACATCAATTTTTGATGAATAGAGAAACCACTTAGTGGTATTCAAAACAATTGACTTTTTCATTTAAATGAAATTTTAACACTTCTATGAATTGAATTTCTAAAATATGACATACATGTTTGTTATCAATAAGTAAAATGTGGTTCTATATGATGTAAATATTTTTTGGTGAATATTAACTTTTGACTTTTATTTACCACAGTTAAAGGTAAATAAGGTAATTCAATGTTAAAAGAATATTATAATAATTCAAAATTTCCTTAAAACTTGTCAAAAAATTACTAGATGAGTCATTTACGTCCATGGGAATATATGGGTAGATTTTGGGACCCCATTGATCCACATGGGAGTGATAATAAAAATTTATATTAATTAACTTAACGTAAAGGCAAAAATGACAAAAGGAAATATCTTTTAGTAAAATAATTTTTATATGGTGTTATATAAGTCATATTTTCAACTATAAATATTCATTGTAAATATAAAAAGGTTCCAAACATCATGTTATTTGTTTTATAATTTTTATACATTAAATAAGTCATCATATCTTCTACTATGATGATTTTGGGACCATTAGAAACTGAATATCATTAGATAATAAAATAATACTTTCACACTTTCCAAAAGAGCCCCTCCTCCCCCTTATAAAAGGGGACCAATTATAACCAATTTCACAAACCTCTAAATCCTTTTAGATCATCTAAAATCTTCTTTATTATTATCCATACATCCCTATCCTCCACATAGAATCCTTACCTTAAGCAAAAGGAACTTCAAGAAGTCCTTTGTATAAAACCAATGGGAGTTACCCAAATTAAAGGTAACAGTTTCGCTTAAATTGTTTTCTTTTATTTTATTTCCCCAACACCTAATATATTTTTATATCATTCTTTTGTAACAACACCATTATCCTCAATATACTATTATATTAATATTATGAGGATTCTATCTTCGCTTACACACACCACCATCTAATTGGTGAAGAACATAATGTTCCTTGGGATATAAAAATAACACCTCACGAAAAGATGATTGTTCAATTATCTCCTACTGCCTCTCAAGGTCTCCATTATGATAGCATTGTATTTATATATGAAATATATGATATATATATTTATGCTTCTGTATTTTCCATTTATATCATACCTTTATGGTTTCCATTATGGGTTAAAGAGATAATTTCATTTGAGGAAGTGCGGACTACCACCCCTATAAAGTGACATGACTTGTTCATACCATATGTGGTACATATAAATGATAGATTTAATGATGTTATATTTTAAATTATAGTGGAATTATAATATACCTACGTAACATTCTATTTTTAATCCATTTAAATAATAAATAGAAATAAATGTAGCATTCATGAGTGCGTACGGCTTACCGTCTCCATGAACGGTGCATTTCATTTCATACCTCAAAATGTTATGTAATATTATAAAATCATTTATATACTGGATATATATGATATATATGATATTCAAATCATGAATATCATTCTGGATATAATGAAACTTTTACCACATGAACAACATGTAATCATAGGAAGTCCATTTTTGACTCAAGTACCAAACATCCACAAAATGAACATTATTAATTTAAATAATTACATAATGTTCATAACATGGTAGTAAGTGATATAAAAGGAATAATAAACCTGAAATATGTTCTTATGAAAGTTTAAATTTAATTTAGTTTATTATTTAGGATATTAAAGAATGATCGAGTCAAGTCGGACATGAGGTAAGGTATTTTATATCTCATATTTAATTCTATGATATTTTTATTATTCGCCACCTATTTATTTCAGGTGGTGTATTGTGTACTGAAATTTGATATATACTATAACTATTATCTTTATAATCATGGTATACAGTGATTATTTTGGTGGTTATTAACTTTTGGTCATATGACTCGTTTGAATTTCAACGTTGTACGGGGTCTTCATCTCACTTGTTACTATTCCCATGAGATTCATTCTATATTTTCCACTATATCGTTTTTGTGGTGTATGTAATTCCCATTATTTTACTCTTTGTGTAATATACTATAATTTATGAGTATTTACATCTTCATTGGAGGATACTTCTTTCATCTGGCGTATGTTTTGTAAGTTACCAAATCGGTAAGGAAACCTTTCACCCTCTTCTATTTAGAAGACTTCTTTTTTGTTATGTATTTTAGTTTTCATCTTATTATGTTAGGATATGTTATTCTATATCCTTATTGATGTAAATTTTATGTCCAGGTGATGAGATACACTTTTCTATCTCATCAAATAATTTTCTGAAATTTAATGTGATGATGTTAGGCTGTCAAAATTTTGCAAGGGAACTTCATTACCCAATTTCATTTCTTTGGGTTAAACATGTACTTCTGGAATATGTCATCCTATGAATATGTGTGAACGACATCCGATAGTTTAACACTTAATTTAAACTAATATTTGGTGTATTTATATTTTTAACACATAATATTGTAATAGATTTATCCTTATTTTAAAGATACCATATTTATAAGAGATTTCATCTCAATTTACATTTCCATTGATACTTAATTGTTGTTATACAACAACTTACTCTTATATGGTGTATATACTGTCCTTTTCCTTATTATATCATGAATACATTTATTCTCATGATATTATAAAATTCTAACTATATGTTATTCCGGAATTATTTGTATTCAAGAGTCTCTAATTTTGTTAAAAACACTTTAACTAAAATATCAATTTAAATGTTTTAAATATTTATTTTTATAAATCATTTTCTTTAATATCCATGTTTTAAAAATGGGTTTTAGTATTTATTTTTATGGAAATTAATTTTTTCAAATTATAATTCCATTAAAAGCATCAAAGTGGTATAGGACACATTGATCCCAAATTAATTTTTTAAATGGTTTTTAACAATGGATTGATTATTTCAATATAGTGAAATTATTTATTATGATTGAAAATGAAATGTTTTTATTGAAATGTTTATATTTGCAATATTTTCTGTGTAATGATGGTATATGGACATTTTACGGGTGGTTACTTGATAAACCATATGATGGGTGGTGTCGTGATAAATCAGGACGGGTGGTTACGTTATAACCTCAAATGCATTGGGTATGGAAGTTGGTTATATTGATATTCCATTTAGTGATATGGGTGGAAGTCAACCGTATAGTTATTCCACATAAGAATGTGTATGTCCCATGTTACCTTTATATGTTATGTGTTCTATATGTGGTTTTATGGTAATCTTTTGGTTACAAAAGGGAAAGTAATGATATTTTATTCAGTGAAGAGTATTTACTACTACTTAAAGGTGAAAATTATTATTGATGATAAAATTTTCATGGTTTACCTTATGTCTTGAAAAACTAACAGTTTTTTGTGTGTGTCCCTTAATGAGTTTTTTATGCTCATCCCATATTTTTGAAATGTTTTTTGGAGGACATAATCTGGAATAGGGTCAATGATGGGGTCAAGGAAAATTCATGTTGTCTTAAACATGGAATTAGTCATGAATCTTTTTTCAAGAGTTCATGTTTATAAAAAAATGGAAACTATGCAAAAGTGTCTACATTGTAAATCTTTTGAGATGTAATAGTTATGTATTAATCATCTTAAACTCTAAACCTAAAAATATCCTCAAAGTGAATTAGTCAGTTAATTAAAGATTATGTATGTTTTAAGGTTGGGTCCTTACACTTTCAGAAGGGAAATGAATACGGATAAAATAAACAACTTGGATATTAACCAATAAACAGATTCATAAGTGAGCATGCCACCTCTCAAAATCTCTTAAATGTGTAAGCCCATCCTTAACCCATTCCATATTCTCTAATGTTATCCTCCACACTAACATAAATATATCAATGAATCCTAGTGTCACAAGAATCATATACTTCCATATAATATGGTCCTCTATACCATCAGATATCAATAGCCATCCCTATCTCATCCATAGGAGGATCACATCACATTCGTTCCTCCACAACCTTCATAAACATAGCCATCCGAGAATATTTTTATCAAGATATTATAACAAGTATTGTATACATGGAACACCACAAAATAGCATGAATATATCATAAATCAATAGGGAATCTAGGCCTTTAAAATGATACATTCATCCTCTTCATGTGAACGATATGTCGTGGATTCAAAACAAGGCACTCAACCATTTCATGAAAATAGGAAACTCATGAACTTAAAAAATTATATTTATCACACAATTTATTCTTATTCTATCTTAAATTAACCATTTTGTTATTTATTCTTTCTAACTATTGGAATCCTACAGAATCAGGTTATAAAAAGATATCAATGAGAAAACATGATCGTAGATTTTATTCTTGTTTTCAAAAACCTAGGGAAGTAGCATTTTCATTTACATTCCTTTCAAATTATTATCATAAATTGTAAATTTGCTTCATATTATTTGTCAATTCCATTAAACCAATGTAACAGAAGTTTTAATTAAACATGATAATCATATCAATTTTATTGTCATCAAATTACATCTACCACTAGATTATAAACATTTCACTTATTCAATCATTCTTAAGATATTTAATTATCAATTAATTCCAAATTTACATTCTTTAAAAACATTCCATCTTGAAAAACAATTTCATTCCATAGAATGAATATGTACAAAAAGAGAAAGTAATAGATATCACACTATATTTATAAACATGAGGTAAACTGCTATCACAATATAAGGAAAAAATTATACTTGTGACCAATATCCATTTCCTTTAATACGATTAAACAATTATTAGGTAAATTAAATTGACATAAAAAGTGATAACTATGCTCATTTCATTATCACACATAATTAAATAGTGAATCAATTATTATGCTAAATTAAAATCCATCAAAATTCTTTTAATGATAATATAACACAATACGGATCTTTGATCACCTCTCCTACAGTGAATACATACATTCAAGGACTCCATGACACAATAAAACCAAAAACATCCAATATAACCTCCATTATAAACATTGTTGATCAAAAACCATATAATGGAAAGAATAGACAATTGGAAATGAGATCTAATCTGGATAACCAACTTGAAAATGATGAAATAATACACCTTTTATTAAAATGGATCAATGAATAATGACCAAGGATCAATCCCTATCAAATGAATTTTCAATAATTCATGGAAGGCAGATGATAGATTCTAGTAATTGGTAGTCAAATACCCTAGCCATTTGGTTCATAGAAAACCCAAGATGTATAAAACATTAAAGTTCCATAACATAAGGTATTTATAGACTTTTAATCCCCTTTCACATCATTAATCCTTGATGGTTTTTTTACCAAAAAACCCATCGCCTTATTATTATTTAAACATGAGAATTACACATCATGAAATGAACCAACACATGTGTGGAATTTCATATAAATGATGTGAAATAATGTTATGGAATGAATTCTACTTTCATCCAACATCTCCAATAGCTAATACTTTTAGAATTATTCTTATCCTCCTTCAAACACAATTGGATTTTGAAACATGAAAATGGTTTGATCCTAAGGAAACATGTACTTACATTAGTGATAAAATGAGGTCAACCCAATGGTGACTGATTTATGAAGATATTTATTTCAATTGAATAAATAGTACAACGTATCACCAAAGAACAAAAATTTAGGAGGAAGATACTGATATTGAGAGGCTTAAACACCAAAGAGTGTTTGTTCCTATAGATGGAGAACTTAATGATCTCCACCTACATTGGTGGATAATTTTTCCACTTATGTCTTCGGTATAAGATATTTATAATAATATGGATCTTATAATCTGAATCAAGACCCATCAAACTTCATTAGTAACGGTGGTTGAAATTCTATGAGCTTAATCAATGTCCTGATGAGCATCGTCACTGTCAATCAATGATGTAGAAAAAAATACATTCTATGCGTGAAAAATAGTATAATTTAACTAATTCAAATCTTGGGATGTGTGTTGAACATGAAGATAGATTATTTAATTATATCATGACTAAAGAAGAATAAAGGATCTGTGATGAATGATTCCCTTGATAAATGAATTTAATGATGGGGTGGTAAATTTATTCCCAACTAGAGGTCATATAACGTATAATACAATATGGATAACCATGACTGTTGATTATATTATTTGGTTGATCTGAAAATGGTTAAATATGAGGGTGTCGATCTAGGATTGTAGAATTAATGGATTATCTATAAGTATAGAAAAAGATTATCTATAATTAATATATAATTTTTATGATCTTAGAGTCAAATTGATGACCTATGTACACTCACATTATATATTTATGGGATCATTGATTAAGATAGTGGATGGACCATGAATCTCCCAAGTTTTATAATTGCAATGAAAAAGAGTGTTATATTAGAGCTTCATAAATAACCTCTATAATATATATCTTTCCAACTAAATCATAAGTAATATTGAAGAAGTGTCCATGTATAGTATTAGTGTGATGGAAATTGGTGGAATGTTTCGATTCTTTGGATTTTGGATTAGATGGTCACTATTGATAAAGAAGCTACATAATTAAATATCGATCGAAGCAACAAAATTTAAGGATTGTTTTGACAATTAATAGAGAAGAAAATTAATTTTTCTTGTAAGGGTTTCAATTTCCATGTATTAGTTTTATCTACGAGTGGGTCGGGAGTGTAGTTTGTTCAAATGGGAATGAAGAAGTACGTGGTAGACTAATGAATGAGATACATGGAGACATTATTGAGATAATATAGAATCATCATGTTTTTTAAGTACTAAAAATAAAATTTCTGTAAGAGACATGGTCTACCATTATTTTATAAAGTCATTGAAAATGATCCATTGTTTTTGGAATCAATGATCTTAGGGTTGATGGTAGTGTTGGTTACATTAGTTGATGATAACATAAACTAATTTGATGTTTTAGAAGATAATAGTTATCAAGAGTTGGGGTTGAGTAGGTTTTTTATGAATAATTCATTGCTGATATTGGTATAAATGATGTAAAATATGGTAAATTAAGCTAACTTTAATAGATCATAACATGTTATCATCATGGATGAATGCAATACCCAATGATATTTGATTTTTTCTTTTTCTAAATTAATAATACATCCAGTATATTTCATCACATGAATCATTTAAAAAAAGGAGAAATGAAATATTAGATTAATAGAATTATGATAATTTAAGAACAATAAAATCTATGATAAAAAGATATTGTAATCAATTATAAATAAATCGAAAATAGGTTTAATAACACATAACATTTTAAAGGGGAAAATTTTAATATAAACATTTCTTGTTTATATATTATATTTTTATTCAAAAGATAAATTTATTAATTTTAGAGAATTATATTGAAAAAGTAAACATAATTTCTAGATACATTATTTAAATATTAGCATAGGATGGATTTCTGATATATTTTAAAAATAATAAATTTTTATCTGAAATTTGAAAATTGTGGTTTTACTAAAATATAAAATTGTATGAATGTAGTATTATGTATGAAACTAATAGATATTTATTAAAAAAAATAAATTAATCAAATATGTATTTAACGGGAAGAATTATTTATTATAAATATTATTATGTGATGTTACAAGTCATGATCCAAGTATTACTATAAGGGGGAGGTGAATAAGTGATATATTTTACTTTTATGCTTTCATTCAAATGAAACTAACTAAGCCTCCTATTAAGGATATCCTTCACTACTGAACAAAATCTAAACACACATCCACAGGAGCACTAGAATTTTCTAGGATAACTACTCAATGAGAGTATCTAGTCCTTGGTATAGTACAAAGATAATCATCCACCACACAATGCACTAAAGTGATAATCATTTAATGTGTAATTCACCGAGTAGGATATTCCATTTCACTCATGTAGTACTTGGGAGATAATCTTCAAGTGTGTGTGTTCCCTCTTCGCCCAAATACGGTAATGCAATATCTCTATGCTTCTTAAAAAACCATCACAAATATGATTGTTGAAAATCAACTCTTATATTTCCTATCTAGAAGCTGATAAGAACTTCATAGACATTGTATTAATACATATTATTATACCATTTTCATATATTTATCTACTTGAATGAGCTTCCCACTTAACGTTGGTACTCAAATCTTCATCTTGTAGAGATCCTTCACAGAGCACCCTTATAAAGAACCTAGATTCACAGAGCACTATAGTTTGCAAACATCTCTTGTTTGCAGAGCTCACTAGACCGTAGAGCTAATTATTTTGTGGAGCACATATTGGTCTTTGTGATGCTCAATTCTTTCAAAGATCTCAACAGTACACCGCGAAGCTCCTTTTCTTCATGGAGCTTACTTCCATCACAGAGCTTGATTTCTCTTTGATCCTTCTACACAATTCTAGGGCTCTAAAATTATCATTAAGACTCTTTTCTTTTCACTCAGCGGTTTCGTATTATATATTTGTATTTTCCACTAACTATAGAACCTTCCATCCACCTCATCTCTATGTGAGGACAAAATCATAGTGATCTGAAATTTCTATATAAATTTACTCTGTTTTGTGAAGAACCCAGGATATTTTTTGGATTCACAAAGTTCATTGAAATCACGAAGCATTCTGTCAATTACTTTGTTTCACTGTTTTTATCCTTCTCTCGTTGCACCACTATAATTCTCTTCACCTTCAACACTGCAATTCTCACCCGCAATGCTATTTTCATTTTCCATTTTCATAGATCGTCATAATCGAGAAGAATGATGTCATCATTATTTATTCTTTCACAAAATATACTTTATGACTCTCATCTACAAAAAATTAAGGCATTTGGAATATTTTGATGAGATATTAAAGGAAATCTGATTTTTACAAGCCTTTCCTCACTATAAATTTTGGACCCCAAAATTTGTAATACTCTACAATATTGCGCCACCTTAGACAAATGATTTTTCAAAACCAACCATGCTAATTGATCGAATCTTTTATCCCCCATTACTTCATTAATATTTCATAACAAGTTATGAAAAGTGATTATGATATTTGGGAAATAAATATCAATAAATAATTGTAATATTTATAATGGAATGTATTGTAACTTTCCAGTATTTCCTTATCCACATAAATAATTTGAAGTTATTTCATTTCTTCTCAAACATTGGTGACAAATAAATACAATACATTGTCCATCCACAAACATCATCAGTAAAAATTATTCCAGTGTTATGATCATTTAAAACCTAGTTTTAATTTTTTTGAACTCAAAAAACATTCTATTCTAATTTTAAAACAATTTCGTCTCTTTTATTATTTTTTAAAATATTATGATAAAATCTTATTTTGTATTTCCTTAAAATCCAAAAAAAATTATTTTTCATAATAAAAAAATTTATTTAATTTAAATTAATTACATTTATTATGTTGACCCAAAAATAATATTTTACCATAAAAACACATTTTTTCTAAAAAATGATTTTACGTAACATGTGTGTTAATTAAAAATTTACTTTTATAAATCATAATCATTTTATCTAATAAAACTGTTTATATATTTTTTATCTATATTTTAAAATTAGGAAATTCTTGTAGCATTAGTTTTGGACATTAATAATAATTAAAGATGTTAAAAACAGTAGTTACCAAGAAATAGTAGTAAAAATAGTATTACTAATGATAAATGACAAAAAAAATTAACAAAGAATTCCAATGGGTCTATGTATGAGTGCTGCCTTATAAAAACAACCTTCCTTCAATTATTTTTTTACCATTTAACCAATAATAGTTTCATTACATCATTGATGAAATATTTTTTATTTACAAAACTAGCATTTTGTTTAGATATAAATGGATATCACTTACATCACCATTATCCACAAATTTTAAATCTTGTGAAAAAATAAAACACTATCATAGAGTCTTATATACCCTCTCCCCATTCACATGAATACACTTTCGTTTAAGAAATCCAAGAAAACAATCTTTAATGTGTAACCCAATTGAGAGTGTTCCAAGGGAGTGGTAATGTTCTCAACCAATTCCTCTTAATTAATTTTTTATTACCCCAATGAAATAAATTATATCCATTAAAGTATTTTAACAATATAATTATTAATTTTTTTAATATTTTTATAATATTATATAGTCACTTCACTACCATCTTTCAAAATAATTATAAAAGGAAAATTGTTTCATGCATACATTAAGTCTAATTTCACCATTAAATATATGTTCCACTTTACCATTACAAACCAACATAGATGGCATTAAAAATATATTAAGTGTATAGAAATGAAATTTTTGAAACAATTAATATTCTATACATATAATATTGAACATTATATATATGATGTTAATAATAAATTATCATAGTAAACTAAACCACCTTAATTTAAAATATCAAGACACATTTCTGAATATGAGTACATTTTGGGAAACCCTAGGGAAATTTTAAAATTTTATGTTAATATAATAATAAAATAAACAAAAAATAATAATTATATATATTATAAAACTATTTAATAGGACATTTTTCGAATTTAAAACATTATGTTAGTTTTAATGAAATCCATCGAACTACCACAATGAATCACCAAAAGTGAACACTATTAAATAGATATGTAATATAAGTTAATAAAAAGAGCATAAAAAATATTGGTGGAAAACTATATTAAGAATGTTTTTACTAAACGTAATATTACTAAAGAATGTTGTTCGGATCACACACAGAATAAATTAAGACTTACAGTAAGGGTTTTTTACATCTTAATGTTTCTTAATTGTGTTATTATGTGTATTCACGGCATAGTACCTCATTGTGTGTGTGTACATTATATATCTTATTTTTTTAATTTAGCATGACAAATAATTTATTTAATAATAAATATCATTTTATTCCTTTTATGTAATTATAATTTGAAATATTACAACGTTGTATGAGTTTTTTAGAACCTCAATTCTCATTCATTGAGTTATGATTGTTGTTAATGAACATGATTCATATAGTTTTCGAGGATAAAACTATTTTATTTTATTACTATTTATTCTATTTGTTTTCATGGGATATAAATTTTGACAACATATACCACTCTCAAAAGTCCCATGCTTCATGGATTAAGATATTGTTATGATATTTGGATAACTCAAATATACGTGCTTTAGGTAAAAATTATATTATATTTTAAACATTATTTTATATTTGATAACCTAAAAAATTTCCTATATCATAAACTATTTTAACTTTTACTGCAAGAAAAAATTATTTATTAACTTAATGATTTTTTTATTTAGAAATTTTGTAATTATATTATTGAAACATTTTTAGGAAAATTATTTTATATTAATTAATAAAATTCCATTATTTTTGTGTTCATAATTCTCAAAAAAAAAATTCATTTACTATTTTTGAAATCAAATATTTTTTTACTCGTGCAACCTTTCTAATTTTCCTTAGGAATTTCAAAAGAAAATTTTACTAACACTTTTTAGGATGTAGTTTTTCTAAAAATGTATTTCAAAATATTAAAAAGGGTTTTAAACCTTTATAAATTAAATGTTATAACTTCAATTTATAAAAATTTATAAACCCATTATTAAATTTCAAATATCAATTATTTATATTACATTTTTATATGTATAGGTTTTAAAAATGATTTCAATACACTTTTTTAAGCCATTATGTATTTTTATAAGATATATTATTGAATATTAATCTAAAAAATATTTTTTTTAAGATATTTTTACATTACCCTTTTGAAAAATTTATTTATTTTCCAATTATCCACATTAGAAATTTGATAGGAGAAGTATGTTCTCATCAAATGGATGTGAAATGTGGAGTCTTATTTATCTCAGCTTGAATGTACATGTTGTTGAATTAATAAACCCCAAATTTTTGAAGTTACATGGTTTACCAATATATCAAAATGGAATTGAAAATTAACCAATAATGTATGAATCCTTGATTGAAATTTTTATTGATCTCTAAAATGGATTCGTTGAGGACAACATAAACTATTTTGATACATAATAAGATAAAAGGTTTAAAAATTTATGGATAATAATGATGGTTAAGAGAATTTTTGGTTGAGATTTGATTTGATGATGTATATAGTGGCTATGAATGGATCATTTTAGAGATCATATCATGGTATCATTATGGAAAAATTCAACACCAATATTTTTATTGAATATTTTAATCTAAATTAATACAATTTTCGGTAGCTTATTTATGTGATTCATTGACTAAAAAATTGTTGTGATATATTAGATAAATATTATTATAAAAATTTTGGAATAACAAAACTACTTGTGAATATAAATATTATAATAAAATATTAATAAATACATAATAGGAATAATTACACATAATATATTAAAATGGAAATTTTCACAAAGAAAATTCATTATATATTATATTTTCGTTTAAAAGATATATTTATAAATTAAAACAATATATTTAAAAAAGATACAAATAATTTATAGATTCATCTATTTGATATTATATTAGGTTGTATATCTTAATATTTTCCAATATAATAAATTATTAAATTAATTTTGAAAAATATAATTAATGTGAAACATTATTAATATTAAATAATTTTTTAAACATTAAAGCATATGTTAAATCTTTATAAATTTGGTAACATATTTTTCAAATTTAAAACAATTTTTCGTCTTTATGTTTAATAAAAAAACATTTATTGAAAAATTTATTTATGGTAATATTTAATATAAAAGAAAATTTTATCATATATATAAATATATTTATCTAATATTAATTAATCAAATTAATAATTTTTAACCATACATAAATTATAATCATAAAACGCATTTTTTCAAAAAAATGCATTTACACATCACATGAATTAATTATAAAAATAAATTTGTAATCGTTACATATTTTATTTGATAAAATTATTGTACATTTTTAAATCTTAATTTTAATGTTTCAAAATAATTATAAATTTTCTTTGGATATTAAAATTACTTATTGTGGTTAAAAACTTTTGTTAATTAAAAAATTAAAAAAACAATAAGTTTGTGGATGATAGGTTTCTTGGAAAGACCTCCTATATTCTATTATTATACACTTTTTAATTCATTACACCTTGAATACTATAATTAAATTATTTTAAATGTATTGGTTATTTACAAAAGTAAATTTTGTTCAATTATAAATGGAGACCAAATACACCAACCCTTTCCACCAATTCCAAATCTTTCAATAAGATCCCAATAATTCGTGTACATACGTTCTAGTTAAAATATTAGTTTAAACTCTATTTTATGATTAAAAAAATTGTTTCTTGAGTGCTTGATGAATTTTATAAGTGTTATAGGGGTGCATGACATGAAAATAGGAGAAAAGTGTCCCACAGTCCATAGTGCATGATTTGTTCATGGTTATTGTATAGCTTTTTCCAGGATGAGGAAACTACACAAAATGGAGACCATTTTTGATAGAGGGCCAGTTCATGGAGCTTCACACTTTTCCAAACTATAATGGTGCCCACATGAAAACGTGTAAAATAAATCCTCTTAGAAAGAGGGACCCTCTAGGTTAGTGAATGGATTTTAAATTATGTGGTTAAACCATGCGACTCTTAAATAGTGGGAAATTTGTATTTCTTTCATCACGAATAAATATACTTATCCCCTTATTTTTCCTCCCATTCACCCCCTCTACCACAGATGATGAACCATACAACCACTCTCACTCCATTGTTGATACACCTTCAATTATATAGTATATATAGTGTTTTGTGTGAAAATTTAAGATTCAATTTATTCTAAGACTCCTCTTCACTCTATTATCCAAATTAAGTCTTGTAGGATATTTATTCTTCTTCTGAATCCATAAAACCATAATTTCCAAGTATATTATATTTTTATGATTTTGCGGATGTTGTAGTTTTTATAAAGGGGTGAGATTAAGCATTTTTGCATCATCAGTCATGAGGTAGGTTGTCTTAAATATTTTCCACTTTTTCTTGATTTGTTATAAGTGTATATATTTGTTCTATTTTAGTTATACATTGTGTCATGATGTCTTGGGTTACAAAATTGGATTTAAAACATATATTGAGCTGCGAGAACCATCATGTACAATGTTGGGTTCGTCGATAATGTGGGATAGAACCTAGGGCTACCAATGGGGCAAGCCAAAACATTGTAATTTGTTAAAAAAACTTGTAAAACATGATATATGAGACTTATGGAAGAGAATATGTATTGAAAATTAAATTTATTTTCTGTTCATTTTAATGATTTGATTGAAAAAATTATATTTTTTATTTCATAAAAGATTTAATGTTTTTTAAATGATTTGGATGGAATGTTTGGGTGCTTGACTTGATTTTAGATTTACTAACGGAAAATGCTTTTTGAAAGTGAGAGACATTTTTAAAGGATGTGTTTTCTTCAATGTGATTCAAAATTTCTTTTCTAAAATACTTCAAATTGCATTTGAAATGGGAACATGGTTTTCTTTTTTTAGAAATGGATAATTGATTGTCTTAATAGGTTAATAATTGAAATAAAATCCATATATCATGATTCAATTTTTCAAAGGGGAATACATGTGATTTAAAGGATATTTTTATAAATATTTTAATGATTATTTTGAATTTTTTTCATTTCTATGATTTATTTTATGATGGTCATATGGGAAAAGTAGTAATTGAATATACCCAAGGGTGAGTGAGAAAAAACCCGTGACAATTATGTTTGCATGTTAGCATGATTATAGAATGAAATAATTGATGAATGGGATTAAGTGATGATATAGAAGGATAGTGTGTTTATAATGATGTGAAAAAGGTTTAAATGTTATTTATTTTTATGTTCCAAATGGATTTTGATTATTACATAAAATATATAAGTAGTTATTATAAGGGAAATGATGAATGGTTTTAGGAGTCTAACCTATAAAAATTTATGTATGTGATAAAATATTTAATAAATAGGTATTAGTGAATATTATTAATGATTTTATTAATAAAAAAATGGAATTCGTTTAAACGGATTTGTAATATAAATTTAAAATGTGTTACTTGGTTATAGAATAGTATTAATTTCCATATTTATGGTTATAGAGTACCATTTATTTTTGTATTGGGTTTGGTTGATTGGGATAAGGTATGTGTGTGGGGAATGGATAAATAAGCATTTGAACATGGATTGGTAGTGTCATGTTTTGACCTGAGGTTCACTACTAGAGGGTTGAGTTAGACTGTATCATTAAACTCCACCCAAAATCCACGGGATAGTGTAGGGGACATAGGATCTATTCCTTTAACTGTTGTATTTGATGCGACCACCTCGAATGAGGAACCAAATTGAGTGTGAGTTTTTGTTAAAATGTGCTTACCCCTAGTGATATAGGGAAAGTGACACTCCCTCCATTATTAATGGTTATTGACTGACATAGGTTATAGTAAAAAAGAATTAAATTCTTAACCCATATAACATGAGATGAATATAAACATAGAAATTAATATAACACCACTCATGAAATGGAAATTAAGATAAAAATATCTTAAATGAATTATTTAGATAATGGTTATGTGATGTATTTTTACTAGTTATGATCATTATTGTTAAATATGTGTTTCACCCTTTTTGACTTGTGTTAGACTCGCAAAGTGACCTGTGTCATTTTTTATCATTGTTTAATTATATAAAACAATATGTAAATGGAATTAGATAATTATTTAGACATTTAATTTTTACTTTTTTATTTATTACACTTGTTACCTAGAAACAAATTTTTATAGACTGAATATTACTGTATACCATCTTGGTGGGGGCCAAATGAGTTGACCTCACAACCTGCTCAGGCCACAATGGCACTTGGGTACTCCATACAATACTATTTGTTTTCAGGTATAGATTTAGAATAGGGAACTAGTGTTGGGTTGAGCATGGGATGACAAGTTGGATATTTGTGGTCTGGACCGGGTGGGGAATCAAGTCTGAGTTTGGAGTCCTTTAGCAGTTTTGTTCTTGCATTATAGTGTATGCCCACCTGAAAATTATTGATTTCACTAGTTATCATTGTAGCATGTATACGTGGTTTCTTATTTATTTTTCATATTCTATCACTATATTGTTTCCATTTTTATTTAATATCTTTATGCTGCTTATATTGTGGATTCACTCTGATAAACTGGTGTAGTCTACCCATGATTATCTTCAGACATGTGATAATTATTGGAAGCCTCTAGAATAAAGGGAGGCACACATAAGGTCTTATGATAACCTTCCTTAGGGAACCAGTTATATGTGATTCCAATTTGGTGACATTACAAAGGGGTATCATAGAAGTTCATCCTTAGTGGTAGTATTTCATCATGGTTGACAGGATACTAGGATCTTGATGGGAATTGTTAATGTGCTCATGCATGGGTGCATATATCCCCATATATGAGGGAAAAACAAAGTTTCCTTGGGTGGAAAATGATGTTCTATTTTTTCATTTTTTAGTTGGATCATGATTCCACCCCAAGTGGTGTAAATTGATGTGATGGTCCTTATTAATAGGTTTTTTCTCTTAAAAAGTCATGGTATGGGAGGGTGTGTTGGTTTATTCATCATGTTTGGTACATATGATATTGTTCATAAATATGTTTCTTGTTTATAACTTCTAAATTACAAGATGATAAACAAAATTAATATAAATAGTAAAATTGAATGAAACAAAGTGTGTAAAAAGTGGGTTAAAAAGGGATTTCTGATGCGTAAATCCTTAGGTTTAGAATATAAGAAACTGTTTTGATATGAGATTTTGAATAAAAGTGGGATTTTTCAAATGATTTGTTAGTTAAAAGGTTTTAAAAAGTGTAAATTATTTGGTTTAAAAAATAAATACATCTAATAAGAAAAATGGTGGGTTTAAATAGTAAGGTTAATAAAGTGGAAAACTAGGATAATAATGGAACTATTGGGACACCATTGGTGGTTATATCTTATGTTGGTTATTGAACCTATATACGGGTGGTCTAGGTAGTGAGAGGGATGTAGTTCGAGACCCCATGTTATGGTATCTGAGATCTTGTTAAGTTGGGTTTTCAAGTTAATGTGGTGTTTGTTGTTGTGTATTCGGTTATGTTGTGACCTTGAAGTTTTAATGTGATGTAATTTAATGACAATAATAAAATCATTACGGATTTAGAAAAGGTGAGTTTCTTTGGACCCTTGAGTTGTTGTTTGGTTTATTGTTGAAGTTTATGTGTTGAAGTATATTTTGTGTGGTGCCTAGATTAAATGTATTTTCGCTGCGTTAGACACAATTTGTTTTGAACGATGGTAGGATGTCTTCCATCAATAGCATGTTTATTTAATTGGTGTGTGTGGCATATTGAGAGTCATTGATCGGTTCATGGTGTGGATCTTGGTTATGGAGTTACTATCATTAGAACTTTTACAATAACCTATGAGAGAGTAAAGTGATGGTGTTAGGGAAAATTGGTGTGTGTGGAACATGTAGACATTTTAGACCTTGGATGGGAAACGCAGATAGTCTTTCGAAGTGTTAGATTAACCTAGATAGCTAAGATAAATGGTTAATGGCTTTGGAAGATATAACATGTGTTGTGGATAATAATTTTCAATCTTGGGAAATCAATGGTAGCCTCGAGGGAGTTCGACCAAGTGTTATAGGTGCCATTTAATTTGAAGAATAGGTGGATGCCTCATAGGTGAAATCTATGAATCATTAGAGACCTTTATAATTGGTATGAGTTCATGGTCTAGTTATAGACTCACCTCATGTAAGCTCAAGGGTGGTTACAGTTGGTTGTAAGAGTGGTTGTGAAGGGCATGATCATTTGGAGTCATAAACCTGTGTTTTTTGGAGTTATATACAGAATGAAATGACTATTTTGGTGGTCATGGGAAGGGTGATACAAGGTTGGATGAGAACCCTAGTTATCGAGGACAGCCAGGGTGATGGTGGCTATGCATTAGGGATGTTTCTTAGAGTACTATTTTATGGGTGAGATGTTGATAATATCTTAGGTCCGATGTGGCTAGAGGATCCGATGGTATGAATGGTTATGTGTACAGATATTTGGGCAGCATTTGTGATCTTGAGATGGTTTTTTGTTTGGTTGCAGGATCATTCGAGAACTCAATGGTTCTAACTTGTTCAAGGTAATAGGGACCTGTTATACTAGCCATGGAATTCCATGATATTGGTTGATTTTAGAATAGTGGAGTTAAATGTTGTGTATAATTCATGGTCAGTGGGACTATGCCATAATATTTTGAGTGAGGAAATGATAATGGTGCTGAAGGGAATTCCACATCACGACCACATGGCAGGGTGTCATGAGGTGGTAGTGAGTTTAGATACAAACACTATTCTAGATGTTTTCTTCTATTGTGGATTAGTCATTGGTAGGACGAGAATTGAAAGGCCTTTATTAAGATGAGGAGTCCTCTTGATAAAAAGTTACATAGGAAATGGACAGTTTTGTTGGCATTCATTGATGATTTCTTAGTGTACATAAACCAACAATCATTATGCCTAATATCTTGAAATCTTCCTAAGTGTGATGATATGGCTCTACATTTATTCATAACAGCTAGAGTGCGTTTTTTAATGTAATGTAACCATCTAAAGGATATTCTCGAGGAGTGGTATGTGTGTGGGATTCATATATTAGGGGAGTACACCATTAAACAATTGTACTAGTGCTCAATAGGATGGACCATATCTCAAAAAAAATGCATGTGTTTCATTTCAGAAATCAATGAATTAGTAGATGGTGATGTTTTTTTGTTATTATAGGGGTATCAAGATGGGTATGTCTGAGTTTTGGGGTAATTATGTGTTTGAGTGGGAGACCCATAGGTCAAAATTACTTGAGGCAAGCGGTGATAATGACACTCCTAAGGTGGGGTGTTCTATGTTAAATCGTGGCAATGTGGAGTATGATGTGAAGTGGATGTGTCGGCATCAAGATTCCTTTAAGGAATCTATTAGGTTCATTTTCAGGTTACTTGTAGACATGTCGGGTTATCCTTTCATGTGACGGTTGATCAAACCAAGAAATGGATTCATGCTCAAGAAATATTAATGGGTAATCAGAATTTTTGTGTTAGATTTTTTTTGGTGTGACGTAGAGGAAATAAATAGTTTTAAGAGTAGTGAATGCTGAAATGGAATGGTTTTACAACATGTTAGAGATAACATTGATATATTTCTGCTGATGAGGGTGGTATTCCCTCAATGATGGTGTTTCCTGGCCAGGTAAAGTGGGGACATACCAACAATGGAGGTTGGGAATCAATGGACTGGGTCAACATGTGATGTCCTGACTCAGCAAAGAAAAATTGAGTGGATTTGGTGGTCATTGAGCCACCTATGTTTAATATTGGAAGGATAATGGTGTTATAGGATATAAATGGGATGGGAAATTCTTGTAAATGATGAATGGTTATCTAGTGGATGTTTGATTCTACTGATATGGAAAATGCACCAAGTAAGTTCTGGATATCGAGATGAAGTTCTATTTGTTTCTTTTTTATGGAAGTGTTCCTTATTCGAAAAAGTGTTAGTGATAAGTGGAAGCATATGGTAGCAGAAACATAGATGGAAAATAGCTAGTTAATGGAATAACTAATAGTTTTTGTATGATGTACTAAGGTGGGATCCTAATTGGTGCATCAGATTTTCTGTTAGGAAATGGATCTACTGTTATCCGGTTGAGTTCCTCTATTTGGAGAGTGTATTTGGGTTATGATCGTCTATAGTTCGAAATAAACCATGTATTTTGGTCCATGAGATGCGGATTATGGTAGGTCATGAAATTTGGTTAAAATAATCGGTTTTCATCTAGTGATTCTGGACATGTATCACTATAAGCGCTTTGAAAAACATCACGGTGAGATGGAGCCAAGAGATTTTGGCCATGAATTGTGGAGATTTTCAGGCTGAGATTGTCCATATTTTTCCTTCTACGATGATATAGATACCAGTCAGTATCATTCTGTGTGATAGTGTATAGGGATTAACAAGATCTTTCTATTGTACATGTTGTCGGTAAGAATGAGTTAAGGTGGATTTTTCTTCATGTAGAATAAAATATCAATCATGGAATGTGGTGAAAGAAATATTTTTGGGTTAATAATATTTCCTTGGGTAGAGCATTGTAGTGGAATTGACAAGTTTAGGGAGAAAATCAGATGGTGAATGATGATTGGTGGGTCTGTGGTATATCCTTTATGGTCTCAAGGGATGGGAAATGCTTGGTAGTGTGGCTCAAGAAAAATCTGTCATATTTTGGGGAGGTTATATTATTCCAATTGTTTGTGAATTTATGCCATTGTTAAAATTTTATGTTAAACACACTTTTAAGTTTAAAAATTATTTCTTGAGTGCTTAATGATTTTTTAAAGGGTTAGTGGGGTGAGAGACACTAAAAATGCATGGAAAGTGGCCCACAGTACATAGCACATGGTTGGTGTAAGGTTATTCTAAACCATAGCCTTGGCCTGAGAAATTTTGCAATATGGGAACCATTTCATACTAAGGGTTAGTGGTTGATTATCACATGTTTTTTAAAAAATTTTGGGTGCCCCCTCGTAATCATTCAGAATGTATCTTCTTTGTACATATGGATGTTCATGGTTGTTATATGGTTTGTAAATTTTTTAACCAAACTTTTCAACACATAAAAATATGGAAATTTTCATTTTTTCTTCATGAATGCATTTTTAACTCCTTAAAGGTTTACTCCCATTCAACGGCCTTAACCATATCTGTTGATCTATAATCCCAATCTCCCTCCATGGATGATTATCTAATTATTTTTGTTCATTTGAACAATGATTTGTTGTGAATAAAGGATATAAGTGAGGCTAACACTCCTCACCAATCTGTTTTATATATAAGGGATTGTGGGATCTCTCCTCTTCTTCTAAAGCACTAAAATATTATTTTTGAACTTGATTCTTTTTTAGGATATTTTGTGTGTTCGAGTTTGAATCAATGGTGGATATTAAGAATGAATACACCATCGGTGATGAGTTAGGTGGTTTTAACACATTTTCCCATAGTATTGATGTATAATATTTGTATTTTGTTTTTCTATTGTTCATTTATGGTGTGTCTTGATCTATTGGAGTATGTAATAGGGTTTGGAAATTATAGTGAGGTGAAAGAACCTTCTTGGACCCCATTGGATTCATCAATGATGTCAGACCAAACCTAAGTCTACTCAAGGGGTAAGACAAAAACTTATAATTGGTGAACAAAACTAGTAAAACATCACATATGTTTATAATAAGATATAATGGGTATTGAATGTGAAATTTATGTCTGGTTATTGTTAATATAATTATTGAAACATATTATATGTTTGATTTCTTAAATAATTAATATTCTTTCAGTTGGGTTTAATGGTGTGATTAGGACTTGAATGGATTTTAGATTTATTGATGTAACATGATGTTTGAAATTTTGAAACATAATATATGTAGGCTATGACCCCAAAGCGATTAAAAATGGGTTTTCTAAATGATTTAAAATAGTTTTATAAATAGTAACAAAGGTTCCCATTGTGAAAATTGTCTAATGGTTTTCATGATTTTTTGAAAATGGAATATAAAATCATTGGGGAATGTTTATATTTTTCAAAGGGGAAGATTGAAATTTTAAATGGGTTTTTAATATGATTTAAATGAATATTTTGAAATGTATATATTGACATGATTTAGTATATAAAGTTCATAAGGAACCATAGTAATTAAAGGGACATTAGGGCTAGTGAGATATAACCCTTGATATTTATGTTTCCATGTTATCACAATTATGAAACATAACTAATTGATGAATGGGATTAGTTTAGGATATAGCATGAGGGGTTGTTGGGAATAAAGTGAGAATGGGTTAAATGGGATTAATTTGATTTTTACTAATGTATTTTGATTTGAACATGTAAACAATAAGTGGTTAATATATTATAAATGAGTAGTGGGTTAAGGGAATTGTCCTTTGTAAAATTTTTAATATGTTGAATGGGTTAACGCATGGCTATTAGTGAGAACTATAAATGAATTTAGGCACAATAAATGGGAACTAAGATTAAAATATATGTAATATAAATAGATAATGTGTTCATGGTTTATTGCATTGTATTAATTCCCATGTTGATGTTTATGGATCATGAAGGAATTTTTTATTGGTTTTAGTAGGTTGTAATATAGTATGAATCTACTAAATGGAGAAATATGTTTATGAAAATGGCTTCTATGTGTGGGGTATTGACATGAGTATATATTTCATATGGGTTGAGATAGATAGATGCTTTAAAATCATCCCTAAAATGCATGGTATAGGGAAGGGGACAAATGATCTATTCCACTAATGGTAGATTTCGATGAGATCACATAGACTGAGGATCCATGGTGAGTGTGATGCTTTTTTTTATAATGTTTTTTCAAATAGTTAGATAGAAAACATGACCAAACCACAACCCTAATGCATGGAAATTTACCCGGTTAGAAGGTAGTGTAAACGATGTAAATTATTAACCCATGTAACTGAGATAAACATGATCCTTGTAATGAAGATAGAATAAGTGATGAAATAGAAATAAGGATGAAAATGGATTAAATGAATATTAAAGAAAAACAGAATGTAATGAGTTGTGATTACAAAAAACCATAATGGTTAAATTTCTGTTTAACCCTTTGTTCATTGGGATAGACTCCTAGTGCGGCGTGAGATTGTTTTATTGATTGGATGATTCTACATAAAATTACAAGTAAATAGAAATCAGATAATTATATATATGGTTTCCTCGTTACCATTTTATTTATTTCACTTGTTAAATTCAGACAACATTATAAAAATATATATGTTTCTTTAGACATAATTGGTGGTGGCCTACTAAGTTTTACTCATACCCAGTTCGGTCCTCCATGACACATGGGTACCTGAGAAGATGCTATTTGTTTTCAAGTAAAAGTTTAGATCATAGAAATATTGTTTGGTTTTTCATGGGATGGTGGTATGAGGAATGGTAGTCTAGGACTTTGGTATTAATTGGGTCTAGATTTTGTTTCCTTTGGCAGTTTTGGTCTTGGATTATATTTAAGGAATTCTTGGAAAGTAGTTTTTTCACTATATTTTGTTGTTGAATGTATACTTTGTTGCATGTTGTTTTTTTAATATATTGTCCACTTATAGTTTCCATTGGATATATTCTATTCAGATGCTATTTTTTATTTTTTATTCACTCTGTTAAGTAGTTATAGTATCCACAAGATTTTATTTAGACCCAATATAATAGTCGGAAGAAACTGTTGTACTGGGAGGCCCACCAGAGATCATATGAAGACCCCGCTCGAAGCACTAGTAATAGTGGCTTCTAGTTTTGGGATGTTAGAAATTTGATCTAACAAAAATATATCATAGTATCTTATGAACCCTCTCTCCATTTCCGTGAATAAATTTTCTTTCTAAAAGACCAAACAAAGGACCTATAATGTGTCAAGAAATGTATAATATTCAAAGGAGTGATAATGTTCTTAGCATATCTCTCTTAATTTATTTTTTATTATAACCCATAAATCAATTATACAAATGCAAATATAAACAAAATTAGTATTATAATAATTTAAAAATACTTCTATAATAAATTTTTATAACTTCTGTACCATCCTTTAATTCCAATAATGAAAGGAAGTCTTCTACATGTGTATGTGAAGACTACCACTAATATGAATAACATGTTATATTTTACCATTATCGACTGACAATGATTAATTTAAATGTTTACTAAATGTATAAAAATTATATTACTGATAGTATTTATATATTATAATTAAAAAATTGGACATTCCTGAAATGTTGTAAACAATTAATTTTCATATTAAAATTAACCACATTAAATAAACATATCGAGACACTTTTCTTAATATGATTCCATTATAGTAACCCTTTTTAAGTGTAAATTTTTTTCTAATTGAAAAATAAAATACATAAAGATCAATAATTATGGATATTATGATTCTATTTCACAACACATTTAACAACAGTTAACACACCTTGGAAGTTTCATCGAAATCGATCAAAAAGCCTCAATTTAGCACCATAATTGAAATATATTTAATAAATAAATAATAAATAATAAAAAATTGTCCCATAATAATGAAATATTAATTAAAAAGTTTATTATGAAATTCATTAGTAAACTAATTTTGATTACTCTGGATGTTATGTGGAAATGCAAAATGAATCAATACCCAAAAAAGGTATATTCCACTCAAATTTGATTCATTATGATATATTTTGTATAAACAATTTGTTTCCTTTTTTATATATGTGTATATATTATAGATTTAATTTAATTAATTCTAATCAACCATTAAATATAAATAGTTTTCAAATCAATATCATTTTCGACCTTCCATTTATTTTCATTTTTAATTGTCACAATGATGTAAGAATTTTAAGGGAAACATATTTCTCATTCAATGAGTTCTGATTTCCCTTCCTGAACATATTTAATATAATTTGGAAAATATTAATATTTTATTTTATTATTTTTTATTTTTCCTTGTTTTCTCTGGATTTAATTTTCTACCATATAGATCCCTTTTTAAATTTTACATTATTCGTGAGTTATGATAATTGTAAGAGATTTGGTTGACTCAAAGTTTTTAGATTGGAGTTAAAATGATAATATTTTTTCATAATTATTTTAAATTTCATTAATTTTTCTATTACATTTTTCATAAGATATTTCATATTTTATATCTTGTAAAAATTAAGATTTTAAACCAAATATTATATCTCATTGAATTTTTAAGAAATTTTCATCATTTTCCAAAAAATAATACCACATTCACTAAAGACAATTTTCCCTTTCTTTTCTTGTTCATAATTCCCCAAAATGTTTTCTTTATTATTTTGAAAGAAACATATTTTTTTCACACATGTTGTATTACTATTCCCTATAATGACATTCAAATAGAAATTTTACAAACACTTTTTATGATTTGTGTTTCCAATAATTTTTTTTAAAATATTAAAATGGTTTTTGAGTCTTTAAAAATAAAATGTTTTATCGTCCACTATATAGTCTTTTAATAAATCCATTATTTCATCTAACTAATTTTTTATTTATGATTTTTTTTGAATTTAAATGTTTTAAAAATCACTTCTCATTTTTGAAACAGTTATGTCTTATCAAAGGATCCATTATTATAGATTTGTTTAAATTAAATTTATTTATAAAATTTTTTCTGCACCTTTTTAAAATAATTATGAATTCTGAGGGACCACTATTGAAATGTATTACTAAAAATAAATGATATGATAAATTTTCACTTCACCATTTTGAAAATGGATTTTCAAATTATCGATAATATATTTTTTTATTCCCCTTATATAATAATATTCCATTAACTCTTTATTGATTTCAACTATAATATTTCTTTTTATATATTGGAATTTTATCATTTGTAATTATTTTTCATTAATAACACTTTACATTTTCATTTACAATTTTATTTTTCCAAATGTATTTTTTGGAAGGAAAAGTTTACATTATTGAGGTCAATTTTTGTAATACACAATTTATAATTTATGAAACCCATTTTATCTACATGTTCATTATTACGAGATAAGTGTTATTTTAAGTGGAGCACATTTGTATGGATGACTAATCTGTGGGGTCCTATATTTACCTATAATTAATTGGTTATGGATTTATATATCATGAGTTAATTATTATAATCGAGTATTGATTATATCATCACAATTGGAATCAGTAAGTGAAGTTTGTATCACTATGATATTGAATTAAGGAAGTGATTATTACTCTAATATAATATTAGAGTCATGTAGTGATTGATATTCCATTATATTTATGGGGATTGGGTAGTGATTCATCATTATGGAAAAAACCTTTATTATATTCATCACATGTAGAAGCCATTGAAAATAAATATTTTCCATGAAAATCACATTGAGACATGATTAACTCAATGAAAATAAATTACTCCATTGAAAATCTCAACAAATGATCATATTTCATTCTAACAATGAATTATGATGGTATCATCACAACATATAAATTTTGGAGTGTTAGTAACATCAATAGTAGTTGACATTGATGAATATAAATATCGTTAATGATCATTATGAAAATTATAGAGAAATATAACCATTAAACCTTGAGTAACATCATGTTATGTCATCATAGATGGTAAATTATTTTGAAAGATATCATAGAATCATTCTTGAGGAAAATACACTTTTTATTTTGTAAAATTTTATTTAAAATATAAAATTATATAAAAAATTAAATGAAAAATTTTATTTGAAAATATCCTTTGAATAATAGAATTTAATCATTAAAAAATTGATCGTTCATGATGGTGTAAGGTCCATTTCATGCTGAATAAGTCAAAAATAAATATTACCTTCTCAATTCTGTAATAAATCTAAAAAATAAAATTTTTCAGAATAAATGTAAGAAAAATTTTAAATAATTTTTAAAAAATATATTTATAGTTAAAAATCATGTTAAAATAGTTTAAAAAATCATTTTTAGAAAACCTAGACTCTGACAAAAAAATTATTTTCTATCGAAGAGGTTAACGAAGTCAGTTTTTTATGAAAAATATTTTATCAGTTATTTTAATTATAAAATATGACAAATTTGTAATAATAAATGAAGATATAATATCTAGGAATAGGAAAAGTAATTATATGTGGTTTATGAAAATTATATAATATTACTTCAACCAAAATAACCTTCAACATAAACAACACAAAAAGAAAGGAGATTTTATCTGAAAACCTTTTCCACTTTAGTAGCAATTTAATTGTAAGCCCTATAAAAGAATATAATTGAGTGATAATTTAAAAATCAACACAAAAAATGTTTCATAATATAACCACCAAATGGGTAGTATATACACATAAAAATTAATATAAGTTCATATCATAAATGTAGTTCTCCCTGAAATATTATTTGATTTGAATAATCCATTAAAATACCATACCATTGAATTCGATAATTATTCAATGAATAGATTATGTGTATGAAATTTAAATAAACATATAACAAGTGTAAATACCACATATGATAGTAAAAACACATTACACATATTCATACGATGATAATGACTATTAATATATAATATAAAGAAATGAGACTAAATTGAGTTATGAAATTATTTTCAATGTTGTAACATTCAAGTAAAATCAAATTTGTTGATATAATTAAAATTGAATCATAAAACACCGTGATATGTCATGTATTAATGATATTACATGTATAATTGGTGGTATACACACCACATAATTTAAATAAGTGATGAATATTCTATATGTCTCATAAAAATAAAAGTGACCAGAGACACCCCTTACATTATGTCCAAACATTACATGTGTGTCCTTAAAACCTATATAATAATATTATATATATAATTTTATATATTGATATCATTTTCTTATATTAATATGTTATAATTAAATAAATTTATTTATTTATTATATGTTTAAGTAATTATTCTTTTAATTCGACATGTGGTGTTTTGAGGACATTTAGTTCATTATTTTAAAATGGCTTTGGTGTGCTATCCGTGGTCAAGTATGTCATTATCTCATCAACTAAATACTAATAGTCATTAAATAATTATCAAATTTACATATATGTTATAATTTGTTTCTAAAAAAATGAATTATGTATACAAAAAATGAACATCTTTATGATCATTGATATGGTAGGTTGGTCTTACACATGAGTAACATTTCCATTTTTCAATGATAATTAGGAAAGAAGGTAAATAATATATTATCTTTATAGAATGATAATAAAATAACTAATTTATTTTTTATTTAGATATATTTATATAAATCTTCCACTTGATTTAATGATGTAAAAAAGAGTCACATCACTTCATGGAGGCAACTGGCCTCAATTACTCACAAACGATGTTATCATTTTTCAGTGTATGTAATGAAATGATATATTATATTTTAAAAATGATACAACTTTATTTAATATTATTATATTTTCATTTATATCACATATATTCATTATATTTAACCTAATTTCTTTCCTTGTATAGTTATTAATAAAAGCAAATCACATCATTTCACAAGGCAGTAGTCCATCGTACACATGAGCATTGGTATCATATGCACCACAAAATTAAAAGAAAGAAGTTATATGTGAAATCATAACTAAAAAATTATAATTGTGAAAATAATATTATATATATATATATATATAATTTAAACCAATCATTATAAGAAGCAAGGAGATGTGATTGTGGAAAACTAATGTTATCAGTTTGTAAGGTGGAAGTCCCTCATTCCCAGAAATGATGATTTTGAATCTAATTTAATTGAAGAGGAGAGGTTATTCCATTAAAATAATCAAAGACCTGTATATTTCATATAGTTGTTTTATTATATTATAATATTTAAATAATATTTTAAGGATATGTAAAATGAAATAAAATAGAAATGGTCGGTCAAAAAAGATACATCATCTTCAAACAACTTCTCTAGGTTATCACCATAAGCCTCCATAGGATATATTTATTATCATAAAAATGGATATAGGTCCTAGGTATGGAATTTAGGTAGTCATTTGGGTAGTTATTTTCTAAAAATCCATGTTAATGTTATGAAAAGTATAGGAGAGTGGGTGAACATTAATCGGTGATGTGAGTGACACATTAGTAATGTTTCAAAATAAATACGTGTACCCGTGTTTTTTTCATAACAAATGCATCCAAAATGGACCATTATCTATCCTTAAATATTATAATGTCTTGATATTTTCATAAATAATATTTTATAAATGTTTTTATGTCTTCTAAACTCTTATCTCTTTATTTTAACCCCCCATAACATTGTTTGCACCTTAACTATGATAATTAATTTTTACTAATTTCAATATTCATTATGGAAGTAAATATGATCTCAATTTTTATATAATATAAATTAAAATTATTCAAAATATTTAATATATTTTTAAATATTTAATTCATATAAGTATAAAAATTTTATTTAATATTAAACCGGCATATGCGATGAAAAATTTGGTTTTAGGTGAGTATTTTTTAAGCAAACGCCTATTGTATATGAACTCCACGACTCATAATAATTCATGAATTAATAGTAATTAATATTTATTGATATATAATGTATAAATATAATTTATATAATTCTAATTCTTGGTTTTTTAATTAATTAATATTGATAAACATTAAACAAATTAAAATAGTTTTCTGAAAAATCATATTTTTAACTCAAATTTAAAATTATTCTAAAATAATATATATATATATATATATATGTGTGTGTGTGATTGAAATGTAATTAATATAATGACATAAAACATAATAACAACTATTTTACTCCAAATCAAATTAAGAACCTAATTAGAATTTTGAATTAGTTAATTTATTAGAATGAAATGAACGTTTTACAAAAAAAAATCAATATTTTGATTATTCACTAAAAATCATTTTTTTCTAAAAAAAAACCAAAATATCAGCATAGGTTTTTTTATATTATGATTTAGAAAATATATTTCATTTTATAAAATAAATTTTATAAATGTTCCAAGTGTTCATTATGATATTTTTTCACAAAAATTAATGAAAATAAATTTTTAGAAAAATATACATTTGAAGTATAAAATAACCATATTAAAATTTTATTTGTTATTTAATAAGAATATACCATAATTTTATTTTGATTATTAAATAAATATATATATATATATATATATATCTTGATGAATTAAATACTATTCTTACCCACTAATTTAATGACAATTTTGTAATGATAAACTTTAACATAATTGTAGTTAATATTTTTTTTAAGCTAAATGTTTTTTTGTGTTGTTTTGTATCAATAATAACTTTCAATTTAAATTTTGGGGTGTTACCTAAATATTGTATCATTTTTCATCACTCTAATTACATATAAAATGTTTACTCTTTTGGGATGACATATCTTTCTATCATGGATTATAGAAAACTAATATGATCTAGAATTATTTTTACTAAAGAAACTTATAAGTGTGTTTTGTGTGTCTCAATAATCATGACCTATTTTCATGTGTTATAAAATAACATTATTATATAGATATTCCACAGAGACACTAAACCATTACATTTCCAATATTATGTGATTATTGTGAGATGTAATTAATAAATTATTTGAATCTATATATTTTTAACATGTATTATCCCATATTTTATTGATGAAAGAGTTTAATGAATGTATTTGTACCACGTGACCCATGACCAGGGGTTTGGGGATCCTTAGTTGGATTCATATAGAATTTTTTAAATAATGTTTCTTATCACCCAAAATAATAGGGTTTGTTTGGTGTAAAATAGTTGGTATTAGAGTATATTTTAGTTATTTTCATGGATATGTGAAAATATTTTTGGTATTAGGATAATAGAGCATTAATAAAAACATTAAGGATAATTCTATTTATATTATAAATTCAAGAAGTTTTGGTAATGTATTGAGAATTTTGTTCTCCTAGAAAATAAATCCATATCTATATAAAAGAAATTTTTGTGTTCATGTGGTATGGATTCAAAAATGAGTACTCATCCTGGAAAGGACTTGTATGGTATTAACATAGTCTTCATTTGGTGCATGATGAGTGGACCTATGATTACACACATAGAAGGAAACTCTCATGGGATATGCTTTGGTTAACAACATTTTATTTATGAAACATTATAAATGTTTTGATAACATAATTATGTTATGTTATATAATTAAATTATATATATAAATTGAATAACCATGATTTAAATCTAGATAATTATAAGTTAGGGTATATATATCAATTATTATTTAGTAATATTAATTTAATTTTTTTTATTTTTACAAGGTTATATAACTAATTATTCATATATTTAATATTTTTGATCATGTATTGTACGGATCAAGTTGAAAACAAGTTAATTATGTATAAAATATAAAATTATCTAATGGTCCAAATGTGAAACCGTATAGGAATGATACTAGTATTGAAAATCATATGGTCATGCTCACCCAACTGTCTCGAGTTATGATAAAAAACATTAGAATATCCATAACCCCAAACACACCAAATATGATAATGATGGATTCTCATTAATTTATAGTTCAGAAACATGAGGAAGTAAATTATATTCAATTTCCATTGTAACAAATATGTGGAAATAAACTCCCAAGGTAATGAATTAATGGAAGAAAAAAAATTCAAGTGTGAAGTAATTTTCCATTGATTTCATGATTATATAATGGATATAAATAATTAATCCAATACAGTCACGTCCGGAACCTATTCAATCCATCTACAGTAATCAAAATGTTTAAATAGAAGTCCATAAGTGTGCCTCCCTATATGCCTAAGGCTATTGACTAGCACTGAGGGACGAAACATGGTATGGTGGGGAGACTAGAACATATGGATTAATAAAAAAATATAGAGGAAGAATAAGGAAATTAAAACTAGTGGGAAGTTAATAATAAATACAATGTAATAATAAAGTGTGAAAATCCCAATAAACCATCCATGTTTTTATACTGTTCCATAAATACAAGAAATCAATATACGAAAGATAGTACATATAGTTGAAATATACTAATAGAAGAGTAAATAAATTAAATTTACCATATAAAGTATTATACAAGTGTATATTCTCGTTCCCCGAACCCCATATCATCTCTAGTCAATAATGAAGGAATAAAATAAGAAAAATCCATGATCTTGACCTAGGACTATGTGATCATTCCTAGCAATGAACGATATCCCGAACATGTTTTGAGTAAAACTATGTTGGACACCACAAAAAGTTTCTAATGAAAATAGTATCTTGGAATATAAATTTTAAAACTATAGGTGTATAGTTAATTTAAAAAAGCATCGTAAATGTAAACCTTTTCAAGCTCACATTCCATTACGGACAACTATTCTACTATACATTAATTAGATAAATCTAGAGTGTCTCTATATTCCAAAAAAATAATGTAAGATTAGGAAAAATGTCTATAAGCCCATATGTATATGAAAATAACTATCCATGTGGGATCCATGGAGAAACCAAGACATCCAAATGTAATAATAAACATATGGTTCTATATTTATATAAAGGAATCAATTTACAAATCAAAAACCAAAGGAATGGTGCCTCATGTTTAAAAATTTCATGTAAATAAATAGGAACCCCATGCCCAGTAAAATGAATTAAATAACAAGGAAATAAAAGTATAATAATGAAAATAAATGATAAGGACTACTCATTATTTTTTGTAATTATGTTTTTATGAGAAATCTGTTTTAATTTTTTCTAAAATCAATTCTATTTAACAATTTTAAGATACTATGTGCTCGAGACTAGAAAAACTCAAGTTATCGGAGTGATTTTATAGTGAAAGAGGAAAATATGTGTGGTTAATACCAGTATATTAATGTGTTTCAATTCCTATTAACATAAATTTCAGAAAATTTCATAAATTCAACATAATTTCTCATCACAAGATAAATGAATTTTTACTCTGAAAATTTGTGCCCAATCAATCATCTATTTTTGCAATTTATTTCATGAATTTTTTTGATTATTATGTTATGATAAAATTTATCACATTGGATAGAAAATTTTATCTTTTAGGATCAATGGATGAATCCCAAGGATAGATGTACATTTTTCATTATGAATGGAGAATTTATATTGTCAAATCATAATGGGACTAAGGGACATTAAACAATAGTGGGGCCCATTGAAGCTCAAATTTTACCTTTATAAATAGAAAATCATGGTATAAATTTAAGTAATATATGGATGGAGCTAATTATGAATTTTTCAATGTGATAAATGGAACCATTGTTTACATTTAAATGGTGGGAAAAATCTGTACTCCCATAATGTCTACTCAATATTTGGAATATAACATCCAAAAGGAATTTAATTGGCATAAAATATGGAAAAATATTATAGTATACATGGATTGTTATATTTACTTTCTCCAACACCATCTTATTTATACATATTTAGTTATAATTTCACATGTCAACCAGGGCGTGAATCTGGATGATTGTCATGGTGAACTTGGAAACAACCAATTCCCTTGATTTTAACATCAAACTATTGACTCACTAAATTAATGGGGATTGAATTTATTGTTTGGTGGTGTCTCTAATTTTCATAATATACATATATAAGTATTTGTAGGGGAAGATAATTATCATCCATATTTTTTTATTCTATCATGTTTCTGTACTTTGAATTTTTATATTTCGCTTTAATTTTGTAATCACATCGTCTATTTTTCTCAGGTAAATTTTTCGCTCAAAATAATTTATTAATAAAAATAAATATTAATATTATGTTATTTTATTATTTTCAATGTATCATTGATACCATTGAATCCTGGTGTGAAATTTTTCACAATAGTGGTTTTTAATTTTATCAAACAATTGTCTAGTGATCATAACTCTGTTTTTATTCTTCTTCATCAATTCCACCCTCACGAGTATACTACGCACATCCATTGATAGAATAGAATTAGTGGAGGTATAAAAATCTAATGGTTTTATAAAAGGGTTTATCAATGGTATGGATTGGATGTTATATATCAGTTTAATAATTCTTAATCAATTCTATTTTATAGATTTTTATTCATTGATGTACCTTCTCCATAGAACTCTCCAATTTTACCGATACAAAAATCTGGTGCTAAAAAGATAATATACCTTTGAGTGATCATAAATATGATCCTCTAAGTGAATAGTTTATTATCTTTATTACTTCTACGAATCAAAATTAATGGAGTGATTGGGGAATTTTATATTTTATTGAAGGAAATGCTTGAATTTAAGATATTGAAATAATTAAAAAATCATCAATCTAATCTACCTCATGTGATAACGAAGGATCAACTAAATTTTTTTAAATTGAATTCATTTATTAATTTTAAAATACCATTTAATAATATAATCAATTCAAACCCATGTTGTAAAATTTATGTCCAAATAACCTCCATAGAAAATGTGTTTTTAAAGGTTACTTATTCGATCCCAATTGATTCAATAACACAAGAAACACTATGTTAGGTGTGGGGGTGAAAATCTACGATTTAAAAATAATAGTGAACTTTATGATAGAAATATGATTAATTATCCTTGAATGAATTAATATAAATTTTTAAATAGAAAAATAGGTTTTCAAATATTTTTAATTACCTTGATTATGATTTGAATTCCTGTTTATGTTCCTGAGCATTGTTTTTCAAATCCCAAATTTTCATGCCCCCAATATAGAATAAAACTACCCCGAATTTCAAATGTTAAGAGAAGATAGAGATTTGAAATGGGAAAAATAGTGCTGAAAGTGTTTTGAAATGAAATAATAGAAAAAAATCACCTCGTATGAAGTTAATGTCCCATTCATATAAAAGTTATTATGTTTTATATACAGCACATGTTGAATTCTTAGAGATGTATAAAGGTTATGTTTGATATTTTATAATGAAAAGGTTTTATTTTGAAATTATAAAATGATGAAACACCTAAACCTAACACATAAGAGACATTAAATCTCATTGGAAACTCCTAAGGGGTTCCGTTAATAAATAATAGGCCAAACACAATAAATAAATAAATATATAAATAAATGTAGAAGACGAGTTATATCCTGGAAAGTAATTAATTTAATTCTATTAGATCGACATGGACCCCGATATTAACCAATACCAAATTTCGACATCTCACAGATTATATTCACCATAACTTCAATTAGATCATGATTGAGTCTCTATTGGGGTTTCTAACTATGTTTTGAATTTGATTCGATAAAAATCATATTGGAACAAATAAATGGGATAATCCCATGAATAAAAAATGGACCATATGACCCTTTTTTAATGTTTCTTAATGAATCAATGATAATTATTTTATCATTTTATTTGATAGAGTATACAATGAAAATTTTAAATTTTTTTATCCCCTATGAATGAATAATTTGGAGGCGGGGTATGGAAAATTAATTCAACCTCATGTTGGAAAATAGTTTCTTACAAAAGATGAGATTTTCAATTTTACTGAGATTCCTTTTTCAAATTGTTTAGTTGATCTTCTTCCTTTTGATCAGATGATTCATCAAAAAAATTACCCATGAATTTGTGAAATGGGTATGAAATTGATGATTACAATTAATATTAGCCTCAATTTGTGGATAATAATACCCCCCAATGGATGTGTTTATAGTCTCGATAAACAATTGTCCAAAAAATAAATATGAAATTGAATAACATTTTTAAAAATCATTTTTTTAATAATTTCTCATAAAAAATTTTAACTAATCATGAAACCTTTCAAAATTATTTCACCCAAGATAAGTCCACGAGAATATCCCAATACCAATCCCATTAATTTGTTATTATTAATCATCACATTTCATCTAATTTCAATGAATCATGATTATATGTTGTTCATCACAAAGGACATGGGTCCCATTTTCTTGTTCAAGGGAAGAAAATGAATTCATTAGGTGGGAATCATAATAATCATTAATATGAGTATCATATTTTTTTCATCATTTTCTACATTTTTTATTTTTTTAACCACAATTGATATGAAACATACACTATTGGAAATACAAATTTGGAGTCATGATCCCTACCTTTCATAAACCACACATATTTTCAATTCCATTCCCTTTAGTATAGATATAAATACTAACTCTCAGTATGAAAACTATGGAGTCATGGTGGCTAAGGGTCGAACACCACACATTTAGACAAAACATTGCTCTATGTGTTAATTTTATTTCATTTTTTATTACTAAAATTAGAATAAAATTTTCCCCAAACCCTATGCTATTTATAAAGGGACAAAATAATTCAAATTGAAACACATGATCTAATGGATATGAATTGTGGAATTTTGTTTTTGGGGAATGAAAATATTATCTTTTAAAAATCAAATCGGAAAATCACACATTCTAAAAACAATTCTCATGAACATTAAACAAAATTAAAATCATAATCAAGGCATTAAAAATAATATGAAAAATAAATTTTCCTGTTAAATAATGTACATTAATGCATTCAAGGATAATTAATTTATTTTTTTTGAAATCCCCTATTTTTACTCCCCACAACAAAGAATCAAACTACCCCCAATTTTGAAAGATTGGAGGAGAGAGGGAATATAATTGGGATAAAATAAATAGAAAAGTTATTTTAAAAGAAATCATGGAAAAAATCAACAAGTTTGAAGTTGATGTCCAATCAGAATGATATTAAATACCTTGGATTTACATCACTTTTAGACACCTATGAAATGTTTTTTGAATGGTCTAGGACTTTTAGATTGAATGGGTATTATTTTTGAAATACCAAAATGCATCAACACCTAAATCTCATAAACAATAGAAATTATGACACATTTGAATCCCCAAGGGGTTACCTTGAGAAAAAAAACACAAAAACACCCAAAATAATTAAAATAATAAAAAATGATGATGTCGGGATTCGTCTAAAAAAGAGATGAATTTAATGTTATAGCTCGACATTGACCCCCAACATAACTGATAAAAAATTTCTTCTTTTGAAGTATTATATTCATCACTACATAAATTATATCATAACTAATAATCCAATTGGGTTTGTGTTAGGGTTTTAAAATTAATACGTTACAATTCATATTGTTCCCTGTTAATGGGATAATCCTAGGAAATAAAAAATGATCCATTTTATTCCTTTTTTAATTTATCTTATCAAATTATGGATAATTTTACCATCGTTATCATTGGGAGAGTATGTAAAGACCTAGAAATTTCAAGTAATTTTTTTAAAATTTCTTTGGGATTTTACGATTGCACAGTTCTTGACGGCACCTGATTCTAAGGCATGGTGTCCCCGGAATCAATTTCTGAGGTTTAGCTCGGGTATGTTCAGTGAATGAATGATCGGGTTTTTCAAACTTTTGAACCGGTACTCGAATTCGAAATCCAAGGGGACAGAAAAATCCAGAGTGCTAGTTTTTTCTTAGGAACACTTTTTCTCGAGTTGGGTTTTCTCGGGTGAGGTTATTAAATAAACTGGTTAACTGAGGAGTGAAATAAAAATTTGTGCTAAAAGTTTTTTATTTCTATTTTTTGTAGTTATAACCTTTGCATGGAAGATGAGGTGGGACCAACTACATCCTAACACCACTTTGTAGTATAATAGTGAGGTGGGGCCCACACGAGCCCCACCCCTTAAAATCCCTTAAAACCTCTTTCGTGCATTTAATTGTGTAACACACCCTTACCCACTTTTAAATGACATGTCAACTCTCGCAATTAATTGGACTGTTAAATGCTCTTCAATTAATATAATTAATTGAATGGCATCTTTTGAATTTCAAATTAACGTTGGCATGTGTGTGTGAATAATATAATACAATGTCTTATTTTATTGTTGGTTGATTCGTTATGTGGATAAAAGGAAAGAGCTCTCACCGTCTTGAAGAACATCGTCTTCTTCGCAAAGAACGCCGAGTCTACGATGAATAACTCTGTCACCGTAACGGGAGATCGTTGTGCCACCTCCTATCCTCTCCACAGCCGGTGAGAGATGCCTTTTCTGGAGAACTACGACATGTCGCATCCTTCATCGAGCGAACACTGATGACGCTTACGAAGCCTCGATCCACGACACCGTCTTCCGCGACGTCGTCTTCTGCGATGTCCTTTTCCCGCAACGATCCACGTTCGACGACTTCATCGAGGTAGGGGTTTGAATTTTTTGTTTGTGAATATTCTTTGCGTTCTTCATTAAATATTTGGGTTTCCTATTATCAATTTAACCGGAGGTGGTCGGACAGCCCGAACACGGCCGATCCTCCTCCCCCTTTGTTGTTGTATTCGTTGCTGTTCGAACGAAGGCGGTGCGATGCAACGACACCGCGTGGAAACAAGAAAAAACACAGCGAAGAAGCGCGGCACTGTCGCACTACGCCGTTGAGGCCGAAATAATCCCTTGCTGGAGCACAACCGCGGCAGAGGGGTGTGTCACCGTCGCGCCGTTCCAGAGGACGATGAAGAGGCTACGGCCGGAGAGGGGCTGTGGAAGAGGGGTGCGGCGCCGGCGCGCCCCGCCATTCGGACAAGGGCCGCGGACTAAGGCTATGGTGGTTCAGGGAAGGGCGGTCGGAATCACCAACAGACGGCACTTCGGAGGGGAGGGACCGCGGGGTCCCGCGGCGGTGGCACCGACCGGCCAACCGGGTCGGACGTTTCGGAAGAACCGGGGGTCGTAACCTCTGGTTGCCAAAGGATCGGGGCTCCGCAAGGGGGGTCGCCGTTAAAAACAAGTGTGGCAACACGCTCCCCCTTTTTGGGTCCACTCGGCCTGCGCTGAGCCGCCCCGCTTGGCAAGAGCTGAGCCGCCCGCGCGAGGCCGCGACCGCTGGGACGGGCTGTGCCTGCTGGGCTGGGCCGTGCCCTAATGAGCCGGACCCGGAACCCATTCGAGTCGACCTGGTTCAGGCCATCCAAGGGGGTCTCGGGCCGGGTCGGTACGGGCCCAAAACCCCCTAAAAACGGATAGGTCTGTTCAAATACCCATAACATGGGCTACACACCTTCGATCGATGTACCTTTATTTGCGATGAGATCCTTGGATCAAGACGGTCGTTTCAATATATTACACTCAAGGTTTTAGAAAACTTTGGGTATGGACGGGTTGGTTCGAACACAAAACCCACCGGGCCCTCGGAGCGGAAAGACCTATAACTTGAGTTCCAGAGGTCCTATTGACGTGCCGTCAACTTTTTTGGATTACTCTTAGTGAGACGGGACATTTGGATTATTATACTCGAGCATTGGACACATTTGGAGTATAGTCAGGTTGGTTTTGTCTTAAAAACCAATAGGGCCCCTGGGAGGAGAAAGCCAATAACTCTCAGATCGGGCGTCCGATTGATGCACTGTCTGTCGTGATGAGTTACTATCGACGAGACGGAACGTTCATATACATAAACTCTGGAATACGCGTCATTTGATGTATCGAACCCTTGTCTCATGGAGCGGACCCTCCCGGAAACGAGTATGTTGTGTGCGGGAACCCTAGTGCTGGCTGCAACTACAACGACAACCGTACTAGAATCCTCCATGGGTTCGACGGTGAAGAAATTCATACTAGAATCCTTTGTGGGTTCGATGACAGTGACAACCGTACTATAATCCTCCATTGGTTCGACAGTGAAGACTTTCGTACTAGAATACTTCTTTCGTTCAACCACGAGGATAACCGTACTAGAATCCTATGTGGGTTCGACGGTTAAGACTTTCGTACAGGAATTCTCTGTGTGTTCGATGATGATGACAACCATATTGGAATCCTTCGTGGGTTCGATGGTGAAGATGTTTGTACTGCAATCCACCGTGGGATCGATGATGATGAAAACTGTATTGGAATCTTCCATGGGTTTGGCGGTGACGACTACTGTACTTGTATCCTACGTGGGTCTGACAGTATTGACCTCTCTTGTAGTATCCTCCATGGGTCCGACAGAGTAGCTGGACTAGTATCCGACGTGGGTCTGACAGCTTAGCTGGTCTAGTATCCTTCGTGGGTCCCAGCTAGATGAATCAGTAACTACATCTGATCATCTCCTTTTTCTTTGAAAATGTTGTATACTTGTGTGAGCCAACTCTTGATTTTCAATCTTTATCATTGATTGATTAACAATCCTCTGTGGATTGGGTTGTACATTCCTATGTGGACTGGGTTTTACGTTCCTGTGTGGACTGGGTTGTAATTTCCTGTGTGGACTGGGTTGTACATTCCTTTGTGGACTTTGTTGTACTTTCCTGTGTGGACTGAGTTGTACTTTCTTGTGTGGACCGAGTTGTACTTGAGCTCGTGAGTTGTAGCTGAACTGTATTTGATGACTTAGGTATATGTATGTGCATATATCTATGTAGAGTTGGATGATACTTATTGATTGTATATTTTCATTGTATTTTATCCTATGTGGATTTAGGGAGACCTTCGAGGGTCTCGGGTTCCCTACTGAGTACCGTATACTCACCCTTACATGGGCTTTGCCAGCTCTATATTGTGTAGGTTGCAGAAGATGGACATGACTGATCGTGGTTGAGGCTTGTAGAGAAGCATGGTACCTGGAGGAGAATCTTGCATCGAGTCAGTTCTTGGAGGTGGATTTCACGAAGAGTTGGCACCTAGAGGAGACAGACGGATGTGGAGTGCTGAGGAGGAGATCTGTACTTACCCTTCAGGTAGGAATCCAGAGGACGATCTAGGAGAGGATTCTCACCTTTCAGGTGTTGTCCTTTGAGTTGTACTTTACTTTTAGTTGTATCTATACCTTTATTTTGTGCTTTTATTTCTAGCCCCTTGTACTTTCAGCATGTTTTATTTACAGTATACTTAGTGTTTACTCATGTTTTCTCACTCTGCGGTGTTTGTTTACTTTATAAAGGAAATGCCTTCCCTTTTATCAGGATTTACGCCTTTAGTTCTAGTCGCCAGCCCCTAGCCTTTGGAAGGCGGGCTTGGGGTAGTCACGGAACGGGCCCCGAGGATGGGTCATGACAAATTGGTATCAAAGAAGTTTGGTTCTACTGTAGAACTCATGACTCTGATCTTTCTGCTATGTGAGTCAATAGTTCTAATGGTATTGAGTGTGGTTATCAGTCCAGGGACTCCAGTGTTGGTGCGGCGGCCGACGTATCCATACACCAGGACCCGGACTTCTGATTTCTGACTTAGTGCACAAAAAACTGATTTCATGTGTATTTCAAAGGTTTTATTTGTGATTACACTGTGTCAGCTTACCAGGTATACTATTTTGACCATGGGACACCTGTTTCTTTTCAGGATGTCCCGACGACGACAGCTAGGTAGGGTTCCGAGCTTTGTACGAGATGACAACCCACTGAGTGACAAGGCCTCGGTGCAGGGCCCTTTTACAGTGGACGCACCCGCAGTAATTCTACCCGTTCAGCCACCGATGCCACCAGCCTAAGCCACTGAGAGTGAACGTTGCCTTAGTGCACTGCATGGGTTTCAGCGTCAGAGACCACCCAGGTTCCATGGGGAGACGGACCCTCAGGAAGCTGAGGATTGGATGGAGGCTATTGTTTGAGTTTTTAGGTGAGTGGGGAAACCAGCTGACCTCATGGTGATCCTTGTAGCGAGTCTCCTACACGCGGCAGTAGGTAGATGGTGGAGCCAGATGCTCCATGTGCACGATGATGAATCACTCCATTAGACAGACTTTGAGAGCCTCTTACACTCAGAGTTCATCCCAGCCACCCTCCGTTCGGTGCGCATTCAGAAGCTACTACAGCTGTGGATGGGCACTATGACCGTGGCCCAGTACTCGGTGAGGTTTACTGATATCTCGTGCTACTCCAAAGATATGGTACAATACTCGTTCTTCCGGGCTCGGACCTTCTAGCAGGGACTGAGACATGAGATTATGGATTCGATGATCACCCTCAACATTCTGACACAGGTAGGGGTGTTGGAGAGATCCCTTCTAGTGGAGAGTTTTCTCACCGAGCTGTCACTAGTGGCGGGACCCTTTGCAGGATGACTCGAAGCGAAGTCTTCTGCAGTTTCTAGTAGACATATGAGGCAGAGGTCTAAATGGACCAGACCATTAGATGCAGATTCAGTTGTGTAGGTCACGCGAAGGAGAGCCAGATACACGAGGAGCATGAAGTGCTACGCATGCAGTGGGTAGGGTCTCGTGGATCGAGACTTCCGACTCGTCCTGCTGATGAGCAGCAGGAAGTAGAGGGACTACACAGGTAGAGGTTCGACCATAGAGGTCCGTAGGGAGAAGGTGGACGAGGCAGAGGAGCTGGCTGAGTAGTGGGTGGTGGGAAATTCTTTTAGGCCCCACCACCACCACCACCACCAGGAAGACCATCCTGTCCATAGGGAACTGGTGGACAGGGGAGATCATAGCTACAGGCAGCTGAGGCTTACGACCGTGAAGCATCTGGAGAAGATGGACAAGAGTGGGACTAGTTCTAGACATGTGGACTTTTGATCATGTTTCTTCTAGCTTTGTTGATGTTATGTGTCTTTGTACCTTAAGCTGCTGTAATAAAAGACACTTGTTCTTGTGACGTTTTTTCCCTGTCCCTTTTATGTAGTTGATACTAAGTGGTTCCAGTTTAATACTGATGACTTGACCCTCACATTTGAGATACCTACTGGAGGAGACCCAGTGACCACACACTGATGCCTACAGTGTGGCTCAACCCTTGGAGGTGGGAGTAACGATTGGATCTCTTGTTAGTAGAATCAAGGCCTTAATACGTCATCCTTGGTATGGAATAGTATCATCCATGGCGGGATTGACTTTATTAGGCAAGGAACGTGGTTCATCCAGGGGATGAGACTGGATTTCTCTTATCGACAAAGAAGAAATCTTAGTAGCTCTTGTAGGAACAAAGAAGGTTCAGGTCATCCAGCAGTGGATGAGGACAGCTCCGAGCCGACAAAAGACTTATGCTGACAGGAGGTCGAGACCACTAGTGTTCGAGGATGGCGACCACGTTTTCTTACGGGTCTCACCTCGACGTGGATTACGGAGTTTTGGCTGAGGTGGAAGGTTATCTCCTTGCTTCATCGGACCCTTATATGTCCTCAACAGGGTAGGTATGGTGGTTTAACACTTGACCCATCCACCTCAGTTACACCAGGTGCACGATGACTTCCATGTATCTTAATTGAGGAGACAAGTGCTTGTACTTATGCATATCATCGACCATGGGGAGCTGGACTTTGGAGATGGGGTGAATTTTGCGGAGCTCCCGATGGAGATCAAGGATCGACAGGAGTGGGTCCTATGTGGACGGTCGATTCCTCTAGTGCGAATTAGGTGGCAGCACGGGAACCTCCAAGAGAGCACATGGAAACATGAGGCTCAGTTGCGTGCTCAGTACCACTTTTGTTTCCCTAGTTTGTGATATAGATTTATGGGGACGAAAATCACTGAGGTGGGAGTAATTTAAATACTCGAAAATTTCATGGAATATTTTTTAATTTCAGTGGGATATTACAAGTGCGCAGTTTCTAACGGTTCCTGATTCCGAGGCCCGGTGTGCCCGGAATCAATTTCTGAAGTTTAGCTTGGGTACGTTCAGTGAACGAATGAGTGGGTTTTTCTAACGTTTAAACCGGTACTCGGAATCGAAATCCAAGGGCACCGATAAATCCACATCGCCTATTTTTTCTTAAGAACAACATTATTGGAGTTGTGTTTTCTCGGGTGAGGTTATTAAATAAATGGGTTAACTAAGGAGTGAAATAAAAATTTGTGCTACAAATTTTTTATTTCTATTTTAAGCAGTTATAACTTATGCATGGATGTTTAGGTGCGACCCACTACATCCTAACATCAAATGGTAGGATAATTGTGAAGTGGGGCCCAAACGAGCCCCAACCCTTCAAATCCCTTAAAACCTCCCTTGTGAATTTAATTGTGTAACACACACACACCCCCTTTTAAATGACATGTTGACTCTCGCAATTAATTGGGCTATTAACAGCTCTTCAATTAATTTAATTAATTTAATGGGAACTTTTGAATTTCAAATTAATTATGGCATGTGTATGTATGAATAAAGTAAGACAATGTCTTTTTTTATTGTTGGTTGATTCGTTGTGTGGAAAAAAGGAGATAACTCTCACGGTCTTGAAGAACTTTATCTTCTTCACGCAGAACTCCAAGTCTACGACAATGAACTCCGTCACTGCAAGGCGAGATCGTCGTGCTGCCTCCTCTCCTCTTCACAGCCAGTGAAAGATACCTTTTCCATAGAACGACGATGTGTCACATCCTTCATTGGGTGAACACCAAAGACGCTTATAGATCCTCGATCCGCGACGTCGTCTTCCGCGACGCTGTCTTCCGTGAGGACATTTTCCCGCAATGATCCTCATTCGACGACTTCATCGAGGTAGGGGTTTGAATTTTTTGTTCATTAATATTCTTTGCGTTCATCATTAAATATTTGGGACACCTGTTATCAATTTAATGGGAGGAGGGCGGACCACCCGAACACAGCCGATCCTCCTCCCCCTTTGTTTTTGTATTCGTTGCCGTTCGAAACAAGGCACCGTGGTTCCACGACACCACGTGGAAACAAGGAAGAACACGAAGAAGAAGTGCGGCGATGTCACACCACGCCGTTGAGGCCGAAAGAAGCCATGGACGTAGTAGGGCCGCGGTAGAGGTGCACGACGCCATCCCGCCATGCCGGTAGGACAAGGGCCAAGGCCTAAGGTCGTGGCAGTGCAGGGAAGGGAGGCCGGAATCACCGACTGCCGGTGCTTCAGTGGGACAGGACTGCGAGGTCCCGCGGCGACGGCACCGGCCGGCCAACTGGGCCGGCCGTTTCAGAAGAACCGGGGGTCATAACCCCTGGCTAGCAAAGGAGTGGACACCCACAAGGGGGGCCGCCATTACAAACAAGAGGGCAGCACCCCCCCCCCCTTTGCGCGTCGGCTCGGCCAGCGCCGAGCCTCCCAGGCTGGGCCACTCGCGCCGGGTCGGGCCGCCCACGCCGAGTCGGGCCTTTCGCACCTGGCCGGGCCCCTCACGCCATGCTGGGCCTTCCGGTTGGGCCGGGACGCACCCCAATGGGCCGGACCCAGACCCGGGCCCACCTAGGGGGTCTCGGGCCGGGTCGGTCCGGGCGCAAAACCCCCTAAAAACAGACAGGTTCGATCAAACGCCCATAACATTGGCTATGGACCTTCGATCGATGCACTTTCAGTTGAGATGAAAACCTTGGATCGAGGTGGTCATTTTGATTTATTAAACTAATGGTTCTGGAAAACTTTTCATACATCCAGGTTGGTTCGAACACTAAACCAACCGGGCCCTCGGAGCGGAAACGCATATAACTTGAACTCCGAACGTCCGATTGACGTGTCGTCGAATTTTTTGGATTCCTCTTAGTAAGACAGACATTTTTTATTATTGCGCTCGAGGCTTGGACACATTTGGTGTATGGTTGGGTTGGTTTTGACTTAAAAAACAATCGGGCCCCTAGGACGAGAAAGCCAATAACTCTTAGACCGGGCGTCCGATTGACACACCATCTGTCGTGATAAGTTCCTATCGACGAGACAGAACTTTGGGATACATCAACTCTGTACTACGTGTTTGTTGATGTATTGAACCCTTGTCTCATAGAGCGGACCCTCCCGGAAATGAGCATGCTGTGTGCGGGAACCCTAGAGCTAGTTGAGACTGCGACGACAACCATACGGGAATCCTCTGTGGGTTCGACGGTGAAGACTTTCATACTGGAGTCCTCCATGGGTTCGATGATGATGAAAACTGTACTAGAATCCTCCATGGGTTCAATGGTGAATACTTTCGTTCTGGATTCATCTGTGGGTTCGACGACGATGATAACCGTACTCGAATCCTCTGTGGATTCGACGGTGAAGACTTTCATACTGGAAGCCTCTGTGGGATCGACGATGATGACAACCGTACTCGAATACTCCTTGGGTTCGATGGTGAAGACTTTTGTACTGGAATCCTCTGGGGTTTTGACGATGACGACAACGATACTAGAATCCTATATGGGTTCTGCGGTGATGACTACTTTAATTGTATCCTACTAGGGTCTGACAGTATTGACCTCTGTTGTAGTATCCTACGTGGGCCAGACCGAGTAGCTAGACTAATATCCTACGTGGGTCTGACAGCTTATCTAGTATAGTATCCTACACGGGTCCCAGCTAGATGAATCAGAAACTATATATGATCATATCCTTTTTCTTTACAAATGATGTATACCTGTGTGAGCTGAGTCTTGATTTTCAATCTTTATAATTGATTGACTTACTTTCCTGTGTGGACTGGGTTGTACTATCATGTGTGGACTGGGTTGTACTTTCCTGTGTGGACTGGGTTGTACTTTCCTGTGTGGACTGGGTTGTACTTGAGCTCGTGAGTTGGAGATGAATTGGATTTTATGACTTAGGTATATGTATGGGAATATACCTAAGTAGAGTTGGACGATACTTCGTGATTGTATCTTTACATTGTGGTTTATCCTATGTGGATTCAGGGAGACCTTCAAGGGTCTCGGGTTTCCTACTGAATAGAGTATAATCACCCCTGCACGGGATTCACCCGCACTACATTGTGTTGGTAAAGACGAAGGACATCACTGATCGCGGTTGAGGCTTGTAGAGCTGGATGGTAAACGGAGGAGAATCTCGTGTCGAGTCAGTTCCCGGAGGTGGATTTCACAATGAGTCGGTACCCAGAGTAGATAGACAGTTGCGGAGTGCGGAGGAGGAGTTTTGTATCTACCCTTCAGGTAGGAAGCCGCAGGACGATCCAGGAGCGGGTTGTCAACATTCAGTTGTTGTCCTTTGAGTTGTACATTACTTTCAGTTGTACCTGTACCTTTCTTTTGGGATTTTATTTCTGTCCCCTTGTACTTTCAGAATGTTTGATTTACAGTTTACTTAGTGTTTACTCATTTTTTATCACTCTGTGGTTTTTGTTTACATTATAAAGGCAATGACTTCCCTTTTATCGTGATTTACGCCTTCGGTTCTCGTCGCCAACCCCTGGCCTTTGGAATGCGGGCTTGGGGTAGTCACAACACGGGCCCTGGGGATGGGTCGTGATAGAGTATGGAATGAAAATTTTATGATTTTTATCCCTAGTGAATGAATACCTATGAGAGGTATCATTGAGCTTTAATTCAACCTCAGGTTGGATAATAGTTTCATACAAAATTCAAGATCTGGAATTATACTCAGTTTCAGTTTCAAAATTGATTTGCATAATATGTTCCTTTTTATTACTAAAATGGATGACTAAGTTGATTGTTCTTAAGAAGGGATGATCAATGATGATGTGGTTTTCTCTCTTAATTTCAATGAATTTAGTAGGGTGAATAATGTTTTCATCATTCATTAAAACACCTTTAATATTCCATTTGGAATCTGAACACTGTGATTAGTGAGTTGGTGTGTTACTATAGTGGGTTAGAGATCCTTGAGACCATACTGATAGTACACTATATATGGAAGGAGGATTACACTATATTCTAGATCTCATAATGTTATGACAAATTTTTTCTATCCATGTTCATCATTGATGTAAGGATAACCTGGTCCCCATAGTTGAGGTGCCATGGTTCGCTGGATGGTGGTACTCACATTTGCTGCTAATGGGACATAGATTTTGTATGGAAACATTATTTTGAATTTAAAGAACTCCTTATTTTACTTATAGTTTGATGGTATGGTTTTAATTTCACCAAGATGTGGTATGTTCATATTTACATGTGATAATATTTAAATTAATGTATTTTTCACTTTAGTCTTGGAATGTCCTCTCACTTGTTGAGTGAATGGATGAGGTTTTATGAATTTTTTTGATGGTGGTGGTTCCTAAAAATTATCAGCAGGCTTTTCAGATTTAATTATTTTTTCATCATCATTTTCATGAGATATTTATGAACTGGATGTATTAGTAATAGTTGTATATTGTATTTCAATGGCTTTCACACTCCTTAAAATAGTCAGTGCATTTAGTTTTTGATGGGTGATTTTGGTGTAACTATATTCTCTGCCCAATGTTGGGGTATGAACAACATGAGTAATAATGGATGAATTTTATGTTTTTCTTAATTTTATTTCATATATAAGTGATGGGAATTTTGTGTTCATTTTTTTCAATTTTCTTACACAATTGATCAAGCATTTGATAAAGGGAAGATAAGGTAGTGGATTATGTTGGTTGTTTTACCCCAACATGAAACATTGGATGTAGGATTGAATTTTGATTTGGTTTCTCTATATGTTGTTCATATTGGACTTCTTTTAATTAAAACTGGTTATGTGTTTGAAAATTGTGTTGAGGGTAGGGGTTAAGATAATGTTATTTTTTTTAGTTATGGATTTTCATTCCAACAGATAGATGTATGGTTATTGAACTCTGTATTAAATGTCTTTGGGTACTTTTGAATTTGATTTATAAAATAGTTAAACTCTAATGGTGGTATTCCTAAAAAACCCCCTTGGTAGAAATAATGGTTGGGAAATTTTTTATCTTATGTGCATGTTTGTCACAAATTATGAATATCTGATCAACATTTTTGGGGTTGCGGTCTTTCCTATGATCAATCTCTTGGATATTCATAGTGCTTGAAACAAACATTTCTTTAAGGATTTTATCATCTACAATATTGTGAATTCCACCATATTTGGGAGGCTTCAGATAGTATGTTGTTATTCCCATGCGTGGTATTGTTCATCAAGATGTTCCTGATACACATATGAATCATTTGGGTACTTCTTTTTTAATGTTCTATTGAACATCATGTCAAAAATTGTTTATTTCCTGGCCCTAAACCATCGTAGAATATTCTACCTTTTTTCAGGATTAAGAAACCATGGTTTTCTACTATGTTTGGCGTGTCTTTAAATCATTCCCATTTTTCATATAATGTTTCCTTCTGTGATTAAAAAAATACTAATCCTGTTAAGTTCAATTATTTTGTAATGGGGGAAGTATTTTTTATATAAACACATTGCAGTTGGTACCTACAGTGAATGGATTATGGCAACAAATTATTTAACCAATTATTTACCCGATATTTTATTGAAAATGGAAAGTGTATTATTTTATTAGATTCAATTTTTTTTGTCGGAACATGGTTTCAATTATGTCATTAAATCTTTTTACATGAAGGTAAGGAATATCATACACCATTTCATGAAAATTTGGAATGTGGTTCTTGACAAGGGGTTTGAAGATATAATGCGTATAACCTATGTTATCATGCCTAATGCATGATGGTTCAGTGGTCTAGGTTGGTGTGTGGTAGTCGTTCATGGTCTGTTCTTCAAAAATTCACATGTTAGGTTATTACTCATTTTTCTACCCATTTGGGTTTTCTCCCTTGTTTTTGATTTGTTTTTGGGGATGATTATCCATAATATTGAACACAAAATTTGATTCTATAGTATTATTAGGAATCATATCATACAGAATGAAACCCCAATGTGTACTTGACTCCCCCACCATATGATTATCCACCCTAACTAGATGATTTGAATGGTCAAGGGTGTATGCAATAATTTGCAATGAATAGAGTGAAAAAGGAAATGGGAAATGATAGGGAAATTGGGGAGATAAAAGGGAGATCGAGTAGAATTGAATGATGTTATTTGGTAACATAATTTCTCACCAGCATCGATTCTAAATTTTTTTTGCACCCAAAATTACCCATGAAATATGGTAAAATCAGTCACTTCTCGTGCATTTTGGGTTATTGAATCCACATGGGACCGAAGAAGTAACCTTTAGAAACCCACATTCTAGTGAGGTGATTTGTCTATGATGTTTCAAAATAGGGTTTTAATTCAATAGATTGTTATATGGTATTTTTAATAACATAAGTGAATTCAATTTTAAAATAACGATTTGATCCTTGGTTATCCCATTGGTTGGATTAGAAGAATTAATTTATAAATTATTTCAATGTATGAAATTTCAGTGTTTCCTTCAACAAAATATATTATTCCTAAATCACTCACATAATTTTGAGTATCCATTTTCTGAAGGATAATCACCAATACATTTGATGGATCCTGTTGATTATAAATCCATGTTAGGGGATATTTTTAGCACTTGGGATGTGTATCAGTAAAATTGGTCAGTTCAAAGTAAAAGGTACATTTTTTAACACAAATCTATAAAATAGAATTGATTTATAATTATTAATCTGAGAAATAAAATACAATATATCTTCTTTCAACTCCATTTCATCTACCCATAATTGGTTTATCCCTGCATTGATTCTATTCTCTTACTAGAAGTGGGTAAGAGACTATTGTGGGTGGAATTGATGATGAAGATGAAAAATTGAATTACGATCACTCCACCATTGTGAGTCAAAATTTAAAATTGATGATGTCAAAAAGATCACTCCTTTATTCTATGATATCAACATGATATTGAAAATAATAAAATAGTATAATATAAAGAGTAAAATTTATTAATAAATAATGATGATTGAAAAACATACATGAGGAAAATTGATGATGCGATTACAAAATTAATGATGGAAATTATAATTGAAAGTAAAAAAACAACGATAGAAAGAAAAAACATGATGATAATTAAATTAACCTATAGATCCTTATATAGGAATATTATGATACTTATAAACACCGCCAACAATAAATTTTATTCTCATTAATTTAATGACTCAAAATCATCGTGAACAAATCAAGGGAATTAGACGTTATGAAGTTGACCAAAAAATCATCCAGATTCATTCCCATTGTTGACATGTGAAATCATAACTAAATATGTCCGAATAAGAAGGGGTTGTAGAAGTAAAATAACTTCTTCCCTGTGTCCTCTAACATGTTTTCAAATTTCAGGATAATTAAGTGTAACACCCTGACCCCAGTTACCCAGAGTCGGTGAATTATTATGTATCATTGGCATGATCACAAAAGATCATGTTCTAAAGACTGATTATTTTAGTATCTTTGGAAACACTAGAGACATTCATAAAGTTTACATCACCTCAAAAATGAAAACTACAACAACATAGTCTCCATAGTCCACACTCATATCCCCTCATACTATCCTTGCAGGTCATTCATAAAATACTTCTTCACATCCTGGGAAAAATAAAACATAGAAAGGGGTGAGATCAGATTTCCAACAACGATACCAATATAGTGGAAACGTTCATAAATACGAATAAACATTTAAGGAAAATTATAAATAAAACAAAACCCTTTTAAACATAAACTTCTGAATAATATGGAAGAAATAAAATAAAAATTTCATTTACTTATTCACATGGATATTCTACTAATCGAATAATCACATGCAATATCAATAAACTCTTTCATAATGATGGAATGCACAATTCCAGACTATCATAACAACGTAGCCAAGGCCTCGTTCCATGACTACAAATAAGATTTTATCAAGGCCTCATTCCAAGACACTAGCTTCTGTTATGAGACCTACTGATGCATTGAGGAGCTATAGCAGGCTCCACCTGTCACATACTATGTCCAATGCATTCCTCATATGAACAGGTTAAAACATAACATAAACATTCGTATTAAAACTAGCATATGAAATGTAAATACATTGTCCATAAACCTTGAATGGTGTGAAAATAACACATCCACAATCAAACATATCACAAAACCTTCGATAAAATATGGAAGTTTTGAATCATAATAAATCAACATCAAATAAGATTAAAATCCATCAAAAGATGTTGACATAGATGAAATAAAAACTATTTGAGAGAGATAACTCTTTTTTCAAATCATTGTAAAGTCAAACATTTATAAAGGAAGTAATATAAAAGTGATTTTTGAATCAAAGACTCAATAACACTTTGAAAATTTTGAAAATAAAAATCATTTGAAAACATTCATGTCTACATAAATAAATCCTTCAAATCATTTTGAAAAATTGGACATTAATTAAAAATATTTAGAAAGATAAATCTTCAAAACATTTAAAATTTTGATCATGATAAAGACGAACTTTCACAAATTCTCATAATATTCATTTTGAAATCATTTAAAATTCAAATAATTATAAAATAAAACATATATATTGAAAATATTCTTACAATATTGTAAGGGAAGCTTCAAATATTTTACAATGGTGGAAAATAGCCGCACCTATCTTATAAGTTTAAGAAAAGACATTCTAACCATAATTTGGTCGAAAAGGTTAAAAGGGACATTGTTTGGAAAACGACGGAAAGATTTATTTCAGACCATTTGATAAAAAGTCGAACAAGGGTATAAATTAATTTAACCCATAGTCTATAAAATATTAAGAATGTTTTGAAATACATTTTTAAGAAACATGGATGAGGATGTTACAGAGGTCCCAGTAGATAATTACGTATAAACATTCTCAGATAATGAAGAGATTGTAAAATAAACCCTTACAATGTAATTTTCCATGGTTGAGGGTAGGTTATCCTCCTATATAATGGTTAAATAATTGTTATTAAATTATACGCGAATCATATACATTAATATGATATCATATATGATCTTTTTACATTGATTTGTTAATAATATCTTAGTATTATCATCGTTTCGGGTGTTACCTTACTTGTTTTATTTTATATATTTTGTTACATAAGCAATGTTTTTTATGGATAGGATGTATCTTATTCATATTCAAAATGATATAATGTCTTTAAAAATTAATTTTAATCATCAAATTAGAATTATAATTGCATGGATACGATGGAGAATAAATGTCATCACGTTCGTGGTGACGGTAGTCCATACATACGCACGAGAGACAATATCATTCTTTTGATATTAAAATAATATATAATTGGATGATATATAATATATAAAGAATCATTATCATGTTATATTTATTATTTACATGAATTACATATCATTATAATACCCTTCCTAATAATAATGTTTCTGAATAACAATTACACCACGACATGGAGACGGTAAGCCGTACGTACACACATTTGGTGAAATGTCATTCAGAGGATGGAAAGAACACTGAATATGGTTGTACCGTTTTTTATAATAACATCACAGTATATAGAAGATACTGGATTTTTTATTTTAGAAAGGAAATAACAATGAAAGAATAAGTTGAAGAAGAAAGGAACTTGAAAAAATGTTGTGAAAACATTACCTCTTCTTCAGGTTCTTCCTTTTGATTTATTCAAAAGGGATTTTTAGGATGGATTTATGATCAAACCAAGGCCTATATGTGAAATTTAGGGATGTTGAGAGAGTATCTGAAAAGGTTTTGGCCTAACCAATGGGATTTGAAGGTGTTAATAATTGGTTAGAAATTGTGTCTTTTTATAAGGGGGGGGGGGTGGGGATCTTTAGTAAAAACATAAATTATTAATTTATAATAAATTAAAATTCGGGTTCTAATGCCACCAAAGTTTATTAATCAAGGTCTAGTTGGGGATGGGTCGAAATCCATTTGACCAATAGATTTTAGGCAGGTTTCAGTCATTATGCTAACCTTATCATTTAGTTTTAACTCTTAGTTAATTAGACTGACATTTACCATGTCACTTGTATTTTTATATTATAGAGTTAATAAACATACTATATACATAATAGATACCCCATGTTGTCCATTAATGAAACACCTATCATGATATAAGTTTTTTGGCCAAACCATTGATTTTTATGAATTGAATATCAATTAATAATATAATACTTCTTTTAAAACTCATTTAGGTCAATTTTGACACTATTCAATAACTGATTTTCGATAAAGTCTTAACAACTTTTTTAATTCTAATAAAATTAATTTATGGAATAATTAAATTTAATACTAACATATAAAATTAGTGTAATTCATAAAAATCCTAAAATTACATTTATTTTGATATTTATAATATCAATTATTTTTATATTTCATTAATTAGGCAATTACTAGATCACCATTGTGTAATAAATAAATTACATTATTTAAGGTCTAAAAATTCTAAATAAAATACCATTATATATGAAATATTTTTATATTTCTAATGAATATTTAAAATCGAATTTATCTTATGTATAACCCTATATGAAAAACGATTCAATAATTAAACTATGATTTTAACTCTTTTAACTCATCTTTGAATTAAATAATAATTAATGTATTAATCTAATCCAAGTTGAACTAAATGATGATAATTTATTCATAAAGTTTTTTTTGGTGTAGATACACTTTTATAATAGAATTATGACACGTGTTAGGTTAATATTAATATCATCTTCAACATTAATTACCATATTTACTTTTAACCGTGGAAATAAAAGTAAAAAGTTACTATTCATAAAAAATTACTTTCATCTAATTGAACCAAATTTTACTCCTTTATATTAACCATGTCTCTCGTATTTTTGAAATTCCACCCACAGAAGTGGTAAATTTATGTTTTATGTGAATTTCCAAATTCTCTTAGGAGGTGGGTAAAAGACGGTGAAAAGTTCAATAAAATTTTTATATATTAAAATTATTCTGAACTAACTGCAATGAATTAAATTGAAATTATATAGGTATTATGTAATTATTTTGATCTTAATTAAATTTACAAAAATTAAATAATTATTTAAATAAAAATTCGGTTTTAAACTATTACATAGTGTTTTTTCACTATTCATCAAAAATTGAATGTTTTCAGAGAAATACCAAAAATTCACCCTAAACTAAATTCGATATTCTGAATCCAAAAATGATGTCAATTTTGAAAGGTAAAATTTATAAAATTTCAAAAGGTGGGTATTACTATTCATAACCGCTAGTTTGATTGGTGGTGGAGTGTGTTAGAACTGGAAGTTGCGTACAACACACACTACTGTATTATTCAAAGTGAAGTGTACTATGGAATATTGGGGTGTTACATTCTCCCCACCTCCAATAATTTTTTTCCTCACAATTTGAAATTTTTTTCGAAAATAAAATGTTGAAAATAGAAAATATCTTTCTGGGAAAACCCACATCTGAAATTGAGTTAATAAAATTTAGTCTTAGTAAGAGGAAAAGAGAAACGAAAGGGTCACCACCAAATTATGATCTCGATTTGGGGAACATTGGTGGTAATTAGAGATATATAAATGGAGGAAAACCACAAATATTTATAGGTAGTGACTGAGGTAATCAATCACAAAGAAGTGTAAAATTGAGGGCATTAAACTCATCAATTTATCAAAATTTAAAATACCACGGTTCAACAAAACATATGGTATTAGGATAAAACATTTTTATTTTAATATCCCTTCACTAAATTATAATAATTAATCTATTCACTGAATAAGAGAATAAGAAATATATATACATGACATGTAGAGTCCCATCCTTTAACTAAGTTCTACCACAAACTCATCTTTCACTCTAAAAGATAATAGAACATAAAAAAAATATTCTATTTATCCTATTCATATAGGGTTCCAAAGAATTAATTTATAATTAATCTAGAAGAACCATTAAGAAAACTACATTATTCAATCTAGGATATAATGTGGGTCAGTGGTAGGTGATACACCATTATCGCGCTTCAGTTGTGGGTTCAAGTGTCACGGCCTTGCCGGACGCGACGGGTTGCCACACGGTCTGCGTGTTGTCCTTTTTATAATATCCAAAACATAACTTTAACAATAGTATCCAATGTAAAATATAATACATTCCAAACTTTATAATTATCCAAAATACTTCTGTAAACTCTCAGTCCAAAATTTATATAAAAGGTAAACATTATGTATATCCGTTTTACCCCATAATACCATTGTGAATACCTTCATCATGTATTCCTTTAAAACACTGAATCATCCTGAATTACAACAAAACCTTATTAATTACATTCATTCTCCTTAATTCCATATAGAATACTGGATATACTTCATCCATACAAAAATGTTGTAAACTCCAACAATGATGGAATATACAAATCTTTAATCAGTTTCAAGCCAGTCAAAAATATCCAATATAATTTACCCAAATCAACTATAACTTATTCCAAAATCACTATCTCAATATTAGGATCATATTATGGTTTATCTTTTCTTCAACCATGTAATTTTTAAAATGTTTAACTCGCTGTAGAGTCACTTTTCTTTGTACCAAAAAATATCACATCCTTAATTAAATAGTACTACAGTACAATCCTTATTTGTTTCCAGAACATCATTGATACAACAGTTCAATGAAATAATTCCAAAATATCAACATAAGAACACTATTCATTCCTCTTCATTTTTGGTGGTATCATAACTTGATTATTATCCAATAGCATCATTTGCGGCATTGCCTGATGACTGGGACATTGGTTCGCGTAGTGTCCAAACTCTTTGCAGATGAAGCATTGTACATTTGAAACCCTTTTCTTACCCTTGTAGTCACATACTTGGTGTCATTTTTCTCCACACTTATAACATACTCCCATTCCCTTCAAGCAATTTCCAAGGAGATTCATTCCACGGTTATCACATATGGGAAAATCATTCTTTACCTTCTTGCCTTTATCTGTCCCTCTCTCTACCATCCTTTCCTTCCCTGGCTTCCCTTCAAAGCCATAGGACTCCAAGAATTCTTTACTTATCTTCTTAAAACATGATATTATTTCTTCATATGTTAAGAATATATTGGATACTATTTCATTTCTAAATTCTGACTTAATACCGTGAAAGATATGATCCTTCTTACTCTTTAGATCATACATATTGCTGGAGTTCACATTCCTTCTGCTGGGCGCCAATTCTATACAATTTCATACACTAGATTATTTTATGAATAGAAATACCTAATCCCAAACTTATAAAACACTTAACATAAATTAAACAGTTTATGGATATAATCCACAATAATAAAAATGTCTTCTTTGAGGAAGTATATAATCATATACCCTTCATAATGTTTTTTAATGAAAATGATAATTATCCAAAGCATATCCCCCAGGAGTGGCATAAATAAGAGTGCAAAAAGGCCCATTGTCATGCACCGGTTCCTGTTCGAGTCTAGATCAAAGTGGTGTTTTCGGGGTTTACCCCTAGGTACATCTCTGGCAGAGCCGCCTCTACCTGCATGTATCTAGACATGAATGTATTGCTCAGAAAACTGAAAAATTCTCTACAATACTAAACTTTTAGGAATTTATTCTAAATTAATCCTCAAAGTCCATCTTAGTTCTATGTTATCTAATCAGAGTTTATCTAAATCTAGCTTCCATGGTTTGTACTAAAATTTTTCTGATACAAATTATAACACCCCAACCCCAGTTACTCAGAGTCGGTGCATTATTATGTATCATTGGTATGATCACAAAAGATAAAGTCTGAAAAGACCGATTAGTTTAGTTGAATTGGAAACACTAGATACATTCATAAAGTTTACATTACATAAAAATAAAAACAATAATGATATAGTCTCCATAGTCCACACTCATATCCCCTCATATTATCCCTGTAGTTCATTTATAAAATACTTCTTCACATTCTAGGAAAAATAAAACATAGAAAGGGGTGAGCTCATATTCCCAGTAAAGATAACAATATTGCAGAAACTTTCATAAATAATAATAAACATTTAAGGAAATATATAACTAAATCAAAATCCTTTTAAACATAAAATTCTGCATAATATGGAAGAAATAAAATAAATAATTCCATTTACTTATTCACATGGATATTCTACTAATCGAATAATCACATGAAATATGAATTACCAATTTCATAATGATGGAATGTATAATGCCAGAATATCATAACCACGTAGCCAAGGCTTCGTGCCACGACTATAAATAATATTTTGTCAAGGCCTCGTGCCAAGACACTAGTTTGTCTCATGAGACTTACCGATACATCGTGGATCTATAGCGGACTCCACCCATCACTTACTAAGTCCAATGAATTTCTCATATGAATAGGTTTAAACATAACATAAACATTCGTATTAAAACTAGCATACGAAATGTAAATACTTTCTCCATAAACCATGAATGTTATAAAAATAACTTATCCACAGAAAAACATGCCACAAAACATTATATACAATATCAAAGTTTTGTATCGTAATAAATAATCTTCAAATAAGATTAAAATCCATCAAAGGATGTTGACATAGATGAAATAAAAACTATTTGAGAGAAAATACCATTTTTTGAAATCATTGTAAAGTCAATCATTTATAAAGGAAATAATTTAAAAGAGATTTTTGAATCAATGTGTCCCATACCACTTTGAAACATTTGAAAAGAAATATAATTTCAAAACATTAATGTCCATGTAAATAAATCCTTAAAATCATTTTGAAAACATGGAAATTAATTAAAAATATTTAGAAAGATAATTCATTAAAACATTTAAAATTTTGATCCTTATAAAGATTACCTTTAACATATTATTAAAATATTAATTTTTCAATAATTTAAAAGTCACATAATTATAAAATAAAACATTTACATTTAAAATAATCTTATAAGGTTGTAAGGGATGCTTCGATGATTTTACAATGGTGGAAAATAGCCGCACCAGTCGTATATGTCAAAAAAAGACATTCTTACCTTAATTTGGTGGAAAAGGTTAAAAAGGACCATGTTTGGAAAATGGCGAAAAGATTCCTTTCAAACCATATTATAAAATGTCAAACAAGGGTAAAAATTACTTTAACCCATAGTCTATATAATAGTAAGAATGTTTTGAAATACATTATTAAGAAACATGTATGTGGATGATAAAGAGGTCCCAGAAGATAATTACGTATAAACAACCTCAGATAATGAAGAGATTGTGAAATAAACCATTACCTTGTACTTTTCCTTGGTTGAGGGTTGGTTATCCTCCTGAAAAATGGTGAATTAATTGTTGTTAAATTATACAAGAATCATATACATTAATATGATATCATATATGATCTTTTTACATTGATTTGTTAATAATTTCTTAGTATTATCATCATTTTGGGTGTTAAATTACTCATTTTCTTTTATATATTTTGTTACATAAGACATGTTTTTTATGGATAGGTTGTATCTTATTCATATTCATAATGATATAAAGTCCTTGAAAATTATTTGTAATCATCAAATGATAATTATAATTGAATGGATACAATGGGGAATGAATCTCATCGTGTTCGTGGAGATGGTAGTTCGTACGTACGCATGAGCAACAATATCATTATTTTGATATTAAAATTATATATAATTGGATGATATATCATATATAAAGAATAATTATCAGGTTATATTTATTATTTAAATCAGTTACATATCATTATCATACCCATCCAAATAATTTTGTTTTTGAATAACAATTACACCACGACGTGGAGACAGTAAGCCTTACGTATGCAATATGCTGACATATCATTCAAAGGATAGATAGAATACTTAATATGGTTGTACAATATTTATAAAAACATCACAGTATATATAAGATACTGGTGTTATTAGTTTATAAAGGAAAAAACAAAGAAATAAGAAGTTGAAAAAGAAATAAACTTGAAAAAAGGTTGTGAAAACATTACCTATTCTTCGGGTTCTTCCTTTTGATTTGATCAAATGGGCTCTGTAGGTTGGATTTTGGATCCAAATAATGCCTCTAGGTTGCATTTTTGGATGTTGAGAGAGTTTTTGGGAAGGGTTTGGCCGAACCAAAAGGCATTGATGGTGTGAAGAATTGGTTAGAAGTTGTGTCATTTTATAAGGGGGGAGGGGCTCTTTAACAAAAACATAAAGTATTAATTTATATTAAATTCATATTAGGTTTCTAATGGATCCAAAGTGGATTATTCAAAGTATATGGTGGGGATGGGTCGCAATCCATTCACCCAATATCATTTAGAAAGGTTTGGGTCATTATATTTAGCTTAACATTTAGATTTATCTCTTAGTTAATTAGATTTATATTTACCATGTGATTTGTATATTTATATTATATAATTAATAAACATACTATATACATCCAAGAGACCCCCAAGTGGTTAATTAATGATACAACTATCATGAGATATGTTTTTTGGCCGAACCCTAGATTTTTTATGAATATAATATCAATTAATAATATAATACTTGTTTTAAAAACTCAGTTTTGTCAATTTTGACACTATTCAATAATTGATTTTTGTTAAACTCTTAACAACTTCATTAATTCGAATAAAATTAATCTAAGAAATAATAACATGTAATATTAATAGATAAAATTACTGGAATTCATAAAAAGTCTCAAATTACATTTATTTGGATATTTAAAATATAAATTAATTTAATATTTCATTAATTAGGTAATTACTAGATCACCATTGTATCATATGTAAATTAAATTCTCTAATTTCTAAAAATTATAAATAAAATAACATTATGTAGGAAATATTTTTATCTTTCTAATTAATATTTACAATTGAATTTATCTTATGTATAACCCTATATTAAAATGTTTTAGTTATTAATCTTTGATTTAACTCTTTTAACTCATATTTGAATTAAATAATAATTAATGTCCTAATCTAATCAATGTGGAACTAAATGATAATATATTATTCCTAAGGTTGTTTTTAGTGGATATAAACTTGTCCAATAGAATTAGGACATGTGTTAGGGTAATATTTATATCATTCTTACACATAATTACTATATTTACTTTTAACTGTGGTAAATAAATGTAAAAAGTTACTATTCAACAAAATTATTTTCATCTGATTGAACCACATTTTACTCCTTGATATAAACCGTGTCTCTCAGATTTTCAAAATTCCACTCACAGAAGCGGTAAAATTAATGTTTATGTGAATTTCAAAATTCTCCTTAGAGGTGGGTAATAGACGGTGAAAATTTCAATAAAGTTTTTATATATCTAAAATTATTCTGAACTCACTTCAATGAATTAAATTGAGCTAATATAGGTATTATCTATCTATTTTGAAATTAATTAAATTTAAATAAATTAAATAATTATTTAAAAAAAAATCGGTTTTAAACTATAACATAGTGTTTTTTCACTATTCATAAAAAATGGAATGTTTTCAGAAAAATACCAAAAATTAACCCTAATCTAATTTCGATATTCTGAATCCAAAAATGAATTCCATTTTGAAAGATAAAATTTATAAAATTTTAAAAAGTGGGTATTACTATTCATAACAGGTAGTTTGATTGGTGGTGGAGTGTGTTAGAACTCGAAGTTGCGTACAACACACACTACTGTATTATTCAAAGTGAAGTGTACTGTGGAAGCTTGGGGTGTTACATTCTCCCCTCTTTCAATAAATTGTTTCCTCGCAATTTGAAATTTTTCTTCAAAAATTATATTTTGAAAATAGAAAATTTCTTTCTGGGAAAACCCACATCTGAAATTGGGTTAATAAAATTTAGTCTTAATAAGAGGAAAGGAGAAATGAAAGGGTCACCACCAAATTATAATCTCGATTAGGGGAATATTGGTGGTAATTAGAGATATATAATTGGAGGGAAAATGTAAATATTTATAGGTAGTGACCGAGGTAATCAATCACAAACAAGTGTAAAATTGAGGGCATTAAATTCATCAATCTATCAGAATTTAAAATACCATCTATTCAACAAAACATATGGTATTAGGATAACACTTTTTTTGTTTTAGGATACCTTTACTAAATTATAAGAATTAATTTATTCATTGAATAAGGGAAGATGAAATATATATACTTAAAAAGTATAGTCCCATCCTTTAACTAAGTTCTACCACAAACTCATTATTCACTCTAAAAGATAATAGAACTTAAAAATATTATTCGATTTATCCTATTCATATAGGGTTGAAAAAAATTAATTTACAATTCATCTAGAATAACCATTAAGAAAAATACATTATTCATTCTAGGCCATAACGTGGGTCAGTGGTAGGTGATACACCCTTGTCGCCCTTCAGTTGTGGGTTCAAGTCTCGTGGCCTTGCCGGATGCGACGGGTTGCCACACGGTCTGCGTGTTGTCCTTTTTATAAATATCAAAAAATAACATTAACATTAGCATCCGATGTAAAATATAATCCATTCCAAACTTTATAATTTTCCAAAATACTTCTGTAAACTCTCAGTCCAAAATTTATATGAAAGGTAAACATTATGTATATCCTTTTTACCCCATAATAGCATTGTGAATACCTTTATCATGTATTCCATTAAAACACTGAAACATCCTGAATTACCATAAATCCTTATTTATTACATTCATTCTCTTTTATTCCTTATAGAATACTGGATGTACTTCATCCATCAAAAAATGTTGTAAACTCCAACAATGATGGAATATACAAATCTTTAATCAAGTTTCAAGCCAGTCAATAATATCCAATATAATTTACCCAAATCAACCATATCTTATTCCAAAATCACTACCTCAATACTAGGATAATATTAAGGTTCATCTTTCCTTCAAAAATGTAATTTCCAAAAAGTTTAACTCGATGTAGAGTCACTTTTCATAGTACCAAAAAATCTCACATCCTCAATGAAATATTACTACAGTACAATCCTTATTTATTTCTAGTACATCATTGATACAACACATCAACGAAATAATTCCAAAATATCAACATAAAAACACTAGTCATTCCTCTTAATATATTGTAGTATCATAACTTTATTATTATCCAATAGCATCATTTGCGGCATTGCCTGATGACTAGGACATTGGTTCGCGTAGTGTCCAAACTCTTTGCAGATGAAGCATTGTACATTTGAAACCTTTTTCTTACCCTTGCAGTCATTTACTTGGTGTCCTTTTTCTCCACACTTATAACATACTCCCATTCCCATAAATAATTTTCCAAGGAGATTATTTCCAAAGTTATCACATATGGTAAAATCCTTCTTTACCTTCTTTCCTTTATCTGTCCCTCTATCTACCATCCTTTCCTTCCCTCGCTTCCCATCAAAGCCATAAGACTCCAATAATTTTTTACTTGTCTTCTTAACACATTATATTATTTATTCATATGTTGAGAATACATGGGAGAATATTTCCCTTCTAAAGTTTAGCTTAATACAATGATAGATATGATCCTTCTAACTCTTTGGATCATACGTATTGCTGGAGTTCACATTTTTTCTGCTGGGCGCCATTTCTATACAATGGCATACACTAGATTAGTTTATGAATAGCAATACCTAATCCCAAAATTGTAAAACACTTAACATAAATTATACAGTTTATAGATATAATCCATAATCATAAAAATCTCTTCTTTGAAGAAGTATATAATCATAAACCCTTCATAATGTTTTTAATGAAAATGAGAATTATCCTAAGCATATCCCCCGGGAGTGGCATAACCAAGAGTGCATCAAGGCCCGTTGTCATGCATCAGTTCCCATTCGAGTCTAGCTCAATGTGGTGTTTTCAGGGTTTGGCCCTAGGTACATATGTGCCAGAGCCGCCTCTACCTGCACGTATCCAGACAGGGATATATTGTTCAGAAAACTCAAAATTTATCTACAATACCAAAATTTTAGGATGTTATTCTACATTAATCCTCAAATTCCATCTTAGTTCTATGTAATCTAATTGGAGTATATCTAAATATTTCTTCAAAGGTTTTTACTAATGTTCCTCTGATACAAACTGTAACACCCCAACCCCAGTTACCCAGAGTCTGTGCATTATTATGTATCATTGGCATGTCCAGAAAAGATCAGGTCTCGAAAGAAAGATTAGTTTAGTTGAATTGGAAGCACTAGATACATTCATAATGTTTACATTATATAAAAATGAAAACTACAAAAATATATTCTCCATATTCCACACTCATATCCCCTCATACTATCCCAACATGTCATTTATAAAATGCTTCTTCACATTAGGGGAAAAATAAAACATAGAAAGGGGTGAGCTCATATGCCCAGTAAGGATAAAAATATTGTGGAAACTTTAATAAATAATCCTAAAAATTTAAGGCAATATATAACTAAATCAAAAGCCTTTTAAACATAAACTTCATCATAATATGGAAGAAATAAAAGAAAAAATTATTCCATTTACTTATTTACATGGATATTCTACTAGTCGAATAATCACATGAAATATCAATAACCACTTTCATAACGATGGAATGTATAATTCCAGAATATCATAACCACATAGCCAAGGCTTCGTGCCAAGACTATAAATAATATTTTGTCAAGGCCTCATGCCAAGACACTAGTTTATCTCATGAGACTTACCGATGCATCCTGGAGCTATAGGGGACTCCACCCGTCACTTACTAAGTCCAATTCATTCCTCATATGAAAAGGTTTAAACATAACATAAACATATGTATTAAAACTAGCATACGAAATGTAAATAATTTTTCCATAAACCATGAATGGTATAAAAATAACTCATTCACAGACAAACATATCACAAAACATTCGATACAATATCAAAGTTTTGTATCATAATAAATAAATTTCAAATAAGCTTAAAATCCATCAAATGATGTTGAAATAGATAAAATAAAAACTATTTGAGGGAAATAACTATTTTTTGAAATCATTGTAAAGTCAAACATTTATAAAGGAAATAATTTAAAAGTGATTTTTGAATCAATGTGTCCCATACCACTGTGAATCTTTTGAAAAGAAATATAATTTCAAAAAATTCATGTCCATATAAATAAATCCTTAAAATCATTTTGAAAACTTGGAAATTAATTAAAAATATTTATAAAGATAAATCATTAAAACATTTAAAATTCTGATCTTTATAAAGAGTACCTTTCACAAATTATTAAAATATTCATTTTGCAATAATTTAAAAGTCACATAATTATAAAATAAAACATTTAGATTGAAAATAATCTTATAATCTTGTAAGGGATGCTTTGATGATTTTATAATGGTGGAAAATAGATGCACCTGCCATATAAGTCAAAAAAATACATTCTTACCTTAATTTGGTCGAAAAGGTTAAATTGGACCTTGTTTGGAAAACGACTAAAAGATTCCATTAAAGCCATTTTATAAAATGGAAAACAAGTGTAAAAATTACTTTAACCCATAGTATATATAATAGTAAGAATGTTTGGAAATACATTATTAAGAAACATGGATGTGGATGGTAAAGAGGTCCTAGTAGATAATTACGTATAAACAACCTCAGGTAATGAAGAGATTGTGAAATAAACCCTTACCTTGTACTTTTCCTTGGTTGAGGGTAGGTTAAACTCCTGTATAATGGTGAAATAATTGTTATTAAATTATAAAAGAATCATATACATTAATATGATATAATATATGATCTTTTTACATTGATTTGTTAATAATTTCTTAGTATTATCATCGTTTTGGGTGTTAACTTGCCTGTTTTCTTTTATATATTTTGTTACATAAGCCATGTTTTTTATGGATAGGTTGTATCTTATTCATATTAATAATGATATAAAGTCCATAAACATTATTTTTAATCATCAAATGATAATTATTATTGCATGCATACAATGGGGAATGAATCTCATCGCGTTCGTGGAGACGGTAGTCCGTACGTACGCACGAGCAACAATATCATTATTTTTATATTAAAATAATATATAATTGGATGATATATAATATATACAGAATCATTATCTTGTTATATTTGTTATTTACATCAATTACATATAATTATCATACCCATCCAAATAATATTCTTTTTGAATAACAATTACACCACGACGTGGAGACGGTAAGCCTTACGTACACACATATGGTGAAATTTCATTTAAAGGATAGATAGAATACTTAATATGGTTTTACCATATTTATAGAAACATCACAGTATATAGAACATACTGGTGTTATTATTTTATAATGTAAATAACAAAGAAATAAGAATTTTAAAAAGAAAGAAACTTGAAAAAAGGTGGTGAAAACATTACCTCTTCTTCGGGTTCTTCCATTTGATTTGATCAAAGGGGATCTGTAGGTTGGATTTCTGATCCAAATAAAGCCTCTAGGGTTAATTTTTGGATGTTGAGAGTGTTTTTGGGAAGGGGTTGGCTGAACCAAAAGGCTTCGAAGGTGTGAATAATTGGTTATAAGTTGAGTCATTTTATAAGGGGGGAGGGGCTCTTTAGGAAATACATAAAGTATTAATTTATAATAAATTCATATTCGGTTTCTAATGACTCCAAAGTGGATTATTAAAAGTATAAAGTAGGGATGGGTTGCAATCCATTCAACCAATATATTTTAGACATGTTTGGGTCTTTATATTAAGATTATAATTTTGATTTATCTCTTAGTTAATTTGATTGATATTTACCAGGTCACATGTATTTTTAATTATATAGTTAATAAACTTACTAAATACATCCAAGAGACCCCCAAGTGGTCCATTAATGATACACCTATCATGATATATGTTTTTTGGCCGAACCTTATATTTTTTATGAATATTATATCGATTAATAATATATTACTTGTTTTAAAAACACATTTATGTCAATTTTGACACTATTCAATAATTGATTTTTCTTAAAGTCTTAACAAATTTATTAATTCGAATAAAATTAATATAAGAAATCCTAACATGTAATATTAATAGATAAAATTAGTGGAATTCATTAAAAGTCTCAAATTACATTTATTTCGATATTTATAATATCAATTATTTTAATATTTCTTTAATTAGGTAATTACTGGAACACCATTGTATCATAAGTAAATTAAAATCTATAATGTCTAAAAATTATAAATAAAATACAGTTATGTAGGAAATATTTTTATCTTTCTAATTAATATTTTCAATCGAATTTATCTTATGTATAACACTATATTAAAAATGTTTTAGTAATTAAACTTTGATTTTACTCTTTTAACTCATCTTTGAATTAAATAATAATTAATGTCCTAATATAATCCATGTGGAACTAAATGATAATATTTTATTCCTAAGGTTATTTTTGGTCGAGATACACTTTTCTAATAGAATTAGGACATGTGTTAGGGTAATATTAACATCATTTTTACCCTTAATTACGATATTTACTTTTAACCGTGGTAAATAAATGTAAAAAGTTACTATTGACCAAAATTATTTTCATCTCATTAAACCACATTTTACTCCTTGATATTAACCGTGTCTCTCAAATTTTTGAAATTCCACTCACAGAAGCGGTAAAATTAATTTTTATGTGAATTTCCAAATTCTCCTTGGAGGTGGGTAAAAGACGGTGAAAAGTTCAATAAAATTTTTATGTATCTAAAATTCTTCTAAACTCACTCCAATGAATTACATTGAACTTATATAGGTATTATGTATCTATTTTGACATTAATTAAATTTAAACAGAAAATAATTATTTAAATAAAAATTCTGTTTTAAACTATAACTCGGTGTTTTTTCACTATTCATCAAAAATTGAATGTCTTTAGAAAAATACCAAAAAATCTCCCTAAGTTCATTTCTATATTCCGAATCCAAAAATGAAGTCCACTTGGAAAGATAAAATTTATAAAATTTCAAAATGTGTGTATTACTATTCATAACGACTAGTTTGATTGGTTGTGGTGTGTGTTAGAACTCGAAGTTGTGTATAACACACACAACTATATTATTCATAGAAAAGTGTACTGTGGAAGCTTAGGTGTTAGATTAAGTCATTTGTTGGGAAGTTATTCACTGAATAGTAAGATGACTTTATGTGCATTCTTATTTGTCCCATCATTCAAATGTAAAAAATAACACCATGTATCACCATTAAAACATCCTAATTAGATATGAATAGAGTTGAATGAAATTATATCCCAAATTTAATTTTTATACAGTAAAATGTTTAGCTTAATTAGGTTTGAATTGTGTCCCCCACTTTTGTTTGATATCCCTTAGGCCTATTATGTTTTTTCTAAAAACAATCATCATTCATACTGAAAAATCACCATTGACCCTTGGGTTTCATCAATTGATCATAAAAAAAATTCTATGAAAATTTATATATAATATACCAAAATAAGAAATTTAAAAAAATATATACATGAGTTTCAAAAATAGATGATTGATTGGGACCAAATTTTAACTTTAAACGTTAATGTCACTTTTGATGAAAAATGAAGTTCAATTTATAAAATGCACTAGAATTGATTTTTATTTACATTGAAACACATTAATATGAAAATATTATCAATGAATATTATCCTCATTCAGAGTTCATTCAAAGAATATGTCCAATAATGACAATAAAAGATAAATAATTTCATACCCAAAGGATTAGATATGTGGATACATTATTGATCCGAGCATGAATTTGCATGTTGTTGAAGTATTGTAACTCACATTTTTATAAAAGACGTGGATTATTGATCATTTTTGAAGGTATTGAAAATTATCAAAGAGTATTTGAATCAATGATCTCAGGAATGATGGATGTATTTGGGGGATTCATTAATGATAACATAAACTGTTTTTATTTATAACAATAAAAAATTCTTTATGAGCATTGGTGAATCATGTTGTTCTAAATAATTTTATGTTTAGAATTGAGAATATGACACAAATAGTGGCTATGGAATGGTAATTTTATATCTCATCTCATGGTATCATCAGGATTGAATATAAAAATTGAATATTTTTGAAAATCTGTTATCTAAATTAATAATATATTCAATATCATTCTTCACCAGAAAAAAGGAATGAAATGTGTATGTAGAATATTACTTGAATATTATTAAGAATAATTATGATGAATAAAACCTATGGAAAATTAAAATATTTAATCAATTACAAATATATATAAAATATTATTAATAACACTTATTGTTTTAAATTAGTATTTTTCAACAAAAGATGTTTTTCTTTATATATATTATTTTCAATTAAATGATAAATTTATAAAATTTAGAATTTTATTTTTACAAATTCAAATTAATTTTTTGATTCATCATTTCAATATTTTCTAATTATTGAATTTTTATATTTTCTCCTAAATAATTCATTTTCATGTGAATTGTATAAAATACATATTAAAAAAAGAACATTTTATGAATGTACAATTCCATAAGCATGACATTAATTTTTTTTAAAAAATATAATTAAAAAAATATTTATTATGAATATAAAGTTATTAATTCTAAATATTATTATGTACTTTTAAAACCTATTATCATGTTTTATAACCCATGAATCATTTTATTCAAATGTAAATGAAATATGATCTTGTCATTTTATGAAGAATTTTTATATTAAATTATGACTATGGAATTCATCGAAATACAAAAATATTTTGTTTTTTAAAATTAATAAATTTCTATTATTTTAATTAATATCATTAATAAATTTTATTAAGAAATAAAATTTAAGCATAATAACTCTTTTTTAAAAAAAAATTAAATTATACTTATTACATGCATTAATTGTAAAATAAAATTCTCTGAACCATAGATATTTTATTTTGAAAATTATTTTAATTTTTTTAGTGAGGAAGTAAATTTTAGTAAATAATTACTAATTTAAATTTTTCTATTAAAATTAATTTCGATGGATAAAAACATAGTTACCACAGTAATTGTAAAAAAATAATAATATATTTTTTTAATCGCCAGAAAAATTTAAACAATCATTTTCCCCCATGAAATTGAATGAAATGTGGCTTGGAAAACCCTCCTCATTTCCATTATTTTACACTTTTGTAACAATTTATCCTTGATTTTTATCATTCTATCATTGAGATCATATTGAGTATTTAAAAAACTACTATTTTTGTTAGTTATAAATAGAGATCACATGCACAACACTTATCCACAAATCCCAAGGAATAAGATCAACTGAAACACTAACCAATTCTCATAAAACCTATCTCTAGGATCTATAATCCATTTTATATCTAATAGATAATTTAAAGGATCCTTAATGTGTTAACCGATGAAAAATATTCAAATATAGTTTTAATGTTCTCATCTGATCTATCTTTATAATTTTTTTCTTAAAACATTTAAATCAATCCTATAATTGAATGTATAATAAAATCTCTATTGTCAAATTTATTTAATATTATTAAAATAATATAATATAAATTTTCTACCTTCATCTAAAATCATTGAAAAAAGAAATATATCATCATGTGAATGTGAAGACTATTGCCACCATGAAAAACATGTTCTATTATACCATTACCACCTGACATTAATGACTTTATAAATGTATTAAATGTATTAAACATGTATTTATGACACAATTAATGTTTTATATTTATAATATTGGATATTATATAAATGAAAATATCAAGAAACCATTCATATTTTGAGTCCATTTTCATAATCCATATAGAACTATACAATTTTTTCAATATAATAATAAAATATATAAAACTATATAATTACTGACATTATTAATATATTAATCAGAACATATGACCATATTTATTACACAAAGTAAGATTAATTTAAATATATCGAACGATCTCCATTAATAAATATGAGATAAAATATTTAATAAGAAAATAATATATTAAAATAAATAGAAAACTGAAAAAGATATATTAATGATGATGTTTACTAATAAAGATTTTATTAAACTTATTTTGATTTATCCGGACATTAAGATAACATGTAGAATGAATCAAGACCTTACATGATGATTTTTTTATTCAAATTTTTTTTCAATAAATATATAATAAGAATTAACCACTTGTGTCATTTTTTGTAGATATATTGGTCATGTATTTATTTTTTTATAATTTATCAAGGAACATAATTGATTTAAAAATCTAACCCTTTTTATACCTTTCATGTATGTTCAATTTTATTGATTATGAAGTAGTATGAGTTTTTTGGGAAACTAAATTATATTTAATTGAGTTAATATTTTTCTTCGTGAACACATTTCATATAATTTTGGAACATTATAAAATATTATTTTATTATTTTACATAATAACATTTATTATGGATTAAATTTTCTACCACATAGGCCCCTTCCTATATTTCTCATCCTTCGTGAATTAATATATTTATAAGAGATTTGGTTTACTCGCATTTTCCTCAATTTGGGTTAAAATGTTATTTTATTATAATATTTATATTATATTTCAAAAATTATTTTGTTTACTATTTCATTAGATATTTTCTCTTTTATATCAACAGTAAATTAAGTTTTTTACTCAATGATTATTCCTAGATGAATTTATATCCTATAAATTTTACCATTTTTATTAATGGAATTCTATATTATTTATAAAAAAATCTCATTTAATTTCCCTGTTTAGATTTACCATAATTTCATTCCATAATTATTTTGAAATCTAGATATTTTATCACTCATATGACCTTACCATTTCCCAATCCCACATTAAAAGGGAAATTATACAAATACTTTTAAAAATTAAGGTTTTAAATTAATTAATTAAAATGTATTAATACATTTTTTCATCCATTAAAAATTAAAATATTTTTCTTCCACTCAATTGTATTTTTAGAAACTCATTATATAATTTCAGATCTCTATTATTTAAGTTATTTTATCGAAGTAAATGATTTAAATAATTTTTCTCATCACTTTTTTCAAACTATTATTAAACTATTATGGATGTATTTTTGAATATCATCCATAAAAAGTAAATGTTTTAATGATGTTTTCCGTTTAATTTTTTAAAATATTCTTCTTTCAAGGCTCCACTATTGAGATTTATTTCAGAAAATAAACGGTAATAACCAGATTTTTTCTGCATTTTGAATTAAATTAAATTATTTTTATGGATTTAAATCCAAAGAACAAAAAACTATGTTTTTTATTAACAGAAACAATTATAACCTTCTAATGCACGATACACTAGCTCTTCTTGTGTGACACAAAACACGATGTTTTAACAACACAATTATATATTAATAATTTAGTTATTTAAACATGACCACTATATCAATTCCATTAAAAGAAGTGGTTGGAATAGTAATAACATGTTTATTAATATTAATTAAATATTTTTATATAAGGAATGTTTTTTTGATGAAAAAACATATTTCTTGTTAATAATGTCTATATGTTTTGAACATTCTATTTTCATAAAAAACTACTTTACTTTCAGTTTCATTAAAATAATAATAATATTTTTTTGATAGTTTTTGAAAAATAAATTTTTAAAAGAAAATAAAATTTTGAATTCATATTTCAAAATTATGTTATGGAGATATTTTTAGATTTTTATAAAAAATTATATTTTTTAATGAATTGAAAAAAATACTAATTTTTCATTGAAAACGTCCATTTCATTTCATATATTTATAATGATATATTTTATTTATAATTTTATTAAATTAAATTATATCAAATATATATCAATTAATATAATTTAGTTTATTATAATAAATTTCAAAATGAAATTAGATATATAAACCTGGTAATCTTTTGATCATTTTAAATTTAAAATCATCGCTTTGTCATCATGTATGCGGTATTAATTTTAAATTATATATTCCACTATTTTGTAATGAATTTGGAATAAAATTGATTCCATATTTGGAACCAAAATTATTACTTTTTATATTAATTTCATATTATTTTTTTACCAACATGAATAGTGAAGGCAGTAGGATTAAAATATTGCAGTTATGTTAAAAATCCTTTAACCTGGGGTTAATGTAAAGAGATAAGGTCCAAATTTTCCTATAAATTCTTCTAAATTTTTTTTATAGACATATATTTACCGTTCCACCTCTATGGTATGGTAATGGTCAATTTATTACCATTATTACATATGAAAAACTTTAGAGCACCCAATTAATTTAAAACATAACATGTTTGTCTTATCCCCAGTTATTAATGGCCACCACTATCCTATCTTATAAAAAACATAAAAATTTAATGGTTCAGAAAATGAGTAAGCAAATAATTTCTAAAGTTAACTTTCATTATCTTATAATCCTAAGTTTTGTCATAAATTCATCCAACGAAGCATTTTTTGAAAACCGAAGGAGGTTACCTGAGGAAGAGGCAATACACATCAATGATAATTTTTGTTTTATTTCATCCTCATACCCCATAAATTTATTCAATACCATAATTATATAATAAAATCAGTATAATATATATAGGTATAAGTTTTTATGTTAATTTTATAAACTAAAATCATCTTTATATGCCTCAAATAGTTTTTGAAATCATCATTCATGTGTAAAGTAGACTACTTTCTCACAAACCCCTGAAATTCAATTTTCCATTACCACATTTAAAGAATGTTCATGGTGAAGTATTTATTTTTTAAAAATTATATTTATGATATTTATGATTTTATTATGTTTCGGTTTTTTTATAATAGATACCTTCTTTCTTTATATTTTTCTAAGAAGACGATAATATCGTTCATGGGTACGGTGGACTACCGCCTCTTGAAGTGATGTGATTCCTTCACTATTTACATGTAACTTATTAAGTATGGGTTTTAATTTTTTTTGAATATATGACAGAAGAAATAGTTTTTTAATTTAATTATTATCATTTAATTTTTATTCTTTCAACTCAGCATGAAAATCTAAAAAACCACATTCATGCATACATATAACTTATTTTATCCATTAACAAAATATTTCATTTTAAATCACTAAATTATATGGATTACTATAACTACATATATATTAAAAATATAAGATATTTATATGAATATTTTCATTCTGTATATTATTAAAAAAAATCAATGTAAGTGAACAAAAAATATAACATGTCAGAACATGTATTAAAAAAAGTAGTTATTACCCAAAACATAAATATGACATTAAATAATTAATAATCTTGTAATAAAATGTCTTAAGAAAATAATATATATAGATCTATCCGAATATTATTCTATAATAGATTTATGATAATTTTTTATTTATTATATATGAGGTATAAATGAGTACGATAGAATTCGAGACTTAATCTCTGTGATTTTTGTCTCGGTTTTCCTTCATTGAGACGTATTTTATGTTATGTATATATATTATTGATGTAGGTGTATATAAAAAAACATTTACATGTAATATAATGAATTTATTAATCCAATGATATTTTATGTTTCATTTTTTGTTTTTTTATGGGTTTTATGAATTAATGTCATTAATGTGGTAAAGATTTCTTATTACAATCACATTGTTTATGGGATTGTTTAAAATTATTTTTCTAAAACAAATATTATGATAAATATCATATGAATTGTCATGAATTTTTTTCTCGTATTTTATTCATGAAATATTCATATAATTTTAAACATTTTCTAATATCTAGTAATTAAATCAATTCATAATTGTTTTTTAAGAAAATATTATTGTTTTCTATTTTTAGTTGGAAATATTTTATCTTCTAAAATAATTTTTTTCTAAAAATATTTTAAATTACTTCTATTATTATTTAAATTATTTATTAGATACATATTTAAAATGTTTTACTTTTTGAAAAAAAAATTATGTATTTTTCATGTCATTTTCTAAAACAATTACAGTTTGGATTTCATCAAAAAGGTGAAGAGGTTGTTCATTTCAATATATAAAACATGTAATAAATTTTCTAATATAATTACCAACACTTTCATTAAATATTAATTTACACTTTTTAAATGATATATTAAAATAAAAGTGGTTCTACACTGATTTATTTTTTAAATATACATTTTCAAATAAGAATGGATATTTTCCTCAATAAATATTTTAAATGATATTTTGAAATTATTTTTGATATAATAAGATATCTATTGGTTTTACATAGATATGAATAGGGATATGATCCATGGATAAAAATAACATTATTTCCTTTAATGGTTTATATTTCAATGAAATTATTTTTATGACACCTATTTCTTATCCATAGTTTATTCCATGAGAAAATTATAATAAAACCTGCTTCTTTGAATGTGTTATTCTATGTTTAAATTATTACAAAACCTGTCTCATTTCCATTGATTATTATATAATGAAATATTTTTGATACCCATTTCATTTCATCGGATATGATATGACTGATGTCAAAGATCATTTTTCTCAGATATATATGATTTCATTATTTGATGGATGGACCTATATCTCTATACCAAGCATTGGGTAAAGATATATATCTCACGAGTAATACAAGAATGGAATGGGTAATGAACATAGATCAGTATGAGAGGTTTGAAGAGGAAGTGAACTGTGTTATGTTTGAAAATGATTGAATGGTGAGTGAAACTATTTCAATAATGCACTTTCTCCACTATTGTGGTCTTAACAATTAACCTTAACAAATATAAAAATGGTTTTATAAGATTATGTGTACGCAACAAATTCCATGTAATATTCGAATTTTATGATCTCATAGCACATATACATTTATTTCCCTAAGTTTAAAGTATTACAAATTACAAATAATTATTCCATGATTTATTATTCTGATATTTGATATGTAGGGAATGATTTTCAAATGTTACTCTCATATTCTCATACTCATATGTTCATGTTATGAATAAGTATCTCTCTTGTTTACCCTTACTCAGCATATGAGATCACCCTTTATTCTGTTTCCTTTCCATAGTTTATGGAGATTTGTATTTTGTATGATATTTATTATAATGGTTCTTCTTATGAAGAAAATAATGGATAATTATTTTGCTTACTTATGGACCATTTGTTTGTGATTACATGATTCCAATGAAATGAACTTATTTTGTGCCTCATGTGTGTGTTTTTTTAATGTAATGAATATTCATAAAAATTATGTAATATATATGTGTGCATGTTTGTGTTAATCACGCATCACCATAGTCATTATTCGAGGAGATATTTAGTTAACCATTGGAAACTATTATGAGAAAACATTAGTGAAATCCCAATGGACATGTCTAAGGATAAGACTAAGAAAGAGACAATGAATAAGATAAAATCATGGAATTTTGATAAATGATATATTTGTTGATTTATATGCAATTACATCTCTATATGGATACTATAAATATATGTGTATCTATAATAGATGTATATATGTGTAACAACACTAAAAAGGTCATATTGGTCTAGATTCGATCAGGAACTGGTGCATGACCTTGAGCATTTTTGTACACCTATTTTGAAACTACTAGTGGATATGATTTTAATATTCATAAACTCTTAAAAAATCGTCATGAATGATTTAAATTGGCATGGACTATGAATGAACCCAGATAAAACTATATTTTCATATAATAAAAATGATTTTTTTATTATTTAGATTGAATAAAGTGATTTTTCATGATTATGTGGTTCCCTAATATGATTATTATTTGGTAATCCATGTTTTTTGGTTTTATTCAATATATGGAACCTAAATGAACCAATTTAAAGTTGATTATAAAGGAAAATTCATGGATTTTATTCCTGTACATTATAAATGTTTTGGGGTCAAGAATGAAAAATATAATTGATATGATCACCTAAATTTCTCAGTCTATGAATTATTCTAGAATTCTAGAAAGATAATGGAGATTAAAAAATTATATTCAACCCTTCATGAGGAAAGTACAACCATCTTTTACAATGTATTCATATCCACTAGTTATTGAACAATGGATCATTACAATAACAAAAATATTTTCTATTCTCTAATATTTGGAATAGTAAAAATTAATTTATTTTCTTTCTACCTCTAGAAAGTTGAAGTAGATAAATTGAGGACTTCTATCAATAATTTAAGGAAATTTTATGAAATTTACTCAATGGATTGGGATGATTTCATGAAATTATTTTTCAAAATGTACTTTCCTCTTATTCAAGATAAATATATGGATAAGGAGTTCCTTAAGCTAATTAAAATGATTATTAATGAATTAATACCTATAACAAAACATTTACAAGATTTATGAGGTATGATTATGGAATTATCATCCAACCTTAATATAAGGTGGAACAATTATTCACTCTCTTCATTGAAATATTGTAAAGGGAATTAGCCTTAAGAGAATTCAGTAGATATGAAAATATTGTTTGATGTGCCATAAATTTAGAAATGGTGGTTGGATTTACATAATACTATAACGGTTTTGATATGAAAATGAATTTTGATTTTAAAAGAAAATATAAAAAACTTGGAGAGAATAAGATAAAATTTCCATTATAATACAATTAAGGGAACAATATTGGAGGAAATTTCCATTAGGGGACTATTAAATCTCTCAATTATTGAAGGGATGGTCATTGGGAAATTGATTAATAATGTTATGGGGAAAATTTACCTTAACTATGTGAATCGATTGAAAGATTAAATAAATTAACCTCCCACACATCAAATATTCATGTCTAAAGTAAATGGTTATTTTGCTCTCCAGTGCCCAAATCCAAGATTTAATAATAATTATTGACATTAGAACCTTCTTTTGTTGAGGGATAAGGGGAAATGTTATGAGATCGTAGTTTCATACATGTAGTTTGATAACAACATGGTAAAAGGTACACTTATCATCCACTCTAGATCTAACAATGACATATTTGATTTTTGATCTACCAATTTATTGATACCAAAAGAATTATATGTGGGTAACAATGTCCCTTCTAAACAATTAGATGTTGATTTTTATTTTATACAACCTAATGGTACGATTATCTCATCTCTAGTTTAAATTTCATCTTTAGTTTCTATTGTGGGAATATTATTCATGAAAATCATTCCATTATTCCTCTAGTGGAATTCGATATCATCATATGCATGGATTGGATTTCCCATCATAAATCCCACATCATTTTTTGGGGAAGTTAATTCATATTTCTTATTTTAAACCAACTTAGGATATTATATCAATGTGATGTAATGTATGAACATATTATGGATATTACATCAACTATAATAGTATCAATTCCGATTTATAATGGGTTTTATATCAAATGGTATGGGGGAAACTCAAAATTGATTAAAAGAATGTATTTTGGGAACATGATAATTTATTTTCTGAATAATTTTCAAGTTTTTACTAAAATGTGATGTTGAGTTCTCAGGACACCTCATTCCTAGTGACATAGTAATTTCAAATAAACCCTATAGAATGACCCTGGTTCAATTGTAGAAAATAATGAAGAAAAATTAGGAAAACATTGAAAATGGATTAACTCATACAAGTGTGTCACATTAGGGTGAACCAATTATTTTTTAAAAGAATATAAATAGATCAATGTAAATTTGGGTTAAATTTCAGAATATGAAAAGATCATAATTAAGAGAAAGAATATTCTTCATCATATAGATGGCTTGTTTGATCAACTACATAGAGTTCAATGCATTTATAATATTAAACTTCCTTGTGGATATCTTCAATTAATGGTTATGAAGGAGGATATACCCATGAATACATTCTGCATAAGGGATGGAAACTATGAATATATAATGATTCCTTTTCTATAACATATTACCATGTCATCTTTATGGACATAATGAATATAGTCTTCAGTGATTTCCTTGATCTGTTTATGGTATTATTTATAGATGATATTCTAATATACTAAAGAAGAAAAGAATTTTGTGAATAATGATTGAGAATTTTATAAATGACAGTAAGGAATGATAAAGTGTAAGTAAAATTTGAAAATAATGAATTTTGTCGGTAAAATGTTTCTTTTATTGGTCATATAATCTTAAGAGATGGTAAATGTATAGATCCATCAGATATGGATGATAATGATTATTAGTCCAGACCAACCATAGTGACTTATATCCATAGTTATCATGGTGTAGATGGATATTATTGATGGAATATGGATAATTTCTTATAATAATCCAATCCTCTGACCAATGTTTCTATGAACAGATCAATGTTCCCCAAGATAGATTAATGTGACAAAAAATTCAAAAAAATAAATTGATGAATTGTTAGTGAACTAATTCGTACATTACCCTGTAGTTTAAAACAGTTTGTGATCTATAGTTTTACTTACAATAAGGGATTGGGATGTGTTATATTATATAATGACATATTTATAGTGTATGCCTCACAAAGATTATAGGTTCCTGGGAAAAATTACCCAGCTCAATATTTTCCTTTATCTGTTATACATTTTCTCATTAATGATACAAATGAATTTTATTTACCAAGAAATGTGTGGTATATATAATTATCTTAAAAGATTAAGGTACATTTCCACATAATAGAAGTTGAATATTAACCAATGAAGGAGGTTGGATTTTATTAAAGATTGTGAATAATAAATATATTACAACCCTAGGAATGATAACAAGGTGGTCGATGATTTGAATGAAAAGTATCGTGTTATCTTTTCTATAATAAATATCACAAAAGATCAAATAATTTTTAATTTTTAAATGATGAATTTTCAAATCTTGAAGTGTGGGGCTTCTCTTTCTAAATTGAATGTTCCACCATTTATCTATATGAATATTAAAGAGGCTTATAAGGAAGCTAGGGATATTCAAAATAATGTTCGAAATATTCCTATTTCTAACCTTACTAATGATTCTATGATAAGGTTCATGAACTTTTTATGTGTTCTATAAATATGGGACATGAAGAAGGATTTTTTAGAGGAAGCTCATAGTTCTGCATTCATCATTCATCCTATAATTATGATGATGTATAGTGATTTGAAAGAATACATCTGGTGGGATTGAATGAATATATATATCAAAGTATTTGTATATCTTGAATTCATATGAATGAATGTATGGTATGGAACAAAATTGTATAAGGGAATATTGTATCCATTACCCATACCAAATTGTAAATGGGGAAACATCAACATAGATCTTTACATCATAACCAAAAAAATTGTGATATACAAAATTCTATATATATTTTAGTCGAACGCCTTATCAAGTGAGCTCCTTTCACCACTATCAGATACGAATTCTCTCTATATCATCATTACAAGATATAATTTAAGGAATTGGTAAGGTTTCATAGAGTAAATTAATCCATTGTATTTTATCGGGATATGTGGTTTACGTGAAACATCGAGTGAAGTCTCTAGTAATCTCTTGATATTGATTTGAGTTTCAAAACTGAGTATCATCCTCATATAGATGGTTCGTTTGAACGAAAATTTCAAACCCTATAAGCTATTTAGATATCCTTTTCGTTTGATATAATACGAGGTATGGACTAACACCTTCCCATAGTTATGTTATATTAAAAAAAATACCTCTCACTCAAGCATCAAGCTGGATCCTTATAAATCCCTCTATGGAATGAAATCTAGATCTCCTATGTAAAGGAATGGATTTAAAGAGAAACATATTAGAAGCCATGATACCTAATGGAATGATAGAGAAGGTAATATACATTCAACATTAGATCATGGCATCGTCGAGTTGGAAGAAATGTTTTGATAAGGATTATCAGCATGATCTAGAATATGAATATGGTGATAAGGTTTTTCTAATAATTTCTCCATGGAATAAAGTTATGTAATTCTACAATAATGGGAAACTATTCCCTGTGTATATATATGTCCTTAAAATTATTGATCATATCAAGATGATATACTATCTCATGGTTCATCCATCGAACCTCTCTCTATAACAAAATTTGTTCAATGTGTATCTACCAAGAAAGTACATACATGACACATAATATGTCCTTATATCTTATTTCATACAACTAGAGTGTGATTTTTTTGACAAGGAGAATGCAATGGTGATTTTGGATTATACAGAGAAATTTCTTTGAAACAAGGAAACTTATATTGTCGTGGTTTTTTTATGAAACCACTATTTTGGAGTTGCTACATTTGAAATTGAAAATATTATGAGGTAGAACTATCCTCATTTGATTATATCAGAGTGAACATTTTCAATAGTGAAATTCATTTTAAGGTTGGGAGAATATAACAAACCGAGTTTTTATTATTATTTTATGTAAATTAAATTACTTTTATGGATTTACATATATCATTCATTAAGTTATTATTTTCATATACACTACACCATGGTATGATTTTTTACATGAAATAATGTCTAAAAATTCATTGCACACAACACTACATTTTAATGGGTAAATTTGATAATGTTAGTTAAATTATATTCTTTTTTATGTCCAATTTTTTTTAAAAACGACGAGGAACAAATGAAATCCAATAATTTCACAATTATTTAAAAAACCTTCAAAATTAACAAACTATTAAATAATAACATTTAAAAATAACAATTAAATCATACTTTAGAGAACTCCAGGATAAACAGAGTACATGTGAAGGGTCTGGAATGTACTTTCTTAAGAGGGATACATAAAAGATATCATGTACTTTCAACATGTTAGGTGGAAGTGCTAGTCGATAAGCCACAGCTCCGACTCGATCAAGGATCTCAAAGGGGACGATATACCTAGGACATAGCTTTCCCTTTTTCCCAAAACTCATGAACTTTTCACTGGAGATATGCATAGAAATACTAGGATACCAAATTTGAATTCAAGGTCTTGTTGACGGTTATCCGTATAGCTCTTCTGTCGACTTTGGGCTGCCTTGATATACTGCTGAATGATTTTCACCTTCTCCGCTATTTCTTCAACCAATTTAGGTTTTACCAGCTTTTTCTCAGTGACTTCATCCCAACACGCTGATGTTATACACTTTTTCCCATAAAGGGATTTATATGGTTCCATCCGGATGCTTGAGTGGAAAGTGTTGATGTAGGAGAATTATATGCCATGAATAAATAAAAATCGTTCCACTTAATAATTCACATGTATATTCTACTAGTTGAATAATCACACGTAAAATAAATAAATAATCTAATAATGAGTGAATTCATAGTATCAAACATCATACCCACCATGTCCAGGACTCATGTAATGTCCCATAATTTCTGTATATTTTTTTTTAATTGTATAAAATTATTTTGAGACCTCGACATCTGACAGTGTGTGATTATGAGGCCTGAAGTTCCCTTAATTATTTTTCGATGTTTTGTTATGAATTAATTATCACACGTAAGAAGTTTTCCTAAAAATGTGGAATAACTCATAGATGGTTTCTCGGATATGAAATCGGAGGGCACCGTTGAATTCAGGATGGCATGTTTACCCTCGGTGCCACTTAAGATTAGTCAGCGCATGCCTCCTATGAGATAAACAGATCCCTAGAAACTTTTTTGAATGTCATTAACAAACTATTATTCATGTCCAAATTATCAATGAATTTAATTTGTACAATTTGTTTCTCTTTATTTTCACTATTCGACCTTGTAACTAAATTTTTTCTAATTCACCATTAAATTATGGAATAAATTTTAGAATATAATGTTTCTCATATATCATTATATATGTATCCACTTAATGATTATTTATTTACTATTTATTAATAACCCAATAAGAGAATTTGTTTCTTTTTAAGAATCATCCCTTAAAAACATTGGAAGATCCTTTATTAATTATAAAAGGATGGCCATGGATTATTTCCTAAAATACCACAATATAACACTATTATAGGTAACACCTTCAAACATTGATTTATCTACACTCAATTTCTCTTCTCAACTTTAAATCTAGATAACCTAATGGATAAATTTATTTCCTCTTGGTCGTGATTCTTTTTAGATTGGGATTTCAATGACCAACATAAGAAATTAGTTATATCCCTCTGAATTCCACCAAAATTTCAACAACCTCCATTATAGGCCACCATGTTTCTCATATATTCATTATAATCATAGAAATATATATACCATGACCTGGAAAACATATTATCCCCATTATAGACTCTCCATGATTGTTACCAAAGTTTAGAACACCCTATATACAATGAACTTCATATAAATTTATGGAAGTGTTTTATTTTTCATGTTCTATCAACATTTACTTTCTTAGATATATTATGATATATCCTTGAATTTTAAATTCATTATCTACCACTTTAGAATAAAAATAATTTATATCTTCTTGATTTATTAATTTTAAATATTAATAAGCTTATGTATACAATGGAACTCTAGTTCATAGCCAAATATGATATGCCTACATATCAAACATAATATGGGTATTTTTCAAAATATTGAATATCATTAGAAGAACCATGACATTAAAAATAGTGATTATATACTTTTTAATTTTATAGTTGTAAGGTAATAAATTGAGATAGCATGTGGGGACCCATAAATTTGACCATTGTTATTACAAGATTTGTAATTTCTCATAGGTTTTGATCACATTTTAAATTCCATGGCAGGAACGATGTATTTGGAAATGGTGAGTACAATATTCATAGCTTCCCATAGGTAAATTTATCAATTGAATCATTATTGACCACGACATAGCCAACATGACTTCTAAATACAAAAAGAATCATCCAATTCTCATTGAAAGTATACATTCTCATTGCCTCGATGATTTAAAATTTTTATCCATTAAGGAATAAGTAGAATAATGGAGGCATGGTTAATTTCACAATGAAGTCTTACCTCATCAATAAACTCATCAACCTATCAAATCTTCCCAGAGGAACCAATCATTTTCATATTTGTCCAATAAGAATATAGTTAATCGAAAATACAACAAATGAACATGTATACTTTTAATAAGTTACAAAAAATACTATATATAGGTTTATTAAAAATACTCAAGGATAATGAATTAATAATAATTAATTGGTTAGTGTTAGGTCAATGAATATATATACATCACTTGATATTTTTTTGCATCCTTTTATTTACAATTAAACTATAAATGTTCAATAAATATGATACCTTATATTGTGTTCATCCAACCTTTATTAAAATTCAAATAAAAAAAAACAATCTTAAATGAATTTTTTACATACAAAAATTGAAAAAATAATTAAAGAAAAAACATGAAATAAAATGGATAAATGTTTAATTTTCACATTTAAGTTACAACAATTGTTTCATTAATATTAAAATAAGGTATTATATTTAACAGGTTTCAAACATTTATTGTATGTAAAAATAATTGGAATATTATGACCATAAATATGAGAAATATTAAATAAAAAATATATTGGGAGCTAAAATATAACACAAAAAACCTTATTTCACTACTACATCTGCATATTGTTTGATTGGTAAAACCTATGAATCCTCTAAAGGGTAATAACTAGATCCCCTACATTTTCCTATAATTCTTATATAAAACGTTTATAGATGACCCAAATAGCCACAACAATTATAGTTATTAGGATATTCATAACATGGAGTCTTCTAATGACCCATCTAACCTCATTGATGGTATACCAGGGTCATAATCCAAAAACAATCCCATGAGAATATATATAATGGACTTTATGTTCCCTCACTCATTTGAGAATACTTGGCAAACAAACCTTTTCCATTTTGTAAATTCCCTTCTCCTCTCTCATAAATAAAGAATATATCAACAATTTAAGGCATCCTAGTTATGTCAGCCTTAACAATGACCTCCTTCTTCAATAAAAATACTATTGAATTTATGATAAATGAGAAAATTGTCACCTGAATATTAAAAAACTTATCTCTTTATAAATAATAATCCACTACAATTTTATCCATGTATAAATTAAGTAACAAATGACCTAGTTCAATGAAATGATTATAGTGCTTTAATATCAGATAATCACGGTGCAGAAAAAAATAAAACTTCATTTTATTTGATACCCTTACTGAAATATGGATGTAATAATTATTATAATATTCTATACAAAGCTCCCATGAGTGGATCAAATATTTATATGAAAAAAATGGATTTCCACCACATACAAATCAGATCCTCAAGATTCAAGGTAATAAACAAAATATTATGTGAGTCTGGGAAGTCAAAAAGGATAAACATCATCAAAATATGATACAAAAACGTTTTCAATTTAGGAGAATCTAGTTTCCCGTGGAGAAAATAGGGCCCCCTGTTCAAGATATCCAGAACATAATCTCAAGGATAATCAGCTATATGTTTTAAATATAGAGAATAACCCACAAAATTATCTTGATATTCCCTAAATAAATTGTGGAAATTTATTCAAATATTTAATTCTAATTCCCTAATATTTTAGAATTTATTTTATATAAATAATAATATTTATAGAATATCATATATGAAATGATGAGCATAAAAAAGTTCAATATATTATTATTTAAAAGTGACTATTATGAATTAGTCATTTTTTTCGCAGGTAAGAAAAACTATATTTCGAAATACCCATGTAATGTATTCCAATAATAAATAAATAATAAATCATACATTGATTATCAATTTTCGGGAGATGAAGATAAAATATTTTGAAGGTATAATTATTCTTCTTCATAAAACTTTTTATATGTGTTAAATGTATATTTTTTCTTAATTCATTATAGATAACATTATTTAAAAATGATTATAATAAAATAATATTATTATCTAAATATAATTTTTTAAATTAACATTTGTTACTCTGATTCTATTATATAATACCTTCTAATATTTATATGCATATATTTAGAGTTTTCCTCGGAGTTGGGACACTGTTTTAGTTTATCGGGTCCTAGAAATTAAAAAGTTCATAATATTAATATATATAAAAAATAATGAGAGGAAAATTTTCTGAGATAAAGGGTTATCATATTGTTTGGGACCTCGTATTAAAAACATGATACCATGGTTGAATCCAAAGCTTGAGATTTACACTAGGTGTAAATTAAAGATCGTTGGAGTCCGGAATTTTATGGAAGCCATCCATTGGCAGTGAATTTAGAAAAATAATAATATTTTTTTAATGTTAAATGGAAAAACCTAAATCTCTGATATAAAAAACATCTTATGAAATAATCATAGAATTATCTTCATATCCCTAGTATACTAGAGATAGTAAGATATAGGAGGAGAGAATCATTGATAATGGGGAGCATAAATTGACAATGAATTATCAGAGGATCGTGGTGTAGATGGTGAATGTAGTGTTATACTCTTATCATCGATAGAGGAAAAGTTATTCAACAAATATTGATCCATATTAAATTAATGTATTATTATTTCTTGTTTCCACATTTTAATTAATTCTTAAGAAAGGATATACATATTTTCATTTATTTATCCAATGGTTTCCATTCATCACATGATCCTGAAAATGAATTATGTTGTTAATAAAAGATTATATTTTCTATGATATATTTTCACCCATTATTTTCCCACCTTATAATAATTTTCTAATATCACATATTTTAAAGTCACTCCTCACCATTGTTTATGTTAACTTCTCTCTATTTTTCTTTATGTACTTGTCTATTGGCCCACAAGGTTGTAGTTTGACATTCCCTGAGTGGTTTTGAGAATGATCAAACCCCATATTTTTTATGGTGTTAAAAATTATATAATAATTGATGTTTTATTGGTGAATCACGTTTGATTCATGTTTTTTTTTTGATTTTCTGGGTTTCATAAATTGAAATGGTTGCAGAAAGATGATGGATTCTTGTGTGGTTGAATTGATTTTTTATTTTTGGCTAATAGAGGAAGAGAATGTTTTGTACAAAATGATTACTTATGATTTTTGGAGGTGAAATTATGATACTTGTAGAATTTTTTATTGATATAGAAATCAAGAGAATATTTAGTTTTACTTCCTAAAAAAATAACAATATTGTTTGTAGTCTGTAGGGGCGCATGTTGTGGTGTTCAAAAAATGGGTCAACTAGTGTTTTGTTCAGAGCTAAATATAACATGATATGTATGCCTCATACACACTGTATGAACTAGTTCAATATTGTTTTGGTGTACTATAGTAGTACATAATGATGTCCATGGCCATGGACATGGGAATGACCAGAGTACATGGGCACGAATGTGTACTCAAATATAGCCACAGTATCTAGACATGTCCAGTGTACATGTTCATGGACCAAAGTACACATTAGTGGTATGTATAGTCATGGGTAGGCCTCATATGGCCAAGAGACATGTGTAAAACCTATACATTTTTTGTATTCCCAAATTTTCAACCAAGTCGTGTGCAAGTACGGACATTGTCAAATATCCATGTGAGGCCACATGTTATGTATCCCTAGTTACATGACATTTACACTTTTTTATAAATTCCACCATATGTATAACCCTCTTATAGACATATATTTGGTATTGTAGGTTTCCTATCATGAGCATTTCATTCATGTAGACTATGATTAATGCCCTAATTTTATAATGAAGGGTGTAAAATGATGTTTTATTAGCATGACTCTTCTTCCCGTGAATCTTGGATGACCGTAGTTATCATTGACGTTTATCAGAGGGATGATGGTGTTGTAAAATACCCATGTAGCACTAGGTAATGGGACCCCCATAATATTATCATAGTCTGGTTGATTCCCCAATCATGATATAGAAAGAAAAATGTCATCAATTTACTAATTTTAACCCCCTGACACACTATGACATGTGTCCTTTATCTGTTGAGTGATACCACATAATTAATAATGGTATAGGTCCTCTAGTAGAGATTAAACCCCATCATTTATGGATAATAGGGGGTGGTTTGGTTAGTCCAAATAGATACTTATATGATTTCTCATGTTCTGGGGAATTTGAGGTAGTCTTTAGAGTATCATGAAGACTCATCATATTTTTCTATAATATAGAGATGTGGTTCACCTTTCTCTCTTTCTTGGGTTTCTTTATGAGAATATATGTGTTTGGGGTTGAGCAGTATTTTGTGGTTCCGCTCTGTCTCCTAGTATGGTTTTTTGTGTTACATATTGTGTTTGTATATACTCACCACTATATGGAATTTTCCCACATGACTAATTTCTTCTTTACATGATAAGAAAATCTATGGTATCATTGTAGGATAATAATAATAAATGGATTCATTAACCACATTCAGTGGTTAAACCTGGACATCAAGAGTTGGGCTCAATAAAATTGTTCATATTCTTAGTTGTTATATTGTTGAGACCTCCTTTTTGTTTGGTAATGTATTTATCACTTTTATGAATTGGTTTTATATTTTTGTATCCATATTTATACCCGAGAATTAACTGAATGAATGGATATTCTCTATATTTTACACTCCTTAATTATTCAACTTTCCATTTTCTTGGGGTTGGTTGTGTTCATGCATACTGGTATATTAGTATAATTTATTTAATTATATGTTAAGCTATATCATTACTCTTTACCAAACCTAGGATATTAGAGGTAGGTTTTGGTTGTTGCACTAAGAATATAGATAACTTGGTAGGTATCAATAGGTTGTGTCATTAAAGAGTGGAATCGAATTAGTATATCATTGGGTTAGTGTTTGGAGTGAGAGTGATGGTTGGGAATGGTTGGGAACATAGGGAAATAGTGTCATAGTGTATTGAGTGAGGCTTTTAGTCCATGGAAGTCGGTGTTGGTGTGGCGGATAATGTATCCATTCAATATGACTCTGACTATATTCTTATCAAATAAATATATCAATATATAGGTTGTAGGTAACTAGGTATACATGAATTATATATTATTATTGTTGGAATTGTTTATCTAGAAACAAATTCTATATAAATTATGATAAAAATTACTCATTATTTTTAATATTAATAAAATAATTTCATATCATGATCTTTATTATGTGTGAAAAAATATGTGATAATTTCAAAATAGTTTTTGTCACACTAAGAGGATAGAATAGCTCCCTTCTATTATGTGAACCCATAAGTTCCATAGAATTATCCATAAATATATGTCCCATTTTTATATTAAATCATTTTCAAGATAAAAATGATTTATGTTATCATGGGTGGAATCTCATTGGACTTTTTATCACCTTCTCATGGTATACACCCTCGGTAATATTTAGTGTAAGATGTTATGAGAACGAGACCCAAAAATAAGAAATAAAAATTTATATTTTTATTTGATGTTCCGATCCATAGATGTATGTGTTGATCATTATACAATAATATTATTTTTAATGAGTATTATAAGTCATGTACATTGACGCATTGAAGAAAACTAGGATGACATGTGTTCACGGTAATTAAGGATACATCAGATGTCTCAAGAGTAATATTTCATTAATGTATAAAGTTAGAAAGTTTTGTCCCTTATTTTCTTTAATGTATGCTGATATCTCATTCTCTTTTCTGGTAATGATATAGATAAAATAAATCCATGGTGATGGTGTTATATATACAAATTTTATTTCCATAAATTAAAATAAAGAGACATCTAGAACATAGTTTGTTCGAACTGACCAGAACCCCTCTTGATTAGGGATATCCTGAAATATGGTTTATATTACATTGTAAGTTTATGTATGAGGTATTATGTTTTTTAATCAATTTACTTTTCAATGGGTTCCTCGGTGGATTTCTATACACTAACCTAGGACTTTAGGCTTATTACCCTAATTCCACTAAGAAAGAGGCCCAGATGGTCACACGCTATGTGTATCTAGAATCCCAGTTAAATAATATAATATTATTTATTATATAACAAGTAAAATAAATATTATACCAACACATGGTTTAATAATTATTCAATTTCCTAATCATATATGTTTTTTCATGTGTTATTTGAGAGAATAATTTTTAGTGAAATGGTTGATTAATATTTTTTACTCTTTTTTAAAAACAATATTTATTTATTTATAGGAAATAATGTAGTGATGTTTATTTATAAAATAAATGGTAATTATTCAAATAATTATAAATATTATAGATTAATGATAGACCAATATTAAGGGTCTAGTGAGATAATATATATATATATATATGTTAAATATTATTTGAATACATGATATTGAATTTTAATTTACATGTTTAGTGTATGTCTAAAAATTAAAATATTATTATTATTATAAACATGGCACTCTATGGGGATTAAATTTTGAATAATGGGCACATGTGAACTAATGTTTTTCCCACCCTTATAGTATATAAACTCTATTATATTTTTTTCTATGATGGAAAATTAATTTTTTTTCATATGTAATGAGATCCAGAGAAACCTCGCAATGAATTTGACAACTCCCTTCTCATATAATTCTCCCTAGAAGATATTTTTACCTTCTTCCAACATCCAATATCGAGTATATAGAGGTAAAATCAGAATCCATTGGAAGGAATTATTAAGAAAATTTAACGGATAAGGATTAATGAAATGTGATCTAAAATGATTAAACTTAGAAATTCATATGGTGATGTTCCGGTATTGGGAAACACATGTGGATCACCACTTTATGGAATCTAGTATTGGTTCATATAATGAAAATTTTGTTCAATGTATATCCTTTTTTAGATACATCATGTAAGAAATTATTTCAAGCAAGGTAATTCGTAAAATTACTAAATTAATTACAAGTAATATATAATTGTCATGATCTTATGTTCTAGACATTATCTATTGTCTATATTCATTGATTGAATTCCCTTGATCACAATAGTTAACATCATTTATATCCCAAATTAATCAACCATCGTGAAAAAAGGGAAATATAGACATGGCCCATTTGATGCTTCTGCTGCATCCAAAACATGCATGTGGAATCAGTGTGATAACATAATTATTTAATGATAGTTGATTGATTTATGCATTTATTTTTGGTTTCCATTTTCAGATGAATCATTATTAATGACAAAATGTAATATTTGTTTTTAATTTACATTCCACAAAAATATAATCAAATTCATTAATTTTATAAATAAAATCAATTTGGAGATATCATATGAAGGTGATAAGAAGTCTGGAATGATAATATAAGAGTACACATCATGTAACCCATAGGTACATGCCATTTAATATTTCTAAATACACCAAGAAATAATTTTTTATTAATTCAATCTATGTTCATTTATTACACATAATGAATTTAATTATACATCGCATGTTATAGGAGATAGTTTGGAGCAATGCTAGCCAGAGTACATGTAGTGTGACATCATTACATGGAAAGTAGTCCATTATTCAAAGATGGGTCACTTATCTTCTTACACAACCTACATGACTGGAGGCCACATAAATCAGATATCGTGTGATGTATAGCCCATCTACACATTGTGTACTCCAAAATTTTCTCTGGATTGGTTACACACCATGTCCATGGGCATGTTATGCATATAATTATTAGGAATTATACACCCCAAGTATCATAAATGTCATCCTGGGAATATTTTAAAACTATATTCTAAATTAAAATAGGTTCATTATACTAAAAACATTACAATATGTTCTTTTATGTTGTAATTAAGTTGATTAAAAATTCCAGGTAATGGGTTTATATATATATATATATATACATATATATTCTTAATTAATATTTGTGAAATTTTTTGATCTACACAAAATTTATAATTCATATTGAAGTTATTAATTTTCATGCATTAAAGAATTACACACTATGTAAAATTATCACGTAAATAGTGTGATCATTAATTTGATTGGAAAAATAATGATATTATATGATAATTCATCTATAACATATGTCTCCAGAGTAAATTTAATATGCATATAATACAAGTAGGGTTGTTCAGATAGGTACTCGCCATGTGTCCACCAAGATATATTTTTTGTACACTATTAATTTTAAATAAATTTATTTAAATTCATAAAAACTTTGATATATGGGAATCTGAAGAAAATTTATATGAGAATTAAGATACACTAATTGATTAAATAAATAAAATACTTAATCCATTAGATCAAGATTTATCATAAATGAGAACTATTAGAATTGAATGTGAATTATACTTAATGTGTGATTTATTACGTGATTGTGGATTTTCATTAGCATAAACAATACCATTATATGTGATTGGATTTGTTAAATTAATTATTAAATTAAATTAATGGCATACATTTCATCTTTCATCTCAGTATGTATGGGCCTACATGCCCATGGTTTCTTTTATTTAAACCCCTTAAAAATTATTTTTTGTTCCCCTCACCTGTGTGTGAGTGAAATAATATGTAATGGATAGAGCTCCCAAGCTAGTGTAGGGTCATTAAGATTAGATCTTTCAGGGAACCAATCCAAGATAGATACATATGAGGACAACTGGAAAGCTGCAATGTGTCCCCTAATTGGTTCACGTAGTTTTCCACTAGGAAATTGGATGTTTAATATCTACTAGAAATACTAACCCTTATTAAAAAATCATGATCATATGACTATATTATTTTTTAAGTCATGCTTCATTGTAATTTAATTATGGATTTTTTTAATAAATTGCACAAATTAACAAATTAAAAATCAAGCAAGATTGAACACAAATATATTTTCTTATGCATAAATTTTATCTAATACATTTTAATAAATTCAATAATACCAAAAAATATTAAAAATAATTAAATAAATATAATAATTCTTAATTTTTCATGAATGATAAAATCACTGAATTATATATTTTGAGTCTTTATATATTTTCAAAACATTAAATAAAATCAAATGATAGTTCAATGTGAATGACCATGAAAAGTTAGATTGATTTCAATTGTTGAATAATTTTAACTTGATGTTTTTTATTTACATAACCTACTTTAAATTTAGGTATGAATGAAAAAATAAGGCTTGGTGTAACTAGGAGACAATATTTGAGGAAATCTAATTTGGGGATTTCATGATTCATGAGTCCACTCAACTGATCAGGGAACTATGAGTTAATGTATTTTGACATTGAAACTCTAACAAAAAACATTTCAAATTTCATTTAAAGACAAATTTGTGTTGATGAGTAATTGAATTAGGATCCTCACCACTATAATACCAAATAAATTGGATATTCTATAGCTTGTGTTTTGGGATATTGGGTATCAATAAAATTTTGGGAGACTAATAAATATTATTTCATATTATTTTATATTTTTTTCAAATCAAGTACAAAAAATATACTCATATTATTTGTAGAAATGGAAATAAGATGACATAAAAATTGTTAATATGATCCATACATGTGAATGATAACTTTATCATTGGAAACAATTTTACAATAATTGAAAAGGGATATACATATTATCATATTCCATGAAAAACAATTGTATGTGTTATATGAATCTATTACTGATGGACCTATTAAAGAGGGTAGTGAGGAATACTTATATCTCTATGAGAAAAATTTCAACAATTATACAAGTGTTTAGTGTTTCATGGTATCATCCTGGACCAAGGACCCTATGAAACAACATGATGATTCAGATACATGTATATTGATGTATCACCTTTAAGATATCAATCAACAGAAGGAAATAATATGGAGATATTAAATCTCCAAATTTCTATTTTAAATTATTTTTATATAATAAGAACCATTTGGGCTTCATGGAGTCACGATTATTGGTTACATTGAATGCTTATACATATTATGGATTAAATTCCTATATTATTTTCACATAGATCTCATACATTCCTCAATAATCATGACATTATTGGGTTTTATTATTAAATATAAAATTATCATTAATGGGATGAGTTTTTCAGAACATCTTGATTCGGTACTCCATGTGGATATGTACATAGTGTATCAGAAACCCACATTCCTTATGGTTAATAAGAAAATGAAAAACACAAAAAATGGGCCAAAGGCTCATCAAATGTATAATTCTCCCTATAATCTTCCATCAAAGATGATGATGATCTAGATATAGGGTAAGTAAAATGAGCCAATATAATTTTTATGTTGAATGTAAGTCAATTTGAATAATAAATGAACTTAAAATTAATGTGAATATAAATGAACAATTTTTATGGAATGAAATATTTAAATATGTAAACAATGTGTATTAGATAAAAAAATTGTTGCTCATATATGTGTTCAAATATATGAAATAAGTAGATTTAGAAAATTTTGTAGAGGAGGGTTGGATTTATGAGATTCAAATTGTGCAAGGCTGGTTTCCTTATCTATTGGGGACTAACACCTACCATTTCAAACATGAATGACATTGGTTTTAAGGGAATGTTATTATGTAACAACTAGTACTCGATGTATAATTTATTTGCCATTCCTAGATGAAGACAATTTTATTTTCATTCATTGAAATAAAATATGATTCTTAAATAATGTAAATACATGTTATGGTAAGGATAATATAAATAATGATCCTTCTGTATTAAATTAAAAAACATGTTTTAGAAATATATAACTAATCATATTCACATGAATCAAATAACATTTAACTTTGGAATCATCACATTTTTCATGTAAACAATAAGGGAATGTAAATTCATTTTAAAGACAGTTATTTAGACTCTTATGATATAAAACCTCCTGTAATATGTAATTCTTGATTAAAATTCAAAATGAAAAAACACGTATTCATTAGTTAGGGTGAAATGGATAAAGTGATTTTTTGATTGATATGGACTAATGTATTTGGACCATTCATAGTAAAATATAAAGGTGTATATTGAAAATTCAAAACATTTACTGATGAATAAAGAAGATATGATTATGTATACTTTCTAAGGTATAAGTTTTTGTACTTTGATAAACTCAATGAATTCAATAATGAAGTAGAAAATCACATTTGAATGAAGATAAAGAAGCTTAGATCAGATAGAGGTAGTGAATATATTAATTAATAGTTTTTCAACCTTTTATGGGAGTTTATGATTTTATCTCAACTCACTCAACCATAAATACCATTGTATAATGGTGTTAGTGAAGATGGTTACAATACCTTGTTATACCGGAAATGTTCACTGATTAATCTTGAATATCATCTATTATCCTTTTGGGGATATGAATTAAAATCTGTAGTCTACACAGTAAACTGAGTACCCACTAATCTAGAAAAAATAGTTCCCTTCTATTTATTTATTTTAAGGAAATTATTTTTCAACATATACATGTATTGGGATGTTATGTGTTTTTTAAGACATTATCAATCAATAAACTAGAACCTTGGGGCACATCTTTTTTTTATATATTATCCAAAGGAGAAAAATGGATAATTCCTATATAACTGATGAGATAAGAAAGTGTCTTTCAATAGACATGATGTCTTTCTTGAGAATCATAACTTCCTAAAAAGGGATAGTCAATAAAATTATAACTTAAATAAAGTCTATGCTCAAGATACAAAAGTGTTGGTAGGTGAAAAAATTCCATTAGTAACTATAGAAGAAGTGGTTCCTAAAACCCAAGTACTATATTGGAGAAAAATAGAGTTAAAAGAACCAGATAGATAGGGTTTTATAGTTACCAATGATAGGTGACTATTTATTAGTTGATAATGACGAACCTCAATCTGGCATAGATTCATTATAGATCAAAAGCTACAAGTTGGATAGAAGACCTGAATTTTTAAATGGATTCTATGTTTAGGATAAAATTTTGAATGTTAGTTGATTCATCTTTTGATGAAAATCACATATGTTAAAACAATGATTGAATAGAAAACTAAAAATTTAAGGTAATTTAAATACATATAAAACATGTCGAGTGGATAAAGGGTTTAAAAATGTCATGGAATTTATTATGTTGAAGTCATTTCCATATATTTCTTATTCAGTACCACCAAAAATCTATTTTCTATTGTAGAAAAAAATGAATTTGAAATTTTTAATATGGATATTAAAATAAATTTACGGAATGGAAAACATCATGAAGCTCTCTATAAGACCCAACAAGAATCGTTTGTGACTCCCAGTGATGCGAAAATTATTTTATTACTATATATATCTAAGAATGGATTGAAGTAAGAATATTGTTCATGGAAGATTCAATTATATGAATCAGTAAAATAATATATATTTATTAATAATGAATGTGATCCATGTTTTTACAAGTTATTTAGGGGGAATTTGGTTATTATCTTGGTACATTATTTAATGAAACATTACATATTGGAAAGAGCATATCATTCTTACAGATTCTTAAGGAATGGATAAACAAGTCACTACTAGAATATAAGCCTACACCAATGGTTGATATGCATTGGCTTGGGTTCGTGGATCGTTGTTATATACTATACCTATGGTTCTCCATACCATTTCTAGAAAATACTCCTGATTTAAAATACTAATGGTTCTTATTGAATAGTTGTCATAGGGTGTGCAGGATTTGGGTTGACTAATGGTACATTGTGAACCATTGGTCTAGATAAATCTCAATGGTTCTGAACTGTTTTTATAGTCCAATAAGGTAGGTTCAAACCATTGGAATTGACATATACAATTGATTCAGAACTTTTGGGATAGATGTATCCTTAGTTAAAGGATATAATAACATTTAGAAAACTATTTAAATAGAAACCCCTTATTACTAGGTATCAGCAACACCACCATTTTTCAAAGAACCTACTATATAAAACTCAATACGGAGCCTAAAAACATAAACCCAATGAAACCAAAAAAAATCAAACAGAAACCCAATATTGAACCCAGATAACCCAAATCATCACATATCAAACCTCTAAAAAATTTCAACAAGAAATATGAAATCAAATAGAAAATTGACCCAAACAATAAGATATCAAAGATCCAGGAACTAATGAAAAAACATCCAAACAAAAAAACAAACTATACAGCCAACACAACATAATCAACAAAAATAACTAGTAATGAAACCAACACATTATCCTCCAAGTGAAAAGAACAAATAAAAAAATATTTATAATATTTTAAATATTTTGATACATTTATCCATGGATAAAAAATACAACACATCAAAAAAAATCATCAATATCAAATTTCATAAATATATATAAAAATGTAAATTACCAGTCTATAACTATTCACCATCACTATCATCACCATCATCCTCAGCCTCATCCTCATCCTCAGCCTCATACTCTTTATCTCCCTCTCCCTCACTCTAGTCCTTGGCAATGTCCACGACCTCGGTATCATGCTCAACCTCTTCCACACCACCGTCCTCACCCTCATCCTCACCCTCTTCTTCTCCATCATCATGGCCATCACTGTTGATTGGAACACCATATTCCACACTATCATTGGAACTACTACATGTTATACTATATAAAGTATGAATCATGGACATATATTCATCCCATTATATAGTAGTCTCTAGTGGATGTGATGGACCTAAAACTTCCACCAGTTTAAAAAAATTCATTTTCCCTCAAAAACCATTCTTCCACCTTTATGGAAACTTTTCCGACTTTTTTACTTAGTCATATCTTTTCATACCCCTACATAGTATTTTTCAAAGGTGGATATATCAGAAATGTTACTTTAAGTGCTCCAATATCTTATCGGGATAATACACTTCCCGGGTTAACTGTGTACTCAAACATGGTTCTCATCACACAGAACATAATGTAAATGGTCATGTGGCCGAATGTTGTCATCTTACTGGGAATAATGGGACTCCAATGAAGCCTGTTAAAGAAATAAATATACTATTTTGTAATAATATTGATTTTAAAAATTGAAATAAAATTAGTAAAACATAAGATCCATTACTATGTTTTTTTCATTCTTGACGCGTCCATATTTTACATTTTGTATGAGAAATTGAGTTCTTATCATGTCATACATCCTTCAATATTAATAATATCTCTCTAAAATTTCATTTAATATAGGAATCCAAAATTTAAAATAGGTTACTAATAAATAACTTCATTACTAAAATAAAATGGATAATAATTCTAACTAAATCTAAAAAAGAAAAACATATGGTAGATTAATTTTAACTAAGTATCAGTGAATGGTTGATTAATAGATATTACATATATATATATATACATGAATAGGTCATCAATTTTTTCAATAATAATTTAATTATTTTATCATGATAATTTATTATTTCGTGATGTATTTGTGTAATATTTTGTTTTTTTTGAGTTTCTTTGGTGTAGATATGGTATTTTTAGTAATAGTTTGTTTTATTCAAGTTTTATTGGTTTGATTAAGGTCAAGGATTTCCAATACAATTTTAATATGTTAATTTTTTTTATTTAATTTTTTTTTTTTTTTTAATTCCATTCAGTTTGGGTTACATTTTGTTCTTTTACTTTGTTAATTAAGGGTTAGTTTGGTTTATGTTATTGTTATTTAATTCTAGTTGGTTTGGGTTTTTTCTGGTCATGATCAATTCCAACCTTATCAACCCATTTATTATGATCATTTTTTTGGTAACATGAAGATGAGGTAATAACTCTCAAATACTAGTTAACGGAAAAAAAGTAGAATGAGAATTATAGACATATATAGGAGGTATAAAAATTAAAATTTAAGATTCAATTATACATGAAAGACCAAATAACATTAACTATTTATTGTCTACGGAATTTCTAAGCTAATTGAAACCCAAATTATAGACATATCTAGAAAGTATAAAAATTAAAATTTCAGATTCAATTATACAAGAAAGTCCAAATAACATTAACTATTTTATTGTCTAGGGAATTTATAAGCTAATTGACACCCATTTTTTCAGGAGATATATAAATTAATTCTATATTGATTCATAGGGAACATATGTGATATTTATATATATAAGAACAAAATGAAAAGTATAAATGAGTTTCAAACATTCTTCCTCTCATGGTAGGTTATCATAGTTCACCCCAAATATTTTAGGTATTTCATAGATTCCTTATTAATATTATTTTTTATGAAAAATTATTAAATTTTTTAAATAAAATAAAAATCAATTTTTAATACAACTCTTTGTAATTTTATTTTAAAACCCTTAAATTTGTTTAATACCTGTAACTATATACTTCTTCAATCTATACAAATTTCTCAATAATATTTTATCATGTAGTAAGATATGATTCATGTGACCTATAATTTTATTCCTAATATATAATTGTAGACATTGTACAACTAATTATTATATCCTCTTCACAACTAAACTAATTCCATGAGTCGTGCTAGCATCGAAGCCTCACTATCATAAAAAATAAAACAAAGCTACCACCAAAATATTTATTCATATACATACAATAATTATATAACATTAAATTCAACAATATTTTACCCATATTTTTTTCCATGTGTTTCCCTTTACTTCATATGGATGGTTTCACCAAGTGAGTGGTTGGACAATAAGGGAAACAAAGTAAATGGAATGTGTCTCCAAAAAAAACAATGGCATTCTGATAATTTTTTCAAATAAATTTTTATCTACATTACAATCCACTATATTTCGTGTTTGGATGTTCCACACTACACACATTCTTATACACCCACACAACTTATTAGTATATACAACTATTAATGAAGAAAAAATATTATATCTGTAGAACTTATAATGAAAATAAATTACGGTAAAAAAATTTAACAAGGTTATATAATTATTACTGAGGCACCCTGATTCAGTAGGAGTCATTAAATCTATAGGCCTTGAAAGTAAAACTACCTGCATAGATGGAGTAGGCCCCATAGCTTTATTTGTAGGTTCAGAATGTGTTGGAGAAGGATTCAAAAAATAAGTAACATAGAATCTCGGGGAAAAGGACATAAATGGAAATTAATATGTCATAGATGGTTGTGAAAATGAAGAATGGGGATGAAGATATTTAATCATTATCAGATATATGAATGGTATGCAAAGAGGCTGAGATTCCAATGTTTTTGATAACATGGGTGGCCTAAATATCCATCGTGTATATAATGTCACCATAGGAACAAAAATATTAATAGATTGTATGTCAGGGGTAGGGATGTGGTTAATAGATGCATAAAATGGAGTAACTTTCTATAGTACGATACCCCCTAGTATCACCATCCTAAGCATTGGATCCAGTAGGATAAATTGTGAATAATTATTTCTATAGTAGATGATTCTAGTTAAATGTAAAAAATTGAAAATAATTACATGGAAATATTTGTTATTGATATATATATTTTTGAAATAAAATACTCACAACAGGCAGCAATGGAGAGACACATATCTCATCTATTTGATGAATCTTTTTATTCATTCATTTTCATAATATCTCCTCAATTATTTTCATTTTCTAAATTTCACAAAACATATGGAATTAATTATAAATCCATAACTACTGTGTAACAAAAATAAAGAATAATATGAGACATGTCTTAATTAAAGAATACAAATTTTATAAACAAAATACATTATACATAGTGATATGCCAAAAACATTTAATATATTGTTGGATGAATATCAAAATAGAAGACATTACATATAAGAAAAATAACTTCAAATTAACATGTTTACCATTGTTATGATATATATTTATTCAATTTTTAATTTGATCAAATTCAATTTTGGTTACTTTATTTTTTCCATTATGATCAATTGATTAGGTCAATTCTATATTTTTATTTGAAATAAGTATTTTTATTCAATTCTATCAAATGATTTGTTCATTTCCCCCTTTTTTTGTCTTAGGTCATTTGTTTCATATTTTGGGTGTGGTCATTTTTCCATTTTTTTGGTTTTTGGATTATTTTATTATCTTTTTTCATATTAATTAGATTATTATATACAATTCAGTTTGTATTTTTTCAAAATTTATTTGTTTCAGTTCAGTTTGGTTTGAAAGGAATAAATATAATATAATTTAATATTTGAAAATTCATCTAATAGAAAAATACACCAGTAAAATTTGAAAATACACAGTAAGTTCATGTTGGATACAAAATATTTATATTCATTAGTAAATATATTTTTATAGAACTATCCTCAAAACCCAAGTTGAGCTAAACCAAAACAAATGAGAACATTGATGGATGAATCTATATATTTCCCAACACGATATCTAGTTCCCAATTAACATTGAAAATTGATTTATTTGAGTCATATTTAGTAATAAATGGATTGGGGATAATGAGAGTTGGGATGGTGTTAATTCCATCATCATAGGCATAAAAAATTTTCTCGGGATTACATTCATAATGAAACAAAATTAATGTTGAAGATGATCTTTGACCTATAAAAATTTCTTTCCATTAATGATAATACAAATGATTAATTAATAGAAATAGTATGATTCATGTCTATTACTCATAATCAACAATAATTTTTAAATCATCCATTCATTTTCAAATAATCAAACCACTATAATTTTATCATTGTGACATTCCCATGTGAGTAATAATCAAATATTATTATTTTCAAAATTAATTTATAAAAGGAACATATTCAAATCATGGACTACAATCTGATGCCCTATAATAACAGTCCAGTATGGAAGTTACCATAACACCTTTGTGTTGTGTTCTCTTATTCTTTTTATCTATAGTTATAATAAATATAAACCCAGTGATAACAATTTATTTACATTCATGAACCATGAATATAGAACATAAATCCAAAGCACTCATTTTCTTAGATACTTGTAGAGTATTAAAAATCAAAAACAAAATCATAAATGAATATTAATCTTAATTATATATTGAATTTTTAATTTTATTTTATTAATATCCCTACCATCAATATAAACCAAGAGTAAAACTCTTTTATTTTAAATTTTTTCACTCTTAATCAATGATTATGAACGATGATTCATATTTCTTATTTATTGATGTTCCCTTTAGAAAAAATATAAATTCCTTAATAGATATTTAAAATTACATGATATGTGATACGATATTCTTGTTTAACATACTTGATATAGTTGTAAAAAAATTCTTAGTTTAAAAAATTGTTTGATTTTCCATCTCCCACTCTTTATGTCTTAACGTGTTCAATGTATTTGATCTAGGAATTTCCCCTATTTGGTGACGTGATAGAAAATTGGGTTTAATTTTATCATATTTTTCTTCTAAATTTCTCATAGGTCTATTACATCTCATATAATGATCAGTCAGATACATTGAATAGAAATCTATATATTTATTAGCTATGTAACCTCTCATGATAAAACATTAAGGATGATCAATTTTCCAGACAAAAAACATAAATACAACAATGTTTCCTTATATTGGATACATCAATAAAAAATAATTAATTCCTTTGAGTAGTATTTTGGTTATAATAAGGACATTTATATGAAATATATATGCAAAAAATTATGGAAGAAATATTTTTATAACTCAAAAAAATTATTTATGTGTTTTCCATAAGTTATTGTAACAAATGAATCATCATCTTCCTACAATAAAATATCTAAAGAAATACAAAAATTGAATCACTAACACTCTTACATTATTTTATAGAAGATGAAGGATTACTATTGGAATAAAATCATTCAAATGTATATTATAATAATGAGTCTTCAATGATTCTGGCTTCAACTATTTTCTATTGAACCATTTTGATATGTTCCTTGAATACCCATTAGTAACATTTATAGTCTATTGTACATCAAGAATGTGATTTTTTTTGCATGTATCAACACATAATAATCACATAGAATGATCTATTTAATTTCACTGATACAAGCATGATTTAATTCTAGTCTGATACCCCAATCCATTAACTCATTTCGATATTGTAAATAATAATTTTTATTTCCCTTGAAATTTATATGAACTGAAACAATCCTTTCACATCTATTCAATTTTTTTCATCACATCAAAGAAATGATGTAACAAATTGGATTCCTAATATAGAAACTCAAATAAGATACTTATCTTCTACAAATTATAATAGGTTGTAGTGTAACAGTCTTCCTATTTAAATATTTTGCCTAAAACATCATAAACGGAAACCTAATATCTTGGAATAGATTAACAACATCATTTAGAAACACATGCCAAGGTTAATTCTATGTATTCATGGAATTTTCACATCACTGATGATTATTCTAGTATGGATGGTCTATTTTTAAGAGTCATATATATCCCATAGAACTATAACTACTTTTATATTTAATTCTTCTGGATTGTTTTTTATTTATACAAACCAGAAATGATAATTTTATCTCTTTTCTATATCCATAAATCCTCTCATAAGCTATAAAATCAATGATCATCCACATCAGAAAAACACACCTCTGAAATATGTCTTTTAAACATGAGTCATATGTGCACCAACCCATATTCCAAATTTTTTTAAACTCTTTTGTTAAATGTTTTATGTATTCATCTTTATCATTTATGCAATTAGAATGTCTATATATTAGTATACCCATTAAGGTGAAAGGGTTTTTTATACACCTCAATGGAGGAAGGTTCAAAATGTGTATAAATACATGCCATGTGCTATATAAAGTTAGAAACTAACCAAATGTATCAAATATATAACATGAAATACCCAACCTATCATTACACATGTCACATACACAACCTGGATATCTCTTATCAAATATATGTCATAAAAATCCATATATAGGGTGGATCAACTAATCATTATTCGTCTTTTTCATATTATCATGAAATCATTTTTTTGATATTTCATCAGACATGAAATTATTCTAGTGTTTTGTAATTAATGTAATGTTACCTATTACTTTATGTGGAACATAGGATAGTGTTTCATCAAATTTTGGATTCTTTTTGGATGTTCCACATATTATAAATCCATTCAATTCTGTAGTCTCCTCCCAGAATAAGCTGCAATCATTAAATAAAACATGAATTTTTTTTAAAATCAATCATCCTCAATGATCATACCTGACATATAGTAGTTTAAGAGAATATCTACAGCATCTAAGGCTAATTTCTTCAATGTGGTAATAATCTAATAAATTAAAGTATTAGAAATACCAAACATTATTTTCCTTTGAATCAATTAGAAAAATAATTTCATATTTTTTATTTCACCAAATTGCATATATACTGGATTCGTGAAAGTTTTATTAATTTTTTTCACAGTATAAACAACATAACTTTTAATAAATGCATTTTTTTCTTCACATATCGAAGTCCATTGAGCTCAACATCTTTTCCTTGTCATGATAAAAATTAAATAGAATATTATTATCATACAAATTCTACAATCCAGTCCTAAAATTTAGATCGTGAGAATTTTGAATTATCATTTTCTCCCCCATTTTCAGAACAAATATAATAGTTTGTTTGAAAACCATATTTTGTTATATATAATATAACTTCTTCCTGCCCCAACCAAGGACTTAAAACACAATTATAACTTGGGTAGTGAATGTGACCACTATCTGATGAATTTTCAATTGTAAAAACTAAGAATCACTCAAAATTTTTTTAAAATATATTGACATCTAATACGTTTCATACATACATCATCTATCCATTGTGTAAAAGATTTTTTATATTTCCTTTAATAAAACATATCAAAAAATATTGAAGATTAATAGAAAATATATTAAAGGAATTGATAATTTTTCACGTCTTATGAAACAATAACCGACACATTATTCTTAAAGAGAATAATAATATAAAATACCATTAGAAAATATATATTTATATATATAAATAATATAAATATAAAACCATAAAATTGAATTCAATTATAAAAATTTGAAAATATTTATTCATAATACTAAATAAAATTGGGTTTATAACTGTTATTTTTTATTTTTTCACTTATTCAATTAAATCATTAAAAAATGTTAAAATAAATAAATAAATTCTCAAATAAAATATTAATTCTTCTAGGTAACCTTCTTATATTTCATCTAGATCATTTTTCCATAGTTCTGTATTTTTATGATTACATTAGTTCTAGTCGATTTAGTTTTTTTTGGGATTGTTTATTTTTTATTGATCTGGTTGGTGAAGTCCTATTAATGTTTTATTAAATAATTTTCAGTTAAACCATTCTTGTATCACTTAAATATTATTTCTTTTAGATAGGTTATATTTAGTCCACTTGTTTTTAATTTACTTCAGTTTGATGGTGTTTAATGTAGTTCGGTTCTACTCCTTTCTATTTGCGTTAGATGAAGTCATTTAAATTAAATTTTGTTTGATTGGTCAAGTCAGTTTGATTATTATATAAATAAAAATTGATAATATGTTTTAGGGTGTAACATATTTATAGGCTCATTTTTATTATCTTCAAGCGTAGTTTTCTCGTTTTGGAAAATTTTGATTTTTATAGGGTTGGTCAATAAATTTTAGTTTTTTTATTTTAGTGGTACATCATAAAAATGAATTAATTTGGAGATTGTGTGAAAAAATATAGTTGGGACAGAAAATCGTTTTATAAAGAATTATTTATCTAGGATAATTATGAGAAATGTTTTTACATTAATTCTACATTTATACAGATAATTGTACTGAAAAATTAAAGATATTTTGATTTTAATTTTTTCATTCTAGTATTGGTGATCAATGATACTTTTATAGGGTTATTCATTTATATGGTATCTATCTTGATGTTTTTTAGTCCTTCGTAATTATGGATGTAAGAATAAAAATTTTATTAATAGAAATGTAATTACATCAATGTATCATTATGTAAAGGATATCATGGGAAAAATTTTGGATAATTCTTTCTTAATTGTGTCAGGTATTATTGGACATTAATTTGAGAAATTCATGAATTATTTTTAAGTACCTCAAACGGTTCACTATTCCCAAGTGCATCCTGAAGGTTACTTCACCAACCTGACCCACACAGTTCACAAATCCCATGTTACCAAATCATATCACAACACCTAAATTTCCTCTGGAACTAAATTTTCATTATTTAATCAATCATTTGAATACATATATAAAGGATTCACTGAAATGTTATGAGAAATATGAATTTTCATCACCCAAAGATTGAAAATTAGTGTGACTAGAGGTGAGGACCATTTGATAGACATCACAAATTATAGACATGCTAGTGACCCATGGGAGAAACATACTTGGATAAAATTGATAATAAAAAAGTGAAAAGTCATACAAGAGATGGAATATTTGTATTATGAAACCAAATAATGTTAATTAAATATATTTTTTAATTTGGGGTGACCAATGAAAAATCAAATAAGAAACGTGTTTTAAGATTGTCCCAAAAGGTGAAGTGTTTTTAATACATTAATAATTATTTTCCATTAAGAAAATCTTCAAAAAATGTCATACATGTCTCATAACATAGGAGTAAATACAATGGTGTTAGTAAAAATTTATTTTCCACTATTCTTTTAAAAACACCACTATTACAGAAAAAGATAAAAAATTTAACAATTGGAAGTCCATTTTTGATGTAAATAATTAGTTTTGATAGTAAAATACCTCAAATATTTATTAAGAACGTGTCATGTGTGGTAAAAAACGTTCCCCTAAAACAATAATATTATGTAACATGCCTTGAAAAATTAGAGATTGTGGCATAGGTTTAAGATGTGACACACATTCCCTACAGGTTCCATTATTTCATAGTAACATGATGATTTTATATTCAAGAATAAAAAAATGAAAACCATAAATGAGATGGGACTACATGGGATGCGAAAATAAACTAAATTTGGTACATAAAAATACAAAAAAATGTAGCCAAATGGTATAACTGAAACTCTAAAATTTGATGTAGAAGAAACCAAATGATTTAATCTATGATGGATCTCCTATTGGAATATGATGAGTGGTTGGTGGCATAGAAAAGATCAGTTCATGGGTAGGTAAAAATTAATTGAAACTATAATAGGGATATAGGGTTTTTTGCACTACATGTGGGGAAAAATGATCTAAATGGATTTTTAAAACTGTTTGGATATGAGAAATATCTTGACATGTTTTTAAAACCATCGGGGGAGGGGACCATATACCAATGTATTAATTAAACTATTTCTATCAAAGCATTTGGTATAGATATTATTTCGACTACTGATTGTTTCTATATGAATATATTCTGTGAATTAGATTATATTCTACAGACCAAGGTCATTTTTTATAGATCTAAAATGATTCTTGGACTATCTGAAAGTACATATATTGATATGATAGAAATGTCAAATATAATTAAAAAATATAATGGTATTGGATATACTATCCCCTGGTGTGAAAATTTCTTATAAAATTTATCCATATACATAATAGGAGAAATATCGAATGGGTAAGACCCTATACACTTTATTGACAGAATAAATCTTGTATTTCATTATATATAATAGAAGTGGTGTTTCCTATGTATTGAGAATATTATGAATAGATCAAGAAGATATAAGTTAACCACATTGTTCAATAGTTATGACATTACTCAAGTATCTATGAAGAACTAAGGATAATTTCCTAGTGTTTGGAGAAGATGAGGATCTAGTCAGCAAGAGGTATGTTAATGCTAGTTTATAAATAGATCACAATGATCTGATGTTGTAGTTATGATATTTTTTTTCTCAATAGAATAGAATAGAGAAAGAGGATTTCAGAAAATCTAGTTGTTTTTAATCCTAGTACATATATTGAGTATATTGAATCTTCTAATACATCCAATTAATTTGTTTGAAAATTAAATTATGACCAAAATTATAATGTGATGCATTTTATTTAATACCCTAATATGTTGTTTATGATAAATCTGCTATAGTGGATCTTGAAAAAAGTTATATTGTCACACCAAATGACAAATAATATAATCAGGAAAAATCACATCTTGTGGGATTTTTCCCAAAGAGTTGACGTTTCTGTAAAATATTTCTATGTGAATAAAATTGGGTGGAAGCTCTGGAAAAAGTCTAATCATAGTAGAAGCATGAGTTTCCTGTGAGAGATAGGAAACAATAATTTTGTTGTTGTCTCCAGTTAATGTGAGAGAATATTAGAGTTTTGTTCCAAAGAACAAAGAAATATGTAATTTAAGATAACATTTAATCATTTTTATAATATTAATAAACTATTTATAACATCATGATAATTCTTTTGTATGACATAGGATGTGTTAATTTTTTAGATTATATGTCGCACTAAAAAATCATTGTAGTTTCCCACTATGATGAGAACCCAGAAGTTCCAAGATAGTATTATGAAATATAGGTTCTATATCATGATAAAAATATTTCTGGGACACACATGATTCAATCTATTAGTGTTAAATATTTATAGTACTTTGAGAAACCTTCCCATGGTGTATTCCTTTTGTAATATCCAGTTTAATAAATTATGAGAATGTGAACCTCTTATATAAAACACTAAATTAATAAGGTCATTTCATTATCCTATGTGTTGCTGTGTGTATTGATCCATAGAATTTATTATTATTATTAATTTGTCTCATATGTCACATACTATTATTTATAGATAATAACCATGACAACATATGTTCATGGCGATGTAAGTCATGTTAGGTTTTCCATTAGTAATATTTCATTATTGAATAAAGCACCAAAAGATTTTCCCCATATTTTCTTTAATAGATGTTGATATCATAAGACCATCGATGGAAATGATATATCCAAAATAAATCCAATTCTCTACTATTATTTAGGAATGTTTTTTTAATGTCAAAGTAAGAGACATCGAGCACATATGTTGATGGAAAAAGCATGCATCCTATTTTATTAGAGATATGATAATAATGGGGGTACATAAAATAGTATGAATTTTTATGAAGTATTATGAAATTATGGTATTATATTATTTTCACTATGGGTTCTTGTGTGTGTTTCTAGATTCTAACCTTGACCTTACGCTACTTCATCTAATGACCCTGTGAATCTAGCGCAAAGTGTTGCCCACTATGTTTGTCCAAAATATCAGTGAAATAATATATTATTTTTTATTATTTAACAAGTTGAATAAATATTATTTCCATATAAGGTTTTTAAATACTACGAAATTATGTATACCTTTTTTAGAATTTATGAAATTTTTACAGGACTGTGAAATCTGAAGGCTTGTGATTCCAAGGCCCAGAGTGCTCGGAATGATCTGTCAAAAATGTTTTAAGATTAAAATAGTGCATGTGAGTAGTCTTCTTGAATGATTGGACTAACTCATAAACGGGTGCTTGGATCAGAAATCGGAGGCCACTGCTGTGTTTGGGATGACAGGTTTACCCTAGGCGTGATTTATGTTTAGTCGTTGTCGGCCTCCTCTAAGAAAACCCAAAACTGGAATAATAGTAAATAAAAATATTTTAATTTTATTAATGCTTATTACTCATGAACGGTGACTCAGATTACAAATCTATAACAACCGCTAAAATCGTGAGGGCATGCTTTCCAAATGTATATCAAAATATTTGTTGGTGTGGGCCAAGAGTGGAAGATAGTTTTTGGCCGCAAATAATATTATTAAGTAACAATTATTTTATTGTAAAATAATATAACTCTTAAACTGTAACTCGATTTGGTAATATGAGAGTACCATTTAGCTCATTATGGCATGCTTCCCTTAGGCTGAGCCTAGCCTCCACCGGCACTGGTCGAGGGTGATTGTAAATAATTTTTGAATATTTTAAGTTACATCCGGTAAACATGTGGGTGAAAGTTTCATTTTTTGAACCGGTGCTCAGGATTGAAATCTGGGGGTATTGTTGAACTCGCAGCGCCAATATTCTCTTAAGGGGGGCTTCACTTCGACTATAGTAGGTCGGGTGAAATAGTTAGTTTTTTGATCTTTTATGAATTAATAAAATAACAAAATTGTTATTTTATTTTATCCTACCAACTCTTGTGTGGTGGTTGTGGGGAGCACAAAGGTAGTCAGACATCAAATAAGGGATATTAAATGCTCGGTTACATAATATTTGTGTAACCACCCAACATGCAATTATTATGACACATTAATTTCTTTAATTAATGAACCTCATTAATTCCTCGGTGCATTACACAACATTTCCCACCTCTATTTTAATGGGTCTTAAGGTAGAGTTGTTGCACAAAATCATCAAGTGAGGATCCTCTGGAATGTGAAGCAATACCTTCCACTGATAAAGACGGAATCTCTAGGGGAAACACACCATGATTGAAAAATGATGACGACATCATCGAACATGGAATTTTCTTCCACCACCGCTAAGTCTCTGAAGAATTTTGAGTTAGGGGTTGTATTTTAATTCAATAAATTCAAAGTTTCTTCACCTCGTTATCTAATTTGTGGGTTGTCTTTGCAATGGATTTTAACATTGTTTATCATCATTTTAATGTGATTTATTAATTACCCCCACTTGTTATAATGCTAATGCGGAGTGAACTGCCAAAAAAAACAATGCTTGGAAATTCCGCCACTTGGGTTTCTTCAGTTATTCAGAGGCGGGTGGTTCCATATTGAGAGGACCTTGAAACAGAGAGGTGCTCAATGTCAGCGGCATCTCGAGAGGACTGTATTCGCATATTGATGGAATAAAATACAACTGAAGCTCACCTGGTGGCCCACAAAAGAAGGGCTAGTCCAGCACCGGTGCAATTGTGTTAATGACCGTGGTCGACGAACGAGGCAGGCGGTGTTAGAGACTAGTGTCATTAGACGAGGGAGGAAGATGGAAACTGCCGACCATGGTGGAAGAGCGGCGTCGCTGGCCGCCATGGTAGTCATACAGGGGGACGATAGCAGTAGGCCACAGAAGTAGAGGCGGTGCACTGACGCACGACGTGCTGAAGGAAGATGTGAGGATGCATAGAACCCACTCCCTATGGCTACCATGGATGACTAGGCGGCAGCACCTGGCACCTCCAGTAAATGAGATGAATGGATCCTTTGAACCATTCAGGAGCAGTGTAGTGCGCGACCCTGTGTGGGTCATGCCAGCTGGCGGTCGAAGCCCTCCATGGTCCCACCCTACATAGTTGGGTCGGGTCACCCCGAACTGGGTCAAGTCATCCCAGGAGGGGTCGGGTCGGGTCGGACCAGACATGGTACCCTCTCGAGCCCAAATATACTTAAAAAGAAGTAATCATGCAAAACAGATGACCATTTGATGAAACGTGTGTGGCACTGAGAACCTTGGAGCAAGACGGTCCTTATGAGATAATCTACGAGACATTCCAATAATGATGGATTTTGGCTGGGTTGGATCGTACTCAAATTCAATCGGGCCTTCTGCACTAAAATTCCTATAGATTACATAACAGGTGTTCCATTTACATGTCATCTATTGTTTGGAACCCATGATACATGAAGGATCATCAGTTTAATTGCTTGTGGGACTTTGTGGTAGTTGAGGTGTGGCCGATAACTGGAGGAGAAGAACCAGGGTGTTTCGTGTAGTGTGTGTTAGGATTGCTACTCCCTTCATGACTCGCCGCGTAGGTATTCCTGTTCATCTTCTTCGGTAAAGAGGAGACTCTCTACATCATGAGTGCGGGTTTGTTTCTCTCATATTGGTTGTTCTATCTTTGGCATCTGTACTGCCCTATTAGACTAGGGTGCAGGTCCACCATACATAACTCACATAGAGTTAGGTACTCCCCTATTGTTACAGGGTGTAGTTCCTCTATCCTGGGGTCTGTACTCCCCTGAAGTACTAGCGCATGTGTCCCCCACACTAGAAAAATTACTAGAGTTTTTCTCCCCTACAGGGTAGGGTGTAGTTCTTCACTTATAGAGTCGGTACATGCCTGTCGTTCCAAGGTGTGGGTCCTCTAGCATGGAGCATGTAATCCCCTGAAATACTTTTGTGTGGGTCCCCCACATCAAGAAAAATATCAGATTTGTACTCCCATATCAGGTTTGGTTCTGGTCCCCAGATATGGAGTAGTACATGTCTCTGTCTCCGAGTAGTGACAGGGAGCAGGTCCTTTAAGGGAGTTGGAGCTCCCTCGACTGCAGGACACAATTTCGAAAAGTGGGAATCTTCACATGGCTTCAATTGGTCTTTAACTGGGCACATGACTGTTAGTGTGATACCTCTAGTGATGGAAAATTGAAAAGGTACTAGTAGAATGATCCCAATGGATCACTTCCTTTCAGATGTTCCATTAGGAATGGTTGAGTTGTACTTGATGGAGTACATCTCTCAGACGTGTTCCATCAGAGATAGGAAGATCATAGGTAGTGTAAACATGATCGTTGAGTTTGTCTTTTATCAGTATTTGTAAATACTTGAAATGGATTGCTATTAGCGCCTTCTGTTTCATTGTGGATGAGACGAGTATACATGGTTTTGATATGTTTTCTTTTCTCTGTGCTTTGTGATTTAGAGTATGCTTTTTGGTTTTCCATTGCAAGAATTCTATGATACCTTCGGGGGTCACAATGTCCCTATTGGGTATTTTTATACTCTCCCCCAGCATGGGCTTCTCCTGCACCTTATTTGGTCTTGTGCAGACGACGAGCATCATTGCTGACACGTGAGGGATCCAGGACTAGGATGTACACAGAGAAGACAGGCAGATGTGGAGAGCTATGGAGATGAGTAGTATATACCCTTCATGTAGTATCCTTGGTTGATGATCGCAGGAGATATTTCTATTTTTCACTTGGTGTTGTATCTTCCAGTAGGGGTTGTATTATGTCCCCTTACATTTAGTACACATTTCTTCTAGTGCAGTTTTTCTTCATGGTTCCATCTTGTTGCATTCTTGGCTGTGTGTATGTACAAGCTTAAAGGGAATGCATTCTTGATTTGGGGATACTCATTTCCTTTGATTGTTTTCAACTCATGGGCTATGGAAGGTAGACTTTGGTTAGTCACGGAAGGTTCCCTAGGGGACTGTTTTTTAAAAATTGATATCATAACGATTGGTTCTATTAATGAACTATGACTCTGATCATTGAAATGGAGGAATAATGTTAAGTGTTTTGAGTGTGGATTTTAGCCAGGGGAGTCCAGTGATGGTGTGGCGCCGAATGTATCCATACACCAGGACCCTTAATTCAGATTTCTGACTCTGTAAATGAAAACACTGATTGCGTGTGTTTTGGAAATTTTTTTCTTTAGATTTATTTTGTGTCAGTCACCATGTATAGCTTATTGATAGTGATTCATCATGATTCTCTATCAAGATTCCTCCATGCTAACAGGCAGCCAGGATTCTAATATGTGACCATGAGGATGGTCCACAGTGTGATGAGGCTTTAGTACAAGGAAAATTTCCTAATATAGGTACCTTCGTGTGGTGTCATAGTGATACCAATGCCGCTTGGTGATCAGTTACTACCAGCGATACTAGTCGAGGAAAATTATAGTCTCAGTGCCTTCCACAATTTTCAATGACAGATACTGCTTAGGGTCTAAGGTGATATCAACTCACATGTGGCTAAGGAATGGCATAAGGTTGTGATTGAGTTTCCATCTAGCCAGGGAACCATTAGATCAGATAGTGATTCTGGCATTGATCATTCAATGTGGCTTAGTGGGGAAATATATGGCTTCAGACTACCCCTATCATATGATGTGGTGGCTTTTTCCATGGACAGATCATGGGAACCTTCCTCATAGAAGGGGTCTGATTCCATGAAAAGATATGGGGTATGTGTTCCCTTTATCTTCCACAACATCAGCAGGATGACATGTCGGTAGCCAAGTAATCATCGAGGCATACTAGCCATTACAGATACTTGATGAATATGATATGACCAGTGATTTAGGTCATAGACCTTTATGTGATTTGTGATTTGGGACCTTCGAGCTAGTAGTATTCCTCTATGCATTCCTACATATGTTTTTGTGTTTGAGAGAGCCTTTTTGTAGAAAATTCATTGGATGAGCAAATACATTCAGTGAATGTCATCAGTGAGAAAGGGGGAAACTAACATCATTCTTAGAGACATGGATGTATAAAAATGTTTTTGGACAAGGAAGTGATAGGGACAGATGAATCTGTAGGGAATCATACATGGAAGGGGAGTTCAGAGAACAGCAGGAGGTGGTATACATTATGACATTTATAACCACCACCCCAATGTGGTCGCCACCAGTCACTAGGAGCTGGAGGACGTGGGAATGGAGTTGCTGCATACGGTCAAGGAGTGTGACCCAAGGACTATAAGAATTATTTGATGTACAATATATGTCTACCACTAGTTACTATATTAATAGAAATAGATATTGATCATTATTCTTGACATGAATCTTGTTCATGACCAAGAGTTTCTGATCAAACCATTGACTAGACCCTTATATCTACAGATACCTTTTGAAGGAGACTTGAGAATCACACTTTTGACGATGGTGTGATCTGACCCATGAGGTGAGAGTTTTAGTTGGAACATCTTAGGGTTAATGTCGAGGTCGTACATCATTATTTTGGGTATGGACTGGTCATCGATTATTCTTGCTCAGATTGACTATTTTTGGAAAAAATGTTGTGGTATATCTAATGCATTGTAAAAGGGTTTTACTTCATTAGTGAAAATGTTATCCCAGACCGCGCGGTTAGAACTCATGCATAGGAGGGTGTAGTTGATAACTCATGAGTTTTGTAGCCTTACCCTCACGGTAGTAAGTGTTTTTAGTTTTTAGATCCCAACATTATTGGCAGAGTACGGGAACATCTTTTTCAAAAGTTGTTTCCAAAATTACCTTCCAACAATGATAGTGACTTCTTCATTGGATTGTACCCAACAATGGAACCGATATATACAAGTGACTATTGAGTGGCTCCTGTAGAGATCAGAGAGCTGAGAGATTAGAAGGGGGACATGGTGGCATATGAAATCAGTAGGAGGTTTGGTTTACAACTACTGAATGAAGAAATAAATAAGATCGTCTCATTTTAGAAACCCTTCATGGATATTGATGGTGTCGCTTACCCCACAGTCTATAACTATCACTCCCCCACACCTTCAGCGAATTCGGGAGGAACAACATAGGGATGTAGTCTGTGTGGCCCGACGTGCTAAGACATCCTCAAGATAGGCTCCTAAAAGATTTTCTAATCATGGGAAGATCATCATCATTCTCAAAAGATTCACCATGGTACCAGTGACACTATGGGAGGAGGTGCCGATGGAGTTCCACACATCCCTTATGGAGGTACATCCTGGTGTGGTAAAGATGTACTAGGCCCTCAGGCATCAGTATGGGCGTCTAGGGATGAATACTGCACAAAGAAGGTATAAATCATTTTCCAACAGGAGATGGACGCCCTTATAGTTCAAGGAGGGAGACCATAACTTCTTTCATGTCTCACCCCAATGAAGATTGTAGAGTTTCTTTCAGGGAAACAAGTTATCTCTAAGTTTCATTGAACCTTTCCATATTCTCAACAGAATTTGTGAGGTGGAGTATTGCTTAGTTTTTCCGTTACAGATGCATCAGATGCATAATGTTTTCTATGTGTCTTAGCTGAGTATATGTGTGCATGATACATTACATGTTTTCAACTTGGGCGAGTCTTAATTTGATGATGGGGTGACTTTTTCAGTGTTTATAGTGGAGATAGAGGATCTCTAGGAGTGTGTCCTTCAGGGGAAGTCGATGCCTCTATTGTGAGTGTGGTGGCAGCATGGGAACCTCCAAGAGATCACATTGGAGTATAGAACTCATACTCATTCTTTGTACGATCATTTTTTTAATAGTCTTTGTTTTTCCTTTAATGTAAGTAAATCCATATGGTGGGGAGAATCTAAAGACATGGAAATTTCAATTTTTTTTTTAATTTTATAAAATATTTATGGGACCGTGAAATGTGACGGTACGTGATAATGAGGACCAGAATTCCCAAAATGATCATTTGAAAAAGTGATAATAGTAAAATAGATCGTGTTAGTAGTTTCCCTAAAAAGGTTGAATAACTCTTAAATTTTTGCCCAGATTAGAAATCTGATGGCACCGTTGCATTAAATATGCTAGGTTTAACCTAGGCAGGACTTATGTTTATTCATCGTATGCCTCTAGTGACAAAACTAGAAAATGGAATAATCATAAATGAAATAATTAAATAAAATTATTTTAGTTTTTTAAATGATAAAAACTCAAGAATAGTGACTCAAATTAAAAATATAATGCCGCCACTGAACTCATGAGGGTATTCTTTCCTCATGTGGGTCCTATCATTGGCCGGTGCGGGCCAACAGTGGAAGTTATTTTTCGACCGTTAATAAAATAATTAAGTAGCAATAATTTTATTTTTAAATTATATAACTCCTAAATGGTAACTTATATTGGAAATATGAAAGTACAATTAATATTTTTAAGTAGTTTGTCCCTAATATAGACCATAAAATCAACCAGCATAGGTTGAGGTTGCCTATTAGTAAATTATTAACTTTTTTTATGGTACATTCAGTAAACGTGCAGACGACAATTTCTATCCATCAAACTAGTTCTAATAATTTAAATATGAGGGCTCCGTTGAACATGTAGCATGGTTATTCGTGTAAGGATGGATTCACTTCGACTGTAGTTGGTTGGTTGAAGAAGTTAGTTTTTTCATCATTTAAGATTTAATAAAATTTAAAAACCTTTTTTTATTTTATCCTACAACCTCTTCAGCGGCGGTGGCAGGGACCGCAGAGGTATTCAGACATTTAATATGGGATATTAAATTCTCAGATACACATAGGTTATGTATTTAACCCTTTTTTAATTAATGTGGTGCATTAATTATGTTAGTTATGGAACCTCATTATTCCTCAGTGCATTACTCACCCATTCCCCCTCTATTTAAATGTGCTTGGGGTAGATTTTCTGGCATGACTTTATCAAGTGAGGAACCTTTAGTGACGTGATTCAACACCTTCCACCCACAGATATGGATGCTCGGGTGGCAACTAACTGAGATTGGTGAATGTCGGAAGCTTCATCGAATGTGGAATCTTCATCCACAACTTCTACATCTCCAATGAATCTTGAGGTAGGGGTTGTCTTTTAATTAATGAAATTCTCACATTTCACATCCTAGCTCTTAAATTTGTAGCGGTCATTGTAGGATATTTGAATAGGGTTTATCCTTATTTTAATTTGATGTATATATTACCCCCACTTGTTTTAATTATAACAGGGATGGTGAGGGCCAAAAAAATAAGACCTGACCCCTCTACCACTTTTTTTTTATCGCATTCATCTGAGGCAGGTAGATCCAACATGATGGAACCATGAAATTGATAAACTATAAATGTTGATGGCATCTCGAGAGGAACGTAGGTGCATCCGGTTAGACGAACGGACCACCAGAGCTCACCGAGTGACCCGCAAAAGAAGTATCAGCAACCAGTACTGGAATATTAGTGTGGCAGCCGACAACTGTCAGCCGTGGTGGAAGAGAAGTGACACACGACACCATTGTAATCTGATAGGCAGCCAGCAACGGCCATCCATGGAAGATGAGGAGGCACACCAGCATGTTCTAATATGAAGGGAGCTATAGAGATGCTTGGGACCACCTCTCTACTGGTCCTGACGGTGACAAAGTTGTTCCACCTAGCGATGCCAATAAAGGAGCTGACTAGCTCCTTTGAGCAATTCAACAATAGCGGTCATTGTGAATCCACGTGGGTCAAGAAAACCGGCGGTCTAGGTCGAACACAGACTGAACCGGGTTGGGTAAGCCGAGGCCTGGTTAGGGTAGGTTGGTCTAACAGGTTCAGACTTGACCTAGACCCATCTCGGGCCCAGATACGCTTAAAAGGTCATATCATGAAAACCAGATATCTATTTGATGAACTGTCTATGATGTTGGGATCCTTTTATTAAGATGGCCCTTTTATGATACTCTATGTTAATTTCATAGAAAGATTTATTTTTGCTAGGTTGGATCTTACTCGAATCCAACCATCACTCATCACTAAAATTTTTATTCCTTACAGACCAAGAGTCTGATTGGTGAGCCATCGGTTGCGTTGTAACCCTTATGACCTGATAAATCATCAGGTTACAACCTTGTGGAACATAGTTGAGGTTGATATATGGCTGATAATTAGAGGAGGATAACCAGGTTGTTTCATGTATTGAGAGTTAGGATGGCTACTCCCATGATGACTCAAGGTGATGGTATTCCTTAATCCTCTTCTCTTGTAGAGACAGGACTCCCCAGACCATGATTACAAGTTGTTTCCCTCTGATTAGTTTTTTCTATCGATGGAGTCGGTACTCCTATACTAGACTAGGTCACGAGTCCTCCATGCATAACTCACAAAGATTAAGGTACTCCCCTACTAGGTAGGGTGAAGGACCTTTGTGTTAGGAAAAGGTACTCCCCTGTCATCCTAGGGTGTGCGACCTCCTTATGTAGTGATACAACAGGGTCAATAATCCATTATTGTGTTAGGGTACGAGTCCTCTAGCTGGGGTCAGTACACCCCTGAAATAGTCGGGCATGGGTCCCCCACAACGAACAAACTACTAGAGTTGTACTCCCCTACATGGTAGGGTGCGGGTCCTCACATATAGAGTTGGTACTCCCCTGTCGTGATAGGGTGTGGGTCCCCTAGCCTAGGGTCAATACTCCCCTAACATATTAGGTCATGGGACCCCCATAGCAAAAAAACTACTAGGGTTGTACTCCCCTAATGGATATGGTTATGGTCCTCACATATGGAGTAGTACTCCCCTGTATTCGAGTATCGACGGGGATCGGGTCATTCAGGGGAGTTAGAGAACTATCAACAGTAGGAAACATTATCGAGGAGTGGGCATATTTTCTTGGTTTCCCTTGGACTATCCTTGAGAGTATGACTCTAACTGCAAGACCCCTAGTGAAGGGAACCAGATGCAGTTCTAGCAGAATGTTCCCGATGGAGTATTTCCTTCCGAACGTTCTATTAGGAATGGCTCTGTTGTACCTAATAGAGTACATCTCTCAGATGGGTGCCATCAGGGAAGGCGTGTTCATTGAGTGTGTACTCTTTATCCTTTTGTTATGTTTTGATATGTCTTTGGAAATCCTAAAAATGGCTTCATGTCATGGCCATATGTTTCTTTGTGGATGAGATGAGTATACCTAGTTTTGAGCCGTGTCTTTTTCTTTGTACTTTGTGATTGAAATCATGCTTTGTTGTTTTCCTCTATGGAATTATATGAGTCCTTTGGTTATATCGGGTTCCCTACTAGGTAATTTTATACTCACATGTTCATGGCCTTCTCCTGCACCTCATTGTGTCTTGCACGGACAATGAGAAGCTTCGATGATACTTGAGGGTTATAGGACCAGACGGTGCATGGAGGAGACTGGTTGACATGGAGAGTTGTGGAGACGAGATATACCTACCCTTCTGGTAGGATCCTTGGTGGATGATCCTAGGAGATTTTGTGTTTTTATTTTTAGTTGTATCATTTTGTTGAGCTTGTATTCTGGAACCTTACTTTCGATACACACTTGTTCTACTACAGTTTTCCTTCGTGGTTGCATCTTGTTGCATTCTAGGTTGGGTGTTTTTATAGATTTAAAGGAAATGCCTTCCAATTAAGTGGATACACTTTTCTGGTGGTAGTTTCCAACCCCTGGCCTATGGATGGTAGGCTTGGGTTAGTCACGGCACGAGACTTGTGGGATGGGTCAAGGCATTGTTTAATAATTATTCATATTCTCTCGATCCCATATATTCTATCACCATTTATTCAAGAGAATAATATGTTAGTGGAATATATAATAGATAATTTTATTTTATTTAGTGAATATCATATAATTTTATTTATTAAATAATAATACATGATATTTATTTACTAAATAAATAGTCATTTTTCAAGGCTCAAAAAATATTATGGAGGAATGATTGACTGAGTTTAATTGTTTCATGAGAAACAATATATATATATATATATATATATTGAATACTATTTGAATAAATTATTTTTAATTTTAATTTGGATGTTTTGTTCATGTCCATAAAAAAATGTATTAATATTTTTATAGAAATGGAGTTCTATGGGGATGAAATAAATAATTAATGTCTGTTATGAAATTATTTATTTCTAAAACTTGTTTTATATAAACCCAATTATATTATTTTTTGAAGACCTAATTCATATTGTATTTTTCACAACGAAATATGTAGAATCCACTTGATGACCAATAGTGCACACTTCTACACACAATCTATTGAGAACGGAGAGAGATATTTCCCCATATTACACTATTGAGTCTCAAGATATCTAGGATGATTACATTAGAAGCTATTCTCATCCTGATCAAAGTAATATAACACAAATGATAATATCTACCATGTTAGAAGCCATAGATTCTTACAAATGAGGATTCTAGATTTTTGTAACATATGTGTATCATTTATAGAGTTTATATAATATTTATTCTTAAAGAACTATGATAGTACTACATAGATTCATTTTCAAATCCATCAATGAGGAAATATCTTCATGGAATGTATTTCATTATTTTCATAAATTAATGATAAATAACATGTGATGATTCAATTCATCAAGTCCACCATATATCCCTTTTCTATATTCACTTATTCAATTCCATTAATCCAATATTTAATCATCATTTAATCTCATATTTATCATGCATCGGAAAAAAAATAAACATGATCCATCTGATGCTTCCATTGTCTATGAAACCCATAATTTAGTCTGTTGAATGTGTTTCCTGAGTTAGAACCCCATATATTCACATTTAACCATGATATGTATTGAAAATATTTAGGAATCCAAAATCAATATATCTATGTAGGATGCCAATATGATATTTTGGTGATGATTAGATTTGAAGTGGATAATATAAGATGGCCAGGATGATGAAGCATGTATGATTTTTGTGCGACATGGGTTTTGGCATCTGATAATTCTGAGGTTCCATGATAAAGCACACCCTTAGGTTATGTAGGATCGGATTTATTTGGTGATCCGAGTCTTTAGGATTTTTTAGAACTCAACTAATATAAGGGTTTTTATTACAACCAACCTTCTTCATGGAGCATCAGGGTGATGGTGGAGTTTGAATATGCAGAAACAGAATGAGGTAATACTCTTGTGGTTCGACATCATGTTGATATTTAATGAAGAGTATTACCGTTATCGATTTTTATCTGTCTGTATTTTGGTTCACCTTAATTATTAGTGGGATGAAATGATTATGGTTTATCACATCAAAATGTTCACTTAACTCACACAGTACTCACTTGATATGGTATTGGATGTTTTCTTCTAGACATGGATGCTTGGGTAGGGAATCGATAGAGTCATCCAATCAAACATAGTTTCCTTATACATTCCAATCTAACTTCGAGTGAAATAGTGGGCTATTATTAAATATATCTTCATATTAGTAGGACGTTTGGTGGTTGGATATGGAAGAAAAAATTATGGGGTAGGGTCATTTGAAAATTCTATAATATGTCTTCTATTAGGTTCCCGATGAAATATACCTCACCATTCCATGAATAATGAACATGGATCATTAACTCATGGATCATATAAGGGATCCAGTCATTCCAAGGAGGAAAAATTCTATCCCTAAAAAGGGTGAGGTCACATACGTCATGTTTTCTTGACATGATGTACCGATGAGGGCTTGCAGTCTTTGGATGGACTACCATGATAGAGTTTGTTTCATGATCATGGATCTTTTAGGGATGTTTAGTGTAGTCCTTATGGAGGAGGGGCTGGTAGAGGATCAAGTGGATATCTCAATGGAAACGATTCTAGTACTAGATGATCATATGAGATACTACAACCACCACTACTAGACGACCCACAACAAGATTAGGGAGCTAGTTGTTGGGGCCATGGGAATCTATATTCTATTGACACCTATTATCATTTTTCTCATGTAATTTTATTATGTATGATATATATATTTTATAGACTGTATACAGTACCTTTAGGCATAGTGATGAATAATTCACTCATCATTATATACCTTAGGAGTGATGTTGATCATCCAATTGAGACTTTATCCTAATAGGTATGGCTAGAGGTTTCTACAGGGATCATTTCTTTTATATCACTTATCTACTGATAGTATGAGTTGGAATTTAGTAGTGGGAGTATCTCATTGTACCTCTTTTCCAGCATGATGAAACCCTATAATTATAATGTTGATATGGATCATTTTCCCATGGTTTATTCCCAGATTGACTATCATAAAATGCGAGTAAGAAGAATTTAGATATATGAGATAAGATTATAATATATTGGAAAGACATATCTCATTGATGAGAGAGCAAGGTTTATGAGAATGAAACCACAACCCATTACCCATAAGTTAGAGAGTTCATACATTTTTGAAGTGGGCTCATAGGTGATCTGGACACCTTCATTATTGGTATAATACATATACATCTTCCGTGAATATTTTTTGGGACTATATCTATTGAAAGAGATTGACTTATATGTTGACTTACTCCATGGGATTACAATGATATCATCTATGGCAAATCATATGGCTTCTATCAAGCTCCAAGAGATATGGGTAATGTTTTATTACATTTGATAGAAATATTTTTTCCTACCTAGTGTGATTCCCATGGTAGCTCTATTTTTTTGTCAAAAATGTCAATCATGTTCTTGAGAATTCGTTTGGATTATCATTACATAAGTCAGATAATATTAAATAAAAGATAACATTTTCGTAGATTGGGGACCACTTAAATCTATTTTTAGATTCCATTAGGTTATGAAAGATCAATGTTAGATTTGGCTACCACTGGTTGAGGGTAAATGATGATTAAATTATGAACATTGAATTCAGATATCTCTATGGAAAATATGGCTTCTTGGTGATTCTTTTTGGTGTGATTAATTTCACCACTATATTCTTGGATATAATGATGTAGACATTCCATCTATACATGGACATGTGAGTGGCTATATTCATTGATAAAATTATAATTTACACTTCATTAGTGGGGGAGAATGAAAAACATTTGAGTATGGTTTTATACTTACTCTAGGAGATCTAAATATTTTGTAAGATCTTGAATTTCGAGTTTTATATCTGAAAGCTCCACATTTTGGGGCCTGTCATGTAACATCACAATAATATTTCAGGCATTTTTTATGTTTCTATGTACCTTTGTTTTGGAGTAAATGATTGGGGAGTGTTTGGGTGAATTGTCGAGGAAAGATAAAGTCCATTGTGTTGTGCACGTTTTGCGCATGGTTTGACAAACCATGTGACCAAACCGCGCCAACCTTGAAACCTGGACAGTAGCTGTCACATGGGAAGTGCATGGTTTTTTTAACCATGCATCCAAACCATGTGGGAAGGGTGGCCTAGGCAGTAGCTCATGCATAATTATCACATGGTTTGTTAAACCATGTGGCCAAAACGTGCGGCCACTTAAATGAGATCCTTAAATTGTGTATCTCACTCGGTTTTGCTTCTAAGCCTCTCGTTTGTCCTCCTAAGTGGCCCTTACTCGGTATTTGTATTCTTCTTAGGTCAGAAAAGGTTCTCCCATCATTCTTGAGGCGATTCAAAGTATCCTCTTGGAGAATCAAAGCAGGATTATTGAGGTATGTGATCGTTCTTCATAGTTCATGTTTGGTTTCTTAGATATACATAGATCTACTTCTCCTCTTCTCTCGGTTTCATAGATCTATGCTCATTATGGGTAGATCTAAGTGTGTGGCACCAAATTTGATGAGATTTGGTCTTGATATTTCTAATAGAAGTGATCAAATGCGGGTTCTTGAAGAAGAAACATAGTTTTCATGAGCGTTCTTGACTGTTGTGGTTTTGGTCAAAACCATCATGGTAGGTGGTTCCTTCCCGAATTTACAAATTGATTATCATTTTATTTGCTTGGTTTGCTTTAATTGATGATTTAAATTCAATTTCTCAAAAAAATCAATTAAATTGATAAAAACTTGATTCCATTGAATTGAGACATTTGAAATGGTGTTGGCATAGATGTTTGGGAAAACCCCAGTTCCATTGAATATGGTGTTTTTATAAGAATTGGACAATTTAAATTATTTAATTTAAATTATGACATTGATGGAAATGATTTCAATTAAATTTTTTATTTTAATTATGGAGATGAATTTTGTACTGATGGAATTGATTTGAATGGATTTCAAACATATGAAAATGGCTTAAAATGATTTGATAGAAACCCGTCAGTTTTATCTTGTGGAAAGGCATGTTCTGAATAAAACCAATTTGGTTATAAATGAAATGGAATTGTTACTTTTGAAATGGAGAATTGGGATTGATCGTATTATAAGAATTGTTAAAATAGTTCACCCATCATGTAAGAGGTCATGCAAGCCTTTTGTAGTTAGCGAGTTATTTGGATACACTCTACGCTATGATAACATTCTGAAAAAAAAATTTGTAGCGGGTCACAACCCCGATGGGTTGGTGATGAGTCTCTTTTGTCCAGTGCCATAGGGACGTGTGTATACACATTTTGATGAGTTCACATAGAGAATGCAGAATCCTATAGCTGATTAATGCTACTGTACTAGTTGGCAGATGACCATGTTGCTCGCTTTTTTATTTATATGTGCAATATAAATGATTTCCAATGCATTTGAACTTCCTTACATGCCTTCTGAATTTATATAAACTATTTTATATAAATGTTTTTCGTATTCCATTGTTTTAGAAATATTCCATCATTTGTTAAAGGATTACTTAAAAATATTATTTCCATCACTGGAAAATGTATAGCATGTTTTGTTTAAATATGGTTTTGGGATTTCCAAAACTTTTTATTTAAAAATTGAAAGCTTTTATTTGGATAATCTATTTTTAGCATCTTTTACGGAATCCTTGGTGGTATCCTACTAGGATTAGGCTCACACCCTACTTTTTCCTTCGAGTGTTTGTAGATTTTCTTCTTCCATGCTTGTGAAAAGGGAAAGAATCACTTGGAGGATGATCCAGTTTTTTATCCTCACATGGTGAATTGTGTCCTTAGGGACCTTGGGGATGTATTCCCATTTTCATTACTTAGGCTGTAGTACTGTGGGATTTTATGCCTCTTTGTATTCTAGTACATCACTCCCAGTGAAGTTTCTTATGTTATGCATAATTCTTTGTTCTCTTTTTCTTCCACACTCTTTTGTAAAAAATCGCTCCCACTTGTATATTGTACGATGCCAGGTTCTAGTCGCAGACCCGTGGGGATCGGGAATGCCCTTCGGGCTATGTCAGGGCCAGCTTGTTTATCGGGTTACTAGGGTATCCGAGCTGATTCATGAAAAAAATACTATTAGAGGATGTTCATCATATTACCTTGATGACAGTATGCAATTGAGTATTCTTGTCAGAACATAGGAGTTAGTTGGGATTGAGTGTCTGGTCAACTCTCACCACAATGATCCTTAAGTCACCATGGATGGTTAGGGAAATACGAATTGTGTATTAGTTCTAGTATGTTCCCTGTTTTGATTTGAATAGTGTGGAATCCAAATCTTGTTAATCCATTCTTTTAAGAATAGTTTTCCATGCTACTTCGTTTGATATTTAATCAAATGTTTGTTTGTGCTGTGTAGAAACATGCCTCTGAGAAGACGTGACAATAGGATCCAAAAAGTGGCTTCCACTGAATCTCAGCAAGAGAGTCCTATTGTGGATTCGAGTCTGGTTGAGGTGATTGTTCGCACTGTCCATGCTCTGGGACATTCACCACCTCTAGTTCCTGTTCAGACTCTAGCTATAGATCCTCATAGTGATGTTCTCCGAAGTCATTCTCAAGAGTTCCTATTCCAGAAGCCACATGTTTTCAAAGGTTCCACTGACCCTCAACATGGACAGGAATGGATGAGTAATATTGAACATATGTTTGGGTTTTTAGAGACACCTGATGTGATCAAGGTGAAGTGTTCCACCTCCGTGCCGGAGGGACCAAGTAGGAGATGGTGGGACACAATGGTGACTGTTGGGAAACATTAGGTTTTGGAGTGGAATGAATTTAGGTTTATTTTAACTGACATGTTCTATCCATAATCAATGGTGTTGGCCAAGGATGTGGAGTTTTTCAAGCATGAGCAGGAAAAAACCATCACTGAGTTATCAAATCTTTTTTCTAAGCTGGTACGATTTTCTCCATAGATTGTATATAATGAGAGGATAAAGGCTCAATAATTTGAGTTGGGACATTAATTATTTATCCATTCTCAGGTTTTCCTTCTTAATCTACCCACTTATTCGGATATGTTGTGTAGGGAAATGATGGTTGAGATGGACTTGGTAAGAAAGTCAGGGTTGAAGGAGGTTCATTTCCCTGTGTTGATCCCTTTAAAGTAAAACAGAAGTGTGATGTTTCTCATGGCAGTTCTCGACAACAGAGTCATTACAGACCTTCGGTAGCACTAAGAGGGGCTTCATTGACTTCCTATCAGTGTGGAAAACTAGGATATTCTATGAGGGTTTTCACTAAGGCACTCAAGAGCTGTATCTCATGCGGACGTTTCAGGAACTTACTCAGATTATGCCATCACTTCCCTACTCTATGTAGTGGATCAAGATCAAAAACAAATCCAAATATTGTGGGGAAATCAAATGCTTCACATATAAAAGGGTTCCAGCCACATGCATCCAGAACAAATCTTCTTGACACAGTGGATGAGTCGCCAGAGGTAGCTGATGCAAGTCATGCAACTGTGAGAGGTACCATTGCTATAGCTTCATCTTTAGTGACATATCTTTTTGATATTTGAGCATCTCACTCTTTTATATCAACCCATATTGGTATTCGGCTTAATCTACCAATGGAACTTCTACCTTGTGCGATTGATATTACTACACCCTCTGGTACAATGAGAGAGAAGGGTCTCTTTATTCCTGCTTGTGGCTTCTCTCAATCATATGTTGATCGTGCTTGGAGATTCTTGGTTCTTGAAATGAAATATTTTGATGGCATATTTGGGATGTATTGGATCATTTCTGATAAATCCAGGATTGATTGTTATCTACGATGGGTCTAACTTACTATACCCAGTGTTGTGCCTCTCGTTTTTCAAGGAGAATGGGACCCAAGAACAAGAAGATACGGACCCTCTTATCCAGAGTTATGGAAAGTTATATCAGTATTCTCTTTTGATCTGGAGAGAGATTCAATGTGTAGTGATCTCCCTCCAGTCGTAGCTGAGTTTCCCAACGTGCTTCCTTCTGACTTCTCTGGTTCGGCACCTATAAGAGAGGATGATTTCTCTATTGACTTAATTCCTTGTACTCAATATGTTTCTATTACCTCTAACCGAATGGCTCTATAAGAACTGAATGAACTGAAGTTTCAGTAAGACGATCTTCTTGATAAATTTTTTATAGGCCTGAGTGTGTCCCCTTGGGCAGCTCCAGTTCTCTTCACCAAGAAGGATGATTGTTCTCTTTTCTTATTTGTTGATTATCGATAGCTCAATCGAGTTATGATGAAGAAAAAATATTTGTTACCTCCGATTGATGATTTTTTTGATAAATTGAAATGGCAAAGTGGTTTTGAAAATTTGAACTTCGATCGGGTTACCATCAGTTGAGGATAAAAGAATATGACATTCATATGTCCACTTTTCGGAGTAGGTATTTCCATTATGAGTACCATGTTATGCCCTTCGGCCTAACAAACGCTCCTGCAGTTTTCATGGCTTTGATGAATAAGGTTTTCAATTAGTATCTAGATACTTTCATGGTAGTCTTTATGTAGAGACCCGAAGCTTAACGTACATGGACATTACATTACAATTGCGGAATACTTAGTACATAACAAAAAAACACACACAAGGACCGTAATAGTTTAGTGTCCTTGGAAACTCGGAATATAATCTTCTAATTGTGGTGAAAGATCTTCAACATCTCCCATAAAGATCTTCTTTTTTTTTATACCTAAAACCTTTCTTTATATCCTGGGGAAAAAAAATAAAAGGGTGGGCTCAAATGCTTAGTAAGGGTAAACAAAAGAAATATCAATCACATCATATACATAAGCACATAACTTTTGGAAATCTTAACCTGAAAAAGAGATCATAATTTCATAACATGGGGTAAATCATGGTAGTGAAATGTAATCACAATAATCATAACATAAAACATGAAACTTTGTGGCATTCACACATAATCATAGATAATCATTTCTTGTTAGTCAAGACTCATTGCCAAGACTATCTTAGTGGACAAAGTCCCTTTCTGAATCGAGTAACCCTCGTTTCAGTCCTGTTTCACTGAACCAGTATAACCTACCATTCCAGCCATGTCTATCTCATGAGATATAAAATCTTTACCCAATGCATTGGAGGGAGATATAGGTCCCACCCATCTTATAATGAATCCTTTCTTATGTGTGCCACATAATCATAAAACATACATCATCGCATAACACATGTAACAAAAATGGGATTCTTGAAACATCATGACATCATAAATCAATTTATATAAGATAAAGGAATTTATAAAAATAATTCCATCACAACATGATCAAATCAATGTAATAATAGGGATAAAAATAGAACCCTTTATTATCTTAGATGGAATTTTTTTTTGATAAAACACTTGAACTCCATTCTTGAGGAAAATATCCTTTCTTCTTCAAAAAACATTTTTGCTTTCATAATATGTCATACAACTTTAAAATAAAAGAATTTGATTAAAAATAAACTTGAAAACTTGTAAAGGAAGCTTCTTGGAAATAATGTTTTAAAAATCCATTCATGCCGTATAAGTTAAAAAAACATTCTTCGTACTTTTGCCGGAAAAGTCAAAAAGTACCTCGTACGAAAAACGACAAAAGATTCCTTTCATTTCTTTTACTAAAAACCCACCGAAGGGTAAAAATGGATTTAAACAATTGTAGGTGGATGGAAATAATATTACATATTGAGTAAACATGGATGTGGATGATAAAATACACCCCAGTAAATACTTATGAATAAACAATCTCGGATAAAAATGAGATTGTGATATTTCCCTTACCTTAGGTCCGATTTTCTTCGTATGTGTCCGAACCTCCTGTATAATGATTTAAATAATCCCATTTACTTATTATAGAATCATATTCATTGTTATGATATAATATATGGTTCACTTATGACATTATATTACCCTTTCTTTTGTAAATTCCATGTTAAAGAAGCGTTTTGGGTAAAATCGTTTCATTTATCGTAGGTGTTTTGACTTGTTGTTCTTGACATTATTATTACTTATATCATTACTTAATTACATCCATAATATAAAATTTGATTTATATATCATATATATTCAGTATATATATATATAATAGATAGATAAAATGAAAAACACCGTTCATGGAGACGGTAGTCCGTACGTACGCATGAACGCTGTTTTCCATTCCTTATCGTCTTGAAATGGAAGTAAGTAGATGACATACATATATATATACATAATCCAGTAGCTTTATAATGTCATATATTTCATTATTATTTCTTATATATACTTTATAATCATTCTTAAATGGTTAACATGGAGAATGAATCTCATCGCGTCGTGGAGACGGTAGTTCGTACGTACGCACGAGCGATGATATCATTTTCATAAATATTGAATTGAATCGGAGTGGATTATACAATATATCAGAATCAATATGATTTTGTAATAACTATGTATAGTTATTCTTTACACCATTATACCCATCCATGTAAGGTGGTGGTGGAAAATAGATTACACCACGGCGTGGAGACGGTATTCCGTACGTACGCACGCGCAGTGATTTCTTTTTCCGTAGGATGGATAGATGGTGAAATAGGGTTGTTTCATACTTATAATAACATATCAGTATATGAGTGATACTGATGTTATTACTTAATAATGAAACAACCTAAGAAGAAGAAGTGGAATAAAGATGAAAGAATTGGTAACGGTAATTACCTCTTCTTTGAAGCGCCTCTTTGAGACCTCCACTTAGGGCACTAAAATTGGTCTTTGAGGAAGACCAGAACCTCTAGGAAGTTTCTGGGGAAGTGGAGAAGAGATTTTGGCAGGGTTTGGCCGAGCTTGAGTGCTCAAATTGGTGTGAGGAGGAGGGGGAGGAGGTTCCCTTTTATAAGGGAGGAGAGGGGCACCTTAGGAATATCTCAAAATATTATTTTATATTAAAGTCAAAATCGGTTTATAATGGCTCAAAAGGGTCTTATTTCGAAGATAAGGTGGGGATGGGTCGAAATCCTATCAACCAATAAGATTTAGACAAGTTTAGGGTATTATTTTAACCTTATCAATTAGATTTAACTCTAAGTTAAATAATTTAACTTTTACCATGCCTTTTTGTTTTCTTTAACTATATGGTTAATAAACTTACTATAACATGCCAAACGAACCCCAAATTGTTTATTATTAATATATATATCCTTATCTATGTCATTTGGCCGAACCTTAGATTTTTAGGAATAAAATAACAATTAATAATATAATATTTTATTTAAAAACTATTTTGTGTCAATTTTGACACTATTTGATATATGATTTTTGTGAAAGTCATAACAGAATTATACGATCGAACCAAGTTGATTAAATCAACATTAATATATCATAGTAACCTAGAAAATTAGTGGAATTCATAAAAAGTCTTAAATTACATTTATTTTGGTATTTATATTATCAATTATGTCAATATTTCATTAATAAGATAATTACTGCATCATCTTTGTGTCATAAATAAATTAAATTATTTGATGTCTAAAAATTACAAATAAAATACCATCATGTAGGAAATCTTTTTAGATTTCTAATTAATATTTACAATCGAATTTATCTTATGTATAACCCCATATTATAAATGATTTACTTATTAAACTTTGATGTTAACTATTTTAACCCTTCTTTAAATAAATTAATAATAAATGTCCTAATCTAATCCAAGTGGACCTAAATGGTCATATTTTATTCCTAAGTTTGTTTTTGGTCGAATTACACTTGTCCAATAGAATTAGGACATGTGTTAGGGTAATATTAATATCATATTTACCCTTAGTTACCCAATTTACTATTAACCGCGGTAAAAAAAGTAAAAAGTTACTATTCACAAAAAAATTATTTTCATCTCATTGAACCACATTTTAGTCCTTGATATTAACCGTGTCTCTTGGATTTTCGAAATTCCATTCACAGAAGCGGTAATATTAAGTTTTATGCAAAATTCAGTTTTTAACCTACCACTTAGTGGTTTCACTATTCATCAAAAATTGAAAGTTTTCAGAAAAATACCAAAATTTCACCCTAGGCTAATTTCGATATTCTGAGTCCAAAAATGAAGTCCATTTTGAAAAATAAAATTTATAAAATTTCAAAAAGTGATTATTACTATTCATAACGGCTAGTTTTAATAGCATATCATTGTTTAGTGAAACTCGGTATTGCGTATTACACACGCTATCGAGGAAGGTTGTGATTGCGTGTAATGCAAGGAAAGTCAAGGATGCGTGTTGTGCAAGCTCCTTTTGGTGTAGCGTACAACACAAGACTTTAATAAAATTAAAAAGAATATTTTTTTATAAAATCTTGGGCTGTTACATTCTACCCCCCTTAAAATGAATTTCGCCCTCGAAATTCATCGGGGTTATAAATGGTTTACTATTCGAAAGTTTCTTTAATAGAAACCCACATCGTAAAAAGGAATATCAAAACCAATCTTTAAAAACAAAAGTATGAAACGTAACGGTTACCCAAATAAACTAATCATTGGGTTTCCACATAGGTGAAAATATGGATATGGAAGGAAATCTAACCATCATGTTCTGATGGAGAGTGGTAGAGAACATGGCTATGGAAAAGCCAGTAATCACAAAGCCATAAATTTGTGACGATCTAGGGTACCATCTGATTCATCAGATATAAGGGCACTAGGACAACATTTTTGGTTTTCAAGATCATTTCCCTAAAGTTGAAGAATTTGAATTAGAATAAATACTTACTTTATTTTGGTACAATCTCACTATTGTTTGTGCCTTGAACAATTTCCACTTCATCTCTTATATAAATGAAGTTGAATTTGTTATTCGTGAAGTGTTAGCAGATCATGTGATAAAATGACGGGTCATTCCATCTGTCTCGAATAAAAGGTTAGGAAAAATTATATACATAAGTCGATCTATAGTGAGATTAATCATATATGGTTCCTAAAATGGACTTATACTTCATATATCATACTGCTTAATATAATAAAACTAGTTTCTTCTAAACAGGGACTTCCTGTAGGTCAGTGGTAGGCGATAAAGGCCAGTTGCACTTCGGTTGTGGGTTCGATTCCCACAGCCTTGTCCGAAGCGATGGGCTGTCGCCCGTCCTGCAGGTTGTCCTTTTTCTAAAACTATATTACTATAACATCCCATCAATAATATCGAAAAAAAACTTCTATCCTTAAACAATACTAACTTATTCCAACATAATCCATTCCAATCTTTAGGCTTACCCATAATACTGCAGTCCACTCTCATAATATAGTGAAAATAATTACCAGAGATTTAATACCATCGTTGATCCCCATAAGATATGTCTTGTTGGTCACATTCTAAACATTCAAAGTCCTTAATCATGTATTCTCTTGAATACCTTAGTGAAAACATGAATGCAGTTTAAAGTTAACACTTTCCACATACCAAAATCCTCAAAATTCTATATACTCAAACCATGATATCACTTAGTCCTTATATCAATCATGAGCTCATGAATACTATCAAACATTTAATTTTCTCCTTATCCCTTCATTATGCGCATATCATCTACATTCCAAAAATATCTGAATAACCTTTCATGGATACTGGTAACATTAATCATACACTTTCAAAACACAAGGAAAGACAACAGTGTAACAATCCATAGATGTCTCTTTATTCCATAGTAGCATGAGATTACTTATTCAAATTTACACATGATAAACATGTAATCATTCCACTACATTCTCAAATCATTGACCGAGCTTCAAAAAAAATTTCATCTCACATATCATTTGTAGTCTCTTCATCATCATCCACATAAATACTACCCATATGACCATACTGATTCTCTTCATGAGTCTTTCCCTTAGGGAATTTGTTTGCATAATGCCCATACATTCCACATTTAAAACACTTAACCATTTTTGACGTCGTAGCAATACCATTATCCTCATCCATGGTGTTAACCGACCCTTTTCCTTTGCACTTACTTGCTTTGTGTCCTTCTTTTCCACACCCAAAGAATCTTCCATTTCCCTTGAAACATTCTCCTTGATTCCTCTTCCCACATGATTTACATGAGGGAAATTGAACTTTCTTTCCTCTATGGTCATCATGAAACTCCATCTTTCTCTTATTAGCTGAGTGAGGAAACTTACCAAATTTTACTTTATTGATCATATTATGAGATTGCTGATTCGGCATAATAATGATTTTTGGACTTCCAAATCCCATTTCATTTGGTTTCTCATGAATAATATCATTCCATTGTCCATCATATCCTCCATTATCATGAATCATCTTGTTTCCAGCCATTTTCTAAAACCCAAAAAGAATAGTGTGAGAGGCAAAATAATGCTAGGGAAAACAACATAGTAAAGGGGGAGTACCCTTAATATCTAACATCTTAGGTTAAATTCTAAGATCGGTATCTTAGTTCTAGGATTATATCCTATACGTATACGTATCCTTAGGGACATCCCTAGACATACCTTAGAAATATCTCTAGGGATCTCACTAATGTTTTCGCATCCTAGTTTCCAAAGGTTGACTAAACCTTTCCTCTGATACCAACTGTAGAGACCCGAAGCTTAACGTACATGGACATTACATTACATTTGCGGAATACTTAGTACATAACAAAAACACACAAACAAGGACCGTAATAGTTTAGTGTCTTTGGAAACTCGGAATATAATCTTCTAATCGTGGTGAAAGATCTTCAACATCTCCCATAAAGATCTTCTTTTTTTATACCTAAAACCTTTCTTTATATCCTGGGGGAAAAACATAAAAGGGTGAGCTCAAATGCTCAGTAAGGGTAAACAAAAAAAATATCAATCACATCATATACATAAGCACATAACTTTTGGAAATCTTAACCTGCAAAAGAGATCATAATTTCATAACATGGGGTAAATCATGGCAGTGAAATGTAATCACAATAATCATAACATAAAACATGAAACTTTGTGGCATTCACACATAATCATAGAGAATCATTTCTTGTTAGTCAAGACTCATTGCCAAGACTATCTTAGTGGACAAAGTCCCTTTCTGAATCGAGTAACCCTCGTTTCAGTCCTGTTTCACTGAACTGGTATAACCTACCATTCCAGCCATGTCTATCTCATGAGATATAAAATCTTTACCCAATGCATTGGAGGGATATATAGGTCCCACCCACATTATAATGAATCCTTTCTTATGTGTGCCACATAATCATAAAACATACATCATCGCATAACACATGTAACAAAAATGGGATTCTTGAAACATCATGACATCATAAATCAATTTATATAAGATAAAGGAATTCATAAAAATAATTCCATCACAACATGATCAAATAAATGTAATAATAGGGATAAAAATAGAACCCTTTATTATCTTAGATGGAAAATAATTTTGATAAAACACTTGAACTCCATTCTTGAGGAAAATATCTTTTCTTCTTCAAAAAACATTTTTCCTTTCATAATATGTCATACAACATTAAAATAAAAGAAGTTGATTAAAAATAAACTTGAAAACTTGTAAAGGAAGCTTCTTGGAAATAATGTTTTAAAAATCCATTCATGCCGTATAAGTTAAAAAAACATTTTTCGTACTTTTGCCGGAAAAGTCAAAAAGTACCTCGTACGAAAAACGACAAAAGATTCCTTTCATTTCTTTTACTAAAAACCCACCAAAGTGTAATAATATATTTAAACAATTGTAGGTGAAAGGAAATAATATTACATATTGAGTAAACATGGATTTGGATGATAAAATACACCCCAGTAAATACTTATGAATAAACAATCTCGGATAAAAATGAGATTGTGATATTTCCCTTACCTTAGGTCCGATTTGCTTCGTATGTGTTCGAACCTCCTGTATAATGATTTAAATAATTTCATTGACTTATTATAGAATCATATTCATTGTTATGATATCATATATGGTTCACTTATGACATTATATTACCCGTTCTTTTGTAAATTCCATGTTAAAGAAGCGTTTTGGGTAAAATCGTTTCATTTATCGTAGGTGTTTTGACTTGTTGTTCATGACATTATTATTACTTATATCATTACTTACTTACTTCCAGAATATAAAATTTGATTTATATATCATATATATTCAGTATATATATATATAATAGATAGATAAAATGAAAAACACTGTTCATGGAGACGGTAGTCCGTACGTACGCATGAACGCTGTTTTCCATTCCTTATTGTCTTGAAATGGAAGTAAGTAGATGACATATATATATATATATATAGATAATCCAGTATCTTTATAATGTCATATATTTCATTATTATTTCTTATATATACTTTATAATCATTCTTAAATGGTTAACATGGAGAATGAATCTCATCGCGTCGTGGAGACGGTAGTCCGTACGTACGCACGAGCGATGATATCATTTTCATAAATATTGAATTGAATCGGAGTGGATTATACAATATATCAGAATCAATATGATGTTGTAATAACTATGTATAGTTATTATTTACACCATTATACCCATCCATGTAAGGTGGTGGTGGAAAATAGATTACACCACTGCGTGGAGACGGTATTCCGTACGTACGCACGCGCAGTGATTTCTTTTTCCGTAGGATGGATAGATGGTGAAATAGGGTTGTTTCATACTTATAATAACATATCAGTATATTAGTGATACTGATGTTATTACTTCATAATTAAACAACCTAAGAAGAAGAAGTGGAATAAAGATGAAAGAATTGGTAACGGTAATTACCTCTTCTTTGAAGCCCCTCTTTGAGACCTCCTCTTAGGGCACTAAAATTGGTCTTTGAGGAAGAGCAGAACCTATAGGATGTTTCTAGGGAAGTGTATAAGAGATTTTGGCAGGGGTTGGCCGAGCTTGAGTGCTCAAATTGGTGTGAGGAGGAGGGGGAGGAGGTGCCCTTTTATAAGGGAGGAGAGGGGCACCTTAGGAATATCTCAAAATATTATTTTATATTAAAGTCAAAATCGGTTTATAATGGCTCCAAAGGGTCTTATTTCGAAGGTAAGGTGGGGATGGGTCTAAATCCTATCAACCAATAAGATTTAGACAAGTTTAGGGTATAATTTTAACCTTATCAATTAGATTTAACTCTAAGTTAAATAATTTAACTTTTACGATGTCTTTTTGTTTTCTTTCACTATATGGTTAATAAACTTACTATAATATGCCAAAAGAACCCCAAATTGTTTATTATTAATATATATATCCTTATCTAAGTCATTTGGCCGAACCTTATATTTTTAGGAATAAAATATCAATTAATAATATAATATTTGATTTAAAAACTATTTTGTGTCAATTTTGACACTATTTGATATATGATTTTTGTGAAAGTCATAACAGAATTATATGTTCGAAAAAGGTTGATTAAATCAACATTAATATATCATAGTAACCTATAAAATTAGTGGAATTCATAAAAAGTCTTAAATTACATTTAATTTTGTATTTATATTATCAATTATGTCAATATTTCATTAATAAGATATTTACTGCATCATCTTTGTGTCATAAATAAATTAAATTATTTGATGTCTAAAAATTACAAATAAAATACCATCATGTAGGAAATCTTTTTATCTTTCTAATGAATATTTACAATCTAATTTATCTTATGTATAACAACATATTATAAATGATTTACTTATTAAACTTTGATTTTAACTATTTTAACCCTTCTTTAAATAAATTAATAATAAATGTCCTAATCTAATCCAAGTGGACCTAAATGGTCATAGTTTATTCCTAAGTTTGTTTTTGGTCGAATTACACTTGTCCAATAGAATTAGGACATGTGTTAGGGTAATATTAATATCATATTTACCCTTAGTTACCCAATTTACAATTAACCGCGGTAAAAAAAAGTAAAAAGTTACTATTCACCAAAAAATCATTTTCATCTCATTGAACCACATTTTAGTCCTTGATATTAACCGTGTCTCTCGGATTTTCGAAATTCCATTCACATAAGCGGTAAAATTAAGTTTTATGCAAAATTCAGTTTTTAACCTACCACTTTGTGGTTTCACTATTCATCAAAAATTGAAAGTTTTCAGAAAAATACCAAAATTTCACTCTAGGCTAATTTCGATATTCTGAGTCCAAAAATGAAGTCCATTTTGAAAAATAAAATTTATAAAATTTCAAAAAGTGATTATTACTATTCATAACGGCTAGTTTTAATAGCATATCATTGTTTAGTGAAACTCGGTATTGCGTATTACACACGCTATCGAGGAAGGTCGTGATTGCGTGTAATGCCAGGCAAGTCAAGGATGTGTGTGGTGCAAGCTCCTTTTGGTGTAGCGTACAACACAAGACTTTAATAAAATTAAAAAGAATATTTTTTTATAAAATCTTGGGTTGTTACACTTTATGAATGAAATCGTTGTCTACTCTATGTCTGAGGAGGATCATGTGCATCATCTTAGAACAATTCTAAGTCTTCTAAGGAATCACAGACATTATGCCATGATTTTGAAGTGAAATTTCTGGATTTGAGAATTGAAATTCTTGGGACATGTTGTGATAAATTAAGGAATATCAGTTGATCCTAATAAGGTGATGGCTGTTATGACTTGGGAACAACCATGAAATGTTTTCGATATTCGTAGCTTCTTGGGATTAGCAGGATATTATCGCCGGTTTCTTAAATACTTCTCATTGTTAGCTTCTCCAATGACTGCTCTGACTGTAAATGGAGTGAATTTTTCCTGGAATGATAAATTTCATAGTTCCTTTTTTGAGCTAAAGCCACTTTTGACTACTACACTGGTGTTAACTCTTCTTGAGGTAGGGAGAGGTTGTGTGGTCTTCTGTGAAGCATCAGGTTCAGGTTTGGGATATGTTCTCATGCAGAGTAATCATGTTGTTGCCTATGGGTATCTTCGGCTTAAGCCTCATGAGAAGAATTATCCTACCCATAACCTTGAACATGAAGAATTAATGCACAAACTTAAGTGTTGGAGACATTAACTTTATGGAGAAAGGTTTATTGTGTATTAATACCACTAGATCTTGAGTTATATATTCTATAAAGAAGATTTTAACCTCCACCAAAGGCATTGGGTGGAGTACCTGAAATCTTTTGACATTGAGAATTTATATACCCCAGTGAAAGGGAATGTAGTTGTAGATGCGTTAAGAATTAAACTTTCATCTCAGGATGCGAAACAACCTTCAAAATAGTGGAGTTTTATTGATCTTTTCCCTCAGTTTCATTTTGGAGTTAAATGGAAAGGGAATAATGGTTCCTTAGCTAGTGTGCAGTTGACATTTTCTCTTCTCGAGTTAATCCATTAGGAACAGAAATTGGAGGTTGAATTCCATATCATTATGGAATATCTTTATGGTGGGGAGACCAACACTTAGTGGTCGTTCTCCAAAGAGGGTGTTCTATGTTATCGAAACCATTACATTATGTCATTAGTGGAAAAGAAGGATGTTATGGTGGGTTTCCATAGCTCTCAGTGGGCTGTACACCTAGGAAACATGAAGATGTTCTATGATATGCGAAGATAGTTCTGGTGACCAGGTATGAGACGAGACATTGTTGAGTTTTTATCTCGTTTCTATACATTCCATCTGGTGAAAACCAATCAACAGAAACCTTCAGGTTTTCTTCAACCACTTCCTGTTCCTACATGGAAGTGGGAAGAAATCTCTTTGGACTTTGTGGTTGGGTTACCTCAAACTCAGAGGAAGAAGAATGTTATATGTGTCGTGATCGATAGACTGACCATGTTGGCTCACTTTATACCTATTGTAGATACAACCAAATTTGAGGATTGGAAAATATCTACCTGAAAAAAGTTTTTCATTTGCATGGAGTTCCATCTTCTATAGTCTCTGATAGGGATCCTCTGTTTACTTCTTGCTTTTGGATAGGCCTTCAGGAGGCACTGGGATCTCATGTCCATTTGAACATGGCCTACCATCCACTATTAGATGGCTAGACAGAGAGAGTTATTCAGATCCTTGAGGATATGCTCCGTGCATGTGTTCTCGACTTCGGTGGGTTTTGGGATGATCATATGGGGCTATTTGACTTTTCTTATAACAACAGTTACCATTATGCAATCAAAATTGATCCTTTTGAGGCATTGTATGACCGTCATTGTATATATAATTTATGTTCGTTGGATATTGGTGAATGTTCCTTGGTAGGAGAAAGTTTGGTCCAAGACATGACTTCTAAGATCTAGTTGATTCATCAGAGAATGTTGTCAGTATAGAGTCGGTACAAGTCGTATGATGATAGTCACTATAAACCATTAGAGTTGTCAGTTGGTGACAAGGTGTTCTTGAAGGTTTCACCCTGATTATTTCATCGATGGCATAAGAGGCAAGGGAACTTTCCTCCTCGTGTTGTGGGACCTTTCAAGGTTGTTGGACTTGTAGGGAATGTTTCTTACCGTCTAGCTCTACAACCACAACTGACATTGATACATAATGTATTCCATGTATAGCAGCTGCAAAAGTATCTCTCTGATCCATCTAATGTTATGAGACGTAGTGATCTGGAGATTGAACCAGATTTATATGTGACTGAACGACCATTCAAGGTTGTTGATTCTAAGACCAAGGTGCTTCGTGGGAGAATGATACCTATGGTTCGTGTGCTATGGCAGCATAGTTATGAATCTCATTAGACATGGGAACGTGAGGCACTAATGATGGAGTAGTGGCCACATCTGTTTGACTTGGAGGCTTCTTCATAGGATTTCTGGGGGAAGAAAGATCTTTTGGTGGGGAGTTTGTAACATATTGTTACATTTTCAGTTATTTTTTATGTTTCTATGTAACTTCATTTTGGATTAATGTCCTGGGGAGTGTTTGTGTGAATTTTTAAGGAATGATAAAGGCCAGTGTGTTATTCACGTTTTGTGTATGGATTGATAAACCGTGTGACCAGACCGTGCCATCCATGAAACCAGGACATTAGCTTCCGCACGGGGGGTGCACAGTTTGTCTAACCATTTGTCTAAACCATGCGAGAAGGGTGGCTGAGGCATTATCTCGTGCCTGATTAGTGCATGATTTGTTAAACCGTTCAGGAAAACCATTCTTCCACTTAAATGAGATCCTTAAATTGTGGATCTCGCTCGGTTTTGCTTCTTTGTCTCTCGTTTTCCCTCTTAAGCAGCCCTAACTCAGGATTTGTCTTGTCCTAAGGTCAGAGAAGGTTCTCTCAACGTTCTAGAGGAAATACAAAGGCAGCACATGGTGAATCGATGGTATATTCTTGAGGTATGTGATCGTTCTTCTTCGTTCTAGATCGGTTTCTTATATCTACATTGATCTACTAATCCTCTTCTCTCGGTTTCATATATTTACGCCCATTATGGGTAGATCTAAGTGTATGAAACCAAATTTTATAAGACTTGGTCTTCATATTTATAGGATAATGGATATAAGGCAGGTCCTTGAAGAAGAAACATGGTTTTCTTGAGTGTTCTCGACCATTGTGGTTTTTGACAAAACCTTAAGGTATGTGGTTCCATCCCGACTTTCCAGATTTATTATCATTTTGTTTTCTTGATTTACTTCAAATGTTGATTTAAATTCAATTGATCAAAAAAATCATTTAAATTGATAAAAACTCGATTCCAATGAATTTAGATAATTTTAATGGTTTTTGGTATAGAAAGTTAGGAAAAACCCCAATTCCAATGAATTGGGTGTTTCTATGGGAATATGCAAATTTAAATTGTTTAATTCAAATTGTGAATTTGATGGAAATTATTTCAACTAAATTATTGATTTATTAGTGGAAATGAATTGTGTATTGATGGAATTTATTTTAATGGATTTCAAACGTATGAAAATGGATTAAAATGATTTGATAGAAACCCTTTAGTTTTATCTTGTTGAAAGGCATGTTTTGAATAAAACCTATTTTGGTTCTAAATGAAATGGGATTGGTACTTTTGAAATGGATGAATGGGATTGTTCATATTCTAAGCATTCTAAAAATAGTTTTCCCTTCATGTAAGAGCACATGCAAGCCTTAGGTAGTTAGTGAGTTAGTTAGATACACTCTACGCTACGACGACGTTCTAAAACATACTTACGGTGGGTCACAACCCCGATGGGTTGGTGACGAGTCTCCCATGGCCAATGTCATAGGGACGTGCATATAAACATTTTTCTGAGTTAACATAGAGAGTGTGTAATCCTATAGCTGGTTAATACTATCATACCTTTTGGGAGATGACCATGTTTCTCGCTTGTTTATTTATATTTGCAATATAAATGTATGCAAATTTTTTTGAACTTCCTTACATGCCTACTGAATTTATATAAACTGTTTTATATAAATGTTTTTCTTAAGAATTTTTTTAGAAATATTCCATCATTTGTTAAATCATTTCATAAAAGGTTTATTTCCATCATTTGAAAATGTATAGATTGTTTTTTTTAAATATGTTTTTGGGATTTTTTTTAAACTTGTTTATTTAAAAATTGAATAATTTTCTTTGGATAGTCTATTTATTTGAAATCTGTTGCAGAATAATTGGTGGTAGATTACATGGATTAAGATTACACCCTACTTTTGCCTTCATTTGTTTGTAGATTTCCTTCTTCCAGGCTCAAAAAAGGAAAGGAATCACTTGGTGGAGGATCCAGTTGTTGATCCTCACTTGGTGAATTGTGTCCTTAGGAACCTTGGGGTTGTATTCCCATTTTTAGTACATGGGTTGTAGTATTGTCAGCTTTTTATGACTCTTTGTATTCTGGTACATCACACTCAATAGTTTTTCTTATGTTATGCATACTTTGCTGTTCACTTTTTCTTCCGCATTATTTTAGAAAAAATCGTTCCCACTTGTATGTTGTACGATGTCAGGTGCTAGTCGCGGGCCCATGGGGATCAGGAACGCCCTTCGGGCTACGTCCGGGTCGGCTCAGTTTTTGGGTTACTAGGGAATCTGGGCTGGTTTCTGACTTGTCATATATAAAAATGGATTAAATGTGGACCCGATTTTGATTAATCTGTTATTTTCTTGGTACCCACCCATGAGAGTGATTTAGGTGTAGAGGTTTATCATTTTTACAGGTTGTTGTAGAAAATTCATAGTGGAATTATATATGATTGAATCCCCTTTGAACTTTGTTAAATGGAAATGACACCTATTTACTGTGATTTTTTTTCTAAGAACCTTTATAGAGATTTAGAGGAGGTTGACCATTTCTCATGTGTTAAGACAATTAGATGAAGGCATGTTGTATGTTGTGTTTTGTGATGCATATTGTGAACTAATACATAGGGAAGAAGTGATTCCAAATGTGTTGATGAATTTGATACCCTATGAGAATTCTACGTGACACATTGCCAAATTTTCGAAGAATTAGTATTCACTCTAAATATGTGGATGCACTTTCTTATGTGTGAGTGTTTTGGTGTTTTCTTAAACCAAAAAATTCTATAGAAAATATTTATAATGATATATATTGTCATGATACATATTTTCTGGTTGGAGTTTCTAAAGAACTCTGAATTAGAGTTATTTTATAATCTTGGCAAGGTTAATGTGATGGATTATTCCCTTAACAACAATTCCAATTCATTCATGGTTGAGGTGGAATATGAGTAGTTTTATTTTTTATAGATGACCCTAGTGGAAGAGAGTGGTTCAGTATTCTATCTATCGATTGTGGTGAATTTCCCACATCTTTATCATGTGAGATATGCTCAATTAGTTGTAATAATCATTTAGGATCTACATGATTAGATATCCTTAGGAGATAAACCCAATGAATTTTATGATGTAGGGAAACATGACTATAATTTCTAGGGATGGGAGGTGGTTTCGAATATGTAGTGAGGGGAGTGGATAAGGGGGTTTTACACTTCCCCCTTGGTTGAATATCCCAGGGTAAAAAATGATTCAAAAGGATTTTCTAGTGGATATTTTGGTGGGACAATATAATGTGATGTTTCACTGACATTGATTCTCATTCTCTCACATGTCGTCATGTAACGGTCAGACACCAGGTTCTTCTATGCTCAAAATAGGCTCTTGAGATCCCAAAGATTATGTGGGTTGATATATCTACGAAATTTGTGATGGGGATTCCATGGATAGCGAGGTTACAATATAATATCTGGGTTATCATCGACCAACTTACCAAGGTTGTAAGCATTAATTCTATGAGGGAGTAGATTTCAATTAAAAGTTTAGGGAATTTATTTGTGTGCGATATCATCTCGATTTTTACACTACCCATGGTGATTTTCTCAGACCATGATAATTAGTTGGAGAAAGCGTTTTGATGAGGTATATATGAAGCTTTTAGGACCTAGTTATGGATAAGAATAATGTTTCAACCAATGTTGGATGGGAAAATAGTATGGACTATCAAAATGTTAGAGTATATTCTATGATAATATGTAATAATCTTCAACTAGATCTTGGATGATAAATTTCCATTTAATGAGTTTTCTTATAATAACATATATCATTCTACTATGTAATGTAATCTTCCAAGGCCTTATATTAGAGACCTTGTAGGTTAGTCTATTTCTAGATTGATATTTTTGATACATATCTACTTGGGATATAAATTTCTTAAGAAACGATGGAGACAGTATAGGCGATCCTTGAGAATATGAGGACAACCTTGAAAAGGAAGAAATCATATATAGATTATTGTTATAGACATTTTGATTTTGATTAGGGAGACTAAGTTATTCTAAAAGTATCCCAATGTTGAAGATTGGAGTGATATGGGTGGGAATGAAATCCATCCCTAAGGTTCATCAGAACATTCAATATCCTCTTGATGTTTGGAGAGATTTAAAAACACTTAAACATTCCCCTAATGTTGGATGAAGTGTATGAAAAATCCCATTTGTTGTAGATATAGTAATATATGACTAAACCCACATGTTATTTTGATTGAGGATGGTAAGAAATTATGTATGGGGAATTATTTGTATTGTACCAATTGGGGATCAAGTGTCTGTAGGATATGATCCTATATTAATTTAATGTTATTTGGGTCTGTGTACTTTGGTAGCACCATGGAATGTAGGCGAGCTCTAGGGAGAATGAGAACCATATTAATGATTAGTAACACACCATTTCGTAATATGATGTTATTTTTAGGGAATATAACCTTGAAGTTAGGGATAATGTGATGACTCTTATTTTGTTGGATTATTCTTTTGAATATTTATATTCATTTCGCTGGAGTTTTCCATTGAGTTGGTGTAGTGTTTGGGTGTCTCAAGAACCCAAAATTAATATATTAAATATATATATATATATATATATTAAATCAGTCATTTTAATCATTTTAGTGTAATAATTTTTACTATTATTTGGGAAATCATATGGGAAATATAACAACATAGTGTAATGTTGATCAATTGTTCTACCCTTGGTGAAATATAATACTCATTAAACTCAAGTTGTTTCAATAAAGGAAGCTATTGGTGATTCCCTTAGTGAAATAAATAAATAAATTATTTTTATATTCAATAGCCTAACAACAACTATATAAAAAATGTTATAGAAAATCCCCAGGGTTAGCTACATAACTCTAGGATATTAGAGAGTGATGGGAGGAGAGATCTCTTGAAAATTGGTAGTATGGATTGATGCAGAATGATCACAGTATCATGATTTAGATAATGAATATATAAAGATAATATTCTTTATTATTGGTCAATTATTTCGTTATTAACGATCAATCCATTATCATGGAAGGGATGATGTTTTACAGTTTCGTTAATTTAATTAATGGTTAAGGAGGAAATTAGTTATATTCTTTCACTTTTCTGGTGATTAATTATCTTTGTTTATTCCTAAATATGAATTTTATTATTAAATCTATTTTATATTTGTTATTCCACGATTTCAAACCTCATTTATAAAATATATGACCATTTTTTGGGATCTCATCAGCCAATAAAACTCATCACTCTTATATATGTGCATTCCTCATAACGATTCTTTATGTTATTCATAGTGGGTCCATATGTTTATACATTGATATATAAGGTGTGGGATCGAGTGAGATCGAACCCCCAGATTTATGGTTGTTTCATGAAAATGGAAGCATTGAAGGTTTTTATTTGTATTTTGCTGGAATCATGGTTGTGGCTGATAGACATGGATTTTGAAAACCCAAATATTGGTTAGAGCATGATGGATTACTCCATGGTTGAACAGATTTCATATTTCCATCCATCGAAGTCTGGAAATCTATGGAAATTAATTTTTCTGTTTGATTTATGTTGATCAAATAGTGATATTTTCCATGATTTGATTTGACTAGGAAATTAGGTAATTATTGGTTATACTACAAATGAAAAACCCAACTACAAGGTATTTATTCTAAACTAAAACACATCATTTCATCCATTGCCTATAGTTTCTAGGTTTTCTGGTGGAGATAAATATAAAAAAATGTGTTTGGAACACACACACTATGTGACCTGATGTTGGGGGAACAATGTCTTATTAGATAGTACAAAGGAAAAAAGATGTCTAGAAACATGGGCCCGTCTAGAGTACACTAGAATAACAGTGTACTGGGATGCAGGAAGGGTACAATGACATGACCTATATACATTGGAACATTAAAAAGTAAATGGAAATAGGGAGGACATACATGATAAGGAATACGGTGTCAAGGAAATTCTCTCTAATAGATATACATATAGTGAAGTCCCACGTTCTTATCCAAACCATGGGAAGTTGAGAAAACTACCAAGTGGTCATGAAAGGCCACATGTTGTGTTTTACTAGGTACATGCAATATAAAAACTCCACGAATAACCACCTTGTCAATTTTGTTATTTTGTGATACATTTCAGCCCCTGGGGAGAATATAATCAGTGATTTCCCATGTAAAAAATGATGAATTCCATCATTTTGGAAATAGTAATACTACACATGTTTTAATGATTGTGACACAAATTCCAGCAATTCTTGTCTAGTAGAAGTGATCAGAAAATTTTATAAGTGATATTTTGGGGTTTCAAATCCCCTATAACACACTAAGTGTGGTTCCCTCATAATCTTTTCATGGATCAAGTGGTACCCGTCTTGAAATAGTGGGTTTAGGTCCTCTATCAGCCATGTGGGACCACACAAAATCAAAAATAACTGGGCCATCTATCAACTGTGTGACACACCGAATGCACATGGGTCTGGTTACTCAATTGGAAATTGTTCCTCCTTAGTTTTATAGAATTGTTGTGAGGTGTGGGTCCTTCACAAAAATTATGATGTGGCTGCACATGATGATGTTCATTTTACATGGACTGTTGGAGAAATAAAAAACTCATCATCATTAAATAGGCTATAGAGATGGATATTTGTTTTATCTCTATCTCTTGGGATTCATTGTGGAAATATATGTTTATTGCATTTATATGACTTATTATTTACCAATCATTCTCCCTTTATGGTTTTCAGGGAATCTCGTTGGGTATGTTTATACTCTCCAAACATGGGCCTCACCCAAATGTGTCCTATATTATTCAAATTACATACAAATAAATATTAGATTCAGTGGATAATAGAGAAACATGGATTCATTGAATATATTTAGTTGTTATACATTCAAATTATGAAGTATTATCTCTCAGTCTTACCTATTTTCTTGTAGTTTTCATGTTGAGACTTCATTACCGGTTGTATGTGTATTTTTTCACTTTATACTTTGGTTTTATAATTTCGTGCTCTGATTTATTCTCAAAGGATTATTGGATAAATGATAATACTTTAGATAATGAAATCATATGTCATTCCTCTTACCCATTTCCATTGAATTTTTTTTTCTGTGCACGCATATAGGTTTATTAGGCTATGACACTCCTTTTTCGTTTAAGCCTTCTTGATGCTTATCACTAGACCATAACCTATTAGAGGTAAGACTAGGGTGTCACACTAAGCTTTTTTCTAATCAATAATTCCCAAGTTCATTGATTCATGAAATTAACATTCATTCAACTATGGTTATCAAAAAATAAATGAGAATAAAGTCATTTTGTGATTTAAAAATACTTTTTCTTTTAAAAATTGTTCTTTTTATATATTTTTATTATGTATAATAATTAATTTCTAATAATGTTGGAAAATATATTTTAAAAAATTGAAATAATTTTTTAAATTAATATTTATTAATTGTTTTGTGGTGATTTTTGGGGATTTTCCTAAAAATATTAATTTTGCAGTGAATAGTGAAAATTATTGAGTTATTACAATACTATCCATTTTATTCATAAATAAACTGTTTTAGAAGTCAAATTATTTATTTAATTCTATATTAATGTAAAATTAGAGTACTTTAGTTATAAAAAATCAAATTAATTACATAGATACTTGATTTTAAATAAGTTCTTTTTGGGCTTAAGAACATATTTTTCGGAAAATGATTTCATTGTGTTTTACAAATTCATGAATTTTTTTTCCACTTCTAGAAATTCAATAATTAATAATTGGTTCTTTAATTTGAATTATAACTTTCAAATTTATTAAATATTTCACGTTTATATTTGTTCATTATGAATGGTATCCTTTGTAGTGATTTATCACCTAGGTAATGAAAAAACAAGTAAAACAGGGTTAAAACAATGTGATAAGGCATAATAATCCCCCTACTTATTTCCTTTATCATAATTTATTAGTTATTTTAAAACAAATACATTCTATATTAGATAATAAGTAATTTTTATTCCAAATTAATTTTTTATAATATTTATATTAATTTTTGAAAATCATAAATACAAAATAGCACTCCTTTTATTTGAATTCCTCTTATATGTTTCCCTAGGGATAAAATTATTTTATTACCGAATAAAATGTATATATTTAAGATAATGAAATTAATATTATATTTTAAATTTATTTTAAATTTTTTGTGATGATATAATTACCTTAATTTCTTATTCAGTGCTGACTGAGTGCTTTTGTGAATAGTAGGGACAATCTAGTAAATGATTTTAAAAACAATAGAAATTATATAATTTGGATATATTATGGTGTTCAAAAAACTAGTTACATATATAAAAAATATTATATATTTGTAAAAAGTTTTTATTAAAATTATTTTACTATTATTATATCATTAAATTTAAATTATGTTAATAGTCTTGAAAATTACATAAATTGTATTTTATATAATATATTATTTTATTAATTTGTATTAAATTCTTAAAAAATAATATTTGCAAAATTTAAAGCTATATGTTTTTGAAAATAATTCATTTTTAATATTTTTTCTACTTTTCCTTTTATAGTATCTTTTCAAACCCTATAAAGTCTCAAACATTGATATCACAAAAATTGTTAAAAGGGTAATCAATGGTTTAAAACTATATATAATGGGATAAAACATCACCTAATATTGTTAAAATTTTATTAAATGTGATACTTGTTTATCATAACCATAATATATTCTAATTATATCATTTTCATTCTAGTTGAAATTGATAATTAGTTTCTATTAATTTAATACTTTAAGTAATTTCAAGGGTGTCCCTCCCCCCACATATAAAAAGGAACTAATTGCTCTATATTCATTACACAACATGTGCATATTATTCGAGAAAATAACTATATAAATCCCATACTAACCATGATTTACATGTCATAGAGGATCTTTTCATAAATAAATACCATCCTAGAAAGAGTAAAGTGTTTTCCAAAGATGGTTTTTCTGAAGAAAAAGCATATCTCTTAATTGGTAATCTTCATTATACTTTTCTTTCTACCTTATTAAAATATTATAAAACAATTAGGTGATAAAAAATAATTATATGAACTATATTTAAATGTTATTAGGACTATGTTACAAATAATTTTTATCACCCTTTCAGTATTATGGGGAATGAAAACATCATTTGTATGTATGTTTTCTTCACTATCACCATGATGCGATGTGTTTTTTTTCATAACCACCTATAATAGATATTTATAGTTATCAATTTAATGTTTATATACTATATTCGGGAAATAATTACCATATTAAATAGATAGTAAATCATCAATTTTATTACCCTTCAATCCATTGGAAAATGATAATGTTGTTTCTGCACACATTTATACTACCACCTTCACTGAGAAATGTGTACATGATTTCATGTATTCATATAATGGATGAACTAAATTTAAATTTATGTTATAAAAATATAAATTATTTATTTATTAATATTACAGATAATGTGGGATAATTAATCATTTTTTCTTGGTCAACATACCAATGTTGTTTTGGGTATTATGCATCAAATGTCCTCAAAACATATTACATGAGCTTAATCAATTTAAAAACAATTTGGGTCATGTTAATGAATGAAATAAAACATTTTATGATAATAATATAATACACACAATGTTTCTCAAATAATTAAATAATGTATAAAAGTTTATTATAGGAGTCAGTTAATGTATATGACAAGTCATGAGATGATGTAATGAACTTTTCATTAAAATCATGTTCTCAGGTATTCCTTTCAAATATTTTCCCTCCATATCCATATTCCTAGAAAACCATTCCAAAAATGGAGTTATTTATAAACAAAATACACTTAACATTAATTTTATAATACTTTTTTATTAATTTTAATGGTTTAAAAGGTAATAATTTAAATATTTGTTATAGATGTTATTTTTATGTTTCTATCAATGTTAAAAAAGAATATTTTTTTATCTTATATTACATCATATATTTAACCACCATAATATCCATTGTTCGTTAAAAATATTATTCCATAATTTTCCATGGTATTTTCAATGAAACTATTTCCATAAATACTTTATAAATATTTTTTTTAAGTAATGTGTAACATTTTCATATCATTTTATGATAAATGAAACTATTATCTGTTATGTGATTGAAGAAAAATTAAAATATTATTTATGATTAAAGTGAAATATATATATTTTATATGTTTTATATTGTTATAAAACAATTTATAAAAATTATGGGTGATGATGATATAACACTGATGATTGGTGATCAGGATATATCTCTCTAATACGTTTGGTAAAGTTATAGTGTGTACCTGTGATAGGATACTCTAGAGACATTTGGGAATTATCTAGTAAGGTGTTTCTATTGTAAAATATATAGAATGGGTGAATTAAAGGATTATTTCCCACGTCACAAAAACTATAATATTGTAATGGTTTGTAAAGGAAATATTTTTATTTCACAATATATTAAATTGAACATATTTTATAATTTTTTTAAAAAATTATTTTTGAACTATATGTTTTTAAATTGAAGGTTATTCATGTTTTTTTAAATTTCTTCCAAGAAACAATTTTGATTATGATTTTTACATTATGAGTTATTAAGAAATATTTTATGAAATTTATTAATAAATTCATTTATTAAAATGTAAATGTAGATGGATTTTTTAGATGAAATGTTTATCATGAAATGTAAAAAAATATTGCATTTTCTATTTTATAGATGGCTAATACGTTTCTTTTATGTGTTGACTCTTAATATGTTTTTTTATTTTATACCATATTTTGAAATGATTTCTCACAGTGATTAATGATTTGTAAGAAGTTTAATGAAGCTAGATTTATTGATATGACAGTTATCTTTAATGTAGTATGTGTGTCTTAATAAATAATATATTTTTTTTATAGGAAATGGATATTTATGGAAATGTAAATTTTTATGTAATTTTTGTCAAATAATCTAGAACTATACACTAATAATATCTAGTAAATATAAGAAAGTGTAACCATTTTCATAAATCACTTATTTTTGTTTAAAATAAATATTATTTTATTATAGTTGGTTTTATAGAAAAGGTTTAAATAATTATAGTGGTTAAGATGATTGAGATGTGTACGTTTTAATGTTTCTATAAAAAACATGGGTTAATAAGTGTAATATCGACCATAATATTAATGTACTAAATACATATTATGGTTTTATGTGACATGAGTTCATGATGACTAAGGTGATTTTTGAATAAATTTTGTGTTATACAAAATTTTTCCTTAATATAAATTTTACTGAAAAAGTTATTTTAGGAAGAATGATTTGTATATTTTTTGATATAAGTAAAATTTTATTGATTACCATTGGAGTCAAGATGATATTTGATGTTGGGAATCTTATTTTTAATTATGATAAAAGTATCATTTCATTTTCGGAGCATATGATTTATAAACTATAAATCAATGTAATTGAAAAAAAAATAGTCATTAATGTATATTTTGTTTTATAAAGAATGTCACATTTTTTGGAAACCTATTATGATTAAGGTAAATAGAATATTTCTGACTATTATAGGAGTTTGTTTGAGTAATAATGGGAAAATAATCTATGACTTTTGATTCCTTCTAAGTATATTATGATATTATTGAAAATATTTTCATATTTTTTATATTATATTATTAGTTAATATAAATATTTGATTTGTTATTTTAGTAGTGAACAAGGGTATTTGGGCATAAATTTTATATTTATCGTTGGATAATATGTGAAATAAACATTTTAATTTAGGATATTTGATCTTTTTTAGTCAAAATTGGAAGAGTTTTAATGTTTTTATTTATGGAATGTTTATTGTATATTTTTTTTTATTTTTTGGATTTGGATATTAATGTTATAGTTTTAAAAAATAAAGGTTTAAAAATATTGTATATTATCTTTTCTCCAGATAAAAATATCGGATTTCTGTTCATGGATAAAAATGAAAGAAATAACATGTCATAATTTTGTGGATATTTTAATCCCTTAAAAGATTAGTTTAGTTAGTCATGCATGAAAAATTAATTTTGATTATTCATTTCATGGATTAAGCAATAAGATATATGTGAAAATTTATCAAATCCCAATTAAAGTATTATATTGTTCTTATGAAATAGAAATAAATAAATAATTCTAATTATCTCGTTCTCTCTATATTAATTATAATAAAATTCACACAACACTAGGAAAATGATCTTGAAATAAATAATGTTTTCTAATAAAATTAATTTATGATTAATTTATGATCTTATTTATCAGTTACTGATTAATAGTTTTTTGGATATCAATATTATCACGGTAATATTATCTATCACTCTATATTATTAATGCGATTTTATATTTCTCTTCTATATCAATATTTCTGCTTCATTATAATATCCTCCTTATATAAGAACCTTATTATGGTTTATTATTAGTGGCCATAATATTTACCTTCTACTCTACTAAAAATTTTGTTTTATTTTATCGTTTTATGATGTGATTTTTTAAAAAATTTATTTTTTTAAATATGAAAAAGTTGTTTCCATTCTTGATTGTATATTTTATTCTCTTCTATATAATTTTTTAGGAATAAGTTTTAAATTTTTTTTAATAAAAAATGAATTAACATTATGAGGATGAAATTTATTAATGTGGGTAGAATTTAACCCAAAAATATTTAAGAATTGTTTTATTAAATAATATAATTGATAGAATGTGGATTATGAAACATATTACATAAAGGAACCTCAATTTATTATTATTTACATATGATCATTAATACAAAGATGTTTTCTTATTTAACATTCCTAGTAAATAATGAAATATGAAATTTTCAAATTTATTAATATTTTTGAATTAAATATTAATTTTACTTTGAAAGGGATGCTATTTTTGATGGTGTACCTCATATGCAACAATAGGTTTCTTTGAAATATTAAGTTGCACACAATGATGAGTTATAATAAAAAAATAATATAATATGATTATTATTTTAAATGGTATTTAACACATATCCGTTGTATTGGTGGGAATGAAAATAACTCACAAAAATATTTTTATATATGATTCTTAAAAGTTTTTACATTTATCCTGTAAAAGTTATAAGCATAAAATGCATATAAATCGAAAATTAGACATAAATAATCTAATATTAATTAAAAGGTTGATTTACTGAATTTTCAATGCAAACCATCATTAAATATAGTTTTTTCCACTATTATATGTTCTATTTGGAAAAATAAAATTCTTATTTAGAATCGGGAAATCAATATTTACTTTGGGTAAAATTCTGGTTTTTTTGTAATAAAATTCATTTATAAATGAATATTAAAATATAAAGTATTTTAATTCAAAATTTCCTTTTAATATAATTAATTTAAATGATTAGATTATATTTTTAAATTATTTTAAAGTTTAATTAGATTATATTTTTAACATTTATTCCAATTTTAGTTAGTGGAAATTATTTCACTTTGAAATTGAGCATAATGAAGTGTTAATCATTTGATAGTTAATATTTCTTAAAAACAGACTTTTGATTTTACAATGAGAAATAATTTAATATTAATTAAATAAACATCTATGTTAATAATTTGTTAAAATGGATAAAAAAATTTAATTCGTAATATTAAATTAATCTTAGGATGAATTTTTTGTATTTTTTTGATATTCATAAATTTTTTATGAATTGTGAAAACACGTAGTGGTAGTTAAAAACTAACTTTTTCATTTAAATGATTCATTACCACATCTGTTAATTGAATTTAAAAAATCTGACATAAATGGTTGTTATTATTATTTAATTTTTTATTCAATAAGATGAAAAGAATTTTTGGTGAATAGTAACTTTTGACATTTATTTACCGTGGTAAAGTGTAAATATGGTAATTAAAGGTAAAATTAATATTTTAATAATATAAAATTACATTAACACTTGTCCTAAACTTATTATATGAGTCATGTCTGGCCATATCCATCCTTGGGTGTATTTTGGGAACCCATGGAGACACTTATGATTGATAGTTACACCTTATATTAATTAATATATAGTAAAGAAAAAAATTTCATAAACATATATAGTTTAGTAAATCAATTTTCATGGGATTATATAAGATATCTCCTCAAATATAAATATTCATTTGAAATAAATTTTTTTTCCTACATCATCGTTTCTTATTTATAATTTTTAGACACGAAATAAATAAAATTATATTTGAGACAATAATGATGCAGTGTTTACCTCATTAATGAATGATTTATATAAATATGATTATAATGATTAAAAAAATATCCAAAATCTATCTAATTTATATTTTATGACTTTATTTCTACCATGAGTCTTCTTATCTTCTATGTTAATGATTTTTTAACTTTTAATCATTATATAATAAAATAATATTTTCACACTTTCCTAAAGAGCCCCTACCCCCCTTATAAAAGGACACCACTTCTAACCCATTACTCACACTTCTTAAGCCCCTTGGATCATCCAACCTCTGCACAATTAATATCCCTACAACCCTCTATTCCTCCTATAATCCTTAATTTAGGCATTAGTTACTTCAAGTAATCCTTTTGGTTCAAACCAAAAAGGGATACCCAATTTAAAGGTAACGTCTCCTCTTAAGTTCTTTTGTTTTATTTTACTTCTCCAACACAATAAACTATTTTTATTCCTTTAATTTATAAAAAATATTGTATAATAAATATACTAGATTTTTTTATGATAAGGATTTTAACTAAACTTACACACACAACCATCTAATGTGTAATGAACATACTGTTTCTGTGGACGGGGAACTACTGCCTCACAAAAAGATGATTGTTCAATATTCTCCTACCACCTCTAATGGTGGAAATTATGATTGCAATGAATATATATATATATGATATATATTATTTTTAGGTTTCATTTATTCTTATGTAATTTCTTTTTAAAATCATACAATTATTCTTTCAAATATGTGTAAACATGTTAATTTCATTTGATGAAGTGTGGACTACCGCCCCCTCCAAGTGAAATGATTTTTTCATGACATACATGATCATATAAAGGATGAAGTTAATTAAATTATTTAACAAATATATCATATTGTGTTACTCTATAATTAAAATATATTTATGTATCATAATGTTTTAATTCAATTAAATGTGATAGAGAAATGAAAGTAGTGTTCATGCCTACGTACAACTTATTGTCTCCATGAACGGTGTATTTCATTTCTCGTCTCCAAATGTCATTTAATAATTATATATATATACTAGATATATATGATATATAATATATTTAAATGATGAAAATGATTCTCGAGATAATAAACTATTGACCACATTGAGAATATGTAATTATTAAAAGATTATTTTTTACTCCAGTAACAAATATCGACAAAATGACCATTATTAAGTTAAATGATTGAAATATTTTTATAACAGAGTAATAATTGATATAAATTCAATAATAAACAACAAAATGTTTCTCAAGAATGTATATATTATCTTTAGTTTATTATTTAGGAGATTAAAGAATGGACATGTGAAGTTGGAATCAAGGTAAGGGGTTTCTTATCTCACTTTTAATTTCATGAGATTTCCATTGTTCACCACTAATTTATTGCATTTGGTGTATTTTTTAATGAAATTTGATATATATTACCAAGATTATATTTTTAATCATTGTATATTGTGATTCATTTGGTGTTTATTAACTTCTTTTCACAAGACTCTATTGATTACAAAGTGGTACTGGGTATCTTATCTGACATTTAATTCCATGAAATTTACATTATTGACCACATATTTGTGGCATGTGGTGTATTTTCTACTTCCATTTGATAAATATTATCATAATTATATTTATATTCGTGGTATTTTTTATTCATTTTGTGCTAATTAACTTTTGGTCATACAACATGATTGATTACAACGTGGTAAGGGGTTTCTTATCACACTTTTAATTCTATGAGATTTCCTTTTTTCACCACTTATTTATTTCATGTGGTGTATTGTGAACTTTTATTATATATATTATCATGATTATATTTTTATTCATTGAATTATTTATTCCGTTTATAGTTATTAACTTTTGGTTATACGACTCTATTGATTAGATCATGGTAAGGGGTTTTCATCTCACTTTTAATTCCCGTGAGATTCATGCAATATTTTCCACTATTTTCTATTGTGTGGTGTATGTACTGCCTATTATTGTATTATTTGTGTAGTATAACAAAATTTATGGGTATTTATATCATCATTGTATGGTCATTATTTCGTGGGTAATATGTCTCGTAAGTTACCAAATCGGTAAGGGAACCTTTCACCATCCTCTTTTTTAAAGACAACTTTTGGTTATGTCTTTTAATTTGCATCTTAATATGTTGGGATATGTTTATCTATATCCTTATTAATTAAAATTTTATGTCCAAGTGACTAGATACCATTTCTTATCACATTATATCTTTTTCTTAAATTTAATGTGAAGCCAATAGGGTGTCTAATTTCTGTATGGGAACTTTTTAACCCAATTTAAATTCATTGGGTTAATCTTCTACATGTTGATTATGTAGCGATATGAATATATATGAATGAACCCTGATTGTTTTACACTAAATATCAAATCAAATTTATTGTATTATTTTTTTCACAAATAATTATATATTTCATTTATAGTTAATCTAAGTATACCGTCTTTATAAGGGATTTTGTCTCAATTTACATTCCATTGAGACATTATTCTTGTTATGAGTCAATTTACATTAATATGTTGTAAATACTATCCATTGTAATATTAAATTAGGAATAACTTTATTCACATTATATTATAATGTTTTTAATAAATTTAATTCTTCAATTATTTGTTTTCAAGCATGTCACAGTTGGTTAGGAACTCCTTTAATAAAATATTGTTTTAATGATTTAATATTCTAAATCATTATCAATAATTTCCATATTTTCAAAATGGTTTTAAGATTTTATTTATATGGACCTTAATGTTTTTAAATTTTAATTCCTTTAAATTCATCAATGTGGTATGGGACACATTGATTAAAAAATCTCTTTATTAAATGATTGAAAGGTTTTTGGAAATGGTTTGACAATGCATTTATTATGTGAATATCATGAAATGATATATTGTGATTTCCATTTTGAAATGTTATCATTAATTTATTAGTGTTTTATGTGTCATGAATATGTTATGGTTATTGGTAATTTATTATATATATCATTGGTTCCATGATAAACCTAGGGCGGGTGAGCTCGAGATAGCTCTCTAGTGAATTGGGTTACGTGACGGAGGTAAATGTTAATGTTTCACATAAGTGATTAAGGAAATATACTGTGATGGGTATTCCAATTTAACTCCCTACTTATATGTGATAACTATAATGTATGTATGATATTTATTCCACAAGTTACCTTAGTGACTTATGATTTCTATGGGTTATTCATAAATCGTAGGATTTCATGAGGTCTGTTATGATTTAAAGTATGGTATCATTGATTTTCATTTACTGATGGTTTAATGTTTCTATTTCTTATTTTATAAACCCTAGTGAGCTTTTTATGGTCACCCCATGTTTTGAAAGGTTTTTTCATAGGACTTAAAGATGAATATGGATAATGATGGGCTCACGAAAAATTCATGATATCCAAAACATGGATCTAGTCATGTTATTGTTTAGTGTTTTTTATTAAATAAATGATACAAAGTAGAATTGTCTACATGGTAATTATTTGAAATGTATGTAATAGATATGGCATAATTATCTACAAATCTAAAAATAAAATTATCATGGAATGTTGGTTATAAAAGGAAGTAGGAGAAACTCAAATGACATTCCTATCCCTTCCTAATCACATGCTTGCAATAATTATTTCAATGTCTTGTTCAGATGATTGTGAAACATTTTATAGAATACAAATCCCTTGCATACATTTTTTATGATATCAAACAACTCCTATATAACTAAATATCAAAATGGATGATTGGTTGTATTTAATTAAATCCTATTTTCTCAAAATCTAAAATTTTCAAGAAAGGTAAATATTATCAACGTTTTTTCAAATATTTTACCTTATCAAATGATTTTGAAGCATATTAGGATTTTGAAAAGGTGTGAATAACAAGACCATTGTGTAACCAATTTATATATTATTTTACAATATATTCTCTCATCACATTATAATGGTAGTTTAAAAAGACCATTGATTGAAATTTTCAAATCAAATTCGGTCTGACTACTTTATAAAATTTAAGTTTTATCAGATGGATTGAAATTATATGCCATGAATGAATATTTTTCAAAACTATATTTATGTGATCACCCATATGACCCAAGTTGTACAATGTGTATTTGGATGAAGGAATAAAATTATTTTGAAGGACCTCTAAATCATTGTAGCAATTCATGGACCTTCTACCTATATGAACATGATGACATCAAAACCATATGGTCACCATGATGAACGTATGTTTTAATTTATTTTATTAATAGTTTTATTTTTTCATACGGAGGTGAAATAAGATTAAAATGAAACTATATATAAGTCTTTATAATTTAAGAAGTTGAGGTCTTAATTTGTTGGGATGAAAATGAATGGTATAAAAAAACTACTGAGGTTATTACATATTAGAGACATTTATGAGTTTTATAAAAAGAAAAACACATATACTGTGTTATAACCAGTCACATCTGACAAAGATGCGGTAATAAAACCCAAAAAAATATGAGATTGGAATATAAAAATTACCACAAGACTACGTGATGTCCCTCGTTAGTATGACTAATATTTTTAGTTAAATGATTTTATTGATCAAGAGTAATTTGATTTGGGATAATATTTTTTATCAAATAGATATCCTTAGTATTATTAAATGGTTTTTTCATTAAGTGATAAATGTTATTTTAGAATACGATTTCTCTTTTGGGAACACTATATGTTTAAAAGAAATATAATACTATGGAATTTAATTTGTGGAGTAATGGTTAAAATATTATTTTGGAATAATATATGTTTTTATTATGAACATAATGTGATTTGGTTTATTTATGGAAATTATTAATCTATCATAAAGAATATGTTATAAGGATTATTACACTTAAGTATGAGACATTAAGAGTAGTCGATGTTTTTTTGGACATAAATGGAATTATTTACTTTGGAAGACTATGTGGTTAAATCCTTCTGAGTATTGCGTCTCAATATTAGATTAGATTATATTAAATAATTTTAATGAAAATTGTGTACAGAATTGTCCTTGTTAAACTTTAGGAACAATTTGTTGAATTTTAGAGATTAAGATTAGAATTTATTTTTATAAAGGATTATCCTTTTGGTTATTTATCTGACCTCATACTAACCATTTGGGTTTTGGTTAATTTATAAGGATATAGGAAATATATATTTCTTATTATGTGTATTATGTGATAATATACAAGTTGATTTAATGACTTTTTTATGATACCCCATCTATTTGAATACTAATCATTAGGAAAAAAGATGATATGGTTGTATAAATTTATTAATGGGTGAAATTCAACATGATAAGTATGTTTCCTTATGTTTTTGGTAAAACTCATAAATAAATTCCACAGATTTATTAAAAGTAACTTAAAACAAAAATAGTGTTCGTTAACCTTTCTTATTGGGGAATCATAGACCATTTAACCCATCACAATTGTGTGATTTTATTGTGGTTAACTTTCTCTTAATAATGTTTTCTATCACTAACCATCAGAACATGATGTTTGGTTTTCTACTCCATGTCAATGTTTTCATTGGAACCTAGTACTTGTTTTCTTTTATGACCTCTGAACTTATCTTACATTATTTTAAAGTGATTATTTTATTGATTTTTTTCCAATTTCTGACTTTAAATGAAGTTTCCAGGACCAATTTTAAAATTGCGAGGACCCAATTCCCAAAAGTGGGAAAGATGTAACATCCCAGATAAATAAATTAATATTATATTTTAATATTTTTTTTTCATATTTTTGAATTAAATATTTATTTTACTTTAAAGGGGATGATATGTTCAATGGAATTCCTGATATGAAACAACGAGTTTCTTTGACATCTTACGTTGCACACAACATTGTGTTATAAAAATAATAATAAAATGATGTCATAATTTTAAATGGTAGTTATGAAAAAGTCATTGTATTGGAGAAATTCAATATATCTAACTAAAATATGATTAAATATGCAATTTTAACTATTTTTACATTTATCCACAAAAGGTTGGAGCCTTAAAATGTTAATGAATCGAAATTTAAGCATAAATACTATAATATTCTTTAAAAGGTCAATTTGTAACCTTTTGATGGATAAACCTCTTAAAATATATAATTGGTAACGTTTCTATGTTCTATTTGTCAAAATAAAATTATTCTTTAGAATCAGGACATCAAAATTTACTTCAGGTAAATTTCTGGTTTTTTTCTGATAAAATTTGTTTTGTAACGAATAGTGATAAATACTGTATTTTAATTCAAAACATCCTTTTAATAGAATTTATATATATGGTTATATTATATTTTTTAAATGGTTTTAAAGTGTAATTAGAATATATTTTTACCATTTTTTTCCAATTTTGCTCATTGGAACTAATTTCACTTTGAAATTGGGTATAAACAATTTTCAATCTTTTGATAGATATTATTTCTTAAAAACACAATTCTTTTTTTTGAAAATGAGAATTAACTTTAAATTGATTTATTCGTCTTCTATGTTTTTTAAATTTTTAAATATACCTCATTTTTTAATTCAGAATAAAAAATGTATCTTAGGCTGTGTTTTCGTTGTTTTTCTGAAAACATTAATTTTGGATGAATTGTGAAAACAATGAGTGTAAGTTAAAAAACTAACATTTTCATTTAAATTAAATTTTACTACTTCTATGAATTGAATTTAAAAATTCTGACATACAATGTTTTATTAGTAAGTAATATTTGGTTCCATCAGATGAAAAAAAAAATTCTTGAATAATAACATTTTTACTTTTATTTACTACGGTTAAAGGTAAATATGGTAAATCAAGGTAAAAAGAATATTATAATAATAATAAATTAACATAACACTTGTCCTAAACTTATTGGATGAGTCATTTATGGTCATTTTTATCCTAGGGTTTACTTTGGGACCCCGTGGGACCACATAAGAGTGATAATTTCACTTTTTATTAATTAATTTAAAGTAATGAAAAAAATGACATAAGCATATATATTTTATTAAAACAATTTTCCATGGATATATATAAGCTATCCCTCGACTATAAATATTAATTTAAAATATAAGAAGTCTTCCTACATAATGGTAGTATTTTTTTAAAAAATTTAGACCTCAAATAAATTAAATTATTTATGAAACAAAAATGATGCAGTGTTTACCTCATTAATGTATTATTTAAATAAATAAGGTTATAATGATTAAATAAATATCCAAAACCAATCCAATTATTATTGGATGATTTTATTTCTATGATAATTCGTCCTAGAATCGACATTGATGATTTTTGGGAATTAATAAACTGAAAATCATTATATAATAAAAAAATATTTTGACACATTCCTAAAGAGCCACTCCTCCCCGTTATAAAAGGACACCACCTCTTTCTCGTTCCTCACACTTCTCAAGCCCCTTGTATGGTACATCCTCTACCCAATTAAGCTCCCTACATCCCTCTATTCATCATAATAGAATTACCATAGGTAGAAAGCACATCCAGTAATCCTTTTGATCCATACCAAAGGGAGATACCAAATTTAAAGGTAACATATTCTCTTAAGTACTTTTGTCTTCTTGTAGTTCTACAACCCCATAAAATATTTTAATTACTTTTCATTGATAACAACACCATTTTCATAATATAATGGGGTTATTATGATATGTATTTTAACAACACTTAAATACGCCACCATCCAATGGGTAAAGAATATATTGTTTCAGTGCACGACGAACTACTGCCTCACGAAACTATGATTGTTCAATCTTATCCTACCACCTCTCATGGTAGCCATTATAATGGAACTGTATTTACATATGATATATATTATTTTTATGTTTTCTCTATTCTTGTGCAATTTTTATTTACAAACATACATTTATTCTTTCAAATATGTGTAAACACGATAATTTCATTTAAGAAAGTGTGGACTGCCACCCCTCAAGGTGATATGATTCATTCATGACATATATAGAACATATAAAGGATGGAATTACCGAAATTATGTAACATATATATATATATAATGATATAATAATAGAATTATAATATACCTATGTATCATTATTTTTTCATTCCATTAAATATGAAATATAATTGAATGTAGCGTCCAGGCGTACGTACGGCTTACCCTCTCTGTGAATGGTGAATTTTATTTGTTAACTCAAAATGTCAGGTACTAATTATAAATATATATATACTAGATATATATGTTATATATTATATTAAAATTATGAAAATGATTCTGGAGATAATAGACATTTGACCACATGGACAATTAGTAATTATAACAAGTTAATTTTTGACTCAAGTACAATATATCTACAAATAGACTATTATTAAATTAAATGATAGTATGATGTTTATAAAAAGGTAATAGGTGATATAAAATAAATAATAAAATTGAAAAAGTTTCATAAGAAAGTATAAATTAACATTAGTTTATTATTAGGGGGATTAAATAACGAACATGTCATGTCGGACTCGAGGTAACGTGTTTCTTATCTCACTTTTAATTCCATGATATTTCCATTATTAGCCACTTATTTATTTCATGTTTTGTATTGTGTACTTTGATTTGATATATATTATCCTGATTATATCTATAGTCATGGTATTTGGTGAGTCATTTGTTTGTTATTATTTTTTTTCATACTACTCGAATTATAACAACGTGGTAAGGGGTTTCTTATCCCACATTTAATTCCGTGAGATTTACATTGTTCACCACTTATTTATTGAAGGTGGTGTATTGTGTAAATACATTTAATATATATTATCATTATTCTATTTATATTCATTGTATTCTATGATTCATTGGGTGGTTATTAAATTTTGGTCATATGAATCGATTGATTACAACGTAGTAAGGGGTTTCTTATCTAATTTATAATTCCATGAAAATTACATTATTCAGAACTTATTTATAGAATGTGGTGTATTTTACACTATAATTTTATATATATTATCACTATTATCTTTATATTCATGGTATTCTGTGATTTATTTGATGGTTATTAACTTTTGTTTATACGACTCAATTGATTACAATGTGGTAAGGGGTTTTCGCCTCACTTTTTATTCCCTTTAGATTCATGTTATATTTTCCACTAATTTCATTATAGTGAGGTATGTAATTCCAATTAATTCATTATTTATGTAATATACATTAATTTTTGGGTATTTATATCTTCGTTGTATGATCCTTCTTTCAGGGTGTTCATGTTTCGTAAGTTACCAAATCAGTAAGGGAACCTTTCATCATCCTATTTTTAAAAGACTTATTTTTGTTATGTCTTTTATTTTAAATCTTCTTATATTGGGATATATTTTTCTATATCTTTACTGCTACAAATTTTATGTCCATGTGATGAGAATCCATTTTTTCACTCATCAAATATTTTTTAAAATTTTAAATTGACGTCGTTAGGCTTTCAAATTTTTGTAAGGAATATTTTTAACCTTATTTCACTTCATTGGGATAAACTTCTACTTGTTGATTATGTCATGATATGAATATGTGTGAATGAAATTTGATTTTTTTACCTGGAATATCAAATCATATTGAGTTTATTTATATTTTTCACACATAATTATATAATTTATTTATCAATAATCTAGATATACTTTCTTTATAAGGGATTTGGTCTCAATTTACACTCCATTGAGTCTTCATTGTTGTTATGTACCAATTCAAATTTATATGGTGTATAAACATTAATTTGGAATATTATATCATTAATAAGATTATTCTCATGATATTATAATGTTTTAAAAAAATTATATACCTTAATTATTTGTTTTCAAGCATATCTCATTTGGTTATGAAGTCCTTACCTAAAATAAAATTTTAATTAATTAATCATCTATTCCATTCTAATTAATGTCCATGTTATAAAATTGGTTTTAAGGATTTATTTATATATAAATTAATTCTGTAAAATATTAATTCCTTTTAAAGCCTCACTGTTGTATTGGACACATTGATTCAAAAATCACTTTATTAAATGTTTAAAATTATTTCAAAACGGTTTGATAGAGAATTTATTATGTCAATATCATGAAATGATATATAGTGGTTTTCCATGTGTAAATTTTATCTTTACATTATATGTGTTTTATTTTTTATTAATATGTTATGGTAATTGGGAATTATTTGCGTATAATGAGGTTACATGATAAACCTATGTCGGGCTCACCCGAGAGAGCTATCCAATGCATTCGGTAATGTGACCGAGGTAATTGATAATGTCTCTCCTAAGAAATTTTGGGAATATACTATGATGGGTAATCCATCATAATTCCCCACGTAGTTGTGATAGCTAAAATGTATGTATGATATGGATGCCATAAGATACCTTGGTGATTTATGATTTCTATGTATTTTTTATAAATCTTATGATTTCAGGAGGTATGTTATTATCGAAAAGTATGTTTTCATTGATTTGTATTTACTGATGGGTTAATGTTTCTTTTCCTTATATTATAACCATTACTGAGCTTTTTATGCTCACCCCATGTTTCAAAATATTTTTCAAAGGACATCAAAATGAATAGGGTCAAGGATGGGATCAAGGAAAAGTCATGTTGTCTAAAAATGGATCTAGACTCGTTATTTTTTTAGAGTTTTTAATTAATGAAAAAATAGATACGGAGTTGAAGTCACTACTTTATAAATTTTGAAATTTAATGTAATAGATATGTCCCAATTCTCTAAAACTCTAAACCTGAAAAGATCCTCAATATGAATTCTTGACCTAACACGATATTATATAATGTTTAATGTCGGGTCCTTATAGTCTAAATGATATGAATTAAAATAACCATTTTATGAAATATATGTATAAATATTTTCACTAAAAATATCATTACAAATTATACATTTCATAGTAATTAGTTGTAAAAGAATATAAAATCATTTGATTGAATAAATGACATTTTTAATAAACAATTATTATGGGAACAATGTATTTTTATCTTAATTGAGTAAATTTAACATTACATATAAATTATTAAAATAAGATAATTATATTTATATTTATTTATCCAATTAAATAAATTAACTTCTATTTAATTCTGGTTTTTATATAAGTAGTTGTAATGACTCTTATTTTTAGGGTTTTTTTAGAAAATTTCCTGAAAAATTCCTAGACCAAGCGCTAAGACACCTTGCGATTCTATGGCCTGGTGTTCCTAAAATGGGGTGTAGAAAAATTTTAAGTTTCTTAAACAGCGTGTCTAATCAGTTTTCCAAAATTTGTTGAATTACTGATAAACGAGTGACCATATCAAAAATATGAGGGCATCATTGTGTTCAGGATTCTAGTTTTACCCTTGGTGCGATATAATTTTATAATATGTGGGACTCTAGAGAGAAACCCTAAATATGATATAACCAAAACTAATAAAATAAAATAAATTTTTTTACCTTTCAAATCCTTGTAAATCAAGGGAAGTGATTGAGAATGAAAATATGAGACCACCGTTGAGATCCTGAGGTCATGATCTCCATAGGAAGATCCTAACATTGGTCAACACGAGCCAATAGTGGAAAGTAGTTTTTGAGGCATGACTGTAAATAAAATAATAAAATTTCATTATATTCAAATCCTATAACTCATTAATTATAACTCCGATTGGAAATTAGGGAGGTCCATTCATCTTGGGAGGGTTTGTTTTCCATAGTTGGGGCATAATGTTGATTTACCTGGGACGAGGGTGAATGTAAAATTTTGGTTTTTTTAATGAAAAATAAAATAACAATAAAAAAAATTATTTAATACAGAAAATATTGGATACAATGAAATTTTGAGTCATCTATTTCATTTAATAAATGAGTCAATGTAACTACCCTACAACTCAAGTGTAATAGAAAGTGGTTTCATTTCATAAATGAAACACCATAACGATGTGGAAACTCAACGTAACAGAAACTCTGAACAAATTTACCTACACTTAACTATTTAGCGATTATACATGATCATTAGAATGATCATGGATGTGATCTGAGGCTCCGGAGGAGTGGATTTTAAATTCGGTGAATGATGATGAATGAAGGATCGCCATAAGTTCCTTATATTTTTGTTGATGGATCCCACCATTGACGAGAGTTGGGGATCAAGAATTAATGAACTATTGTGGATAGAGTCCTCTCTTCATAGACTTGCAATATGATTTTAGTTAGGGGTTTAATTTTATTTTATTTCCTTCCTTCCCCAATCATTAGGTTAAGATAAAAATGTAGATTAACCCACTAGTAGCTTTTCCCTCTGATCGATCGCATTTCTTGAATGATGGGATTTGGATTTTGTGAATTTAAAAGTGTTGGATTCATAGAATATAATATGTTATTTATCAAAACATCTAATACATATAAAAACATTCCAACGTGAAAAACGCACATGGTATGTTTTCTGTGGGTTCTTATTGTGTGCTTTTCTAATACCTTATTATTGTTCTTCATGGTGAAGGCAATCCGTGATCAAAGAGGGAAACCGACTATATGATATCCCGAGAGAGGAGGCCGCAAGAGATGGTGGTGCTAGGAGACCATAGGCTTGGCAGCCCATGGTGGGGGAGGTCTTTTCCAGGTGTTCCACAATGGTTGAAAGGGTTGTTGGCTTGATGACCAGTAGTAGTGGAACCCGTGACAGCAGCTATGGGTGTGGGATCGAAGCTAGAAGGAGGCGTCTTAGTCAGATGCGGCACAAAACTGTAGTCTATCTAAATTGCGGCATAGCCGTGGGTTATTTCCCTGATGAACAAGTCATGATTGGGGCTTGACCGAGCCGGACATCCATCATGGGTTTTGCCAATGGAAATGGTTTTCTTGATAGACAGAACGGATTAAAACTGACCCACCATAGCAGACCGAATTAGATAAAATGGATTGGTCCACATCGCAGCCTGGTAGGATGGACCATGAGCCTAATGGGATAGGTTCTACAAACCCAATCGGCACTGTGTTTTTTCCATTCCATACTAGTTTTTCATAGAACCGATTGGGTTGGGTGAGTTCATCCAAACTAGATCGGGTCGGACTAGACTTGAAACCCACTATCCCATTTTTAATAAAATGGACATAACATCCAAACCGTGAATCTTATTGTTGATAATTTTATGCAATTTGGACCTATGTGATAAGACATTGCTTTTTATATACTTTATGTGTGTTTCAATGGGGATTGAGATACGACTGATGGAATAATGAGTAGATTCATGGGGATCAAGATTGCTACGTGTAAAAATACTACGAATAACTATGAAGAGAAGGATTTGATGAGAAAACCTATGTGGTCTTGTATATGAGTAGAACTCAGTGGCACAATAGATGATAAGATATTAGAGGCCTTCCATACTAGTGAATCTGAGTGGCCCAACAAATGAGAAAAGAGAAACTCAGTGGCCCATTATACGATCTGACCTCATTGTCCCGAAGGATGATAAGACCTCAGTGGCCTGACGGTCCATGGTTGAGAATGGACCTCGGTGGCCTAGTGGACGAGTGGACCTCAATTTCCCGGACCCTCAATGACTCATCGGTGATTACTCCCAAAATAGTACAAGTTGTTCTTCTTTACAACTGAAAATAATTCTTCCTATACACTATGATATACACCTGTGAGATGAATCTAGTGACTCTATTGACTGTACTTCTTAGAGGCTACACTTTTTGTAGCTATATTTTAGTCTTCATTGTGTATTTCTTTGTGGTATACCTTTGTGTTTTAGGGTCCCTGCTAATAATTTTTTTATTCACACCTGCACGGGCTTCTCCAACATGTGTCATGTCTTGTGCAGACGATCGACGCTTTGACGGAGTCCTTGGTGGACCAGGGTAGGTGGTGATTATCATGACCTAAAAGATGAGGTGTAATTCTATGAATTCATAAATCTATTCACTACCTACCCTTCTGGTTGTGTTTTCTGTGGAGGAGTTCTTGGGATATGTAATTTTACATTTCTTTTTCTGTAGGGCTTGTATTTTATCCCTATTTACCTTTATTTTTAAACTTTTGCACCTAGTGTTTTTTACATAGTGTATCACCTTCCATCATCTGTGTCTTGGGGTAGTAGTTGTGTTTACAGGTACATAAGAAAATTCTTCCCATCAGTTTGGGATATGCCTAGTCAGTTCTAGTTGATAGCTCTCGGCCTATGGGATATGGGATTGTGGTAGTCAAATCATGGTCCCAAGGGAAGGGGTACTGATAGAGTGTTATTAGAGGAGGTTAGTTCTACCTTAACAACCTAATGTCTATGAGTTTGGTGTGGTTAAAATTTGTTATGTGTTTTGCGTTCTTAATTTAGTCTAGGGAATCTATCATATGTGTGGTAGCAAACACATCCATACAACATGACCATTAATTTTTCTTTTTGACTATGTACATGAAATCACTAGTTTGTTGGGAAAACAATGGTAAATGAATTGTATAAGAATGGTTTCAGTTTTAAATTTCCTTCTTGAGTTAGATCACCATGTATACAATGTTGATTGAGGTACATTTTTTTCAAGATACTTCCACATAGACATCCGTCCAGGAATCCACCGCATTATCATGAGGATGATCTGTGGGGTTAAGTGATGTGTATAGGGGTTCTTACAAGAGACATCACCATCGGGTGGTGTACCAGCTATATCACCCCCACAGAGTAGCACGCGGTTCTCACAATTATTGCTGATGAGATGTGTAGGGTGAGTGCACTTCACACGATTCATCGACAATGAACCCTCATGTTTTGAGGTGATCCTGACTAACAGGTGTCTAAAGAATGGCTTGAGGTGGTGAATATGTTTCCCACCTAGAAAGTAACAATTAGATCATATAGTGGTCCTAATCGTGAGCACTAAACAAGTCCCAATAGGGAAAATATGGGGTTTATATTACATGATCATATGATGAGTTTACTCTTTTGTGGCCAGATCATGAGAACCATTCTTGGAGAATGGGGATCTCTCCCTAAAAACTATGGGATATACTTACCCAATAGATTTTATAACTTCGAAAGGATTTCATGATTGTATCTGAGTATTCATTGAGGCATACCTTCGTTTCCAGGAACCCAATGAATTAGATAAGACCATTTATTTAAGGATTGGACCTCCGAGTGAGGTATGTTTAGGGAAATTTTAGGTAACACTATTTTATTGTGCATTCTTACATAGGCTATGGTGCAAGAGAGAACCTTTGTGGTATAAATTCCTTTGTCTCTGAAAATACCACCAGTGGATATCAGTAGTTAGAAATAATGAATTTGATATCAGAATTAGAGTCTTGGACATGTGACACATTCCAAGAAGACGTCCCATGATAGGGAATCTACAATTCCTCGCTCATTGGGTGAGTTTATTCGGCCTAGGTGGAGAAAATTCTTTTCATAAGATGGTAGTGGACATCTCACTAGAAGTTTTCTAGCTCATGATGCTGAATTGAGATGGTGGATGGGCCACCAGGGTAGAGACAATATATTAAATAGATGAATCTATAGGGTGTTAGATGCGGCAGAAGATATGATAGAGCATTAGAAGGTGGTATACATTTCGACATGTTAGAACCACCACCCCCATGTGGTCCACACAAGCCTCAAGAAGCTGGAGTACTAGTGTAGGGAGTATCTACATGTGGTCATGTAATATGACCCATGGGCTCCATAAATGATTTTTTGGTGTGGTTTTTGTCTACTCTTTGCTATTGTATTAATTTTCATAGGTGATAATCGTTCCTTATTATCACAAATCCAATTCAAGACCTAGATTTTCTGGATAAACTATTGACTTGACCCTTATTAATGGAGAGACATATGGGAGGGGAATTGATAACAAAACTTTTTTCAAAGGTGTGATATGACCCTTTAGGTGAGAGTTTCGGTTTTAACCTCATAGTGGAAGGTTCAAGGATTTATGAAATTAGTTTGGGTATGGGATAGTCATCCATAGTTCATTCTCAGATTGATTATTTTATGAAAAATTATATGGTATATCTGAAAATTTAGAATGTGGTTTTCGTGGTAAGTAAAAAAAAGGGATCTGAGGAAGTATAAGATAAACTCATGCATATAAGTGCGAAGTCTAATACTCTTCATTCATATATCCTTACACTCATGTATGTGGATATTTTGATATTTCAGTTACCTGCAATCATGGATGAGTATGGGGACATCTTTAGAAATTATTTTCTAGAAATACTTTATATCACGGAGGTTGACTTATGCATTAATATGTATCATTGGAAAACACCGATATCTACACCTATATATATATATTGTCTCTTGCATAGTTTCTTGAATTGAGTGTACATTTGGAGGACGGGGAGAGGAAGTAATTTTTGAAACCTAGTGTTTCACCATGGACAACCCTAGAAATTGATTTCCAAGAAGGCAGACGAGAGATTAAGGTTATTTTTGGATTTCCATTTCTTGAATCAAGTGACCTTAATGAATAAGTATTCACTACTAAGGAAAAATTATCTCTTTGATCAGATAAAGGGGTCTAGATGATTCTTGGCTGTTGTGGCCACATGAGAAGAACTATGCAACCCACGACCTTGAGTTGGGAGTTGTGGTTTCACATAAAAAATGTGGCGACACTACCTTATGAAAAAATAGTTTACCATCTACTCTATCCACAATAGTCTCAATTAGATATTCTCTCAAGAGATTTCAACATGAGATACAGACATTGGATGGAGTTCCCCAAGGACAATGGCTTCAAATTAGTCTATACTATAGGTAAGGGAATTGTGGTAGTGGATGCACTAAGCAGTAGATATTAGTACATGGATATTGAATGAAGAAATATATTAGTTTCCTATATTACATATATTATTTGTGGATAGAGAGGATGCAAATTCTCTTCAATTGATGGTTTTGACCCCACCACTCTAAACATTAGTTTGAGAGGTATAGCTCAAAGATACCAATTGTGAATCTTTAAGTGCTCACTTGTCAACAGAGAATACCCTTAATGGATATTTGAATGGTGGGTAGCATATCTTTTCTTTAATAGGACACACAATAGTATTTTTGTATGCCCGGAGTGACGAGATGCATCAGGATATTTATGTGGGTGTCAAGGAGGAAAACGAGTTTGATGGAAGAAGTTGAAGATGGGATAACCTATTGATATAAAAGTTGAGCGCTTGTTTAATCTATCTCAGGGTTTGTCAACACATCGTGTCGATCACTAGTTTTTTGAACGGGATTCTCTTTTCTTCATTGGGGTGCCAAAATAGTGCGATGAAGGATATTGATGGGCTTCATGATTAGTTAATCACATACATCCAAGATACATGATAATTACTGGATGATTTTTGACCAACTCACCATGTTGGTAACATCTTAGAATTTTTGGAATGAAGTTCTATGGAGTGTTTTAGATACCTCTATGGGAAAAATATTGTTCGACTATAATGAGTCCATCAATTATTGTCTTAAAATAATATGCATACCTTGAATTCTATTTGTGGTCGGGATTGAAGGAGGCATTTGCGACTCAGATTTTCTTAAGCACATCCTTCCACCTATAGACAGAACAAAAAATTGAGCGGATCATTATGGTCTTAGAGAACATTCTACATGATTACTCCCTCAATATTGGTCCTAGTTTGGAGGACCACATACATCAGATAGAGTTTGTTTAACAAAATAATTACAACTCCACCATCAATATGGCATTATTTGAGGGCTTGTACAGGTGACCCTGTAGGTCACCACATTGCTCAACTGGCCCTAGGGAGTTAGTTCTCATGGGACTAGAGTTATTGTAGGATACTTCAAAAAAAATTCAGGTCCTCCTAGTGTTGATGGAGACTGTAAAATGCTATCAAAAGTCCTATTATAATAGGTGATAGAGTCCCTTGGTGTTCAAGGAGAGAGGCCATGTGTTTTTTCATGCCTCTCCTCGACATGGGATATAGAGATTTTTCTAGGGAGAGACGGACATTGATGATGAGGTGACATTTTCAAATTTTATGATTTAGATCAGGGATTGACTAGAGAGTAAGCATCATCGGAGATAGGTTCTTCTTTTTAACATTTGGATGAAGCATAAGAATCTCTTGGAAAGGGCATTGGAGTGGGAGGTTCAAGTTCATGCTTGTAGCTTCATATGTTTGGGAATCACATTTATTAGACATCCTGGAAGTAAGTCTATATGGTGGGGAGAATTTAATGACTCGTATTTCCAAAAAAAAAATTAGAAATGTGTTGGGAAGATTCCTAGACCAGGTACTGAGACAACATGTCATTTTGAGGCCAGGTATTCCCAAAATGGTCGGTCAAAAAATGTAATTTTTTTTAAATAGTACGCATGAGAATTTTTCCAAAAAAGTGGAATAACACTTAAACGGGTTCATGGATTAGAAATATGGTTTCACCATTGCTTTCATGATGATGGGTTTACCCTGGCCAAAATATTTGTTTTGTTGGTGCGAGATTCGACTGAGAAAACCCAAAAATGACATAATCATAAATAAAAATATTTTATAATTTTTATCATTAAAACTGATTAATAGTGACTCGGATTGAATATTTGATACCACCATTAGGCTCGTGATGGAATGATTTCTTTAGGATGTATCTAATATTGGCCAGTGTGGGCCAACTGTGGAATGTAGTTTTTGGTGCGTGAGCATAAATAAAATAATTTTATAATTTTATTTTAAAATCCTATAACACAGAACTGGTAAATTGGATTCGAAATATTATAGTACCGATAGGCTCTTGGGGGTGTTCTTTCTCAAGGAGGGTACTAAACCTGATTGGGGGTTAAGTGTAAAATTTAATTTTTTGGGATTTTAATGAAAAATAAAATAAACAAAAGAAAATTTATTTTATCCCAAAAATATTTTTTGTAACACAACAACGAGTCAACTAATTCTTTTTATTAATAAAATAGTGTGACGACCTTGGAACTGAAGTTTAAAATATACTCTATTTCATTCCATCAATGAAATAAAAAATTGATTCTATGAATTATTGTAACAAAATCAATGATAGAAATTTCCCATATATAATTGTTTAATAGAGATACTTGATTACTTTCGTGATCCTGGATTGGATCTGAGGATCTGGAGGAGTGGCAATAGCAATTGAAGAATGTCAAAGAATGATGGATTTCAAAAAGTACCTTTTTTCTCCTTTGAAGGATCCCATTATCAATGAGAGTTGTAGATTAATAACAAAAATACAATGATGGGGAAACTCCTCTCTTCATCAAAAAGTTATCATATTCTAAGTAGTTGTTCAATACTATTTGAATTCCTTCCTTTGATGGTATTTTGGTTGAGTAATGAACATGGACCATCCCATGAAAAGGTTTACTGGAATATCGATCACGTGTTTTGTGGGATGGGATTTGACTTGTAGAAATTTAAGGGAGTTTGATTCATGTAATGTTTTATAATCATCATCGATCCACATATCAAGGAAAAACCATGCCCAAAAGAAAAAAAATATATGGTTATTCTTTCATGTGTTCATGGTTCTTGATTATTCACTACCTTCTAAACATTCATCATGGTGACAAAAATTGTTGGTTCAAGCGGGATTGCGAGGGTAGGATAACACACTACATGAGGATACGTGATATGGAAGTTCTAGGGAATTGTCTTCCTGGCAGCAAGTGATGTGGGAGGCCGTGACAAGGAAGGCCAAAGAGGTGATTGAGGTATGAGGCCTGGAGAGACTAAGGAATGAAGGTCGGTGGTGGTGAAACCCACATCATCCACTTTGGGTTTTGGATCGGGGTCGCTGGGTCACTCGAACGCAACTAGGAGCTGCATCCTACAACAAATAACTTTGGTGCAATAGGAAAGTGGTAGGGATCCAATGCTAAAGTCGTAGGGTGTTTACATAGCAGTCTCACCATCTTGCATGCGGTAGTAATGGAGGACAACACTGGATCATGCCGTCCCACCATCGTGGGTATACGCAAGGGATTTGAGTAGTTGGGCTACTCTATTGAAATAAAACAAGGCCTCTATCTTGTTTGGGGTCAGAAAAAAGGGATTAGGGCACTAGGATTCCGTACAGGATGGACCCTTGGTCAAATGGGATTGGGTTCAGCAAGCCCAATGGGCTTTTTCTTTGGTCCTGGTTGATCCAGACCTAGTCATGTTGGCTTAGGTTTTCTATGTTGGGTCAGGTCGAGTGAGTCCGACCGGGTCGAACTACACACTGACCCCAAAAGCCAATTTCTGTAAAATCATAATATCATCCAAAAATTTGTCTAATTGATGACACTTTTTTTTCATTGGAACTCCCATGAGGGGAAGGCCCATTTGAAATAATCTAAGTGAGTTTATGTGGAGGTTGAGATATGACAAATGACATGTGGTTTAGATTCTCACCAAATTATGCACGCTACGAGCGTCAATCATGCGATTAATTGTGATGAGAAGGAAGTGTTGAGCAGCCCTCAGTCACCTGGTAGACAAGAAGACCAATGTATCCTAGTAGACAGGTGTAGCAGATTTTAGTGGATCGGTAGACATATAGACCCTATTATCCCAGGAGACGAGGGGACCTTAGTGGACTGATAAACAAGAAGAGAATCCCTCATTGGCCGAGTAGCTGAGTAGATCTCATTAGCAAAACAGACGACCAGACCTCAATGGGACCAAAGTCCTTAGTGGCGACGGACCCATTGTTTTTTAGTGGACATGCAGAGCATAGTGGTTTGAAATGCCTTAGTGACTAATCAGGGATGATTCCCTCAACATTACAAGGTTTTCAGATTTACATATCAAAATATTTCCTTCTATACATTAGGTTATACCTATATGAGTTGACTCTAATGACTATTTTGACTATAATTATTAGAGGTTAAACTTCGGGTATACCTTTATGTTTTCAGTCCCTACTTAGTATTGTTTTACTCACCCCACTCATGATTGACCTTCACGTGTCGTGTCTTGTGTAGAAAAACAATGATTTTATGGTGTCCTTGGTGGAAAGGAGATAGATGGTGATTAGTGTTACACGATATATGATGTGTTCTTCTACGGATTTATACAACTATTTCTTCACTTATCCTTAAATTAGGGTTTTCAGCAGTGAAATTATAGAGACCTTTACATTAATATTTATGCTTTTGTAGGGATTTTAATCTATCCTCATTTACATTCAGATTTCTTACCGTTATACCATGTGTCTGTTAACTAGTATATTCACCTTCCATTATATGTGTCTTGGAGTTCTATGTGTGTGTACATGTACTTAGAAAAATGACTCCTATTTGTTTGGAATATTCCTACTCGGCACTAGTCTCTAGCCATTGGCCTATGGGAGGCCTTCCTAGGGAAGTCAAAAAATATTTCTCAGGGAACGGGTGATAACAAGAAAGATAATAATATATATTTTTCTTTAAAAGTATATTATCATTAAAAAAAATTTTATTGTAGTTTGTGTGGGGATGTTATAAAAAATATTTCTTATTTTAGAGTCTAAATTTCTAAAAACAGTAATTATTTTTAGAAATCAACATTTATTAATTGGGTTTTGATGAATTTTTATAATATTTCTTAAATGATTGATTTTTTAGTGAATTGTAAAAATAAAAATTTCTACAATATATTCATATTTTCACAAAATAAATTAATTTATATTTATCAATATATATTTAATTTTATATTAATAAAAAATAATTCTCCTTCAATAGTAAATTATCTATTTAGTTAAATAGGAATCCATAATATACTTGATTTTGGTATAAGGTCATTTTCAGCCTAAAAACACTTTTTTTAAATAGATTTTTCATTAAATTATATACAGTTTAATTCAAATATATTCATCATACTTATATAAATTTAATATTAAAAAATAGATTCTATAATTTTACAATTTTATTAAAATATGTTAAATATGACCCCTTTATTTTTCGTCATTAGGAATAGTAATAATGGAATGGATTTGTCAAATTAGTAACTGTAAAACAGGTAAAATAAGGTTAATGCTATGTGATAAGGCCTATAAATCTCTATAATTATTTCTTTTATCCTACTTGATGAGTTATTTTCAACCAAATCCATCATATACATTAATATTTTTAATTTATTTTCCATATAATACGATTATATTATTTATATGTTTCTAAAAAAATAAAAAATAAAAAATATCACACTTCTTATGTTATATAACATTATATATATACATCAGTAAAAATATTATTATGAATTAATATAAAAGGTTATATTGAAATATTTATAATTAATTCTATAGTTAGAATTTATTTTTGACATTATTTTATTGTATAAATACATTAATTTTTTAGAGAATACTGACTCTATGGTTTTACACAAAATTAGAAAATGTAATAAAATATTTTAAAAAATTTATATATAATAAAATCAAGAATAATTATTTTTATTGATGAATTATATAGATTAACCTAACATATTGGTTTTTAAAAAAAATTATATTCTAATCCTATTTCTCTCTTGATGTCGTTAAAGTCAAACTATGTGAATAGTCCAGCCAACTACTTCAATGGAATATTATGTTTTATAATATTTCATTAAATGTTTAAAAATTCATAAAATTCACATATTTGACCGATTAAATATGATATTTTCTATGATATAATACATTATACACTTAGTGTTCATTTTTTCATTTATATGAACTATTTTGACAACTAAAGAGTAAATAACATTGAAATCACAAAAACTATTAGAAGGCTTAATTGGGGGTCAAAACTAAGAGGTGAGGTGTATAATGTCACCAAAATGTGCCTAAATTTTATATTATATGTGAATTTATATAAATAATATCCCAATATTATAAATAGAATTCATTAATTCTACTTCTTCATAAACAATTATTTAAATAAATTTAATTCTTGGAGTGATTCAGAGGGTCCACTCCCCTCACATATAAGGGAAACATCTTATTCTATATTCCTCACACTTCATGAGACTATTACTTCTAAAATAACATAAAAATTAAACACATGTTTTAATGGAACATATATCATCAAATTATCAACCTATAAAGAATAATATTTAAGAAAAAATGTGGGTTTTGGATGAATTGGTTTTTCTCTTTACTAAGAGTTTTAATTTTACTTCTACTAAGTCCTAAATAAATTATTAATACATTATGATATAATATAATATATGGCTACACTATAAATAAATTTTACTGTTAATATTTTACAACCTTCTTTCATTACCTTTATTGTCCTATGTAGAATGAAAACTTTATTCAATTTTACATTTAGACTACAACCTCGACTAAGGTATGTGTTTAATTTTCAACCACCACCTCTCATTAAATTTTGTACGGATAAATTTAATTTTAATGTAGTATATTAATTTAATAATAAAAAATATATAAAGATAAAATTTTATACATTTTATTACCCATCGATCCATTAGAAAATGATAACGTCGGATGTGGATATATGTGGATCACCACCTCCACGAAAAAATGTGATTACTTTTTTAGGAATGACATTGATATAAGGTTTTAAAATTGTATTTATCATATAAAAATAATTTTTAAATAATTTTTAATAATATAGTGATGATGTTATACCACCCCTTTAGTCCATTTTCAACCTACCTACATTGTTTTGAGGATTATGAACTGAACATCCATAGAATATCTCACATAAAATAAATCGATTTAATAACAATATAAGAAATTTAATTAAATAAAATAGTAGAGATTGTGATAAAATAATAAATTATAAAAAGGTTCATATGAAAGTAAATAATTAATATAAATTCATTATAAGAAGAAAAATAACATTCATGGAATGTCGAGTAATGAGGTAATAGATTTTTATTTAAAAGTGTATTTCAATATATTCTTTTTAACCTATTTCAACAATGTACCCATTTTATTAGAAATTATAAAATAATTTTCATATTTATTCTCAAAATATTGTTAAAATTCATGATAAATACTTTTTTATATTTTTTTAGGACAAAAATGAATCTTTTAAACAATAACATTATGTGTCATTTTAATGTTTTTTACAGAAACAAAATACAATATTTTTTAAATGCATATGGATTGAACATTATTTCCCACCATCACAGCCATTATATATTTACAACATTACTATAAAATATTCCATGGTTATCTTCAATTAACATATATCACTTGATATTATTTTTCCTTTTTTTGTTTTCTGGGAATAAAATAATCTCATATCTATGAGATTAATGAATGTATTTTTCCTTTTGACAATAAATACCAAATCCAGTTGATTATATGATTTATGTGAAATTTAAATATACTTTATTTAATATGGTTTCATGGAAATTTTATATGAATGAAGTGTGATCAAGATAGATTAATCTAATACCTTGGTTAGTATGATAGAGTTTACCATTGATATGTTACTCCTAATATATATATTAATTATCATGTAAGGTGATTCCATTATAAGGGTTTACATGTCGGTGAATGTATGTATAAATTTCCCTAGATGATACATTATATTCTTGTAATGTTTTAGGATGAATTTTTTTTAAAAAAATTACGAAAATGCGCTTATGTTTTTATGATATTTTTTGACCCATTATTGTTCAAAATAAACATGAAAGGATAATTTTTTAATATAAGGGTATTCATGGGGTTTCATGTTTTCCAATAAACCAAAATGATTAAAATATTACCATTATGGTTATATGTGATATGTTTTTTTTGAATTAATTAATAATTTTTTTAATGTAAAATTGAACAAATTTTATAGATAAAATGTATGTTTGTAAAATGATAAAAAATTGTTATGGATATTTCAGGTTTACAATTGGGAAATGGGTCACTTTTAATTTATGTCCCTCATTTATTTTTGTTTTGTTAGCTGACATCGTAAAATTATTTTTAAGAGTATTAAGGCTGAGTATATTTTTTAATAATGTTTTAGTTCCAAATATGCGAGTATTTCTGAATGAAATAGTTGTATATTTATAGATAACATGTGGGTAAAAATGAATACCTTGTTGACTTTTCCACTTTTTATATAATGTATCATCTAATTCTCTAAAAATATAAACTAAAAATATCCTTGAAATACAATAAAGTAAAAACCTTTATATAATTCATGTATTTATGGGTTGAATATTGATTTTATCCCTATAATAGTAAAAACAAATACCATTAGAATATGACACAAAACCCCAAAAATTAACTAAACAATATATATAACAATAAGTAAATATTTTAATATCATATGAAATCCATTTACCACAAAAAATTTCTCAATACTATCTCATCAATGTTCAAAAGATAAAAATGTCCTATTTTTTACAAAACCGGTGTAATTCATAATTTAACATACTTTAGAATATTTGAGATTTATATAGTCATTATACTATAAATTTGATCAACAATATTTACTAAAAATCCTTTTGATGTAATAAGACACAAATACCATAAATCATTTAAAATACATACTTGAAAATACATATACAAAAAATATTTTAAATAAAATCATGTAGGACTTATTAAACCCCAAAATAAAAGCATAAAATAATTTTTCATTAATACATTTCAAACAACCTATTTTTCTCTATAAGATAAATTCAAACATAAAAATTAAAATATTGTAAATAATTATAAAACCTTGATTAATAACATTTTCTAAATTATGAAACATCAAATATTTGATAATGAAAAATAAAATGAAATAAACCATAATACCATCTTTATATTTGATAAATCACATTAATCAATCCGAAAAAATAATTAGAAAAAATAAATAAATATAAAACTATAATGAGTAATTTTTTTATAAAATAAAAATAATTTATAGTTTATAATCAATGTTTGAAAATCATTTGCATAGAATAAAATATGAACTAAAAACAACCCATAACGTTATATATAGGATGCTCAATAGTTTACAAACAATGAATTATTAACCATGTGACCCTGTATTTCATTCCAATTTAACACCCAAATAAGGTGGTTTTATGAATAAATCATGAATCTTCAATAAAAAGATAAATAAACAATTAATACAAAACATCATACTAATAAGGTAAAAAAGTATGAATTTTATATGTTCACATCCAAAACACCCATGATAACAGAGGGTTCAATACGAAATGTTTTAGGCATTCCTATAATCAAAACTAAAACATCATCATTGAATATAATTGCTCGAGTCTACCATGATTCCCAAAATAAAATTTGGGAAATAATATTTTTTATCATAAAAATCCTAGGATACCTTGGATTTTATATTAATAATTGTTAATTGTAAAGATTATAGGTAGTTATTTTTCCACATGTTCTAGAAACTAGCTCCTTGGAACCAAACAACTCACAGGTGTGATCAATTTCACCCAATGAATCCAGTTTTAATCATGGATCATTAAATTTATTTTTTATGTTAACATCATTTTTGAAATGATCAAACAATTTAAATAACAAGGTATGTTAATAAGGAAAAACATAAGTGGATTTTCAAAATTTCATAACATATAAATCATAAAAAAATCATATACATCGAATATAATTCTAAACTCAACATCAGATATAGGAAAAACAATACAAAATAAATTGATAGAGAAGTGGCTAGATACATGGACATAATATAAGTCCAAAAAATGTAATAAATCATTCATCTGAACCAAGTTAACATCATCATTTAATATATCCAACATACTTGAAAAACAATTTAATAACCCATCATAGCATCCAAGAAGAACCAACAATGGACCTATAATGTATATATGCATGAGAAAAAATACCCATTTTGTATCCCCTCTAAAACCCATGAATAACCATTAATTGTGAATCTATTTCATTCAAGTTTAAAAATTCATTCAAGAATGTACGACTTTGATTTCATATAAACGGCTCACATGAGTGCATCACTGAATATCATTTTATACAATATATAAAAAATATTCTATTTAAAAGTAAAAAATCATTGAATATTTTTATGAAAAAAAATAATTTTTTATCCAATAAACAATTTTAATAATCCAGTTTTAAAATACCATTTTTTGGGGAAAAAATAATGATGTGACATTAAATTTGTTAAAATTTTAAAAGTATAATTTTTTTACAAGATATTTAAATATTTCATTAAAAAATCTCCTATAATGTTAGATATATTAACCATTATAAAGGCTGAAATAAGATAAACACATATCAATTATCATATAAATATTATTATAGTTAAAAAACATTAATGGAACCTAGGATCGTTGATTACAATTGAGTACATCACAAATAAAGTAACCATATAATTATCACCTAATGATATTACACTACATAAAACTCAGTTTTAACCAACCCAACATAAGTGATAGGGGATTCCCAACAAAAAATAATAGTATTTTCAAAAGTGTACTAGTCATAATAGTGATCATAACTATTGTAGCACTCTAAAATTGGATTCCAATCTTGGAACCAATGGTTTCCATTGACACAAAATGAAAGTAGGAAATTAAAATATATTATTAATAATAAAAACACACACAAATATATAAACATTCATACATATATACATAGTCACATCCTTACCTCTAATCACCCTTTAAAAAATCATCCCCTTTATTGAATAATAACATTATAAACAACATGTCATTAGATCAGCATAATTCAGTCATTTTACAAATTAGTCACAGACTATCACTTTTCACAAAGTAAAAGAAGGTTCAATAATTCATGGGGATATTCACATAGTGAAAACATTTTTATAATGTTCAAATAAGTCCTTTTAACATTATTTTAGAAACCATTTTATAAAACACCCTTTGAAAACTAAATCACTTAAACATCATAATGTTATATAAAATTAACAATGAAGAATAAAAATCATAGATAAATTCAGAAAAATTAAATTTAAATTTAAAACTATTAATTTAGATTGAGGGAAAAAATCTAGCCATTAATTTTAATGTTCCATTAGAAATTTTCATATATTACATTTAGAAAAACTATTTGTGCATAATTTTGTGAAACAAAATTATTTATTTAAACATGCTAAATCCTTTTTATATCTAGTGGAGACCTTAAAAAAAACCAAATGATTTCAGAATAAATATATAGATAAAAATAACTGCTCCTATGAAATATTTAAAATATTGTTGAAAAGTGAAAAATAATTCATGGTTTTATGAACAGAGATCAATGAATAGAGAACCCAACTTAAATACATTAATATCACAAACCAAATTGTTAATAAATTATACTATATCAATATAACCAATAATAAATCATCAAATGACCTTATTAATAAAAATACTAAATAAAAATAAAGTAATATAAATCCACTGGTATTCATGACCAATATATGGAAAATATCAAAGAATAAAAGAGATAAGGGAGGCAAGGGAAGAGAAAAAGATTCCATGCCTTTAATAGCGTAATTTGAAATTGAAGTGGAGTTCCTCAAAAACCAAAAGTCTGTGAAGAATTATTTTCCAATTCCATGAATCTCACAATGATGCATGAATAGGAGGTAGGATATTCCCTTAATGTTAATTGAATTTATTTTTGGAATAAATAGAAATTCACAATTTTTAATAATCGTACAAATTCTCATTTTTTATAAATGGTTTATGAAACTGTGAAACTATCACCAGATAACATTAAAATATATATATTATTTGGCCACAAATTTCAATAAATTTCATGCATTAACAATGTGAATGACACTTTATAAATGGTTACAAAAAATTCATATATACCCAATTTGGTAAACTATACACTAACTCAGTAATTCCCTCCTAAAATAGTTTTATCCCCATGCTTGGTTGAGCCATACTGTAACATCCCATGTAAATAAAGAAATAATACATTTTCATATTTATTAATATTTGTTAATTAATTATTATTTTTATTTTAAAATAGAATATATGTTCGATAGAGAACCTGATACGCAAAAACGGGTTACGTTGATATCTTATGTCGCACAGAACGTTGGGGCATACTGAAACAAAATTAATATAATATTTTTTTTAAATAGTAGATAACACCTAGAAATTTTACTAGAAGAAATGGACAAGAACTAACTACAATATGAATTAAAATGTTTCTTAAATATTTGTACATTTATCCAGAAAATGTTTAGAGGCTTAAATTAAGAAAGAATCTGATTTTAAGAATAAATACTCAAATATTCATTAAAAGGTCGATTGAAAACCTTTGGATGGAGAGACCTATTTGAATCTATTTTTTGATAATTTTATATGTTATAATTGACCAAATAATATTGTTCTTTAGAATCAGGATATTAAAATTTACTTTGGGAAAATTTTTGGTATTTTTCTATTGAATTTCATTTTTCGATGAATGGTGAAAAATAATGTGTGTTAATTCCAAAATGTTTTTTAATATAATTTATTAATATTGATAGATTATATATTTAAGTGTTTTTAAAGTGAAAGTAGATATTATTTTAATTATTTAATCCAATGATGTTCACTGGAAGTAATTTCACATTGAAATTGGACACAACCAAGTGACAATATTTTGATAGTTATTACCTCCTAAAAACACACTTTTTTGTTTTCACAGTGGAATTAATTTTAAAACAATTTTTTCCAATTTTTTTGAATTTGAAAAAATGGATACTATAGTTGGAATCAGGATGTTCAAATTATTTAAATAGTAAACTTTTATATTTAGACATTATTAATATTTATTTCAGTAAATATTTTATTAACCATGGTTAAAGGGTAAATATGGTAAATAAGGGTAAAAAATAATATTATAATAATATTAAATTACCCTAGTATGTGTCTTAATCCAATTGGATAATAAATTTCATACCATGGTCATCCTTTTGTCGAATATGGCACCCCATGGAGCCACATTGGAGTGATAATGATACATTATATTAATTAATTTATGGTAACGTCAAAAATGAAATAAAGATATATAATTTAGTAAATCAATTTTTACATGGGGTTATATAAGTTATATATTCGACAATAAATATTCATTTGAACTCTAAAATGATTTACTACATCTCTGTAATTTGTTTATATTTTTTATACATCTAATAAATTAATGTATTGATGACACAATAATGATGCAGCGTTTTCTCAATTAATTCATTATTTAAATTAATAAGATTATATTGATTAAACAAATATATGAAACCTATCCAATTATTATTTGATTATTTAATTTCTAACAGGAGTCATCTTATCTTTGACTTAAATATTTTTTGGTCTTTTATTCTCCGAAAATAATTCTATAATAAAATAATATTTTCACACTTTCATAATGATCCCTCCTCTAACTTATAAAAAGACCTCAAATTTAACCCATTCCACACACTTTTCAAGCCACTTTCCTCGTCCAAAATTTCCCTAAGTATGCTCCCTACATCCCTCTATTACTCCTAGATGCCTTACCTTAAGCATAAGGCCCTTCATGTAAACCGTTTGGTCAATCCCAAGAGAGATAACTAATTTAAAGGTTATTCCATCTCTTAAGTTTTATTCAATTATTTTACTTCTCCAACCCCCTAAAATATTTTTATACCTTTATTTTATAACAAAAAAGTATTATAAATATAATAAGTGGTTTTTATTAGAAGTATTCAAACAAAACATACACCCACCTCCATATAATGGGTAAAGAACATAGTATTTTTGTGGACTCTGAACTACTGCATCACGAAACGATAATTGTTCAATCTTCTCCTACCACCTATTATGGTGTAAATTAAGATAGAAATGTTTTTATATGTAATATATATTTTATTTATATTATTCCTATGCCTCTATAATTCTAATTTATATAATTCCTTTTTGTTTTCCAAAGTGGGTAATTATGATAATTTCATTTGAGGAAGTGCAGACTTACGCCCCCTCAGAGTGATATAAATCGTTCATGATATACGTGGAATGTATAGTTGATGGAGTTAATGAAATTATATATGATATTATACTTGAATCAAAATATATCTATGTATAATTAGGTTTTAATTCCACTAAATATGAAATATAAATGAAAGTAGCGTTCATGCGTACGTACGAAATACCATCTTTATGAAAAGTTCATTTTATTTCTCAACTCCAAATGTTATGTGTTATAATAAATATATATATATATATAATGGATATATATTATATATATGATATATAAATCTTTAAAATAATTCGTTATATAATGTAATTTCAACCACATGGAAAATTTGTAATTATAAGAAGTTCATTTTTAACTCTAGTTCCAAACGTCAAAAAAATGTATGATAAAAACTTGAATAATTAAATAATTGTTATGGAAAGGTAATAAGTGATATAAGAGAAATAATATGATTTAAAAAGGTACTTAAGAAATTAGAAATTAACTTATATTTATTATTCAGGAAATTAAAGAACGAACGGGTCAAGTCGGACATGAGGTATGTGACTTTGTCTCAATCTCCTTTCATTAAGGATTATTTTGTTTTATCCATGACATTATTTTATACATTGTATATACTTCTTTGAATTTTCAATTCATTCAAACGAAAAAAAATTCTATGCGGAATTTTACAAAGAGAATAAACAATAATGTTTATTTTTTAACGTATGATGTGAAAATGACTTTTCCTCCACCCAGATGATTATTTGATCTCTAGATTCCTTAAAAAGATGTAATGTTTTTTTAATGGAAAATAAATACAATATATCACTTTTTACATATTTTGGTTTTGAAAATTATTTTGATAATAGAATTTTTATGTCAATATATTTAAATTATATATTGGGATTGAAATGTTGAAATGTTATCTTTCCTTTATGTTTTTTTATATGTTATGAACATTTTATAGTTCTTGGGAATTGTTTACGTATATGGGTGGTTCCATGATAAACCAAGGATGGGTGAGCCCAGGACAAATTTTCAATTCATTGGGTAATGTGACAGGGGTAAACGTGGATGTATATCCTAAGAGATTTAAGGAATATACTATGATGATCATTTCAAATGTAACTCCCTACATAGCTAGGATATGTATAATGTATGTATGATATGGATTCCATATGTTACCTTTATGATTTATGATTTCTATGTGTATTTCATAAATCTTGTTATTTCATGAGGTATTTTAAAGAGCTTATGTTATGTATGTATTGATGAACTAATGTTTTCTTTCGTGGGTTTTAAACCCTTATAGAGCTTTTCAAGATCATACCTAGTTTAGAAATGTTTTCAATGGGACATAAAGATTAATAGGGTCAAGGATGGGATAAAGGAAAATTCGTGACGTATATAACATGAAACAAGAAATGAATCCTTTTTATGGGTTTTTATATTATGAAAAAAATGTCAACTGAGTAAAAGGGACTACTCTGTAATTTTTGAGATGTAATGTAATAGTTATGGCTTAATTATCTTAAAATATAAACCTAAAAAGATATTAAATGTGAATTATTTATTTAATTTGAGATTATGTAATGTTTTAAGGATGGGTCATTATAGTTTTATCATATGTCGATTTAGATAAATTAAGGAGTTAGAATATTGTTAGATTAATGTCCATAAATTAATTTATGTTAATATTGAAATGATATATAATTCAAAGAGTACCATGTTAATTCGACAAAGATATGTTTGTTCAAAATGGTTTTTCATAGAGGAAACATGTTAGCTATGTTGGTATGATATCAAGAGGAAATGACCTTCCAAATCAGAATCTTGAGATATTTAGAATCATAATTGAACAATTATTTACATTGATATATCAGTTGACATAGGTGAATAATTGTGGTTGTAGTTATTGAGGATATTGTGTTTTATTCTAAAAGTAAATAGGAACAAGAATTTAATTTATGGTTTACCATTTAAAGCATAAAAAAAGAAACTATATGGTAAATTCAGCAATAGTGAGTTTTGGTTATAGAAAATTTCGTTCTATAGTCACATAATCTCAACAAATGGTATAAATATTGATCCCATGAAAATAAAAGTTGTTGAAGAATAGCCAAGACACAGAAATAAAACCGAGATTCAAATATTTCTTGGTTTGGTAGGTTATTAATGGAGGTCTTTTGAGTATTTTTCATGGTTATCTATCCCAATGACTAAACTAACTTGAAAAGGTGTTAAGTTCATCTGGACTAATGAATGTGATGATTGTTTTAAGGAATTGAAAGGAAGATTGGGGAATGATCTAGTTTGGAACTACCTTCCAGAAATTGTGAGTCTGTTATCTATAGTGATGCTTCGTTGAAAGGACACAGTTGTGTCCTTATGCATAATGATCAGGAAATTTCTTTTTCTTCACGTTAGTTAAAACCTCATGAGTTAAATTAGCCTACAAATTATTTGGAATTAGTTGCTTTAGTTTTTTTAGTAAAAATTTAGAGTAATGATATTTATAGAGTAATGTGTGAAATATATACTAATCACAAAAGTTTGAATTATATATTCACTAAAAAATAATTAAACATGAGATTGATGAGATGGTTTGAATTTATCAAGGATTTTGATATCATGATCCATTAACATCTAAGAAAGGAAAATAATGTGGTGGATTCTATGAGTTAAAAAATTAATTCTTCATTAACCATGATAGTTTTGGAATTTGATTCTTTTTTTGTTGACTTGATGAACACTATAATAGAATTTTTTGGTGAGGGAAATTCCTCTGTTTTGTTTCAAGTGAGAGGGATATCATCTCTATCAGATAGAATTATTCCAGTGCAGAAGCAAGACATTGAGTTACATAAAGAGATAGAGTTGGTTCAGGAGTGTATTTTTCATAAATTTAACATTTATAATGATTGGGTTTTCAGATTTGGAAAAAGAATATGTGAGCTTTGTGATTAATTGTTGAATAATGAGTTATTATGTATAGATCATAGTTATCAAATTTATGTTAATACTATAGGTCGTAAGATGTATAGAGATCTTCGGGTGTATTACTGGTGGGATGAAATGAAAAGAGATATAGCATAATTTATTGTGAATTGTTTCACATGTCAACCGAATAATTTATAGTGGAAATTACCAAACGGTATGCTCTAGAATATCCTAGTTCCAGACTGGAAATGGTAAATTATATCCATAGACTTTGTTGTTGGATTGCCAATGACATCTCAATGTAATAATGCAGATTGGGTTAATGTTGATAGATTGAATAAATATTATCATTTTCTTCCTCTTCGAGATACATTGTCTCCATATCAACATTCATGGTTTTATGTTAAAGATATAGTTAGGTTACAAGGCGGTCTCATCTCCATTGTGTATGATCGTGATCTGAAGATTACTTATAACTTTCAGAATGGTCTTCAGAAGTCATTTTCTACTGAATTAAATTTTAGTATATCTTTTCATCCTCAGCCAAATGGGTAGTCAGAAAAAACAAATTTAGACCATGGAGGACATGCTATGTTCTTGTTTACTCGATTACCAGGGAAGTTGGGACCAAATTTTTTTTTGGATGAATTTTCTTATAATTAATGTTTTCATTCCAGTATACAGATGGCTCCATTTGAAGAATTATATGGGAAGCATTGTCGAACAAGATCTTTTTGGAAGAGGTAGGTGAGAGGAAGATGATTGTACCAGAATTGGTAGAAGAGATAGAAAAAGTTCAGTTGATTTAGAAGAACATGAGAATAACTCTGATCTGGATAAATAGTAATGCAGATAACTGGTAGAAGGATCATTCATTTATGATAGCTGATCTTTTCATTCTCAATGTTTATCCGAGGAAAAGTGTTATATGTTTTTGTGATAAGGGAATGTTGATTCTGAGATTCATTGGACCTTATGAAATCCTAACGAAATTTGGTTCAATTTCATATATAGTGGCTTTACCTCCTTGTTTATCACATGTACATAATTTTTTTTCATGTTTCAAGGTTGTAAAAACATATGCCAGATCCATCTCAAATTTTGAGCCCAGAAGTAATTCATTTGGAAGAGAACCTCTCTTGTGAGGAACAACTAGTCTCGATTCATTACCATAGATAGAAAGTGTTGTGGAATAAGGTAATTCACCAAATAAAGGACTTGTGGAAAAAAAATATGGTTTAAGAGGAATCATGGGAATCTGGAAATTCTATGAGGGATAAATACCCCCACTTATTTTATATGGGAATTAAATTGCGGGGATTAATTTACAAAATGGGGGAAGGATGTAACATATCAGGTAAATAATGAGGTAATACATTTTCATATATATTAATATTTTGGAATTAAATATTATTTTTATTTTACAAGGGAATCTATGTTTGATTGCATACACGATATGCAACAATGGGTTTCTTTGAAAACGTATGTTTCACACAATGTTGGGCCATACTAAAAAATAATAATATAATATTATTTTAAATGGTAGTTAAGGCCTAGCCTTTATATTAGCGTGAACGGATAAAACTAACCACAATATGAATATTCATGTTTTCTAAATGTTTTTAGATTTATACAATAATTTTTAGAGGATTAAAATAAGAAAGAATCTGATTATATGCATAAATACTCTAGTATTCATTAAAAGGTCAGTTTACCACCTTTTGTTGGAGAACCCTCGTCAAATATAGTTCTCGTAACATTTATATGATATATTTGACCAAATAAAGTTAATCGTTAGAATCGAGACATAATAAATTGTTTGGGAAATATTTTGGTATTTTTCTGCTGATTTTTTTTGGGAATATAGATAAATACTATATTTTAATTCCAAACTGCATTCTAATCTAATTTATTTATATTGTCAGATTATTATTACAATTTTTTTAAAGTTTAATTTGATCATATTTTTTCCATTTAAATATTTTTGTCATTGTATGCAATTTCATTTTGAATTTGGACTTAAAAAATTTCCAATCTTTTGATAGTTTTTATTTCTTAAAAACACACTTTTTGTTTGGACAATGGGAAATAATTTTAAATTATATTCTGCCACTTCTGTTTTTTGAATTTTAAAAAATGGATTCCATATTATAAATCTTGAGTTAATTGTTTTTAAATATGTATCTTTTATTTTTATACACATTGAAATTTTCCATCTGTAAATATTTTATTTATCATGGTTAGAGGGTAAATATGGAAAATATGGGTTGAAAATATTATAATTATCATAAATTACCCTAACATGTGTTATAATCTTATTGGTTGATACATGTTCGACACTGGTAATCTTTGAGTTGAATTTGGGACCCCATGGATCCACATGGGAGTGATAATTACAATTTATATTAATTAATATATTGTAAAGACAAAACTGGTGTAAACATATATCTTTTAGTAAATAAATTTATACATGGGGTCATATAAGTTATCTCTTCGACTATAAATATTATATTGAAATATAAAATGGTTTCCTACATCATGGAATTTTTTTTAATTATAAGACATCAAATACATTAAATTATTGGAGACACAATAATGATGCAGTGTTTACATCATTAATAAATAATTTTTATTAATAAGATTATGATGATTAAAACAATATCCAGAAGTAGTCCAATTATTATTGGATGATTTTATTTTGAACATAAGTCATCGTATCTTTACCTTTAATAATTATTGGACCTATATAATCTAAAAATCGTTATATAATATAATAATATTTTCACACTTCCTAAAGAGCCCCTTCTCCCCCTTATAAAAATCCTCCACTTCTAACCCAATCCACACACTTCTAAATCCCCTTGGATCATCCACAATCTGACCAATTAATCTCCCTACATAAATATCTTCCTCCTAGAATCCTTACCTTAGGCATAAGTCACATCAAGTAATCCTTTTCGTTTAAACCAATGGGAGATACCCTATTTAATGGTAACGTATTCTATTAATTTATTTTCTTTTACTTTACTTCTCGAACCCCATAAACTATTTTTTATTTTCTTTTATAACAACACCAGTATCTGTAATATACTATTTTGTTGTTTTTAGATGTATTCTAACTACACATACACAAACCATCATCTAATGGGTAAATAGCATACTATTTCTGGGGACGGTGAACTATTACCTCACGAAACGATGAGTGTTAAACCTTATCCTACCATCTGTTATAGTGGACATTTAGATGGAACTGTATTAATATGTAATATATATTCTATTTTTATTGTTTCTATTTTTTGTATTTTTCATTTATAAAATACCATTATGGTTTCCATAGTAGGTAAATACGATTATTTCAATTCAGGAAATGCGGACTATCACCCCCTAAAAGTGATATGACTCGTTCATACCATATGTAGAACATATTAAGTTTGTATATAATAAAATTTTATATGATCTTAAACTCGAATTATAATATATTGATGTATTATTATGTTTTTATTCAATTAAATATGAAATATAAATGAAATTAGCGTTCTTGCATACGTACAACTTACCATCTCCATGAACATTGAATTTCATTTCTCCTATCCATATATTATGTATTATTAAAAATAAATATATATTCTATATATATATATATATGATATATATGATATCTAAATCATTAATATCATGTTGGATATAATGTAATTTTGACCCCATGGATAATTTATAATTATAAGAAGTTCATTTTAAACTCATGTTCCGAACATCGACAAAATGTCTGATATAAACTAGAATAATTAACTACTTGTTATTGGAATGTAATAAGTGATATAAAATTAATAATAAACTTGAAATGGTTCTTATAAATGTAGAAATTATCATCTGTTTATTATTATAGAAATTTAAGAATGAACAGGTCAAGTCGGACACGGGGTAAGGGACTTCATCTCAATCACCATTAACTGAGGCATATTTTTTTATACAATACTCTACTTTATATGGTTTATAAACACCTTGTCATTTCATTTCCTTTAAAGGGAATAATTTCCTACAAGGTGTTTTACACAATGAAAAAAATTGAATGTTTCTTTTTAACATAATCAGTGACAATGTATATTCCACCACCATGACCATTATTTGATCTTCGGCTTCCATAACAATCTATAAGGATTTTTAATGGAAAAATAAATATCGTGTACTCATTTTACATATTTTGTTATTGAAAATGGGTTTTATAATGGATTTTTTATTCCAATATATTTACATGATATATTGTGATTGGAATGTGGAAATGTTATATTTTCATTATGTTTGATTATGTTTTATGAATGTGTTATGGTTCTTGGAAATTGTTTACGTATATGGGTTGTTCTATGGTAAAACTAGGGCGGGTGAGCCCGGGGTAGCTCTCCAATGCATTGGGTAATGTGAAAAAAGTAAGCGTAAATGTTTCACCTAAGATATTTATTGAATAAACTGTGATGGTTATTCCCATATCTAGTTGAGATAGCTATAATGTATGTATGATATGGATGCCACAAGTTACTTTTATGATTTACGATTTCATTGTGTTATTCATAAATCTTATGATTTAATAAGGTATATTGACGGTCTTGTGTTATGTATGTATTGATTAGCTAACGTTTTGTTTGTTTGTTTTATAACCAATACTGAGCCTTTTATGCTCATTTCATGTTTTTAATTCTTTTTCACAGGACGTAAAACTGAATAGGATCATGGATGGGATCAAGGAAAAGTCATGTTTTCTAAAACATGAAACAAGACATGCTTCTTTTTTTCATGAGTTTTTATTTTATGAAAAAAATGTAAATTATGTAGAAGTGTCCACATTGTAATTTTTAATATTTAATTTAACTTTTATGTCCTAATTCTCTAAAACTGGAAACCAAAAAATATCCTCAATGTGAATTATTCCTTTAGTTCAACAATATGCAATGTTTTGATAATGGTTCATATACATAGATTTTTCACTAACCATGAAAATCCAATGAAACATGAAAAAAATTCATATTTTCCATTAATATCAATGAAATTCAATCTAGAAATCATGATATAAATATAAAAAATTAACAAAATAATAAATCAATTGATGTTTAGGTGGGTCGTCAAGGTAATAGAAGAGATGATATTTAAATCATGTTTGATGGTTCTTTTTATACTATAAGTCAATGTAATATTAATGAATAACAAATTAATTTTTCATGGTTTAATGCTTATATAATTACAGATCTAATATGGAAAAGTACAAGGACATTTTTAATGAATATTAAAAACCACAATGTAGAGATGTTGACCAGATCATGGATGTCATATCACAACATGAATTATATGTATATATATATTTAGATTATAAATTTTATTGAAGAATGAAGAAATTTTTTTTAATGGAGACCATGAGGAGTAAAACCCTGATTATTTATCAAAGCTTATATAATATTTTTTGAATAAAATTAGATCTATCATGTCTCTTAAATGGTACATGTACTGTTGTTTCCATGTACGGTTCCAAAAACAAGGTTATGGAAGAGAATATATTTCGGTTATTTTCCTTTCATGATATTGAGTGTTTAGAATCATTATTTAAAATATATTAATCTAGTTAAATATATGTTTTAAAATTTTTTGTTCAAATTAAAATCAGTAAAAACAAGGTGTATTTTCTAGTAATTGACGTTTAATGGGAAAATATTTAAGAATCTGTTGTATTTAAAATGAGTCAACCACATCATGTTTTAAATAGAACCATAACAGGGTGATATTTTGATAAAGAATTCATGTTATTGAAATGGATATATTTTTATGTGATAAGGATTTTGATGTTTTGGGTTTCTTATTATAATTATTTTCCAAAAAAAAACTATTCAATTTTAAACCTGGACATGCCATGTTTTTTGGTCGTTGATGAGATGATATTATTTATATAATTTTACATTCAATGAATTCATTATATTTTATAGATGCATTGAATAAACATTAATGTATTGTTTAAAAGTATAATGAATTTTTTAAAAGTGGAATTGAAATTTTGACAATTTTAAGAATAATATTAAGATATTAAAAAGAGAGACTAAAGGATTTTTAAAAATAATTATTATTATACATTTTCTTAAGTGAACATTGAATATCTAGAGGCCATAGGGGAGAGTTATTACTATAATAATCTTCACAAATTATTTTTCACTTATTAACTCTATTTGAATTTGTAAAAACTAACCTTCATGGTGTTTTTAGAATTTCTTTTATATTCAAGTGTATAAGCCTACGTGTTGACTTTATTGTGAAACTACTTCTCTAAAATGTGAGGAAATAATTAGTATAATTCAATTAACCTTTTCTTGAAAATGAAACATACCAAAATAAATAATCAAAATAATGTGCATCAACATCTTTTATATATAAACATTATTAGTTCTTGTGTATTAGATCTATCCCTTTTGGACATGATTGGAAAAATATGTCTTCAAGTTCATATAAATTCCATATATCAATGTTATATATTATTAATTATTTCTAAAAGGTTTATATTATTTTATTTATTATGTGAGTGAATGATTAATTTATCCAAAAAACATGAATACAAAATCTATAGTCATCTCAGTGTGTCTTGGGCCTCATGGATGCAAAAAAACAAAAATTAAAAAAAAAATTAATTAAGGATAAAATTAATAGAATTTAATATCATGTGTTATATTATACTTAAATAATTTATATATTAATAAATATAAAATTAAACTAAATTTCTAAAAAATATTTTATGATCATAACACCAATACTATAACCTTATTAATATTAAATTATTTTTTTCCACAAGACCTTATATAAATATACCCACTATAATAAAAATATACTTTTAAAAAATAATTTTAATAAATCAATTGAGTTAAAAATATTATCTTGACATTGATATCTCAAGAATTGAGTAATGATCATATAATAATTATAATATAATAAATATTGAAAAATAAATTGGGGATAAATAATCAATTCATCAATTTTAATTAAAGAACCATATAGGTACATATGCGTGTAAAAATATTAGACCTGTAATTAAAACTAAATTTAATATCCATTAGGTATCAAATTGAAAATATAAATAATATATCTGAGAAAATTTATTGGATAAATATTTATAAGAATAAATAAAATTCAAAAAGATAATATCTTATACCCATTGACACTTATCTATGAAACTGTATTAAATAAAAGATGAAAAATAATATGTCAATGATCTAATTCTACCATCTTTTTATTTCAAACCATAAAAGGGGAACAAAATAAAATATTATTTTAATAAAAATATTCTATCAATTACCTCCCACATGCTAACTTTGAAATACTTTACAAAGAACTACCCACTTAAGAAATATTGAACTACAATATCTATAATTACTGACGAATATATGTTATATTTTATAGGGGATAAATCAAGCCTAAAGTTATTGTAAAATAAATCTAGATTAGGTGGCTTGATTAGAACCCTAAACAATCTATGAAATAAAGAACAATCATGCTCGATGGATTGAAGTAATTATATAAATATAATTACTCTTTCCTTATTATTAAATAATCTACTAGGTCGTTACATAGAATCCATATTAATTAGAGATCTATTATACTATTACATGATATACCTAACAGACCTCAACTATTATGTGTAGTCAAGGCAGATTCTAAAATCCCTTTTTTATTTTTTATTTTTTCTATATTACCATCTATATTAAATGTACATCTAATGGTTATCGGATTTTTGGGAGTTATCATCATTTTATATTATTTTCACTTTGGTTTACATTGTATTAGAATGATTCTTCAATGATATTTTTGTATCAATATCTACCACAAATACATATAATTTCATTATAATATCCACTTAACAATGCCTTCATATATCCACATTATCAGCATCAAACTCAAGTAAACCAATTAACTTATATCAACTAATCTATTAATTAGATTCATAAAGAGTCAAAAACACATTATCTATGTTGATGTAATAGTTGTATGTACTTCTATGAATGATGTAAAAGATAAAGTGGGAGGAGACACACATGTTCCAAATCCACAATACACTATATTTATATAAAAATGTTTTTTATATTATCATTTAACTTTTATTATCATATTATAATTAAGTATTTTAAATTGTTTTGATCCTCACTACCAATTTTGATATGTCGATATCCATAAACCACACGTTTTCTACCTAATAATGATTCTGAATTATTTAATTAATGGTACAATTAACCAAAACTCAAAATCTGAAAATTTTGGTTTTCATCTACATAAATAAAATGAAGGGGATATGAGATACAATTAACATCAATGATATACTAGTTAAAGGTAAGTTTGTAATCACCTACATAATTAGTGGATTGGTCTATATTTATAACTCCCTAGTGAAATTGATCACCACTGGGTCAAATCCATTTTATCTCACTGATTTGATTACTCATCTATTGAGTTTTTATATATGGATAAGTTAAATATATATTTGCCTTGAATATTAGTAAATCCTCTAACCGAACATGGTAACCACAAGAAACAAATAAGGATATGGATATGTTCATGTTCGATCCATATGGTGTTAATATAGATGACCCTTCACGAATCATTATTATATTAAACTAACATTTAATTTATGTGTTAATTTTCAACATTTGACGTTAAAATTGTAACATAATTTTGATCACTCTTTTTAGGTACAATAATCTGGAGTGGTTATTAGAGAAACCAATGTCATATAATGTTGTATCAAACTGGTATATTAACACTTGTGAAATATATCAACATACCAATAACCATGAAAAGTTATCTTTCAATGATAGTTATCATGTTTAAGAGTATGTTTAGGTCACCAATGTCTTAGGTATGAATATGTTTCACATTGATTTTTCAGCAATTAAAACATAAAATTGAACCTTACATATGAGAAATTTTTTTAGGTTCAACAATTAAGTATAAACATATTAATAATTAAACGTGTTAATAGTTATACATATGTGTTCTTTGTATTCTATTTAATATTATTTCTTCTAAATAATTGATCCACCTTGAAAATTTATTTTGTGGTAATGGGAAATAGAGGTTTAAACTCAATCATATCTACTCACTTCATATTTAATAAATCATACAATACAATCAAATATTCACACAATGAGTGGAGCGATTATTTCAGTCTTCATTTATATAGGGTAGTTCCTTGTGTTCTCAAATCTATTAAAGTTTCATGTTCATTTATTCATAATATCTTTGTGTGTGATTCATTACAAAAAGATATAAAAAATAAAAAATATTTATAAACCTCAAATTATATTTATTTTTATTTTTTAGATAATATAAACTATATTTTGGGAGTATTTTCTCATACATTAATTAGTGGATACAAGTGTCATATAATGTTTTTTGAAATTAGTAATTTGTCGTGGTTTTATATTCGGAATATTTAATTTGATGTGCTGAAAATATTTCCATAATTTAAAAAAATGTTGAGAGATGATTAAGGAAAATATTATATCTTTAAAATACACTGGGGTTGTTTATTTAATAAATTATATTTTTTTCCACAATATAGGAGAACTTTTATGGTTTTCTATCCTTTTACTAATTAAAAAATTAATTTATTGAATGACATTATGAAATAATAATCAAATAGGATATTATCTTATTATAAACTCTCTCAGGCCAATGAAATTTTTCAATGATTCATTTCATCCAACATATATTTCCATCAATTGACTTCTTAAAAGATTTAACAATTACGTAACTCCCCTACGAAGTATTATATAAGTAAAAAAATTATAACATTTCCATGTCCTATGGTTATGCATGTTTTCCAAACATACATCCCTATTATTCTGATAAATTATAATGTTTTTAACCATCTAATTAATTTTTTTAGATATGTCTATAATACTATATGAATATCATGAGATTTTGTTTTTATCAATGATTTTTTTTCCTTTATCAATGAAAAATATTTTATCATATTTTTTACATCCTTGACTATAAATCATGTGTCTATTCATTTAATCTCAATTTTGTAAAATATTTTCTAACTCATATAACTCATAATTTTTCCTAATTATAGATTGAGGGTAAATTTAGTTTGGATCCTATAATTCATTTTTAAAAAACCATCTTGTTCATCTGTAGAATTTTTTTTTAATTATATATAGATGTTGAAATTATATCATAACTAGTAGAATAAATAAAATACATGTAGCTGTATAAGATAATAATATTTGAGGATTACATTCATGTACTTAATAAATGTATTGATGAAACAATTGATTATCATCCCAATCATCATGCACTTATTTATACAATATGTTTTTTAGACTAATAAATTATTTTATACATTAGGAAACATCAATTAGAAGTAATATATGAGTGATAAAAATGAAAATTTTTACATAAATAAAATGGGATAACTATTTCCACATTGTTAATGTGTTAATTTAATTGATTTCATGTGACCATTTAAGCCAAAAATAATGTAATAAGGATCAATTGACCATTATAGTTCATGGTTTTTAGCAATCGTCTTTAAAAAATAATATGGGCCTAATTTTGAATATTTTTTTAATCTACTTATAATTCATGCTACAATTTAATCCTTTCTTTCAATAGTTAATGCAGAAAATAAGATCTATATAAAATGGATGGGAAATTTTTTATCTTACATACGTTACATTAAAAAAAGGATTTTTACGTGACAACTATATTTTCATAAAAATTCAACAAACATAAATTATGTTTCAACATATAAAAATTCACTATATAGACATTGTAACCACGTATTTATGAAATTCATAACATAATTAAAAACTCGATGAAATAGAGTTTACTAAAAGTGGATTAATCGAAAACTTTTTATAATCAAAAAAATGAATTTATCATTTATGTTAACAATATAACAATGGAATTTTGTCAAACTAATACTATGTTTTAGTTATAGGAACATATATAAAAAATAATTTTCATCAATGATCATGGTGGATGAAATTTTTTCATATGTATTGATGTATGAAAAGGGAAGAATAAAATATGTTTTACCCAATGAAATTGTGTAATCATAATTTTTCAGTAGGAATATAAGGGGAATTATAAACTGATGATCACTACAATGGATTCTTAGGAAATACTCTCTTTAGTAATTAGAAAACCATATACACTAGTATTGGAATTTAAGTACCAATATATATTTGGTGAATTTTAATATTTGGATATCAAATTTCATGACATTTCATATTAAATTAATAATATATATATATATACTATGAAAAATCATTTAGATTAGTATTAAACGAAAGTTTATAGTATATTTAGGTATTTAAAACACACCTCCAAACCTGAATTATAATTTATATATTCAACCTCTATTTTTTAACTTCAATATAAGATATAGATTTTCTTGATTATCTCGATGAGAAAATATCCCTTAGATGCTATAAAAGCTTCTTCTATTACATGGTATATCTCATGGAGGATAAACAAATAAACTAGCATGTAAGGGTTAAGAACATAATTAGAATATAAGTCTCTATAAAATTAAATATTAGAAATATTTTGTCATTATTTATTTCTTAATTAGAATATAATTTTCTAATTTAGGGAACAATTCCTTTGGAGTGATAAATTGGGATTTATTCATCACTCTGATTATATATATTTTCAGTGATAAAAGTAATATATTGACACTGATTTTTAATTTTTCCATGGAAAAGTTTCTCATAATATTTGGGTAATTTGATTCATATTCTCTCAAAATAAGTTTACTAATATATTCATAAATATTTATTTAATTGGATTTTTTTAACAACGAAGAAAAGTATAATTTAGTTGATAAGGGAAGTGCTTGATTGGGGGTATATAATGTGCCCATTTTCCTTATAGTTTAAGGATATGTGCAGATATTACCTAAAATACCAATTATTTTGAGATGTACTATATTATCAGTTGGTATCCCAAATATTTATTTGATCCTACCCATAATCTTGATATATTGTGACATCTCACATAAATTTTTATTTTTACTAAATCATGCTTTATAAAAATCTGCACTTCCATTCCTCATTATACGATTTTGATTTCTCTTCCTTTTATATTTTATTATTTTTTTACACCTGAAAGATAATTATGATGGTTGGGGGGTGCGATGGATGTCATTCATCCCATTACCAATAATTTTATTATATATATTTCCATATTAAATAATAATACCTATATGAACAATGTCCAATAATATTAAAATGCATGTTATTTTTCAAATATAATTTATACTAATTTATAATGGGGAATTACTTCCACTGGAATGTTATATCTCCATTAATGAATATATATTTTTTTCATTCTATCATTAATATTAAGGATCTAAAGTACAATTCCTTTAATAGTACCCAAATGTTATCTATAAATATATGAATTTTGTTTTATCAACACTCGATGATTGTACAATGTATCCAAAATCCTTATGTCATTCTCTATTGATTGATACATAAATACTTTTGGGACTATGATTTTCTCTATTATTCACTCTGTTTAGAGAGGTTTGAGGATGATCGTCTCTTTTTTTGAAAGATTCATTGAGAATTTATCACCCTCTAGGAGGATTATATAGAGAGGATATCATTATGAATAATAGTTCGTACACCTTCTCGAAAAATTATAATTAGGTTAATATACATAGGGATTTACAAGTAGTAATTTCACAATGTCCCTTATCTAGTTGAAAAATATAACTATAATAAATTTTGGATTATTATAATATATTTATTATTATATTCAATGATATATACGAACTCATTGATATTTAGATAACATTATACTTATAAATAAATATTTATTTAAGTGATATTAATAAATCATTTCATCAAAACCATTAACATGAACCATAAATCCTATATAGTATTAATCCAACCATTATTAATGAAATTTAATTTATATTAAAAAATAAAAATAACTAATAATTTATTACCCACTGAATAAATAAGAGAGAGATAACTATTATATATTTCCATACAAGAAAACATGAATTATTTAATATTCAATTAACTATTTTTAATTTCAATAAATTTGGATATCAAAATTTGATTAATAGGTCCTAAATAATTATTAAACTAAAATCTATTAATAGTATTTTTTTGAAACTACTACATTTAAATCGTATTTATTGTATATTCTAGGTACAGTTAATTAATGAACCACTTTGAATCATTCTATGTGTAATTAAATGATCTCTTTTAATATTCATGATTACAGTATTGAAATATATCAAGGAACCCATGGAGAATAAAATTATTTCCTAAACAACAACAAACATAGCCAATGAATACTTATTTTGTAATACAATAACTTTTTATCGGAATCTCATTTTGTAGGTTTATACATATGTCCTCAATTAATACACTAAATATATCATTTTTTATCTAGAAATAAACATATCATTGCCTTTCAAAGGACTCCGATTTATTATAAAGTATTATTTAAATCAAAATAATAGAGACATAAACTTCCATTAAATGAATGGAATAATATCTTCTTGACAATGGAGTTTATTCATATCAATTATGATGCTATTTGTGTTTCCAACATGACTGTGAGAATATGTTATCGATGTTTTCATAAATAAATAAAAACTATGAATCATGGTACATAATAATAATAATATCAAGTCTAAGGACCATTAAACTGATAATTATAAATGAATATCTAAGGACATGGATAACATGTAGAATTTTTATTTGTAGAAATATTCTCATAACCGCATATAGTATAGATTATAAAGTGAAATATTCACGAGATGATGTCTCAATGTCTTATGTGACTCAAAAGCCTAATAGATAAAGTCATTTTGTGATCTTTAATATGGATGATATCCAAATATATAATATAAGTTTTAATAATATTTTCATAACACATAAACGTTCAAAATATTTTAATCAATTTCTATAACCTTTTGATAAAATAAACACACTATGCATATTATCACATTAATTTTTTAAAAAAATTCAATTATCTAGTTATAATATAGTAATTAATATTCAGGTATAATAATATTTTACTAATCAAAAGTAAAACAGTTATGAAAAATCTCATACAGACACCTACAATCAGAAGATCCAAATATTAACTAATTAGTTATCCTCACATGATAAAAAACATTCTAAAAAATATGGACACATATACTGAGATAGCCATACTCTTATGGTAATTATTCTTAATAAAAAATCATCTCCCTTGTAAAATCCATCAAGAGTTTATATAATTGTGTATTATACATTTTTTATCTATATAAAAATGCCATATAAATTAAAACTATAACCAAGAAGAAATCATTTTTTAACAAATTCTTAATCGACAAAATATTCCATGACGTATTCAATACATATAAATATTATAACCATTGACGATAATGATATGGTCTAAAATATTATTATATCATTATGGTTAAACTATAGCAACAAGAAATAAATAAGTAATATATTTGTATTTCCCTGAAAATTACTATTCGTGTTCCTCCAATTACTATGAATTAATTTATATTTTAATTATTAATGAATATCAAACAATTATTACTATTATATATTGTATATATTTTGGTTTTGTTAGTTATTTTTCTTTTATGAAAGTATCAATACTTCTGGAATATCACAGTATATAATATTAATTTAGTAGTTTACATTTACATTTACTTTAGTACACTTGAACAAGATAAATAAGATGGAATCCCAAGGGAAAGAACAGCGTGGTTGTCTTGGTAAACTATATACATTCTTTAAAATCTAAAATTTAAATTTTATCCTAAATTAAAACATAATATTTTCATTGTTAACATTATTATACCCTCTAAAATATCCTAAAATATCAATCATAGAAAAAAATTTATAATCACGGGATAATGAAACATAATAATGGGGTAAGCTTAGATGCTCAGTAAGGTAATTCATACAATATATGTAATCAATATATAAATAAGGCATTTGTAATATGAAGGGAAAATTTATGGAATAGTTCCATATAAAGAATAAAATGAACATTGAACGTATCCAGGGATAATATTACTATTCTAAAAATCACATAGACATCAATAATAGTTTATTATTAATATAGAATGCATATTTCGAGACACATTAAACATTCCATTGAGGCCTTAAACCTGAATGTCATAAACATAATGTCAAGGAAACATCCCAAGATATATTACATGATCTGGAAAGGAATTGGGCAACTAACCAACCTAAAGTATCTCATGAAACATGTTGATACATCCAGGGGATATGTAATTATGGTCCTCAAACATCACATTATAACTCCAAAAAAATCATCATATGAATAAAAAACACAGTCGATTCAGAATTTATTAATAACAAGTAATTGTTTTATAGAGACATGGGATTAACATATATGGATATTACATCTTCATATAATAATAATAATCATAATATAAAAGTACATTCCCATGTACTGTAATAAATTATTTCCATTGGAATTACAGAAAACAATCTTCTAATCGTAGTGATTGATCATAAACATCACCCTTAATGATATTCCGATTTAGTAATCATACATAATACTATTTTTCAAAACCTAGGTAAATGAATCAAAAAATATGGTGTAATAATTATTTCATTTAGGGTAATGAATGTAGATATGTAATAATAATATGATAATATGGGTATGAGAACATTATTATAAAATTATAAGATCAAACCCTTTATATTAATGATCATAATCAAGAGTCATGGAATAAATATTGGTAGTTCAAAAGACAAGATTAATAATATAATATCGAACATGAACCTTGTGATCATATTATAGGCATAAGACATTGACTTTGCAATACACATAAGCATAAAAAATAATCCCCATATGTCATGGATCAGTGACAAAAATTATCAGGGCATATCATGGGGGGTGAACCTACTGGATGGGATACTCCACCATCCCCTGTCACAAACCTTTCCTTATAGTGGATCATAATATAAATTCATCCCATTATGGAATGTTTCCACTTCTTCCCATAGTGGAATGAGTTTCCCCTTCTTCCCATACTGGATCAGGACATAACTATTTATAATTTTTTATCAGGACGCCCTGATTTCCCATTAAGGATCAATCCCATCGACTTATCTCACATCATTATCTCATGAGGTATATATCTTTTCCAAATTCATTAGAGGGTGATATAGGTCCCATGCATCATATCATCTATAGCATGCTCACCCAATATTATTTTTTCCTCCCTATAATATAAGTTTTAAATGGATTACTCAGCCTTATCTGGGAGACCACATCTTATAAGCTATAATGGGATTGGTTGAAGCTATCTAGACCAATCCATCATATAAGCTATAATGGGTTTTTATGTCCCTCTCTGGGCCACCTTGTCATATAATATTTATTGGGATTACCTGATACTATTTGGTTTACCCCCATTGTAAAATCCACATCCATGAAACACAACTTGAATAATATACATTGTGTTTTCATATCATCATAGAAATTAAATGATTAACTTATGGAACAAAAATAGGATCTATGTCATCCCATAAGAATTGTGATTATCCCAAGTAAAATAAACGAGTTTTATAACAATCTATTTGAAATATGTTTTACCAAGGGAATATAACCATTTTCCATAACCATTATTACAAAAAAAACTAATTCTATATATATTATTATTGGTATCATTGGATCAATTCACTAATAATGAAATAAAATATATAAAATGATATCGTCTTAGATGGATGATTATTTTTAATGATCACATGAACATAACATTTCATTAAAAATAATTTATTTAAAACAATTAATATTTTTAAAATACATTTGTTTTAAAATCACATTGAAAAAATATAAATCCATCATTAAAAGTCATTTATAACATTTCTTGAGGAAAGTATCTTTTTTGATTTGAAAAAATATATTTAAAACATAATGAATTTTTTAAACCTTTTTCAATGAAAATATATATTTTAACATATAAATGAATCTTGAAAACATTTTGAAAACCATTTTATTTAAAAATTATTTTAAATAAAATAAAAAATTATTGAAAAAAATTGAACAACCACTTTATTTAAAAATAATTTAAAACATTAAATCATTTGTAAATAATTTTCCTTAAATAATTTTTAAAATATCAGATTTTAATATTTTTAAAAATATTTTTAGGAAACATGTTTTTTTAATCAAACTATTTTTTGACCATGGAGATTAATAAGGTTTGGTAATTTTAATAAAACATTATAATTTATATTAATGAAAAAGGTGTGGAAATCTAATTCAAATTCATGAATATATATAGAAATAAAATATTTTAATTTTAATCATGAGAAATATTGAGATATGTATCATAATATATCATTAATATAAGCATAACAAAAAACAATCTCAATAAATAGTGAGCATGTAGCAATAGACTCTTACTATTTTGGTAACTTTGATTTCTCATCCCAGTGAAGGAATTACATAAAATGAAATGTAAAATACCATAATGATGGATAAATTAATTACATAACATGTAAATGGAAAATATATAAACTTTATAAGTAATATAGGTTCATGAAAAAACATGTATCTCAACTAAAGAAAAGTGAGACAAAATTATTTTTCTGATTTGGTACCTTTTGAATAGTAATACCCATAAAAAAAGAGATAATAAAATTGATATGAGAATAAAAATTTATTTATTTATAAGAATAATATAATATATTCTTGTACAGTATATACACCACACAAATATAATTATTTTTGAATAAGGAAGAAGTCTCACAGAAATAAAAGTGATATGAGAAAACCAATTCTACTTGAGTAAAATTTGAAACATTGAGACCATTGAAAGAATAAAATAAATTGATAATTTTAAAATATTTAAGTAAAATATACACATTATATATCATTTAATAGGTTATTATACACACCAAAATTAAATAATAAGAGGTTAATATAGCATATATCTCACAAAAATACAAGTGATGTGAGAAAACCCTTCTAACTTGACTAACCATATGACCATGATCCTAATAAAATAATAACATGAATTGAAACATATAATATAATTAAATAAATTTAATTAATTATATAACATGTCTTATGGTATTATATATACAAAATAAAATAAATTGGTGGTGAATATGTTATGTATTTCACTAATATAAAAAAGTGAGTTGAAATTCTGTTACCTCTAGTGTTGAATTTATTTTTACACATTCAAGATGCTTGTTTAAAAAATATAGGATTATTATACATATAAAAGAAAAACACATTCTAATATATAATAAAATAAATGATATCATGGTGATATTATATTACTTTTATATTTAAAACTCTTTATTATGCTTATGTTTTTGGTAATAACTGTTTTATTTAATATATTTTATGACTTGTTATCCTTTATCCTATAACATAGAATACAATTTAATTATTTAAAAAATGTAAAATATTATAAATATATATATCATATATATTCAGAATATATTTTTTTTTAAAAAAATATATTATTATAAACATGAAAGTAAATACATCGTTCATGGAATCATTAGGTTGTACGCATGCATGAACGTTGTTTCCATTTTCATGTTGTATGGAATAAAATAACATTAATGGAATATATGTTTAAAATTCTATAATATCATTAATATATCATTATTAGTTAAAATATTTCTTATATTTCCACTAAACCCATCTTTAATAATTTCCATGTAATGTGTGAACAAATCATGTCACTTTGAGGAAGCAGTTGTCCACACGTCTACAAATGAAGTTATTATATTTACAAAAAAAATTATGAATTAATGTATTCATTATATAATAATTATATAAGAATAATACTTCATAAAAATTATAAATATAATATAAAAACAAAATAACATCATTATTCTTAACCTTTAGTGGTTGAATTTTAATAATAAGTGTCATCTGTTTGCGAGGCTATAGTCCACCATACACATAAACAATGACTGCATATCTCATTTGATGGAAGTGGAAATACCCATATAATAACAACATATAATTATATTTAGGACAAATTTTTTATTATATAATCTTTGAATAAGATTAATTTATTTTATTAATAAATAATTTAAATAGAAGTGCTTGTTGAAGGATGTTACATCTTATTTGGGAAATTCATTTTGGTTTTCACCAAGGGGATAACATGGTATGATTTATACCCACTGTGAGGAAATTATGTTGATATGAGTTAATGTGGTAGATTTATTACTAGGGTTTGGATGAGAAAAAGGGAGTCATAGGTGTGAATAAGTAATGATGAGAGGAAGCCTTTTAGAAGTGTGGGAAAGGACATATTGGTTATTCTCGAAAATATTTTATTTTTCCCCATGTTGTACTTGTACCCAAAGAGTAATAAATATAAAATTCTAGATAAATAGAGGAATAATTCTCTAAATAAGGACATAAGATAATTTTTTGAAAAATTTAGGGTCATTTTTACACAATATATTTTATGTTTTTTCATTAATTAAACTAATTTACCCTAATCTTTGTAATAAGTATTAATTTAATAAAATAATATTTTTTTAAAAAACAATGTCTACATAATTATAAATTATAAATTATATTTATTATATATATGGAATCAATTTTTATAAATTATAAAAAGTTAAGTGTAATAGATTAATGTAATATTAATCTCATAGGTGAGATGAGACACTATGTTTTTAAAATGAAAATGTTCCCATGTTTGAAATGTTTTTATATCAAATTTAAACATGAAACTGTTTCCAATAAAATAAATTATATTTAATGAATTATAATAGATCTTAATATAATTTAAAAACAATTTATAATATGATATAACTATATATATAAATTAGATCGAAAATAATTTTTCAATTAAGAATTATTGTTTTCATCTATTCATCAAAAAATGAAACATCTCTGAAAAAGACTATAAATTTACAAAATGAAAATTTTGATAACCCTCATTCGAAATAAAATTTATTATTACAATTAAATTTAATGTAATTTTCATAAAATTTATTTAAAATTGATATTCCATTAAAAAGTTAAAAAATTATGTTTCAAAAAAATACATCTTTTTTTCATATTAGTATAGTTATAATTTTTATGCCAATAAAAACTATTAGATGAGTTTCAAAAAAACAAATTTAATAGATTTGATATAAATTTTATTAAAAACATTCATTAATAGTGTTTTGTTTAATTAATTAGGATAAAATATTGTTTGTAGATGGAAAATTATTTTTCATTGAAAAGAAATTTTATTATTTCCAAATAGTTCATACATTCATTTATATCTAATTGATAATCAAATGATTCATTTAATACATATTTATTAATCATATTTTCACAATTTTTTTAATCATACATATAACATACATTCTATCATTTATGTAGAGACTATAATAATTTTTTAACGGTAATATTAATAATACGTTGTAGTTTGATAAAACTAGGTCTTATGTATAATGAAATCTAACAAAGGAAATAAAACTTATATGTAACACAAGACAAAAATTGTGTTCCATGTACCAAATTCTAATATAAGTGAAGTGTTTAGAATAAACTCGCATGGTGTTACATAAATAAAATAATACATTGGTGCTTTCATAAAAAATCTATATTCGTTATTGAGTGAAATGAATAATATTTAAAAGATTAAATTAATTAAAAAATATTCAGAAACTCACATGGTGTTTTATTATACCGCCTCAAAATTAATTTCATCATTGAAATTAATCTGGTTTATCAATGTTTTATTACATGAATGTTCATTTCATAGAAATCCAAATTGATGAAATTAACACTAAAACACACCTTTAAAGGGAAAATTAGAAACATAATAGTTACCCAAAGTAACACATAACTGTGTTTACACATAGGAAACATATGTGGTAATTTAAAAGAAGGACATGGAAGAAAATTTTAAATAATCATAAGGATTGAAAAAGATCACTGATCACAAGAATGTCAGTTTTCCTGAGAATGTTTATAATCACAAAACCATAAATTAATGAAATTTGAAGGAGGTCATTGACATCCAAAAATATTATTATAATATAATAAAATTTTATTTCATTTAATTTTTCTTAAATCATAATAATTTTCCTGATAAGATATACTTACATTATTTTAGCATAATATCGCCCATTTTTTCCATGATCAATTTACACATCCCCTATTATTCTGAGAAAAAAGGTTAATTTTTCATTCCTAACCCATTAGTGTATCATGAGATCCATAAATAGAAAGATAGGTCATTCCATTTGTATGTAGTTAAAATAATAACAAAATATTTAACTCATGTTATCCAATATTCATAAATGTTTATGTGGGGAGATAGTACTATACTGTCTAAAACCCCATACGATTCTTCATCATAAAACATTTCATAAATGGTTAAAATTATAATCATTTTGAAATATAAAAGTCCAAAAATATATAAATAAGGCCACAAAATTTCAAAAAAAGGATTAGTATTGATCCATGGTATATCATAAAGTAGAACACGTTTTTTAAATACCAAACATGTGATTACCATCAACATGAATTCTCTTGAAACATTTTTATAACCTGAATTACCAAATATCTTTATTGAATACATTAATGATTTAAAATTCGACAGATCATTGGTATTTTCCTGAAATTTAAAAATACAATAATCTCTATCCATTATAGAACAAACAACTTTATAACCAGATACTTTATCAATTATGAGGTCTTCAGTACATTCTAATTCTGGTTATCTATATCAATCATATCCCCCAAAAAAATTATCTCATTATCAGGATCATATAATGGATTAACATCCAATAATGATGATATAACATTTTCTAAAAAGAAATTTTAAATCTCATTAACACCATTCAATATATTTTTGGAAAATAAATATCGTAAAACATGTACTTAATGATTTATATAACATAATTCTCAAATTCCAATACATATACACATGAATAATCCAATATTATTCTAAGACCATTAGTTAGGCATCAAAATATTAATCTTTTATCCCCATTCTTAGAATTTTTTGACCTGAATCATGTCTTAAGTAACCTCGACATCAATTTAGTCATTCTTATCACATTTTATATAATCAATATTATAAGTACATCGCATTATGATTACAGGTTTTATGTGTTATTTTTATTTTTAGAAGTATAACCAATACACATAAAATATTATAGATTATATTTCTGATATTTCCAATTCAGACATCAATTTTTATAATTCCATTAATTTCCAAAACTAAATCATTAGATGTTCACCCAGTTCATTCTAGTTCTATCTATTGATAATGAGAAAAAAATCATAGTTTGAGAAACATTAATCATAGTAGAAAACCACATAATCATGATCAATTTCCTATAGTATGCCTAGTCATGAAACCTACTTTTATATATAACACTTTATAATAATCCATAGATACTTCCATATACATATCCATAGAGATATACCTATGGATCTCACTAATATTTTCTCATCCTATTTACTAATGTTTGAAAAAAATTTCCATTGATACCAAATGTAGTGACCCATGCTTAACATAAATTGATATTACATCATTTTAGATGATTATTCAGAAAAATAAAAAATTAAATGCATGAGGACTATAATAGTTTAGTGTCTCTGGAAACATGGAACATAATAATATAATCATGGTGAATGAACTTCAATATATCTCTTTAATATATTCCCCATTAGTACTCCTACTTAAAAATATTAATCATAACCTATGGAAAGGAAACATAATAAAGGGGATGATGAGATGCTTATAAAAAGTAAACAAGGGAGATATGTAAAAATAACATCATCATTAGTGTACAAGGACATGATCATAACATTTTAAGATCATACCCTACATATCAAAGATCATAATAAATAGTCATGGAATAATTACTAAAAGTTCATAAGAATTGAATCATAGGGTAATAAATAACATTATCCCTATGATAATATCATAGTCATAATACATATACTTATGGAATACACATAATAATATAAAAATGTTACCTATAAGTCAAGGATCATTTCCAAAACTACTCAGGGAATAATAATGGGGATGTACCAACTGGATCAGACACTCCACCATCCCTACTCTCAACATTTTTCTTATAATGGATAACATTTAATCATATAAAACTATTTATTCATGTTTCAACTTCTTACCATAGTGGATTATGTTTCTCCTTCTTCCCATAGTGGATTATGACACCCCTATTTCCCATTTTGGTTCAGGACACACTTGTTTCCCATTGTGGATCAAGCCCATCGACTTGTTTCCCATCATTATAACATGAGATTTAAATATTTTCCAAATGAATTGTAGTTAGATATATGGTCACCCGTTATGGGTGTTGTAATAGTCTCACCCTATGCTTTTTGTTACACCCCAATTGTTTAATTTGTATTGTCTTTACCCATTGCTATCTATGACACCCCATCCAATAAGATGTAACAGGATTACCTAGAACTATTTGAAACACCCCATAATTTTTTCTGTAGCAAGATTACTCAGAGTTATATAGAACTACCCATTGTATTCTCTACAATTGGAAAACCTAGAACTATCTCATCAACCTGATCATATAATCCATGTACATAAACCAAAACGTGAATAAAGTACAAATATATTTCCTATCATCACAAAAAACATTAAATTTTTTCTTTCATGACATGATTAACCCATGGAAAATTAAAATGTTTCATTTCAAAATATTATAAATGTTATTATCCTGAAGAAAGTAAATGGATTACATAGAAATATCATTGTATCATTATTTAACCATGGAAAATAAATCGGTTCTACAGAAATTATTGAATCAAAACAAAAAGCATTTAGAGAAATAATATGAATGGTATCTGGGTATCATATTCTTATTAAAATATAGTATTTATAAAATGATGATATCGTATATAGAGAATTATATTGAAAAATAACATGGAATACCACATTTCATTGATAATCAATTTTTAAAACGTATATCATTTTCAAAATCGTTTTTTAAATTTTCTTTGAAAAAAAATAAATGATCAATAAAAAATCATTGTATACATTTTTTAAGGAAAATATTTTTTAGATTTGAATTTTTAAAAAACATATATCATTTTTGAAACCTTTTTTATTTAAAATGTCTTCTACGACTAATAATGTAATCTTGAAAATATATTAAAAATGTTTTCTTGGAAAATTATTTGAAAACAATTAAATATAACATGCAAAAACATGGAAAATATTTTTCATTGAAAATAAAATTAGATAATTATAAAAGATATTTTTAAAAAAAAATTAATGCAATTTTAAGGAATAAAATATATTTAAAATTATTATCTATAAAATTGAGATAAAAAGTAAATATGACAATTTTTGATTTTTTTAAAACATGGTTTTTGTAGAAAAATAATTTCTAACCAAATAGATAAATATAGTCATATTTTCTATGAAATATTCTTAATTATATTAAGTAACAATGTGTCAAAGAATAGTAATAATAAATTTATATATCCTAGAAGGCTGGAGGAGAAGAAAAATCAAGATAATTTATACTTAAATAATTTATATATTAATAAATCTAAAATTAAACTAAATGTCTATTAAATATTTTATGATCAAAACACCAATATTATAACCTTATTAATATTATATTAGTTTTTTCCACAAGACCTTATATAAATTTACCCACTATGATAAAAATATAGTTATAAAAAATAATGTTAATAAATCATGTGAATCAAAAATTTTATCTTGACATTGATATCTCAATAATTGATTAATGATCATATAATAATTATAATATAAATAATATTGAAATATAAATTGGGGACGAATAATAAATTGATTAATTTTAATAGAAGAATCTAATAGTCATAGATGAGTGTAAAAATATTTGATATAGAATTAAAACTAAATTCATTATCCATTAGTTATCAATTTGAAAATAGAAATAATAAATCTGATAAAATTTATTCGAAAAATATTTATAAAAATAAATAAAAGTCAAAAGATAATATATTATATACATTGAAACCTATCTATGAAACAGTATTAAATAAAATATGAAAAATATTATGTTAATGAGAAAATTCTACCAATTTTTTATTTCAAACAATAAAAAGAGAACAAAATAAAATATTTTTAAAATAAAAACATGTTCTCAATTATATATCACATGCTAACATGGGAATATTTTACATAGAACTACCCACTTTAGAAATATTGAACTACAATATCTATAATTACCTACGAATAAATATTATATTTGGATTTATAAGAGATAAATCTAGTTTAATGTTAGTGTAAAATAAATCTACATTGGGTGGCTTGATTAGAACCCCAAACAATCTATGAAATAACGAATAATCATGTTGGATTGATTAAAGTAATTATTCAAATATTATTAATGTTTCCTTATTATTCAATAATATAATAGGTTGCCATATAGAATACATGTTCATTAGAGATATACTATACTATTAGACGATATCCCTAACATACCTCAACTATTATGTGTAGTTAAGAGAGATTCTAAAATCCCTTTTTTATTTGTATTTTTTCTATATTACCATCTATATTAAATGTAAATATAATGGTTATCGGATTTTGGGGAGTTAGAATCTTTATATATTGTTTTCAATTTGGTTTAGATTGTATTATAATGATTCTCTAATGTGATTTTTGTATCGATATCTACCTCCACTACATCTAAATTATTTATAATTTCCTCTTAACAATGCCTTCTTATATCTACATTATCACCATCAAAATCAAGTAAATCAATTAACTTATATCAACTAATCTATTAATTAGTTTTTTAATTAGTCAAACCCACTTTAACAATGTTGATGGAATCGTAGTATGTACTTATATGAATGATGAAAAAGATAAAGTTGGAGGAGACACACAAGTTCCAAATCCTGAATACACTATATTTCTATAAAAAGTTTTTTTATAATAACATTTAACTTTTATTCACACATTAAAATTTATTATTTTCAATTGTTCTGATCCTCAATACCTATTTTGATATGTCGATATCCTTAAACCACCTGTTTTCTTCCTAATCATGATAATGAATTATTTAAATAAGTCTACAATTATCCACAACTCAAAATTTGAAAATTTTGGTTATCAACTACATAAATAAAATGAAGGGGTTAAAAGATACCATCTCCATCATTAATATACTAGTTGAAGGTAAGTTTTTAATCACATACATAATTGGTGGATTAATCTCAATTTATAACTCCATAGTGAAATCGATCACCACTAGGTCATATCCATATTAACTCACTTATTTTTTTACAAATCTATTGAGTGATTATATATGGATAATTTAATTATATTTTCCATGAATATTAGTAAATCCTCTAAAAAAGCATGGTAACCATAGTAAACCAATAAGGATTTGTATATGTTCATGTTTGATCCATATGGTGTTAATATAGATGACCCTTCACTAAATATAATTATATTAAACTAAAATTTAATGTTTGTGAAAATTTTCAACACTTAACATTAAAATTGTATAATTATTTTGTTGACTCTTTTTAGGTACATTAATCTAGAGTGGTTGTTGTAGTTACCAATATTTCATATAATATTTAATCAATATATTATATTATCCCTTGTGAAATATATCATCATAACAATAACCAATAAAAGTTAACTTTCAAATATAGTTACCATGTTAAAGAGTATGTTTAGGTCAACAATTTCTTAGGTATGAATATGTTTCACATTGATTATTCATTAATTCAAACATAAAATCAAACCTTACACATGAGAAATGTTTTTTAGGTTCAACAATTAAGTATAATTTTATTAACAATTAAACATGTTACCAGTTATAAAAATATGTTATTTGTACTCTATTTAAAATTATTTCTTCTAAATAATTTATCTACCTTGAAAAGTAATTTTCTGGAAATGAGAAATGGAGGTTTAAACTCGATCATATCTACTCACTACAAATTTAATAAATCATACAATACAATCAATGATTCACACAATAAGTGGAGTTATTATTTCAATATTCCTTTATCTAGATTAGTTTCATGTGTTCTTGATTCTAGTACAGTTTCATGTTCATTTATTCATAATATCCTTGTGTGTGATTCATTACAAAAAGATAAAACCCATAAAAAATATTTATAAACCTCAAATAATATTTTTAATTTTTTTTTAGATCATATAAACTATATTTTGGGAGTATTTTATCATACATTCATTAGTATATACAAGTGTCATATAATGTTTTGTGAAATTATTAATTTTTCTTGGTTTTATATTCAGAATATTTAAGTTGATGTGCTGAAAATAATTCAATAATTTAATAAAAACGTTGACAGACGTTTGAGGAAAATATTTTATCTTTAAAATATGCAGGGCTAGTTGATTTAATAAATTAATTTTTTTTAACATTATAGGATAAATTTTATGGTTTTCAATCCTTATACTAATCAAAAAATTGTATTATTGAATGAAATTATAAAATAATAATCAAATATGATATTAACTTTTTGTAAACTCTCCCAGGCCATTGAAATTTTTGTATGATACATTTCATACAACATATATTTCCATCATCTGACTTCTTAAAAGAGTTACTAATTAAGAAACTCCCCTTTGACGTATTTCATAAGTAAATAAAAATTATAACATTTCCATGTCCTCTAGTTATGCATGTTTTCCGAACATATATCCCTATTATTTTAATAAATTATAATGTTGTTTTAAACATCAAATTAATTTTTTAGATATGTCTATATGATCTATATGCATATCATGAGATGTATTTTTATCAATAATTTTTTTCCTTTATCAATGAAAAATATTTTATCATATTTTATACATCATTGACTACAAATCATATTTCTATTCATTTATTCTCAATTTCGAGAAATATTTTATAACTCATTAAACTCATAATGTTTCCTAATTAGATATTAATGGTATATTTAGTTTGGATCCTATCATTAATTTCTTAAAAATCATCTTCTTCTTCTATAGAAATATCTTTTTTAATTATCTATCGATGTTGAAATTATATCTAACTAGTAGAATAAATAAAATACATGTAACTATATATAAGAATAATATTTGTGGGTTGTTTTCAAAGACCAAATAAATGTATTGATGAAACAATTGATTATCATCTCAATCATCATGCAATTATTTATACCATGTATTTTGTTTAGACTAATAAATTATTTTATACACTAGGAAACATCAAGTAGAAGTAATATATGAATGATCAAACTGACAATTTTCACAAAATAAAATGTGATAACTATTTCCACATTGTTAACGAGTTAATGTATTTAATTTCATGTGATCATTTATGCCAAAAATAATGGAATAAGGTTCAATTTTACCTTTATAGTGCATGGTTTGTTAGCAATGGTATTTAAACAATTATATGGGCCTGATTTTGAAGATATTTTTAGTCCACTTATTATTAATGCTACAATTTAAGCCATTCGTTCTAGAGTTAATACAGAAACTGGGATCTATGAAAAATGGATGGGAAAATTTTTATCTTACATAGGTTACCATAAGAAATTGTTTTTAGGTGACAAATATATTTTCATAAAAATTAAACAAACAGAAATTAGGTTTTAACATATGAAAAATCACTATATGGACTCTGTAACCCAAAATTCATGAAATTGATAACATAATTAAACTCTCCATGAAATATATTTTACTAAAAAAGGACTAATTAAAAACATTTTATAAAAAAAATGAAGTTATCATTTATTTTAACAACATAACAATTGAATGTTATCAAACTAATATTATGGTTTAGTTATAGGAAAATATATAAAAATAATTTTTCCTCAATGATCATGATGGTTGAGATTTTTTCATAGGTATTCAGGTATGAAAAGGGCAGAATAAAATATGTCTTATCCAATGAAATAATGTAATCATAATTTTTTAGTAAGAATATATGGGTAATTGTAAACTGATGATCACTATAATGGATTCTTAGGAAATACTATCAAAATTAATTAGAAATCCATATACACAAGTATTAGAATCTATGTACAAATACATATTTTTTGCATTTTAATATTTGGACATCAAATTTCATGAAATTTCATATTCAATTAAAAATTTAATTGTAAAATTAAAAAGCAATTAGATTCGTATTAAATGGAATTTTATATTATATTTAGATATTTAAAAGACACCACCAAACCTGAATTAAAATTTAAATATTCATCCTTTATTTTTTGAACATTATTCTCAGATACAAATTTTATTGAGTATCTGCATGAAAAAATATCTCTTATAGGCTATAAAATTCTCTTCTATTACAAGTTTTATGTCATTGAGGATAATGAAATGAACTACCATGTCATGGATAAGAACTAAATTAGATTATATGTCTCGATAAAATTAAATATTATAAATATTTTTCTTTTATTTATTACTTCATTATAATAATATTATCTTATTTAGGAAACTATTCCTTTGGACTTATAAATTTGGATCTATGCATTTCTCTGATAATCTATATATTCAGAGATAAAATTAATATATTGACATTGATTTTTGACTTTTCAATGGAAAATTATCTCATAAGATTTGTCTAATTTGATTCATATTTTCTCAAAATAATATTACCAATATATTAATAAATAATTATGGAATTGTATGTTTTCAAAATTGAAGAAAAGTATAATCTTGTTGAGAATAGATGTGATTGATGGAGGGAATATAATGTGCCCATTTCCCATATTGATTAAGGATATGTGGGGATATTACCTAAAATCCCTATTATTTAGATATGTACTATATGTTCAGTTTCTATCCAAAATAATTATTAGATGCTAACCATAATTGTGATAGATTGTGACATCTCACTTCAATTTTAATTTTTACTAAAACATCCTTCATAAAAAACTGCACTTCCACTCCTCATTATAAGATTCAGATTTCTCTTCCTTTTATCATTAATTAATTTTTTTACACCTGAAATCTAATGATGATGGTTTGGGGGTGTGACAAATTTCATTCATCCCATTACTAATAAATTTTTATCTATATTTCCAAATTAAATAATAGTACCTATATGAACAATGTCCAAGAATATTAAAATACATGTTCTTTTTTCAAATATAATTTATACTAATTTATAGTGAGGAATTACTACCACTAGAATGTTATATCTCCATTAATGAATTAATATTATTTCTCAATCTATCATTAAGATTATGGATCTAATGTATAATGCATTTTAATATATCCAAATTATATATATAAATATATGAATTTTCATATATCAACTCTCGATGATTGTACAAAGGATCCAAAATCCTTATGTCATTCTATATTTATTGAAACATGAATTCTTTTGGGACTAGAAATTTATCTGTTATTCACACTGTTTAAAGAGGTTAGAGGATGATCATATCTTGTTTTTGAATGATTCATTTAGAATTTCTCATCCTCTAGGAGGATTATTTAGAAAGGATATCATTATTCATAATAGTTCGTAAACCTTCTCAAAAAATATATAATTAGGTTAATATACTTATGGGTGGAAAAGTAATAATTTTACAATGTACCTTATATAATTGAAAAATACAAATATAATCAATTTTGGATTATTATAATATATTTATTATTATATTCAATGATATATATGAACTCATTGATATTTAAATAACATTATACATATAAAGAAATATTTATTTAAATGATAATAAAAAATCATGTCAACCAAACCATTAACATGAACCATCAATCCTATATAGTATTAATCCATCCATTCTTAATGAAATTTATTTTATATTAACAAATACAAATAAATAATAATTTATTACCCAGTGAATAAACAAGAGATAGATAAATATTATATATTTCCGTACAAAAAATTACAATTATTTAATATTCAATTAACAATTTTTTATTTGAATAAAATTTTATTTAAACTATATGATTAATATATCCTAAATAATTATTAAACTAATATATAAGAATAATATTTTTTAAAACTAAAAAAAATAAATCGTATTTATTGTATATTACTGGTACACTTAATTGATGACCCACTTTGAATTTTTCTATGTGAAATTAACTGATCTATTTTAATGTTCATGATTACGGTTTTTCAATATATCAAGGACCCCATGGAGAATAAAATTATTTCCAAAAAACAAAAAAACTAGCCAATGATTTCTTATTGGGTAGTACAATCACTTTTTATCTTTATCTTATTTTGTAGGTTTATACATATATCCTCAATTAATATACTAAATATATAATTATTTACATCTATACATAAATATATCAATGCTTTTCAAAGGACATAAATTTATTATATAGTATTATTTGAATCTAAATAATAGATACATTAACTTCTGGAAAATGAATGGAATAATCTCTTCTTGACTATGTCGTTAATTCATTTCACTTATGATGCTCTTAGTGTTTCCAACATCACTATGAGAATATGTGATCGATGATTTCATAAATAAATAAAAACTATGATTAATGGTAAACAATAATAATAATATCATGTGTATGGACCATTAAACTAATACACATAAATGAAACTTTAAGGACATGTATAACATGTAGAATGTTTATTTGTAGAAATATTCTAATAACCGTATATAGTAGTGATTATAATGTGAAATATTCATGAGATAATGTCTCATGGTCTTATGTGCCTCAAAAGCCTGATAGATAAATTCATTTTGTGCTCTTTAATATGGATGGTACCCAAATATATAATATTTGTTTTAATAATATTTTCATAACACATAAATGTTTAGAATGTTTTAATGAAGTTTTATAAACATTTGATACAATAAACACACTACGCATATTATCAGATAAATTTTACACAATGTACAATTATCTAGTTTTAATATAGTAATTAAAATTTAGGTATAATAATATTTTAGTAATCAAAAGTAATATGGTTATGAAAAAACTCCAACAGACCCCAACCATCAGAGGATCCATCTATTAACTAATTGTTTATCCTCACATGATATACAAAATTCTAACAAAATATGGACATAGATATTGAGATAAGCATGCTCTTATGATAATTCTGATTAATACAAAATCATCTCTCCTGGGAAACCCATAAAGAGTTGATTAAATTGTGTATAGTACATGTTTTATCTATAGAAAAATGGCATATAAATTGAAACCATAACCTAGAAGAAATCATTTTTGAACAAATTCTTAATCCACATAATATTCCATGACATATTCAGTACATATAAATATTATAACCAAAGAATATCATAATATGGTATAAAATATTATTATATCATTATGGTTATACTATATCAACCTGAAATAATTAAGTAATATATTTGTATTTCCTTGAAAACTACTTTTCTTGTTCCTCTAATTACTAGGAATTAATCCATATTTTAATTATTATTTAATATCAAACAATTATTACTATTATATATTGTATTTATTTTGGTTTTGTTAGATATTTTTTCTTTATGAAAGTATCAATCCTTATGGAATATCACGGTATATACTATTAATTTTGTAGTCTACATTTGATATTTACATTAGTACATTGGAACTAGACACAGAAGATGGAATCCCAAGGGAATGAATTATGTGGTTTCTTGGGTAAACTTGATACGTTATTGAAAATCTCAAATTAAAATTTTATCATAAATTAAAATATAATATTTTCATTTTTAACAATGTTATACCCTTTATAATATCCTAACATATCAATAAAATAAAAAAATTTATAATTATGGGATAATGAAACGTAATAATGTGGTAAGCTGAGATGCTTAGTAAGGCAATTCATACAATATATGTAATCAAAGTATAAATAAGGCCTTAGTAATATGGAGGGAAAAATGATGGAATAGATACATATTAATAATAAAATGAACATTAAACTTATCCATGGATAATATTACTATTTTAAAAATCACATAGACATCAATAATAGTTTTCTATAAATATATAATGCATATTTCAAGACACATTAAACATTCCATTGAGCCCTTAAACCTGAAAGTCATAAACATAATGTCAATGCCTCATCCCAAGACATATTACATGAGCTGGAAATGAATTGGGAAACTAACCAACCTAAATTATCTCATGAAACATATTGATACATCTATGGGATATGTAGTTATGGTCCTCACACATCACATTATAACTCCAAAACAATCATAATATGAACAAAAAACACAATCGAATGATAATTTATTAATAATAAATAATTGATTTATAGAGACTAGGGATTAACATATATGGATATTACATATTCATAGAAGAATAATAGTCATAATATAAATGTACATTCCCATGTACTATAATAAATTATTATCTTTGAAATTACAGAAAAAAATCTTCTAATCATAGTGAATGATCATAAACATCAACCATAATGATATTCCGATTTAGTACTCAAACATAATACAATTTTTCATAACCTGGGTAAAGGGAACATAAAAATGGTGTAATAATATTTTCATTAAGCGTAATAAAAGGAGATATGTAATAATAATACGAGAATATGAGTATGAGAACATTATTATAACATTATAAGATCAAACCCTTTATATCAACGATCATAATAAAGATTCATGGAATAAATATTGGTAGTTCAAAAGACATAATTCTTATTATAATCTCGAACATGAGCCTTGTGATCATATCATAGGCATAATTTATAAACTATGGAATAAGAATAAGCATAAAAAAAATATTCCCCATATTTCAAGGATCATTGACAAAAATTATCCAGGCACATCATGGGGGGTGAACCTACTGGGTGGGATACCCCACAATCCCCTGTCACAACCATTTCTTTATAGTGGATCAAGATATAAATTAATCCCATTATGGACCATGTTTCCACTTCTTCCCATAGTGGAATGATTTTCCCCTTCTTCCCATTTTGGATCATGACACACCTATTTCTAATTTTTGATCAGGATGCACCGATTTCCCATTAGGTATCAAGCCCATCGACTTGCCTCACATAATTATCTTATGAAGTATATATCTTTTCCAAATTAATTGGAGGGTGATATAGGTCCCACCCATCAAATCATCTATATCATCCTCACCCTACGTTATTTTTTCCACTCTATAATATAAGGTGTAATGGGATTACTCAGCCATATCTGGGCGACCCCATCTTATAAGCTATGATGGATTTACATGTCGCTATATAGCCCAAGACATCGTATAAGCTATAATGGGTTTATATGACCCTCTCTGGGCCACCTCTTCATAAAATAGTTTTTTCGATTACCTGATGTTATTTGGTTTACCCCCATTGTAAAATCCACATCCACGAAACACAACATGAATAATTTACATTGAGTTTTCATATCATCATAGATAACTAATAAAACTTTTATTGTTTCATAAAATGAATAACTTATGGAACATAAATGGGATCTATGTCAACCATATTTAATTTTTATTATCATAGGGAAAATAAATGAGTTTTATAATAATCTATTTGAAATATGTTTTACCAATAGATTATAAACATGTTCCATAACCATTATTCCATTAAAAAATAATTCTATATATATTATTATTGGTGTCATTAGATCAATTCTCTACTAAGGAATAAAATATATCAAAGGATATCATATTACATGGATGATTATTTTTAATGATCATATGTAACATTACATTTCTTTAAAAATAATTTAATTAAAACATTTAATATTTTAAAAATACATTTATTTTAAAATCACTTTTGAAAATTATAAATTCATCATTAAAAGTCATTTTTAACATTTCTTGAGGAAAATAAATTTTATGATTTGAAAATTATTTTTTACAACATAAATAAATTTAAAAACCTTTTTCAATGAAAATATATTTTCTCAGTTATAAATGAATATAGAGAACATTCTGAAACCCATTTTATTTAAAAATTATTTTAAATGAAATAAATAATGATTGAAAACATTTTGAAAAACATTTCATTTAAAAATAATTTAAATCATAAACAATTTTTAAATAATTTTCCTTATTTTTTTTAAAATATCATATTATAATATTTTTGAAAATATTATTAGAGAAAACATTTTTTAATCAAACAATTTTCTGACTATTGAGATTAATAAGGTTTGGTATTTTTAATAATACATTATTATTTATATTAATGAAAAAGGCGCGGAAATATAATTAAAATTCATGAATATATATGGAAATCAAATATTTTAATATTAATCATGTGAATTCTTGAGATATGTATCATAATATATCATTAATATAAGCATACCAAAAAATAATATCAATAAATAGTGAGCTTGTAGAAATAGACTCTTACTACTTTGGTAACATTGAATTCTCATCCCAGTGAAGGAATTACATAAAATGGAACATAAAATAACATAATGATGGATAAATTAATTATATAACATGTCAACGGGAAATATTTAATCCTCATAAGGAATATAGGTTCCTGAAAAAACATGCATCTCAACTAAGGAAAACTGAGAAAAAGTTATTTTTCTGATTTGGTAACTTTTGAATAGTAATCCCCGTAAAATAGAGATAATAAAATTGATATTAGAATAAAAATTTATTTATTTATAATAATAATATAATAAATTCATATAGAGTATATTCACCACACAAATAAAATTATTATTGAATAAGGCAGAAGTCTCACAGAAAGAAAAGTGATATGAGAAAACACATACTACTTGAGTAAAATTTGAAACATGATACCATTGAAAGAATTAAATAATTTGAGAATTTTAAAATATTTATTTAAAATATACACATTATATATCATTTCATAGGTTAGTATACACACCAAAATGAAATAATAATAGGTTAATATAGCATATATCTAACAAAAATACAACTGATGTGAGAGAACCCTTCTAACTTGACTAACCATAGAACCATGATCCCAATAAAATAATTACATAAATTGAAACTTATAAAATAATTAAATAAATTTAATTAATTATATAACATGTATTATGGTATTATATACACAAAATAAAATAAATTGGTGGTGAATATGGTATCTATTTCATGAATATAAAAAGGTGTGTTGAAATTCAGTTTCCTCATGTCTTGATTTTATTTTTACACATTCATGAATCTTGTTTAAAAAATATAGGATTTTTATACATATAAAACATAACCATATTCTTATATATAATAAAATATATTATATAATGGTGACATTATATTACTTTTTTATTTATAACTCATTATTATTTTTATGTTTTGGGTAATAACTGTTTTGTTTCATTAATGTTATGACTTGTTATTCTTGATCTGATGACTTAGAATACAATTTAATTATTTAAATAACGTAAAATATATTTTATATATATAAATATAATATATATTTAGTATATATGGGTTTTTAACAAAATATAATTTGATAAATATGAAATGAAATAAACCGTTCATGGAAACAGTAGGTTGTATGCATGCATGAACGTTGTTTCCATTTTCATGTTATATTTAATAAAATAAATTTAATGGAATATATGTATAAAATTATATAATATTATTAATATATCATTATTAAGGAAAATATTTCATATATTTTCACTAAACCCATCTTTAATACATTCCATGTAATGTGTGAATGAATCATGTCACATTGAGGAAGTAGTTTTCCACACGTCGACAAATGAAGTTATTGTATTTATAAAAAATTGTAATAATTAAGGTATGAATTATATAATAATTATAGAAGAATAATACATCATGAAAATTATAAATATAATATATTATCAAAATTAAATCATTATTCGTAACCTTTATTGGTGGAAATTTAATAATAAGTGACATCTGTTTGCGAGGCGATAGTCCACCGTACACATAAATAATGACTGTATATCTCATTTAATGGATGTGGTAATTCCCATATAATAAAAACATCTAAGTATATATATAGGAAAAATAAATTATTATATAATCTTGAATAATATTAATTTATTTTATTAATAATGCATTTAAATGAATGCTCTTAGTGAAGGATATTACATCTTATTTGGGAAATTCTTTTTGGGTTTCACCAAAGGGATAACATGGTATGATTTATACCCAATGTGAGGAAATTTTGTTGATATGAGGGAACATGAGTGATTTATTAGTAGGGTTTGGATGATACAAAGGGAGTGATAGGTGTGAATAACTAATGATGAGAGAAATCCTTTTATAGTTGTAGAAAAGGACATATTGGTTATTCTTGAAAATATTTTAGTTCTCCCAATGTTTTACATGTCCCCAAAGAGTAAAAAATATAAAATTCTAGATAAATAGAGGAATAATTGTCTAAATATGGACATAAAATAAATTTTGGAAAAATGTACGGTCATTTTTACACAATATATCTTATTTTTTGTTATTAATCAAACTAATTTTACCCTTATCTTCGTAATTATTATCAATTTCATTCTATAATATTTTTTGTAAAAAACTATGTCAACCTAATTATAAATTATAAATTATAATTATAATATATATTGAATCAATTTTTTAAATTATAATAACATAATTGTAATATATTAATGTAATACTATTCTCATAGATCAGATGAGACAATATGTTTTTAAAATGAAAATGGTCAAATGTTGGAAATGTTTTTATATCCAATTTCAACATGAAACTGTTTCCAATAAAATAAATTAGATTAAATGATTTATAATAGATATAAATATAACTTAAACAAATTTAAAATATGATATAACTATATATATAATAGAGATCAAAAAGTAATTTTCAATTAAAATTTATTGTTTTTAGCTATTCATCAAAAAATGAAACATCTTTGAAAAAGAATATAAATTTACAAAAAATTTGATATCCCTCATTCAAAAAAAAATATTATTACAATTAAATTTTATGTAAGTTTCTAATATTTTATTTAAAATGTATATTCCATTAAAAAGATAAAAAATTACGTTTCATAAATATACATATTTTTTCATATAAGTATAGTTATAAATTTTATTCTAATAAAAATTCCTAAATGAGTTTCAAAAAAACAAATTTTATATATTTGATATAAATTTTATACGAAAAATTCATTAATAGTGTTTTTTTAATTTATTGGGTTAAAATATTTTTTGTGGATGGAAATATATTTTTCATTCAAAAGGAATTTAATTATTTCCAAATAGTTCATACATTAATTTAAATCTAATTGATAACAAAAGGATTCACTTAATAAATATTTTTTAATAATATAGTCACAATTTATTAATAATTCACATAACATACATTCTAACAACTATGTGGAGACTATAATAATATTTTAACAGTAATATTAATAATAAGTTTTAGTTTGGAAAATCTAGATCTTATGTATAATGAAATCTAACAAAGGAACTAAAAATTATATGTAACACAAGACAAAAATAGTTTTTCATGTACCAAATTCTAATATAAGTGATGTTTGTAGCATAAACTCATAGGTTTTGCATAAAAAAATATAACAATGTTCTATCATTAAAAAATAAATATTCGTGATTGAGTGAAATGAAGAATATTTAAAATATTAATTTAATTCAAAAAAAATTATAAAATCTCATGGTGATTTATTATACCCCCTTAAAATTAATTTCATCATTTAAATTAATCTATTTTATCAATGTTTTATAACTCAAATGTTCCTTTCATCGAAATCAATTTTGATGAAATGAACACTAAAACACCCCTTAAAAGGGAAAATTAGAAACATAATAGTTAACCAAAGTAACACATAACTGTGTTTACACATAGGAAAAATATGAGGTTATTGAAAACAAGGACATGGAAAAAATTGTAAATAATCATAGAGAATAAAAAAGATCACTGATCAAAAGATAGTCAGTTTTCTAGAGAATGTTAATAATCACAAAACCATAAATTTATGAAATGTGAATGAGGTCACTGATATCATAAAATATTATTATAATATAAAAAACTTTTATTTCAATTAACTTTTCTAACATTTGAATAATTTTCATGATATGATATACTTAAATTATTTTAGCATAATATCATCCTTTTTTATACCATGAAATTTAAATATCACCTCTTATTATGAGAAAAAAGGTTAATTTTTCATTCCTAACCCATTAGGGTATCATGAGATCCATAAATAGAATGATAGGTCATTCCATTTGTATGTAGTTAATATCAAAACAAATTATTTAACACATGTTATCTAATATATATAAATGTTCTTGTTGGGAGATAATACTATAATGTATAAAACCCCATATGATTCTTTAACATAAACCATCACATAAATGGTTATCATTATAATCATTTCGAAATATGAAAGTCCAAAAAAATATATATAAGGCCACAAAATTTCTAAAGAAGGATTAGTATTGATCCATGGTATATCGTAAAGTAGAAAATGTTTTTTATATATAATACATGTGAATACCATCATCATAAATTCTCTGGAAACATGGTTATAACCTGAATTACCATATATCCTTATTGAATACATGAATAATTTAAAATTCCAAGGATGATTCGTATTTACCTGAAATTTAAAAATACTATAATCTCTCTCCATTATAGAAGAAACCGCTTTCTCAGCAGATCCTTTATCAATTTTGAGGTCTTCAGTACATTCCAATTTAGGTTATCTATATCAATCATATCCCCAAAAAACATTTCTCATTATCAGGATCATATTACGGGTTAACATCCTATAATGAAAACATAACATTATCTACAAATAAATTTTAATTCTCATCAACACCATTCAATATATTTTTTGAAAATACATATTGTAAAACATGTACTTAATGATTCATATAACATAATTATTAAATTCCAATACATAAACACATGAATAGTCCAATATTATACTAATACCATTAGTTAGGCATCAAAATGTTATTCTTATATTCCCCATTCCTAGAATTTTTTAACCTGAATCATGACTTAAGTATCCTCGACAACAATTTAGTCATGCTGATCATATTTACTTTAAACGATATTATAAGTAAATCCCATTATGGTTACATGTTTTATGTGTTAGGTTAGTCTTTATAAGTATAACCAATACACTTAAAATATTCTAGATTTTATTCATGATATTTCCAATTTAGACATCAATTTTTATAATTCCCATAATTTCCAAAACTAAAACATTTGATGTTAACCCAGTTTATTCTAGTTCCATCTATTGACAATGACAAAAAAATCATATTTTGGGAAACATTAATCATAGCAGAAAACAACATAATCATGAAAAGTTTCTTATAGTATGCCTAATATTTAAACCTAATTTCATATATATAACACTTTAGGATAATCCTTAGATACTTCCATAGACATATCCATAGAGAAATCCCTACGGATCCCACTAATATTTTCTCATCATATTTACTACTGTTTGACTAAACATTTCCTTTGATACCAAATGTAGTGACCCGTGCTTATCATAAATTGATATTACATAATTTTAGATGATTATTTAGAAAAATACAAAATTACATGCTTGGGACTATAATAGTTTAGTGTCTTTGGAAACATGGATCATAATATTCAAATCAGAGTGATTGATATTCAATATGTCACTTAAATATATTCCCCTTTAGTACTCCAGCTTGAAACATTTAATCATAACCTATGGAAAGGAAAAATAATATAGGGAATTATGAGATGTCAATAAAGGTTAATCAAAGGAGATATTTAAAAATAACAGCAGCATTAGTGTACGCGGACATGATTATAATATTATAAAATCATACCATTCATATCACAGATCATAATCAATAGTCATGGCATATGTACTAGAAGTTCATAAGAAATGAATAATAGGGTAATAAAGAACATTAAACATGTCATAATATCATAGTCATAATACATATACTTACAAAATACATAGAATAATATAAAAACATTCCCTATAATTCAAGGCCCATTTCCAAACTACTCAGGGAACAATAATGGGGATGTACCTACAAGATGTGACACTCCACCATCCCTATTCTAAACCATTTTCTTATAGTGGATAAAATTTAATCATATACCCATAGTTATTCATGTTTAAACTTTTTTCCATAGGGGATTATGTTTCCCTTTCTTCCCATAGTGGATTAGGACACCCCTATTTCCCATTTTGTATCCGGACACACTTTTTTTCACATTACGGATCAGGCCCGTTGACTTGTTTCCCATCACTATAACATGAGATTTAAATATTTAACAAATGAATTGGATATAGATATATTCTCACCCATTATGTAAGTTGTAATAGTCTCACCCAATGATATTTGTTACACCCCCATTTTTTAATCTGTATTGGCTTTACCTAGTGTTATCTGGGACACCCAATCCAATAAGCTGTAACAAGATTACCATGAACTATCTGGAACACCCCATAATTTTTTTGTAACATGAATACTATGTGTTATATAAAACTCTCCATTGTATTCTCTAAAATGGGAAAACCTGGAACTATCTCATCAACCAGATCATATAATACATGTACATGAACAAAAACAAAAATAATGTACAAATATATTCCATATCATAGTAAAATAAATAAATTTTTTCTTTCATGCCATGATTATCCCATAGAAAATAAATAGGTTTCATTTAAAACTATTTGAAATGTTATTATCCTTAAGAAAGTAAATGGGTTACATAGAAATATCATTGAATCATTTTTTAACCATGGAAAATAAATCAGTTCTACAAATATTATTCCATCAAAACAGAACCGATTTAGAGGAAAAATATGAATGGTAACTGGGTATCATATCCTTATTAAAATATAATCTTTATAAAATCATGCCATTTTTTATAGAGAATTATATTCAAAAATAACATGGAAGACCACTTTTCATTGACAGTGAGTTTTTAAAATGTATATCATTTTCTAAATACATTTATTCTAAATTTCATTGAAAATAAATAAATGATGCATAAAAAATCTTTGTACACATTTGTTAAGAGAAATATTTTTTAGATTTTAATTTTTTAAAAAAATATTAAATTTTGGAAACCCATTTCATTTAAAATAACTTCTAAAACAAATAATGTAATGTTGAAAATATTTTAAAAACATTTTCATGGAAAATGATTTAAAAAAATATAAATATAGTATGAAAACACTTGGAAAATATTTTCTTTGAAAATAAAAAAGGAGAATTTTAAAAGATATTTAAAGAAAATTAATGAATTTTGAAGGCATAAAATATATTTAAAATTATTAGCCATAAAATTGAGATAAAAAGTAACTTTAACAATTTTCTATTTTTTAAAACATAGTTTTTGAGGAAAATGAATTTCTGGCCAAATAGATAAATGTGGTCATATTTTCTTTAAAACATTCTTAATTATATTATGTAAAAATGATTCAATGAAGAGTAAAAATAAATTAATATATCCTACAAGGGTGAAGAAGAAAAAAATCATGATAATATAAGAGATATTGAATTAATTATTTCATCAATGGAAGAATAATCATTGATATACTCATTAAATGATGAGATTGTAGCAATAAGATCCTACTACTTTGATACCATTGAATATTGATCCACAAGAAAGTATAATAGAAAATGAAATATAAAATATCATGAGTATAAAAAATTAATTTTATTAATTTTCAATGGGTAGTATATAAACTTTATATATAATATAGGTGCATGATAGAACATGTGTCTCACATTAATCAAATTGAGAAAATAAATAATTATTTGAAACATTTTGATCCATAAACCGCATGAAACATCGATCATAAAATGGAAAATTTAAAACCCATAAATGTAAGCATAATAATAATATGATATATTAATGGTATTAATGTACATAATACAGAATAAATGAGGGGTTAATAAGGTTTAAGTGTCACAGAAATAAAAGTGATATGAGAAAACCATTACTAATTGAGTAGATTTTGACTCATGAGACCACTGGATGAATAAGATCAATTGAACCATTGAAAATAATGAAGTAAAATAGATTCATGATATAACATTTCATATGGATATATACAAACCACACAAAGTGAATAATTTTTGAATATGGAATATTTCTCAATGTAATAAAAGTTAGATAAGAAAATCCTAAATATATGAGCTACTTTAGATTTTTGATCCCCATGAAATAATAACATCAACTAAAAAATTAAATATCATTAAATAAAGTTAATTAATTATCTAAATTGTCTTAGGGAAGTATATAAACATTATAAAATAATTGGTTGGTGAATATGGCATGTATCACATTGAAATAAGTGAGACCAAAATCCATTAGATTTTGTCTTGACTTTCTTTATAAACATTAAAACTTCCTATATATTAAAATATATATTTGGTATACATAATAAAATAAACATAATATTGTATATCATACCATTTATTAATCTTTATAACCTTATTAAAAACATTTATTTACTATTTGATGTTAAGGTTTTGTTTCAAGTAATAAATCATTTTTTCTTACATGTTTTGAATTTTTTGCGGATTCTAATTATTAGATTATGATTTTCTTATTTATTGAATGTTAAAAAATGATATATATATATATATATATATATCATATATATATATATTATATGTATTTATAAAAATCCATTAGATAGTTTAATATTAAATATAATATACTATTCATGGAGACGGTAGGATACATGTAGGCAAGAAAATATTTTCCATTTTCATGGAGTACGGAATGAAATAATGTAAATGAAATATATGTATAACTATATGATACAAATAAATTGTAATTATTATATTATATGTATCATAAACATTCACTAAATTAATTAATAATACATTCTATGTAATTTGTGAATGAATCATATAACTCTGAGGAGGCGTTAGTCCACACGTCTATAAATGAAGTTTCCATATTTACAATAAAAAGAAAGCATAACGATATGTGTTATATAATGATTCCATGTGGAAAAATAAATCAAAAATATAATATTTATAATATAAAAAATTTCAATATTTATTACCAAACTTGAGAGTTAGAAATGAAAAAATTACGACATCAGTTCACGAGGCAGTAGTGCGTTGTACACAAGAATGATGATTTTATATCCCATTTGTTGGAAATTTGTGTGATTGTAGGTAATAAAATTATAATAATAACATATATGTTTATTTAAAATAATGTTTTTATTATATAATAATGGATTAATAATAATTTATATGTTAAATGAAGAAATAAAATCAATGTGCTTGTTGAAGCTTGTTACCTCTTCTCTAGGTAATTCCTTTTGGTTTCTAGTAAAGGGAAAACATGGTTTTCTTTATGCCAGAAGTCAAGATTCGAGGTTGAGAGGAGTTATTTTTGGAGATATTTTGAGTAGGATTTATATTATCCAAATAGCATGATATTTGTGATGAATTGAGAAAGAGGTGAGGCTTTTTATATGTGGGGAAAATGACACATCATGTATACTTGCAATGATTTTACTGTTCTCCAGATTTTACTTATAGAAAAATGGTTAAAAATATTCCTATATAGATAAGTATATATTTAATGTTATTAATATGGTAATAAAATAATTTTTAGACATTTCTATGATCATATTTCTCTTAATATCCCATTTTACTTATTAATTACACACATTTTTTACATTATTCATTGTAATTATTTTTAATTACATTCACAATTTTTTATCATGAATTGTGTTAAAAAAATATAATAAAGTATATGTTATTATTATTCTATATATGAAATCCATTTTTAGAAATTATAATAAAATAAGTCTCAAAAGTAAATTTTATATAATCTTGAAAATGGTATGAGTCTATTATTTTTTAAATTAGAAAAGATTGAAATTATTAAATGTGTTTATATACAATAACAGTTTTTTATTTGTTCCAATGAACTAAAATGGATTATTTTATTTATAATTTATATAACTATATATTAAAACCAATTTAAATTCGATTTTAATTATATAAATATATTAGATGAAACCTCAGTTTTTAATTAAAATTCATGGTTTTTAATATTTATAAAAAAAGAAACTTCTCTACAAATAAAAAAATATTACAGAAAGTAAATTTTCATAACAAAATTTAAAAATTAATTTTTTTATCAAATAAAAATTATAAAGGTATAGAAAAATATAGTTAAAATGGGTTCTCTATTAAATGACAATAAAATTACCATTTAGAAAAATGTATCCATTTATACGTATAATTGTATTTATTCTTAACTTATGCCTGTAAAAAATATAGGGTGACTGTAAAAAACAATTATTGAATATATAATATACAATTTTAATAAATCATTCATCAATAGAGGTTTGTTTAATTTATTGGAAAAAATGGTTTTTTAAATAGAAATATCATTTTTTTAGAAAAGTAATTTCTTTATTTTTAAATAGATCTTAATTTTTTATAGATAATTGATAACAAAAATATTAATTTTATACATATCTTTCAATAATATTTGATATTTTTTATTATTCATAACATCTTTTCTAATAACTATTTGACAACTATAAAAATATTTTATCAATGATATTAATAATACATTGTAGATTTGTAAACTATATATTTTGTGTAACACATGCTATCAAAGGATCTATATATTAGTTGTTACATAATCAATACATAGTTTTGTTTCTTTCAAAAATCAAATCTATATGTTGCGTGTAGTATAAAATCAACTTGGTGATTCATACAAAGTTAAAAAAAATTCTTTTTAATAACACAATTTATCTTCCTTGTTTTGAGAAATGTAGAATATTTAGTAGAATATTTTATTATTATTATTATTGTTTTTGAGCGGTACACTGATTAAAACATGAAATCTTATAACAGAATATTAAAAGAATTAAATTTCCATGATAGTGGGAAATTCCATTCATGTAGTAATCATAAAAAAAAGTTTTATATCCACACCATCATTAAAAAGTAGCTAGTTTAGAAAATTATATACAGATTGTTTTTCAATTAAATTTTAAAAATTCAAAAATGTGTAAAATAATATTGAAAAAATAATTTATTAATATAAAAAAATATTCTTTAAAACTTTTTATATAAAAGTATTATATAAGAATTTTTTTTGAGTAATATGGTATAAATATTGTTAGATTTTCATAAATATTGATTATAAATCATTTAGAGTACCAAAGAGAAATTATTTGTACTAATACATATAAATTATAGAAATAACTATAGGAGAATAAATAATCTTTGGGATTATAAAAAAGGATCATATAATTCCCCCTAATGGTAATTACTACGTAATCGATCTCGATTAAAATGAGATTGAATAATTTATCCAATACCTCAAGTCTCATCTTGGTTAATACACATTAAACCCTCATAATGAATATAAATTGATTTATTATTCATATATTAAATAAATTTACTAAGAGATATAGTATCATATATTATTTACTTATTAAATGTTATCACTGTTTACTAACAACATTGTATTTAAATCATTGTTCCATCTGATAACTGTTTTGTTTTTCATAAAAGCTATTGTTTTATGGTTTTTATATTTTCATATTTCTAATATCCCCATAATATAAATTATGTTAATAATGATCAAAATATATTATATATTAATTAAATATATTAATTATCGTCCATAAAATAAGAAAATGAAAAATGACTCATATCGTTTTGTGAATGTGGTAGTAGACATTTACGCACAAGCAACGTTGTGATTTTTTAACAAGAGGAAGGGTATGAAGGAAAATGAGAAAATTTATTAATAAAAATAATTATGTCACAAATATCATATGTATTCATTAATTATATATTTATATTCATACATGTATAATGTAGATGCCAAAAATTACAGTATTATATGATAACTACAATCCATATGTACACATGATTGATGTTTGTAGTTTCAGAATGGTTGGAAAAGTGGGTAGAAACAGTTTTTGCATAATAATAATAACATATAATAATATTTTTTATACCAGATTTAATATTCTAGGATGTGAAAAATTGATTTAGTTGAAGTATACTAATAAAATAAATTAAAAGTACTACTAAGTTAAGAGTAATACCACTTATTTTAAAAACCTCTTTTGGATTACACCTTAATACTTTAAAAAATGATATTTTGGAATTAATAGATTATATTTGTGGTTAGCTAGTAATATAATAAGAAATTAGGGTTGATCTTTTTTGACCTATAGTTCCTAATCATTATGAGTAGGGGAGGAGATGAGATTCCCTTCTAAATGTGAGGAGAGAGAGACCCTTTGAATTACATAATGTTTGAAATTAATAAGAAATAAATTTCATGATCACGTGGAAAAATTATGGTATATTCTAAATATTGTATTAGGATAATTTTAATTCCTCTCATAAATAAATTATTCATATTAGGTGATGGATTAGCCCTTATCTCCTAGTTTTACCCTCATTAGCCCTTTTATCGATTACCAAGATATGCAATGTGTTTACTCTTTTAGGCCAAGAATGATATAATAAAAGGAAAATTATATAATAAATGTAAAATTGTTGAAATGTTGAATCGTATATTATTAAATTTTAAAAATTTAAGGTTTCTATGAGATTCAAATAATATAATAAAATATTTATTGACATAAGATTCCATTAAATTCATTTTCAAAACTATTTATATATGTTGACATTAATAGAAAAATAATTGAAACATAATGAGAATAAACAATATTATCCAATAAATAATTTTTTATATTTATATATATTTATTTATAACTCAATAGAGTATCAAAATATTGTTACTTTTAATGTTTTTAAAATTATTTTATTTTATTATTCAATTACATGAATAAATAATATATTAGTGTAACATGAGAATTTAATGTAATTATTCCACCACTAAAAATTTAAATTAAATTACCATGATTAAAAATTTAGTTCCTATTTGAAAAAAAAATATAACTAATCATATCACATTTTTTATCGTAATAAAAAATATTAGTAGTATTAATGTTAATATAGTGAAATTTATATTTTATCCTTTACTAAAAATAATAAAAGTCTCAATCAAAGAATAATTACCGAAATTTTCAATTTTTTTGGTGAATTGATGATAATGGTACAATGAAACTCATCCATTTGGATAAAGTCATGTGTTAGTGAAATTTTCAATATTTATCTTAATGTTTTACCTTGTTTCACTCTAACACATGGGATAAATATTTACCAAGGATGCTAATCATAATAAACACAAAACGGACCCATTCAAAAATTATGATCCTCATAATTCCAAATATTAAAAAATATCAATATTCATCCTCTATATATTCTAGTATTTATTAAAAAAAATTAAAATGAGATGAAATTTAAAAAAAAATGATTTTTGATTATAAAAATGAATTTACGTCCAAATAAACTGTGAATATTATTCTTATACATTTAATTAAATTAATTATAATTGTAAGATTATTAAGTTAATTTTTGATAAAACTTATATCATTATCGAGACATTAGAATTATAATATTTGAATGCATTAAAAATGTGAATTTTTCTTTATTAACAAAAAATTCAATCATTTCACAATAATCAAAATATCTAAAACTAATACTTTTTGGATATGATGACTTAGAAAAATATCCTATTTATCAAATAAAATTTATAAAAGTTTTAGAAATAAGATTTTATCACCAAAATCGATAAAAATTATGATGAAAATGTATTTTTGGAGCATAAAATGCATTTACATAAAACATAATAGTTATTTATAATACATAAATTAAGGAATTGAAATTATAAATAATAATTATATTTTTTTATAATGTGGTCATTTCCATTCTTACTCATCGATTTAGTGACTATGTAATAATATATCACACTTCATTTTAATATCGAGGTTGTTTTCATACAATCTATCAAAAACATAAAATTAAATATATTCTGAAATATTATGGTGTTATATTATACCCCATTAAAAATATAGGGCCCTAAAAGGTTTTATATTGTTAATCCATGGTACAATACTAAAAAATAATTTCATTGAAAACACATAACATACAATGGAATGTTAAAACATCCTTCAAAAATGGGATGTTTGAAATGAAATCGTTACCCAAAATAACACATAATAATTTTTTTAGATAAGGATAACAATAGTTGGAAGTCAAAATATTGATATATAAGGTAAATAATAACTTCCAAAAAATAATATAGAGTGATATTTTGTATGTTCCGGAGTATGTAAATGACCAAAAACCATAAATTTGTAATGGATATAGAAGAGCATTAATTTATGGGAAATATTGTTAAAAGGAAAATTGTTTTATTTAATAATCCTTCTACACTATTTTTTATTCACAATTTACCAATTCCTAAATCCTTAAAAAAATAAACCCAAAAAATAAAGAGTATTTTAAATCCAAAAATACGTATAACATACATGTTTGCAACTAGGGGTATTTGTTCAAATTAATTGAAACTTCTTAATATAAGATAACTCATTTGATAATAAGAGTCTTGATTTTTAATTCCTTCATTTTTTGTTCATGTTATGATTTTATATCTATGAAATATATAAATGAGGGTATATATATGAAATCCAAAATATCTTGAGTTTATAATGAAAGTTTATATTTTCAAAATTTTGGGGATTTAAACAATATCTATAGTAATTATACTATCTTTACCCTGATCATTTACCCTTTTATAATGTAAATTATCTCGATTCATGGGGAATTAATTTATGTGGTTCCATATGTAATTAAATTTGAAACACATGGCATTGAGGAATTCTATATTACCATTAAAATTATACTCACGATGGAATTTTCTAACACTCATGAATAAAAACTAACTATCCCTTCAACAGAGTATATCAGTGTTCATTTTAAAAATTATCAAATGTGGGATTTTCCATACATTATATGTTTTACATCACCTCATGTCTTATTACATAGTGTTTGGTTGTACTCTTATTTTCTTGATTTCTATTGAAAATATATGACATGGATAATTTTTCATCTAACCTGATTAAACATGATATCAAATAATGAAAACCTTTGAGATGCAAATTACCCTTTAGAGGATTGGTTTAAGTACATAAATGAAATAGTAAATCTTAATTTCTGTATTATGTTCATAGTTTATAGCATGGATTTCTATTTCTGTAAATTTATGTTTATACTAAATTATAATATCCTCTTACTTCTATCATATATTGACAAAACAAATTCTATATCTTTTCACTGCTCAAGAAGAAAATATATTTTAAAGAGAATCTTGATAAAAATATTACATTCCAATATCTCTATATCTTAATACATCATTTAATTTTGAATTAATTAACACCAATAATCAATATATTCCATTAATAAATGCAATTATTGAATAAAATTCTCCCTTTCCTTACTTCTCAAATATATAAATATCTTTTCTGAGGATAAAAGTTACTTATTTATTAGAAAAGGGGAAACATACAAAAGCAAAAAAATGAGGGGATGCCTGCAAGGGAATACATGGGTATAAGGTGATGCAGACCAAGCGCATCACCCAAAATAATTGGGTTGCAACTGTTGGGTAGGTATCCCACGCAACTATAAATAATAATCTCATTCTCTGATCTTCCCTCTCATACTAAAATTTCAACTACATGATTCCCATGTCTTCTCTTTTCTGGGTACCTGATCAATTGTTTATCAATTAGAGGAATTATTGTTCTATTAAAATAGTTTTGTTTTGAATGAATGATGTTTTCCAACATCAATATATATGTCAATGATGGAATATGTTGTTATATACAAGAAATATAATTACTTAAAACATAGGATAACTATCAATATATATCCATAATTTTATCATCTCTAACACAAGTCATTTTTGCATGATCATGATAGAAATACATACACTAATTGCCAGTGTTGACACGTTTTCCAAATCATACAATAGTAAAAATTCATTAAAAATTTCATCCACTATATTAGATCATAACATTATGAATATTAGTGTAAAATTAGAAATCTCGTGTAATATTTTACATTAATTGAAAAAAATTCATGGATAATACTATAATTCTAATATTATCTTATTTAGGATTATAATAAAATTATACACAATTATTTCATAATGCTTTAAAAATAAAATGTTCCATAACCCATGAATAATCCACAGTAGTGTTAAAGTAGGTGCATAGTAAGGGCCATTTAAACTTACAACAAAATGATAACTGATATATACCTGAAGAAATATTTTTTGGGTTATTACCACTACATGCATATTTCAGAAAATCATGTCATCTTATGATATTCATAAATTGACATGATTACATGAAAACCGAATAATATCTTCCATACCAAAAAAATATATGAAATTTTTCTAAAATTAAACATATCATTATAGCCATTCATAGGGTTTTTCCACAATCATGGTTTTCATAAATCTGGTTCGTAAGGGTTATACTAAAAATTCTTTAATATCAATTATAGATATCCTAAATATAGAATCCTAAATTTGTTTTTTGCATTATTAAAATTTCACTACGTAAAATATATCGCATCCTAAGGGACCTAATGGTTTTGTAGTCTTAGAGAACTGGATACATAAATGACACTCATATTATATTTAAAACATTAAATAAAACATTTTTTTAGCAAATTATTGTAATCTATTGAATATATATGTATATAAATCATAAAACTACTTGGAATCCAAGGGAAATGTAATATATGAACTAGGTAATTTGAGATACTCAGTATGTGAATGAATACAAAAAAATGAATAATAAAATAAATACATCATGAATAATTTCGAAGGAATAAAAAATGATCAATTAATTCCATATAAATTATCAAATGATCTTGAATCTTGTCAATAGATAAAATGCCTAAATGGAATAATCAATGTATATTAAGAACTATTTTAATAGTGATTTAATAGATAATTTCAGACATCTTAAACATACTATTAATGACTCATGCAAGACATAACACACATACCATCAATTCCTCATTGGAACAGATATTACATAAATAGATATGTAGTTTGCCGAAAACTAAACACATTTTTTCATATGAGACATAATAATTAATCGAGGTGCTACGTAAATATAGGGATCTACCATCACATTACAATTTCAATGCATTCATCATAATAATAATCAATAAAACTAAATCAATATGCTATAACAATAAGAAACTATTTGATCAAGAAGTAATTCCACAAAAAATTCAATACATTACCTAGTTAAAATTATCATAATCCATATATATAAATATATTGTATGATATCATTAGAGTATATCCCTATCAATAATAATATTAATCCAATTTTTTTAAGATTTTTGGAAGTACTTTTGAAGGATCACCCAATTTTTTCATGAGGAAACTCTTTTATAATTTATAAATTAAATGATTATAATAAATATATTTTTTAAATACTAAGGAAAGAATTTATATGATAAGATCCCTAGAATCTTTTATATATATATTCAGTGAGTAATGTATCCATGATCCTTAGAAATTAATTTTATAATACAATTTTGAAAAAATATTCTTATAACGCATTCAATAAAAATTAACCCATTTATAAAAAACCAGACTAATACTTATAATTTATTTTTTAATATTCAAACCTTGGTTAATATTTCATTATTTAATAATTATATAATAGTAAAAAATAATATTTAAACTAGTTTATAAAACACAAATATGAAATAATAATATTTTCCAACCAAAAGTGGAGAAATAAAGTAAACGTTTCTTGAAACCATTTTTGATACAATTTTGAGTACCAAAACATAGATAAATTGTACTAAAACTAAAAAATTTCAAATGTAACACAATGAAAATAAAATTAATATATAATATCATATATTATTTAATTATAACTTTTTATCACTTGTTTAATAAAAGTTATTTATTAAAATTAATGTTCCGGGTGATAACACCATTATTTTTACGTATGTTTTTTTTTCTTTATTTCATGTATGTTCATATTAGTCATGGTTACAAAATATAAGGTACATTAATAATGATATAAATATATTATATATTGTTTATACATATATTTAAAATCATCCATGATTTATGAACATGAAAAATGATTCGCATCATTTCCTGGTGGTGGTATTTTACACATACACACGAGCATCACCATAATTTTTTTAACATGTGTGAGGGTTAGAAGATAAATTATATATTATATTTCGAGACTATAAATATCATGTATATTCATCAGTTCCATACTTATAACTATCCATGTATAATTTCACTTTAAAACAATTTATACCACAATGTAGAGATTGTAAGTCAAATGTATGCATGGGAAATGGTAAAATTTTACATTGGCTGGAAAATCGATTTCAAATGTTTTTACAACAGCTATAATAAAATAAAAATATATTCATGATAATATATTTATTATTTTATTATGGATATAAATTATTTATATGTTGTGTTAAAAGAAATAAATTTGAATGTTATCAGTTAGGAGTTAAACCTTTTTAGTGAGAATTCTCATTTAGAAAACACAATAGTACATTAAAGGATGAAATTTTATTAATAAAAGAAACTACAGCTCATAGTGACGAAAATAATATATTATTTTGTTAGGGATTTTTCGAGATAATGTGATCCATATTTGTGAATAAGGGAGGGAGGAAGTTCCCTTTTATGTGTAGGGGGAACCCATGGAATTACATAAGGTATTAAATTAATTTAAAGAAATTTTCATGTTCAAGTGGAATAAAATTGGAATATTATATATATAAGATGATAAATCTACATAATATCATACAATAAAATTTATAAAAAATTATTTAATGTTTCAACCATTACCTATTATTTTAACCCACATTAACCCTTTTCTTGATTATCGTGAAATCAATGTTTTCTACACCTTATGTGCGATGAACGGACTGAATTGATCGAAGTCCTTCTTTTTCTTATTGATTGTCTAATAACCCCCCATTAAATCTAGGATGGGGAACCCTTATAAGGGTAATAGACTTAAGAATTACATTTCATGTAGGCTTGTAGACATTACATGACTAGTAGGTCTTAAGGAAATCATACAGACTATGACTACTTGAAAATGCTTCTCCCGAGCATCTGCATTGTGATTAGCTCTCAAACATTGCATGACAATTCGTTTAGAAAGTCCATGTTCATGGGTGCACAGGCACAGTAATGATGGAAAATGTCAAACCATCTCATTCATCTAATGTCCGTTCAGCCCTGCTCTAGTGGATGTGCCCTACTCTTTCCTCTTTTGGAGTGGTTCCTTGTAGAATCTGTCTGTGCAACTGCACATCAGGTGGCCCTAAGGTCCTTGAGGTGGCATGTAGTCCATGACGTGGCCCGAAAGCCTTACTGACCCAAATGCATTGGGTGGCCTAAAGACCATAAGGGCTCCAATCCCAAACCAGCGGACCAATGTGAATAGTTCTGGCTGCTAGAGTACTGCTACTGTTCTGCTACAGTCCCCCCATGAAATTATGCAACCGCCTTGTTTTGAACCTGGGTCTCGTGGATGCACTTAGAGGGACCATACCAACTGGGCTGAGGCTCATGTTCTTAGGTGTGAGGAAAGATACGGAAAAATTCAAAGTTTTTTATAAATGGATATTTGGTGATATGATAGAACATATAAAATTAATGTTTTTATTATAATGTTTTTCTAAATATTTAATAATTTATATAATATTTATTAACATAAGATACAATTAAATTCATTTTGGGTCTATTCACATAGTATAAATTTAAGGAAAGTTAGATAAAAATGGAATTCAAATTACAATGTTGACACATAAATAATTTTAAATATTTATGTAAACAATTAATGGAACATAGTCACACATCCAAATTTTATTTCATTAAATATTATTATGTAATTTATTTTATTTTTCGATTATGTGAACAAATATTGAGAAAGTGTTGCATAAGAACAAAAGGTAACTATTAGAACATTAAATAATTAAAAAAATTATGTTTATAAAAATGTTAAATAATTTTTCAAATAAGAATTTATAAGAAGATTCATCCAGATTTTATACTTTTAAAAGTTTTTATTAGATATACATGTCAAGAGGGAAACATTTTGTATTTATATTTTTCTTTAAATAATAAATGCATATAATAAAAGGAAAATGGTTTCATTTTTTTATATACAAGAATAATGGATGAAAAATTCTAATATCCACTCATATAATAGGATAATGGAATATTTTATTGAAATAATAGAAACTTATCCTATATTTTTTACAACGTTTTACTTGTATAACGCTTAATTAAGTGTATTATATTTCCAATGGATACTATTAAAATTTACCCTAAATTTAAGGATCATATTAAAATATTTTGGACCAATATATTCCAAATATTTAATCCACATGATTTCATTTATATAAGATTCATAATTTTTTTAAATAAAAATTTGTAAAACACAATGAAAAATAGTTTTCAGATAAATGCGATTTTAAAACTAATAATGATCTTCTATGAAAAAAATTTTAATTATGATTTATGTGTATTTAATTATATTTTTTATTATTTAAGGATAAATATTTTACAATATTATCAAATTTAAAACATAAAATTACTATTTCAATTGAAATTTATGAGTGTTTCACAGAAAGCCTTATTTTTCTACTATTTACAAGAAAATAAATCTTTCAGAAAATTATAAAAGTCATACTGAATGATAATTTTGAAATATAGATTTAAATATTTTATTATTTATATAAAATGAATATTATTAAATTGGGATAAATATCACACAAATAAATCGAAATCATTTTTGATGAATAAATTCACATTACAACAATTTGGGTAATTATATATTACAAATTAAGGAATGTATTTTAAATATATAAAAAATATATAATTATTATTATAATATGGATATTTATATAAATAGTTTTCAATTTATTGACTATGTTATAATATATCATAGTTAATTTTGTAACCAGTGCAACATGTCAACCAATTTGTTGAACACTTACTATTTATATAAAGTGAAATAAATTTTAAAATCCAAAGGTGTTAAAAATAGATTCCAAAAAATTCATAATAATATATTTCAATTCATTATAATAATATTAACTATTTTTTTAGAATGTGAAAATAGAGAGATTACATTCTATATAACATTGAAAACAATTCGTTCCATAATTATTCCATAATGTATTTTTCTATACCTTGTCAACATTTGTAAAAAAATGATTGAAGAAAACCAATAGATTTGTATTTATAAATATTATTACCTAGAACTTATATTATGAAATTAATTAAGTATTCGTTAAATTAGTTTTTTCATAAAACTATAAGACCAATGGTTTTTTTCTATCTAGTATCAACACATGTATCTCAGAATACTATAACACTCCCACTAACTACTCGTAAACTCGTGGAACACCCCCATTATTAATAAACCCAGACTATCTTCTTACTTAATAACATCAAATATTCTATGATAATTTTACTTTTATCAATTGAGAAATGGATCCTTGAATCATTTATACCATATTGGATTTCTTCTATATCTCTAACCCTTCTAGTGGTATCATATAGAGATATTTTATAGTGTTTCCTCCAAGGAAGGTTGATTTTAAATCTAATGAAGAATATATTGTTATAATAATTTTTCTTTGGGAATAACAATTATAATAGATTTTAGAAGAATTGAAACTATAAATTTTTTTAATACATTATATATAGGAATATATTTGAAAATAAAAAACTTATTTAACCTTTTTTTATATGCTTTTAAAAACCATTAATGTTTTCTCTTGAATGGACACCATTGGGTTTATATCAATAGGGAAAACATACAACATATATAAATTAATTTTTCTACTAAGAATAGAATTATAAATTCATATTATTCTTTCAACCATAAGATTATTCCATTTCTTAATTCCTTATATAATTGTTTATTCATATTTAATAATAAATCACATATCATGTAGAATATAAAAATATGATTCAGTTTCAATTATCCTACATTACATAAACCTCTAGAAACATTACTCTCACTAATATTTAGGTAACAAAGTGTTTATATTAAATATATTATGTATATATAGCATAGAAATTAATGAATTTCTTTATACTCCCAATTGTATCAAATTATATTTTCTGCGCTATTATAACATATCATCATTATGGACTGATACATTTCAATAATAATGATGTTAATGTCCTTTGTAACTATTTTTTTACTAAGATACAACTTGTGTATTTCATTATGAACATTTTTAACTAATGAAAACATAAAAAATGCCATCAAACATCTAAGGATATGAGATATTAGATTTTTAACATAATGTTACTGATTTGATAAATATTAGACATTATTGTTTGTATATTGTAAGTTTTTATTTTGTTTTTTTAAACAAGACTTCAATGAATATGGAAGACTAGAAATATATATATGACTCCACATTTTACATACATGTAATATGATATCCTATTTGTGTGTATAACGTAATGTCAGTTTAGGAAATCCTTAACTATACATTTAAATTATCAATGAATAATTAAATAAGATAATTTGTGATAAACCCACCCAATGGAACTTGTATATTATGACAATTTTATTCAATAATTCTATTTTACATTATTTAAATATATTTAAGGAATCATGTGAGGTATATGAATTTACCTCTAGATTCATTAAATAATATTTGACATGGTCTGGTTGAAGTAAATCTATAATCTTTATGACTTACTATTTTTTAAAAAGTTTTATTTATAAAAAATTAATAAGTATGTCTATAATACCTATAGATGTATTTAAAATGTATTTAAATTACATTTTGTGTATATACCCCGATGCTCATTTTAGTTATATAATAGTAATAATTATCAGGATAAAATTAATATGAGTCATATATTTTATATTAAACATTCATTTCAACATTTAAATATTAATGATTCAAGTGTTATTAAACTATTTATAAAATATGGAAATTCATATCAACATTCATTTTAAAATGAATGAATTAATCATTTGGTCAAATTAAACCCTAAGATTTATGTTTTGATACGGCTCAATATAAATAAGTGTTTTTATTTAATTAATCCACAAGTGAAACTGAACTTGTATACATATTCTTTCTGATATAGAAATCACTCATTCTCAAATATTTTTAGTTTTCACCATTTTTCATCTAAATTTTCAAAACATTTTTGGTTTTCTTATTTTAATGTAAATATTTGAATGAAATATTTCATTTAATACATAATATTTTAAATAATAAAATTACATGTATTGATGAAGTCGCATAAATAATATACCAATGATATCTCTTTATTATCTTTATTATAATCCCTATAATAGTTACCTTTTTACCGATATAATAACTACAGAGATTATAGTTCATTTTTGTCTCTATTTATAATTTTTCCTTATTAATTACATTTTGAAGGATTCATCAAATATAAATTGGTCATTGGATTTTTAACCCATTATTTAAAATCATTAATTATAATGGATCGAAAAAACATTAACCATTAATCCTTACCTTTCTATAAAGGTATAGTCCAAAGAATCATTAGAGTATTATCTAGGCTATTATTCAAATAATTATAAATGAATAGGTATAACATTAAAATAAAGGATTATAAGACAAGAGAAATGGAAAATTTATTATCAAAATATATGTTCAATATCACTAATATATTAACATATTAAAATATTTTAAAGGATTCATCACAATATAGGTACCATTGTTTCATTTACACCAGTATATTGTAGTATAAATTTTGTTTTTCATAACATTCCCCTTCCCCTTTTCAATATCAAATAAATAATTTTCATGGTTTAAGTATACTTTTACTTATAATGAAATAGTATTTTTCTCAACATAGCTGATACAAAGATGAAATGGACATAAAATCATTAATCAATGAATCACTTATAGGAATCCATTTTATCATTACTCCAAATTCATTTGGTTGTTAAATACTCTAGGAATCCACCACATAGAATAAATTTTCCCATAACAATAAATTTTATAAATTATAGTACCACTCTTTGAATTTTTTACAAGTAAGGAGATGGTATATATCTAAAAATGACCATAGTGTTATAATAGGTTCACCGAAAATTTCTTATAATATGTAATACCTATTTTTTAATTATCAATGATTATTAAGTATGATGCAATAATTTTAATTTTATTATTATCCTTTTATTATATAACTCTAAATAAACCTTACAATTGGATTTTGAACATCTTATTTTGTGGATATTCTATTAAGAAAATCCATAAATATATTTAAGTAAAATAGATAAAGGCCTTATCAAAATAACTAAGGTTATTTAAGAAGGTTTTATTATCAAATATTTTAACATAGAGTTCAATGATACATTTATTGGAATCCCAAGTCATGAAATTAAGGAATCCGGTTGCCTCAAAACATGCCTCCATGTTTCAAAATGTATTACGGATATAATCATCCATTAAATCAAACATAGATAATTCATACAATTTTTTTTTGAAATCTCACCAATAAATAAAAGCACCAATAATGACGATAGAAATGAACTTCAAAATATGGTTCCAATTAACCTCAAGCAATTGTTTTTATTTTTTAACATAATTATTTCTATAATATTCTATTTAAATTATTCATAAATGATCACAATTTTAACCTATTAAATATTTTTTTATTAATTTTAAATAATTAATTAACCATAACTAGTACAATAATTTACATATATTTCATTCATTATGTTTTATCTTTCCATTATTGTTATTTATTTTTGATACATTATCGGGTTTCAAAATTAAACATGTATCATATAAATAAATAAAAATTAACTAAATAAATAAAATAATCATATATCATGATCATGATCATTTAAATACTCATTTTTTATCAAGTGGATAATCAATACACCATCCACCCTAGGTAATAACTCATAGAGATGGGCTTGGAATAAGTTACAAAAACCCACCATTGACATGTGCACCTCCTTTGATGGTTTTATCACATCTCGATCTTAAATTATCTAATTTTCATAAAACTCTCTCATTTAAATATTCATATTCTCTCATTGGTGAGTGATATTAAGGGATTAGGGTTAAATTAAATAAATAATGGATATGAAATACAATATATAATAATCAAAATGGAAGATATAAATATCCCCATATTCAATTTAATAATAAATATATTGTAAAAATCATAACATTCCCAAAATATTCCAAATTCGGTCATGTGTGGATCTAAAAGTTTTTAAAGAAAAGTGAATAGGCATTTCAGGTATTACCAGGGGTTTTCCAATAATGTATATGGAATTAAACCAATATATCCATCTCCCTAATGGTTTTACACTAATCAATAATCAAAAAGTAAAACATCGTACACATTTATGATGTTGTTCTTTTGGAAGAATCATCAACAAATTTATTGGATTCCCTATAATAATGGGATGAAACCAATTATATTGGTAGGAAGATTTAATTAATTTAATCTAGTGTGGTATAAAATTATGCATGTCCTTATTGGTTATAGTATACAGGGAATCAATAGTTTGTTCGGAATTAGATGCAATCCAATTTTGTTACAATTCTTAATAAACAACATGATTAATATAATAGATAGTAGACCATAACTCATCAACGTATACAGTCTCATTGCCTATATAATGATATAAGAATCCTTTTAAAAATCCAAAATGGGTGACAAAAAATCCCCCACATCTTGAAGATCCAAGCATTCCCAAGGCCACACTATCAATATTAACATTAATCTATGAGTGTAGTGCGGGAATCTAATGAAAAAACATTAGATAAAAGGGGATCCTAGGACATGAATGAAGACCCAAATGCTATAATATTTTCATATCATTAATAGTATCTCTGATTACACCCATTTCGATCATGGATACAATACAAACATTACTGTCTATTGTGAGGATAGTGAAGTGAAGCGAGGGGTATGCATATCAGATACCAATTAATTTATAGAACTTAAAGTGATAGAAATAATCATGGATGTGGATAAAATAATATAGTTATAGATCTCATCCCTTAATTTATCATTTAAAATTAATAGCATCAGATTTTCCCGGAGGCTTTCTATGAATATGTAAACCCTAGTCAAATTTTTTATGTAGCTCCAAAGATGGATAACAAATTTGCAGTTATAAATATGTGTTTTTTATTTTCTTCAACTTCTAAACATAATTAATAAGATGAAGTATATGTTATTTAAAATTATTCACTTTTTTATTGTTGGGAATGCATTACATCTATATTATCAAGAGATATATGAATATTATAGGTGGTATGAATTTTTATTAAAATTTTAGAATCATGGTATGAAAGATGTTAGAGGCATCACTGATAAACTTATAAATGTCCATGGAAATGAAATTTACATTTCTATTTGAATTATATATTATTATTTCTCTATCTATGAAGACATATTTTTGAAATTTAAGGAAAATTGTTTTTGGAAAAAATACCTATTGGTTATTATTGCAGAGGAAAAATCAGTTGTTGGCATTTTTATTTATTTGGATGGATGTGCATAATGTATTAGAGGGGAATATCCAACCAGAATCTAGTATAGTAGTCATTAATACATTTCACAGAAACATTAAATTTGCAGTTATACATAATATAATTAAATTTGTATTTGATGGAAGGATATGTATAATATTTGCGATAGTTTGATAATCCCTCTAGCAACATTTCATTAAACCTGTTGAATAAAAATTAATAAGGGTCATTATATGTCTGAAGATAACAAATGAATTTGGTAAGAATTACATCATTAGAATTCCTAATGTCCATAATTCCAATTTACCCCATGTTGACAGTATTAGCGTAATCATTCCAGACAATGGTGATCAATTTTTTTTATTGAAACATACAGTCTAAATAAAATTTGTGACCATGTTATGAAAGTACTTGATATAACTTCATAGAAATATGAAGTGGAAAAATGAGGAGAAAAATTTACATGTGATAACTAATTCGACCAAAAATACACATCCATAAAATAATAAATACTTCACTTATCATCACCCAACCTAGTGGTGCATGTGTCATGACTCTCCAAGCATGCCTCTAACAGGTTATGGGCTTCTGACTATAATCAAGATGGAAGATCACTAAGATGCGGAGAATTTCTTTTGTAATAGCATACACACACACACAAGAATCTCCAAAACCACAAAATTATAATATTTTAAACAAACAAACAAAAATTTCTTGCATTCATGTATATCCTACAACAATAGTATGACAAGATGTAAAGGAAAGTAAAAATGGCAAAATACAAGATCATCATAAATAATACTATCACACATGTCCTACCAAAAAGTAAAGGTATTGGGACTAATATTTAAATTATAAATGAACACACCACAGTCCATTTGGTTTCCCTAATCGTAGACTAGTCTTGGTCCACCTAGGAAACTGTCAAATTTTATATCATCTACACATGACATTACGTGTTCAGGGAAATCCAAGGTAGGTTTGAGTATAACAATACATAGTAGGAAAACCCAAAACCACAAATCATAAAACAACAGAAATAAAATCATCTCTACATAAGTATATTCATACGTTACATAAAATAATTATTTCCATATATATACTATAAAGACCCAAATTCTAGGAGTAATCCACACCCATAGTCTTGCATCCCTTTGATTCTAGCTCAAATAATCCACAAAGAACTCTTTCAGGAGGACACACTCTTGAGTTTGGAAGCACTCATGATGTCCATTTAAGCGGTAATACTCATTGTGTCTCATAATTTGAATGAAACAGAGATAGATCCAAAAAAGGAATATGATTCACTGATGAGGATCACATCCATGTCCATGGTGTGATAAAAATATTTCATATGGATTAACCTTCTAAGTAGAGTATCGACCCTGGTAATATCAATCATGTTGATACCCAAAACACTACCGAGGTATTAAATATTAATATGGGACCCCTCTTCATGCCTCTCAGGGATATTTAAAATACTCTATCAAAGATGTCCCATTGTTGTGATAGTTGTCCAAGGGGTAGGAAAGGAATCATACAGACCTTCACGGAAAATATAAATGGAATGAACCCTGATGAAACTTTTCAAATATATAGAGGAAAGGATATTTATTCCATATATTAAAGAGTACATGGTGTGTATATGGGTTAAACATCGTATCCTTGACCCTATGTTAGGCCTAGGTAAATAGATAATGACATTAAAACTATATCTATACAGTATAGGAGAGTACAAAACGTGCATAGGGGTTAAATGTCCTGTCCATGTACTCTAGTTGTGTACCATTTCACGGTTTCATACCGTGTTCCCATTCAGGTGTACTAGTACACGAGTTTCCCGTGTAAATGATCTTGGACCAATCGTGAGGGGGAGTAGACACCGTATAGGAAACCAATATACTCCACCCCATTTCCATGTATTATTCTCGGTACTAATTGATTCATTAAAAGGTGTTACATGTCATGTAGCTATGGACTACAGGCAGTGAACATGATGATTTTCCAAAAACCCTTCTTCGTCCTCTGACCCATGTCTACAATGATGTCTTATTATAATATAATTACAGTCATGTAGTAGGCTATGATTTTATCATCTAATCCAATTTGTTTCTTGAATATCCAATTCCTGTGCCTAATCCAATTGAAAAATGTATATATAGATCATTCTACATTTCATTACAAAGAAATCAAAATCTAGAATCATCTATCATCCGAATCATTTTGTTTCCATCTTTGCACCTCCATCGTGTCTTATCGATCATGGATCTATGATTTATAATCATTTCACCATGAAATGGGTATGTAATGATCGATTACTCTTGATTTTCTAAGCAGTGTTATAAATGAAGAATGCATGTGATGAATGAAGAATAGTGGGAGAAAAGTAAAAATCAATCAAGAAGAAAATAACTCGATCGATTTTTTTTTCAATATCAATACACATAATCCTTTAGTAAATTTGATCATAAAACGATTATTATATGTTTTAGATATAATGAATGGGGAATAAACAAATTAAATCTCACTCACTACCTGGTTTTATTTAAATCACAGATGAAGAAGGATCTGTCACCATCGTTAGTTGAAAAAACTATTGAATTCGATGATCTTCGATCATGATTCGCTTAATCAACATCATTCACCTTAATGGATTTTTCAAGAAATATCTCTTCAATAATCCTTCAGAGGTCATATGGTAATGTGTCTAACAGTAGAATTATAATGTAAAACTATATTTAATAAAAAAAGAGCCACTACATGAACTGTAATACCATGAACCCAGTTAGCCCAGTGATGATGCATTGTTTTAATATATTGACATGATTACAAGGAATAAAATCCTAAAGGGTTGATTAGTTTAGTAGTCATGGAAAATATATTAAATACATTAATATTACATTAAAATTTATAACATAAAACAAAACATAGTTAATCCGTTGATAAATCAAGTATTATCCTAGATTATACATTCATTTAAATCATAATACACTTATTATTATCCTAGGAAAATACAACCTAAGAAAGTTGTGAGCTCAAATGATCAGTAAGGATAAACAATATAGCAGAATCTATCATAAATAATCATAAAAAATTAAGGAACATAATAACATTGAAATACAATCCCTTTAAATATATACTTCAGCATAATATTGCAAAGATAGATCACATAATTCCATTTACATATTCTCATTTATATTCTAATAGTCCAATAATAACTTGTTACATTAATAAATATTCTGATAATGATGGAATGCATACTGTCATTCATTTTAACCACAATGTCAATGTCTCGTGCCATGACCCAATATATAATTTTTGTCAAGGAATTGTTCCAATACACTGGTTTGTCTCAGGATACCTACCGATTCATGGATGGGATACAGTGGCCATTGCCCATCAATTAATATGTCCAATGAATTCTTTATATGCAAAGGTTGAATCATAACATAAACATTCATATTAAAACATGCATAAAAATGAAAATACATTAACAATAGACCATTATTGGTATAAAAATATCACATCAATAGTCAAACATATCAAATTTCATTCAATAAAATATGGGTGATTGTATTATAATAAATCAGACTCAATCAAGAATAATATCCAGTAGAGGATATTGGCATAGTTGAAAATGATCAGTAAATCTATTTGAGAGAAATATCCCTTCTGAGAAATCAATTAAAAGTCACCCATTTATTGAGGAATTCAATTTAAAGTGATTTGTGAATCAAATATTCCCATTCCACTTTGAAACTTTTTAAAGGAATTGTCATTTTAAAAAAATCGTGTCCATATAAATAAATCCTTAATATCATTTAAAAAATGACATTAATTAAAATCATTTAGAAAAAAGAAATCATTAAAATTTTTAAAATGATGATCTTGAAAAAATGCCCCTTACAAAAAACATTAAAATATACCTTTTGAAAAAAAAAATTGAAGATGGACATGGATGATAAATATTTCCCAGTAAATACTTACACCTAAAAAATCTCAGATAATAATGAGATTGAGAAAGTAGCAATTACCTTGTACATTCATTTAGTCGAGGGTATGTATAACCTCTTGTAAAATTTCCATATAATGTTAGAAAATTATTTCAGAACAATATTGATATTTATGATATAATATATGATTTTTTTATTTCTTTATTCTACCCATTAAATAATAATTTCCATGTTAGTGTAACATTTCGGTTAATAATAGTTTTCTTAGTCATATGTATTTTGACTTGTTATTATTGATCCTATCACATAGATGATGATTTAAATACATCCAGAATATAAAAATGATTTATATATCATTTATTTTCAGAATATTAATATTTTTTAATAGATGGATATTTTAAATGGAAACACTGTTCATGGAGATGATAATCCATATGTATGCATGAATGTTGTTTCCATTTTCTTATTATATAGTATGGAAGAAAGATATCAACAAATATTTGACTACATAAATATATATTATTATAGTAGAAATATTATTACATATACCTAATAATTACCCAATATATATAATTTTTTTATATTCTTGAAGTGTGATAGTTGAAGATAAATCTCATCACGTCGGGGAGATGGTTAACTGTATGTAAGAACAAGAAAAAATAGAATTCTATTGATGGTGAAACAGTTTTTATTTGAATTTTATATTATATATACAAAATTATTAACATGTTATATTTATTATTAAAATCTATTATACTCATTATTATATCCATTCAAATAATTATGTTTTGAATACCAAACTACACAACGACGTGAAGACGGTAAGTCGTATGTACACACCTATGGTAAAATTGTCATTCATAGGATGGATCAAATAATGAATTTGGTTGTACCATATTTAAAATAAGATCTCATTATGTATAAGGTACTATAATTATTATTTTAGTATATAAATAACAATTAACTCTCAAGTAGAATAAGAAAACAACATTGAGATAGGTTGTCAAATAATTACCTCTTATTCAGGAGCTTTCTTTTAGTTTGAACATAAAGGGTCCCTAAGATGGATTTATGTTCAATGTAAGGCCTTTAAGATGATGTGAGGATAGATGGGAGGATATTCTAGTATGGTTTGGCTGATCCAAATGGCTCTAAAGATGTGAATTTTAGAGAAGGGGAGTATCATTTTATATGAGAGATCAGGGGAACTTTAAGAAGAGCTTGAAATATTATTTTATTATTAAATAATTTTCTATTTATAAAGAATCCAAACAGATTTAATTTGAGGATGATTTTGGTATGGGTCGCAATCCTCTAAAAAAATAGGTTTTAGACAAGATTACCATATTAACAGTTTCATTTAGTTTTAACCCTTAGTTGAATTGTTTAAATCATACCATGTCTTCTTGTATTCTTACACTATATGGTTAATAAACATTCTATAAAATTCCATGAGAATATAAAATGGTTAAATAATGAAATATATAACATTAATTATGTCATTTGGACTAATTTTAGATATTTAAGAATATTATATCATTTAATAAAATATTATTTATTTTAAAAACTCATTTATGTCAATTTTCACACTATTTAGTATTTGTTTTTTTTGAAATTTGTAACAACTTGATTACATAGAACAAAACACATTGAATCAACCCCATCTTGTCATGTTCTTCTAGAAAATTAATTTATGAAATAATAAGTTTCAATATATGTTTATTATAATAATTATAATACCAATTATTTTAATCGTTCATTAATACAGTAATTACTGCATCATCATAGTTTAATAAATAACATTAGTTATTTATGGTCAAAAAATAAATAAATAAAATACTATGATATAGGAAATATTTTTTGATTTCTAATTAATATTTACAGTCTAATTTATCTTATTGTATAACTCTATGTTAAAAATGATTTATTTATAAAAATTTAAAGATAAGAATTTTATCACTTCTTTATATAAAATATAATAAATGTCGTAATCTTACCCATGTGAATAAAAAAGGAACACATATTTTTTATAAGAATCATTTTTGTCTAAAAACACTTATCTAATAGAATTATGACATGTGTTGGTGTAAATTTTTATTATTATAATATTATTTTTACCTTTAATTACCTTATTTACATTTAACTATGGTAAATAAAATTAAAAAGTTACTATTTACCAAAAATTATTTCCATCCTATTGAACTAAATTATACTTAATGAGGTCAATCGAGTATCTCAATTTTTTTTAAATTTAGTTCCCAGAAGCGGAAAATTATGTTTTATGCAAATTTGCAAATGTGCCTATAAGGTTGGTAAAATCATTAAAAAGTTCAATAATAATTTATATATCTAATATTATTATAAAATAACTCCAATGAATTATATTGAACTAGTATTGGTATAATTTATCTACTTTTTTGATAACAGAAAATAAAATTAAATGTATTTATTTAAATAAAACAATCAGTTTTCATGTACCTTGTAGTATTTATCACTATTCATCACAAATTGAATGTTTTAAGAACAATTCCAAAAATTAATAATAATATAATTTTAATATTCATAATAAAAAATCAATATTACTTTAACAAATTAAATTCTTAGGAGTGTCTAAAATGTTATTTATTACAATTCCCAAAACGGAATAAAAATTAGTTATTTTAAGAAAATAGTTTTTCAAAATATATAATTTTTTTAATAAAACGTATACATTTCATTATAAATTCTGTAAAAAACATTTATGTTTTATTTAGAAATATTAATATCACAATATTTAATTTATAAATCAATATATCATTTATATTATTATAATACTAATTATTTTTCACAGAAACTCATTCTTGTATATAACGCAAGCCAAGTCGGTGTTTCAAGAAATAAAAGATATTAAATTAATTTAAAAAGATAACTTACTATGAAATCATTGGGTGTCACACTCCCCCCTCCTTAAATAAATTTCATCCACACAATATTAATTTGATCTTCAAAAATAAAAGGTTGAAAATAAAAAATACCATTGTGGAAAACCCATATCAAAAATAGGGTTAAAAAAAATTAGTCTTAATAAGAGGGAAAGTTAAATTTGAAAGTCACCAAAAAATTAGGATATCAAATAGGGGAACAGTGGTGGAAATAAGAGAAACATAATTTTAGTAAAGATATAAATATTTCCACAGATTAATTAAGGTCATCAATCACAAACAACTGATCTGTAAATAGAAAAATGAGGGCCTCAACTCCATAAATCTATGATGATTTAAAATGTCATCAGTTCAACAAAACATATGATACTAGGATAACACAATTTTTGATTTTATACCCTTTCCTTAAATTTAAAGAATTAATTTCTTCATAGAATAATAAAATATTCTTTACAAGTATAGTTCCATCCATTAACTAATTTCTACCACAAGATCATATTTCAATCCAAAAGATAATAGAACTCAAAAACATTCTATTTATCATAATTTTATTGGTTTACAAAAAAATAATTTATAATTTATCTGTCAAACCATTTTATAAAAAACTACATTATACAAACCCAGACATCACATTGTCCAGTGGTAGGAGATTCACCCTTGTCTCCCTTCAGTTATGGTTTAACGTCTCGTGGCATTTCTAGAAATGAAGGGTTTTCTCCCAACCACTGGGTTGTATTTTTTATTACAATACAAAAAATAATCTTATGAAATGTTTTATCTTTAAAAAATTGTATCCAGTGTCCATATTTATCCATTACAACATTTAGACTTATCCCAAATACTTCTTCCAAAAATCATAGTCCAAATATTTATAATGAAGTTCAACATAACATATTGAAGATCTCTTTTATCATATAACAATGTGTCAATACATTCATCATGAGTTTTATTAAAATATGTAAACATCCTGAATTACAATAAAAATTTATTTGAATAGGTATTTACGTCTTTATTCCTTTTTTAAAACATAGAATACTTGATATAATCCTTATATCAATTTTTTTTGTAATCTCCAACAATGATGGAATAGAAAACCCATTAATTAATTCCAAGGTAGTCAATAATATCTAATATACTTTTTCCCACTCAATTATATCTTATTCTAAAATCATTACCTCAACCTAAGGACTACATTAGGTTTTATATTTCTCTCAACCATATATTTTTCAAAATTATTGACCTTCTATTGAGTCTCTTTTCTTGGTACCACACAATATCAAATCATTATTGAAATAGTATTGCAGTACAATCCTTATATACTCTATAAATATTGTAAATTGTACATAATTAATAAAATAATCAAATTAACAATTATTTAATAACAACATAAAAACACTAATCATTCATATTATTCTGTGGTAGTATAATAACTTCATTATTATCAAATAGCATCATTTGAGGTATACTCTGATGATTTGAACATTGATTAATTTAGTCTCCCAACTCATTATAGGTGAATCATTGTACATTTGAAAACATTTCCAGGCCATTATAATAACATACATGGTTCCCATTTATAAAAACTTATAATAAACTCACATTCCCTTCAATCATTTACCAGGGTGATTCCTTCAACATATATCACAAGTGGGAAAATCCTTCTTTCCCTTCTTCCCTTTACACATCTTTTTCACTGCCATCCTATTTTTCTCTTTCATACCTTCAATTCCATAGGATTCAGAGAATTAATTACTTATCTTATTAACACATGATATTATTTCTTCATATGATGAGAATATGTGGGAGACTATTTCCCTTCTGAATGATGTCTTAAGACCATGATAGATATGATCCTTCTAACTCTTTGGATCATGCATATTTCTAGGGTTCTCATTCCTTCTACTATGTGCCATTTATAATTGACTACCTAAACTAGGTTAAATCACATCCTAATTTATAATCAAAAACTAGAAAAAAAATTCATCATTATGTGATGATTTTTACACATCTAGTCTCATAATCATAAAAATGGTTTTTTTTCATTACTATTTACTAAAAATTACTTTATAATGGTTCGTAAAAAGAATGTTAATTATCCTAAGCATATCCCCCAGGATTTTCATACTAGGTGTGCTGTAAGGCTCATTTTTGTGTACCAGGATACCACAGGTCAAGGCCGCAACTCCATGTCAGATTATTCACTCCTAAGTAAATTTGTGCCAGAACGAAGTCCACTAGTATTATCCATACATCGATGTATTTCAGGGAAATCCCAGATAATATCTACATTACCATAATATTTGGATGCTTTTATATACTAATCATCAATGACTATATTACAGTAATGTTTCTTAAACCGTGTTTATCTAAATCTATTCCCAAGGTTACTTCTAAAATTTCTCTGAAACCAAATGTAATGCCCTGACCCCAGTTAGCCTAGTGGCGTTTCATTTTTTAAAACATCGGTAGTATTACATAAAATCATGTACCGAAGTACTGATCAATTTATTATTCTTAGAAAATTGATTACATACATGAACATTACATTATAATTTCTAACATAAAATATCACATACATAATCCATTGAGAACTCCATTACTCTCCTATATTAAAAATTCATATAAATCATAATACACATCTTGGAATAATAGGAAAGGAAAACATAAGAAATGGGTGAGTTAAAATTCTCATTAAGGATAAAAAATATAGTAGAAGCTGTCATAAATAATCATAAACTTCTATGGAAAGGTATAAAATTGAAATAAAATCCCTTTAAACATAAACTTCAGCATAATATGGAAAAGTAAAATCATATAATTCCATGTAATTATTCCCATAGATATTTTAATAGTAGAATAATCCTATGTAACATTAATAACTAATATCATAATGATAAAATACATAATGTCGGACATCTTACCACAAATTCAATGCATCATGCCAAGACCCGAAATATAAATTTTGACAAAGGCTTGTTCCAAGACACTAGTTTGTCTCATGGGACCTACCAATTCATCGAGGGGCTATAGCGGGCCCAGGACATCACCTACAATGTCCAATGCATTCCTCATATGAAATGTGTGAAACATAACATATACATTCGTGTTAAAACTAACATACGAAATCCCAATACATTGACAATAGACCGTGAATTGTATAAAAATTTCACATCCACAGCCAAACATAGAAAATTTCATTCAATACAATATGGAATATTTTATTATAATAAATCAACCTCAATCATGAAGAATATTTAGTACAGGATATTGAAATTGTTGAAAATTATTAGAAAAACTATTTGAGATTAATATCCAATTTTTGTGAAATCATTAAAAGGTCACACATTTATAATGGAATTCATTTATAAAATATTTTTTATCAAAGTGTCATATACCTCTTGGAATCATTTAAATGAAATTAACATTTTAAAAAATCATGTCCATACTAATAAATCTTTAAAATCAATTTGAATACATAAAAAATATTAAAAAATGTTTAGAATAATAAATCATTAAAATTATTAAAATGATGATGTTGCTAAAGAATCCCTTCCAAAAAACCTTAAAATATTTCTTTTGAAAACATTTTTCAGAAACATTTACTTGGATGAATAATATTTCCTAGTAAATACTTACCCATAAACAATCTCATATAAAAATGAGATTGAGAAATTAACCCTTACTGTGTACCTTCCATTAGTCGAGGGTACGTTTAACCTCCTACATAATGACCATTGTATGTTTTTGAATTGTACTAGGACCATATTGATATTTGTGATATCATATATGATTCATTTATTATGTTATACTACCCATTTAATAATACTTTCCTTGTTAAAGTATCATTTTGGGTAATAGTTGCTTTCTTTATGGTATATGTTTTATCTTGTTATTCTTGATCATATCACATAGATGAAGATTTATATACTTCCAGAATATAAAAAATTCTTATATAATATATATATTCAGAATTTAACTATTTATAATAGATATATATATGACATGGAAACATTGTTCTTGGAGATAGTAGTCCGTACATTCGCATGAACATTGTTTCCATGTTCTTGTCATATAACATGGATATAAGTAATTGAAATATAGTAATCTACATAATTATATATTATTATATACTAAATATTATTTTATATACATCATTAGTAACCAATATATATTTATATATATAAAAATTCTTGAAGGGTGATCATGGAAGATGAATCTCACCCCGTCATAGAGATGGTAATCCGTACGTACGCACGAGTGAAAATATCATTATATTGATGGGTAAAATGTGTTTAATTGGATGTTATATTATATATAAATAATAATTTAGATGTTATATTTTTATATAAATCAATTATACTCATTATTATACCCATCCAGACAATAAAGTGTGGAATAACAAACTAAACCCTAATGTGGAGATGGTAAGGCATGCGTACGCAGGTATGGAGACATTTCCATTAATATGATGTGTAGAATAATGAATATGGTTGTACCATATCTATAATAAAATATAAATATTTAGAATTTATGGGAGTTATTATTTTTTATGGATATAAACAATAAATAGAAAGTTGAAGAAGAAAAGTACTTTGAAAGGGGTGATAAAATAATTACCTCTTCTTCAGGTGCTTCCTTTTGAATTCAAAAAAAGGGATCCATAGGATGGATTTATGATCAAATAAAGAATCGTGTTCGAAGTGAGTGAAGTTGGAAGGATATTCGAGTATTGATTAGACAAGATAAATTTCTTTGGATTTGTGAATTTTATATCAGGGGATGCACCCTTATATAAGAGAGGTGAGGGGCACTTTTAGAAGAGCTAGATATATTGTTTTATTATAAAATTATTATCAATTTCTAATGTTTATATATTAGTTTATTTTTATGATAAGGTGGGTATGGGAAAAAATAATATCAACCAATAGGTTTTATGAAAGTTTAGGTCACCATATTAACCATATATTTTATATTTAACACTTAGTTATATAGTTTAACACTTACCATGACTTCTTGTATTCTTATACTAAATGGATGATTAATGTACTAAAAATTACAAGAGAACCGCAATTGGTTCATTAATGACATATATAACATTATATAATTCTTTTTCCCAAATTTTTATTTTTATTAACAATATATCATTTTATAAAATTGTATTTGTTTAAAAATCTCATTTCAATCAATTTTGACACAATTCTGTATTTTTTTTAAAAGTCATAACAAATTTATCACATAAAAAAATTCATTGAATCAACCTTAACATGTCATATTCAACTCAAAAATTCATTTATGGAATCATATGTTTTAATATAAATTTATTTTAATATTTATAATATAATTTATTTTAATCGTTTATTAATAAGGTAATTACTTCATTGTCATTGTGTAATAAATAAAATTAATTATTCAATGACAAAAAATTATAAATAAAATACTATATCTTATGAAATATTTATCTATTTCTAATCAATATTTATTTTCATATTTAAAATATGTATAACCACATATTAAAAAATATTTTATTGTTAAAATATGAATTTAACACTTCTAACTCTTTATTAAATAAATCATAATAAATGTAATAATCTAACCCAAGTGAATCAAAAAAGATCACAATTTTGTCCTAGGATATATTTTTATCTAAAAATACTTATAAAATTGAATTATTACATGTGTTGGTGAAATTTTATACTATTATAATATTATTTTAACAATTAAGTAACATATTTACTTTTAACCATGGTTAATAAAAATCAACAGCTACTATTAACTAAAAATTATTTATTATGTTCCTAGTCTGGATCCAAGTATCACTTAGAGGGGGATGGGTGAATTAGTGATATCTTTTTCTTTTTATGTATACTTTTTTTAAACAACATTATCCTCCTATTAAAGAGTTTCTTCCCTACTAAATACACACAACCACATGAACACAAGATTTACTCGGTTCACTACTCAACAAGAGTAGCTACATACTTGGTATGATATATAAACAAACCAGTTCCATATAATCAACTAGAAAACAATCCTTTGATGTGGAATACAATGAGTACGATATACCCTTACACTATTGTATCACTTGGAAAACAATCCGGATGTGTGTTTTCACCCTCTTAGCACAAATAAGGGATTACAGTATTTCAGTGCTTCTTTGCAATTGAATAGGTGTATTCTATGAAGTAAAAATCATTACATTTTGTCCCAGAAGCTAGTAAGAACTCCCTTATGCACAAAAAAATTTTGTGAAGTCAAAAAAACTTCAGTGCTCCCCTATAGGTGTCATGCGCACAACTTTTATTCCATGCACGCAATATTTTACTTTTATTGTGAAACATATCTTGCGGGTAACTTCAATATTGTGCGGAACTCTCTTCTTGCATGAAACTTCTTCTTCTTTCATGAAAATATATTTCATTAATGAACTCTCCATATTATAAATATCATTCTATTCGTCAGTGCTTGAGAATTATCTGATTGTTGAGAAAATCTAATGGGAGGGGGTCACCTCTTATTTATAGACCTTGTTGACCCCATGCACAAAACCCCTAATGAATCACGCCAGATCATGATGTGTCACACAAATTCCAATTTGTTGTCACATTGGGCTCGTAGTTCTCGTTCTTGCCATACTCATATTTTTCACACTTATTTAATCTTTCTCACACTTCATTCATTTTACAATATTCAATGTTTGGACCACGAATCATGCCTTTCTGGCAACATTCCAAACTCCCTTAAATCGTGCACAAATAAATCTCTATTTCGCATAAGCCTCTTTTTGGAAGATTTTAATTTTAGGATCATGGAACTCAACTTGAGTGAAACATACCAGGATATCCTCAAACACTAACACAACATCCTTTTCCAAAAACACATTTCTCCATCTCCTTATTTTCAGCACTGTAAATTATGAAAACACTGTGAAACGACATCACCTTAGGAACTACTTCAGCAAGAACACCAAATGTTCTTTATTATCATCTGACGTATTCAAAAAAACAACCACTTTTATCATGAAACGTCTTTATCATGATATATTGTATTTGATCAAACACCTTTAGCATCGTCATATTTTCAACGGGAAGTTCTGAATCGTTCGTGTCTTCCGATATCATCTTTACATCCAATGAAAAATAATTATGACTGGAATCACCATGACTCCAAATTTAATTCATAAGGATTGAATCTCATGTTCTACTAACTTATGAAATTTTTGAAATACAAATTATAGAATCATCATTTGATTCTCAAGTAATTTATAAATGGTAGCTTCACATCAACAAGTGGATCTTCCAACTTTGTCTTCATCCACATTTAGTGAGTTTCACCATGGGTAGCAGTGATAAACGCATCTTCTTTTGTACTTTGAGTAAATGAGTTATTTTTAATGGTATTCCAACTAATAGAACATTTTCCCAAAAAATAAACTCCACTAGATGTGGATATTCAATCATTAACATTTCCTCCCTAATGAGCATCTGAATACCCAAATAGATCAATATTTCCTACATCATCATACCTGATTCAGAAAATTGTTGTTCCCCTGATATATGTGAGATTTATTTTTCCAGGAATCAAATGTGATTTTTTAGGAGTGCATTGAAATATTGCACATAATGTGACAGCATAGACAATTTCATGTCTTGAGGTAATCAAATATAACAGACTTCCAGTCAGCTTTCAAAACTCTTTCTGATCAACTTCATTTCCTTCTCCTTCTTTATAAAACATTGTTCCTACTGAAATTTTTGTGGATAATATATTTTAATTTTCCATGAAAAACATCTTAAGAATTTCATTAGAATACTTTTCTTGAGACAGAAAAACATGATTCTTCTTCTATGAAATTTTTATCCCAAGAATGTATTTCATTTCTCCCAGAATGGACATCACAAATAACTTCTTCATCTCCTATGAAAAGAGATGACATGATCTTTTATTATTCCCAAAATAGAAAATTTAATCGATATAAAAAATTAACATCAGTGAAAACTCTTGAACGTTTTTTATGTACAAATTTTTGTCAACTCTACCTTTCATGAAATCCATCTTCTTAAAGAATGTATCCAATTTTGAATACTATTCCCTAGAATCCTATTTTTTCCCATACAAATCCTTCTTCAATATGAACACATAACGTTCATCATTCCCAATAACAAATCCACAAGGTTGATCAATGTTAACATCCTCATCAATATCACCATCTATGAATGCTATTTATACATTCATTTGAAAGATGTTTTAACCTCGTTGTGCAGCAATAACAATAAATATTCTAATTGTTTCTTACCTTGACAATAGATAAAAGGCCTCATCAAAATCAATACCTTACATTTTTTAATAGACATTACAAACCAATCTTTCTTTGTTTCATATAACTTAACCATCTTCATTCAGCCTATTTTGAAAAACACACTTTGTATCATTAATGTTCCTACTTCCCGGCTTGGGTACACGTTCCTAGGTCTCATTATTCTAAATCTGATAATGCTCTTCATTCATCTATTGTACCCATTCTAGGTGGTCAAATGCTTCATTTACATCATTTTTATCAAATTTATAATAGAGTGAAGTGTATGAAATCGTATTACTTGTTCTTCATGTTTGAACACTCTGATGTTCATATCAAATAATGTTTTGAGCCTCCACTTGTTTCCTAAGCCAAGGATGAGTGGTTAGAACACAATCCTCATCACTAGAGGTTGTTTACACTGATTCCTATTCATGTGTATCATTAATATAGTCTAAAGCATTATAATAATCGTTAACAAAATCTTCACTATTCACTTCAAATTCCACATTAGCATAAGACTGATTTTCATTCTCAACTTTTTCAACAACTTTTTCACATGAAGAATCAACAATTCTTCATTATTCTTTATTGATACATCTATATCCTCTTTCACCTAGAATATAGCCATGAAAAATTTAATCATCTCCTCTTTGATCAAACTTTACAAAGTTTCCAACTTTCTTCTTTATAAGACAAGGACTCCCAAAAACTATTAGGTGTTTTAGGCTTCGGGTTTATCCATGGAACACTTCATATAGAGTAATATCACAGTATGTACTATAGAAACATCAGTTATGAATATAAACTGCTATGCTCATGGATATCCTCCCATAATAATGAGAGAGAAAATGATCAAGTAACATAGTTCTACCCATTTCTACCAGACATTGAATCTTTCATTAAGTAACCCAATTTCAATGGAGTGTCTACGGTGAACTAAACTCATGAAGAATTCCATTCTTCTGATGATAGAATTCAAACTCTCTATTCTTATACTCACCACATTTATCAGTTCTAAACTTCTCCACTTAATAATCAAATTCATTAATTTCATTCCTCCTAAATCTCATGAACATTGTCAGAGTATCTGAATTATGTATCACGTACATTGCACATGTATTGTAACTAAATTTTCCAATGAAAGTAGTGAAGTATGTATCACCATTGGTATATTTCTTGTTCATTGGTCCATAGAAATCAGAGTGTATGATTTCCAAGGGTCATTTTGAGAAAATTTAAACTCTTTTATGAATAGATATTTTAATCTCCCCTTTCTCACAAATAGTGCAACACCAATCTCTTCTTCTTGATAAATCAGGCATATCTCGGACATAATCTCTCTTTTATAACATACACATATTTCTCTTTCACATAATGACCCCACCATTTATTCCAAAACATATTTTAATCCACCACACCCATTTGAAAAGAGTTTTACACTTCAACAACATGGAAAAAATTCCCTCTTGCACATTGGACTCATGTAACTACGTTTCCATCATTTTCAATTTTCTCAACAAATCCATCTTTTATGAAGACAACATTGATTCCCTCATCGTATAGTTGTGGCACACATAGCAGGTTATGTTTCATCCCACCACAATATTTTTATCCTATATTTCATCTTTTATTTTCCAATGATGGATGATCAAATACCTTTGATCCTTAGAGATACATAGTTTCCAAATATCATTCTTCCTTCTTTGAAGTATTTCAAATTCATCAGTATCATTAAGTATCCTATAATATGAGATGAATACCCACAATGAAGAATCCGTGGACGTTGTTCTTTTGTAGCATTCAATGCATGTTCGAGCACGAGAACTTTTTTTCATAATTTTCTTCCATTTTCTATTGTGCTTCATCAAATTTCCTAGCCTTGTCAATGTGTTTAGTCTATAAAACCATGTACTTTTTCTTTTCTGACTTAGCAGACCTATCCCTTTTAGCTTTTAAAAACTACAGCTTCATAGCATTTTTAAGAAACTTTTTATTCTCTGGTAACACAAATAGGCATCCCTTAGCAATATTTCTAGTTTGATCACATCATTCACAAATATTTTTCAGTTTTTGGATCCTATTATCAACATTCCCAACAACCTTATTTGATATCTTCTAAAATTTATTAAGATATTTTAACTATTAAAAGGGTTGACTCCCCCTCAATCCATGTTTTTTAAAACATATGGAATAGTTGTAATGTGGTTGGATAAACCAATAATTATTTTCCATGTTTCCAAATCCAATAAAATACCAGCAATATCCATAGAATGAATATTTTCCTCAGAAATATTCATAGTGACCAGAGTTGTGAACATGTTTCTCCATAGTCTTATTACCAGAATTTTGTTGTCAATCAGACCTCATATTTTTAATTTTTATTTTATTCTTCAGGTTAGATTTCTATTCATTCTTACTGTAACCAAAAGTGGTGGACATCTTTCTAGACTCAAGATTTTTTGATGTTGTAATTTTTTAGTATTGCAAAATTTGACCATATCTGTAACCTTTCCAACCTGTATCTTATCATTAACTATTCTATATTTATTTTCAACCTTTTAAGGTAACATGTTTTATCCTTATTAGGCTCATTCATATATAAACATTCACTAACTTCTATAACATAAGTTTTGAACATTATGTTTGTTTCCTCGGCATTATAATGTTTATGATGGATAAGATCCAAATCATCTTCTTTTTACAACACCTTTACTTCCATAATATCATTACCATTATTTTCACTCTCAAGAGATTTTTTCAGATCATTAGTATCCTTCTTAAACAAAACATGGTAGGAACACATTATTTTTCCTGTGAGGAAGAGTTTTCATTTATCAAATTCATGTTTTCCTTCTCAATCCTTCTGTTATTTCTCAAAAATTAATTCAACTCTTATTTTTGATAATGTTCGTGTCGAGTTTATTCTTCTTCAGTTCTACTACTCTCATAATCATCAGTATTCACTATTCCAAAAAAGGTACTTTATCTAGATTTCTTAGCAATAGATTTTTTCAGATTCAGTCTCTCTATCATCATCTTCTTTATTTTTTGAAAAAAAAATATTCTGTTTTTATTTTTAAGAACATTTTGTCCATACCTCTTCCAGAGTATTTATCTTTTCCACCATATTTCTTCCATGACCTTCTTGGTCTTCTATCTTCTTCTTCAATATTTTCATCTTTTTGTTTTTGAGGGAAATTAGCCATGAATTGGCCAATAGCTCCACATTAAAATCATTGGAAAGGGAGTTTCCCATTGTATTTCCATGTTCCAATTTTAAAATTTTTAGAAAACAAGGAAAATATTTCATCAAAATGTTTACATTCCTCATTTTTAGAGTCAGATTCACCATCTTCTTCTTCAATAAGAATTTTCCTAGACTTCTCTTTCATTTATTGCCTAAAATAAATACCTCTATCATCTTTTCCTTCGCTCTTTATAATCTTCTCCCATCTAATTTAATAAGTGTTGAGAGTGCTATTCAAATCATCCAGTGATAATGTTTCTGTCTCTCTGTCGTATAGTGATGAAACATTAGCATCAAATTTTTCGGGAATAATTATCATGATATTTTAAAAAACTATAGAATAATCCAACTTTTCACCAAGAAATATGAGTTTACTGACAATGCATTTTATCCTTGTAACAAAATCCCCCAACTGATTCATGCTCACAAATATTTAAGTCTTCATACTTCAGCCTCCTGATTTTATGTTTATCTTTCTTCACTTTTCTATTTCCTTCATAGATGTTTTTAGTTTCTCCCATATTACATTGGTTGTAGAAACACCAATCACATTTAAAAATTCACTCTTAGAAAGAGATGGGAGTAACAAAAATTATATATTCCATCATTCTCAATAATCTTTTAATCGACGGGAGTAAGAGGGTCCATGTCATCAATAGCTAGAAATCCATCTGTTGTAGTTTCAATAACATCATATCCAAAAGACATAAGATAATGCATCATTCTATCATTCCAAATATGATAATTCTTCCCTTAAAATATCAGAATCCATTTACTCTTCATGAAATTTATATTCTCTATCCAAACCTCTCTTCAAAAAATCAACAAAGAACGGAGGAAGGGAACATTTCCATTTCATACCAATTGATGTTCCCAGACAGGATCCAAGTATCACTGAGAGGATGAGGGGTTGAGTTAGTGATATCTTTTTTTTATGTTAACTTATTTTTGAAACAACCTTTGCCTCCTATGAAATAGTTTCTTCCCTTTTGAATACCCAAAACCATAGGAACACATGATATACAGGCTTTACTACTCAACAAGAGTAACTATTTCCTCGGTATGGTACTAAAATATTACAGTACCACACAATACACTAGAAAACAATCCTTCGATGTGGAATTCAATGATTTGGATATACCCTGACACTCATGTTTCACATGGAAAAAAATCCATAATTTTATGTTCACCCTATTAGAACAAATATGGAATTATAGTATTTTAGTGCTTTTTTACAATTTAACGGGTTTGTTATCTAAAGTAAAAATCATTACTTAACTACCCAAGAGATGGTGAGAACTCCCTTATGCAAAAATGAATATGTGTGAAGAATCCAAATCTTTCTGTAACATCTATAGTTGTCGTGCACACAACCTTTATGCCACATGTGCATGATTTGACTTTTTTCGTGAAACACCTATTGTGTGCAACTTCAATCTTGCACGCAGCTCTCTTCTTGCACGCAACTTCTCCTTCTTGCATGTGAATCTATTTATTTATCACACTATACTTTTCTCAATATTTTTACACACCTCTGATCTTGGGATTTCTCTAAGTGTTGAGAAAATATAATGGGATGCATCACCTCTTATTTAAATACCCCATTGACCCATGTGTGGAAAACCCCTGATATGCGGCGTAAGATCATGTCGTGTCTCGCAAAACCCCTTTTGACGTCGCATTGGATGTGTAAGTATCTTTTAAACCAACCTCATCCTTCGCTCACTTATTGAATCATTTGTTCACATCTTGTCTTTTCCATTTTTCTATGTTTGGACCACAAATCATGTCGTGTGTGCAACATTCCATACTCCCTTCAATCTTGCTCACAAAGATCACTCTTTCACACAAGCCTATTCTTTGCAAAATTTGGATGTTTCGATCTTGAAACTATAAATGCATTCAACATATAAAGAAATATTAAAACATTCACACAATATCATTTTCCAAAAACACATTTCTCTATCTCTCGATTTTCAACCCCAAAAACTTGGAATGCACGGGGAAACAGCACCACCATATGATATACTTCAGCAAAAACACCAACGACGCTTCATTATCATTTTCGATAATAATCAACCAATAAGTTTCATCACAAACCATATTTATCGTTATATGTAGTATTTGATCAAACACTTTATCATCATCAAATTTTCAATGGGAAGTATGGAACCTTTCATTTTATCCACTACCATCTTTCCTTCCAATATTAACTGAATATGACTGGCATCACCTTGAATCCCCCATTATTTTATGAGTCTTTCATCATAGTTCTCCTAACTTATGAAATTTTTTAAATACAAATTATAATATAATTTTATTATTTTCATGTCCATTAAAAAGTGATTTGATTTATCTTCTTTGACAATAAAAGCCAACACTCCATAACGACAAACTCTTCTTACTTATTTCATAATCCAACTTTGTCCCAAAAAAGTCATCCTATTAAACTAAATATTACATGATGATGTCAATAGTGTCTTTTGGAATTTTTAATTTCAATTCACATAATTTTTAAAATTACTTTTTATGAAAATTTGGAAATGTGCCTTGAAGGATGGTAAAAGATGATAAAAAGTTCAATAAAAATTTATATATCTATTATAATTATAAAATAACTCCAATTATTTACATGGAATAATAGATTTATTTTGTATCTATTTTTTATTTAAACTAAATTTATATTTTAAATAGTTCCTTAAAAAAACTATTTTTTATATACTATGTAGTATTTTTCAATATTCATCAAAAATTGAATGTTTTCAGAAAAATACCAAAAATTAATCCTAAGATAAATTTAATTTTCTAAATTCAAAAATGAAGCCTATTTTACCAAATTAAATTATTTAGAGTTTTTATAATTAATTTTATTATTGTTCACAAAAGGATATAAAAAGTAGTTACATTAAAAAAAAATTTAAAATATGTAACTATTTTCACTAAACATACAAATTTCCATATAAACACTCCAAATAAAATTTAAAATTTATTTTTTATTATTCATATCACAATATTTAATAGATAAATAAATATATCATCTAAATAATTATAAAAATAATTTGTTATTTCACATAAATGCAATATTGTGTATAACATAAGCCATGTTGGTGTTGCGTTCAATATAAACTATAAAATTTATTTAAAGAGATAATGTACTATGAAATCATAGGTTGTTACATCAACCAATCCAAGAAAATAATTTATTCAAAATAATTTATTCATTTTTGTTCCCATAATGATGTTTCCACAAACAAATCACACTGACTAATGTTCAGTCACACCTACAATAAACCTAAGATTATGAACTCAATAGTTCCCTTAGATTTTAAATCACTGAAACCATTGATAATTTATTACACCTTTCTAGAAAAAACATGCATGTGTTATATTTAATATATATAATATATTCAAAACATTTATTTTAGGAAAACAGAGCCTCTGAATTTCACTTCATCTCTATTTCTAGTTTAAAAAATAATCCATATAATATGTAAAACAATTAAAAGAAAATCTGTGTCATTAAATTCTAACAACCATGGGGATTTATGCACGAAATATCCAAAACAAGGATACTAAAAAAGATGAGGGTACTGAGGATGAATCTAAACCTCCCACAACCATGTTATTTCTTAAGGATTCTCATACTTCCATTGTACATGAACCAAATGAATCAATCACCCCCTAAGGATCCTCTAATTGTAATCCTTCATATTCACCAGTCACTCTGCAATGGTCGCAACATCCTTGATTTCCAACTCACCCAAGTCGATAACATCTAGTGGGTGATGCACACACCTCCTCGGCTATAAGATGTGGAAGACGTTGTGTATCTGGACAAACTATAGATTCAGAGTTAATTTTTATTCTACCTCTCCAACACTATGTTATATTTTTAAAAGACCAATGATCCTTAGAGATATATTTCCTTCATATCCAAATATTTTTAATCCCGATCGAGGTGAAAACCATGAGAAAAAATAGTCTCCTACTTTGAACCCTAGAGGCCTTCATTTCCTTTCTGCATGACTCTTATAATGGCTTGGAATATTTCCCATATTCTCTCTAATGATATAAACCATCCCTATTTTGGCTCACACTAATTCTAGGTAAATGAGTGATGACTCTCCTGGGACTATCCACAAACTTAGTAACCTATAGGGTTATCTATAAATACACTTGAATAGTTCCATATTGAGGGTGGAATGGTAGATTATGTTTTAAAAACACTACACATGTGGTAGGTGATCCTCCCAATAATATAAAATCTCTAACATTTATGCTCATATCATTTCTACCAGATCCTGAATAGTTTTCTTACTTTAACTGTCAGTTTGGGGGTGAAACAATGTTCCCAAGCTTAACTGGGTACCAAAATCCTCATGTAATCCCTTATACAATAGGGATGTACAAAGATCATCCTAATAAAAAACAATCAATGATGGAAATCCATTGAGTCGGACTATCTCTTGAATTTAGAGTAATCTCAAGATCTAAATTTAATTGTATTAACGAATAGATAGGAAGTGGGAAAACATTGTGATTTAGTCTATGCTCACCCATATAGAATCATGTCCTATGAATGTATGGGTTCAACCCATCAATAAGTCCATATATATCCCATCCCACATATATTCTAGCAATTCCTGGGGTTGAACTAAACCCATTGGATCATTGTGCTCAGCCATCACTTACTGAAAAGTAAGGCATCCAAAGAAAAACTCCACAACTCTTTTTTCATCTCTTGCCACCAAAAATGAAGTTTTAGGTCCTGATAAATTTTTTCCGAACATGTATATACTGCCAAAGGATATATATGAAACTCTCCCAGAACATCCTACCTCAATTTAAATACTACCATCATGCATCCTCTAAAAATAACTACATGATCCCCACCTTTAGAATATCCATCAAGAGCATTCCCTATAGATAAATGAGCAAACAGGGTCTCACATTCAACATTCCCCAGTATTGCCTCCTGGAATTTCTATAAGATTATATGGGTGACAACTATAAATTGTAGGTAAGATACACTATATCCATCCAAGAAGGATAATTTCAATAATTGAAATTTCTCTGATTCTTCAATAATCATCTATAAACAAGATATCCTACTAGAGAATTTTCTTCCATGTTCCCCTTCCCAATAATACTGAAAGTCTCAAATTCATTATATTAGAGTAAATATATCCATTTCTTATGTATCAAGACAAGATCATTCCAATAGAAGATAAAAAATGAGACTCTTTTGATCATAGTTGATGATAAACCACTCACACATATGGTCATGGTTCCATATCTTCAAAGTGAATATGACCACTACAAAATAAAGATCATGGGTCATGTAGTTATGCTCATATGGTATCAACATTCATGAAACCCAGGAAATCAGCCTTGTCTATACATTATAACACTACTAAGACTGGTTTCTGATGCAATACTAAACACTACGTACATGACAAAATCTCTCAGTTATCTCAATATTAGACTACTCCACAATCATTGTATCAATTACTGAAAATCCAACTATTACTTCTCTATACACATGGATGGATATCCCTTTATATTAAAATATTTCATGGGTGCTGATATCCCATAAAATATTTTGTTGAATCTATGTTAATAGCCATCCAACTAAAATAATCTCAGCACATCCTTTATGTTCATAAGTGGATTCCAAGATAACATTTCCTAGATCTTGTTCGAGTCTACTTACAGTCTGTCCTCTGAGATATCATGTCCTAGAAAGTGGGCCACCATTATCTATAAATTGAAATTTACGAGATTTCAATAATGATGGTTCTCATAGAGTACATCAACAACATTCTCTATGTGTATCACATGCTCCTCCCCTAACTCTGAGTACATAATAATATCATCTATGTAAACTACTATGAACCAATCTATGTAAGAATAAAATATCTAGTTCATGAGTCCCATGAACTGAGATTTGGTGTTTTTCATTCCAAATGGAATCACCATGAACTCATATTGACTTTAGTGACATCTAAATTTTTTCTTTAGTATATATTTTTCTCTAACATTCAGTTTGTGATAGACTAATTTGAGGTCAACCTTTGAGAACCATTATTCCTTTATAAAATACTCAAAGATTTCATCAATCATCATTAGTGGGTAAATGATTTTCATAGTCAATTTTTTCATATTTTGGTAATCCACACACAACATCAAGCTCTAATCATAATTTTTGGAAAAAAAAATTGGGGCTTCTTATGGTAAAAAAATGGTATGAACAATGCCCATACGATGAAAGTCCTCCAACAATAGCTTCACCTCAAAAATATCTTTGGGATCCATCTCTTATGATGGTGAAGATATCAGTTACATATTAGGGATTAAATCAATTTAGAATTATATCAATCAATGATGAGGTAAATCTGGATCAAATTTGAGGATTCTGCCCTTATTCTCCACCATAACTACATGAAACTAGATTCTTGTAACCTCTATTGCACTAAGTGTGAGGTTATCCAACTGATGTGTAATAATCTACACCAACATAGGCATTAGTTTATCCTATACTACTTGGGTTTCTTTTTCACCAACAATGGAGATCCCAATACAATAACTACAGACATGCGTCACTTTTCTCCAACAATAGTCTATCCAGGCATTAATTACAGATAACATATCCCTACTAAGAATGTTGTCGTAAGGCCTCGATGCTAAAAACAGAAAATCTCAACTATAAAGTCTCACCTAAATGATCTTGGTTGGAATATCATCAAAATATTTTTTTCCCTGAGCCTTCTCTAGTAAGAGTCTCCAAGTATTAGGATGATGTCAACAGTTCAACTGGAATATCTAGGTCCCAAAAAAGAGACGTTGTGATAATGGAATGACTAGAATATTTTTCTATCATTACTGTAGCTAAAGTATAAAATACACCGATCATACCTCAAATCATTTTTAGAACTGTAGGACATTATCATTGACCACTTTCACTTGTCTCGACTTCTATCCTTCATCTCCGTGAACCTAGTGTGGACTAATTTGGTAGGGGTATTATTAATAATCAAAACATAGACCACCTATTGATGATCTCCCAAGACCTCTTCCGCATCATCTACCCTATAAACCATCCTTCCCTATCCAATGTATCTACCTTGAAGGCCCATCCATGGTCTCTCAGTCAGCAATATGGAGAGTTATACAATTATGGGAGAGATGAACTCTTCTGTCACATGATTAGATCCCCATTTATTTGGTATGACTAGACCCACCCTATGAGCCTTGTACTGCAGATAACCATCCCGAAGATATCCTCTTGAAAATTATCCCATGTCGAGGTCTCTGAGACTAATTTCGTCTCCCTACTGTCATGGTCTCTACATCCACTTTCCCATGGCTGACAACCACCAGTTGTATCTGCTCATCTATGAAACATTAGTCCACCCAAGCTCACTCTAGCACCCTAGTATAAATTGTAATGAATAGTGGGATAATGGTGTCTCATATTTCTCTATTAATACCTCAAAAAATCGTCTAATCCATGTATGAAGGATCTCAAAAGATATAAAATGATTACCTATAATGGATGGTATGCCTATACGAATACTCAGATACAATCATGTTACCCCACTATAGTAGCATAATCAATTAGATTTGAAAAACCCTGAGTGTACTAGGTGAGAACACCCAACTAAATCAATTCATGAACTATGACCATGAAATACTATCGTCATAATAACATGAGGTAACTAAACTCCACAATCACCCAGCTAATCCATTTAGATAACTCGTGTTAGGACCACTCTCTGATATGTCAATGTCTGAATAGATGGAAAAATCTGGTCACCAACTCTTGCTATTCCATAGCTGCCTATGTGTTGGTCTCATCTCAAAATCAGAGGGGTATATATCCCATGAACTCATGAATCTAGTTATACTAATTCACCTCATCTGCTGGTACTATGTTTTCCACATGCTACTCTATTGGTGGTTGTATGGATGATGCTCCACCTAGAGGTAACATATCATGAACAGGTCCTTGACTTACAAATCATCGCAGAGTGGATATTACTCATGATCATCATGTGGAATCCTATTTTTCAATCATCATGGAGACACCATGAAAGTAAACAAGATGTACCCTGATCAATGATTATACATATAGAGATGAAATAAGAAGGACATGGAAGCCACAACCCATTCATATATGATGTATGTACCATTTTTGTACCTACAAATAGTATTCTCATATACCGAGTTGAGAAGAATGTGATTAGAGTCCTGGTGTATAGATATGTTAGCCTCCTCACCAAAACTAGGGCCCATGGGTAGAAATATGAATTCGAAACACATTACACTTTTTCAACAAACCAATATCAGAAACTCCCATTTCAAAAGTAGAACATATTGATCTGAAACCCTCTATCATGACTCGTCCTAGTGGGGCATACGTCATGACTCCCCAATCTTTCATCCCATAGGATAGGGGCTGGTGACTAGAACTGAGTAGGAATATCACAAACATAGGAGGCGTTGATTATGTAGCTATAAAAATACACAAATATCCAAGACCAAAAAATGATGAAATTAGAAAACAACTACACAACCAATGCATGCATACATCTATTTCCCACCACTATAGTATGACATAAATTAAAGGAATGTAAATAGGGACAAATACAAGACCACCAAAATGATGTCTATAAAAAAATTCCAACATTAATGTAAATATATCCAGACTACATCCTCAATGATATAGAAAAAAACCATGGTATGTCTGGTCTCACTAAGAACTGTCTAGTCCTAATCCTCCATGTACTCTATCCAAAGGTTAATCATATAAATAATATATGAAATTTGTTGGATAATCCCATGGAGGGGTGAGTATATCAATACGTATTAAAAAAGCCCAAAAACCATAGTGAATACTGTAAAGGAAATTAAGTCATCTCTACATAGGATTATGTCAACATTATATATAATAAAAATATCTAAATATTCTCAATAAAGACACATAGTCTATGATTAATCCACATCCATAGAATACCATTCCATGGATTCTATCTTGAAGATTCCATGAATCCATCATCATAGAAAACACACTCTTGAGTTGGATAGAATAGATGATGTTCGTCCGAGAGGTTCTACACTCTGGGTCTCATTATGAGAAGGATACACTAACAGATACAAATAAAATATGATACATATATGAGGATCACTACTAGGGACATGGGATGATGCCAATAACTCCATCATGATGAACTTCCTAAGTGTAGGATTAAAGCCTGGTAATATAGGTCATGTTAATACCCAGAACACTACCTAGGGACAGAATATGAATATATAATCCCACTCAGGGCCTCTCAGGGGGAATCTAAAAACACTATCCAAAATTTCATGTTGAATGGATCTTTTTCCTATTGGTTGGAAATGATTCTTTCCAGCATTTAGGTGTTGAATAAGGGGAAAAACCCTAATGAATATTTTCTCATATATGAAGTAAAAGAGATCCATTCCATTTATTAAAGAGTACATTATGTGTTGATGGTGCTACACACCATGTCCCTTCACCCTAGGTTCTTCACATATAAATAGACCATGTCATTAAATCCTTTTCTATGTAGTATTAAATATTAAACAGACTTTATAGGGGTTACACACCATGTCGCTATACACAAGGTCTAATCCATGTACTTTGGTCATGATCCAGTACATGGTGTCAAATCATATACATGTTCACATGTACTAGTACATAGGGTTTTCCATATAAATGATCTAGTACTTATTGTGTCGATAAGTACACACCATGTAGGAAACCCACGTGTTCCACATTATGTCTATGTACTCTTTCATGTACACTCAACGTCATTCAATGGGGCTACAGACCATGTATCAATGGACTAAATCCCGTGTATATCGGGTTTTTCAAAATAACATTCATCTTCCTCCCACTCTTGTCTGCATCACTGTTATCTCGAAATCTTGATCCAAAAATACCAGTAGCCTAGAACAATCTTGGTGGAGCCTCATCATCACTAAAAAATTGATTATAGTGTATAATCCATTTGAAAAATTTATATAATTATCTCTCTTCATTACACACCAAAAAACACCAAATAAAAAAAAATTAGAAATCATCAATCATCTGGATCACTCTATATCCATTTCTACACCTCCATAATAACTTTTTGATCCCAGATCTTTGACTCATGTTCATATTTCTATGAAACAAGTGCACAAGGATATATTTATCTAGATTTTTCATGTCGTGGGCCAAACAAAGAATGCCTATAAAGAATGATGATCAGGAGAAGAAAAAAACAATCAATCAAGATGAATAGATCTTGATCCATGTTCATGTCGATCATGATCTATTTTAATTATAAAGATAAACAAGTAAATTGAATCAAAAAGATAGTTTAACCATCAAAACCCATGAAAATAATAACATCCTGCAATACATATGATTCGTAAATAAATCCATCTGTCGATTGATTCATGCAAAATGTAGAAAAAAATAATTAAAAATAAAAAAATCATAATACATGCCTCAATTAATTTTGATCACTAGTGAAGAACAATGTTTCGTCTTAGTTGGCAGTATGATCCATTGAATTTGAGGTGCGTTGATCTTTGATTCGTAACATCAACATCTTTTTCCTATGAGGATTCTTTATGAACTCTCTTCCTCTATCCAACTATCCTCCAGAGTTTCTATGGTTACCAAACTATCCCAGGGACTCTAACATAATCATTTATTTAATGACTAAACTGACATTGCCTAAACGAAGAAAAATTAAATTATTTAATCTTATTATTTTATACATTTATACACCCTTGGTAATGTTTACCAAACAACCCACACTGACTAATGTTAAGTCATTACAAGTGTAAACCACATATTCATAACTCAGCGATACCGATATAGTTTTGTTCTAGAAACCCTTTTAGATGTCATTTCACTTATTATCGAAAATCAAGAATGTGTGTTATTTAATATATTTAAAATATTTAATCTAGTCAAACGGGGCCTCATAATTGCACACCATCTCAAAACCCAGTCTTAAAAATAATCCATATAAAAATTATAAATCACACACGTACGATATGATTCATTTAATCATTTTACTCTAAGCCATCTAGATTATGTTTCTCAACTAAATACTCACATTAATTTTTAAATTAATTAAACACATATCAAATTCATATACCATTTAATCTCATTCCCATTCGTGCATTCCATGACTGAAAATTTAAAACAATATATAATTTATTTAAATTCTATATTTATTATGTTGAATTTCATGATTTAAAAAATTATTTAATATATTACTTAAATAATTATTTTATGATTAATTTCTATCCAAAAATTTCATATAATTCTAATCTGCTGTAATTTTATAAAAATTTAGTAAATAAATTTTAATTCCAAATTACATTATACATAGCCTATTTTGATTGTCCAGACAACATATAAGTTTATGTTTACAAAAATATTTGGTAATGTATTTAATAAAAATGACATGAACTAAAAACATGAATGTGGGGAGCATTCTTCTTTAAGTTGTTTATAATATAATTGAAATGGTTTGTATCCTATTATATATGTGTTCATTGTCATTTTTTAACTTGTAGTTATATTAAATAGTGTATTTTTCTGTGGGTTCACCCATGTTTCTACATGGGATGTATGACTACACTATTTTCCTTTAATATATAGGACATATATCATTAATAATGTATTTGATGTAAATGATGTGTAAAAACAAAAATAATATTGTTTATTTCAATAATAAAATGGAAAATAACTCATTTGTGAATTTAATTTCACATGAACCTCCACAAAATAACTCAATATGTAATTTATATAATAACCCATTAACATCTAAATCATGTTACATTCCATTTAGTTCATTATTATTTATATAATTAAGTTTCCTTACCATGTGATTGACTCACAAGGAATTATATTAACATGTGAACTCTGTAAGAGTGTGTATGAGTAACATGACATGTACAGCTAGCTACATGTAATGTACTCCATTAGATGTCATCCCACACTACATTCATATAGACTTTATGTGTATTACAAATTATATATTATATGATATATGTTTTTTAGAATAGATACATACCATCTAGTATAATATGTCCAATGTTTCTCAACTGGTCGTAAATATAATGACCCAACCCATTAAGTTTCACCTATTTGGAGGATGGATAATCCATTATAACTGAAATCCTACCTATAATAGGCTAGGTGACAGTGAAAAGCATTGAGATGGAATAACTATATTGGGATTCCTTTTGTTAATTTACTTATACACATGTGTCTGACCATATCCATGCACAAGTGAACTTATTTATAAGGTAATGATTGTAACATTTAGAGTAAAATCATTCATGTAGAATACTCTAGGGAATAAATCATATTATGTTAGAATAAAAATAAATTTTAAAGAGTAAAAAAAGCCTCAAAACAATAAATTATGTCCCACCATAAAATTAATTGGAATAAATAATTCTGAGAGTGCATTACACCTAATCTATAAGCCCAATCCCGGTGTACCACCTATTCTCCCAAGTATCACTAAGCTCCACAAATTATACTAAATGTATATACATTGTATTTATAGTAAAAGACACATGTGGTAAATAATTATGTAGGGGTGATTATAGACATAACCAATATGAATCCCAGAAAAGACAATGGGATAAATATAAAAATATATAAGTGTTCAACTCAATCCATAATGATATGGAAACAAGACCCATTATATATATATCCTCATAAAGAAACTCAGATTATAGAGAAAGAGGATCCACATATCCACAAACCAGCCCGATATAATGATCTTACCAACAAATCCAAAGGACCAACTCCATTTCGAAGAACCTCACATGTTTGTATGAGAAATCCATTTTCAAGAACCACACCTATCCAACACACCATACCATAAGGTGGGTTATTTCCAATAGAGTAAAATTTTTGAAAGTATATTAAGGGGTGATGAACAAGAGATATAAGACCCATTACCTAGAGTAATTGGGGGATACCATTCAGTATATGTATAGAGGACACATGACCAAGTGTGATAGAGGGTGCCACTCAATTGAGGGATAGAGGAACCCTACTGCATTAGGGGTTTCCACTATTAGAATGGAGTACCCATACCCCATTACCATAGGAATTTTCCACTCAAAAAGTAGTGGATTTTCACCCTAGTGCAATAGGTATGTACCACTCAACCAAAGACAAGATTATGGGGGCGGGGTACACCCTAGTATGATCGTTGGGTTGCCAAAATTATTCTATCTTTTATGATCATGATTGATCACGGTTATTATTCTAGTATCTCCTGAATAACATTATCTCTCTCAACACCTCACATTTTATCTTCAAATCCTAGAATGCTACCATAATTCTATATGATGATAATTTTTCAGGATTGGATACTCACATGCTTGAATCAAATTCCTTAAACAGGATATATACATGATGAAAAATATTGTGAAATTACATGACATGTAATAGAGGTCAAACAACATCGGACCAAACCTAGACTCTTAGTTATGAACATTATTAAACATTTATTCCATATCCATGTAGTAATACATGACATGGAAGTGTACTACATAGGATATCTCTTCTAGCTAGGGTCTTCCCTTGTGTTCCTTTCCATGCTCATGTATTATTTTTTATTCTTTTGTAGCAGGTTGTTCCCATGTACTACTTGAGTACCCAATGATTTTATTCTACCCATGGTATACTCATGATTTACTAGTATTGAACAAGTATTTCTTACTGTCATTGTATACCAAATCAGGTGCGTGGATATTACCATATAATCCTACAGTACATGGCATGTCCCACCACATGGTGTATAGGTTGTGTCCTACCTAGTACAATGATTTTCCACCTATGGTGGTTGAAGTGGCATGAAAACCATACCACATGCATATAATCTTTAACTACACCCAAGAATCTAGTGTTATAGGGGATAATACATGTTTTTTGTTCTTCTAAACTACATGTAGAGAGTGAAACTTTTTATAATCTGAATAGCTTTGTTTTATCATGAGTGTCCATCCATTTCAACCACCATGACTGTTTTACATTTGACATCTCATGATCAATTGATAATGCATACAATCATTTATTCATGGCCTCTAATGGTTTGATATCAAATTTGGTAATCTGTACAAAGCCTACCATAAATCATATAGCACCTCCCAAAAAAATTGCCACACCATAACCTATACCACTTTATTATCCCCCAAAAATAATGTTGATCGATCTTTAAATCACCATACTAATACTAAATTACTAGTTCACCATCAATATGGGTATTGAATTATACTCAAAATCACCTTGAAAATTTTACACCATGGACTCAAAAGACAATTGAATAAGACATGAAGACTGGTGGGGATAAATGCACATGAATGTAGTCAGTAATTTTTTGGCCAAGAATTATTGACCAGTGATCACATAAAATAGATATATTGGTGTGATATCAAGGAATTCTAATAATAATTTTATTTGAACAATTCATATTATGGAAAATTCTCATGGGAAGATAAAAAAATTAGAAAATATATAATTATAGATTAAAATACATAAAAATTATTTTAATAAAATGGTATGAGACCACAAACGACAAGCCCTACAATTATTTAAGTTGTATCATTGTTGAAGAATGTGTTCACCTCTGATGAATGGTAAAATTTTTATTTTTTTGTCTCGATCCACCTCCATTAGTTTTCATGTCATTCCCTAATCCATTCTTCCACAGAAAAATGCTAAAACCAACTCTCAAATACTTCAATGGTTATGTTACTATCCATATGTATTTGTTAAAATAAGGTATAAATAGATAAATTTATGTCATGGTAATTTAAAATAAAATAAACAAATTCATTATTTATTTTATCTATACTCTGCCGTAAGGACATTCTCAAATAGACATCCAACACTAACCAACCATAGGCAAGGATTAGGATAAACCCCACATTCTAGAATCAACTATGGTCTCGGATTTTCCATATGATGTCTCAAACAATGGGAAAACTAGAAGCACTAAAACAATATCAATTTGTGCATTAAATGATAATATTATTGTTTTAATATATTAATTACATCAACCAAATTAAACCAAAAACAACTCCAAATTCAATGATTAATAATGATATATGTATTGAAATATTAAATGGATAATCAAAAATATCAAAAGTTACTACATTATCCCCTCCATCATGGATTGTCTCCCCTAAAAGAACAAGTTAAATAAAATATAGCGTAACTAAGATTGATTATAATTCTACCTCTCTCTCTCCAAAGGAGTTCTTATACAGAATATCATACTACCACAACACATGAACAATTGGAATGGAATACCAATGCAAGATCCTCTCTTGTTTATCCTCGATCACCATTTATTACTCCATGAATGTGGATATATCCTTGTTTTCCATCTTTCCCCAGTCAATAGCATTTAATTCATCATAAAAATATTTCCTCTAATATGACAAATGGATTACTTCAAGAACCCAATCTAACTATGGGGGAAATTATATGTAGAAAAAATCCAACCTAAACCATTATATAATTTCAAACAGCCAGATGAACCTCATGGGAAAAAAATCTCCCTAGAAAATTGCATTCATTCTTATTATGGGGAGACATTGAGGGAAACATAGTATTTATAATTGATCATTAGGGCCGATGATGTGGATATAATATTTATGTAAACTATAGGATTTCCCAATACATTCATGGATCAACTGATCCTTCTATGTCATCACCAACACAATCTACAGCCCATCTAGAGATACCTCTCCAATCTCGATCCAATTCCAGGGCGACCTGTCGGGTCTCCCATTTAGTTTCTCAAGAGGTTTTATATTTACTATAGATTGACGTATATTTTTATAATTAAATATAACCATTGACAATTGATCCTCCTAGATCAAAAACTATACCACTATGTAGGAGCTTATTATATCATCAAACACCTAGATTTTACGCTCAGTTAGGCCATCACTCTGGGGGAGGAAAACCTTTCTCTTCCTCAATTAGGTCTCGAATGACTCCTCCAATCCTCTCCACAACAATAAATTATAACAAGAGTCACAAACAGAGATTAAAATCTTGGGTACCCCTTAAAGATGGATGATCTCATGCATGTATAACTACCCCATCCTCTCAACCAAATGCTTCTCATGGATGGTAAGAAAGTGTTTTTACATGGTAATTAACTCAATAATTACTCATTTAAAATAGTGTCCTCTAAATTATTATGGAATCCCAATTAATAATATCATGTATATTCCATTCCATTACCACATAGAAATCTCTAGAGGTTATGTGAGACCTACCAAAACTTGGTTCCCAACCTTTACCAACTAACATGTGAGGCACTGAGTAACAATAATGACTACTCTCCACCTCATTCTAGAACACCAAAAACATTATTGATGGTAGTTGTATATATTTTATAGTTCATGATATAAATCTAATGGGGATGTGTGATGATCCCACATAATCCAATATTTCATCATGACAAGAACCACCATCTTTCCTTTGGAATGGATAACATGATCAACTCCTTTATAAAATTTATCTGGTGAATCTACCAAGGATATCTAGTCATGTGTAACCTCATAGTTTATTTATTCTAACTGGGCCTCTCTCACAAACTGAAATATAGAAGGAGTCACCACCTTTGATTAAATAAAACTACCCCCTCTCCTCCATAAGGGTTTGATGCATGTATCCAATTAATCAGACACATCGTCTACCAAGATATAATGGTAGTTCCTCCTAAGTAAATCTAAAACCATGTTTCACATCCCATTAGTGTATATTATCTCAATGTCATAGTACTTAAAAAAATCTCACTAATTACTCTGTCTTAGGTTCATATCTCTTTGTGTGATGATATACTAAAAGACTTTGATACCTGAGTAAACAACAATGTTCTCTCCAAGATAATTGTCCCACCACATCTTTATATAAAAGACTACCATTTCAAAATCATGGTTGTGTGTAGTGAAGTTATGCTATTTTTGTCTCAACTACCTCATTAATATACATCAATACTCTTATGATCCAAGCTCCAGAGGAATATAAAAACCATACATACTCAAGAACCTCCTCCAATTGACACAATATAGAAGAATAGCTCAACTAAATCCTCGACATCTCATAGGCTCACTGACACAGCTTGACCCAGGTAAATGGTTTTCCATTCTATACTAAGGAATTTAGTTGGCACGAAACACTGGAAAATTTAGGCATGAACCTAATTTACTACACTTATATGATAATTAATATCTTCAAATTAGTCATGATCATAGGTGGATCCAAGTAAATAAATTACTTCGTATGTTTTATGTACACAACCAACCCATAATCAGAAATTACATGTCTCAGAAGATAAACTTCTCAGATCGAGAACTAGTAAATCAATAGCATATCATAATAATGGTTCTCCCATAGTATGTGTATGATAATTCTCAATGTATCTATATGATAAACCTCATACAAATATTAAATGAGTATATCATTAAAAAAGGCCAAAAAATCTGCCCCAGAATTATTTTAAGATCTTCATCATATGATATAATAACATTATAAGTGAATTTCACACACTGAATGGAAACACCATGAACTCATTGTGTCCAGAGAAAAATCATTATGTGGTATTTAGAATTTCAGTGCTATGAACTCTAAACTGGTGGTATATGGACCAATACAGATCATTGAAAATCATTTTTCACTAATCAACTAGACAAATAGGTTCTCAATAAATAGTATGGGTTACTTTTTCATTGTCATTAATTATTTTAGGTAATGATAATCAACAGAAAGACTCATGATCCCATCCACCTTTTTCAAAAATGATATTGGAGGTACATAGTGGGACACACTAGTTCGGATGAAAACCTTCTCTTAAGGGGCATATAACTAAACCCATATATCTGAAATCTCAATAGGGTCCATTGATATGCTGCTAAATATATTAGTGTGGATCTGAGGTAAAAATCTATGTTTAATTCCATCTCCCACATTGAAGGTAGTCCAAAAAAATCTACATGGAAGACAACTATATATTTATATACTACTGAAGGAATATAGATGATTGAAGAGTTCACTATGATAATGGATATATATAAAAATTGATGGGTAATGGTTTATATCCTCATACTCATATTTCCCACATGCTCAACCATGAGATCTCACTCACCCATATTGTAGAATATCATTCCATATGGTATAATACATCTATCCCAACTATGATAACAGTAAATATGGGATCAATCCAATGAAAACTAGTGCATACCCAATATTTAATCATATGGTTTCATCATGAAAACTAGTATGACCCATGATAAACTCTCTCTAATGATCTCTATATCACACAGCCGGATGATAATATTTATGGATGAATCACACCCAATCGATACCAATAATGATCTATTTTTGGATAATATCTCAAAGGGGATCTTTATATATCACACTAGGTATACATAAATGAATTATAGACTCCAAGATGTGTCTAAATATACTAGAGAAAGTTTAGAAAAGACACATATTATTCTTTATATAATCTAATGTGATACTGAGTCATAACACCCCATAACTATAAGCTAATAGGAGCCCTGATAGCCATCTCTAGGACCCTTTAATAGGTTTACTCATGGTAGTAGTGGATGTAGATCATAATTTTACCCTCCACTAGTATTTCATCCTACTATATCCACACTTTATACTATGAAAGCACATCCTACTTGGGGGGCATCCGTGGATATTCCTAATAGAACTTTGATCGTGATGATGCATATGTCATCATGGTTTATCTTCCTTCCTACCTATATTCTTCAATACACATGATCTGTTAATAAAATACTTTGTGAACCCATCCTTCAAATTAATCACATCAAACCTCTCTAGATAGACCTATTACTCTATAAAAACCATAAATCATATTTCTACAGGACCGAGTCTATCCATGATAAGGTGTTATAGACTAAGACACTAAAAACATGAACATGATAGATGCAGCATATAATTCATCCCCGTGATCCATCTACCATCACTAGATACCTAGTATCCCTTTAATCAGAGGATATCCATCACCAGGGCCTACAATAAAACTCTTTCACATGTAAGAATTCATATGGTAAACACACTAGCACATATGTCTCTTTGGAAACCCTGCTAAAACATTCATTCCCATAATTAACCAGCTTGAACGATGTCATGGGAGTATTACGTAATGTCATTGAACCTCAGTGAAAAATTTAAAACCATAATAATATAATAATGATGGTATCTATTCAACAAGATCATAACTATATTCAATAAAGAGGGATAATATTCCATATGAAACAACTGTTAAAAGTCCCACCATGATAGAATCACCTGATCATGAGTTTTCGTAACTATAATCCATTGGTTCTATATTTTTTAAATTTAAAATATAAGCATTCATAGAAACCAATTGATCTTTTTGTGTCTCAATATACTTGAAAACTAAAATCCCTAATTTGTACTAGTCCTATGACACTTTGGTGTCTAGCATAGCGTGGAACCTCAAAAATCAATGATAGTGGAACTAAAACATCATACTAAGTATTTTTTCATCAGTTGAATAAATATTTGGAACTATATAATGGTTGACAAGAGTGTGTTTTTATCCAAGATCTCCTATAGGAACGAACAGATGATATGGCCTCTAAAATGAGGCATCATCACTCAATAGACCATCATATTTATCCCAAATCAGTAATCTAGAATGTTTTATATATGGATGTATTAAAAAAGTGATCACGATATACCATATTAATATGAGTATATATATCTAATATAATTAAATAATTATAGTCAATTGACTAAATATTATAACTAATATGTATCATTATTTCCATAAAACCAATTTATTGGTGACCCCGGTTGATAAAAAGGTATTCAGATTCACATTGAATGGATAAATCATATGTAAAACCCACATTGGGTTCCATCTCCTAAAAGATGTAGTCAAGACACCCAGACACCATTACCCAAGCTTCCTAACCTGTTGTCACCAAGGGTCCAACCCTAACTACAACTCATGGAAGAACAATAACTGATGACACTCTCTAATGAACAAAACCACTGGGGTCCATTTAGACAGAATAAGGTTGGGCTGTGACAACCCCAACCCTGACTCCAATAGTCCAGATTGTGCCGAAAATTCCCAAGAATGATTAACTAAAATGTGAGGCATCTTCATAATGTACATGTATGAATTCACCGAAAAATATCAATGAAAAGTGTATAAGTATATAAATTAAATACGTTAACCTCCATGGTAAAATGAGGAATTAAATAACCTCTATGGAATACATCAGAGTATGGCTGATTATAACTAATGTGTATAGGGGAAATATACATTCCCAATCATAAATGGGGTCCCAACCCTAAATCAATTGGAATAAAAAAATATGAGAGTGCTAATATCATGAACTCTAATCCTTAACACCATTCAAGATGAATTCACCCAAGTATCACTAAGCTCAATCAAAATTCACAATCGATCTATTCTTCATTAATATAAGACATAACATCAGAGGGAAAGTCCAATGTAGGGGTGGGTATATAAAAAACTAGTATGATTCCCCAAAAACCACAATGGGATAATAGAAAGGCACGAAAAAGGATAGATCAATCCAAAAATAGAATGTATCGAAACCTCTGTTATATATATGCTCATAAAGAATCCCATATGAGAGAGAAAGTGGATATTAATCTCTATATCCCAACCCATGATAATGAGTATTCTTACAACTCCAAATGTAAAACTCCAATTCCCAATACCTCACATATGTATCTGATAAATCCATGTAGAGGTCATACAACTCCCCACTACTCTATAACCCAATGTGACATAGTCTTGAAAATAAGAATCAAGTCTTATTAAGATTAGGGGTTCCACTCAGTGGATAGTGAACCCATTCTCTAGAATGATATGGTGACTCAACCTAGTAGATTGATAGAGAAACTATGAACTATTGTGATAGGCATATTCCAACCATTAGATAAACAGAGTAACTATTCCCTAGTGAATCAGGGGGTTCCACTCTATGCGTAGATAAAATGATCCATATTACCATAGGGGTATTCCACTCATGGGGTATGGGACCAATTCCCTGGTATAATTGGTGGGTTCTTCTGAACTAGTGAATGGATCTTCAGGACCTTCACCCTAGTGGGATAAGGGGTTTCCAAACCTAGAATCTCTCTGATAATCTTACTTTTCCAATACTACTAGTCTCGTATCTCCTAAAGAATAGTCACACTATCAAAACCTAACATCATATCTCAAAATCTCATAAAAATGATACCATGACTTCTTATATGAAACAATTACCAATATATGATACTCATTGGAAATAATACAATCCTTATGTTTGTGATATACGTGGTGGGAACTCCTAGTAAAAGTTATTGGAGTGTACCATGGGTCACATGGCATGTTACCTCACTTGTCCTCCTAGATTTTTCCTTTATAACACATTGCTTTGATTTCCATGTAGTACTAAATGGCGTGTCTCAACCACCTAGGGTCTACCCATGAGTTCATGGTATTTCTGTGTACTTACGGTCATGGTCATGTACTCGTCCTTGTCCATGTGCTCCATGAGTACATGAATTTTATATGCCACCTAGGGTCAACCTATATATTACTGGCCATTCATATATACTTTGGTCCATTCCCAAGAAGATTTACATGTACCCAGTCATTCTCATGTACTCTTAGATTACCTGTCATGTTCAAAAACGTGGGGTTACGGGTGTATTCTAACTCGAAGATAGATCATACACCACTAGAGCATCACAGTGTTTATGAGATCATCCATGTGGCATGTGATTTTTTAACACCACCAAAAACCCTAGAGTAATATTGGGTACTAAATTTCAGGTATTCTTTTAGAAAACATGATGTTTAGTCTTTTTTTCAATTGTCAAATAACAATGTTATTAAGCATCTATAGATCTACTTCTACCACTATGATGTTTTCTATTTGACTAACTATGATCGATGAAAACACCTCCATCCATTGATTTCCATATTCTAAATTATTCAATTTGAAATATGGTAACCCTCTCGAAGACCATTGTGTGTCCTGTATCACCTCTGGTTATAGTCACCACCTATATCCTAAATCCATAAGGAATCCATGCCATATCAACCTAATCCATCCACAAATCACTATCTTTCTCCTAATTTTCCAATCCACCATAGTTCTAGGTGTTCAGTCATGCTCAAACTGACCCTATAAATGTCAATCCATAGCCCCATGGTCCAATGAGAATAACATGGAGAGCAATGTGGATAAAATCACATGAATGAATTCAAAACATTGTTAGAAAATTTTTATTGCCCAACGATAACATAAATGGGATATCTATGGGTGACAGAAAGAAATATATATAACGATTTTCTTTGAAAAATTCAACTACTGTCTCACGGAGATATAAAAATCTCATAGATGAGGAAAAAAATATAAAGAATCTTGTTCAATCTTTTAATGAAATGTGTGGAAACCAAAATTGATGAGACCTATAATACTACCATATAGGACTTTAAAATTGATAGCTAAAATAGATGATAAATTCCCCCTTTATGAGTGAATGTTACACTAATAGAGGGTGGGGTCTTTATTGTTCATAAAAACCACTAATAATAGGAACCCATTAACCGTGCTATAAAAAATGCTATGATAAAGAGGGTATTTTATCTGCACGAATGAAAAATCACTGATAATGGGGGACACTTTGTCTGAAAATATAAATAACTGATGATAAATAGCTTTCCATTATTAGTTTTATTAAGCATTAACTGATAAAGGGGGGCTTTTATTATCAAAAGTAAAAAAATAGATGATAAATGTGTGGTCTTTATCAGTGTTTTTTTACTAGCACTAATAAAGGTTAAATTTCATAAAAACATTAATTCATTAAAAATAATATATAACCATGAATATATATTTATATATATATATATAGTATTAATTATCATTTATATAAGGCTAAATATGCATTAATTATTAATATATAAGTTATATATTGAAAAATTGAATATAAAATAATTAAAAATAAAAATATTAATTCATAACTTGATAATATGTATTAATTAATAGTAATTTTATAAAAATTAGAATATTGGAAAAATAAATAACTAAAAATTGCTCTAAAATATGTTTAAGATGTGACTCGATGTTCAAACATACATAAATTTTGATCTAGGTGGTCGTTTGGGCTCTACCACGTACCAAAAAAGAACCAATGATAAGTTTTATGCATTGAGGGACCAAGAAAAACCACATTCACATTATTCAAGGCGAAAAAATGCACCAAATTCTTCCAAACATGTCATTTTAAGTCAGGCTATCCAAATGTTTTTAACATTTTATATGACCTCATCATTGTTTAAGATGGTATTATTTCTTTTTTGGTGTCAAAAAAAATTTCCCTAAGTCATATATTGATATTAATATTTTTATTTTTTGTGTTCTATCAATTTTTATGTTATTCTCTTCTTTATAATCCAATAATTAAAAAGATATATATTTTTTGTATATATTCAAACATTCCATTTTAATTTGAAAAATTAATATATAAATATATTTAAATCTAATATATATTTAGCAATAAATAAATCTCATCTAATTAAAAATTTAATATCAATTTTATTTAAACTAAAAATGTATGAATATTTATATACTTACACAATTAATGTATATATAATGTATAATATATATATATATATATATTTGTGTCTCTATGTTGAATATTTATATATATATTCATATATATCTATTTATTCTAATAAATGTATATAATTATTAATATATAATATATGTAAATAAATATAAATATGTATGATTATTTTGGTAGGTGTACACACATCGAGAGATATATATATGTATCTATTTATAAACTGACATAAAAAAGAACATATTTTTTATAATTATTTATATATATTTATATAAATTATAAAAAAAATGTATATTAGTATACCATAAAATAGAAAAAATAGAATAGGGGAGTGGATAAGGCATGGGTATATTAGCCAGAGGTCTCGGGTTCAAAATTGTCTAGAGGTATGGGTACACACTAGAGGTTGGAATTATATATAGCTATTATTAGTGGTTGAGCAACCTTGTGAGTTGGTAACAAGAAATGATAAGGGGATAATAAGCATTGATAAATGGTGGGACAAGAATATGACTGAAAAATATATTATCACCCATTATCAGTCCTTAATAAAATAACTAATAAAGTGGTCCATCAACATCCCTAATAAGGGTGATAATGTGGAACTTTAAGAGTAAATTTTTCCAGTGCTGTTAATGGAAACCCTTTAACATAACTCTCATTATCAATGCTTCTATATCACTGATAAATCCCATTTACTATAAATTTTAAAGGATAGAGTTGTACTTGTGATACCTCAATTTAGGATTGATCATTGGTGAAGGCAGAATTATCTAATGATAAAAGAGACTCACTGTATTCATTGCCTCTCGATTTACCATGATCTGTTCAACCATAATTCTTTGATGTCCTTTGTTATTGAAGAATTCCAAAATTTCTTCAAAAATCATCCTAGGAATACATGGATAACCATGGTGATTTGGTATAACATTTTTAAAATTGTGTAATTTACATCACTTTAATTTTAAATAAATATATACCTAAAATTAATTATTTTAATTAAACACATCTACAACTATAGCCTGAATAATTCGTTTGATGTTTTCCATCTTTATTTAAAACCTAGGGTAAACCCTGTGTAAGGTAATAAATGGTGATATAATATTTTCCATATGAGCTCCAAAATAATGAGAAAAATAGAATCACCAAATTGATACATTCATGTGTATTGAACTATATTAATATTTTTAATATATTAACTCTGTGGTCTTGAGACACCCAAACACTATTTAGACTCCGAAAAAAATCTACATTTAAGTTTAGAAATACTCAAATTATAATTGATCAAAACTAGAGTTTCTGTTGTCATTAATTACACTATATTTAATATATGCCAGATACATTTTTAATTTATTTAAGAATAGTATGATCATCATCATTTTTGTTCCCAATAAATGTTTATCATTGGTTAAATTGGATAACTTCTAAAAACACAAAAAAAAATTAATCCTATAAGAACTAAATATATGATTTTAAAAATATAGTTTATAATAAATATATTTTGTAAAGAATTTACTTGGATGAAAATTATTTGAACATTTTTGAATTAGTTCAACACTATTGACATGTTTTTTTTGCGATGAAGGATCCCAAGGTACAATCCCATGAGGGTTAATCCACATGTGCTCCAAAAACCTCATGACATAACCATATAATTGTCAGGTACTAGTATTGATGATTATCACCAATTATAACATTTGATTCCAATTTCAACAATAATTCCTTTTAAGATAACAAAATTATATGGTTTCTCCCTAGGATATGAGATGGAGTTGTAGGATTGAAGCTCTTTATTCTTGAGAGTGTTCAAGAGAAATTCATTTCAAGGTCTTGGAATAATTTCCAGGAGGATTTGTTTACAAAAATATTGAACCTTATAAATTATATATTTATGTTTATATAGTTGGGTTGGAGAATGTTTTTTTAATGTAGTCCCTTATAGAATCAATTAATCCTTAGAATACCCCCACATAAATTATTATTACTAATTTTATTTTTATTAACTTGATAATATAAAAAATAACCACATATCTAATAGATATCATTTTTCAAATAATTAAATTATTATGTATTTCTAATGTATTTAATATATCATTACATCCAAACCATTAAATAATTCTATAAATCCTCCTTGTTATTTATCAGACCTCAAAAAATAAATATATATTGTAAAAAACTAGATATAACAAAAATACTCATTAAAAAACAAATATTGTATTCCCTAAACACAGAAATAAATATTTATTTAATATTTAACAAAAATTATTATGCTCTTTAATAACTGATTACTATATATATTCCAATAATATAACCTAAATAGTATTATTCTCAAAAACTAAGAATAATTTTTTTTAATATTTATTTGATGTAGATTTTACATGTGGTTCTATAAGAACATATTATGTTCCCCTCTAGGACTATTTTTTATGGAATTAGGATAAACTATCCAAATGTCTATGATTAAAATTTATAAAAGCAGTATTATAACCTTAATTAATTAGGTTCAACATTTCAATGCAAAATAAATCCTATGAACATTCACTAAGAGATATAATTCCATTATCACATTATCCCATAATGAAGGTCGTATTACTAATTCCATCATCATATAATCAATATATATCATTATTTAATTTTCTTTGTAAATGAACTTTTTGATTGTATATTATCATGGTCATGGAAATAATCAGGTAGATCAATTCCCTTCAAATGGCTTAAGATATCAAATTTTATTTACCTAGAATGGAAAAATCTTTTTCTAAAATATTCTTTAACAACACATCACTTTTATACAAAAAAAATAAATTTATTTCAATTTTTATTCACTTATATTGATAAATAACCTTCTTGGTAAATTGAGTACACTATTATTATCAAATCCCTGAAGCATCATTTAATTGAATTCTACCTTGAAATTTTTTAATTGATTTATCATCTATATAAATTTTTTTGTTTATTATGTTTCTACTACTAATTCTAATTCATATGTACTCATGGTCAAAAAACATTAATTATTTTAACATAAAAACCATTCTCCTTTGATGAAATCTCCATTATATATATATTTTTTATCATTTATATTTATGTCCCATTATTTATTATTAAAGAAAATAAAATGGTATCCTTCTATTTATAGTTTAATTTATTCCATAAACTATATTCCCCTTAACATATACAATACACCCCTTTCCATCTATGAAATTAGAGGCTTTTAGTGCACTATGATACCTTACACATAACATTACATCATATAAAATATATATTCTTGATAATTTAAATGATAACAAACTTCTAATATGCATCTAGAATTCTCATGGGTTAAATTTATTTCCTTTCTCACCATTTAAAGTTTTTATCATGTTATTTTTTATTTAAAAAATTTATAGAATCCTCCATTATAAAATTATTTAAATGTGACAACCATACCACAATTTATATAGAATTAAGTGATCTTCCACTTGATATTTTTAATTTCTTGAAAATATATCATTTTTATAAAAATAGAAATTTCAAACATATTTTTTCTTTTAAATATAGAACTGTTCGCAAACACTATTATTATTTATAATAAAAATTTGTTATTATCTATAAATAATAACTATTATAGATTTAATATTACCATATTCAATATAGAGAATGTTGGCCTCTCTTCCTTTCATGCAATTTAAATTCAGTAAAGAACTATCTAACATTTAATACCATGATTTTGGGGGTTATTTTAACCAATATATAGCCTTATTTAACTACAAAACATAGTTCTCATACTTAAACAATAATAATCCACTAAATTTCTATATATAAATATTCTATTTTATCTCCCTATAGAGGAATTATGACTTGAATTACATTGGGAATATTTATTATTTCCTTTTTACTATATAAGAATAATAAAATAATGATATTTTCTAGTCTAAGAACTAGTTATGTGTTCTTTTCAAAATAGATTAACTTACCTTGAGAATAAATCATTTACATAAATATTTCTTATATTCCCCACAAACTCTCCAATTTCATTCAACTTGTATCAGAACACGAAATCTTCTATGTTCACATTTATTAAACATTTGGAAATAGATACAATATTTTATTAATCTATATGTGATCCAAATCATAATTTATATAACAAACACACTATTTATTTTCAAATAATTCATTCATATCTCTTGGTTCAATATGTGAAAACAATTCATTATGTGTTCTTATCCTTACAATTATTATTTTTGAACTGGTTATTCTTTTCCTCCAATGAAATTTTTCACCACCACATAATTTACTAAAATTGTATAAAATGTTAAAGTGTTATATTTATCACTATAATTGGATGAATGAAAATTGTAAATTAGAAAAAAAAATTAAATTCATATCCTTTTTAAAAAACTAAACTTTCTTTTTTGAATAAATTTACTTCATCATCACTATATGACCATGATTGATTTTGTATAGTTTCTTTTCATGAATTTTATAGTGCTTTAATCTCATTAGAATCAAAAAACATTCTTTTATTATTATGGTAACACCAATATAATGTTCTCTTTAGAGGATAACAAAGGAAGAATCCATTTTCTACTAAATTCTCAAAATTGCCTATATTTTTTCATTTATCATTTTATAAAATAACCCAAAAATAAATCTTATGTACATAAAAATTTTAATATTATTGTAATATATATCATATAGTGACATATCATAAATTTTTATGTACATGTAATTATTTTTAATTTGAACCACTACACTAGTAGACTACCTCTAGATATATTGAGAGGAATCATGATCGATCAACATTTTTTGAGCCATAACTACTATAATTTTAATTATTTATTTCACAAAACCATTTTTATCTTATGTATGGTTCAAAAAATTAATGGTTAAAACCTTGAATCTCATAGTATAAATCAAATCTTCCATTATTATACTTTTCATCGCTATCTAGTCATATTAGATTAAAGAGAAAATATATATCTTTTATGGACTCTTCTAATAATCTGAAACAATTTTAGATCTTATGAATTATGATTAATAAATATAAAAATTGTATAATTTATATGTACATCAATCATGGAAATTTAAAACATATCTATTTTTCTTTATTACATCCTCATTCATATAAAATTTGGGAATAAATAAGCAACATTAGATGATTTGATTGCCTCTCTACCATTTCTATTCCAAATTAACAATCCATATATTTTATCATATAGAGAATGTAAATTTAAATTATATTAATAGAATGGTTATATCCTAGTCATTGTCTTTTTGGATGATCATACTCGTGTTCTTTTTAAAAGAATAGACAACCCTAATTTGAAACATTTTTTTATCTTTCACAATTATGAAAAAATAATTTCCTAATTCATCAAATGAAATGGATTCATCATTATTTATTTTCATATTTTTTTAAATAGTAATATCATTCCAAATAATCATAATGAATCCACATTTTCAATATATAACCTTATTTTATTCATCTTATAGTAGAGATACATATGAAAAATTCATTTTCTTCCCATAAAAAATATGGTATTAATGGACTTCGTGTATTCTCATCTAGTAACCTCCCAACCAAAATTGATAATTAATGGTGACCCATTACTTTAAAAGGTCTCAAATAATTTCTTGAACATTTATTAATATTTCAAAATATTTAAATTTCCTTTCTTTATGATGATAAAACACTATCCATAATCCATGTATATTATCCTTTAAATAGTTAACTTAAACATCAATAATATAAGTTTTTTATCTTACATTCTCATTAATATTAGTCCAAATTTGAGTATCTTAATTAATAGTCATCATGGCTAGAATAATAGTGTCATGGTCCTTTATAAGGTGACATGGATTGTAACTGATTCTACAAACTTATTCACTTTGTTGAAAATTATTCTAAACATTCAGTCTGTATTTTTATGGTTACATCTAAAACACTATATTTTGAGTGGGAGAAATCCCCAGGACTCCAATCCCCCAAAACATCAAAGAATTTGAAAAACCAAGAACATCCTTCCATATTCAAAAATCATTTATAGTTCCAATTATATCCATATAAATCATACTTACCTTAGAAAATAGATTGTTGTATATATGTTTTTACCAGCATTTCGTCCTTGTTTGAATCAGAAAAATTGGATTTTATTTTTAAGTTAAAATTATATTAGGCTCAAAAAAAATTATTTTTTATATGTATTTCATTCTTGGATTTTTTGAATCACTGGTTATATTATATTTTTAGTTTGAATCTGTATTCCTAGAATTTCAATATTTTTGAGAGTTTTCTTAATACAACTATCGACATATTATACTATTTTATTAATTAATTTTTAACACTAACTATTATAATATATATTTCATACAATATTATTGTGTTAATTTATAAAATTGATCAATTTGAATAAATGAATCGTAAATAATTTAATAGTATTCTCTTTTGAGATTTCTTTAACATCTTGAATAATACTTTGAATATGTTATTTGAATTCCTACAATTCTTTTTCAACATTTATCAACTTTAGCTGGAATATATTTTGATTCATCACCTTTATTTTATCTATTTCATTCATCTAACTTTTTAGACACATTTCATTACTGATAATATTGTTCAATTCATCAATATAATTTGGGAAACACTATTATTTTTCATCATGTAAATATTCTTTGTTGGTTATAGAATATTTATATATTAACATATTTATGATAAATTTCTAAAACATTAAAATAATTTAATGAATTTAATTTATTTATCCCTTAAATTATATTTCTATTTTAGTTCCCTCATCACTCTTTATATAACTACTATAGTTACTTGTAAAATTTTATTTACCAATATGGGAAATACGTATCTTTTTATAAGCATAGTCAATTGAAACAAACACTTTTTTTCATCTTCAATGCTATAGTGATAATATATCCTAAATTAGATGTTCATTTTATTATATTTATTTAATTTCTTACACATTAAATTTAAATAATATTTTTCATTCAATATTGAATATTTCCTCATAGTTCATATTCATTACCTCTCATCCTCATCATTAATAGATTATATTCATCAATTATTTAAAATATTATTTAAAAATTTCCAATGGATCCAAAAATGAAACTAATTAGTATAATAGTTTTCATAAACATTCATTTTTCTCTTCTCACACATCTACATATGAGTTATATGTGTTTTTCAAACATATTTTTATCGTCTTGTTCTAAATCTGAATATAAAATTCATCTTCATATATATTAATATTTCAAATACCAATATTTGATGATTTAAAGAAAAATTTCATCATAAAATTACACATTTTATTGAAAATAATTCCCTTCCTCATCACATAAGCTATGATAATTATTTTTAAATCATCAAATAGAATTTTATAAAAGTAAAAATCATTAAAGAAAATTTGATCACAAAAAAACTACATAAAAACTCTCCAAATATTATTACTACTATTAAATCATCCAAATTTTTAGTAAAACATTTAACAATTATCATAATATCATTGACTTGAGGGACTGAGTTATCTCTAGAATTAACTTCCAATTTTTTTTTATCATTAAATTTAAACCACCAAAGCTATAGTTAGTCTTTATTTATAATTTTATTTTCTTCTTATATTTTTTCATGTTTATCTAATATTATTTTTAATATCTTCATTACTTTAACTTTTTGAAACTTTTTTCTTGATAAGGAAGATAACATATAATTCAAAGCATATCCATCATTTTCATTATCATATATATTTGTATAATTCCTATCAAAAAATTTAAAATGAGTATGTAACCCAAATTTGGTAGCTTCCAATATATCAAAAAAAGTTGAAATTCAATGAGAAAGAATTTATCTTTCCAAATATAATTTTTTTCTCATGAGTCATAAAAATACACATGTTAATCATTGAGTTGATATTTTACGTTATATACATAAAAGTTTAATTGAATGAAATTTAAATTAGAAAAGAACACTTTTTTCAAAATTAGATCTTTAAAAAAGGAACCAACCTCCGATATAAAATGGAAGGAACCTCGTGATTATAGTTAATCATTTATAGCATGGGTGAATTAATAATTAAAATTTATTTTTATGTTAACATTTAGAGACAACCTTCACCACCTATTTAAGTGGTTATTTAGATCATTGTACTATATATTCAAGTACACATAGAGGGAGAAATGGAATTTTTAAATGGTTCACCTCGGACAAATGAGAAGGATAATCATTAGTATGATTTAATTCACTTAATATCAAATAATACACTAGTATAAATATTAGTAATATAAATGAAATTTTTGTATCATTAAATTCATGTAAAAAAATCTCTCTTGAATAGGCTTCTATTTTTATAAACATATGAACTGATTTAAATACTCTTTATTATATTAATATCTTTAAATATATAATATTTTCATCAATTCGTAATTGTGTTGTATCATATTCCACTTCTTCCTTTACTTTTATAGTAGAATGTAATTTATTTTTCCTATATTTATTATCTGTATTAAATAATATGATTTTATTTTTTATTTTTTATTGAATATATAATATATCTAAAAATTATATAAAATATATATTTAAAGTTTAGAAAATAATTATTATTTTAATTTTATAATTAAATAATATAATTTTGATAAATAACTACCCTTACTACACATCAGCTACACTTCTTCTTCCATCATCTATCCTCTTCTTTATTTTTTGATAACATTTTTATCCAGGTGAACACAAATATACATATTATGATTTTCATAATGACATTTTAATAAATAGAAAAAATAACTTTCAATGTATTCTTATTCATAGTACAACTATCTTTTTCATAATGTGAACATTCTTATACATATTCTATAAAAAATCTCATTTTGAAATTTAATTCATGCATGAACATATTTAACATCATCTAATATAAATTCCTTTAAAACTCTCCACCTTCTTTGATATTATCTTCAGCAAACATAATGTCTAATTTTCCATTTAGTTTCAACTAAATCACAATCCCTTTTGAGATATGTAAATATTTTATGAACTAATTAACCATAATCTGATATAAATTTTCCAAATATAATTTCATTATATAGTTCGCTAACATTTATATAAAAATAAATTTAATGAATGAACAATATGAATCATATGTATTTATGTATATATACATACCCTATTAAAATTTTACTACACAAGTTATAATATATGGGTATATTAATCTAATGTTATTGACTCATACATGAGGACTCTTATATAAGATAACGACCTGTAAATTTTTTAAGAGACGAATCAGACATGATCACATAGGCTAGAATAAATCCTATATCAATTCGATGACTCTTAAATGGATATTAATACTACTCTTACATTAATTATAATTACTCTTACCTGATACAATCTTTTCCTATTTAACAAATTCATAATAATGAGTGAAAATTAAATTATTCTCTTTTAATATTATGTAGTATTGAATGATTCTTTTTTTGGACCAGTGATAACCAACAATTTTCAAATATTAGTAAAATTATGTATCTTACATGATAAATATTACATTGGAATATTTTTCTCAAATTATAAAATTTATAGAATATTTAAAACAAAAATATGGTCTATTAATTTATTTTCTTCTCTCCGTGAAACCCTATTTAAACACCTCCAAACATCCACATAGGATTTACCACACATTATAGGCATTATTTAATAAGTGTTTGAATGTGATTTATAAATTGAAAAAAAATGAAAATAAACAGACCATATTACATCAATTTAATTCTTCTTCTATTGATATATATATAATGATAAAGGAAACATAATTTAATATAAAATAACAACACCATCAATTTCATTCCTAAACCATATGCCAAAAAATCAAAAATATATATAATCATCAATATAAGAGAGAGAGTGATAAAATCATATAAATCACTCTCATAGATATAAATAATAGTATCCCATGAAACCTTGATTATTGGTGTTTATCCCTAGTCGATAGAAATAAGAATCACAAAAAAAAAATTATGAGATGAGTTGAAAGAAAATATAGTTTAATAATGATGGGTCCAAGAATATAATATATATTAATATTATTATAGAATAACCTCTTGAGCATGAGTTAAATTTTGTACCCATGCATTAAGTCACATTCAATCAAAAGGAGTGTATAATAATAAATGTGTATAGGTGTATGTGTTTGAAAATATATAGAAAAAATGGGAATATATGTGAGGTGTAAATTAAATAAAAGACTTGACTTATAATAGTATAAGATTATAATTTTTTGATGTATTATCAGAATGTACACATTCATTAATAGATCATAGAAAACCTATCCAATATTAAAGATATATTGTACATTCCACATATGAATATAGATCATGAGAAGACATATGATTTATATATGTGAAGAGAGTTTTTTTGGAATTCATATTGGTAAAATAATTAAAGGGAGTTCAATCTCATCAATGCAGTTTACACTTATTTATATAGTCCATTGAATCAACCAATCACCTAAATAGAAATGTATTTAATTATATTTGTTGATTATTTTACTATTATTAATTGTCTTATATGAAAGAATATTTAAATGTTATCCTAGAGTGAATGTAAATGTATCAAAGGGTAGTTGATCATGAGACCAAATACATAATAATAATATTAGGATATGATAAAAGAAAATAAACCATGCCCTTGACATTAAAATACTACTGTAATAAATATGAATTTAAGAATGAGTTATCCATAGTAAGAACACTATAGTTGTATATAAAATTTAAATAAATTAATTAAGAGGTAATAATTATGGGTATAACTTTTCTAAATGTGTGTGGTGTCTCTCAAAATGTTTGAAAGGAGATAATTCATATAATATGGAATAACCAACTCATGGAAGCCTTAAGACTAGGGGATGCGTGACCATCATATATAATTTGAAATGTATGTAATCCCTCAGGAAAACGTTTTTGAGTCTTCCAAAGTTGATTCCCCATTTGAGACACAGAAGGAAATCTGGGAAAATATGCTCAATGTGGAATTTTTGATTTCGATGAAAAAACACATTGTTGTGTTATGTGAGAACACTCAAAGACACTATTTAGACAATTGGAACCATATAAAATAAATAGTACAAAACATACACATGAACCATCACCAACATTACCTTACATATTACCTTAATCGAAACCAGAACAACAAAGTCAATAAGATCCAATACCATCACAAACGAGATGAACCCCTTTAACTGAACAGAAAAGAGACCTCAAATAACTACTATGATTTAATTAGTCACTCCAATCATTTATTGTATCCTCATGGAAAGAATAAATTTTTCGTATGTCACTTATACCATCTACTCGGACCTTCTACTCATGGATAAGTGAGTGGATATAAAGATGTTTATGTTAAAGCCAAAAATTAAAAAGGGATAAATTAGGAAATAACACTAAATTTTATAAATGAAATTAATTATGTAGAGTAGATGTTGAAAGTAATACAAATATTGTGTTTGTACAATTTTCCATTAATTATGATGGCCCTAGATATGACTTAGTTGAGGAGACCATTTTTGATAAAAGTAAATCATCACAATATAATAAAAATATAAAAGAATAATTCAATCCATAAATTATAATTGGAGGTCGATTGGCACAATCATTGAAATGCAGGATGATAAATTTTTATCATGATTCGCTTTTATCAATGGTTGATACAACACCATTTCTATATGTGGATATATATGTATCATGGGTCGGATCCATGAATAATGAAATTGATAAAATAGATAAAAATAAATATTAGGAGCATATAAAAATTATTAAACATAGCTACATGATCAAAATCAAGTAATTTTTTATGAATTAGCTTTATTATCGTGGAAATACAAAAAAAGTAAGGAATGGTTTGTTATTCATGTCTATTATCAAATCAATGGTGTTGATATTGAATAAACCTACTTACCAATAGCTCTACAAAAATATATAAGAATCTTATTGATCATGTTTATCTAAAAATATATCAATATTTATCATAGGGATGTTAAAAATGAAATTTTATATTCTTTTATATTAGAATATAATTATATTTTATAGTTCATGGTGTTTTTATTAGAAATGATAAATCTAAGGTGTGTATATTAATAAAGGAATTGAATTATCTAAAGTAAGAACCATGATCATGGTATACTCACAATGAATCTTCTATAATGAATGTATAATTTAACATAGGGGATTTTTATTGGGATATGTGTATTAGAATTTTTATGGATTAATAATTCATGTTTTTGGTTTATGTGAATGATATCATATTTAGTTGGATAAGGAACAAATATATAGAGTAATTGTTTAATTTGATGAATTTACAATTCAAGATGTTTTTGATTTGATAAATTTATTATTTTTGGGGGCTAAAAGCTGTTTAAATCTTATTATATTTTATTATTTCTAGTGATATGTATGTGGGAATGATTTTGAAAAATCATACATGAATGATTCAAAATACATTTCTAGTCTAATTGTGGTTGAAACCATGATCGGGAAGCAAGTAGATGGGAAATCTGTAGATCCTACCTTGTATAAATGGATTTCTAGAAGTTACATTTTTCCTCCATAAATATTTATATTTTGTTTGTGTTATATTTGACAGCCTAATTGTAGTCTAATAGAGTAGAAAAAAATTCATAATAATAAAATAAATCATAAGTTATATCTAATTTAATATTAATTGTGAATATATCTTTGATACAAAAACATATCATGAATTATCATCACATTATGTTGTGAACCGGGCTAGTAATGGGGTGGATTGAATGTTTATGAGTTTTGGTTCTTTAATCATTGAATCTAAATCTATAAGAGAGATGAGTAAGAAAAAAAAAACTGATCTTCGCTAAGAATAGATGAAATAGAACACATCTCTATAAATTGGGATGTACTCATCTTATATACATATAACAAAAAATAGAGGATATTAGTGAAGAAGTGAAGTAGTCTTTAGTGATCTATTTTAAAAACAAGATCACCCCATTAGTCATTAGAAATCAATTACAAAACTCTAATAAAAAAATTGAGATTCGATAGAATATTATTAAAGGAATGGTTGAGAAAGGAATGTTCAAAATTAATCAGGTTTTTTATTACCCCCTATTTATAACCCTATAGGGTTAGTAGTTTATTGATTTTTAACCCCTAATCCATTAATAAATAGGATATATTTTTGTTATTATAATAGTGGGTATAATCATAAAAAAATGTGATGAATAACCCTTAATATATAAATACCGAACCCCATTTTCCCGAGAGGTGGTGCCTTATTAAATTATATAGGAATGACTATGAGAATATTTTATCCTAAAGGAACGATTAGTTTAGTAGATTTTCATAACACATATACATTCATAGGTTCAATATTACCACTTGAAATGTAAAACAACATATATTTTTCATTTGAAACATCCACCACTCTTTGATTATCACTACAAGTCAATCATAATACACCTATACATGTCTCGGAAAAAAAATGAATCATAAGAATTGGTGAGCTCAAATTCTTTGTAAGTATAAAAAATACAGTATAATATATCATAAAAATAACCATTATTCATGGTGAATAATTTAATACACATTCCTTGAAAAATAATAAACTTGAACAGATTATTGTTGGAATTCGAGCTGAGTAAATATTTTCATAATACAACATAATAATGGGTATTTTACTAAAACAAATAACAACATTAACAATGAATTTATAGCTTCATAATGAGGAAAATTAATATTGTAGGCAATATGAAAATTACCATCCAGGCCTCGGCCAAGGCATTAAAAATTTATCAAGTCCTTGACCAAAACCATATCTAAAAATGGGAAAGCCCTCTACCAAGTCCATATATATTTTCCTCCTGAGACATACCGATGCATTGAGGGTATATATAAGTAACCACACATCACATAAGAAGTCTAATTAATTCTTAATATGGATGGGGATAAACATAAAAAACATATAAATTAATATTACAACTATCGTAGGACATGCAAATAACATTCCACAAACATTAAGCATAAACAGTAACCGTTCGGAGTAAATTAGTGAATGGTTTTTAGATAGCACTACCACAGTAAAACTAATTATAATGAATTCAATTAAATTTGGTAGATGATATCACAAAATATTAATCCTAATAATATATAATAATAAAAAAGAGAGTTGAAATATATGACGATTCTTTTATAAAATCAACGAGTACTTCATGAGATAAATACACTTCAACTTTGAAAAGAAGAGTTCTTTTGGAAAAGATTCTGTATAAAACAAAAACTGAAGTAAAATATTATATTCATAATAAAAAAATTATTTTAAAAAGTTAATGGTTTCTAAAATATATTATTTATTTCCCTTGGAAATAGGTTATAATTTGATAAATTCTGTCGAATCGGGCATGTATTTCAGAAAGAATTTTGAATGTTATTTTTAAAAATTGTAACTCCACATAAAATAAAGAAGGAATATGGTTGGTAAAAATATATATAACACTAACACGGATTCTATGAGGAGTAAAAAATAATACATAATAATTTCATAATGATAAGTAGATAATAAATTTAAGTTAAATAAAAATCGAGGTTCTGGTTGAAAACCCTTACCTTAAGTCTGATGGTGTTCCTAACATGATCTTAATATTTTGAATAATCAAATTTAGGTTCATAAATTAATAATTAAAGAACCTCCTCTATGAAAAATTGATTTATTATAACCTTATTCGGTTCATTCATGGCTTTTGGATGGGTTTTGGGATTCGATTTCATTGTTTGGGAGCATTTTCTTCCTTGGTTTTTAAGATCGATTTACTTATATTCATGTATGGATAAAGATGTATAATGATATGGTTGTCCCTAAATGATTTTCTATATGAATCTTAAACATAAAAAAATTACATAGTTATTAAATTAAATTTTTTATTTTGATTGAAGATTAATCATTATATAAAACATTAATGATAATTTTTTGGGCTATTTGTTGATTTTTTATCACAACGAACTCATTTTGATCTATAAATTAATAAAATTTTAAAAAAATATTACAAAACATTACATATGATATTATAAATGTATAATAATCTGGTAAAAAAATAAAAAAATTTCATGACAATAATTTAATATGTTAATAGATAATGAAAACTTGTCATCCTTCAATGTGACAAATTAACACTTCACAAATAGGGTTTTCATTTATTCTATAAAAGTCGGAGAAAGGAGATATGATGATGAATTATTGAATAATAATATGATAATTATATTAAATATAAGGTACTAGAGCCATCATAACATCTGGATGAGGATAGGTGTGGAAAGAAAAGGAAAATAAAGGAACTGGAAATAAAAGAAATGGGAAGAGGAATTTACCTCTTCACGTTATCTTCCTTGACAGCCTCTTTGGTGTAGAGGTTTTGGCCTTTTTATGAGACCAATGGCTGATGGAATAGAAGAAAGATTTTAGGAGGATATTTGAGAAGAATTTAGGCATGGAACAAGGCATGATATTAGAGAAGAGAAGACAGAGTGAGGGGGGGTTATAGTGGAGAATAAAGGTGATTTTTGAATATCTTATTCATTATTTAATTATTTTCCTCAAGACAACCAATTGTGATGATTCATGTTACCCATAATATAAATAAGTGCAATTTAATTCAAACAAAGTTTTCATACATCATCCATTATTTTAGGAACAATGAATTTTATTGATAATGTATATATACAATAAATTATAGTATTTAACTATTCACCAAATTTTTTGAGTATTTTATAAAAATACCAAATATTCACCCAAAACATTTTATGACATGTAGAATTCAATAATGACCTCCATTTTATAAATATAATTTTCTAAATATGATTATTTTAATTTTAAAATAAAAAAATAATTTATTTGAAAACTAATAATTTAAAAACTTTATTTTGTTTCATATCACCTTGGAAAATTAATCAACATCTCATTATCTTTTAACTATTAAAATAAATAATAAAAATATGATTTACTATTCGTATGAGTCATATTACAATTCAAATTAATTTTCAAAATGGTTTGTTACTATTCACCAAAAAACAATGTTTTCCTTATCAGGCTCTAAATATCATACTGAACGCAACCTTGAATGTTAGTTTTTCAAAATTCATATAAAGAAAATAGAAAAATTATATGTATTGGCTATGTTATAACATGTGTTATTCTTTAGAGACTTCTTTCTTCATGAATTCAATATTAAATTTATTTTTAAAACCTTGGGGTGTTACATTCTCCTCTCATAAAAAAAATTCCATCCTCTAATTTCAAAATATGTCACCCAATAAAACGATTTTTGTATGTCTTCATTATACACTCTTAGATATCCCATGTTGCCTCTTTGGTTATTTGTTTTTCCAAAGTATATTAACCAGCTTAGCCATTCTTTTCCTCAATACCTATTCAATAGTGTCTAGAATCTAGATAGGATATTAACAGAAATATAATTCAGGTTCTAATTATATACCTTCATAAATTTGGACTTGTGTTTGGTCTAGAATTTACTTTTTCAATATGTGTCATGGAACCCATTGTGTAGTTTAGACAGGTTATTCAGCATAGCCAAATTATATGAAACATTTCCAATTCTATGTAGGATTTCAAAACATCAAATGTACCTAGGGATCAATTCCCCTTTCATCCCAAATCTTATAACACCCTTCATGGAGACACTGTCAGGAAATAATGATCACCTACATTAAATTCCAAATCCTTCCTTTGATTATCAACATATAAAGTTTTATTTCTCTGATCTACATTAATATCGTTTTGATTAGTATTTACCTTTTATATTGTTTCCTCCACAATCTCTAGTCCCATAGGCTTCATATCTCCAACATCATTGTAGAGACCCTAATCTTGACGTACATGGACATTACATTACTTTTTCCGAATACATAGTACATAACAAAAACACACACACAAGGATCGTAATAGTTTAGTGTCTTTGGAAACTCGGAATATAATCTTCTAATCGTGGTGAATGATCTTCAACATCTCCCATAAATATCTTCCTTTTTTAACCTAAAACCTTCCTTTATATCCTGGGGAAAATAAAACATAAAAGGGTGAGCTCAAATGCTCAGTAAGGGTAAACAAAATAAATATCAATCACATCATATTCATAATAACATAACATTTTGGAAATATTAACCTGCAAAAAAGAGCATAATTTCATAACATGGGATAAATCATAGTAGTGAAATGAAATCCCAATAATCATAACTTAAAACATGAAACTTTGTGGCATACACACATAATCATAGAGAATCATATCTTATTAGTCAAGACTCATTTCCAAGATTATCTTAGTGGACAAAGTCCATTTCTGAACCGAGTCACCCTCGTTTCAGTCCTGTTTCACTGAACCGGTATAACCTACCATTCCATCCATGTCTATCTCGTGAGATATAAAATCATTACCCAATGCATTGGAGGGAGATATAGGTCCCACCCATCTCATAATGATACCATTCTTATGTGTTCCACAAAATCATAAATCATACATCATTGCATAACCCATGTAGTAAAAATGGGATTCTTAAACAACATGACATCATAAAACAATTAATATAAGATAAACAAATTCATAAAAATATTTCCATCACAACATAATCAAATCCATGTAATAATAAGGATAGAAATATAACCCTATATTATCTAAGATGGAAAATAATTTTGATAAAACACTTGAACTCCATTCTTGAGGAAAATATCCTTTCTACTTCAAAAACATTTTTCCTTTCTTAACATGTCATACAATTTTAAACTAAAAGAAGTTAATTAAAAATAAACTTGAAAAATTGTAGAGGAATATTATTGTAAATATTGTTTTAAAAATCCATTCATGCCGTATATGTTAAAAAACATTCTTCTCGTACTTTTTTTCGGAAAAGTCAAAAACTACCTTGTACGAAAAACAACAAAAGATTCCTTTCATATCCTTTACTAAAAACTCACCAAAGGGTAAAATTGGATTTAAACAATTGTAGGTTGATGGAAATAATATTACATATTTAGGAAACATGGATTTGGATGATAAAATACACCCTAGTAAATGCCAAAGTATAAACAATCTCGGATAAAAATGAGATTGTGATATTTTCCCTTACCTTAGGTCTGATTTGCTTCGTAATTGTCCGAACCTCCTGTATAATGATTCAAATAATGTCATTGACTTATTAAAAAATCATATTCATTGTTATTATATCACATATGGTTCACTTATGACTTTATATTACCCGTTGTTTTGTAAATTCTTGTTAAAGTAGCGTTTTGGGTAAAATCGTCTCATTTGTCGTTCGTGTTTTAACTTGTAATTATTCATATGATTACATAGATCATGATTAAATAATTCCAGAATATAAAACATGATTTATATATAATATATATTCAGAATATACATATATATAATGGATCGACAAATGGAAAGAAATACACCATTCATGGAGACGGTAGGTCGTACGTACGCATGAACGCTGTTTTCGTTTCCTTATTGAATTGAGTGGAATTAAGTAGATGACATAAATATATATATATATACATAAATCCAGTAGTATCATAATTTTATATATTTCATTACTACTTATTATATATACTTTATAATCATTCATGAATGGTTAACGTGGAGAATGAATCTCATCGCTTCGTGGAGACGGTAGTCCGTACGTACGCACGAGCGATGATATCGTTCTCATGATCGTTGAATTGTATTGTAGTGTATGTATACTATTTAATAATCAATATGACTTTACAATAATCATATATAGTTTTTATTTACACCATTATACCCATCCAAGTAAGGTGGTGGTGGAAAATAGATTACACCACGGCGTGGAGACGATATTTCGTACGTACGCACGCGCGGTGATTTCATTTTCCGTAGGATGGATAGATGTTGAAATAGGGTTTATTCATACTTATAATAACATATAAGTATATTATTTATAATTATGTTATTACTTCATAATGAAACAATCTAAGAAGAAGAAGTGGAAGAAGAAATAAAGTTGAAAGAATCAGTAACGGACATTACCTCTTCTTTGAAGCGCCTCTTTGAGATCTCCTTTTAGGGCACTAAAATTGGTCTTTGAGGAAGACCAGAACCTCTAGGATGTTTATAGGGAAGTGTAGAAGGGAAATTTTCAGGGTTTGGCCGATCTTGAAGGCTCAAAGTGGTGTGAGGAAGAGGGGGAGGAGGTTCCCTTTTATAAGGGAGGAGCGGGGCACCTTTGGAATAACTAAAAATATTATTTTATTATAAAGTCAAGTTCGGTTTTAAATAGATCCAAATTGATTTATTTGGAGGATAAGGTGGGTATGGGTCGAAATCCTCTCATCCAATAGAATTTAGACAAGTTTAGGTTCCTATTTTAACCTTATCATGTAGATTTAACATTAAGTTAAATAATTTTACTTTTATCGTGTCTTCATGTGTTCTTATACTATATTGTTAATTAACTTACTATATCAAGACAAAAGAACCCCAAGTTGTTTATTATTAATATATATAACCTTATCTAAGTCATTTGGCCGAACCTTATATTTTTAGGAATAAAATAACAATTAGTAATATAATATTTGTTTTAAAAACTATTTTATGTCAATTTTGACACTATTTAGTAATTGATTTTTGTGAAAATAATAACAGAATGATAAGTTCGAAAAAAGTTACTTAAATAAATACTAACATGTCATAGTAACCTAGAAAATTAGTTTAATTCATAATAATTCTCAAATTATATTTATTTGGGTATTTATAACATCAATTATGTCAATATTTCATTAATAAGATAATTACTGCATCATCGTTGTGTCATAAATAAATTAAATTATTGAATGTCTAAAAATTACAAATAAAATAACATTATGTATTAAATCCTTTTATTTTTCTAATGAATATTTATATTCGAATTTATCTTTTGTATAACCCCATATTAAAAATTATTTAGTTATTAAACTCTGATTTTAACTATTTTAACCCTTCTTTAAATAAATTAATAATAAATGTCCTAATCTAATCCAAGTGGGCCTAAATGGTCATATTTTATTCCTAAGGTTGTTTTTGGTCGAATTAAACTTTTCCAATAGAATTAGGACATGTGTTAGGGTAATAATGATATCATTTTTACCCTTAATTACACTATTTACTTTTAACCGTGGTAAAAAAAAGTAAAACGTTATTATTTACCAAAAAATTATTTTCATCTCATTGAACCACATTTTATTTACTGACATCAACCATGTCTCTCAGATATTCGAAATTCCATTCACAGAAGCGGTAAAATTACGTTTTATGAAAATTTCATTTTTTTTAAACTACAACTTAGTGGTTTCACTATTCATCAAAAAATGAAAGATTCCAGAAAAAAACCAAAAAATAGGCCTAAGATATATTTGATATTATGAACTCAAAAATGATGTCTATTTTACCAAATTGAAAACATATCAGTTGCATTAATTAATTGAAAAAATTAATTCTCGTCGTCAAAACAAATAGCGTGTTCTTAAGAGATAATAACTATCAAAAGATTGACACTTGTTTATGTCTGGTTTAAATGTGAAATTATATTCAATGACCAACATTGTATAGAATTGTAAAAATATATTCTAAATATACTTTAAAACCACTAAAATTAATAATTTATCACTATTAATTATTTTGATTCAAAATGTTGTTTTTAATTAAAATATAGCGTGTTTTTACTATTCATCAAAATATGAAAGTTACCAGAATGATATGAAAATTTATCCAAAGTAATTTTTTATTTCATGATTCCAATGAAGAATTTTATTTTGTCAATTTGAACTTATAAACATGTCAAAAACTAGATTTAAATTAGGTGCGCCATCAAAAGGCGGCCAAACTGCATTTTTTGAAAAATACATATTTTACCTGAAAATTTTATTTTGTTCTTATATGATGTTTTAGAAATTGTGCAAGACGAATAATAATGTTATAAGATTCAAATTTTAGTTAATACTATTCATAACGGCTAGTTCATAATAATATTATAATAATATATCGTTGTTTAGTAAAACCCGGTATTGCGTACAACACACGCTATCGAGGAAGGCCGCGATTGCGTGTAATGCAAGCCAAGTCAGGGTTGCGTGTTGTTCAAGAATCCTTCGTTGTTTTGTATAACATAATCCAAACATATTTCATTTATACATTGAATATATATATATATATATATACTCAATGTTGCGTAGAATAACTATTATAAAAATTGTGTGTAACACGATCCAAGAATAGTGTTGCGTATATTGCAAGCTAATACGGTGTTTTGTATAGCGCAAGGTAATCTTGGTGTAGCATACAACACAAGACATTAATGAAATTAAAAGAATATTTTTCATAAAATCTTAGGGTGTTACAATCATCCCAACTTGTTGGTGTAAGACTTCTCATTCTGTACAATGCTTCATAAGGTGGCATTTAAATACTTGAATAGAATCAATTATTTTAGGAAAACTAATTAAAGTTAAATATTGATCCCACGTGCCATTGAAGTCATGGGAAAACGGTCTCAAAATTTCTTCTATGGTTTGGATCTTCCCATCTGATTTCCCATTTGTTTGAGGGTGATAAAAAGTAGTCAATCGAGGCTCGGAATGCAATGGTTTCTGAAAACTATTCTCAAATTTTTATTTAAATATTGGATCATGATCAGACAAAATTGAGAGATGTTATCCATTATTTAACCCAACTTCATTGATATAGTGTCATTCAAGGCACTCTATTTGGAAATCCTCACTTATATAGAGGAAATGTTCATATTTTTTATGTTGATCATCAATTACCTGAAACACATCATTCTTCCATGGAGTTTTGGGTGATCAAGTTTAAAAACCCATAGTGATGTCATCCAATTTCCTTGTAGGATTTTTTAGTGGTTTCATGACTCTTATTTGATGTTGTCTTTTGACCTTCACTTGTTGATAGACTATATATCCTGATACATAATCAGTAATTTCATTATTTATGTTTTCCCATCAGAAATGTTCTTTTAACTATCTATACATTTTAGTACTATGAGGGTGTATAGAGACATTAGGGAAATGTGCATTATCTAATGAAAACCATTCATCTTGAGTATAGAGGGAACACATATCCCCTTTCGAAATTTCAAAATTCCATCTTCACACACGAAGTCATCCCACATTCCATCATTCACACATTTTATTTTATTTTAAAGGTTCTCATCATTAGACTAAGAATTTTTAATCATTTCCAAAAGATATAGTTCGGTTACCAAATGGAAAATTATTAACATTCTAACTTCTTTTACATTTCCTATATCGGACTTTTCAAGATCTATTAACCTTGGATCCATTTCTATCCTCATTTTGTATGGGATGACATAATCATTTCTACTTAATGCATCAGATAACTTATTTTACATTCCTAGTTGGATGTGTATGGAAATTAATAATCATTCAGTAGATCAAGACATCGTCTTTGCCTTGGGTGGAGTTCTTTATATGAGATGATATATTTCAAGATATTGTGATCAGTATATATCTCACATATTTCACCATAGAGATAATGTCACTATATCTTCATAGAAAATATTAAAACTACTAAATCAATATCATGAGCCTAATAGTTTTATTCATGAATTTTTGACTTCCATAATGCATAGGTAATAACTCTATCACTCTTCATAATTACACAACCAAATCCTTTCTTTGATACGTCACTATATATCCCAAATCCAACATTCCCAGATGGTAGAGTCAAGATAAGATAATTGACTAATATCATCTTCAATTCATCAAAACATTCCTCGTATTATTTTTCCATATGTAATTAACCACTTTACAAGTAATCTTGGTCATTAGGTTGTATAAATAGGCTATGTTCAAAATAAAATTCTGATAATAATCTACTAAACCAATAATACTATACACCTTAGTTATGTTCATTGGGGTAGGCCATTCTTGCTCAAACATTTTATTCACAAGATCAACAAATATACCATACTTAGAGACAAAGTGGAAAAGAAAGGAAAATGATTGAATCCAATATTCAAACTTTCTAAATGTCCCATATAATTCATTTCATCTAAGAGTCTTCAGAACAGTGATCACAGGAATTTTAGGATCTACGTAGCGTTTAATGTATACCAATATCTCATCAATAAATACCACCACATTGTAACCAAGATATTCCTTTAAAATATTTTTATTAGATCTATGAAAATAAATGGTGCATCATTCAGTCCAAAAGGAATTATTGTAATCTTGTAATTCCATAAATGATCTAAAATTATCTATTTGGAATATTTTCCTTCATCACTCGCAACTACTGATATCCAGATTGAAGTTCAATCTTCAAAAAATATTTTTCACCATGAAATTGGTAAAACTAGTCATCAATTATAGGTAAGAGATAATTTCTCGTTATTTTTATAACATTTTTCTACATTTACATGATGCAAAACCTCATATATCCATCATTATTCTTAATGAAAATAAAACGGGATCCCCATGGGAAAATAAAATGGAAAATAAATCCATTATCACTCAATTCCTATAGTTGTTTCTTCAGTTTTTCTAATTCCAAAATATAAATTATATAATTATTCTTTCATATAGGACTTGAAACAATAATTAAATCAATAGAAAATTCAACTTCTCACTTTGGATGATGTTCGGGTAAATTCTTTGAAAAACCATCAATATATTCTAGCATAATAGGACCATCCTCAATTGTAATACTTCATTCCCCAACCTTTGAAATTTTATTCTCATCCACGTGCGGAATTGAATTAAATAGATATATTGGGGATGGATCTAGATAAATGCCATATAAATATATTTATTCTCTTATGATACTTCCCTTAGGCGTTTTAACTGAAAACTGCATTATTAAATCAAATTGTAAATATCTAATTTTCTAGAAAAACTGGGAATATATGATTGAATGAGATGATAAATAATAAAATAAAAAATGTCTATGTTTGAGGAAATTATTAAAGTACATTCCACGACATCATTATAAACTTAAATATGAGGAGTTGTGATTGAACATGCTTCTCCCTTGTCCCATTGCATTTTTATGGCATGGTTCCTTGGAACATTGTAAAATCATTAGCATAGTGTCCCATCACCCTAAAATTACAACATTGAACATTAATTTCTTTTTTTCCCATTGAAATCAATATCTTGATGGCCTTTCTATCCACACTTATTGCATATCCCTTTTCCTTTTAATCAGGCACCAGGGTATTTCCTTCCACAACTATCATTGTGTGGAAACTAAACTTTTCCCTTATTCCGCATTTCCTTATTTCCTTTTCCAGAGTTTTTAGCATCCCTATTATTCTCTTTCATTCCAATAAATACATAATATTTTTCTAAATCTTTTTACATCATGATAGAACCAGAAATTATGACATCATAATATGTGAATGTATGGAAGAATAGTTCCCATCAGACGGATGGATTTTGGCCATCAGAGAATCAATCAATAATTATCCTTTTATTATGTATATATTCAATATAATTAACTTCTAAATTTTTAAATATAGCTTCATAATTTTCAACATTTTCATCTTATATTTGCCTATAATTTAGAAACGTCATTTCCCAATCAAATCCTTTTTCACGAGGAAAGAATTTATCTAAGATAAGTTCTTTAAATTCACTAATTTCCATGGTTTCTATTTTTCCTCCTCATTTTTTGTTTTGAATTAGTAAACACCATTGATCATAATATCTTGATATGTAATAATACTCAATAATAATCATCTCCCATTCGTTACTTCCCAAGGTGAGAAATGTCATCTCAATGAAACTTATCCACAATTCTATTATGAATGGGATTGTAATCCCATAAAATAATGGATGATGGTTATCATATAAATCAATATAATAAAGCTCCTTCAGATTGTGGATCCAGATGCTACATATGGGTAAAGATATTTTTCGTAACCTGAGTATACTATCCTAGTATAGTTATAAATTTCTATGCACTAGTCAGATCTCCAGATCCAATATGATTATCTTAAATATGAGGGGAATACCATCATTGGATAAGCATGTGAATGCAACTGATGTTCCATCAACAGGAAACCATTTTTAAATAATATCATACACTAAATTCGGTTATGAATATTAATTTACTACCTCATCATTGAAAATTACATAACATAATTTGAAATCATATGCATGTCTAATCTCGTAAACATAAACATGGTTTCATTGAGGAAAAATTTACATTAAAATACTTATTATGGCTTGTAAAAATTGTTAATTATTTTAATAATATCCCTTGGAGTGTCAAGCTAGTTGTGTAGTAAGGCCCATTTTTGTTTATCGGGAAATCCTAGGTCAATCCCGAATCTTGTTCTCGGTGTTTTCACTCCAAGGTACATTTTTTCCAGAACCACATCAACTTGTAGTATCAAGAGATGAATGTATTTTCTAGAAAGATTCTCATAAAAAATTACTTACCAAAATTATAGGATATTCTTGTATACTTATCCTAAATTATAATCATATAGTATATTTTCATAATCTATATTTTGTAAATCTATTTACCATGTTTTCTACTAAACATCCTATAATATAAACTGTAAAGACCTGGCCCCTATTATGAATAGTCGGTGCCTTATTAAATTATATTGCCATGATTATAAAAAATTTGTATCTAAAAGGATGAAATAGTTTAGTTGCTTTTGAAAAATAGATATATACATAAGTTCAACATTACAATTTGAAATTAAAAACAACATAAATGTTCCATTGGGAACATCAACCACTCTAAGATTATCTGTGAAACTCAATCAAAATATTCATATAAATGTCATAGAAAAAATTGAAACATAAGAAGTGGTGAGATAAGATGATCAATAAGGGTAAAAAAAAGAGAAGAAGATATCATAAACATAAGAATTATTCATGGAGATTAAATAAAAATATATACATTTAAAAATAACAAACGTGAAAACATTGTGGAATGAATATGAAATTAGTAAATATTTTCATAATTAAATATAATCTTGGGTATTCTAGTAGTCGAATAAACACATGAAATATGAAATTCTAGAATCAAAGAGAGGGAAATGCATATTCTGGACATTCTAAAACAAACCAACAAGGCCTATGAAAATACATCTAAAAATTCTTAATGCTTCTGCTGAAACCATATTTAAAAATGTGTAATGCCTCATCTAAGTCCATATTTATTTCTCTCATGTGAAATATTGATTCATCAATGGGATAAAGTAGGAATAAACCGTAACAAAATAATTCCTATGAATTCATCATATGAATGGGGATAAACATAAAAATTATATATATTCATATTGAAACTAACATATGACATATATATATAACATTCCTTAAACATTAATTATACACAATGATCAATCAGAGTAAATTGTTGAGTTGTTTAAAGATAGAATATCCTAAGTAAAATTAATCATAACATATTCAATTAAATATTGTATATGATATCAAAAAATATTATTCCCAATAGTATATAAGAATCAATAAGAGTGTTTAAAAATATGGAGATACTTTTATAAAAGCATTGAGTAATTATTGTGATATGTACTCTTCTACTTTGAAATGAAGTGTTCTTTTGGAAAAGTCATTGTATAAAACCATAAATGATGTAAGATTGTATTTTCATAATAAAATGAGTGATTTTATAAACATAGGGGTTCTTAAAATATTTTATATTGTACCACTGAATATAGGTCAGAATTTTCAAAATTCACTTGAATATGGCTTATATTTTGGATATAAGTTTTGATAATTTCTATTAAAACACGTAACTCCACATACAATAAAGAAGGATTCTGGTCATTAATCATATATAGAAAAATAAAAATTAATTTATTAGGATTAATTAATAAATAATAATAAATCCATTGAGGTATGTAAACATTAAATGAAACCTAAATGAAAATATAGGATTGGTGGAAAACTCTTACCTTATTTATGGATGTGTTCCTCAGTTGAGTTTAATGACCATATTAATAAAATTTAGTATCATAAATTAACAATTTGGAAACCTCATATACATGTAATTGATATATTATAACATTGTTAGGTTCATTCCTTCCCTTTTTATTAGTTTATAAATTCAATATCATTATATGGGAGTGTTTTCTTCCTTTGTTTTCAGGATTTGTTTACATATATTCATGTAAGGATAAACATGTAGAATGAGAATGGTTGTCCATAATTGATGTTATTAGTGATTTTTTAACATCGAATACATTATATAGTTATAAAAATCAATTGGTTATTTTTTTCAAATGAATCCTTATAGAAAACAGTAAAAAAATGTTTTATGGGTTATTTTTTGATTTTTTGATCACAACGATGTGATTTTGATCAATAAATTAATACCATTCGTTCAAAAAAAATACATAAAATTAAAAATGATATGTTACCTATATAATAATCATGGTCAACCATATGAATGGTTTTATGAACAGAATTATTATTTTAATAGAAACTGGAAACCCACCATCCTTGAATGTGGATAACTAACACATCTCAGATGGTGTTTTCATATCTAATATAAAATAATGGGAAAAGAGATATGATGATGAATGATTCCATTAACATAAAAAAATACAATTAAATTTATGTTCCTAGAGTTATCACAACATCCAGATGAGGAGTGGTGAGAATGAAAAAGAAATAAAAAAAACATGAACTAAAATAAATGAGAAAAGGAATTTACCTCTTGATGTTATATTCCATGAGTTCCACTTTAGGTTTTAGGTTTGGCCTTTTTAAGAGACCAATGATTTCTGAATGTGGGGAAGGATCTTGAGAGGATAATAGAAAAAAACATATAGACATTTAAAACGTATTGAAGGCAGTAAAGATGAGAGGGAGTTGAGGGTGGGGGTTTATAGTGGATGAGAGGGGTGGTTTTTTAATATCGTATTCATTATTTAATTGTTTCCTTCAAGAAAACCAATATTGTTGATTTATTTTACCATTATAGAAAAAATTTCATGTGAGTTCGAACCAATGGTTATTTAATCATTCAAGATTATTTGAATAGTAAATTTAAATGATAATGTATATATACGATAAATACCATATGTTACTATTCATAAAAAATTCGAGTATTTTAGAAAAATACAAAAAATACACAAACACCATTTTTTTATGTTCAAATTTTTAAAATGAACTCCATTGTTGGAAAATAGTTTTCTAAATTTTATTAATTTTATTTCTAAATAAAAAAATCAAAAATTAATAATTTTAAAACACTAATTCATTTATATCATCTTGAAAAAATAATCAATATATCATAATATTATAACCTAATAGAAATAAAATAATAAAATGATTTAATATTCATAATGTTCATATTAATATTCATATTAATATTCATAAGGGTATGTTACTATTCACTAAAAACTATGTCAGTCTCATCAAACTATAAATATCTTATTGAATGCAACTGTGGAAGTCAATTTTTAAAATATTAAATAACATAAGTTAAAAAATTATGCTATTGGCTAGGTTATAACATGTATTTTTTTACAGACTCAGTGTTTCCTGAATTCAATATTAAATTTATTTTCAAAACCTTGGAGTGTTATAAAATATATCCAAGAAATTATAAACAACCAAAAATAAAATCCATAATATAAAAATAAATTTCATATAACATATATAAAAATAAATATATTAAGAATAATTCCTAGGAAATGACCACAAAGACCAATAACACCAAGAAAACCACTATTAGAAAGAAACCCACATCCTAATCCCCAAACAACTCATGATTTCCCTAAAATAAATGTATATATATGTGGGTGACAATACACATACAGTCAATTAAATCCTCCATAAGACTAGTCATGAAATTGTAAAAAGGATTGTTAAAACCTCGTGAAAATATAGATTAAACTAATTCAATACAAAAAATATGTGAAGTTTATCAAAACCTCACCAAGGATATCTTAAAATTTAATGCTCAAAAACAAGTAATATAATATCCAAATAAAATACATATATAAAGTAACATACATCAACATATCCACTTAATTATTTACCTCACACACCAATAGAAAATATTGTATACTTCAATCACTTTTATATATGAAGTCACTTCTGATATGTGTTGGGCCTCAACCCTATAAATCCTAACCTCCAATATTCTCCTCTTTTTCTAATTGGAATATACATATATTGAACACATTATTTTCTCTTCCGACAACATGGGAACACATCACAATAACAACATCATCACATACCACAATCAAGGAATATTTTGGAATTCCATTACAGTTTCTGTCAAACACACTATTCCTTAGGACAACATAGCCCATACATAATATACCTATAATTTTTTTTCATTTATAAATGTAATACCTGTAAATGCTATAAATACAAGATTCTATATCCCATACACCCATATTTAGTAAAACAAAGAACAATATAATCCCATATAAGAATACACCTTATACTATAATCAATCTGAAACTGGATATCCCTATATTCTTTCTATTTTTAAACGGAGTGTTTTTGATGAGGGAGTAATTAGAATTATGTTCCCTCACCTAACTAGATTTTGGGGAAAGCACATTAGACCTAAATTATTTGGGGTGTCAGTTTCTCTCATGACATGGGTGATTAATAGTATGAAACTAGATAACATAATTCTGGAATTACATACAACCAATCTAGTAGAAACAACAATACATTGGACTCAAAGTCATGTTAACATCTCACATGAGAACCCTACTACCACAACTATGACTTGGATGTAATATTTATTCTAATAACACAAACACTAGTTTTCTCTATAAAAAACAATTAACAATTAAATAACTTTCATTAAATTCATTAACAAATTATAAATTATATTTATACATTTACACTTATTCATCATGATAAAAAAAATTTATATTCATCATTTAAAATTTAGATTTCAACTCTATTCTCTTAGAGCATTATCCAATCCAATAATATCATTTCCATTTACCAAATAACTTAAATAAACAATGATCATTCCTATGATATCATTAATAATACATTATCATCACATAATCTTTGAATTGAAAAACATGACACAAGATATAGAAAATATGGTACCCTTTCAGTGAATTAAGTATGCTTTATAATGAATAGATTAAATCAAAATATCCAACCAAAAAATAAAACATAGAAACTAATCGAATAAAATATTCTTTCCTATTTCTCAACCCATTCCAACCAACCCATCAGCTTCCCCAAGACAATTTTTCACGAAACGTGGATTCTTTGATCATAACATGTTCCCCCTATTGAAGTATAATCTCTATCAAAACACTACATCAGCCAAGGAAACCATCCCATACCATTTATAATAATCCAACTATATAGGTATTCACATATAAAATAACAATTGATCAACTAACCTATGTTATAAATATACCAGTGAAATATATTTTTATAAAAATTATTGTAGGGGGAAATCTTGGCCATAACATCAATAATAAAAGAAGATAAAAACTATAAAAAAAATAGGGTTGGATTACCGTATCCAAAAAAATTATTTCAACAAAGATCATTTTCCTTTAAAATCATGAATTAGTAAAATAATTATTAACTTATTTTGATACCATAGAATCCAAGAACAACAACTATAACAACTATAATAAACTAGAATAATAATCATATTTCCTATTCAATAACCTTTTGAAAGAATGATAAACTTAATTATTATTCATCCTTAATTATCCAATTCATTTAATGAAATATATTCAATTTAACCATTTTAAAACATATAAATCATGATAAGGAAAACCATAATCACATCAAAAAAAATTACACTATTTAACAATTCATAATATTCACTTATAATCATTGTTAATGTATAAAAAATCCAAATCACAAAACCATTCTCATAATTCAAATTTTTTAGTAATGGTTTATTAAATTTAATAATTTAAATATTATATATTTACCCAAAGAAGATGGAACATGATAACCCTACCATTACACATAAAATAAGTATATGTAATAAATCTCATACCTCCATTTGAAGATTTTATGAACCACCATATAAGAACTAGTATATAAAGAACCAATCACCACCAACATTGAGAGAAACCACCCTTGAATCTATACCATCATAATAGACTCAAAGATAAACAAAAACAATTAAACTGACACCATTGATACATTCAGAGTGAAGGATGACATAGAAGTTGGGGAGAATATGGAACGAAGGTAACATTATTCAATGGAGCTTGATCCGAAAGGAAATATGGGTTTAAACCCTCAATATAAATATATATAGAGTGTTTCAAGGATTTGTGGTTAGATAGGGCCTAAATAAGGAAAATAAATGTGAAATTGTGGATTCTTGTTTCCCCATATTTATTAAGAAACCCTACTATGCCTCTACTATGACATGGAAACATTAACCATGTCCATGGTGACATTGTTAAAAATGAGATATTATATTACATCCATTTGAAATAGACATCACCACAAAACCACTATCGCTTTCTAAAACTACATTAAATATATTTTATTTGAACCTTGGAATGCTATATGACATGGAAGATATTATTTTAACCACCAAATGACCACAATGGCTTTTTATTATAATTAATCATAAATCTATTCAATATTTCATCTCACCATTACCATGAACACAATATAAAAATACCAAACTCATTTTTTCCTTTTCTAAATATATATATTTTACTATTTTAGAAATTACACTATGAATATCACACGAATGAAAATGGTTTCATCCGCCTTTATAGTTATGTATAAACTTAAAGAGGAAACTACCAGAGTCCACGTAACCCCACACCATCTACTACTAGAATGGATCCATTCCTATTTTATAGTGGTGTAATTATCTATTAAATATTCTCACCACCACATATTCTTTATACCCAAAGGTTTAATAATTACTAAATTACAAATATCCATATCTGAAACCCAAAAACACAATATCATCAATCTCCTGACTACAAAACAATCCTCACCATGACCATAATCATTACTACACCCATGGGGTGGTGAACCAAGAGATAAAAAAATAAAACCTCATCTCCAAAAAAGATTTAAAATATTTGTTGACATCTCAAGAATAGAAAAAACAAAAAATGAGATATTTTTAAATTCATTCCCATAAATCAGATACCTCCCAATAGTTTATTACCCCCAAAAATCAAAAAAATTAAAATGAATGAATTAAAGTGTGATGGAAATAATCATTAACTAAGATACCTCTCTATTATTTAACTATAATAAGAACACAAATAACAATATCGAAGAAAAAAGGACCATAAACCTGAAACATCACAAAACATCTCATAAATTAACAACATAAATAAACATTGCCTTCAAAAATTCATGTTTTAAACAACCTGAGGTATTTGGTATAAATCTATATCTCAAGCTTTTGAGAACACTATTCTACGGAACTACCCTTCCACCATACGTGATCCATGTGAATAACATGTGCACATAAAATATTATCGTGATGGTCCTGAATCTCAATAGGTCATTCCATGAAGGTCTCATAATGTTTAACATCTAATTTTCCTCAGTAAATTATGTGGTATTAACAATGAGGATATAGATAAATTAAATATATGTGGAAAAATTAATTGATTTTTTCTATCTATAATGAAATAGAAAAACAATATGAAATAGTTTCAACTCTATCCAATAACATTAAAGGCGGAATAAATCAGAGAGAATGATAAATCCAATGTATGAATTATTATTTCTAATAATGTGGATATAAATTCATAAAAAATGATCTATTATGGAAAAAACAAAAGGAATTTTCCTATTATTATAATAGTAATTCTATATTCCCCACAAACATCTTAATTTTCTAATAATTCATTTTTACCTTCTCTGTCATGTTCATCCAAAATTTTAAGAGAGTTTCTATCTCTCTTAGTACAATGTATCCCAACAGTGATTATAAAGGATTCCCATACTAAAATTTGAATAGCTCTATACCAATGATGTATTGGTAACAATTATTTTAAGAAAACTCCACCAAGTGTAAATGATTTTAACCATTAACCTCAAAAATCTGACGAAATGTGTGAACCATATCCTCAAATGTTTAGAGAATTTCTATATCATACCTTCTAACTGTTGTTGATAAGTTATGATATGAAACAACTAAGATACATTATCTAATTGGAGACCTATCCATCCCATAATGGTAAAATGGGGATTATGATAATAGATAATCATTTTCAAAACCCCATGAATTATCACCACATCCTTTAGATATTTCATTTATGAAACATGTACTTTGATTTACTCGTTTATTTATAAGAGTTGTACTAAATTCATAAAATTATCTAAAACGACTTATATAGAATCGTTATTCATCCTAATCAAAAGTCAATTATATGATGAAAAACATCCATATTTCTTCCCATATGCACTTCGGTACATCATGTGGTTTAATAAATCGACTAGGAATACAATTTAATACATTTACACTATTATTGACTTAACAACATGACAAAAAACTATAATAGATCTTCTCACCCAAAGAAACCAAAAATAAACTCTAATGAGATGATATATCATATCCACACTATGATATATCACAAAAGGTAAAATATGGAACTCAAAGAGAACAACATTGTGAAAAATTAATGAAATTAATACTCTCTCCAAAAAATACCTTTTTCCAATCACACTCAGCACATCCCGTTTTAGAATCACAAAAAAACTATATCTCGCCAAACCACCACCTTGGAATCCCTGAACTAGGATTCTAAAACATTATACACCAAAAATTATTGTAATATCATTTTATAAAGGCACCCTCTACTATTTAACACTCCCATATCATGTTGCAGCACATAGAGCCCCTTTTATACTCTCTATGTGTTACCCAAATCATACACAACATCAACTCGTGAATTCCTTCTTAGCGTATCAATTAAAAAATTCTCTTTCCCCATATAATGATACTATAATCCTATATAAATTCAAACCAGTTGGTTTTTATATATTCAAATCATGTTCATATATTATATATGTAATATAAAATTACATGACCTTTTGTAGTTATTGACCCTTGTTTTGTATTTTGTTTCAATTAAAATCATTCCTAGGGATTTTCTGTAACTTTTCATTTTCTGGATGATTTAGGAACATTACACAGTTGGTGTGTGGTTAGAAAAAACAATGTGGTTTGACTAAATAATATCTTTTCTTTATTTTTGTGCTCCAGATTGGGGTGAATAGTTTTTTGAAATAGTGAATCCTCCCTCTTCTAACCATGCACTCTTGGATAGAATGTTTTTCATTATTAGTGAATGGTTTTCTTAATTATGTGAGAAAATTATATATCCTTCCTATAATCACATTAATAAGGGATAATTAAGGATCATGGTTACTTATAATCATTCAACCAAACTATGAAACCATGCATTTCATGTTTTAATACATTAAAATTTTTAATTAAAATATTAGGCCACTCATTTTAAACTATAATAAAAAAAATTTAACCTTAATTGAATCTTTGTCATTTGGAGTCATTATGGTTTACTCTTTGGCTCCTCAAACATCATTTCTTGTGAATTTTAGTGTTGTTTGAATATCTATGTACCTCTTTAGAATGTGGTTTCTCTATTTATTTATGTTTTATATCTCTAATATTTCACACCCATTTAATAGTGGTGAATCCTAATATGGTTTTTGTATTATATATTAGTTTTAAATGATCTTTCTTTTATGGTTTTTAATCAAAGTTGTTTTTTATATATCTCCTTCACCTCATTATGCCATTTATATTTCCCATTGTGGGTGTTGTTTTCTTTGATACTGCAATCAATAGTACATGGTTCAATAAATAATTACCATATAATTGATACTATAAATATGTTTATTTAATTGAAATGATATTTCAATTAATTTATCAAACCTTTATTAATGATTTTATTTATTTAAACATGGATATAAAATTGTGGAAATAAAAATTCTAAATGGAATTGAAGGTATTTAGTGGATTTTGGGAGAGGATATATTTGATGTGAAAAATAATTTAATGTTAATAAAAGATAAAAATTAGCTTAAAATGATAATTTATTTGAATTTTAATTGTTTATAAAAATCATTGATTTTGTTTTGAAATTTAAAATTAATATTAAGTGTGAATTTTTGCATTTGAACAGTGAAAGATGAATTTATTTGAAGTAATTTATTTTCCCATGATTGATTGATTGATTAATTGAAACACATATGAGCATAAGTTTATAGTGGTTGATTTGGACATGAATTCTTGGAATCTTACTCCCGATTAGTGGATTTATAATAAAAACTATTACTAAACGTATTTTTACATGATTTTCACAATTCAGATGTTGACTGAATTTTCATGTTGGCCTAAGCATATGGATGTGTTCGCACAAACATGAGTTATGATTGATGATTGTGTTTTGTGAAGAATAGAGATATTGGATATTATTGAACTCAAGTAATACTACCATGGTGATTTTTTTACTTGATTATACAATTCATTTATAATAGTATTATTTTTTAAAAATATTTTTTTATATAAAATGATTTATAAATTTTTTGTAACACCCTATGATTTTAAAAGAGGAACATAATTTTTATAGTTTATATGAAAAAAACACCAAGATTATAACAGAATTTTACACCTCAAGACATTATGATATATTCATTTTTAAATAATTACATTCACTTTGATAGATTATGATGCACATAATACAGGGTTTATATAAAACAAGATACTCAATTAAAATATTATTATTTAAACAATACCATTTTAAACTAAATGTTAAGATTGTGGTCATACAATAGTATAGATAAATTATGACTCTTATATGGTTTATATAGGTATAAAAGAAATATAATGGTAATATATTGATTATTAATAAAATAAGAATCATTTAAAATAATTGTTTTCTGAAAAATTGTATTTTTCTGAAGGGATGTTTTGTCACTCCTTGCACACATAATTTAAAAATAATTTGTAACCATTTTTAAAAATTGGTGAGAAAAAATAAAATTTATTTTTTAAATTTACAAAGATATATTATATTAATGTTAGATTTTACCCTTTTCTAAAAAGATTAATTTATGCATGAATAGTGAAATATAATTATTTTTATTGAAAAATGCATTTTGGTTTAAATTATTTCAAAATTTAAATTGTATCTTAAAATGTGTTTAAACTAAAAAAAATTATGATACTAGTTAAATAATTTAGGTTATTGGAATAAATTTCATATTAGATTTTTATATTATATATTTATATGCATTTGAAATTGTTTCTTTGGAAAAACCATATTTCAACGTGTCTACCAGTTTATTTTTAAATTGTATTATTCCACTTTTTGTATTAAATTTGAAAAAATTAACTCCATTTTCTGAATCCAAATAATTTTTATTATATAATTTGTTGACATTTTGTTTCATAATGAATAGTAAAAATAGAAACAAAAAAAATTTATTTATAATTGTTAGTGTTAAAACAAGTTTACTGGGGGGTTTAAATATATTGATAATGGTTAAAATGAACCAAAAACGGAATAAATAATATTTTAAACACATATATAGAAATTTCATCATAAATATCCCTATAATAAACCATTTCGGAGACTTGTGGAATGTGAAAGATCTGGTATCAATTTTCTATTAAAAATTGCAAGTGTGTTATCTCCCCCAATTATAAAAGGACACCCATATCATATCCTCTTCCCAAATACAAAGCTATATGGATCAGGAAATACATGAATAATATATTACTTACATACATACTCATACTATATTCCGTAATTTTTTTAGGAAACACTTTTAAAAAGATATAGATATAAACCAAAAGATGCTCTCTTAGGAGGAGTTGTAGTCATCATGTGTTTTCATTTTATTTATTCTCATAACTCCATCAAAGACTATAAAAAATTATAATATAATAACACAAATATATCACATATAAAATTATTGTATTATATAAATTTATTAACTTATATTCATCTCTTGTTCCATCTAATGGGAAAACCCATAGATCATGTGTATGGAAGACTACCACCTCTTGAATGACTATAGTTTGTTTTCTATCACCGCATATAATGGTTTTATATAATGATGTATATATAATATTTATATTATATATATGACATTTAAGTACTTTTTTATTGATAATTTATATAAAACAATTACCTTTCATAATGTTGGAAAAAAATATCATCGTTAGTGTGTACGAAGGACTACCGCTTCGCGATCCGATGTGATTTGTTCTTCACATTTTCATTATACATAGGTCATAATAACGTTATATTAAATTAATATATATGATATTTTTAACAAATTTATACGTAGAGAATTAAGATATTACATATACCTTCTTAGATACAATCTTATGGGGGATGTGATAATGTCACTCATCTGTACGATGGACTACCACCTTTCAAAGTGATTTGACTCATTTTTCACTTATGATTTAAATGAAAATTAATAAAAAAAAGTTTTAATTAACATTTTATTTATATATTTAATCATAATTAATCTATAAGAGTGATATATTTTTTACCCTCCTTTCATTTTATCCTTTGAGAAAAATGTAAATAATTTTCATGTATACGTTCAGCCTACCATCTCAATAAATGATGTAATCCATTTAAAATCTATAAAATATATAGATTAATCTAAAAATATATATAAAGTATATATATGATATTTACGTCACATTTAAAATTATGTAGACAATGTAAAAATGATCAAAATAAAATGAAAAATGTTATGAATGAAAATCATACATGGAAAATAAAGGAATCATCACATGAAACATTGATTTTAACAAAGAAGTTTTAATAAAAAGTTGATAAAAGGATTTAAGTAAATCATATGTGTATGAAATATAATATTGGGTCTAATTAATATATTTATAGTAAACCTATATTTAATATACATGAGGTTTGGACACATTCAAATGATTTCGAACCTAAGGTATGGGTTTCCTATCTCACATTTAGTTCCATGAGACAGGTTCCATATTAACCATTTGTTTATTTATTTTTGTTTATATATTACCAATTTGTTATGTTATATCATGATTCTAATTATATGAATTTTATATAAATTTTCATTTGAAATTATTAATTTCATTGGGTTATGATTCAGAAGATATGAAATTGGTACGGGTTTATTGCACAATCTCATCATTATTTGAGATTGTATTTGTATATGACTCACTTGAGGGAATTAATTCAAATATATATATAACCCAATATATTTTCTTATCATATATAAAATAAAAATATTTTCAATTAGTCATACCTTTTCCATCACTATGGTACTCAAAGTGAGGGAGAAATTTTTTTTATTTAATTTCTATTTTACTTCTCTCTTCAGTTGAATATCCATTTTCTACTATATCAATGTTTTCTAAAAATGATTCCCCATATATTATTAAAATAATAAGAATGAATCATTAATTAAATTTTTATCCATTATTAAAATTTTACAATATAGTTCTAATGTAAAATTTTGTCATTTTATGAATGAGGTACTTTTTCCATTTTTAAAATAGTTGGAAAGGAATGTTTTTTACCTATTCGACAGCTATGGAATTTCTTATTGTCATGAAGAATCAATATTTTAATGATTATATTAAAATTTATTTTTCAGTGAAAATTATTTTAAATATTTTTTTTTAAAAAAAAATTTTGAAAGTATTTTTCAAAAGTGAAATTTTTATTTTCCTCGAGATTGTTTCTAGGAATCTTTTTCTGGTTATTCTATTCATGAACAAAAAAAAACATTATTTTTTACTTTTGATACACTATGGATATATTATCATGATATCAAATTTATTATTTATCTATATTATTTATGACTAGTTTCAATGGGGACGTTAAATGTTATTACCATTCAAAATATTACTCTGAATAATTTATAGTTATGTATATTGATTGAGGTAAGTGTTAACATTTTGTATGATAGATTATAAATATGAAATTTTCTATTTATTATTTTTTACCCATTTTATATGATGAATTAAGTAGGCTTGTAGTTTTATGGGTGGGTATACCATAATTACATATCCTCTCGATGCATCACTAGGTCTCTGGAAAAAAATCAGTTAGCAAAATTAAATGTTTTTTACACATAGTTTTAAACTATCTTGTGAAAGGTCTTGATAGTACATTTATGATAAATTATTTTGTCAATTCCCCCATTATGAAATTATACATTGATTTCCATGTGATTATTTTATTTTTTAAAATTTACATGTATATTTTGCACGTTCATGTGATGATTTAAATTTATTTATTTTAACATCATTTATTTTGGACATATTATGCTCACGTTATTGTTAAAATAGAATGTATTTTTGTAATTTATCATTCCATATTTGTTATTATTATTAATTAAGGAAATATTTTTTTTAATTCATACCCTTACCAAGCATTTGTTCTCAACCATTTATTAGGTTTTATTTTCTATAAGATAGTTTGAAGTATATTATGATTGATATGTAGGGATATGCTAACGAGAATAGTACCATTCTCAAAGAAAATACTTTCTATTTTATGTTTTTAAATTCAATTTTTATTTTCATGTATGTGTCTCGTTTTCCAAAAATACAAGACTCTTCATTATTTCGTTATCTGATTTGTTATATCTAGTTCCATTGTAATAAATTAACCACCAACTCTGGGATACTAGGGGTGAGGTCATTATATTTTTTGTATGAGACATTTTAATTGACAACATATGAACTATAGTTTGGAAGGCATAGATTAGGGATTATAACATTATGATTATCCTTAAGAACTATTCTATATATATGAAAACATCTTTATGTTTTGGTAAATTAGTTAATATGTTTTTAACATAGAAATAAATCCCATTCTAGATACTATTATTTAACGAGGTGTTGGAAAATAAGTTCCTAGTGGTAATAACTCAAAAAAAAGAGGTGTTATGATTAACATGAGCATTATCTGGTACATAGAAATGATACATACCACACAACAAGTTTCATACTCTCGAGGTATATGATTTCATTATTTAATATATATTTTCAAAATATATTTAATTACATTAACATAATCTTATTTTTAAACATTCCTTGATAAACACTATTTTTTATTATGAGATTACCCATTCATAAAGATTTCAATTTATACAACGTGTCTCACTATTTTTGGTATTATAAATTATGTTTCATAATTTTATTATCTAATATTGTGAAGTCCATTACTTATAAATGGCTCCTAGAAGAATGAATGTAAACTATATCAATACATATACTCCATGTCGGGATTGAACTCTTATGTAAGATAATGGAGTAGGAGCTAGAGATATATCTAAAAAACACAAAAATATAACCATATTTGGCTAGTTGACTCAAATTATGAAAAATAAACATTCCCATATTGATTATCCTACTAAAGTGAAATGTGGGATAACAATATAAGGCATCTTCATACTTATGCAACCTCTATCATTCAATGGGTATAAAAATAATTTTTTTGAGAATCAATGGATAAGTTACTAAAAGAAGATATTTATCCCTTTTCATAGTAATTAAAAAGTTATTTTTTTTCAAGATTTTTATATTATCTCAATCGATTAGTATTAGTGGTCTTCAATTATTTGATAGTCTATTGATAAAGTGTAAATAGAAATCATGGAATGGGTGGATTTTAAGTTACACTTATTGGAAAATTAAATTCTACACAATAAATGTGTTGATATAGAGAGAGAATTAATAATTCTAGAAAAAATAGAGAGATTAGTGTGTTTCTATATATGAATAGAACATTACAATGTTATCATGTCACAATTTGAATAATATTTGTAATAAAGAGATAAATATTAAACATTTGTTTGATGGGATTAATATTATTATTTGATGGGAATTATTCTCACAAATATTCCCATTATACAATTACATGGTATTATGGGATATGAAGATAGAGAAATAGTTATCCAAATATTATGGATTTGAATTTATGTAAGGGAATATGACGATGGTAGAGAAAAATATAAAAAATAGAAGAAGGGAATGATGTATTTTCCCCCATGTGGTAATTGTGGAATTAAAAAATTGTACTTACTGGATGGGAATCAGAGTTTTCTACAAGTGTAGAGATAATGGAAACCATTATTGTTTTTTAAATGGAATGAAAGTAATTTCTAGTGTTCAGTTATTTATCTTTATGGAGATATGGGACAATATAAATGATTTTTGTAAGCATCAAGTGTATATACTTCAAAAGATGTTAAGGGATCATGGTGAATCCTCTGTTATTAATACAACCGATGTAAATTGATTGATTTTATTGTGTGATCGTATTGAAAAAATTATTTTGGTAGATATATTTTGTTAATTATATTATTGAAATGTATAGGAATTGTTATATAATTGTTTTCCTATGTGAATTTGAAGACACAAATTGAATGGTACTAAAGAAAATAATTAATTATCAAGATTATCTAAATGGAAAAGACATGATATAGTGAAGAAAAACATTAATATGTGTTATATATTGAGATAATAATGAAAAATAGATATTTATGGGATAGTATTGGTGACCATAAATTTTCTTATTGATTTTATGGTTTATGTTATATTTTCTAGAGATTGTAGAATGTTTGTATTTATAAAATATATTCAAAAACCTCATATTTTTTTCAAAGCCATAATGATTTCATCAAGTTTCGATGGTGATATGGGAATTAACGTATTTGGAATGTTACATTAATATCTCATTTATATTTTATGGGGAATATAGTGTGGATTTTGTGACCATCGTTTTATATTTTTTGACTTATTATTAGGTAAATCATGTTTCAGAAAATTAATAAAAATAAATAATTATGAAACAAATTATATTTAATTTTGGGGTCTATTATTGAGTATAATCGATTAATGTATTATATTTGAAAACATGTACTAGCCATTTTGGTTTTATTAAAGATAGGATGAATAACTTATTACTATTTTAGGGATATTATGATTTGAAAAAAGTTATTCTTTGTGCTTTGGGAATTAAAAACCATCATATATATTAATTTCATGGAGTAAGTAATGAAGTTAATATTTATTGAAAAAATACCAAAGGATGATATTGAAAGTATATTTTCTGTTTTTCTCTATCATAATAGTATATAAATCCCCCAAATCTATGAAAAGGATCTTGAATTAAAAATTTGATCTTATTACATTCATAATTGATGAACGAGTTAACTTTTGACTCATCACAAAATTTTGTTTTATGGTTTTTGCATTATAATGACAATTTGAATTATTGTGATCAATTATCAATATCACTCTCAATAATTACTTATTCTTTTATTTCATTTCTATATGATTACATCCCACCAATGTTATCCTATTTAGAAACCTAGTTATATACCTTTTTAGATTACCACTATATTTAAATTTATCTCTTAGAAATAGAATTTTTTATTAACCGTTTTTATTACATGTGTTTATATCTATGGTATCATCAAATGTAAAACCCTAGATTATAGATATCGAGAATAAATCGTGAGGAAACAATTTATTTAAGGGGGTAAAATGTAATCCCATGATAATTTAACATAGTATCATAATTATATGTATTGTATATAACACACAATACCATGATTTTAATTGAACGTGACACAACTAGTCTTTAAAAAATATATTTTTTAAATAAATTTAGCCACTCTATTTCTTGTGAGGCATGCAACTCCAAGTTTAAAAAAAACAATTTACTCTATTAAAATATTAATTTCTAAACATGACCATTTTAACCTACCATTATGTTGGATGGTATGAATAATAATAACTAAAATTTTAAAATTATATGGTTTATAAATCCATACAATAAATTAAATATTTACTTATTGATTATAAATAAAATAAGATTCATTTAAATGAAATGTTTTCTAAAACACGTCTTTTTCTAAAAGGCAGTTTAGTCACCCTTCTAACAAATAATTAAACTTATTTTTCTTCAGTTGTATAAAAAACAATATTTAATAAAATAAATATACATTTTTCAATATAAATTTCAGAATTATATTTCCCTTAATTTTTTAAACTAAAATAAAAATAGTAATATTTTGATGAATACTAAAAATTAATGATTTATATTAGAATGTTCCATTTTTTAAAAATTATGTAAAAAGATAAATTATATTTTAAATTCATTTTAAACTTATATTAGTAATATTTTATTAAAATTTAACTAATTTAGGTCATTGGAATATGTTTATTGTTGAATTAGGATATAAATGTTTTTAAAAGTTTAAAGAAATATTCTTTGAAAAAAAATCATCGTGGAAAAATAATTTTTAATTGGATTCTGCCACTTCTGTGAGTTTAATTTGAAATAATGGATTAAATATTAAGAATTATTATACTTTTTATCATATAATATGTTGAAATTAATTTTTTCTTTCTCAATAGTATTAATAGTAAAAATTCTTTACAGTTATTAAGGTTAAATTGGGTTTACTAGGGGTTAAAATACAATGATAGGGGTTCAAAATGACCCAAATATTTTCTATCTACTATTTTTAATCAATATATAAACTATATATATTCTTTGGTTCTAAAATGGCCATTTATTTATCCTTGGTTCATTTTAAAATCAAGGGTATCCCTTTTTATATAGGAAAGTTCCAAAAGACTCTTCTCCCCTACTAATAAAAGTCCACACCCACTCCTCTCTTATTCACATTTAGAAATACCATTAGTTCAACCAATACCTAAAAAACATATTCCTTATGTTCCTAACCATATCATATAGTCATCATTTTTTTAAACCCACCTAATATGGATTTAGGTATAAACCTATGGAGGCTCTCCACGGAAGAGGTATAGTCCTTCACAATGCATTTTCATTTGGTTTCATCCGATATCTCCTTTAGATATTATTAAACTAAAAAAATATAATAAAAATTTATATCTAATATAATTATATGTTATTATGTAAATTTAATAATCTACATCGATCTCTAATTCCATCAAATGTGACAATAATCCATCGATCTTCTATATGGAGAACTACCGCCTCACGAACCAATGCTATTTTTTTCGTAAACTCCTTTAATTATTTAATATTATGAGGAATTTAAGATATTTATATTATATATATATATATAAGTATAAAAATTAATTAATTATATTATGACATCCACCTTCTTACCTTCCGACCCATTGGTAAAAAAATGACATCGTGTGTGAGTAAGGTTAAAACCCGCCTCACATCCTATGTATTGTGTTTCTCCCATTAAAATTTTACATATATGGTAATAAGAATATATTATGTGAATATATATATATAAATTATTCAGACCACTATAATTAGGATATCACATGTACTTTCTTACTTTTTTTCCTATAGTGGATATGATTATGTTGCTCGTGCATAGGATGGATTACCTCCTCGTGAAGCAATGTGACTCATTATTCACTATCAATTTACATAGAAGACAGTAAGGATAATTGAATTTAATATATATGATATATATTACTTCATAAGGAATATGGAAATGTAAAATAATCTTTACCTTCCTTTAGATCTGTCCTTCAAGAAAAATGGAAGCAACATTCACAAGTACGTACGACTTACCGTTTCCATGAACAATGTAAACATTTGACTATATCTAACAATAATAGATTGATATAAATTTATATATAAATAATAAATATGTTTTTATCTTGTTTAAAATTATTTTGATTATGTAACCATGATCAATGTCAAATTATAGAAATTACTGAACCAAAATAGACATGGAAAATGAAACAATTATCATCTGAAAGAGTGATTCTAACAAAGAATTATTAATAACAGGGTGATTGAATTATATAAGTAAATAATATATGCTATGAGATATATATTTATTATTCTTTAATATATTTATAACAATTGTATATTTATTATATATAACGTTCATACAGATAGAAAGTTAGTCAAACATGAGGTATGAGTTTCCTATCTCACTTTTACGTCCATGCAGATATGCTATATTCACCATTTATTTATTTATATTGGGATACTATGTACTTCTAGATTTTTCATATTATTTTAGGTGATATTTTACCATTGGTGATATATCTACACTCTTGTGTTAATTTTATCATTGAATATTATTTTTCATATCAAACATGATTTTTTTTCTTTCACTATTGATTTATTTCGTGTGGATAACTATTCAATTTGGTTTTTGAAATGATGTTATGTGATGTAATCTAACTCATTGGGATTAAAATCACCCTTTGAGTTATGTCAGGGTCTGATAAGTATTCAATGTATTGTTTTATTCTGGATGGTTTATGATAAAATGGTATAAATGCAGTTTTTCATCTTTCTGTTATATTGGAAAGTATTTTGGGATCTATTAATATAGATGAGGTAGTATTTTCGTGACATATAAGCTAGTTAAGAGATTTTTTGTTTTTAGGTCTCATAATAACATGCCTTAATTAACAATAGGTGTTTTTGAAAAGTATGCTTAAGGAATAATTTGATCTCATTCAAGTATTTTTAACGTTTTATCTAATTATTTTGAAATCCCAGATTTTTAATTCTATTATTGATGGAATTGATTTTATTGAATCTTATAATTCAATTTATTATCTAAAGAATATCTTTAATGTTTTCTATTTCTTATAAATATTATGTATCATCATGTCTCTATGTGTACATTTTAATAGGCAATATGAGGAAGCTACTGATTAACCACAATAAGAAAATCATCCAATTAACTAGAATCTCATTGATATGGTGTTGTATGATTCCCAAGATCTAGGAAACATAGTTTGTCTCATTCCCATTCATGATCTAGTAGTGTAATCATGAAGGAATAAAAATGTTGATAGTACTTTAGGGTTGCATTGAATGAAACAGTAATGTCCCAGAAATTTCTAGGAAATCCTTTTTTTTATTAATTTCATTGCAATTTTATGAGTCTGTGGTTTCTAACGAAACCTGATTCTGAGGCCCGGTGTGCCCGGAATAATTTTTTGAAGTTTAGCTCGGGTACGTTTAGTGAACGAATGATCTGGTTTTTCTATCTTTTGAACAATAGATCTGAATTTAAATCTGAGGGCACTGATAAACTCGCAGCGCCGGTAATTGTTTAAGGGGACCTTTACCATAGCAGTGTTCAATGCGGGTTTGATGTTTGAAATTGTGGTTTAATTAAGAAGATAAATAAAATTGTTGGAACAATTTTATATATATTTGGAAGTTAATTGCTCCCAAGGGATGTTATTGTTTGGGCCCACAACCACCCAACTTCCCATGTGTGGATATTTGAGAGGTGGTGCCCACACAAGCCTCAACCTTTCATCTCCCTTAACCCTCTATAAACCCACTTCATTAAATTGTAAACTCCCTTATTTATTTCATCAACTACCTTATTTATGAAATCTTTTGGCCTTCCCCTCCCGATTAATTATGCCAACACATTAATTAATAAATTGAGACCTCTTCTATTAATTAAAGAAGTGATTTGAATTTTGAATTCTTGGAAAGTTTATTTAAAATAAGGGGAAGCCATATTTTAATTTGGTTGGCACATGTTGGGTTGGGGGAATATTTGAGACAGAGCTCTTGTGAAAGAATAAGATAGTTCCTCCTTCGTTGAAGAACACCACCCTTCCACGAAGAACAATGCCTCTTCGATGAAGAACTCTAATTCCATGAAGATCGACGACATGCATTCTTTTCATTTCTCCACGACATGTGAGGAGACGCCAATTCTTCATCGGGTGCACTCTGACGTCGACGGAATGGACACCTTCATCCATGATGCTCGGATACCTCGAATCATATCAAAGTATTGGAATATTTTATAATTATCATTGAATTGGTTTATACTCTCTAGCATGAGAATTCATTTATAGGATGTTTGTATAATTTAATCTTGAATAAATTATACCCATGTCATATTTGAAAGCATGTGTTTGATTTTTTCCAATTGATAACGCCTAACGCGGAGGGAACGGGCCCAACAAACACTACCTGAATACCGTTTTTGGTTGTTATTTTGTGAATAGGATGATGGGAGATGATGAAACGAGGACGCAACAGAAATTTGAATCCATCGTAGTGGAGAGAAGATCCCATGACAGTCGCGGGCGCAGACGGTGGGTGAATCAGACCACGAGAGCACGTTTGTTGGTTCATTGAAGTCATTGTCTGTGTGCCATGCTGGCATGACGGCGCCAGCGTCCGGTGGTGGTGGTGTGCTGCCGGATTATCACACCATAGTTGAGCAGTGGCGGTGGTCATAGACCGGAACGGCTTTCCCGTTCCGGAGATGGAGGGGTGCAGCATTAAGCCGTGCTAGCTAAGGGAGGCCATGCCTCTTCTAGGCCAGCTGGCTAAGCCAGCCTTCCCTTGCCGGGTAGGGGCGGACCATGTGTGTTGGGCCGCGCCAGCCGGGCCAAACCCGGACCCGAGTTGGGTCGACCCGGTTCGGGCCGACCAAGGGTGGGTTGGGCCAGGTCGGACCAGGCCCATACCCCCCGTTTTCAGACCATTTTCGGTTAAATGATCATAACATGAGCTACAGACCTCTGATCGACACACCGTCAGTTGATTAGGATTCCTTGAATAGAGACGGTCATTTTATTATATTACACTCATGGTTTCAGTGAATTTTCTGTATAGCCAGGTTGGTTCGAACATTAAACAAATCGGTTCTCAGAGCGGAAACATTTATAACATGAGGGTCGGACGTCCGATTGACATGGAATCGACTACATTGGATTCCTCTAGATGAGACGGTTTTTTGGAACAGTCTACATTGATTTAGGATGATATTATAGTATGGTTGGGTTGGTTTTAGCTTAAAACAACCGGGCCCCTGGGACGGAAAAGCTAATAACTCACAGGTCGGGCGTCTTATTGGCGCACCGTCTGTTGCATTGAGACCCCTATGACAAAGTGGTCCCTTGAGACACTTCTTCATGGGATGTTGAGATACATGGACTGTCAACTAGTAGCTCGTGTAGCGGATCCTCCCAGAGATGAGCATACAGAGTACAGTGACCTTGTAGCTAGCTGAGACCTATTGACTGCTTGTCCGATTCGATTTGGAGTGACATAACTAGCCCAGTGGTGATCACTACTGTGTTGGGGGGATAGAACCATGGTGGCGGAGCACTGCTATGTTGTGTTGGTACACCCATGGTACTCGATAGGAGAAGTACCTCTACATACTATTAGGGGGAGCACTACTATGTTGGGGTGTAGACCCATGGCGGGGATCGCTACTGTGTTGGGGAGACGTACATGCGGTACTCGATAGAGGATGATTACATCAGCAGTCTACGTTTAGTGAGTGGAACCTTTGACTCGTGAAAGGACTATGGCGCTTGAAAAAGTATGAGTTCATTTGCAGCCATGTTTTCGTCATCGTGAATAAAAATCCTGGATTGAGCTGAGTCAATGGCCTTTCTGTTTTCCTCAGGATTGTGATGGGTTACTTGAAAACTTAGTTATATGTATGGACATATACCTAAGAAAATTTTTTCTGTTGAGATGTTTCTTTGTGGTTTATCCTTGTTAGATTTAGTGAGACCTTGAGGGTCTTGGGGTCCCTATAGAGTATAGTTATACTCACCGCTGCATGGGCTATGCCCGCACCTCTTTGTGTTGGATGAAGACGATGGACAACACTGACATAGGCCAAGTGTACAAGGACTGGACGGCACCTAGAGGTGGACCTCACAACGAGTCGGTACCCAGAGGGTAACCATACGATGAGTCGGTACATGGAGGAGGTTGAAGAATGAGGGAACTGAGTAGGCTATCTGTACCTACCCTTCTGGTAGGATCCATGGTGGATGATCTTGGAGTTACACTATCTATACCTACCCGTCTGGTAGGATCCATGGTGGATGATCCAGGAGCTTCTTGTCACCTTTCAGATATATTTTCGTTTACCTTGTACTTTACAGTCGGGCTTGTATTTCCATCCCCTTACATTCAGCACTAGTTTTGTTTTCAGTTTCACTTAGTGTTTTCTTCTGCTTGTACTCTGGGTGTGTGTGTGTGTGTGTGTGTGTGTTTATGTTTCATAATGGAAATGCCTTCCCTTTTTATTAGGATTTACACCTTTGGTGCTAGTTGCCATCCCCTAGCCTATGAAAGGCAGGCTTGGGGTAGTCACAGCACAGGCCCCAATGACGGGTCGTGACAAATTGGTATAAGAGGAGTCGGTTCTAACACAAAAATTATAACTCTGATATATTTTTTCTGTGAAGATATAGTGTTAAGCGTACTAAGTGTGTTTTTCTATTCAAGAAGTCCAGTGTTGGTACAGGTGGCCGACATATCCATACACTAGGACCCTGACTTCAGATTTCCGACTCAGTGCATGAAAAAACTGATTGCGTGTGTGTTTTCAAAAGTTTCCTTTAAATTAGATCAAACCAGGTCAGCTAACCAGGTAGAGAATTTTGATCTTGTGACATCTGTTTCATTCAAGATGTCTTCAGCCAGTCGGTCAGCGTGGGTACCAAGTGGAAAGCGTGATGACAGCCCACCGAGCAGCAAGGCCTCTGTACAGGGCCCTCTTCCATTTGATACACCAACGCTGATTGAATGCCTCTTGAGCATGTTGCGCGAGTTCCAGCGACAGAGGACTCCAAGGTTTCGAGGCGAGTCAGATTTTTAGACGTCTGGGTACTAGCTGGAGTTTGTAGCACAAGAATTCCACACAGCTGGGACAACTGCTGACTTGATGGTGTACCTAGCTGTTAGTCTCTTTCAGGGAAAATATTAGAGGTGGTGGAGCTAGATGCTCCAGTTCTTTGACGAGATTAACTTCACCTGGGGAAAAATCGAGAGTTTTTTAGGGTGGAGTTTATACCAGTGACTCTACACTTCGAGCATGCTCAGGAGATACTGCCCTTTCTACAGGGTTTTCTGTCCGAAGCAGAGTCATCTAGAGGCAGTAGAAAATCTGATTCAGAGGTCCAAGAGGACCAGACCTACAGGTGTTCAACCACACTACTTAGGATTGGTAGTGCGGGGCACTCGAGGAGAGTCAGATCCAGGCATACCAAGAATGTATAGTTTTTCTCTAGCATCAGGTTTGGTCACATGGCACGTGACTATCTAACTCCCTGCATAGTTAATCCGTAGGCATTGGAAGAGACAACGAGACAGAAGCAGTCGCGGGAGCTTGAGCATCAGGCGAGTGGTAGACAACACAGCAGAGCTCCGGAAGAAGGTGCATGGGAGTGGGACTAGTTCCAGGCATGGAGGCCTTTGTTCATGGTGGTTCTAAGCTTCCTTGTTTTTGTTGTTGTCTATGGTTTTTATTTGTCTTTTAACTTTTAGACGCAGTAAAAAAATAAACTTTTCCTTGTGATGTTTCTTTCCTTTTTTGTGGTTAATATTATGTGGTTCCTGTTAAAACTGTTGACTTGACTCTCACTTTTGAGATTCCTATTAGAGGAGACCCAGTGACCACACACTAATGCCGAAAGTGTGACCCAACCCCTGGAGGCGAGATTGATAGTTGGATCTCTTGGTAGTAGCGTTTAGGCCTTAAGATGTTGTCCATGGCATGAATTTGTACCATTAAAGTCAGGATTGACTATATTAGGAAAAGGATGTGGTTCATCCAGGGGATGAGACCAGATTACTATTTTCGGAAAAGTGGAAATCATAGAAGATATATTAGGACCAGAGATGGTTTAGTCTATGATGGAGAAAGTACAGATCATCCAAGTGCAGATGAAGACTGCACAGAGTAGACAGATGTCCAATGACGATTGGAGAGGGAGACCACTGGAGTTCTAGGATGGTGACCACGTCTTCTTACGGGTATCACCTCGATGATGTCTATGGAGATTTGGCCGAAGTAGAAAGTTATCTCCACGATTCATCAGACTTTTCCAGGTCCTCAACAATTTAGGTGAGGTGGCTTACCTCATGGCCCTTTCACCTCAGTTGCGCCGGGTGCACGACATCTTCCATGTATCACAGCTCAAGATATACGAGCATGACCCATACCACATCATCGACCACGAGGAGACTTTCAAAAAGGTTCCAGTGGAGATTTAGGATTGATAGGAGCGGGTCCTACATGGACAGTCAATTCCTCTGGTGCGCATTCACTGGCAGCACAGGAACCTCCCGAGAAGCAAATGGGAGCAAGAGGGTCAGATGCATGCTTAGTACCCCTTTAGTTTCCCTAGTGTGTGTTGTAGCTTTACGGGGACATAAATCCCTGAGGTGAGAGTAATATAAAGACCCGGAAATTTCAAGGAAATTATTTTTTCCTTAATTTCTTTTTAATTTTACGAGTCCTCAGTTTCTGAAGATACATGATTTCAAGGCCCGGTGTGCCGTAATAAGTTTCTTATGTTTAGCTCGGGTACGTTCAACGAACGAACTAGTGGGTTTTTATATCTTTTGAACTCGTGCTCAGAATTGAAATATGAGGGCACCGATGAACTCACAGTGCTGGTAATTGCTTATGGGGACCTTTAACACAGTTTCATTCTATGCGGGTTTGAGGTTTTAAATTGTGGTTTAATTAATAAGATAAATAAAATTTTTTGGAAAAATTTTATATATCTTTGGAAGATAATTTCTCCCATGGTAAGTTATTGGTGGGGCCCACAACCACCCAACTTCCCATGTGTGGATATTTGATATGTGGGGCCAACATGAGCCCCAACCTTTACTCTCCCTTAACCCTATTTAAACCCCCTTCATTAAATTGTAAACTCCCTTTTTTAATACATCAAGCCCCATATTTATGAAATCTCTCCAGCTTCCCCTCTCCATTAATTATGCCAACACATTAATTAATAAATTGAGTCCACTTAAATTAATTAATGAAGTGATTTTAATTTTTAATGCTTGGAATGTTTATTTAAAATAAGTTGAATCCTTATTTTAATTTGGTAGGCACATGTTGGGCTGGAGGAATATTTGAGAGAGAGCTCTTGTGAAAGAAGATGTGTGTTTCTACATCATTGAAGATCATCACCCTTCCACAAAGAACGATGTCACTTCGACGAAGAACTTTAATTCCACGAAGATTGATGACACGCTTTCTTTTATTTTCTCCTTGACAAGTGTGGAGACACCACTTCTTCTTTGGGTTCACTCCGACGTCAACGGAATCGACACCTTCATCCATGACGCTCAGCTATAGCGAATCTTATCATGGTAGGGGAATATTGTATAATTATCATTTAAGTGGTTTATACTCTCGAGCATGTTTATTTATTTATAGTATGTTTGTATAATTTATTCTTGAATAAATTATACCCATGTCATAGTTGAAAGAATGTTTTTGATTTTTTCCAATTGATAACACCTAACGCGGAGGGCGCTGGCCGAACAAACACAGCCCGACGACCCTCCGTTGGTTGTTCGTTAATGCATAGGATGATAGGAAATGATGAAATGGGCTCGTAATAGAAATTTAAAGTCGTCGTAGTGAAGAGAAGGTCCCAGGAGATCTGCAGGCGCAGACGGTGGGAGAATCTGACCACCGGAGCGCGTCTGGTGGTCTGAGGAAGATGCTGCCGGCGCGCCGTGCCGGCCCGACAGCTGCAGCGTGCCGCCGGAGTAGTCTGTCACATCAGAGTTGTGACGGTGGTTGAATTTCAGAATGGATTTTTCCTTCCACTGATGGAGGGTTGTGGCATTAAACTGCGCCAGCTAAGGGGGGTCGCGCCTCCGCTCGGCCAACTAGCCGAGCCAACCTTCCCCAGCCGGGCCGAGGCGGGCTGCAGCCATCCGGGTTGGGCCACGCCAGCCACAAGACGGGCTGCGCTAGCCAGGCCGGACCTTGACCCGAGGTGGTTCGACCCGGTTCGGGCCGACCTAGGGTGGGTTGGGCCCGGTCGGACCGGGCCCAGACCCCCCTTTTTGGACCGTTTTCAGTTAAATAGTAATACCATGAGCTACAGACCTCCGTTAGATGCACCATAAGTTGGGTAGGATTACATGGATCGAGATGGTCATTTTGGTATATTACATTCAAGGTTTCATCGAAGTTTGTGTAAGGCGGGGTTGGTTCGAACCCGAAACCAACTGGGCCCTCAGAGCGGAAACGCTTATAACGTGAGGATCAGATATCCGATTGACATTCCTTCAACTACGTTGGATTCCTTTTGATGATATTTTCCTTTTGGAATACACTATGTTGATTTCAGATGATATTGTAGTATGTTTAGGTTGGTTTTAGCTTAAAAACCAATCGGGCCCCTGGGACGGAAAAGCTAATAACTCATAGACTGGGCGTCTGATTGACACGTCGTCTGTTGTGTTGAGACCCCTATGACGAGGTGGTCTCGTGAGATACATTTAGTGGGACTTAGAGAAACTTGGATTGTCGACCAGTAGCTCATGGAGAGGATCCTCCCAGAGATGAGCATACAGAGTACGGTGAGCTTGTAGCTGGCTGAGACCTGATAACTGCTTGTCTGATTCAGCTCCGAGTGACCTGAATATACCAGTGGGTATCGCTAATCTGTTGGGGTGACAGAGCCATGGTGAAGGATGGCTACTGTGTTGGGTCAGCAGACCCGCTGTACACGATAGGAGGAGTACCTCTGTAGGCTATTAGGGGGAGCGCTACTGTGTTGGGGCGGGAGACCCATGGCTGGGATCGCTATTGTGTTAGGGCGACATACCCGTAGTACTCGCCAGAGGAGGAGTACCTTAGCAGTCTAAGGTTAGTGAGTGGAACCTTAGAGTGGTGACAGGACTACTACACTCAACAGAGGAGGAGTTCTTTAGTAGACTTGTTTTTGTCATCGTGAATAAAAATCTTGGTTTAAGTTGATTCAATGACCTTTGTATTTTCCTCATGATTGATATGGGTAATTTTATAACATTGGAATATGTATAGGAATATACCTAAGAAAAGGTTATCTATTTAGATCTTTCATTGTGGATTACCATTGTTTGATTTAGTGAGACTGTTAGGGTCTCATGGTCCCTACTGAGTATCTTTATACTCACCCCTGCATGGGCTATGCCCACACCACTTTGTGTTGGATGCAGACAACAGACATCGCTGATGGAGGCCGAGTGTACGAGGACTGGACGGAACCTATAGTTGGACCTCACGGCAAGTCAGTACCCGGTGGTGGACCTCACGAAGAGTCAGTACCCGGAGGAGGTTGACGGACAAGGGCGCTGAGGAGGCTATTTGTACCTACCCTTTAGGTAGGATCCATGGTGGACGATCTAGGAGCTGTGATATCTGTACCTACCCTTCAGGTAGGATCCATGGTGGACGATCCAGGAGCTTCTTGTCACCTTCCAGCTATATTTTCCTTTACCTTGTACTTTATAGGTGGGCTTGTATTTCCATCCCCATACTTTCAACACTAATTTTATTTTTAGTTTTACATTGTGTTTTCTCCCTCTTGTACTCTAGGTGTGTGTGTGTGTTTACGTTTCATAAAGGTAATTCCTTCCCTTTTTATCGGGATTTATTCCTTTGGTGTTAGTCGCCAGCCCTGGCCTATGGAAGGCAGGCTTCATGTAGTCACAGCACGACCCCCGAGGATGGGTTGTGACAGAAACCACCTGATTTACAATGCCCAAATGATCCTGAATATGTAGAGTTTTTGTAGAAAAATATTGAGAAACTCTTTGTGTTCTTCGAAATTCAGAATTTGATAAAACTGATGTGTGTTATCTCCTTGCTAGAATGTCTGAGAAGTAGATTGTGGGATTTTACGGTGATTATGAATAAACATAAGGGAATTGTGAGGGAATACATTAATATTATTTTCAAAAATAATTTATATCTTGAATAAATGATTTTAGAAAATTATATAGAGTATTTAAGCCTCTAACAGAGTTATAGGACCATAACACGGTATATGAAATACTTTTCTATAGTTATTCATTTTTCCAATGAGTTGGTAATGAATGAAAATATGAATGCCTAAAACATTGATATGGGTCTTTGCTCTGATATCCATTTGTAGGTTTTCATGAGGAAACTCTTATCTGATATATATGTTCTATATTGATCATTAATGGATGATATTTACCTATATAGTAATTCATGGTTGGTGGGAGTGATTCTTAATCCTTGTGAAAGTTCCATTATTTCCATTAATGGAACTATTATGAATAATGAGTCTCATAATGATTTTTTATAGTAAAAAGCTTCTAGAACACCTATATTTTTTCAGAGGCCCATTGATTTTCATTAAATGTGTAATGTTCAGGTATTCAAAGAGTGTTTGAATATAGGAAACTCTTATCTATGGTATGTGGTGTTAATAAAACCACATTCATATTTCTTCCAAATATTTTATACCCCATTTACTCAGATGGGACCATCAGATCCTGAAATTTCCATGTTGAAATCAAATGCTTCAACAAATATGGTTTTACAACAATATACACATAATGTAATGATTCTTTATCTAGTTAATTCTTCTCCAAAGGATGCTAATCGGTTTATATAAATTGTGATATATATAATGACTATTTCATATTTATTGTATTATTCATTTGATACTTAGTAATATCATTAATTTCCTTTAAATCATGTTGTGAATTAGCAAACCCTTCCTTTATAGAATATGCCATATGTTATTGATATTAATAAACCCCTAAAAAGAATGTTTGTAGAACCCCCTATTGAATTTTCTCTATATTGGGGGTTGTGATAACTTTTAATTTCTATTTCTTGAAATATAACATCCTGAAATCATTCTTATTATTGATTGGATAGTTTCTCTAAAGTATTATATTGACTATTATCTTTTTCATCCATCCTTTACCACACTTGATGTGATGTGCTAAGTTTTTTATAGAGAATGGAACCCCATTTCATGTAGATCCCAACCTTCTTTTATTGAGTTAGTAATTGTAATATCAGAAATTCAATTTTCATTAGAGTAGGAATATTTGATTGGGTCTCTCCCTCAATTTATCCACAAATTTTATGACATGTTTCCAACACATTCTTCTCTTTCTTCACTTGTAAGGTAGATAGAGTGTTCCATTAAATTGGTACCTAGTACACATAAGTGTGTACTACTTTTGATATGGAACTAGGTGAATAAGAATAGTTGAAAATGCAATGGTTTATTTAGTGGAAAATGATTTATACACCTATGTGACTCACCTAGGGTTTCATTTGGGATGTTAAAAAAAGCTAAAGGGACACTTCTCTTATGTGTTTGTTACTGAAAATTCAATCAAGTAACGATAAAAAAACATGTATCTATTTCAATAGACATGTAATTTTTTGACCAGTTATAAGGGGAATTGTGGTTTCAAAATATTTATCATTGTTATTTTTCCCCCATCTGAGAATCAAATAATCTGATATCATAAAACCACAATTAAAAGTGGGTATAACCCTTAAGGTTACCCAGTTATGCCTTTTTTATAACCAAATATCCTAAGCATTTTATATAACTAATGAAAAATGATATATCATAAATATATCAATTCATTCTTCATGGTTTTTCATGATGTTCTATAATACGTAAAACTATGGAATACCATGTGTTACATCTAAGAATTGTTCTTAAAAACATAATAAAACATCAATATTTCTAAAATAATTGAAAATCATGATTCTAGATTTGGGAAGTCATGCTCATATAACACATGGTCTCATGACATGGTATTTAAATTGATCATGAGAAGGTGAAGGCTGTTATAACATGGGAGAAACCATATAATTATTCATTGATATACAAATCTTATTGGGATTAGTGGGGTATTACTGTAGGTTCGTTATATATTTCAATAAGCTATTATCTCTAACTACCTCTCTCACTCTAAAATGGGAAACGTTCTTTCAAAATTTAAATTTTTTTTATTTTGATGGGCTAAAGTGTTTTATTAATTTGATGCTAATTTTGAATCTTACTGATGCTGGAAAGGGTTATGTTGTATTTTATGGAGCATATTGTTAATGTTTGGGAATAATTATTATTAAGGGTGATCATGTGATTGTGTATGGTTCTAGGTATGTTAAGGAAAATGACAATAATTATCCAACTCTTGTGAATTATATTTCTACCATGATTCATTATCTTAAGAGTTTATGGAATTGAAATTATATCTAATTGTTTACCCTTAATTATAATCATAAAATCTTGAGTGATTTATTCTCTCAAAAATATTCAACATTCAGTAGTGATGATGTTTGGAGTACCTGTAATCTATAGATTTTTACATGGATTAAACCCCTTTTATTTGTAATTTCATTTATGTTTTATTGATTATGAAACTTCCAACCCATACCATGAAACAATATTAGAAGCGTTGAATTTTATATATCTCAATGACCAGTCGGATTGGGGAGTTGTGGAGGATGTTATTGAGATTTTATTTGAATGAAATTCAATTGAACTCCTCGAATCAGAATATGATCATTCAAGACAAAAATCTTGATGGGGAATTCAATAGAATCATATAATCTGTTAATTGTGGGGTTACCATTAGTGAGTGTTCATTTTCCTCTGATTATCCTATATTTATAAAATAATTACGTTGTTCCTTTTCTTATTTGAAAACCTATATGGTGGTCATCATAATCCCCTATAGGTTCTACACCCTGGTATGGAAAATATTTTCTATGATATGAGATAAATTGTTGTGGATATTTATGAGGCAAGACACCACCGACTATGACTCTCATTGTTATACCTGTACGCAGGTCACATATGAGTACCTGAAATATAATGGTCGGCTCCAACCTTGTTGTGATGATGTGGAAGTGGGACGAAAAATATATGAATTTTTTGGATGGTAAACCATGTACCCAATGATTAAATAATGTGATATAGGTTGTTATTGATTTAAATAAGAAATCATATCACTTTTTACCCTTTCATGATACAACCAAAGTTAATGATTTCAAAAGACGCTTTGTCAAAGAGATTGCGAGATTATAGGTAGTTATATATTTCATAGTCTCTGATAGAGATCCTTTATTACTTATTATTTTTTATAGGCCTCTATGATTTTATTATATCCTAGGTTATATTGATGTTTTCATATCATCTATTGTCTGATAGCCAAACCGAAATAGCTATAATGATCCTTTTGGACATGATACATGCTTTTATTCTCAACTTTAGAGAAGTTTTGGTTGTAAATTTGAGATTGATTAAGATTTAAAATAATAACACTCACCAAAAATATATTTTATTGGATATTTTTTGGGATTTCATGGCCGTTTTTGTCACACCTGAAAATCCATAATAATTTATGTTATTTTATTTATAATTTTATCTGGTTTTAAATTTTTTTTGTGGAGGTGCGGGCCAGGCCCAACGTGAGATTTTGGGTTTTGCTGATAAATCATCATTTTTTCTTGGCAGTTTCTAATGTGAGGGTAGGGCATGGGTGAAGCAGTATGGCTTCTCCAGATTAATATGTACATGCCAGGTGCGTGGGTACTTAATTTGTTGATTGGATAAAAAATTAAGTGAATGCTAAAAATACAGTTATTTTAGAACTTCCCAAAATAATTATAATAATAGAATTACGGTTAAAATTAATATTATTACTATTATTATTATTATCATGTTTAACAATTTAATTATGTTGATAAAGTTATATATTTTCCATGATTATATGAATATTAGCATGTTATTATTATTATTATTATTAATTTTAATTGGTTTAGATTTTTATTTATGATTCATTTTATTTTGTATTATTTTTTTTCCTTCCTTCTCTCCTCCCTCACCCACTTTCAGTCGCGGATGACACCCCACCCCTAGTTTTTGAACTTCCCCCTCCTTCGAACCTTATCACCCACACCCCCCTCCCCTTGCCTTCCTCCTTCGGTGCGGCCTCCTTTGGCGTGGCCTCCATCAGTGCAGCCTCCATCGACACAGCCTCCTCCAGCACGGCCTCCTTCGGTGTGGCATCCTCTAGTGTGGCCTCCTCTGACATGAACTCCTCTGGAGCGGCCTCCTCTGGCATGGCCTCCCCCAGCATGACCCCCCTTCAGCACAGACCTACCCTTCACCCCTTCTCCTCACTGGACTGCCATGGTTGCTCCCCAGCATCAGATCCGGACCCTTTGGCAACTTTTCTTGCATGTGGCGCACCTCCAAAACCTCTCCACTGTTCTTTTTTAGCTTCATGAACACTCGTTGTAGGTTCCCTCTCCTTCTTATAGTTGTTTCTTCCATTTAATACGATTTCAGATTAGTTTTTCATGTTATAATTGGTTCGGTTTTGATGTTTTTGGTTTGATGTTTTGATTTTAGGGGTCGTCGAGTGCCGTAGAGGTCGGTTCTAACCACTTCCATCAAGTATTGTGGGTTCTCCATGGTTTCCATGTGAGGATTTTAAAACTTCTTCATTATGGGTTAATTTTGATTTAGGGTTTTTATGATATTTGCTTTTTCATCAACTCATTTGGGATGTCAAAGATGTTTTGGAAATATATATTCTTGTGTTCGATTTTTATATGGTATTCCTGTGTGAAATTAGGTCTCTTTTGGATATAAATCTATTTTGTATTACATGGTTGTATTCTATAACTATTTCACTTGATTTATTAGATTTCTAAGGGTTTCATATTATGTTTTAGTATTGTGTTGGTGTGTTTGGTTTCACCATCACTTTTTTTGGGTAATTTGATCCTTTCGTTTGTTGTTTCACACATATATTATTACAGTTTATGGATGTTGTTTACTTATTTTTAATTAACTAGTAGGGTTTTTGGCGGTGCCATGTGATTTTGGGGGGGGGGGGGTCATTTCCTTTCAAGGTGAGGTTTAAATCTAATTTTTTGGTTTCATAACATCTTAATTAGTGTCTTTATTTGTTTCAAGGTTTATATTATTTGTCGTGTTACTCATTGGGATATGATTTATGGTTTCAAGTTGCGGGTGTCTCGGGTCATGTCGGACCGTGCTCCATCCGCCGCTGCTGAAGGAGAAATGATTCATATTGCTTCATATTGTTCGCCTTTATTTGCGGGGAACACCGTCTTTTACCGCATGTTTTGGGTTCCTTCCATTTCATCTACACCGGATTCAATGTGGTTTTTACTCTGTTTATTCATTTGGATTGTTTTTTTGATAGTATTTCTTTTTTAGATACTTTGTGTTGTTGCAGCACATTGGCAAGGTTTTTCTGTGATATTACGGTCGTCGGCAAGTGGCACGTGCTTTTGTGAAAGTTTGGACGTACCGCATCATTGTTATAACCGAGATGCAAGTCGAGGTAGGTCCCCCACTGCACTCACCGTTAAATTAACAATTTAATAATTTCTTGAAGTTTTATTAATCTTAACAAATGAGATATAATATAATATAATTAATATTTAAATGGTTATTTGGTGTAAAAAGAGCCATATATTTTATACACGACACATGAAACATTATCTTGATGAATGGAAACCCAATATTGAAAGAATGCCCATTTTTCCTTTAAAAATGATTCACGGAATTTTAATTGTAGTTCTGTCTTTAGAGATAAATTATTTCTTATGAAAAATTGATTTGGTTTTTCTTGAGAAATGATATTTTTCTTTAATTTTGGTGAAGGCCCATTTGGCACTTTAATAAAATGAATTATTTTGGAAAAACTCACATTGGAGTTACTCTGGGGTGATCGTTGGTGTGCGTTGATTGCGTGATTTGTGTATGATATTTGTTCCTCGTGATTGATTGATTAATATTGTGGATGCACCCCATTTTATTTCATGTCTTGACATGGAAACCTGGCATAGTGAGTGAATATTCTTGAGAACAATATCTATACTAGATTAGATTATGCCCTGGCTTGTGACCCCATATCAGGGGAATACATAGTTATTCCTACTATGGGGATTGGGCCCCTCGGTTATGCCATGTAGGGCTATACAAGGTGTTATGGTGTTATGACATCATTGAGAGTATGAATTCCTTCAAGATGAGTCACATGTATTGTATGTTCTATATTTTTCACAATCTCCTAGGTTTGACCCATGTTTCATTTACTGTTTTTTTTGTGGCACACGATTGAGAAGTATAGTACAGTTTCTGGATCGTGTGTGCTATTTTTCCCATTGCTCTTTGCGTGTGTTGTGTGTTATGTGTAGTTTTACTTTTTGGATAATCCCTAAAGTTTGGCCTTCTAATTGTTCGCATAATTTTTTTAAAATTCAGTGCAACTGTTCCTTTCAAACATTAATTTTTTTTTAAAAATTATAAATGGTAATGGACTGATATTTGGTTTATAAGTGAAATTCTATTTTTTTGAAAACCAATATCTTGTACATGTAGTTCAAACTTGGAATTACTAAATTTCTGTATTTAAATGTAGTGTATAGGGAATAGCTTTTTGGGAACTCTTACTGAGTTAAAATAGTCACGCATTTATTTCTTTTCATTTTTTAGTATTTTTGTAGGCTACAGCTTGGGTGTGTTCTCCTTGGGAGATGTTTGGTCGTGGGTAGGAGAGTGACCTGCAGGGTCACACAGAGATAGTTGTTGTCTCTTTCGGTAAATTTTATTTTCTTTTGATCTTGTTTTGTTACATTACTTTATTTATTTTTCACTACTCTATTTTATTCCTGATGCTTTATTTATTTATTTTAACTGGGTGAAATCGTTCCCCATTGCCTCTATTGACACCCTGGCACTTATCGCTAGCCCGAGAGGATCGGGAACGCCTCTCGGGCCATATTGTGTAACGGCTCGGGTGACTGGTTCAGGTTCGACACTGGTTGGTTCGAGATAAAATGGTATCAAAGGAGGTTTTTTCTTGTTATTCGGGATGTTAGGTAAATCAGAGATAGGGCAGTCGGTACTCGAGGGGTAGGTGCGGGAAGAGCGTCGCGAACTCTTACTCATTTCGATCCTTCAATAACTAGGGGTAGTTCGGGATTTATGTTTCTGGATTTGGTCCTTGTGGATTGGGGATGACAATAAGAGTGAACCGGTACTGGTCGTGGTCTCCCATGGAGTAGCGACCCATGTGATGCTCGAGAGTACAGTTCGACACTCCTAGGGGTTGGTTCTTGCCTATGGCATGGTCTGCTAAACCATGTAGCCGGGTTAGACACGACCACTAGTCCTCTGGCCAGGTGCTTTAATGTTTATGATGTATTACTTCAGTTTTTCAATTGGCACGAAATTTGTTTTATTTAAAAAGTGAAGCAGACCTTAGTGTTGATCTTATTTTATTTTGGTGTCTGGTTGGAATGATTTTTTGGGTGTGTTTCTCTTGGACCATCTTTTTTGGAATTTGGCATTGATTTGTAAAAATTGAATTTCTAAAAGAATGTATTGGGTTAATTTAAATTAGATTGAGTTGTTTTATAAATGGAAAGCATCTTGAAAATTTGTCTTCAGCATTTGAAATAGTTTTGGAAAAAATTGTATTTTTGGAATATTGAGAATGTTTTATTTTTGAAAACAGAAGATCCTTGCTTTGTCCAGTGGTATTTTTATGGATTCTCGTGTGAGCATGAGGAAGTGATTAATGGATAGTTGGTGTATTGTGTGTATTGGTGCCTGGGTGGCACGGAAATACAAATCAGCGAGGCATCTAGGAATATCAGTAGTGATTGGTTGATTTTAAAAGTTGCATCTTGTTTCTTGAAAAGTGGGGTTTTCTCTCAAATGGGTTTTTGTGCTTAAATGGTTTTGGAATTGGATATTGGTTTTGAATATAGAGTGAAAGCAATGAATTCAAAAGAGTTGATGGGTTTTATTGAACGGTGTTTGGTTTTTCATGTGGGTGTTTTTATTAACGGATGAATTGATGTTTTAAATTGAAATTGTTTGATTTGTGTCTGAAATATGGATGTTTGATTTGTGACGTGTTTGGAATTGTGGAAGGTTTTTTTGGGTTTCTTGTTTCGGATATTCCCCCAAGAAATGTCCCATGGGTTCTAGCAGGTCTCTCTCAGTTCTTGGCCCGACCTAGACTCAGTGGAGTGACAGAGTTGGGTTCTGATCGGTTGTCTCATCTTTTGGTAGATGTTGAGGTCGAGTGAGTATTGTTGAATGCTTTGTGAAGTTGGGTGTGTCTTTTGTTTTTCAAGAACCCTTAATGTTGTGTGGGTGTAAGTTGTCTTGAGTGTGTTTGGAGGAGTAGGACAGGACCCGTAAACAATGATCGTCTCATTTGGCAATGAATGTGGATGTCTTGAGAGATCCTCAAGACTACCTTCATCTTGAGTTTTCACCTAGAGAATCGAAGGCGAGATAAAGTAGTGGATCTCATAGGTTCTCATCCAATAAACAGGAGGAGGTTGAGGTGTTTTGACCTTCCTGACGAGTTAGTTTCATGTTTCCAAGGAATAGTATGGGGTAATCAGTTTAGGAATCCCAATAGCTATAGTCGTTCTCATTCTGAGGTCAGTGTAGGTCCCTCATCCGATGAGGTGTGTTAACAAAAGGAGCGTGTTCTTAGTGTGCTCATTCTATCAGTTTGTGCCACGTGTTTGATAGACAACTCAATCTCCTATCATTACTATGGTTAGTCAGACACTCTTAAGTCTTTCGCAGTAATTCATAGTTGGTATGTTGATGGAAAGCTGTGTTGGACTCAAGGAGAAGTAGGTATGTTGTTTTCTAGTGGAGGATGTTTCAGTCAGAGGTTGTCAACTTATGACTGTGGGGTGGTAGATGCTTCAGACATCAGGGACCCAACCATAGGTCTCGGGGTGAAGCTTGCGCATAGTCAAAACTCGTCGCACGTGGGTTGGGCTTGATCTGACTACGGTTCGCAGGGACGGTATGGGGAAAGATTAATTTTATTTATTAGGTATTGCCTTTGAAGGTATCATTTTGTTGTGATGGTTATGATGGTTGTGTATCCTAGTTGTAGTCTGAGCTTGTGGGAGTTCCCCTTGGTCCTTAATGTAGTATGGAAAATATGCATTATTTTAAAGTTGGCAGAAGTGCTCCATAAACCTTCAGGTGGTCGGTTATGAATCGAAATCATACTAATTTCAGAGATTCTCATGACTTATGGGATTAACATGTGCCTGTCCAGTTTTCTGCAAGAATAGGATTTTCTGATATCAAAACCATCTCATGTTATGGAATATTGTCCAGTGTAGAAATCAACCATGTAGGTCGGCCTGTGTTGGCGGGATCATGATAAAGAGATCAGTCTGTATCGCTCAAAGTAAACATGGAATGTCGAAATGGGTTCCGTGGTGTTAGGAAATTTTAAAATGGTGGGGAGACCCACCTCCTATCTCACTGTCATCCCCTCTTGTGTTGTTTGGTTAAACATAGTGAACTTGGATGGTCAAACCGGTGTTAGATTTTTGTCTGGGTTTGAGAGTTTTTTTGGTTTGAAGAACCAATGTTTGACGAGAACCCTATTATGGTGGGGAGGCCACCATAGGACGAACTTTTGGGAAAACATTGTTTTCAAAGGGCGCTTGGCGGAGAAACCCCTTTCTTCTACTCAGCCCGACCTCGACCATTCTAATTGGTTAGCTCGGATAGTGGGTCATTGGGTGAGTGTTTTTGGAGGTGTCGAGAGGCCCCAGTGAACCCTAAGTTGGGGGTTGAGGTGTTCTATTTTTTAGTTGTGTTTGATGGTGAATTCTTGGTTGTTGGCTTTTCTTCTTGGTGATTCGATATTTCTGATTTTTGGAGTGTCGTGTTATGAGTGTTTTGAATGATGGGTCTTTGGGCAATTGAGGTTTTTTTAGGTGTCGTCGTGGACTCACTTGTAACCCTTGGATGACCAAATCATTTGGGAATTTCTTTGGGAAGAAAGTCTCATGGTGGGGAGAATTTTCATACCCGAAAATCCATAATAATTTATTTAATTTTATGTATAATTTTATCTGGTATTAATTTTTTTTGTAGATGTGTGGGCCAGGCCCGAGGTGAGATTTGGGGTTTTGCTGATAAATCATTGTTTTTTCATGGTATTGTCTAATGAGAGGGTTGGGCATGGGTGAAGTCGTATGGCTTCACTAGAATAACATGCACCTTCCTGGTGCGTGAATACTTAATTTGTTGATTGGAGAAAATTTTAAGTGAATGCTAAAAATATAATTATTTTAGAACTTCCCAAAATAATAATAATAATAGGATTAAGGTTAATATTAATATTATTAATATTATTATTATTATCTTTTTTTACAATTTAATTATGTTGTTAAAATCAAATATTTTCTATGACTATAAGAATATTATCATGTCATTATTATTATTATTATTGTTATTGTTATTAATTTTAATCGGTTTAGATTTTTATTTAGGTTTCATTTTATTTTGTTTTATTATTATTATTTTCCTTCCTTCTCTCCTCCCTCACCCTCTTTCCATCGCGCATGACCCCCCACCCCTGGTTTCTGTGCTTTCCCATCCTTTGAACCCTAGCACCCGAACCCCCTCTCCTTTCCTTCCTCCTTGGACATGGCCTCCTTCGTTGTGGCCTCCTTCGATGAGTCCTCCATCAGTGTGGCCTCCTTCGGCGCGGCCTCCTCCGGCGCGGCCTCCTCTGGCGTGGCCTCCTCCGGCACGGCCTCCTCCGGGGTGGCCTTCTCCGGGGAGGCCTCCAGTACATCCTCCTCTGGCGCAGCCTCCTGCATCACGGCTTCCACCAGCACACCCCCCCCCAGCATGACCCCCCTTCGTTGCGGACCAACCCTTCACCCCTACTCCTCACCAGACATGCTTGTTCGTGCGCCACCATCCCAATTGTACCCTTCTGCAGCCTCCCTTGCGTGCCGCGCACCTCCAAAACCTCTCCTTCTTGCCTGTTTAGCTTCCCGAACCTTCCCCACAGGTGATCTCTACATCATATAGTTATTTCTTCCATTTGATAGGATTCCATATTAGGGTTTCATGTTTTAATTGGGTTGTTTTTGATGTTTTTGGTTTGATGTGTTGATTTTAGGGGTCGTCGAGTTCCATCAAGTTTGGTTCTAGCCACTGCCATCAAGGGAATTAGGTTTTCCATGATTTTCATGTGTGGATTATCAAATTTCTTCATTGCGGATTAATTATGATATAGGAGTTTTATGATTTTGTATGTTTTCATCAACACATTCTGGGTGTGAAAGATGTTTTATAAATATATAAGATTGTGTTTGATTTTTATATAGTATTTTTTTTGAACAAGGTGTGTTTTAGATAAAAATCCATTTTGTATTTCATGGTTTTATTTTGTAACATGTGCACTTGATTTATCATATTTCCGAGGGTTGAATATTATGTTTCAGTATGGCTTTGGTGTGTTTCAGTTCACCGTCAATGTTTTAGGGTAATGTGTTATTTTCATTTTTTGTTTCACACCTATATTATTATGGTTTATGGATGTTGTTTACTTCTTTTTAATTAATTTGTTTGGTATTGGGCGGTGCCATGTGATTTTGGGGTGTCATTGCCTTTCAAGGTGAGGTTTAAATATAATTTTTTGGTTTTATTACATCTTTATTAGTGTCTTTATTTTTTTCAAGGATTATAATATTTTTGTGTAACTCATTGAGATCATATTTTTGGTTTCATGTTGTGGGTGTCTTGGGTCATGTCAGACCGCGTTCCATCCACCGCCACCGAAGTCGAAGCGATTCAGATTGCTTCAGATAGTTCACCTTTATTTGCAGGGCACAACTTGTTTTACCGCATGTTTTGGGTTCGTTCGGTGTCATCTGCTCCAGTTTCATGGTGGGTTTTACTCTTTTTTTCATTTAGATTATTTTTAAGATAGCTTTTCTGTGTTTTAAGATACTTTTCATTGTTGCAGCGCATTGTCAAGGTTTTTTTGTGATATTACGATCATTAGCAAGTGGTGCGTGATTATGCGCAAGTTGGGACATACCGCCTCGTCCTCGTAACCGAGCTGCGAGTCGAGGTAGGTCCCCCACTTCACTCACCTTTAATGTTAAAATTTATTAATTGTTTGATGTTTTATTAATCTTAACAACTGAGAAATAATATATGATAATTAATTTCTAAATGATTATTTTCTGTAAAAAGAGTCTTTTATTTTATAAATGACACTTGAAATGTTTTCTTGATGAGTGTACACCCAGTATTGAAATAATGCCACTTTGGAATTCATACATAATTCATGGAATTTTAAATGTAGTTCTGGTTTTAAAGATAAATGATTTCATCTGAACAAGTGATTTGGGTTTTCATGAAAAATGATATTTTTCTTTAATGTTGGTGAAGGCCTATTTGGCACTTTTATAAAATAAATTATTTTGGAAAACCTCACATTGGGTTTACTCAGGGGTGATCATTGGTGTGTGTTGATTGCGTGGTTAAACTTAGTGACCTTGGATGGTCAAACCAGTGTTAGATGTTTTTCTAGGTGTGTGAGTTGTTTTGGTTTGAAGAAACAATGTTTGACAAGAACCCTATTATGGTGGGGAGGCCACTATAGGACGAACTTGTGGAAAAAAACATTGTTTTAAAAGTGCGCCTGGTGGGGAAACCTCTTTCTTCTAGTATGCCCGGCCTCGACCATTCTAAATTGTTAGCTCGGATTGTGGGTCATTGGGTGAGAGTTTTTGGAGGTGTTGAGAGGCCCCAATGAAACCTAAGTTGGGGGGTAGAGGTGTTCCATTTTTTAGTTTTGTTTTATGGTGAATTCTTGGTTGTTGGCTTTTCTTCTTGGTGATTCTAGATTTGAGATTTTGGGAGTGTCATGTTATGAGTGTTTTGAATGCTGGGCCTTTGTGTGATTGAGGTTTTTTTAGGTGTCTTCATGGTCTCACTTGGAAACCTTGTCTAACCTAATCTTTTGGGACAATCTGGGGGAAGAATGTATCATGGTGGGGTGAATTATCACACCTGAAAATCCATAATATTTTATTTAATTTTTATTATAATTTTATCTGGTTTTAATTTTTTTTTTGTGGAGGTGCAGGCCAGGCCCGAGGTGAGATTTGGGGTTTTGCTGATAAATCAGTGTTTTTTCAAGGCAGTGTCTGATGCGAGGGTTGGGCATGGGTGAAGTCGTATGGCTTCGCAGGAATAATATGCACCTTCCTGGTGCGCGACTACTTAAATTTTTGATTGGATAAACTTTTACGTGAATGCTAAAAATACAATTATTTTAGAACATACCAAAATAATAATAATAATAGTATTAAGGTTAATATTAATAATAATAATATTATTATTATTATCTTGGTTAACAATTTAAATAGGTTGTTAAAATCAAATATTTTCCATGATTATAAGAATATTATCATGTCATTATTATTATTGTTGTTGTTATTAATTTTAATCGGTTTAGATTTTTATTTAGGTTTCATTTTATTTTGTTTTATTATTTTTATTTTCCTTCCATATCTCCTCCCTCACCCTATTTTCGTCGCGCATGACCCCCACCCCTTTTTTTTCACTTTCCACACCTTCGAACCCTAGCACCTACACCCACTCTCCTTTCCTTCCTCTTTCGTTGCAGCCTCCTTCGTTGCGGCCTCCTTCAGTGCGGCCTCATTCAGTGTGGCCTCCTTTGGTGCGCGCTACTCCGGAATGGCCTCCTCTGGTGCGGCCTCCTTCGGGGCGGCCTCTTCCAGCGTGGCGTCCTCCGATACAGCCTCCTCTGGCGTGGCCTCCTCTAGTGCAGCTTCCCCCAGCACAGACCCCCCCCCCCCAGCGCGACCCCCCTTCGTCGCGGACCAACACTTCACCCCTACTCCTCAACGGACAGGCTTGGTCATGCCCCACCATCATTATCGTACCCTTATGTGACCGCCCTTGCATGAGGCACACATCCAAAACATCTCTTTCATGCTTTTTTAGCTTCCCGAACCTTCCCCACATGTGCTCTCTACAACGTATAGTTGTTTCATCTATTTAATAGGATTCCAAATTAGGGTTTTGTGTCCTAATTGGTTCATTTTTGATGTTTTTGGTTTGATTTGTTGATTTTAGGGTTCTTCGAGTGCCATCGAGGTCGGTTCTAGCCATTTCCATCAATGGAATTGGGTTTTCCATGGTTTTCAGGTGAGGATTTTTGAAATTCTTCATTGCAGATTAATTGAGATATAGGGGTTTTAGGATTTTGTAAGTTTTCATCAACACATTCTGGGTGTGAAAGATGTGTTGGAAATATATTAGATTGTGTTTTGTTTTTATATGGTATTATTTTGTGAAATGAGGTTAGTTTTAGATATAAATCCATTTTGTATTTCATGGTTTTATTATGTAACTTGTGCACTTGATTTATTAGATTTCTGAGGGTTGAATATTATGTTTCATTATGGCTATGGTGTGTTTCGGTTCTCCGTCAATGTTTTAGGGTAATGTGTTCCTTTCATTTGTTGTTTAACAACTATATTATTATGGTTTATGGATGTTGTTTACTTCTTTTTAATTAATTAGTATGGTTTTGGGCAGTGCCATGTGATTTTGGGGTGTTATTGCCTTTCAAGGTGAGGTGTAAATCTAATTGTTTGGTTTTATAACATCTTAATTAGTGTCTTTGTTTTTTTAAGGATTATAATATTTGTGGTGTATCTTGTTGAGCTCTTCTTTATGGTTTCATGTTGTGGGTATCTTGGGCCACGTCAGACCGTGTTCCATCCACCACTGTCGAAGGCGAAGCGATTCAGATTTCTTTGGATAGTTCACCCTTATTTGCGGGACACACCTTGTTTTACCGCATGTTTCGGGTTCGTTTCGTTTGGTCTGCTCTGGTTTCAACGTGGTTTTTACTCTTTTTATTCATTTGGATTATTTTTAAGACAGTGTTTCTGTGTTTTTAAGACATTTTTTCATTTGGGAAGGTTTTTTTGTGATATTATAGTCGTCAGCAAGTGGTGTGTGCTTGTGCGCAAGTTGGGACGCACCCCCTCGTCGTTGTAACCGAGCTACGGGTCGAATTAGGTCCCCCTACACTCACCTTTAAATTTAAATTTTATTAATTTCTTGATGTTTTATTAATCTTAACAACTGAGAAATAATATATGATAATTAATTTTTAAATGAATATTTTGTGTAAAAAGAGTCGTTTATTTTATAAACGACACTTGAAATGTTTTCTTGATGAGTGGACACCCAGTATTGAAATAATGCCACTTTGGCTTTTAAACATAATTCACGGAATTTTAAATGTAGTTCTGGTTTTAAAGATAAATTATTTCTTCTAAACAAGTGATTTGGGTTTTCTTAAAAATGAGATTTTTCTTTAAAGTTGGTGAAGGCCCGTTTGGCAATTTAATAAAATAAATTATTTTGGAAAAACTATCATTGGATTTACTCAGGGGTGATCATTGGTGTGTGTTGATTACATGTGTTGTGTGTGATACTTGTGCCTTGTGACTGATGGATTTATATTGGGGACACACCCCTTTTTATTGCATGTGTTGACACGGGAACCTAGCATAGTGAGTGGATATTCTGAGAATGATTGCTGCACTAGTTTTGATTATGCCCTGGATAGTGGACCCATAGTATGGGAATACTGAGTTATTGCTGTTATGGGGATTGGGCCCCTTGGTTATGCCTTGTAGGGCTATTCCGGGCGTTAGGGCGTTATGACTTCATCGAGAGTAGGCATGCCTTTAGGATGAGTCACATGTATGGTTTGTTCTGGATTGTTCACGATCCCCTAGGTTCAACCCATGTTTCATTTATTGTTTATTAGTGTCCGGCGCTTGATTGAGAATTCTAGTTTGGTTGCTGGCTTGTGTGTGCCACTTTTACCATTTCCCATAGCCATCGTTATGTGTTATGTGTGGTTTTCCTTTTTGACTAATAACTAAATTTTGGTTTTATAATTGTTCGCAAAAATATTTTAAAATGAAATACACCTGTTCCTTTCAATCATTAAAATTTGTTTTTAAATTATAAAGGTCAATGGAGTGATACTTGTTTTAGAAATGAATGTGTGTGTGAGTGAAAACCAATATCTTGTATATGTAGTTCAAACCTAGAATTAATAAATTTCATTATTTAAAGGTAGTGCGTTGGGAATAGTTTTTTGGGCACGCTTACTGAGTTTTAATACTCACGCCTACAGTTCTTTTCTATTTTCAGAGTTTTTTCAGGATATAGCGTGGGTGCATTTGCCTTTGGTGACGTTTGATCGTGGGTTGGAGAGTGACCCACGAGGTCACACGGAGATAGTGGTTGTCTCTTTCGGTTAGTTTTATTCTCTTTTGTTATTGTTTAGTTACTTTATGTTATTTATTTTTCACTACTATGGTTTATTCCTGCAACTTTATTTATTTATTTTAACTGGGTGAAATCATTACCCACCGCCACTATTGATGCCCTAGAGCTTGTCGCCAGCCCGGGGGGATTGGGAACGCCTCTCGAGCCATTTTGTGGACCGTCTCAGGTGACCGGTTCTGGGTCGACCAGGGTTGGTTCGTGATAGTATTTGTACTTATATATTATGGTTGTTAGAGATTTTATAAGCATACGTATTGGACCTATTTTGTTCAATGAGAGTGAAGTGACAATATTAGTTGATTCATTAGAGGATAGTTATTTCATAGAGTGACGAAAAAAACTACATTGATCATTGATTTATGAAATTTAATTTCTTTAGTTTGCGACCATGTTCTTTTAGTGTTTCACCTCTGTTGGGTCACCGATGACTTGGAAATCAAGGAAAGATTTGATCAATATTTGTAGGTCCTTTTGATATTATTGAGATAGGGGGAAATGTGTATTATATTTTAGCCTTTACACTATAGTTTAAATCTATCCACAATGTGTTTCGTGTATCATAGTTGAGGAATTATCTTCTCAACCCTCCTCCTGTATTGAGTTGGGATGATCTTGATGTGAACCCTAATTTTTCAGTTACTGAGCATCCCACTAGGATTATTGATTCAAATAAATGGGTTATTTATAGAAAAGATATTCCTTTGTAATGTTTTACAAGATGGTATAGTTCTAATTTACACGAGGAATGGGATTGTGTGTCACAAAGGATAGAGTAGTGGTTTATATATTTGACATGGTTTTTTTACAGACTATCTAGTAACAGAATGTTTGTATTGTGGGGATTTTATAACATCTTTTTAAATTATTTCATGTACTAATTGATCCTTTTTTTTCTTTTAAATATTCCTTAATTTAATCTTTTTCGGTAGTTATTGGTTTTCCTTTAAAAAAAATTGGAGGCTTTGGAGACTAAATTTTTGTTGGCGAATAGTTAGGGAAAACTGGGCAGTTTGGCCTAGAAAACCATGTTCCCTATGTTGGTGCACTCATGGGGGGACATGGTTTATTTAAAGGGTTATAAATCCCCCTTAAAGCCATGTAATAACGTAAATAGGTATTTTCATGGCCGTTTCATGTAAATTTTAAATAATCATCTAAACCATTAACCCTTTCTAGAATCCCAATATGGTTGCATGGTTTGGTCACAGAGTTACTACTAACTATGTGTCCCAAACTAAAACCATTAACTTTTGTTTCTAATCCCCTAAATTTTTTAATTAAAATCATGGAACCCACCTTTTTCTCTAATAATTATCCATTCATCCCTAATTGAATTCCATGACATTTTTTTGGCTCTCTAGAGGATTCTATGGCTCCTCAAACCCCCTCTCTTGTGAATTTACATATTGGTGGAAGATGTTTATCCCTCTACAATATCTGATTTATCTATTTATTAGGATATTATATCTCATATATCTCACTCCCTTTTGATAGGGTATAATCCTATCACTGTGTAAGAATTATATCTAAAATTTTGCTAATCCTTTTTTGATGATTTTTAATCATATGTATTATTCATATATCGTCTTAGACATTGTCACTCCATTAGTGTTTCATGTTACATGCATTGACTGGATTGATCATGTGAATGAATTTTTATATTTACATAAGAATTTACCCTAAAATTGAAACACTAAATTGACTGATTTAATTTAATTGCGCTCTAGATTTATTTATAAAACCCTGATTGAGATTAGTGGGTGTTTAATTTTAAATGTACATGGGAATTGTGAAAACCACCAATTTAATTTGAATTAAAATTGATGGGAGGATTTAGATAATGTATGAATTTAAGATGATAAAATATTATATGATGAACCTTGAGAAACATTTTCATAAAACTAAATTTTATTTGAATGTGATGAATTGATGAAAACACATAATTTTGTTATGAAATTAAAAAGGCATTTTGATCTTGAAATTGGTATTTAGAACTATAAAATAAGGATTGATCAAAAAGAATATTTTTACATAATAAGTTTCATGATTTATTGAATAACATATGATATTGAGTAGTTAGTGTTTGATTAAGAAACACATTCTTGGACTCTGACTGACAGAAAATGGTTTGATGATGAAAACTATATGAAAACCAAGGTCTGCATGATTTCAAATGATGGGATATTTTTCTATTATTACTATTTAATTGATCTTAGGGACATGTGAACATAATATAAATCCATGATTAATGTTTTAGTAGATATATTATTTGAGATCCTATAACCAATATAACATAGGGAATATGACTTTGGATCATTATTTTCTTTGACTTTATTATACACTCCATTTTTTATAGAACTATTTTATTCCATATGATCGTTTTATATTAATTTATTATATAAAATAATCATTTAATCATGTTTTTATATATCTTCCATCTTTTTATTGAAAATATTATTTTGAATTAGGATATTTAAGTGACTTACCATGACTTATTTTACCAATATTTAAATTATAAATTGTTAACTTTTTATTGAATGTATTATGGAAGACTTGGCGATACTCTACATGGATATTTTTCCTACACCCTACCTTTACCTTAATGAATTTATATATAGTATTATTCTTGGTCTATGTAAATGGAAATTTTCACTTAGAGGTGATGGTTTTTCTAGATTTATGGAACTCTAGAGTGATGATGGTGACCATTGGAGCTTTTCTCAACTTGTTGCATGTGGCTTGGTATAATATTCCATAATAGATGTTGTTTTCAATTTTTGGTAATGTTTAAATTTTGGATTTGTATCTGACTTCTTCTGGTACACTTATCATTTAGGATTGTTCGACATAATGACTATGTATTTTTTTTAATCTTCTATTAATTAATTTTTCTTATAGAGAAACTATTTCATTTGATAATTAATATGATGCCAACTTCTAGCCACCAAAACCTGTGGATTATTAATTCATTTCAAGCTATTTAAGGTCTATATAGGGTGTATTTTTAATAGGGAATTGTTTCTATATAATGAAAATATACCTAAAGATATTTTGATATGAGAAGAATAAAAATGGTTCACCAATTAGGTAATGTTTCTATAACTTCAAATCAAACATCTCATTTGAAATATAAAGATTATTGATGGAATACTTATGTTCATGAAGATGTAACTACTGAGACCCCTAACAATTAATATCAATCTATATCTTTAATATTCATCTCAAACTAAGACGTGGAGTGTATAAATGAACCTCAAACATATCAACCACTTTTGGATTACAAATTAAAAGATAACTATCAATTATTTAATTCAAATAATAAAAATATATCTGCCTCGGGTAAGTCAAAAAAATGATAATCCGTGACAAATATCATTGAGGAATCACAATTCAAAAAAAAATTGAGGCATGAAACTCATGTAGTAACCTACAAGGATAAGGAAATTCTAATGCGCCATAATATTATTTGGGTATACCAAATAAACAAATGCCTCATTATTTGATGGATCCATGTTTATACCACACTAAAAAATATATATACCATGAAATGAAAATCATAGGATTAAAATATACATTTTGACTACATTAAAAATAGATAATGACATGGAAGAAAAAATAAAAAACCTGTAAATTCTCTACATTATTCTATTTAGAGTCATAATACACTATGATATTATAAGTCAACTCCACAATGAACAAATACAAAAAATTATAGCAAATGAAATTATTCAATACTATGAACAAGGTATGAGTATTAATGACACTGAATAGAATCACCATAAACTCATAGTGTCCATAAGGATTTATAATGAAAATATTTCTGATATCCTCTATCATCCCTCACAGTTGATGATATCCTAATTGAAAATTGATCAATAAGAACTACCTCGCTCCATTTAGAGAATATAATAATTTTATATTCCCAAGAATGTGTTAATGGTTATCCACTATCATTTGATATAATTAGTGTTAATCATTTCACAATAACATATATCCACCTTCCTTATTCATAAAAACCAAGAGTTTTCCGAGGTTAAAAACTAGGCCAAATAAAAACATTCTATAGAATATCTCAAATCTAAATTTGTAGATCATGAAACTATGAAGGATATATCCTCTATGTGGATATGGATATCAAAGAAAATATTGGTTGAAAATATATCCAAAACTAATTCTCACATTAAGTGGGTTGTACTACAAACTATTTAGGAAAAACATTTTGGTACTCTTCCATTATCCTTGAAATCACCAGTGACTGGTATTTTATAGAATTCAAGTTCATCTCATACATTAAAGAAGTTACGGTCTCCACATCCCAATGACCTAGAAGATTCCTTTAATAACTAATGGACACAAGATAATCTCTATTATTATCATATAATATTACTTACATTTTGAAGAAAACAATAATATCTTTAACTAAATATAACTGGATCATGTCAAAGATTTTATCATATGGTTGTATCTACAAACATAGGAGATCTCACCAAGAGAATTTCTCACATTAAATCATCTCACAATATCTACAAATATAACAAAGTATAATATAATCTTCATCTAGAATAATAAATGGTAAGGTCACCTGAATATAAGAGGATAAAACATTTCATGACATCTGGCATTCTTAGAGATGGTAACTCTCTGGAATTCTACTAACATGGTCTACATCCAGGTATTCTTTGGCCAAGATGGAAACCACCACCACAACTTTACTCTGCCTACAATCCTTGTTTATGAGTAGAATCTTATGGTTGTTCTCGGCAAACAATATATTTAATCTAGAAACTATAACCTGGTTCCCCATACTCCTACATCCTAAAATGGTAATTCTTAATCAACTAATACTAATTAGGGAATCCAACCCCATTTTGACTAAAAATAAAATTATATCAATCAAACACTAAGGGTAATGACCTTCTAGTGAAAATAAACCCACTTTTTATCTCTTAGTATGTTTAATGGATCTAACATCCCTAATTAAATATAATGACAAAGGTTAAAAACAACTCCCTATATTTGGACACTTCTTCTAAGAATTAAACTTATAATATACTATCATTTCATTAATATAAATAGAATATGAAATATTTCACTCTAATTATGGTCTTCTTCTAGATAGGATCCTCTCAAAGTGGTTTATATTCAACATCACCTTAATATACATTTATTACATGAAAAAGGCGACCTAACATTGGTAATCTATATGAAAATTCTCCTCCAAATTTCACTATCTAGCCTCCTCAACTGAAATATGGTCTATCTATTAATATAATAGGTTCTTATAAAAAATAAAAAACTCTTACACATTATAATTAAACTTGAATAGTGTTATAATTTAATACTAACATTTTATCTTGAAAAATGAAATAAAAACCCATCCTTTATGTAATTATTATAATTATCCCATGAAATGGTTGACTCCTTGTGATCTGTAAGGAACAAAAATCACAATTTACAGGTATCCCCATCTGGCATGATTGAAGATAATGGATTCCATTGATCCTTATAAGCATGGATCAACGAAAAAGAAATCTATAACTCCTCCAACACAACCCTCACCTTATAATAAAAAATGGATCCATTATAATTCATTGATATATGTCATAAAAACTCTTATATAATATTATTCTAAACATCATCATTGTATATTTCAACACAATGGTGATCTTATAGTGAATATTTCTTGACCGCATTAGTGAAAACCAGATAGGGACATTGACTTAGATCTAAAATTGAAAAGGGTAAAATGTTAGGGACTCCCTAAACTAAAAACATGGATTGGTTAAGGCTCATTAATTATGTTTTATTAGGATTCCCAGTATCCCTCCTATTTTATTATAGTCACTAAAAACCATGATTCATGATCCTTACATAGGTCATTACCTTGAAATTACCATGACATAACTTTATATTTTCAGAAAATCTATATATCATAATTAGGTTCATACATGAACCTAAAATATCATTCCATAACTGTTATCACTTTCTTACATGATTTTGTATATTCAATCAACATTATTTCCCTAAAAATGACAGAAATCATCACACATAGTTATGTCTAAAATAAATCATATCACTCAACCAAAAGCATTATTAACATTATTTCATGGAAACCTATATTGGTAACCCTCCTCAACTATAAGTAAAGAGAGGATTGGCCCATGGATCACAACATCAATAGGTCATCGTCTGGGGACTGACACTGTGGTTATAAAAATGCATAAATTTGAGTTATTACCCCAAATATATCCCAATAAATGAAAAATTCCCACATTTAAACTGCATGGAATAAATAGATAACCAATCCAAGTATTTGAAATGTAATAAAATGGGTAAATAAATAAAAAAAATGAAGAACAACTTATATGAAACAACCATGAACAACAACTTCTCCTGCACAATAACTAACTCTATCATCATCCAACTATTGTGAACCAAAAAATGGTTAATATTTAAGGTTTGGATTGAATGTGTGCCCAATAGGATCCTCCATAAAATCAATCATGCATATTTGAATAAACCATGCTAAAACATAGTGACTAACCATTTGAAACATACTTGTCAACTAAAATTGGCAAACTAAATCCCTAACTCACCATTAATAATATACCAAGTGACCTGGTTAAATAATTTAAATCATTTAAAAATAATATATATATATATATATAAACATACATACATATGAATGGAGCCTCACATCCACTTCCCTACTAATTTATGTCTCACATTCACCTGTAAAAAAAGTCCTCTGATATAATCCCTTATATATATTTTGTAACGTCCAATGTGGGATATGTTCCAAATATACATATCCCATGCATCCATAGGGTCCAACATTATTTATTGGAACTATTATATATCCTCTATATCATCTTCATAACCTGCACCCAATATGTACACCACCACAATAACACCATCACATCATGTAACATGGTAATATATATAAAGGAAAATATTTCTTCTGTATCATGAACTATAACTCGTTCTATTACAACTCACAGACACAAAAACATACAATATCTATAAAATTTATTTTTAGAATAAATTTATAGATTATAACCTAATGTTTCTAAATCTGTCACATACTTGTATTGTAGAACTAGGAGCCATCATAACCTGTAAAATATCATCCCTTATAACTTAATCCTTCAGAGAATTTATATGACTCCATATATTTTATATCTAAGAGGAAATCAGGAAAAAGGAATAATTTATCCATTCATTATTTAACCGACCAAGATAGTGAGGAATACAGTAAAGATCTGAATCATGTTGGGGTTGGATTCCTAATCAGTTTCGAAGGTGGAGTGTATAAAAGCATAGAACATAATGATTGAATAACACACAATGAATATAATTGAAACTATCTTACTCTGGAATAAAACTATACCCAATATCCCATATATAAATATGGATAAAACTAATAATGTTATGACTCTATCCTAATATAATACACACAAATACCATTGTTTATCATAATTAATGATTATCAATTAATTAATTTACATTTATTTTAATAACCCAATATAAATACATTTGGTAAACACATGTTGTTGAATCTAAGTAAAGAGGGTTTTATATTCATAATTTAAATACATTACTTTAACATAGATAATTTACCCAACCAATTTTATTGTATCTAATTATATAATTATTTACATCTTCAACATAATGGACCCAACACAACCATCCAGTAAATAAAAAAGACCATCTCCACAAAAATTCCATTTCTCCTTATATTATCTCCATCGCATAAGTACCACAGATGCATCCCATTATTAAGCATCCTCCCGTAAAAAGTTTCACATATCAAACAAAAAAATTGATCTACCAACCTAAGGAATAATCATATTCATGAAACACATTTTCATCGCCACAAGTTCATGGGAAACCAATTCCATGGAATCGAACACACAAGCATATAAAATGAGTAAATAATATAAAGTATATATTACAGTATCCCAGGAGGTTTATTTTTATAAAAAAATCATCATTTTAAATCTAAAACTAGTAGATTAATAATGAAAAAAAATTTATAACTGAGAATCCCTAAACAACACCTAAAACTACTAAAATCAACATATAAAAGAAATATCTTCCATATTTAGTATCTTTATTAAATAATGATAAACTCAATACATTTGCCTCAATCATTGTCAAAAAAATTTCTATATTTATGGTGATTAATTTGTTTAATCATATCAATAACTATAAAAAAGAAAAATAATAAATATAATCTATTTTAATATAATGTCAATGATATAAAGTGGCATGCACCACCATTATTAATTAATAAATACAATTGACTAATAGAACCATTTCCATACATAAATGTTTCTAAATTAAATTTAATTATTTTCATTAAGCTAAATCTTAATCAATTATCTATAGTGGTTAAAAAATTATAATCCAATATCCATACATAAAACTATTAAAAATATTGAATCCCCAATCTTTATACAAATCGTTAAGGAAAAATAACAAGAGAATAATGAAATATGAAAATAAATTATTAGAAACCAATAAAGAAACAACCATGAATCCTTTCCACAAAGAACCAACATCATAACACACTCATGTATCAACCAAAACCAGATAAACCATAGTATATAATTCTTTGAAATAAATGAAGACAAGGAAGAAGTAGAGAACGTAAAAATAGTGTACCTTGATTAAAGAGAGTTAAATCCTAATAAACTAATAGGTTTAATCCCATAATAGAAATTTCTAGAGAGAAATGAGTGTTCTTGTGGACAAATAGGGTTTAAGAAGTAAAAATAATATAAAATAAAAGAATTTAAACCCCATTACATGGATTGAAATGTCAATAAGTCTTTACTATAGCGGGGTAACTTAAAGGACTATTAGGGTGACTCTGGACAAACCATGATTTGGTATTTTCATCTTTTTAAAATTATAATATTCCTCAAACATGATTCTCATTCCAAAAATAATTTTAATAGCATTGAAAATAACGATGGAATTCACCGTGTCAGGGAATATGTTGTTTAAACCACCCTTATGACTACCATACAAACTCACTTTTATGTAGGGAAAATCCATTCACCAATTAAATTCATCACACCCAAGACCATGGGGAGGTGAGTCAACACCCTCTATTTTCCTCCCTATTTTAATAATACAACCTATTATGTACTCTAACATACCTTTCCCATACCAATAAATTGGATACACCCATGGGAATGGTACTCTAACTTCAAAAAAGGGAACCCAACAAACTCCTCATAGCACCAATTTCCCCACCATATATATGGATCCCTTATATATTTTTCTCATAAGAATATTCATAGTATAACCAAACTTTATCCCATTAATTTCAACCCTCGTGATACATCAATATAGATACTAGTGACCTCAATAAAAAAACTCAAAATTCTAGGTTTCCACAAATAAAGCTACAAGAAAGGCCTCTATATGACAAGAACTACACATAAACCCACATCATGGTGAACATCTGGATATTTCGAATTCATCTCTCACCATCAAAACATCCCTAAAATCACTATTGTCACCTTCAATTTCTAGTAAAATAAAATGTGATGAATTTTCAGAAACTGGGACCTTATTGTGTGGGAATTGATAACAAAAGTATGAGATCTATTGAAAAAACAATTATTTACACTTGTTTATGGGAAAACATTAGTTGAACCATGGTGATCAACCCATCCTCCCAGCCTGATCAGATAAATAATTCCTATTATCCAAATGAATTTAAATTTATCCAATTACTGTTGAAGTTGTGTGGCATTATGAGGAAGATACAGTCTAAAGGGTTTATTTTTCTAAGAAGATAATATATGGTCGAGTTATCAAATATGAGTTGTGTTTCATCTTTTTATAGTTACTGAGAATTATATTTTTTGTATATAGAGAAGAGTTGAAGGTGAAAATAAATCCCAAATAAATAAATATAGTATTTTTTTTCCTTCAAATTTCCTAAAATCTAGTTTCTGTAATGAGATTATCTCATCTAGTGGATGTATATTGAATGAAAGTATAAGTGAGATAATATCCATGGGGAATGTATTTTATAATGGATTTTTATTGATTTTTAAGTTCATGAGAATTCCAGTATAATGATTATCATGAGGCATGTGATACTCTCATAAACACTAATTTTATACACTCTGATTTCTCACCAATACGTAGTGTGTTAGACGGGTTATTCTATTAAAATACCAAAATATGGATATTATATGGAAATTAATTTCACTTTAGATTTTCAATAAAACCAAAGGGGGGATTTTTTGAACCAGCGTGATATTGGATAATAATTTTTCTTCTGTTTCCAATTTATATGGTAGTTCTGGAGAAGATTATTGTTATTTAACCTTCTGTGAAAAAGGTGTGCTAAATTAAATTTCATGTAACAATTAGTGCTTCTATATGTTCAATTTGGATCATGTGAAAGTTAGTATATTTGTGAAGGTTTTTAAGTCCATGATTTTATTTGTGGAGGCTCAAAGGTCATGATAGAGAAAGGAAACTGATTTCAATATAATCTAAGAACCTTCATACTATTTGAAAATTCTTGAGTTAGTTTGGTGGATTCATGAAACATGGGGAATATTGCATTGGTAAGGTGTTTTTAACTTATTAGGTGTTTTTATAATAAAATTATGTAATGCAAGTTATGTGTTCTAGAATTTCTTATAAAAAATGATGTTGGTATTTCTATAAATACGTTATAATATCACTATAATCAGTAAAAGTAGTAGTTATTGAAATTTTGAAGAATTTTTTATGGCTCTCACTACATGAATTTGAATCGTTAGTGAACTAAATTTGAGACAATATCTGGTTATAGGTTATATAATTAACAATTTTTATTTTACGGAAGATATATGATGATGATAGAATAAATATTGTTACATGAAGTCATATCCCAAATATAGTTGAGTGAGAGAGCATGCATGAATGTAATTAATTAAAAAAACAATTATAACCAACATAGGCAAAATAGAGGCGATGGATTATACTTGAGTGATGTGAATTGGCGGACAATGACCGTGGTAAACATTACTAAGTGAAACAAAATATTTTTTGGGGGAAAATCATTGGTAGTTATTTATATAATACTACTTTAAATGAATCATCATACACTTTATTTTTTAATAAAAACATATTTCAAATCCTTGATGATATAAAAGCGAACTTCATGAAAATATACATAGAAGATGTTAATGTAAATTAGAATAAAAATGAGGATTGAATGGAAGGTGTATGAGGGATGTTATACACTATTTAATAAATGGAATTATAATGGTGGTAAAATTACAATAGAGATTCCATTGCTAAAAAATTATTCCAATAAAAAAGTGAATATTATTGATTTCTAGTACACTAGGAAACATATATGTGTTTGATACATAGAGTATACGTTAGGGGTAACATGAGTAATTATGACTGTAATTATTTAATTTTTTATTTTTTTAATGGGATTTTTCAAATAATTATGACATGTTTAACATGTTCAAACCATGATGTGAAAAAGATGTTATGAAATGAAAGAAAATTTTCATACATGAATCTACACCACCCCTCACTTTGTTTTGAGATTGAAACAATCTAAATGAAATATTATTGGTAAATGAATATAATATAAAATATAAACCCTTCTAAAAAAATATAATAGAGTAATTTTTGTCCCCTAAATATCTTGCAATAGAAATAATGTATCCATGGTTTCAAATTTCATTCCATGTTTTCATTTTTCTTTCGAATTATGTTTTCTTTTGAAATATGCATTATATTGGTATGTTTTATTAATTATTTTAAAAAACATAGTGAATTGTAGTTATATAAATATTTCTTTTTTTTAATAAGTACTTTTAATAATTTTTTTTTTGTTTTTTGTTTTCTACTATTTTCTATTTATGAATATATATTAAAAAATATTTTCTCTTTGTCTTCCAAAATTCTATTTCTAGGTTTTTTTTAAAAATTATATAATTAATAATAATATCCATTTTGGAAACCATGTAACCTATGGGTAAAAGTTATATTATTTCTTGAATCTCAATGCACTAATGAAGGGGGATATTGTTTTTATTTTGTTGATTTTACTTACTAGTCATTTAAATCAGTTATAAATTATTATGGGAATATTTATCCAAGTAGTGATTTTCCAATTCCATTTCCATATCATAAGATCTATATTATGCCTTTTTTATATAATTTTGATGATACCCTTATTTTCATTACATAACATTATTTATTGCATGTAATCTTGAACTTGATTGAATTATCATTGAATTTTTATAGAATAATGATTAATATTATTGAGGTTCTATTTGATGATAATACATGGTTTACCATTGATACCTATATTTAATATATACCTTGTAAATTCCATAGTTTCAATGATTGCAATTATTTTTTTATGAAACATTACAATCTTGTTATCCCTTTCAATCATACTCTTATTATTATTTGTCATTATATTTCAGGCTAAGCATAAGTATGAGTTATTTTATAGAATCTTAATACGATGTGAAACCTAAATATAAGGATAACTTATGGGGTATGATAATTTATTTATAATAATGTGAAAATTAATGAGTAATATATCATTTTATTATTTTTTTCAAATTATTCACCAAATAACACATTTTTTTTCAAAATACTGATTCTCTTAAAACCCCATATAAAATAAAACTTTTATATTTTTAATTAATATATTGAAACAGAAAATGAATTAATTAAAAAGGAAATAAGGATCTTTATTCGGTGATATCATTTTAAAGGAAATTTCTTAAGGAATATTTTATTTCGTGATTTAGATCTGAAACATAGATTATGTAACATCTTGAGCATTAATTAAGAAATTTTTCTATTGTTATCCTAAATGAAACATTAATTCAATATTAACAGTAAAAAAAATTTAATAAACCAAAATTTTATAGATTTTTAAATTATTGATTTAGAAATTAAGTAAATAAATTATTATATTTTTACAAGTAATTTTATCGAATTATATGATATATTAAAAACAACCTAAAATGTTCTAATATATGAAGTTTTTTTAAAAAACTAAATAAATTTTGATTAAAAAATTATGTTATAAGATCAATAAAAAATATGTTTTTATTGAATAAAATAATATATTATTTTATAGGGGTTACGATTTAAAACATTAAAAAAACAAAAAATTTATTTATATTATTTATATAAATTAATTTTAGGAATATATATTTTAAAATCACTTATAACTCATATTTTTTAATTATGATTAATTGAATTATAAAATTTAAGAGAAAAATGATAATATTATGTTAAATATATATATTCATACATATAAATATATAAATATTATACATACATATTGTGATATGGGGTCACATTAAATCTTTAACATTTTCTGTATAAACTATTTCATTATTATCAAATAAATATAATTTAAATATTCATAATTTTTAATATTTAAGTTTATATATTTTATTATAAAATATTTAAAATTATGATGATGTAATTTTTAAGAATGAATATTAATAAAAAAAATTCATAAGCCATATTATTTATAAAACTAAAATTCTTAAAAATTGATTATGAATTAATGGTTATAGATGTTATAATGTATGAAATTATACCTATATATTAATTATAATATATTTAAATTCCCTTTATAAATATGTTGTATGAATATAATTTGGAAATGATTAAATAAAAATTGAGAGAATATATTTGGATAATAAGAATTTCAATTTTCAGTAGGGCTTCAAGTATATGAGGGATGGAGGCTAGAGAGGCATTGAGGGTACATGGGAAGAATCATGGAAGACAAAGTGGATTCAATTCATTCTGAGATTAGCAAGAGTGAATGTGGGATAAAACATGCTGATAGGGATCATCTTTCTATTAGGGAGTCCGAGTGAGGTTCAGCTACGATGGGGTTTTGACCATTAATGGGTTTTAAATGGGGAATTTAATATGTTTTTTATCCACATCCTTCTATATTCATTATTTATAGGTATTTATTTTGTTTACAGGTTTTGAATCATCTTGGGGATCCAATTTTTTAGATTTTTTCCAATAGCAGTGATTGGTCAATATTTTTTTTCCTTAATCAGGATCATTTATTCTCAAATAATCATTTAAACATTTATGTATTTTTTTGCCAATTCAATGTATATACTATTTTAGATATTAGTATCAGACCGAAATATAAATAGAAGACAAATCACTTATTTTTGTTTTGATCTGTAGATATAAATTCAACATATTTTAAATATATATATTCCATCATCTTGAATGCTTTGTACTAATTTGATTTTGAGTATCTTAAAATATTAACAAATACCATTGGTCATTGTGTTTTTTCCAAATATTCAAATTCACTTGGAATATTTTATTTTCTTATGATCTACATATAATGTATATATTCCCAAACTATGATTATGATTTCATTCCAATACATAAAATTTTTGTATTATCTTGATCATTTACATTTTTTTGTCATAAAAAATCAATGACACAACAAGTCTTCTTTAAGAAGATATAAAATAAAACATATTGTATTTAATTTTTATTAAAATTATATTGTAAAGATAAGTGAAGCCAAAGGGATATATATATATATATAAATGTATACATCACTTATTCAATAAAGAAAGGCCGACCTAGATGTCCAAAAGGCCAACTCATGTTTTTCTCAAGAGTCTAGTAAGGTTATCTTTTTTAAGTAGGCTACCTTAATTAATTTTTTGGTATAGCATGTCATTTTATTAATGTTAATTTTTTCTAAGAAGATTTTTGTTCATCCAAAATAAATAATTTAAATTTAGATGAATTTTATTTTTTAAGGGATATTTTTATTTCTTAAAATATATCGAAATTATATTTTTATTCGCAATGGATATGAAATTATGTTAATTATTAATATACAAAAAATGATTTTATTATTTTTTAAAAAATTTATATTTATCTATAAAGTAAAACGTTAAAAATTATTTTATTTCTGTTTAACATTAAATTTCATATTATTTTAATTTACTAATAAAAAATTTTATATTTCATATGATGAGTGACCTAGACATCAATGAATGTTATAATTTTATGTGGACAATTTTTTTTTCATAAAAAAATTTATTCAAGTAGATATGGCCATATCTTATGAATATTCATTACATCTCATGGACTTTTTTAAAAGTATTTGTTTTATATTTTATAGTATTCATGTTTATATCTTTTAAATTTGACAATTATTTGCAGAATGGAGGATTTATCTTTACGCTTGACATTAATATAAATTGATTTTATTCCATGAATAAAATTATCAAAATAAATACTTATGTGTAAATAATTTAGGTAAGACATTGAAAATATTTTTTTTATGAATGAGAATTAAAGAACCAATGAAAATGATTTCTTTAAATTTATAACTATTATATCGAATGACATGTTAAGGTATGGGGAGTAAAATCATATCCAAAAGGGGAAACATCCTTATATGTGATACTTTTCATGGACACATGAATGTGTTAAGGTCTTCCAAGGATCATGTTTAATACATAAAATTTTATTATTCTCAAGGTTTTTGAAAATAAAAATCAATGAATTATTTGAAATAGTTATTTATTTTTTGAAATTAAAAGGTTTTACAAATTTCTAAGCTATTTTAATGGATTTTTTGAAAAATAATTTCAATTTTTTGAAAACCCTATTGGGAAGTATTTACTTTATCAAATTTTTAATTTGATTAAATGTTTTAAAATGTGATTTATGGAATATCAAAGAAAATTATATATCACTGGTTATAAAAAATTACTTGTTCCCATCCAATGAATTAAATTTTATTCACCTATATTTTAGAAGTTCTATGTTAGATAGAATAATTTGAGAAGTTATCATATGAAAAGACAGATAGTAAATTTTATAAATGTGTCCCAACCCTAATAATTTGTATTTTATTTGAAAATTCTACAAAAATGTATCCGGAAAAGGAAAAGGAATGTATAATGTACTGTCTATTTGTTTGGATGTATTTATAAATACCAACTACGTTTTAGTGTTGAATCCAGAAGTGTGGGTTTAAGGCTCTACAGATGGTATTTTTCTAATGATCAATAAAACTTTATAGATTAGGAATTTTCGTTTGTGGAATAGTTTCAGATATATAATTTTCTTCTGAACATATATTTAAATAAGTACAATTACGAATTCAGTTGCCTTGTTATGCTATTTTTTCGAATTATGAAGATTAAAATTCCAAATTTTTTAGGAATGATGAATGAATTATTAAGGTCTAATTTATTTAATGGAGGGGGTATATAACATCATGAGTTTTAAATAATAATTTTTTCATTTATAAATTTTAATTAAACAAAAATTCATGAATAATATCTTAATAATATTAAAAAATAAAAATCGTAATGAATATTACATTATCTATTAAGAAATTAAATAAATGAATTATGAAGTTATTAAAAATAATTATATCAAATTACTTGACATATTAAAAAAACCTACAAAAATTTGAATATAAGAATTTATTTTTAAAAAATAAATCAATTTTTTTGAATCAATTTCGGTTATAATATAAATAAAAAATATTTTTTGTTGGATGAAATAACATTTTTTATAGGAATATTGATTTATACCTGTTCTAAAAAAATAAAAAAAAATGATTTAATAAACTCATATAAATTTATTTTATAAATTAATATTAGAAAAAAAATTATAACTATGGTTTCATAATTATGATTAATTAACATATAACATTTAGTAAAAAAAGTTATAATGTTGAGTTAAAAATGTATATATGTATTAAAAGAATATACTAATATATTTTAATATATATTTAATCTGAAATATAAGAAAATATATATATCATTATATTATTATAAAATAAATAAAATTTCAATATTTATAATTGTGAATATTTAAGTCAATATACTTTATTTTAATATATACGAAATTTTGTTTAAATGATTTTAAAGAATTAATATTCATTAATTATATTTTAAAAAATCAAAATGATTTATAATGAAAAAAATATATAAATTAATTATGAATTGAATGTAATATATTTTATAATGAATGAAATTATAATTATATATCAATTATAATTTCAATTTAATTATATTTATATAGAATGTTATTTTAATTTAATTAAAAAGGAATTAATTTAAAGGTAAAATAAGATATTCAGAGTAGACGGATTTTGATTTTTAGTAGGTCTTCAAGCATATGAGGCAAGGAGGTTTCCTAGGTTTATAGGGTTCTAATGTTTCACCACACATTAAAATGGGGCGTCGATTTTTTCCAATAGTACCGATTGAGGATGACAACTCGATCTTGCTGAAGGAGATCAGATGTGGATTACAAAGTGTGAGTAATGTTCCACTGAGAAGGTGTTTTGACTAAGAAGGAGTTTCAAACATGGAAGAAAATATATTTTTTGTCTTTATCCCCCTATAATAATAATTTAAAGCTATGATTTTTTTCTAGGTGTCAATTTTTCCTACATATAATATTTCCCGAATCATTTTGGCATTGTAGTGACCCACCCTCCTTGTTCATTCTCAATGGTGATCACATATCCACTTCTCATCATTTACCTCTATAAATATTTTTTTGTTTTTTAATGTATATATTTTTTTTTGTCTGGTCGAACTATGAAAATAATGTAAATTGATTTTATTTTTTTTTGTTCTGGAGAATGAAATTAAAACAGTTATATATTTATATATATATATTCCATCATCTCAAATGATTCAGACCAATTTCATTGTGATTATCCGAAAAACATAATAAACACTATTTTTCATTATGTTTTTTTATGTTTCAAATAATCTTTAGATATTCAAGTTTTAGTGATATATTTATAATTTATATTCCTAATATATTTTTATGATTGTTTTTTATCCATAAAATTATTTTTTATTATGTATTGATCAAGGCCTTTGGTAAATTTATTGAATATAAATATATATTATAAGCCTTTTTCATAAGATATAAAATAGAAATAAATTATATTTCATCTCATTTTAAAATATTACATGAGACTAAAGTTTAACTAAACAAATATATTTATATATATAGGTAACCCTTACTTATTCCATCAAAACATAGACCCTAATAAGATGTCCAAAACACTCTCTCTCATTTTTCTCAAGTATCCATTAAGTTTATCTTCCAGTAGTTAGCTGTATTGATTTTTTTGGTAAGGGATGTCTCTAATTTTATAATGTTATAAGTTTTTTCTATAAGATTTATTTATATAAAAAATATATAATTTATTTATTATATATATTCTATATTTTAAGGGATGTTTTTATTTTCTAAATATATCAAAATTAGGTTTTGGTTTGTAAAATAATTTAGTTCGTGATAATTCTTCAAAAACAAAGTGTAAATTTATTCAATTCCAAAAACACTATATTTAACTATAATGTTAAACAATGATTATTTTTTATTGTTTAACACTAAATTTAATAGTATTTTATTTTATTATTAAGAAAAGTTATCACATCATGTGATTAATGTCTCAAAAATCAAAGGATGGTATCATCTTATGTGAATAATGAATTATGTTTATCAACGAATCTCATTAAATTAGATATGTCCATTTTCTATGAATGTTTTGGAAGCCTCATACACTTTTATAAATTTAATTGTTTAAATTTTTATATTAATCATTTTTTAATTCAAATATAGGAATCTCTTTCAAAATGTTTTATTTCTATTGAATCATGAGTTTTATAAAAATTGATCTTTTTTCATGCAATGAAGTTATGAGAACATTTTTTTATATAAAACTAAGATATAAGATAAATTGAAATGTTTTTGGATAATAAATTATAAAATAATAATATCTAATAATATTTCATTAAATTTACCACTTGTGTATAGAAATATTTGATAATTTATAGGGAGTAGACCCATAACCACATGGGGAAATTGTCCAAAAAGTGATACTGACCATGGACCCATTATATTCATATGGACTTTCAAGTATCATTATCAATCCATAAAAGATAATTTTTTTCAAAAGATCTCAAAATGTTAAATATGATAATTATTTTAAAGAATTATTTGTTTCTTGGAAATGAAATGGTTTAAAAAATCATAAGTACATTTAATGTATTTTGAGATAATTAATTTCTATATTTTTAAAACCGCCTTAAAATAATTTATTTTATAAATTTTTTATTTTATTGAATTAATTTAAAATATAATGAATGTATTTAAAATAAAATTATTGATCACTAGTTTTAATAGTCTTACTTAGAATTTTTTTTTCTCATCCCAAGTTTTAAACATTTTTCATAGGTATTTAATAAGTTCGATGTTGGATGGCTTTTTTGATTAGTCAGTGTAAGATAATACAAGTTGTTACATTTTTAAATTTTCTATAACATTGATAATTTTTATTATTTATTGTTAATCTTATAAATCTATATCAGAAAAGGTACTGGAATTTGTAATGTGTTGTTTCATTATTTAGTTAACTTTTATTATAAATAATACACATTATGTTTTAGTAATGGTTCTAGAAGTGTAGGTTTTGAGCATAAAGCACTGTACCTAAGATTAAACCTCATCATTAACCCCGTTTTTTTGAAAATCATACACACTAAATATATTCCTTAGAATTATCATTTTAAAATCCACATGGTTGTAATATTATTAGATATATTTTTATTAAGAATTAATATTTACACAAGGATTATATAATATCATAAATATTATTATGAATTTCTATAACCTTTTCAATCAATTTATCATGAGTAAAGGCTGAAAAAAATACTTTTATGTTAGGAAATAAAATGGTAAATTTTTAACACCCTAATTATTTATATATATATTTCCTTTCAAAATATATTAATATCTTTGATAGTTTGTGATACATGAAACAATAAGTCTAAAAACATGTAAAACAATATACCATTATAACATAGTCATTAAATTGTATGGTATAAAATAAGACAAACTAAATTATAAAAATATCAATTATTACACATTTATAGATAATTTTATTAGTTATTAATTTATTATAAATTCATATAAAAATCACTTGAAATAAAAATATATTTGTTTCTAAAAAACTATATTTCTTAAAACAAATCATGGTTATTTCAGCAGTTATTTATATTTTCTAAAAATTTTAGAAAATATATTGTAAAAAATGATCATAAATTTTATGTAATCGTTTTAAAATTATCTTTCAGATTTTGTTTTAGGAATTTTTTGAAATGTTTTATTTTAACGAATACTGAAAAATCTGTGATATTTATTAAAAATAACCTTTTGGTTGAAGGAATTTAACAAGATAAATTTAGCTGTAAATTGTTATAAAATTAAATTTGATTTAATTATTAACGTATTAATCCAAGTTATTTAATTTTGATAAATTATATGTTTAATTTTTATATAAAACGTTTTATACTTATGAAAATATTTCATTGGAATAACATTTTTTAATCATGTTTTTGGGTTGGATTAAAAATTAAATTCTAAGACATCAATGAATTTAATATATAAAAATTTATAATTATTATAATAAATTTTGTTTCATAATGTAATGTTAATTATTTTTCATAACTAATAGTGATAATAGTACAAATTAATTAACAAAATTACCATTAGAATGGGTTTATCGGGTTATTAAATCAATAGAATAGGGAGAATTTTCTGATCAAACAATTCTAAATGTTATTTCATGGATGTATATAAAACTTATCCTAAAGAAAATTAAAATATAAGATCATTTGGAATAAATTTACAAGTGATGGACATTATTATTTTCTATTATTTTTGGAAATTTTGAAGACATTTCCATGAATGCCCCCTCCCCACTTATAAGACACGTCATATCCTCTCTTATCCGCACTTAAAGAGACATTTTTTCAGCTAATAAAGTCCCAAATCCAATAAATACATCCCTAACCATTACCTACATTTCCTTCTTTATAAAAACACTAATCTAGAATGGTTTTAGATATAATCCTAATGAGGTTGACTTCAAGAAATGGTATAGTTCTTTACCATGCATTTTATGATTATTTTTCTCATTAACACATTATAATATCCATAAAATATGATATAATTAAATAAAATATAAAATATAGTAAAATTTTATTATATTAATTTAATGTACTACATATATCCAATGGGGAATGAAACCAGTGATAGTTTGTACGGTGGACTACTGCCTAGTGAATTGATGTAATTAGTTTTCCATAACCACCTCTCATGGATGGATGTAATTATATATTTAATGAATATATATTATAATTATGAACTAATTAATCTTGTGAAATTATAATAAAGCATCTACCTTTTTACCTTCCAAACTATTGGAAAACAATAACATCTCTTGTGCGTAGATGTGGAATATCACCTCCACGAAACAATGTGAATAATTTTTCAATTAATTTTGACATGGATGGTATTAAGTATATATTTAATTAACATATAGTGTATATTAATTATTTATTAAAATTTAATATTATTTATATATTAACTTCCCATAAATTAAGGAAATAAAAATAATGTTCATGTATATAGACGGCCTACCATCTCCAAGAATAGTGTATCATATTTTTCTACATATAAATTTAATAGACATTTCTGAATACTTATTAATATATATTATATTTATAGCATGTTTAAAATTATATCTATTATGGAACCATTTTCAATATATAAGTACCCAAAATACTGAACAAAAACATAACTGAAAAATGTAGTAGTTATCACTCAGAATAAAATATTTAATAAAGAATTATTAATAAATACTTGAAAATATGTATAACAAAATATTGTATTGTATTGTTTATATATATATATATGGTAATTTAATATATTTATAATAAATCTATATTTTTTATAAAATTAGTTCATTCACATATGAAATAAATCATACATGAGATAAGGGATTATCATCTCTCTTTTACATACATAAGACATATGAAAAATTGAAAACTTATATCTTTTATGGAAGGTGTATAGTTAACCAATGATATTTTATATCATTAATCGCTTTATATAAATTATATTAAAAAAATTAATTTTAATTTAATTATTTCATGTGGATAATGATTACAAAATTACAAAAGTAGAAGGGTTAATTTTCATATCATAATATTATTTTTTATTTTTTAAGTTTTGGTCTCCCATTTTAGAATTGTTTGATATTTTTAAATTATATCAATAATACTTTTATCTCCTATGTAAAGTCATGAAATATTCAATTAATTTTACAAAATTCTTGTCCTTTGTACTTGAAATTATATAGAAAATATTATAATGAAATACTGATTATATTTATCTCTTCGGTCGAAAATAATTTTTCAACCGTAAACATAAAAAAAAATTTGAAAATATTTTCAAAATTCTCAAAATGATTTAATAATTATTTTTTTAACCATGTTTTATTCTTTATCAAATCTATTTAATGTAATCTTCTTGTTCTTTTAACATTTATACAACTATTTGAAAAGAATTTATTTTTTACTTATATGACATGTACAAAATTACCCACCATTAGGGCCACTCATTATTATGGAAAATCCTTCTCATTTTAACATAGATATTTTAAAATAATTTTTTTAGTACAATTATGAAATTTTCTATTTTTTAAAAAAGTGTTTTTGAAAGTGAAAAGGATATTTTTCTCAATATTTTTTTAATTTTATTATGGTTCATTAAAAATAACACCCATTTTTACCTTATGATCCAGTGTGAATATAATATAATTGCTCTATCCTTAGTTTTTCTCGATAAGATTTAATATCAGTTAGATTTAGATGTGTTATTTCAATACCACTCACCATAGTACTATTGGTTTTTTATGAATATGTTTATTGATTAGGGAATTTATTTACATTAATATGATGGTTTTAAAATAAAAATACATATGTTGATTATATTTATTATTTTCAGAAATTATTAACATTTCACATGGAAATTTTTATATATTCTAATTTTCCCCTTTCATATTAGAAATGCATTGCACTTAGTATGTGATGGGTGGGGCCTATTATATCCCCTCAAGGAACCATTATGTCACCTATAAAAAACTATATTATCTTTTTGGTTGAGTCTATAGCAATTTCTATAATATGCCTTGGAATGAGAACTTGAATGTATAGTTATGTGTTCTTTCATGATGCATTATATCATTATTATATTATTTGTTGATGTACATGTGATTATTTTATTTGTTACATTATCTATATATAAGATTCAAGATCATGTGACTATTTATATAGAATTATTTTGATTATAATTTATTCCTTCCATATTATTCTTTATTTAGATTTTTTTGATTAAATGGAATGTGCTTTAGTTATTTATTTTTACATATTAGTTATGATTTATTTATAAATGACATCATCTACTATATTCATACCTACTAAGAATTAGATCTCACTCATTCCTTGTGATTCTTTTCCACATGAATCAAATAAATTTGTTTTGATTTGTATTAAAGGACACGATAAAGGTAATGGAGTTATTTTATAATGAAATACTATTTTTTATTTTATGATTTCAATTATAGTATAAGATTCAACTATGTATCTAGTATTCCAATACTACTAAACTATTCATCCCTTCAGGATGTGTTTCCTTGGATATAGTACCAATGTAATTAAGTGACCACTGACTTTATACTTCTAGTATTAGGGATGTTATAGTTTTTATCAAAGAATGTATAGTAAAAACCTTGTGAACTAGATTTATGAAAACATATAATATAGAACATAACCTTTTCACTGACATTGAGGAAATTTCTACATATATGATAACATCATAATTTTTTAAGTTATTGATTATATGGATTTCATATAAATATATATATATATTGATACTATAGGTTTATGTGTCCTTGTATAAATATAAAAAGGGTTAATAACACTGAAAATGGTTCATTTGGGTCCAGGGAAATGGGCCATGCTGAAATCCTGGTTTGAGACTACCCCGATAAATTATTGGAATAATTGATACATTCATTAAAAACTATTATGAAGGACTCAAAACAATTTTGACTGGAAAATATTATAATAGATTCCCAATTTATTATTATGAGATTATTTGTGCATATAAAATTCATCTTATTTTAAGCATCTGACTAGTTTTGAAATTAATAATTATTAATCAGGATATCATGATTTAATTTAGTATATTAAAATTTTTTATAGATGGTTCCTATAATATGGAATGAAACCCATATCAGTGTATATAATCCATGTAGGGATTTCACTCATGGGAAAGGTGATGAAGATAAAGTTGGATCTTCCACTAGAGACAATCAAATTATAACTATACTTGGGAAGCTACCTAAAGTTATATCTAGTAAGCTTTCTCTTTTGGAGAAACATACTAAACCAAAATGTTGTGCGATAATTTTTCACTTTTTATGTGTCTACAACCTCCATAGTTTAATGGGATTTTGAATATATTTTTATCCAAGTAATGGATAAGATCCATATAGAGGATATTTATCTCTTCATGAAGTAATTTAAGGAAGATGGTTTTCATAGATGTTTATATTATCTCAGGGGATGAAGATAAATGGTGGTCATTAATTCAAAACATTGAGGATGGAGAATAAATAAAAGACAATGAGTTGAAGGATTTGAATGTACACTACTTGGAAAAATATTATCCTTATGGTAAATGAGAGGATATTCCAAGAAAATTCATGAGCTTGAGATAAAAGGTAGAGGAAAATGTAGCTATGAATAAAGCTAACCTAAAATGTTAAGTAAGTTATGTTGCAAATTATAGTCAAAATCTAAAGTGAAATAATTATCATTTCATGGATATGATTAAAAAATACTTTTAATGGGAATAGTATCCCATACCTTCTCATCATAAGATGAAATAGTATCATGAATTGTTATGATAGAGAATGAATTTTAATAATATTATTAAATCAAAATAATGAATTATAAGAAATGAGAGGCTGATTACTATAGAAAATGAAAAATATAAAAAGTTAATAAATTGAAATTTTAATTTATAGCTTATAATAAATTTTTATAAAAACATTCTAGAACACACTCAATTGGAATAGAATTTTTCTACAAGTATTGAGAGACTAGACACCATTCTTATTACTAAAAGGAAATGAAAGAAGTTTCCTATGTGAAATAGTTCAACTACATGGAGATGGGACACAATAATAATGATTTCCCTAGGCATCAATCAAATTTCTCCTAAAAAAGTTAATGGTAGAATTACCATACTTAATAAATCACAATATATGGGGTTGAAGATCCTAAAAATGTGGTGGAATATATATTATTCATATCCTCACATTTAGACAATTCATTATTTCATTCTTCGTCATTACATGCTTTTTTATCTTCCATGAATTCCATGAAAATAATATATTTCCATAAAAAAATTGAATGGAGTTATCAGTGAATAATCCAAGTCGAAGTATCACCAAAATAAGGATGGATTAGCCTATTCCCATTATGATATATAAGAATTACATATTTTATAATTTCATTATTATACCTACGTTTGATTTTTATATAATCTACAGTATGGAATCAGAATCAAAATATAGTGAAAAACTTATTCTGAGGAGAAGGAAGTTACTATTCAATATGAAGATATGGAATTTATTTTCTTTAGTGCGGAGAAATCATCATCTGATTCATGTCTAAATCCACCCCGAACAACACTTTTGAATGATATTATTGTGGAATAAGTAGAAATATTACAGACAGAAAAGAGAATCTTTTAATGGAGTAGGAATAAACTTGAGTATGATGTTGATTTTTCCATTGATTTATTCTCTAATGTAAGACCTATATCACTACCTACTTATAGAATGGACACTATGTAATTAGTGGTGATAAAGGCATAATTGGATTATTTGTGTGATAATATATTTATACCCCTAGTTTTCTACATGGAGAGCCCTCATTATTTTTGTTATGAAGAAATATGGATCTATGAGGTTTTATAATGATTATAAGGAAATCAATTCTATCACAATAAATAACTAGTATATTCTACCTTGCAAAGATGAATTATTTGATCAATATCATAAATCTAAATATTTTTTTATGATTAAACACCATTTTCATCACCATAAACTGTTATTAAAGAAGGAATATAGTCTGAATACTTTATTTTTTATGTGGTGTAGTCATTATGAGCTCATATTAATACCATATGGATTGAATAATTCTTCTTTTTCATGGATATAATAAATAGTTTACTCGTGTAATATATTTATAATTTTTTATCGTGTTTTTTAACAACATCTTGGTGAGGTCTTTGAGATATAAGGAGGGTGAGAATTAATTTTGTATTTTTCTAGAATCACATAGATGGTCGGAGTTATATGATAAATTTAATAAGTGTGAATTATAAAATCTAAATGATTTTTCTTGTCCACAATTTATCCCAAGATGGAATCCCAATTGATCTTATAGAGACAGTGGTAGTCCAAGAATGGATTGCACAAATGAAATTAACAGACAAATGTAGTTTTATTGGTATTATTAGTAAGTATCAGTGATTTATGATAATTTCTTCTTGATTTGATAATCTGTTAAACATGATTATTCATAAAAGGGGTTAAATTCATTTTAATAATGAAATGTGAATAATTCTTTGATGAATTATAAATTGGAATGGTGAATGATACAATTTTTACTCGATCATCCACAAATGATGGGTTTGTGATATTTAGTGATGCATCAAGAAAAGAAAATTGTTGTTTCATTATTTATAAAGATAAATTTATTTCCAATCCATCAAGATAGTTACATATTAATGAATAAAATCCACCCCATGATCTTGAGTTTGATTAAATAATAATTTCATTAATGATAAAGATACATTATAAATATGGTAAAAATTGTGAGATATATATGAATAATAAGAGTATGAAATTAATATTTTCATCGATAGAGATCATCATAAGGAAAAGGTGATGATTTGAGATAATCAAGGACTATGATTTATTAATACACTATAACCATGGGAAAGATATTCATGATTTCATACTCATTTATCTAGAAATATCATGGATTCTTTTCCAAAATAAGGATTCATAGGGATCCTATGTTCATTGATTTATTAAATATAAATATGGTAATTATTAAGGAATGATAAAAATCACTCCTTTTTCAAATGACTTCCAAATAATATTTGATGGAAAATATAATATGTTTTTGACCTAATGATAATAATATTACAACGAAAATGAATGTCATGAATGATGTAAAATTAGATGACATGGTTTATTAATTTAGAGACCTAAAATATGGTAACAGACTATGTGTCCCATATATAACTAATATTAAAATAGAATTATTGGATGATTCTCATATCCCGAATATCTCAATACATCATGGTAGCACTGTGATGTATAGACATTTCAGGGATCATGTTCTGTTACATAATATGAATTGGGAAATTTATGATTATGTGTCCATATTTTTGTTTTCCAATAGGTGACGGACAAAAGAAAACATCCTATAGATGTTATCAATCCACACTTATTTATATGTGGAAATGGTATTACATTACAATGAACATAGTCATTGGAAAACCAGGGACATTTATATAGAATGATGCAATATGGTTTATTATTGACCGACATACCTCCTATAATATATATTTTTTATTTTCTAAAAATCATGTTTATAGGAAACCGGTAACCTAACAGACAAACCACAAACCAGAATACAAATCTCCAAAACAAGAGAATTCAAAATTTGAATAAACCAAACCCCACGCCATGGGACACGAACCCACACGTCGGCCTCGAATCCTGGGATCCCTAGAACCCTGCAACACACCGAACCATGACCAGCCCAGAAACACACCCGAGATGGCTGAGATTCTACAACAACTGAGTCACCGGAAAGTTTCACCGGTGTCCATTGTCGCCGTCATTGTGAAAGAAACCCTCATTAACGCATATGTCGAGAACTAGAAACCAGGTCGCCATCATCCCCAACCAAAGTGTCCAACAAAAGAAATAAACTCCCCAACACAATCAAATTCAGAAAAATAAAAAACAAAAATAGCGAAATCTGTAACATCCCAAGTAAGTAATTATTAATAGATATTTTTATCTATGTCTATTAATGAATTGGATAGTGTTTTAGAGGCATAAAATGAAAATAAATCCAATCTTAAGCATGGAATACACTAATATTTTTAAAAGATTATTTTACTACCTTTTAATGGAAACCCATTTTTAAATCTATCTTTTGACAATTTTATAATCTATGTTTGTCAACATAAACTTATTATTTATTATTGGGACATCAAAATTTACTTTGTGTGAATTTTTGGTATTTTTCCAATAAAGTTCATTTTTTAATGAACAGTTGAAAATGTTGTATTTTAATTCAAAACCTCTTTTTAATCTAAATTATTTATATGATTAGATTATCTTTTGAATTAGTTTAAAAGTGAAATTAGAATATATTTTTACCATTTAATCCAATGGTGGTCAATGGAATCAATTTCACTTTGAAATTGGACTTAAACGAGTGTCAATCTTTTGATACTTATTATTTCATAAAAACACGCTATTTTCTCTGACAGCGGGAATTAATTATTAAATTAATTAATTCAACTTATATGTTTTTTATTTTTTAAAATAGAAAACATTTTTTAATTCATAATATAAAATATATCTTAGGGTGATGTTTTGGTATTTTTCTGAAAACTTCAATTTTTGATGAATATTGAAATCACTAAGTGGTACTTATAAAAACTGATTTTCCGTTTAAATGAAAATTTTCCATTTTTGAGTTTTTAATTTCAAAAATATGATATACATGGTTGTAATTAAGAAGTAAAATTTGGTTCAGTGGGATTAAAATTATTTTTTAGTGAATAGTAACTTATTAAGTTTTTAATCGCGATTAGAGGTAATTAGTGTAGTTTAAGGTAAAAATAATGTTTTAATAATATGAGATGAGCTTGACACATGTCCTAACCTCATTGGATGTGTCATGGCCAACCAAGACAATCCATGGGTAAACTTGGGGACCCCATGGAGCCACTTTGTTTGGGAAATGACATAAATAACTTTTTATTTAATGTTAAAGTAAAAATGAAAGAAACATGAGTTATTTTACTAAAACAATTTTTACATGGGGTTATACATGTCAATTTTTGACTATAAATATTCATTAGAAAGTTAAAAATATTTCCTACATCATGATAGTTTTTTTATAATTTTTAGACATATTATATATTAAATTAATTATGACATCATGATGATGCAACGATTACCTCATTAAGAAAGGAATTAAATAAAATGAAAAGATAATGTAAAATCTATGACCTACAATGTCCAAAATTTATTTTATGGGTATAGTTATAACCCTTATCACCTTAGCCTCTAATTATATCAATGTGGGACCTTTTTAATCCGAAAAAAAATTTAAAATAAAGTAACATTTCTTTACTTTCCAAGAGTGCCAATCCTCTCCTCTTATAAAAGGTCCCCACCTCTACCTCCTTACCCACACTTCCAAAGCCTTTTTCTCGGACAAAACCTGCCCATTTTGTCTCTACACTTCCCTTTATTACTCCTTGAATCCTCACTTTGGGCATAAGTCTTCCCAAGGAAGCCTTTGAGCTCAAACTAAAGGGAGTTACACGATTGTAAGGTAATGTCTTCATTTGAGTCCTTTTGTTTTATTTTGCTTCTCCAACCCCCTAAACTCTTTTTATTCATTTCTTTTGTAACAAATACAGTATCTTAAATATACTAGGATGTTGTTATAAGAAGGATTCTAGCTACACTTACACATACCTACATCTAATGGTTAAAGAGCATACTGTTTCCATGGATGGCAAATTTCGGCCTCCCGAAACGATGATTGTTCAACATTCTTTTAACACCTTCTAAGGTGGAAATTAAGATGAAACTATATTTATGTATTATGTATAATATGTTTATGTTTTCCTTAAGCTTCTGTATTTTTCATTTTGGGCATACCATTATGGTTTCCATTATGGGTAAACGCGATATCTTCATTTAAGGAAGTGCGGACTACCGCCCCCTCAAAGTGATTTGATTCATTAAATACAATATGTGGGTTGAATGAAGGATGGAGTTATGATATTATATATGATATTACACTAGAATTATAATATACCTATATATAATTATGATTTCATTCTATAAAATATGAAATAGAAATTAAAGTAGCGTTCATGCGTACGTACGGCTTACCGTCTCCATGAACGGTGCATTTCATTTCTTACCTCTAAATGATTATGTAATATAATAAATGCATGTATATACTATATATATATGATATATATTATATATACATCACGATTATAATTCTGTATATAATGTATACATTAACAACTTGTAATTATAAAGGGTTTATTTTTGACTCAAGTACCAATGGTCGTTAAAACGACCGTTATTAACTTAAATAATTACATAGTGCTCATGACATGGAAATAAGTGATATAAAAGGAATAATGAACTTGAAAAAGGTTCTTAAACAATTATAAATTAACTCAAGTTTATTATTCACGAGATTAAAGAACGACCGAGTCAAGTCAGACCCAAGTAATGGGACTTCGTCTCAATCTCCTTTCATTGAGGCATATTTTGTTTTATACACAACATTCTTTTATACGGTGTATAAACCCCTTTGACTTTTACATTTATTCAAAAGGAATATTTTTTATACGAAGCATTTACTAAATGACAAAAGTGAATGTTTTTGTCGTATGTATGCGGCGACAACGACTTCTCCGCCGCCGTGACCATTATATGAGTTTCGGCTTCCTCTACAAGCCATACCTTTTTTTAAAAGAAAAATAAATACCATGTTTTACTTTTCTTTTATTTTGGTATTGAAAATGGTTTTCATAATGATTTTATATCAATGTTTTGTATTGATATCTTGTGATTGAAAAGTGGAAAAGTTATGATTCCTTTATTCATGTTTTATGTGATACGATTATGTTGAGGATCTTGGGCATTATTATGAAGACCAGTGGTTCCGTGATAAACTAAGGGCGGGTGAGCCCGATATAGCTCTCCAATGCATTGGGTAACGTGAAGGAGTGAAACGTTAAGGTTTCTCCAAAGAGATTTAGGTAATATATTGTGATGGGTATTCCAAACATAACCAAGAGGGTTACTGCCTACGTAAGAATGTTATGAATGCCTCATGTTACCTTTCTGTCTTATGATTTCTATGATTTACTAATTATTTGATGAGGTATGTTAAAATGCTTATGTTTTATGTGTAAAGCATGATTTCATTATTTATATATGAACTCATGTTTCCTTTCCATATTTTTATAACCCATACTGAGCATTTTATGCTCATCCCAAATTTTTTTGAAATGTTTTTCACAGGTCAAGGGAATGGTACATGATATGATGATAGTGTCAAGGAAGTGTCAAGAAAGAGTCCATGTTTTATTTTAAATATGTTTCCGTTGATGGGAAAAATGAATATTATCTTTATGTGACCACTTTGTTTAAATGTGGAATGTAATGCAAGTTCTATGATCTAATTCTCTAAAACTCTAAACCTGAAATGATCCTCAATGTGTAATCTTGTAATAACTCAAGATGAAGTAAGGTTTAAGGTCGGGGCCTTATAGTTGGTATCAGAGGTCGGTTTAGATAACATTAGGAGTTAGAATTATATTAAATGAATATCCAAAAAAAAATTTTATGGTCAAATTGAAATGATATAGCATTTGAATATTACCATGTTACTTCAACTAAGACATGTCTGTTCAAAATGGTTTTCCGCAGAGGAAATAGGGAAGCAGTGCTAGGAAGGCAAAAAGAAGGAAATAACCTTCCGAATCAGCATCCTAAGATGGTCGGAATTGGAGCTAAATAGTTTGTTGTAGTAATGGCGCAGTTGACTCAAGCGATAAATGGTGGTTGTATCCATGCACGAGATCAGCCAGATCAACCACAGAGGAACATGTTTGTGGTGGAACATTTCATGAGGCAACATCCCCCATCATTCAGAGGATCATCTGACCCTGTGCTAGCTGAAAGGTGGATTAAAGCACTGGAGAATATTTTCAATGTCATGGGGTGTTCAGACAATCAAAAGGTTAGTCTTGCTATTTACCGTTTGGTGGGTAAAGCAGATCAGTATTGGTCGATGGTTAAAAATACCACGGACGCTGATGAGATTGATGCTCTCGGCTGGGATGAATTCAAAGGTTTGTTTCTTGAGAAATATTTTCCTCAGGCTGTTCAACTTATGATGGAAAAAAAATTCCTGGAATTGAGGCAAGAGGAAGACTCAGTGGCCACCTATGAAGAAAGTTTCACTCGATTGGTAAGGTATGCTCCAAATATTATCCGAGACCTTGATAGTAAAATCAATCGTTTTTACTCAAGATTAAAGCCAAAATATCGAAGTGAATTAGCTTCATTTGAGTTTAAATGTTATGAAAAGCTTGTTTGATGTGCTGATAAGGTGGAAATGGAGTTTTCCGATGATCAAGTGTTCTATAACAACCAATAAAAGAAGAGACCGAGGTGGCAGGAGAAAGGGAAGAATTCTTCAAAAAAATTCTGATGGTAAGAAATCTTAGTTTCGAGTTTGTGATAAATGTGGCAAAAGGCATGCTGGGGAATGTCTTCTAAATTATGTGATCTTCTACCGATGTTGTAAGATGTTACATAAGGCTCATTATTTCACTGAAAAAGATCAAGGTGATGGTAAGTTCAAATTTGATTTATAGCTAGTGAAATGTTTTAACTGCAATGAGATGGGTCAATATGCAAACGAGTGTCTGACAAAGAGCTCGAGTGATGAGAAGAAGTTAGACTACAAGAAGAAAGTGGTGGTGAAATCCTTTGCAACTACTTCAGCAGATGTCGAGCCATCAAATGAAGTTGTATCAGGTACGTTGTTTGTTTTTTCAGATTATGCCAGCGTGTTGTTTGATTCGGGGTTTACACATTCTTTAATATCTGAAAACTTTTATAGTAAAATTGGAATACCATCTCAATAAATGACTCCTGAACTTTTGGTAAAAACACTTGGGGGAAATTTTGAGGCAAAAAGAATTTATAAGAATCTTCATATCCTTATCTGTGGAAAAAACCTACTTGAAAACCTTATTGTTTTACCTCTAGTAGAGTTTGAGGTTAGCCTGGGTATGGATTGGCTCTCTATTTACCATGCTATGATTGATTGTAGAGATAAAGAAGTTTCTTTTTAGAAAGACATTCATTTTTTGTACAAGAATGAACCCTTACTGTTGATAACATATCAAGAGGCCTAGAAACTTGTAAAAGATGGAAATGAATGTTACCTTTCAAAGATCGTTGAAAATAAAGGAACTGTTCAGATTAATGATGTGCCAGTGGTAAATGAGTATCCTGATGTTTTTCCTGATGAGTTTCCTGGAATAATACTAGATCGGGAAGTTGAGTTTACAGTTGACTTAGTTCCTGATGCTAATCCAATTTCAAAAACCCCTTATCGAATGGCTCAAATTGAACTCTTAGAGTTGAAGGAGCAATTGCATGATTTATTAGAGAAAGGTTTCATTCGACCTAGCACGTCACCATGGGGTGCTGCTGTTTTATTTGTTAAAAAGAATGATGGTTATATGAGACTTTTCATTGATTATATAGCCTTCAATAACATCACTATTAAGAAAAAATATCCATTTCCTCATATCGATGATTTGTTTGCAACAAATTTCTTTCCTTGGTCACATTGTTTCTAAAGATGGGATAACTGTTGATCCTGGAAAAACAAAAGTTGTGGATGAATGGCCAAGACCCACAAATGTAACTAATATTCGTAGCTTCCTTGGTTTGGCAGTATATTACCGAATGTTTTTTAGAATTTTTTCATAGTTATCTAGTCCAATGACTAAGCTAACTCAAAAGGGTGTTAAGTTTATCTAGACAAAAGAATGTGATGGTTGTTTTCAGGATTTGAAAAGAAGATCGGTGAATGCTCCAGTTTTGGCACTAACTTCCAGGAATGGTGAGTTTATTATCTACAGTGATGCTTCATTGAAAGGACTTGGTTGTGTCCTTATGCAGAATGACCAGGTATTTGCTTATGCTTCACGTCAGTTGAAAACTCATGAGGTAAATTACCCTACACATGATTTGGAATTAGATGATGTTGTTTTCTCATTAAAAATTTAGAGGCATCATTTGTATGGAGTAAAGTGTGAAATATATACTGATCACAAAAGTTTAACGTATATATTCACTAAGAAATAATTGAACATGATAAAATGGAGAAGGCTAGAATAAATCAAGGATTATGATTTTACAATTTATTACCATCTGGGAAAAGCAAATAAAGTGGCTGATTCTTTGAGTCGAAAAAGTAATTTTTCATTAACAATGTTGTGTTTGGAACGTGATCCTTTGGTTAAGGATTTGATGAACATTGGCATAGAAGTTGTTGGATCAGGAAGTTCTTATGTTTTGTTTCAGGTATCAGTGAGATCATCTCTATCAGACAGAATCAAGAAAGAACAGAAGCAAGACAGTGAGTTGTAGAAAAAGGTAGAGCTGGTTCAGAAGGGGAAGTTGCCGGAATTCAACATTGGTAATGATTGAGTTTTGAGATTTGGGACGAGATTTTGCGTGCCTTGTGATTCACAGTTGATGGGAGAGTTTTTATATAATGCTCATAGTTCCCGGTTTTCAGTTCATCCTGGAAGTACTAAGATGTACAGAGATCTGTGGGAGTATTACTGGTGGGATGGAATGAAAATAGATATTGCTGACTTTACTATGAAGTGTTGGACATGTCAATAGGTTAAAGCAGAGCAGCAGTTACTGAATGGGATGCTTCAGCCTTTACCAGTGCCAGAGTGGAAATGGGAGAATATATCCATGGACTTCGTTGTGGGATTGCCGAAGACCCCTTGATGTAATAACGCAATCTGGGTTATTGTTGATCTCTTGACTAAATCTACTCATTTCCTTGCTATACGAGATAATTTTTCCTTAGATCAACTTTCCTGTTTGTATCGTAAAGAGATAGTCAGGTTACATGGAGTTCCTCTCTCCATTGTATCTACTGTGATCCCAGGTTCACTTCTAACTTTTGGAAAGGCCTTCAGAAGTCATTGGGTACTGAATAAAATTTTAGTACAGCTTTTCATCCTCAATCAGATGGGCAGTCAGAATGAACAATTCAGAAATTGGAGGATATGCTATGTTCTTGCTCTATGGATTATCCGGGAAGTTGGGACGAACATCTTTCTTTGGTTGAATTTTCATATAATAACAGTTTTAATTCCAGTATACAGATGGCACCATTTGAGGCGTTATATGGGAAGCGGTGTCGAACTCCAGCTTTCTAGGATGAAGTGGGTGAAAAGAAGTTGATGGGACTAGAATTGGTAGAAGAGATGGCAGAAAAAGTTCAGCTGATTCAGAAACACATGAGAACAGCTCAGAGTAGGCAGAAGAGTTATGCGAACAACTGGAGGAAGGATCTCTCTTTTGAGGTAGGTGATCATGTTTTTCTCAAAGTATCACCATGGAAAAGTGTGATGTGATTTGGTAAGAAAGGAAAGCTGAGTCCAAGGTTCATTGGACCATATGAAATTATGGAGAGAGTTGGATCAGTTGCTTACCGAGTGGCTTTACCTCCGAGTTTATCTCAGGTACACAATGTTTTTCATGTTTCGATGTTGAGAAAGTATATGCCAGATCCATCTCATGTTTTGAGTCCAGAGGTAGTCCATCTGGAAGAGAATCTATCTTTTGAGGAACAACCGGTTCAGATTCTTGACCTTATGGAGTAGATGTTACAGAATAAGGTGATTCATCAGGTAAAGGTTTTGTTGAAAAACCACATGATGGAAGAGGCAACATGAGAATCTGAAAATGCAATGAGAGATAAGTACCCCCATTTATTCGATAAGTAAATAAATTTCGGGGACACAATTTTCTAAAGGGGGGAAGGATGTAACATCCCAAGTAAGTAATGAATAATATATATTTTTATCTATGTCTATTAATGAATTGTATAGTGATTTAGAGGCTTAAATTGAAAATAAATCCAATCTTATGCATGGAATACACTAATATTTTTAAAAGATTGTTTTACTGCCTTTTGATGCAAAACCATTTTTAAATCTATATTTTGATAATTTTATAAGCTATGTTTGTCAAAATAAACTTATTCTTTATTATTGGGACATCAAAATTTACTTTGTGTGAATTTTTGGTATTTTTCCAATAAAGTTCATTTTTTTAATGAATAGTGAAAAATGATGTATTTTAATTCAAAACCTCTTTTTAATATAAATTATTTATATGATTATATTATCTCTTTAATTGGTTTTAAAATGAAATTAGAATATATTTTTACCATTTAATTCAATGGTGGTCATTGTAATCAATTTCACTTTGAAATTGGACTTAAACTAGTGTCAATCTTTTGATACATATTGTTTCATAAAAACACGCTATTTACTCTGACAGTGGGAATTAATTATTAAATTAATTAATTAAACTTATATGTTTTGAATTTTTTAAAATAGATAACATTTTTGAATTCAGAATATCAAATATAGCTTTGGGTGAATTTTTGGTATTTTTCTGAAAAACATCAATTTTGATGAATAGTGAAATCACTAAGTGGTACTTATAAAAACGGATTTTCCGTTTAAATAAATTTTTTCCATTTTTGTGTTTTCAATTTCAAAAATCCGACATACATGGTTGTCATTAAGAATTAAAATGTGGTTTAATGGGATTAAAATAATTTTTGGGGGAATAGTAACTTATTAAGTTTTTAATCGCGATTAGAGGTAATTAGTGTAGTTTAAGGTAAAAATAATGTTTTAATAAAATGAGATGAGAATGAAACATGTCATGCCCTAATTGGATGTGTCATGTCCGACCAAGAAAATCCATGGGTCAACTTGGGGACCCCATGGAGCTACTTTGGTTGGGAAATGACATAAATAACTTTTTATTTAATGTTAAAGTAAAAATGACACAAACATGAGTTATTTTACTAAAAAAAATTTACATGGGGTTATACAAGTCAGATTTTTGACTATAAATATTAATTAGAAATCTAAAAATATTTCCTAAATCGTGATATTTTTTTATAATTTTTAGACATTATATATATTAATTTATTTATGACATCATCATGATGCATCGATTACATCATTAATAAAGGATTTAAATAAAATGAAAAGATAATGTAAAATATATGACCTACAAATGTCCAAAACCTGTTGGATGGGTATATTTAGAACCTTATCACCTTATAATATAATTATATCAATGTGGAACCTTTTTAATCAGAAAATCATTTAAAATAAAGTAACATTTCTTTACTTTCCAAGACTGCCCCTCCTCTCCTCTTATAAAAGGCCCCCACCTCTACCTCATTACCCACACTTCCAAATCCATTGGATCGGACAAACCCTTCCCATTTTGTCTCTACACTTCCCTCTCTTACTCCTTGAATCCTCACTTTGGGAAGAAGTCTTCCCAAGGAAGCCTTTGAGCTCAAACCAAAGGGAGTTACCCGATTTTAAGGTAATGTCTTCGTTTGTGTCCTTTTGTTTTATTTTGCTTCTCCAACCCCCTAAACTCTTTTTATTCATTTATTTTGTAACAAATCCAGTATCTTTAATATTCTAGTATGTTGTTATAATAAGTATTATAGCTACACTTACACACACCTACATCTAATGGTTAAAGAACATAGTGTTTCCGTGGATGGTGAATTTCGGCCTCCCGAAACGATGACTGTTCAACATTCTTTTAACACATTCAAAGGTGTCCATTAAGATGAAACTATATTTATATATGATAAATAATATGTTTATGTTTTCTTTAAGATTCTGTATTTTTCATTTTGGGCATAAATTTATGGTTTCCACTATGGGTAAACGCGATATCTTCATTTAAGGAAGTGCGGACTACCGCCCTCTCAAAGTGATATGATTCGTTAAATACCATATGTGGGACGTATAAAGGATGGAGTTGTGATATTATATATGATATTACACTAGAATTATAATATTCCTTTATATCATTATGATTACATTCTATAAAATACGAAATAGAAATGAAAGTAGCATTCATGCGTACGTACGGATTACCGTCTCCATGAACGGTGCATTTCATTTCTTACCTCTAAATGATTATGTAATATTATAAATGAATGTATCTACTGGATATATATGATATATATTATATATACATCATTATTATAATTCAGTATATAATGGATACATGAACAAATTGTAATTATAAAGGGTTTATTTTTTACTCAAGTACCAATGATCGTTAAAACGACCGTTATTAACTTAAATAATTACATAGTGTTCATTACATAGAAATAAGTGATATAAAAGGAATAATGAACATGAAAAAGGTTCTTAAACAAGTAGAAATTAACTCAAGTTTATTATTCAGGATATTAAAGAACGACCGAGTCATGTCAGACCCGAGGTATGGGACTTCGTCTCAATCTCCTTTCATTGAGGCATATTTTGTTTTATACACAACCTTCTTTTATACGGTGTATAAACCCCTTTGAATTTTACGTTTATTCAAAAGGAAATTTTTTTATATGAAGCGTTTACTAAACGACAAAATGGAATGTTTTTGTTGTACGAATGCGGCGACAATGACTTCTCCGCCGCCGTGACCATTATTTGAGTTTCGGATTCCTCTACAAGCCATAGCTTTTTTTTTAAAGAAAAATAAAAACCGTGTTTTACTTTTTTTTTTTGTATTGAAAATGGTTTTCATAATGTTTTTATATCAATGTTTTGTATTGATATCTTGTGATTGAAAGGTGGAAATGTTATGTTTCCTTTATGCATGTTTTATGTGATACGATTATGTTGAGGTTCTTGGAAATTATTATGAAGACGGGTGGTCCGTGATAATCTAAGGGCGGGTGAGCCCGATATAGATCTCCAATGCATTGGGTAATGTGAAGGAGTGAAACGTTAAGTTTTCTCCGAAGAGATTTCAGGAATATACAGTGATGGGTATTCCAAAAGTAACCAAGAGGGTTACACCCTACGTAAGAATGTTATGAATGCCTCAAGTTACCTTTATGTCTTATGATTTCTATGATTTATTCATGATTTGATGAGGTATGTTAAAGTGATTATGTTTTATGGGTAATGTATGATTTCATTCTTATGTATATATGAACTCATGTTTCCTTTCCATATTTTTATAACCCAAACTGAGCTTTTTATGCTCATCCCAAGTTTTTTTGAAATTTTTTTCACAGGTCAAGGGAATGGTACATGATATGATGATAGTTTCAAGGAAGTGTCAAGAAAGAATCCATGTTTTATTTTAAATATGTTTCCGTTGATGGGAAAAAATGAATATTATCTTTATGTAACCACATTCTCTAAATGTGGAATGTAATGCATGTTCTATGATCTAATTCTCTAAAACTCTAAACCTGAAAAGATCCTAAATGTGTAATCTTATAATAACTCAAGATTAAGTAATTTTTAAGGTCGGGGCCTTATAAAATCAACCCATAAAAATCAAATACATCTCCAGCCATGGATCCATGTATTTCATCCACGCAACACCTTGCAGTCAAAATCAAACAACAGAATCTCAAAACACATCACCAAACCTGATAACAGATGTCAAAACCCTTAATGATTTAGGATCTATAGGATCAGAAATAGTCACCTTTTCCATCAACCTGAACACCTAGAAATCGGAGCGAAATCCGGGAACACGAACACCAGTCGCACAAAAACCAGAACCAATAACCTGTCATCACCAACCTGATCTCTCGATGAGACACGATTAACCACCCACACACATATCATAGGATGAGTAGATATACCACAGACCACAGAGGCTGGGAAGTCAACTACTGGATGAACACCGTTCCACCAAGGAGCCATATCCAGCATAAGGGAGTTGAGCGAGAGACATGTCGACACCGATGTGAAACACCTAGACAGTCGAGCCCATGAAGTCACCCAATGCCACCTCAACAGGGGAACCGCCACCACGAACATGCGAGCGAGGGAAGGATGAGCCAAGGCAACCCAGGGAGGAGGGCGGCGACCATGAGAAGGAACCTTAAGGAGGGAGCTCCCCTTACGGGGAAATTTCAATAAAGGGTGTTTGAACGAAATACAAAATAGGAAAATTTTCATTATATAAGAGAATATGTACCTCTCATGGACCTTCTATGGCTCCTTATTAGTGAATGTTTAAGAGTTCATGATTCACATATCTAAATTTTTTCAGATCATGATATAGGATTTATATCAAAAATTATAGATAATTATTCCAACGTCTATTGACACTAAGAATCTTTTGGGGATTCATTATCAAACTCAAACCAATGGATAACATGAATGGTTTATTCAAAAAATATAATATATGATTAGGTCATGATATATTCACGTTCAAGGTATGTCTGTTCAGTATATACATTTATTAGAGATCTCGAAAAATAATAGCTTCTATTTATGTATTAAAATTGTGTCATATAATGCATTACCTGAAATAGGATATCATACACCAACATGTTTGGAATAAATTGGTGAAAGTATATGGTTTTCTAAAAAACTCAGGAGGATACAATAGTGAAGGTAAATAATATTGAAATACTCATTAATTAATATAAATAAAATCAACTGAGCTATGCTGATAATCGGAGGAATTTTATTTAGTGTCAAGAAGGAGATCACATTTTCATAAAATCATATCCAAGGAAGGGTGTTATAAGGGTTATTAAGAAATGTAAATGGATCCCTGTGTATATTGGAACATTTAAAATCCATGAAATATTTGGATCCATGGATTATAATTTAGAACTTCGCCATGTATCTCTAGAGTATATGACATGATCCATATATCATTGTTAATGAAATAACATGTTATAACCAGCACACGTACTTTCCTCTGATTAAATAGATTTGTAAGTTAATCTATCTTGATGTTGAGATCTTGTCTAGATTAAAGACGCTACATAAAAAGTGTTAAAGAGTTGGACAATTAAGCTAGTAATGAAACCTGGGATAAATCATGAGATAGAAGAGGCAATGGGGGATCCTGAGGAAGTTACGAAAAAAATCTTCCCAAATCATTTCATGAGGTGGCATTATATAAATTTTAAGGTTTATTTTTTTATATTATGGAATAATGTAACACCCTGATACTATGCGATATATATTTACTTTTAAACAAACTCAATACCTTTAATATATTGAGATATATGCTTCCTGTAAACTCAAATAACCATAAAATAGTTTACCATTATAATATGTATATTGATTTGGAATATATGAATTATTGGAAAAAATGAAGAAAATTATATTGTTTACAAATTTCTAAATAAATTTATTAGTTTTAAATTTAATGAAAATATAAACTTTAATATTTTGAAATAAAAATAAAATTCATTTTAAAAAAATATATTTTTCTAAAAAATTATTTCAATGGATTTAGTGAATTAATATTAAAATTATTATTTTTCATCTTTTATAACATGTATTTTAAAAAATGAAACTAATTTTTGAAATCATCATGTAAAAATTATATAAGATTAATTTTGTAGAATTTCTAGAAATGATTATTTTTTCAAAAACTATTGAAAGGTAATATGTTTTTTGAAAAAACCTTTTCATATAATGTTTTTTAAAAGTACTGATTTTATTAAAAAAAAATTAAAAGAAAAATTAATTATTTCTACTGTAATTATTTAAATTTATCTAATTTTAATAAATTATATTTTATTTTATTATGTAAAAACTATTTATACTTATGAAAACATTTCATTGGAAAATTATTTTTTCATCTTGACTACGAGTTTAATTTAAATTTAAATTTTACAATTTTTATGAATTGATTTTGTAAAAATTGATTCCATATTTTTAATAATAATATGTGATTATATATAATAATGATGAAATTATGTTTTTTATTAATTAATAGTGAAAATAGTAAAAATTAATTATCATTGTTAATGTTTAGATTGGTTTACCATGGTTAATCCCAATTATTAGGTTGTCTTTCCAAATTTCACATATGAAAATCATATTTTACGGCCATATTTTTAATTTATTATTTCCCAAAATTAAATATAATGTCATTTGGATGTATTTCTCATTAGAATGACTTTATAATTTTGATTAATTTTCTAAAAATTTGATGTAATTTTCAAGAAGGTCACCTCCCTATTATAAAAGGACACCTAAAACCCTCATCCCTCCATAAATGAACATAAATATTTTCTTGAAAATACATGAAATATTACCTTAAATTCATCCCTCCCCATGAATTAGAGTCCTTTTTTATCAAAATAACAATCTAGGAATTCTTTAAGTATAAACGAAAAAGGACTGTCTGAATAATATATATAATTCATAACCATACATTTTCATTTTATTTCTTAATTTAAGACCTTCACATCCCCATGAAATATTATAAAATAATAAAACCATTATTTCTCATACTTTGATATGTTATTAAGTTAATTCAATGAAGTATATTGGTCTCTTACATTATCAAATTGGAAACCAAACTGTTGATCGATGTATGGTGCACTACCGCTTCGTAAACAAATGTAATTTGTTTTCCATCACTTCCTATGACAACTGTATATAATTATGATTTTAATGTAAATATACTATATTTGTTACATAATTGTTATTATTGAATTATCAAATCACATATACCTTCTTACCTTCCTATATTTTGGAAAACAAAAACGTCTCTCGTGCATACGTTTGGATTACCGCCTCCATTAAGAGATGTGAAACGTTTTCCATTTCATTTTGAAATGGATGGTAACATATAAATATTTAATGAATATATATGATATATATATGATATAATAATTACTTTTTAAATATTAAATTTTATTTACCTTTCTTCTGTACCATCTTTCAAAAAAAATGAAAATAATGTTCATGTGTATGTACGACCTACCATCTCTATGAACAGTGTAACACATTTTTATACCTCCAACTTTTATAAAATATTATGTATACAAATATTATTAATATATATTAAATTTATTTCATATTTATACTCTATGTATTATTATTCAATGATCAATGTACAAGGACCGAAGCTACTGAACCAAAACATATGTGAAAAATGAAGTAGTTATCACCATAAATGGTGTTTTTCATAAATAATTGTTAATAAATAAGTTATATAAAGTTATAATAAAATAATATATGTGAGTATATATATTATTGTGGTTGTTTGAAATATTTATAACTAATATATATATATATATATTATTTTTGAGTTTCAAATACATACCAATGAAATTAGACCTATGGTAAGGGTTTCTCGACTCCCATCTACTCAAGTGATACATATTCGATATTCGCCACTTTTTTCCTCTTTGTGGTGTATATATTATTATTTGAATATGTTATATTATGAATAAATTTAACTTTATGGTATTTAAGTGTTTTATTTGATCTTAATTATTTCATGTTACTTACGATTCAAATGTCACCAAAGTGGAAGGGTTTATTTCAAAATCTCATCATTATTTCGGATTGTTTATGATTAGGTATACCATGTAGGGTAGTTTTGTATTTATAACATAAAACATATATATGTTCTTATCCAATGGTTAATCATGAACATTTAATGAAATTCTCCATTTACCTCAACTTTATACATAAAATGATTTATATTTTAAAAAAATGACTTTATTTCTTTATTTAGTCAAAAAAATATTTTGTATTCTACATCAAAGTTATCTTAAATTATATTAAATAATGATTTCAAAATTATTCAAATGAATTGATTAATGCATTTGTGACCTTGTTTTAATTTTTAATTTTTATTAACGTAGTATTCCTATCATATTCCAAACAATGTACATTTAACATTTTTATAATCGTGAAAAAGTATGTTTTTTAACTTATAGAACATGTACATAATTACCCACCATCATGGAAACTCATTATTTTTTAATTTTTTTATAATATTATATTTTTATTTTCAACTAAAATGTTTTCCTATTATTCTGGAAATTTTTAGTTTCTAAAATTTATTTTCAATATGAAAATGATATTTTCCTAAATAATGTTCCTAGTGTTATATTTATGGTATTTATATTCATCAAGGATAAAAACCATAATTTTACCTTATATTATATTGTGAATACATTGTTATGATATCATATTATTTATTTCTATATATTTTTCTTATCAATTTGATTGGGATGTACTATTATGATGCAACTCACTATAATAATCAAGAGGGTTTATAATTATGTTTTTTAATTAAAACAAGTATTAACAACTATATGATAATTGTATAATATGATTGTGTATGTTAATTAGGATTACTGATAGGGGATGTATTAATATTTAATATATTAGTTTTTTAGTATGAATTTTTATATTGATTATGCTTCTCCATTTTCCCATGAGGAATACATTAGATATTGAATTGGATGGTTTGGTAAAACAATATCCCATCGATGATTCAATATATCACATGCAACATACTAAATTTGGTTTTTAGCTGAGGCCTTTCCCATTTATGTTATATGCCTTTGAATAAGGCCATGATGTTATGGTTATGATGTCTTTCATTATTCATTCCCTCATTATGATATTAGTTATTAATGTCCATGTGATTATTGGATTAGTTATAATATAAATGTATAATTTTAAAGATCATTTGACTATTTATATTGAATTATTTTATCATCATTTATTCTGGCCATATTATTCTTCATGTTAATATTATTGTTTAAATAGAGTTCATTTCAATTATTCACATTTCCATGTTGACATTACCTTATTTGTTCATAATAGATCCATTATAAACATACCCATACATAGAATTAGATCTCATCGCATTATTATGTGTCATTTCCCCTAGATTCTAGGATGTATATGATATGATTGAAATGGATGAATATTCTAAAGTGAATAGCGGGGTTCTCAAAGAAAATACTATTTTTTAAAAAAAATTCAATATTAATATATGATTCAATTTTGTATATAGTATCTGAAGGATAAAAAATATTCAGTCCTTAGGGATGGGATTCTGTGTATATAATAAAAATGTAATAAAGTAATCATAGTCGTTGGGTCAGGGGATCTTCGTGAAATAGCAATGGTGGGTTTTCTTGATTCCAGACATATATGGATTCAATTCACATAAAAGGAGTATATAGTTAAATCATGGTCTAGTTCCCCCCACACACATGTGATGGTCATCTGTTCTACCTCTTTTGTAGGTCTATGACTTCCCCTAGAAAAGTTACTCCCCCATGGCTACTATATGGTTTATTTTTTCAAAACTCCAGCTTCATTTTTATAACCCCACTATATGGATGATGTTAGGAAATCTTGTCCATTGTTATTTGTGATATGATTTTAGAACAAGTGTGCTCTATCATCAGGTTTTTTAGTGGTAATGTGTGGAACTTGATGTCCAGAAAATTCCCCCAGAGTTTCTGTGGATTACAGTGGAGGGAGTGCTTCGACAAAAACAATGTGTATTCTATGAAACATGGTTCAATTTTGTTAATTCCTACAAAAAACAGGGTCATTCCGTGGTTGCATGTAAATTTGTGACGAATAATTTGGATCCTCTTCTAGGTGAGGATACAAGTGACGGAGGCAAGGGTGGTGGATGGGAGAAGATATTTGTAATACTTTGAATTTTTAACTAGTGTGTGCCAAAAGTGGTACGGATGTTAGGAAGCAATAGGAGAAGGTGGCACCATGATATAGTCATTGTCTTGTAGTTCTGGGTTCTTTTAGGCATGTTCCAGTCCCCAATCCAAACCCAAGTGTAGCAAAGGTATTTGACTAACTGAAGAGTGATATGATGGTTCACATTCCAGGAGAGATGGAAATAAAATAAGCTACATTGGAAATGGGTTATGTCAAGGTGGTACCCATTGATAATTCAGTTTCAGGTTGTAATAAAGAGGTTATCAAAGACCTACATATGATTCTGGAAGGTGTCTCACATTGTGGTAGAAGTGACTGATTGAAAGATGTTCTTCAGGAGGATATGGAAATCCAAATGTCCATGAAAAATGTATCCAAGGTAACTTAGGTTATTGAGGGTGTCTACAAAGACCAATACACTTTTGAGGGATCTCAGTGCTTGGATCAGCAAGATACCTCAATTCACATTCAATTTATGTGATGAGAATTTTATCTAGAAGGAGCCTCCAAGCTACCAATACATGCCATATAGGAGACCACTTCTTATGCAAAGAAGGTTATACCTGGGTGCAAAATATAAACTATCAAAACCAGTTTTCACTGTTGGGAGAGGATAACTACCAAGCTAGTGGTGAAAGAGATGGGATAGAGGGTATCCATGGAGAGGGTAAGGACTACTACGTGGATGAGAGAGATTCCCACAAGGATAATGTTGATCCTTTGGACTTACCTGATGAGTCCAGGGAAATGGACATTGCAGAGGAATATTTCATATCCTCCATGATGAAAGGCAAGTACACTATTATTGATTTAGACAGATTTATTAAGAATAACCAAAGGTAGAATCATAGGAAGATGTATTCTAACCAACCATGTCCTCCTACCACTAAATCTAAAAGTATGGGAAAGATTATCACAAAGTCTATTATAACTATAATCAACCATCACACAGAGGCCAACACATTTACCAACATGGTTTCTACAGGTGGTGTGGCCTTTGTCCCTTCAAATCCCCTGAGAAATACCGAGACAACAGATCCTAGACAATGGCCTCTGTCAAACTCTGTTGGATACCTCCAACAACAGATATCCTTGGTGATGGACCACATGGAACCACTTATGCACATGGATGAAGAAATGGTAGAATAAGTGATGGATTTGAATTCACTAAGGGTGACAAAGAAAGGCTTCATTTGAACACCACTAAAGAGGATAGTGAGTGGATTGAAAAGCAGACCTACATTCTGTTGAGAGGATTCAATATGGGTAAGATCTGCATGGATGAATTCATGAATGCATTGGATAACATGGAGCATCATTATAAAGGCATATTAATGGGATACCATGACTCACAGTTAAATTATATTCCTTATATTTAGTTTAGGGAGAGGGATTCGAATCGTCCCAAACTGTTTTTCAACAAATCTATAATTTTGTTTTGTTTCATCCTGTGGAGGTAATCACCATCCCCTTAAAAGGTTTTTGAAAAATAATCATTTTTTGATGGATATTATGGATAACCATTATTTATTTTCATTGTCCTATTAATTGATTCTTTTTTATGTTGATAGAATTAATAATTTTTATTTAGCCTTTTTGAAAATAACTTTTGAAAGTAACCCTTAGAATCTAATTGACACAATAAAATAGAAAAAAGTTATTAAAGCATATTTTTTTGTTATTATATCATATGAAAAAATCATTCTTCCAACTTTTTTAATTTATATAAGACATTACCTTAAGGTATTAATTGTTTCTAAAATACATTATTTTCCTTTTAGTTCTATATAATATTTCCTTATAAATTCATTCAATTGTTGAAGGATATTTATCATTACAGACGGGGTTTTTATAAAAATACTTTAAATTTTTTACCATCTAATTCATTATCAATTATCATATATAAAGCTTCCTCGATGGTATTATTAAAATAAAACCACGCAAATTATTTCATTATATTTATGATGTAGAGTCCTCATCTATTAAATAAATTGTAAATCAATACCTTTATCTTCCAAAATCAACATCTATTATATGAATGAGTTTTCATCAAATTCCATTACATTGGGAAAATATTATATTTATTTCCATTGATTGAAGAGTGTTCACATGGATTCCAAATTTCGATTTAGAGGAATATTTATTCAACTACACATATATCCTTTACTATTTATACTATTTGATTGAGGAATTCTTATGTACAATTCTATTCTATTTATTGAGTGGGGAAATATTGAAAATCCACATAATTTTTATTTCAATACATTTGTTTATATATTACTAATGGATATCGATTATGTATATTTGGAGTATCCACAATATTTAATTAGATGGATTATGTACATAATATCCAATTTATTGACTAGGAATGTATTGATGTTTCATTTGTTTGTGCCTCAAATTAGATATTTTTCAATTCATAAAGAAGGTGTATTATAAATTTTTTTATTGTTTATTTATTTTATCATATGATGAACATAATAAAATTTATTATCCATGTTTGGGACTAGGTAATGATGTATATTGGATGCATCAATAATAAATATGATATAAACTAACATGGGAATATTATTATATTCCAACCCATAACAAAATATTTTTATGAATCATGGAATTATTGGTATGTCCATGATGTCTAAGATAATGAAATATTGGATTAGGTCAGGTAATTATCTATCTGAAATTATGAATTTCATCATTACGGACCCATATATTGTAATCTATATGATATTTTCATTGGAATTATCATACATGGATATATTATTCTTTTAATTTAATTTTATTATGTAATTTTCCTTAGTTATCTATTTCTTCGATATTATTTATGCTCATATTATTCTAACTAATTAATTTTTATCTTATCCCTTTTGTTTAACGTTTCTATGTGTTTTAACTAAACACATCATATGTCATCATTTCTATAAGTTACGGATAAATTTATTACACATAATGTGTATAATATAATATATCATATGGATAATATATTAGAGATGATGAATACATATTATGGATCATGTAGTATATTATATAGTATTAAATGTTTTCTTCAGTTGATAAATTCATGGGATTTAATATTTAATTTTATGACTTAATTATCTGAATAACTGAAATAAAGTTCATTTTTGAATGAATATAATGAAATAATTTTATAATGTCTTGTAATTATTGTATATTTTTGTACATAGGTCTAAATGTGTTATCAAATATAGTTTATAATGAAATTTTATCATCATTGGATCTAAGAGCATTCATTTGGGGTGTTAAATTTGGTATTAGAGCATGTCTAAGAATACTATATAGGATAAAAAAATTGAGGATAATTGAATGGTTGATATGTTTAGTTTGATACTTATTTCAATAGAATAGATAAACCATTAACATAGTATAAGAAATCTATAATATCATTGCAATTTGGATAAGAGCACATTAATGAAAAAATTAGGGATTATTTAAGGGATAATTTATTATATTTGATAAAATTTAAAAAACTAAATTAGAGATTATGTTTTCATAAATAGGAATTGCATCATTGTTTGGATAATATAAGTGTATGAAGTCTCTAAAAAATTATTCCGATGGGTGAAAAGCATAAAGGGTGACTGGGTATTAACATGATCATCACTCGATGCACAACAAAGAATCCTAAATTCACAACTAGTATTACACTCCCATTGGATATTATTTGGTTGATGTTATTATCTTCATTAAACAATATGATGAATTTTTATATGATTCTCAAAATTTAGGATAGGGAAATAAATAGATAATGATCATGGAAAACAAAAATTAGACAGAAAAATTCATATGTTAAAATAAAAGTATTACTTGTTAAAAATCATGGTTTCCTGGAGAGGAAATATTCATCTTGAAGTTTTCATATTCCTACAATGGATATTATAATATATTTTTTAAAATTTTGTTGAAACATGATCATGAAGATGATTCGTGGAATGGAATGCATCTGAAAATCATTATGTCTTATAACCAAATAATGGAGTACATCTAAATGGATGAATATTTTTTTAGATTCTAGTTATGATAAAAAAGGTGTGTTTCCTAGTTAAAAATAATATAGAGAACCTCACTTTTTATTCGTAAATAGTACATAATATTTTCAAAATACATAAAACATTATGCAAATAGTCACACAAAGACCATATTAGTCTAGTTCTTTTAGAATCATACAAACAACAAAAAATATGTAAATAATTGATCTAAATTATATCCCACTAGGTTCTTCCTAGCTACAACTTTTAGAGACACATAAAATATAATAATTATATTCATAATATAGGGAGGGAAACAAACAAATAGGTTATCTAAAATTCTATGTAAGGTTAGAAATGGAAATATGTCAACATAATTATGAGAACAGGGGTATGATAACATAGTCATGAATATATAAGATCATACCCTACAAATAAAATATCATGTACATATAACGACCCATACATTACATACATTGATATTACATCCTAATTGAAGCACACTTATTACAACATATAACAAAACCAAGAAAGGTCTGTATAGGTATAGTGTCTTTAGAAACTGGGAAACATAAACAACTGGTTCATAAAGCCTCTACTTTGTCTCCCATTTATTTCATCATATCTAGAGTCCCTTTTTGGAATATTCTACTTAGTAACATTCTTCCTAACCTGGGGAAATAAAACATAAAAAAGGGTGAGCTCAAATTCTCAGTAAGGGTAAACAAAAGAAATATCAATAACATCATATACAAAAGCACATAACTTTTGGAAATCGTAACCTGCAAAAGAGATCATAATTTCATAACATGGGATAAATCGTGGTAGTGAAATGTAATCACAATAATCATAAAATAAAACATGATACTTTGTGGCGTACACACATAATCATGGAGAATCATTTCTTTTTAGTCAAGACTTACTGCCAAGACTATCATAGTGGACAAAGTCCATTTCTAAACCGTGTCACCCTCGTTTCAGTCCTGTTTCACTAAACCGGTATAACCTACCGTTCCAGCCATGTCTATCTCATTAGATATAAAATCATTACCCAATGCATTAGAGGGATATTTAGGTCCCACCCATATCTTAATTATACCATTCTTATGTGTGCCACAAAATCAGAAAACCATACATCATAGCATAACCCATGTAATAAAAATGGGAATCTAAAACATTGTGACATCATAAAAAAATTCATATAAGATAAAGGAATTCATACAAATATAATTCCATCACAACATAATAAAATCAATGTAATAATAGGGATAAAAATAGAACCCATTATTATCTTATATGGAAAATAATTTTGATAAAACACATGAACTCCATTCTTGAGTAAATATCCTTTCTCCTTCAAAAATTTTTTTCCTTTCTTAACATGTCGTACAATTATAAAATAAAATAATTTGATTAAAAATAAACTTGAAAACTTGTAAAGGAAGATTCTTGGAAATAATGTTTTAAAAATCCATTCATGTCGTATAAGTTAAAAAAACATTCTTCTTAATTTTGTCGGAAAAGTCCAAAATGAACCTCGTACGAAAAACGACAAAAGATTCCTTTCATATCTTTTACTAAAAACTCTCCAAAGGGTAAAATAGGATTTAAAAAACTGTAGGTGAATGGAAATAATATTAAATATTAAGGAAATATGGATGTGGATGATAAAATACACCCCAGTAAATACTAAAGTATAAACAATGTCGGATGAAAATGAGATTGTGATATTTCCTTTACCTTAGGTCTGATATGCTTTCTACGTGTCCGAAACTCCTGTATAATGATTTAAATAATGTTATTTACTTTTTCAAGAGTCATACTTATTTTCATGATATGATATTTGGTCATATTCCTAGCTTCTTAGTAGTAATATTTCATTGCTACTTGTTATTCGGGTGTTTATAACTTTTTGTTCTTATGCGTGTTTTGTTGAATAAAGTCTTATTCTTATCTTTAGGTTATAGATACCTCATTTCCAAAATGGTATTAGTGTAATATATATCATATTCATTCATTCAATTCATTTCATTTATATAATACTTATGAAATGAAGATCATGTAGAACGAGTCGCATCACATCGTGGAGACGGTATTCCATACGTACGCACAAGTGATGATATCGTTCCTATGATCGTGGAATTTTATTAGAGTGTATGTATACGATTTCAGAATCAGTATAACTTTATAATAGTCATATATAGTCATTATTTACACCATTATACCCATCCAAGTAAGGTGGTGGTGGAAAATAGATTACACCACGGCGCGGAGACGGTATTCCGTACGTACGCACCCGCGGTGATTTCATTTTCTGTAGGATAGATATATGGTGAAATAGGGTTGTTTCATACTTATAATAACATATAAGTATATTAGTGATACTTATGTTATTACTTCATAATGAAAAAACTAAAGAAGAAGAAGTGGAAGAAGAAATGAAAATGAAAGAATCGGTAATGGACATTACCTCTTCTTTGAGGTGCTTCTTTGAGACCTCCTTTCCGGGCACTAAAATAGGTCTTTGAAGAAGACAAGAACCTCTAGGATATCTCTAGGGAAGTTCAGAGGAGAAAGTTTTAGGGGTTTTCCTAGCTTGAAGTCTCAAAGTGGTGTGAGGAAAAGAGAAAGGAGGTGCCCTTTTATAAGGGAGGAGAGGGGCACCTTTGGAATAACTAAAAATATTATTTTATTATAGAGTCAAGTTCGGTTTTAAATAGCTCTAAATTGATTTATTTCGAGGTTAAGGTAGTTATGGGTCTAAATACTCTCATAAAATATAATTTAGACAAGTTTAGGTTCCTATTTTAACCATATCATTTTGATTTAACATTAAGTTAAATAATTTTACTTTTACCGTGTCTTCTTGTGTTCTTATACTATAAGGTTAATAAGCATACTATAAGCAGCCAAAAGAACCCCAAGTTGTTTATTATTAATATATATAACCTTATATAAGTCATTTTCCCTAACTTTATATTTTTAGTAATAAGATAACAATTACTAATATAATACTTGTTTTAAAAACTATGTTATGTCAATTTTGACACTATTTAGTAATTAATTTTTTTGAAAATCATAAAAGAATGATTAGTTCGAAGTAAGTTAATTAAATCAATACTAACATGTCATATTAATTTATAAAATTATTGGAATACATAAAAAGTGTCAAATTACATTTATTTTGGTGTTTATAACATTAATTCTAACAATATTTCATTAATAAGTTAATTACTGCATCATCTTTGTGTCATAAATAAATTAAATTATTTAATGTCTAAAAATAACAAATAAAATAACATTATGTATTAAATCTTTTTAGCTTTCTAATGAATATTTATATTCGAATTTATCTTATGTATAACCCTATATTAAAAATTATTTAGTTATTAAACTTTGATTTTAACTATTTTAACCCTTCTTTAAATAAATTAATAATAAATGTCCTAATCTAATCCAAGTGGGCCTAAATGGTCATAATTTATTACTAAGTTTGTTTTTGGTCGAATTACACTTGTCCAATAGAATTAGGACATGTGTTAGGGTAATAATAATATCATTTTTACCCTTAATTTCCCTATTTACTTTTAACCATGCTAAAAAAAGTAAAAAGTAACTATTCACCAAAAAATTATTTTCATCTTATTGAACCACATTTTACTTACTGACATCAACCGTGTCTCTCAAATTTTTGAAATTTCACTCACATAAGCGGTAAAATTATGTTTTATGAAAAATTCAGTTTTTTTAACTACCACTTAGTGGTTTCACTATTCATCAAAAATTGAAAGTTTTCAGAAAAATACCAAAATTTCACCCTAGGCTAATTTCGAAATTAAGAATCCAAAAATGAAGTCAATTTTGAAAAATAAAATTTATAAAATTTAAAAAATTGGTTATTACTATTCATAACGGCTAGTTTTAATAATATTTTATTAGCATATCATTGTTTAGTGAAACTCGGTATTGCGTACGACGCAAGCTATCGAGGAAGGTCTCGATTTCTTTTAAAGCAAGCCAAGCAAGTGTTGTATGTAGAAAAAGAATCCTTTTATGATTTATATAACCTAAAAGTATCGGGTGTTACATTCTACCCCCCTTAAAATGAATTTCTCCCTCGAAATTCGTCACTTTGTAACAAACAGATGAGGATACCTCTCCCTCATCATATCCTCAAGCTCCCATGTAGCTTCTTCTAATTGGTGGTTCCTCCAAAAAACTTTCACCAATCGAGTGGTCTTGTTTCGTAGGACTTTTTCGCTATGATCCAGAATCTCTATCGGTTTTTCTTCATAAGAAAGATCTTGCTCCAGCGGTACAACTTCTGAGTTGAGTACATGTGAAGGATCGGGTATGTACTTTCTCAGGAGAGATACAAGGAACACATCGTGAACATGAGAGAGATTCAGTGGAAGCGCCAATCAGTAAGTTGTCTTCCCAACACGATCTAGTATTTCGAAAGGACCGATATATATAGGGCTCAACTTCCCCTTCTTTCAAAATCTCATAACCCTCTTCCAGGGAGATATTCGTAAGAACACTTTATCACCCACTTCAAACTCTAGGTCCTTTCTTCGGTTGTCGGCATAGCATTTCTGTCGACTCTGAGCTGCTCTTATGTGTTGTTGAATAGATCTGACCTTTTCTTCCATATCATCAACGAGATCAGGACCTGATATCTTTCTTTCCCTAACTTCATCCCAGCAAGTTGGAGTCCTGCGTTTCTTTCCATAGAGAGCTTCATAAGGATCCATCTGAATACTGGAGTGAAAGCTATTATTATAAGAAAATTCCACCAAAGGTAGGTGTTGATCCCAACCACCTTTGAAATCCATAGATCAACCTCTCAACTTATCTTCTAGAGTTTGAATTGTTCTCTCAGACTGACCGTCTGTCTGAGGATGATAAGCAGTGCTAAAACTCAACTCTGTATCTAGAGTATGCTGAAAACCTCGCCAGAACATCAAGGTAAATCTGGGGTCCCGATCAGATATAATAGAAAGTGGTACTCCATGAAATCTTACCACGTCTTTTACATATATCCTGGCAAGCTGATCCAGAGAGAAATCCTCCCTAATAGCAATGAAGTGTGCAGACTTTGTAAGACAATCAACTATGACCCAGATAGAATTATTGCCTTTGGATGTTTTAGGACGCCCTGTGACAAAGTCCATAGTGATGTTTTCCCATTTCCATTCGGGTATGGGTAATGGTTGTAACATCCCCTTAGAATTTTGTCTCTCAGTTTTAACTTGTTGACAAACCAAGCATCGAGAGACATATTCAGCAACATCTCTTTTCATGCCATCCCACAAGAAGTACTCTTTCAGGTCCCTATACATCATCGTGCTTCCAGGATAAATAGAGAATGAAGAACTATGAGCCTCATCCAGCAGCTCCTTCCTTAATTCTGGGATGGGAGGAACACAAACCCTATTCCTGAACTTTATTATCCCATCACAATAAAGGTTGAATTCAGGAACATTTCTCACCTTCTTTTGTAACTCGACATCTTCTTTCAGTGCCTCTTTAATCTTCACATGTATAGATGGTTGAACATTCATTTGAGAAAGATACAATTTTTTCCCATTCATTATAATTCCAAGATCTATCCTTTGTAAATCCATAAATATTGGATCTTTTGTGATCCTCATCATGGTTAAATTAGCGTGGTCTTGTCGACTTAATGCATCTTCCACCTTGTTTTCATTCCCAGGGTGGTAATGGATTGAGCAGTCGTAATCCTTAATTAGCTCCAACCATCATCTTTGGCGCATATTCAGCTCCTTTTGTGTGAAAATATACCTTAAACATTTATGATCAGTATAAATATCACACCTTTCACCATAAAGGTAATGCCTCCAAATCTTTAATTCAAATATTACCGCAGCTAACTCCAAATAATGTGTTGGGTAATTTTTCTCATGGATTTTAAACATTCGTGAGGCATAAGCTATCACCATATCATTTTTCATAAGAACACACCCCAATCCCTTCTTGGATGCATCACTATAGATCACAAACCTTTCTCCACTACAAGGTAGTGTGAGAACAGGTGCACTGGATAACCTTCTTTTCAACTCCTTGAAATTATCTTCACATTCATCCATCCAGACAAACTTAACTCCTTTCCGAGTCAACTTGGTGAGTGGATTAGATAATCATGAAAAATCTTTCACAAAACGTTGATAATATCCAGCCAAACCAAGAAGACTTCGGATCTCAGTTACTATTGTTGGTCTCGACCATCTTTCGATAACCTCTATTTTTGCTGGATCCACAGATATCCCCTCTTTTGAGATTATGTGACCCAAAAATGAAAATTTTTGAAGCCAAAATTCACACTTGGTAAATTTGGCATAAAGCTTATCCTTTCTCAGGGTCTTCAATACAATTCTCAAGTGATCTTCATGTTCTTCATTTCTCTTTGAATAGACAAGAATATCGTCTATAAAGACTACCACAAATTGATCAAGATAGTCTCTAAAGACTCTATTCATCAGATCCATGAAGATAGAAGGGGCATTAGTAAGACCAAATGGCATCACTATAAATTCATTGTGTCCATACCTTGTATGGAAAGTCGTCTTTGGTATATCCTCCCTTTTGACCCTTAATTGACGATACCCTAAACGAAGATCAATCATGGAAAAGTATTGAGCTCCGCGTAGTTGGTCAAATAGGTCATCAATGCGCGGGAGTGGATATTTGTTCTTAATAGTGATCTTGTTAAGTTCTCGATAATCACTGCAAAGTCTCATTGATCCATCTTTCTTCTTAACAAATAGAACAGGTGATCCCCAAGGTGACGCACTAGGGCGTATGAATCCCTTATCATGATTCTCTTGGAGTTGCTTATTTAATTCATGCAACTCAATTAGGTCCATTCTATAAGGTTTCTTTGAAATAGGCAAAGCACCCTGTACGAGTTCTTTTGAAAACTCAACTTCACGATTCAGTGGAAGACCCGGTAATTCATCCGGAAAGACATCATCAAACTCCCGTACAATGGGCATATTATTAATCTTTAGTTTATCACCAACCATTTGAGATAAATAACCTTCATTTAGTGGAATCAATACCCATAAAATGGAAGAAATTTCCACTGGAAGGTTATGTTCATCCTTGCATCGATAGACGATCATAGATTGATCTGGAAGATGAAATGTGACATCCCTTATTTGGAAATTGATATGAGCTCCATGTAGATAAAGCAAATCCATGCCAAAAATCACATCAAATTCCACTATAGGAAGGATCACAAAATTTGAAGGAAGAACTTTCCCACAAACTTCAATCGGAGAAGAATTATAAACTTTTGATGCTACTGTTGTGCCATTAGGTGTTGTCACAGCTAACTCAACATCTAATTTTTGAGGTAATACGGTGATACCCTTAGAAACGTCTTCAGAAATAAAGGAGTGGGTGGATCCAGAATCAAATAAAACCATTGCTACTTTAGAGTGGATGATAAGTGTACCTTTCACCACATCGTTATCGTACTCCACATCGCTGATAGAAATTGCATGTGACTTTCCTTTGTCTTTATCCCTAAGAGTTTGTTGACGTCGACCATCATCATCAACCCTTGCATTTGGGCATTTATTGGAATAATTTCCCATCTCCTTGCACTTGAAACATTGAGGTGTAGTAGGTTCATTCTATGTATCCCTTCCTTTGTTGGCATCACTAGACATCTTCTTCCCATCATCGCAGCATTAAAATGCCCGATGACCTTCCTTTCCACATTTTAAACATTTACTTGTCCCTTTAAGACAACTCCCTCCATCTTTCTTTCCACACTTTAAGCATAAGGGAAAGCTCATCTTATTTTCAGTGTGCTCTTTAGATTTTCCTTTGAATTCCATTTTCCTCTTCTTATCAAACCCATATGACTGATGGGTTACTCCAATCTCCATCTCAACTTTGAGAGCACATCGAACGATTGCCTCGTAGCTATTTAAGTCCCTTATGGCTAAGGCCCTTCGAAGACTTGGTTTTAAGCCACTAAAGAATCGATTGATCTTACTCTCATGTTGGATATTAATACCAGAAGCGTACCTTGAAAGTCTTGTAAAATGTTCTTCATAGGTACCAATACATTCATCATCCTTTTGCTTCAGTTCAAGAAACTCTTTCTCCATCTTTGTTCGGAGAATATGAGGGAAGTACTTATTGAAAAATAAGTTCTTGAACTCGTCCCATTCCATGGACTCAATTTCATCCCTTTGCCTCATATTCTTAATAAGATTCCACCATTGATCAGCATCACCTTCCAAACGATACACTGCTAAGATGACTTTATCATGCTCAGAACATTGAAGAACTGAAAATATCTTTTCAGTAGTACTAATCCATTGTTCAGCAACTAATGGATCAGTAGACCCACTGAATGAAGGTGGACACTGTCTCGTGAAGGATTCAACAGAATTTTGCTCCTTCCTTTGCTCGTTTGGAAGTCCTGCATGATTCATAGCTTGAGAATGTTTTGTGAGCATGGCTACAAGATTTTGCATTCCAGCTCCCATAATGTTTGGTTGCTCAGGGGGACAATCATTGCATTTCCCGTCGCATTCTGCATTAACACAGTTCCTTCGGGTTCCAGCCATTGACTAAAACCAAGAAGAATAGTGTGAGCAACACTAATTATAATAGGAAAACCACATAATCAAGAATAAAATTTCACACTTAAGGTCTTATCCTAGGTTATTAATGGCCATTTCTAAAACACTAAGATTGCGTTCTATGCTTAGACTTATCCTTAGGGTTTATACTAAGGCTTTCACATCATAGTTTCCAAAGGCTGACTATACCTTTCCTCTGATACCAACTATAACGACCTATAATTTACATACATTGTTATTACTTCAGAATTGAAGCACACTTATTACAACATATAACAAAACCAAGAAAGGACCGTATAGTTATAGTGTCTTTAGAAACTGGGAAACATAAACAACTGGTTCATAAAGCATCTGTTTTGCCTCTCATTTATTTCATCATATCTAGAGTCCCTTTTTGGCATATTCTACTTAATAATCTTCTTCCTGACCTAGGGAAATAAAACATACAAATGGGTGAGCTCAAATGCTCAGTAAGGGTAAACAAAATAAATATCAATCACATCATATACAAAAGCCCATAACTTTTGGAAATCTTAACCTGCAAAAGAGATCATAATTTCATAACATGGGATAAATCATGGCAGTGAAATATAATCACAATATTCATAACATAAAACATGAAACTTTGTGGCATACACACATAATCATAGATAATCATTTCTTATTAGTCAAGACTCATTTCCAAGACTATCTTAGTGGAAAAATTCCATTTCGGAACCGAGTCACCCTCGTTTCAGTCATGTTTCACTGAACCGGTATAACCTACCGTTCCAGCCATATCTATCTCATGAGATATAAAATCTTTACCCAATGCATTGGAGGGATATATAGGTCCCACCCATATCTGAATTATACCATTCTTATATGTGCCACAAAATCAGAAAACCATACATCATAACATAACCCATGTAATAAAATTGGGAATCTAAAACATCATTACATCATAAAACAATTCATATAAGATAAAGGAATTCATAAAAATATAATTCCATCACAACATAATAAAATAATTGTAATAATAGGGATAAAAATAGAACCCTTTATTATCTTAGATGGAAAATAATTTTGATAAAACACTTGAACTCCATTCTTGAGGAAAATATCCTTTCTGCATCAAAAACACTTTTCCTTTCTTAACATGTCGTACAATTCTAAACTAAAATAATTTGATTAAAAATAAACTTGAAAACTTGTAAAGGAAGATTCTTGGAAATAATGTTTTAAAAATACATTCATGTCGTATAAGTTAAAAAACATTCTTCGTACTTTTGTCGGAAAAGTCAAAAAAGTAACTTGTACGAAAAACGACAAAAGATTGCTTTCATATCTTTTACTAAAAACTCAACGAAGGGTAAAATAGGATTTAAACAATTTTAGGTGAATAGAAATAATATTACATATTGAGGAAACATGGATGTGGATGGTAAAATACACCCCAGTAAATACTAAAGTATAAACAATCTCGGATAAAAATGAGATTGTGATATTTCCCTTACCTTAGGTCCGATATGCTTTGTACGTGTCCGAACCTCCTATATAATGATTTAAATAATGTCATTGACTTATTCCAGAATCATACGTATTTTTATGATATCATATTTGGTCATATTCTTATCTTCTTAGTAGTAATATTTCATTGATACTTGTTATTCGGCAGTTTATAACTTTTTGTTCTTTTGCGTGTTTTGTCGAATAATGTCTTATTCTTCTCTTTAGGTTATAGATACCTCATTTCCAAAATGGTATTAGTGTAATATATATCATATTCATTCATTCAATTCATTTCTTTTATATAATCATTATGAAATGATGATCATGTAAAACGAGTCGCATCACATCGTGGAGACGGTATTCCGTACGTACGCACGAGTGATGATATCATTCCTATGATCGTGGAATTGTATTGGAGTGTATGTATACTATTTCCGAATCAGTATCACTTTATAATAGTCATATATAGTCATTATTTACACCATATTACCCATCCAAGTAATGTGGTGGTGGAAAATAGATTACACCACAGCGTGGAGACTGTATTCCGTACGTACGCACGCGCGGTGATTTCTTTTTCTGTAGGATGGATAGATGGTGAAATAGGGTTTTTTCATACTTATAATAACATATAAGTATATGAGTGATACTGATGTTATTACTTAATAATTAAACAACTAAAGAAGAAGAATTGGAAGAAGAAATAAAGATGAAAGAATCGGTAACGGACATTACCTCTTCTTTGAACTGCTTCTTTGAGACCTCCTTTTAGGGCACTAAAATAGGTCTTTGAAGAAGACCAGAACCTCTAGTATGTCTCTAGTGAAGTGTAGAGGAGAAAGTGGCAGGGTTTGGCCGATCTTGAAGGCTCAAAGTGGTGTGAGGAAGAGAGGGAGGAGGCGCCCTTTTATAAGGGAGGAGAGGGGCACCTTTGGAATAACTAAAAATATTATTTTATTATAGAGTCATGTTCGGTTTTAAATAGCTCCAAATTGACTTACTTCGAGGCTAAGGTGGGGAGGGGTCGAAATCCTCTCATCCAATATAATTATACAAGTTTATGTTCCTATTTTAACCTTATCATTTAGATTTAACATTAAGTTAAATAATTTTACTTTTACCGTGTCTTCTTGTGTTCTTATACTATAATGTTAATAAACATACTATAAGCAGCCAAACGAACCCCAAGTTGTTTATTATAAATATATATATCCTTATCTAAGTCATTTGGCCGAACCTTAGATTTTTAAGAATAATATAACAATTAATAATATAATATTTGTTTTAAAAACTATTTTATGTCAATTTTGACACTATTTAGTAATTAATTCTTGTGAAAATCATAACAGAATTATTAGTTCGAAAAACTTTAATTAAATCAATAATAACATGTCATATTAATCTTTAAAATTAGTGGAATTCATAAAAAGTGTAAAATTACATTTATTTTGGTGTTTATAACATCAATTATGTCAATATTTCGTTAATAAGTTAATTACTGCATCATCATTGTGTCATAAATAAATTTAATTATATAATGTCTAAATATTACAAATAAAATACAATTATGTTGGAAATCCTTTTATCTTTCTAATGAATATTTATAGTCGAATATATCTTATGTATAACCCCATATTAAATATGATTTAGTTATTAAACTTTGATTTTAACTATTTTAACCCTTCTTTAAATAAATTAATAATAAATGTCCTAATCTAATCCAAGTGGGTCTAAATGGTCATATTTTATTCCTAAGATTGTTTTTGGTCGAATTACACTTGTCCAATAGAATTAGGAAATGTTTTAGGGTAATAATAATATCATTTTTACCCTTAATTACCCTATTTACTTATAACCGTGGTTAAAAAAATGTAAAAAGTTACTATTCACCAAAAAATTATTTTCATCTTATTGAACCACGTTTTACTTACTGACATCAACCGTGTCTCTCGGATTTTCGAAATTCCACTCACAGAAGCGGTAAAATTAAGTTTTATGAAAAATTCAGTTTTTTTAACTGCCACTTAGTGGTTTCACTATTCATCAAAAATTGAAAGTTTTCAGAAAAGTACCAAATTTTCACCCTAGGATAATTTCGATATTACGAATCCAAAAAAGAAGTCCATTTTGAAAAATAGAATTTATAAAATTTCAAAAAGTGGTTATTACTATTCATAACGGCTAGTTTTAATAATATTTTATTAGCATATCATTGTTTAGTGTAACTCGATATTGCATACGACGCAAGCTATCGAGGAAGGTTGCGATTTCGTGTAAAGTAAGCCAAGAAAGTGTTGTGTGTAGAAAAAGATTCCTTTGATGATTTATATAACATAAATGTCTTGGGTGTTACAGTACATGAATCCTAGTATAAAGAATGACAGTTCATAAGACATGAATCATAAGGAAATAAAGAACATAATCCATAAAATAATAACATAGGAATAAAATATGGAATTGTGTCAGATCTATAAGAATATATAATAATTTCCATATTAGTCTAATAATCATTTCTAAATCTCTCTTACTGTAGAAGGTCACTTTATAACTGGATTCACACCTATTTTCTGCACTATATTACGGAACCAAGTTCACTCCTCATTATATCCCTATACTACTGAATCGAGTTCACTCCTCATTCTAGCCATGTATTTAAAAATAATGTTATTTTCTAATTAAAAAACATTGATGTTGAACTGATTTTATTTCTCATTCCATCCATGTCTATCACATGAAAAATAAATAATTTCCCTTTTAAGGACCCGTAAATTTCAAGGATTTTTTTTAATATTTTTTTGGAATTTTACGAGTACGTAGTTTCTAATGGTACATGATTCTGAGGGCCGGTGTGCCCGGAATCAATTTTCCAAAGTTTCGCTTGTGTACGTTCAGTGAACGAATGAGCGAGTTTTTCTATATTTTTAACTAGTGCTCAGAATTGAAATCTGATAGCTTTGATGAATTCACAACGCCGATAATTGCTTAATGGGACCTTTACCGTAGTTGCATTTGTGCGGGAGGACAAGTTATAATTTTTGGATTAATTAAGAAGTGAATAAAAATTTGGAACAATTTTTATTCTATATCTAATTGGTTATATCCTACATCGGGGAGGTGGGGTGGGCCCATAACTACCCATGTGAGGATATTTGTGAGGTGGGGTCCATAGGATCCCCAACCCTTCACATTCTCTAAAACCTCCCATTAAACTCTCTGTGTTTAATGTTGGAAAACCCTTGAACTTAATTAAGTAACTCCTCCTCCCCCACTTTAATTCATGCCAACACATGCTAAATTAATTGATTAAACATCTTCAATTAATTTACCTATGTGTTTGAATTTTATGTTTTTGAAATGCATGGAAAAGTAATATAAAATAAGGAGAATCTAATTTTATTTTTGGTTAGAATTGTTTTGTGAGGAGGATTTGGGGAGAAATCTAATTTTTCTTTGAAGAACTTGATCCTCCCATGAATAACGTCTCCTCTTCGACGAACAACACCATCACCGCAAAGAGAGGCAACATGCCTTTCGTTCTTCTCTCTGTGAAAAAAAGAGGAGACGCCTCTTCCTCCTCAGGCGCACTTCGACATCCCCTTCTGACGACAATGAACGATTCCACCTCTCTGCAGATCACGCCATGATGTAGGGGTGTGTTTTGGATTGAGAAATATTAGTTTTCTTTCCATTTTTTCGTTCCTCTTAAACCACCTGTTATCAGACTAATGGGGAAGGGACCGGACCAAACTAACATGGTCTGATTCCTCCGATGTTCATGTGAATAAGTGGAGTCCTTCAACTGTTCTTGAGAGGTGAATCAAGTTATGTTTTCGGAGCCGATCGGAAGGCCGAAAACATCGTAAACGGACTCTAATCATCAGGAGGACTTAGAAGTGGATGTTTCGAAGAAATAGGATCATCGGAATGAAGAACGGATGCCTCGGGAGGCATGCTGTCCAGAGGCGCCATTTCTGGAAAATTCCAGAATACACGGCGTGTCCTCCAGAAGCACACGTCGTGTAGTAAAAGCATATTGTGGCTTCCATTTCAGACGATAGAAAAGTAACACATGGTTTGTGACTCTAGAAACATGGCATGTACTCACCACATAGCTTGACATAGGAGACATAGATAGACATTGTGTGTAATCTAGGAGATACACGGATATGGGCAGAACCACACGACCAAGAGGCACGACGTGTACTTCGTCCATCATGGAAGAAGCGGCTTCGTGATGACTCGGCATGTAATCTGGGTGATACACGGACATAGGAAAAACCACACGGCCAAGAGGTATGGCATGTACTTCCTTCACCATGGCAGAAGCTGCTTTGTGATGACTCAGTGTCTATTCCAGGAATACACGGACACAGGGTGGAGTACACGAGCATGTACACCACCACAAGGCCAGGCATGGCCAATGCACATAGACCTAACCCTAGAGGTTTGGACACAGTGTGTAACCATACCACACTCCATGTACTTAATTATTTACATGACTAGCCCCATGAAACGGGCCGTTTACATGGGCAGTACATGGTGTCTGATAACACGGTTTGTACTTTTTAGCTACACGCCGTGTACTTTTAGGGAAATGACTGGGTCATCTTATTCTCTATATCGTGGACACGTTCTACTTGGTTTTTCCCCTATGACGTGGGATGGAACATTGGGATATATCATCTCTCGTATTCGTGACAGTTGATGTATCCACCCATTTGACTCGAGGATCGGACCCTCCCGGAATCGAGTATGCTGTGTGTGGGAACCCTAAAGCTGGCTGCTGCTACAATGATGATGACGACTGTACTTGGATCCTATGTGGGTTCGGTAGTGAGGACGACTGTACTTGGATCCTTCGTGGGTTCGGCAGTGAGGACGACTGTACTTGGATCCATCGTGGGTTCGCCAGGGATGGTTAATGTACTAGGATCGTACATGGGTTCAGCAGCAATGACTTTTGTACTTGGATCCTACGTGGATTCGGTTGGGGATATGATTCAGAGGTTACATCTATCATCTCCACCCCTCTTCATGAATAATAAACATGTGTGAGCTGAGTCTTGACTTTGAATCATTATATTCGATATGATTGTCTTGTTTTCTTGTGTGGACAGAGTTGTACTTTTCTGTGTGGAATGGGTTGTACTTGGGCTCGGAAGTTGGAGACGAACTAGAATTGATGACTTAGGTATATGTATGGGAATATACCTAAGTAGATTTTGTTGATAGTTCGTGTCTGTATCTTTCATTTGTGGTTTATCCTTTGTAGATTCTCGGAGACCATCAGGGGTCCCGGGGTCCTTACTGAATATTGTATACTCACCCATGCACGGGCTATGCCCGCACTACGTTGTGTTTGATGTAGACAATGGATAGTGCTGATCGTGGTTGAGGCCTGGGGAGTGGGACGGTATCTGGTGGTGGACTATTAGGCGGGACGTATGCGGAGTGGACGGCTGGACCCAAGGAGCTGAGGAGACCATCTATACCCACCCTTTAGGTGGGATAGCCGGAGGAAGACTCAGTGGTTGCTGATTTACTTTACTATTGATGTACTTTCTTTTTAGTTGTATTGTACTTTTAGTTGGGTTTGTATTCTGGACCATTTACTTTTCAGCACATACTTTTGTACTCAGTTTACTTGGTGATTACTTCATCTTGCGTTCTCTGTTGTGTTCTTTACTTATATAAAGGAAATGTCTTCCCGTTTATCGGGATTAATGCCTTTGGTGCTAGTCGCCAGCCCCTGGCCTATGGAAGATGGGCTTGGGGTAGTCACAAAACGGGCCCCGAGGATGGGTTGTGAAAAATTGGTATCAGAGGATTCGGTTCTACCACAGAACATGGGACTCTGATAATTTCTTCCTGTGAAGAAATAGTGTTTAGATTAATGTGTGTGGTCATCAGTCTAGGGAGTCCAGTGTTGCTGCGGCAGCCGACATATCTATACACCATGACCCTGACTTCTGATTTCTGACTCAGTGCCTGAAAGCAATGATTGTGTGTGTGTTTCAAATGTTTTCTTTGTGGTTACATTATGACAGATCACTAGGTATGTTGTATTAACCGTGGACACCTGTTTTGTTTTTTCAGGATGGCCCCACGATGATTGCCAGCTAGGGTTTCTAGTTACGTGAGAGATGGCTTCCCACCAAGCGACGAGGCCTCGGTGCAGGGCCCCATTACATCGTAGGTACAGGCGGTACCTCTACCCACCGGCCACGGATTCCACCAGCTCCAGCAGTTGAGAGTGCATGCTGCCAGAGTGCACTTCACGAGTTTCAGCGACAGAGGTTTCCCAGGTTCCGCGAAGAGACGGACGCTCAGGAAACCAATAATTGGCTGGAGGCTATCGTGCGAGTGTTCATATTAGTAGTAATACCAGCTGACCTTGTGGTGATCCTTGTGGCAAGTCTCTTGCACTAAACAGTAGGTAGATGGTGGAGCCTGATGCTCTAGGTGCACGACGAGGCATCTCTACATTGGACGGACTTCGAGATCCTATTTCGCTCGGATTTCGTTCCAGCTACCCTATGTGCGGTGTGCATCCATGAGTTACTACAGCTTCGGCAGGGCACCTGGACAGTAGCCCATTACTCGGCGTGGTTTACCGACCTCTCGTGCTACTCGACAGACATGGTACAAGACCCATTCTTCTGGGTCCGGACCTTCGAGCAGGGACTGAGGCATGAGATCAGGGCATTGAGGATCTCCCTCAGCATTCTGACGCAGGCAGGAGTACTGGAGCGAGCCCTACTTGTGGAGATCTTCCTTGTTCAGCATATGCAAGCAACGAGGCCTACCGCAGGGCGACACGTAGTGTAGTGTTCTGCAGCCGCCTATAGACAGATGTTGCAGAGATCCAAGCAGACAAGGCCATCAGGTGGGAATCCTCAGGATACTGGTTCGGAGGTGCGGGGCACAAGTGGTAGAGCCAGTCATACGAGAGGCAGGCAGTGCTATGCATGCGGTGGGCAGGGCCACATTTCTTGTGACTGCCCGACCCACCATGCATAGGAGCAGTAGACCATTGAAATACCACTATGGCAAAGGCATAGGTTCGACCATGGCGGTCTTCATGGATTAGGTGGACAAGGTAGAGGAGCTGGCCAAGCAGCCGGTGGTGGGAGACACTTTGTGGCTCTACCACCACCACCACCAGAAGGTCCACCCTGACCACAGTGAGTAGGCAAACAGAGGCAGGCTTATCTTCAGGCAGTGGAGGCTTACGACCACGGTGCACCTGAGATGATTCGAGGTACTATTTTTGTCTACTCCACCCTTTCCACAGTTCTTATAGACACAATATCGAGTCTTCTATTATTGTTGTGGCCCTTGTTTGGAGCTCGGAGATTTCGACGGAGTTGTTGGCACAATCCTTTCAGTTAGAGACTCCTACGGGACAGACTCGATGATTACACCCTGGTGCCGGCAGTGTGATCTTACTCTAGGAGGTGAGAGCTTCAGCTGGGATATACTTTTAGCGGCGTTGAAGCCTTACGAAATCATCTTGGGCATGAATTGGATATCTACAATCAATGCTCTGATAGACTGTATTAGGAGCAAGGAGTAGTGTGTCCACACAAATGGGAGCAGGTTCACCTTCACTGGAAAGAAGGGAGCATTTGTAGTGCAGGATGGACTTACGCAGAGGAGAGGGCAGCTGATCACACATTAGTTGGCTAGTCTCATCCTCGGAGCGGTTGATGTGCGGAGTCCGAGATTTCCTATTGTAGTGGATCAGTATGCAGACGTTTTTTCTAACGACATTCCAAGACTACCTCCTCACAGAGAGGTAGAATTCTCCATTGACCTATACCCTGGGACAAACTCGATATCTACTCCATAATATCGGATGGCTCCCGCTGAGATTCATGAGCTACGGGTACAATTGGAGGACTTTAAGGGCAAGGGATTCATCCGACCCATTGTATCACACCGGACTTCTCCGATTTTATTTTCCAAGAAGGGGGATGGATCTTACGACTATGTGTCGACTACTATCGCCTAAATTAGGTGACCATAAAGAACATGTATTCCCTTCTAAGGATTGCCACCCTCTTTGATTAGATCAAGGGAGCACAATGGTTTTCGAAGATAGACCTCAGGTCAGGCTATCATCAGCTCAGAGTTCGAGATGAGGATGTGCAGAAGACGGACTTCAGGTGTCAGTATATCCACTATGAGTTCTTGGTTATGCCTTTTGGCATAACCAAAACTCCATTAGTTTTCAAGATCCTCGTGAATAGGATATTCTAGCCTTACCTTGATCGATTTGTCATAGTCTTCATCGAAGACATACTAATTTACTCAACTACTGAGAAGGAGCACGCCTACCACTTATGGGATATACTGGAAACACTCCAATTGCACTGGTTTTATGGTAAGCTCTCGAAGTGTTAGTTCTGGAATCGAGAGGTCTACTTCTTGGGGCACGTCACTTCTGAGGTGGGAGTTGCGGTGGATCCTGTGACGATCGAGGAAGTACTTTCTTGGGAGCCACCCAGGAGTGTGATGGAGGTGTGGAGTTTCCTCGGTCTGGCTAGGTACTATTAGAGATTTTTGCCAGACTTCTACAGAGTTGCATCACCACATTAATATTTAAAGAAGAAGGGTAAAAACATCGTATGGTCAAATTGATGTCAGCAGAGCTTCCAATAGCTAAGACAGAGATTGACCAGTGCACCCATATTGAGGCTATCAGATGAGGGTGTAGGGTTTGTAGTATACTGTGATGCATCAGGGACCAGACTCTGGTGTGTCCTGATGTAAGAGTGGGCCGAGATCGCTTAAGGTTCATGACAGTTGAGGTAGCATGAAGAGAACTAATCTACACATGACATGGAGTTAGCAGCAGTGGTCTTCGCCTTGAAGACATGGCAGCCCTTTCTGATGGGTGAGCGCTTTATAGTTTACTCTGACCACCAGAGTCTCAGGTACATCATCTTGTAGAAGGACCTCCAACTGAGATAGCAGTGATGGATTCAGTTAATCTAGTACTATGACTTTGAGATATTCTATACTCATGTGAAGGGTAACGAGGTAGATGATGCTCTCAGTAGGAGATCTGGCATTCAGCTACTTGGAGAGGCGATGGAGCAACTAGACGCACTACAGATATCCTTCATGGATAGAGATGGAGTAGCCTTTCTACATCAACTCACAGTCACTCCTCTACTACATTAGCGGGTCAGAGAAGCACAACGTGGGAATGATGACTGTGAGAGGTGAAGTGCACAAATATCCACAGGATAGGCACCTGATGGATTTTCTATAGGAGGAGAGCACGTCATCCTCTTCAGGGGACGTACCGTGGTACTAGTTGCACTACAGCAGGAAGTGCTGAGGGAGTTACACACATCCCCTCTAGCGGCACATCCAGGAGTGGTGAAGATGTACCAGGATCTCAGACGACAGAACTGGTGGCCGGGTATGAAGAAGGTTGTGGTAGAGTTCGTTTCACGATGCCTCACCTTCCAGCAGGTGAAGGCAGAGCACGAGGTACCGGCAGGCTTGTTGTATCGATTAGAGGTCCTGGAATGGAATTGGTACAGGATATCCATGGATTTTGTGACAGGACATCCACATACTTCTAGAGGACACGACTCCATATGGGTGATGGTCGAACAACTCACCAATTCGGCCCACTTTCTACTTATTAGAGAGCAGGGCTCAGTGGAGAGTGTGGGATGACACAAAGTTCAAGAGATCTTATGGCTTCATGGTGTGTCATTGTCTATCTTATCTGATCAAGATGCTCACATTAATTCCCGACATTGGAAGGGGTTGCATGAGGCATTTGGGACGCAGCCATGCCTGAGCACCGCCTTTCATCCTCAGATGGATGGCCAGACAGAGAGGACCATTTAGACTCTTGAGGACATGCTCTGTCCATGTGTCTGCGCCATTGATCGCAGCTAGGAGGGTCAACTAACTTGGGTGGAGTTTGCGTACAACAACATCTACCACTCCACCATCCGGATGGAACCATACGAGGCATTGTACCGCCGACCTTGCAGATCACCTATGTGTTGGACTGACCCTGGGGAGTCATCACTTGTAGGACCAGAGATGGTCTAGGACACGATGGAGAAGGTGCAGATCATCCAAGAGCGGATGAGGACTGCATAGATCTGACACAAGTCCTATGCTGATAGAAGGGAGAGACCACTGGAGTTCATGGATGGTGACCATGTTTTCTTACGGGTCTCACCTCGACGTGGATTACAGAGATTTGGCCAGGGCGGAATGTTATCTCCTCACTTCATCATACTATTCCAGGTTCTCTGCAGGATAAGCGAGGTGGCTTATCACCTGGATCTTCCACCTCAGTTGCACTGGGTGCACGACGTCTTCCATTAATCTCAGCTAAGAAGATACATGTATGACCTGACGCATATCATCGAACACGGAGAGATGGACATCGATGACGGGGTGGAATTTGTGGAGGTCCCGGTGGAGATCGAGGATCGATAGGAGAGGGTCCTACGTGGACGGTCGATTCCTCTAGTGCACATCAGGTGGTAGCACGGGAACCTTCAGGAGAGCACATGGGAGCTGGAGGCTCAGATGCGTGCACAATATCCTCATTTGTTTCCCTAGTTTATGATGTAACTTTACGGGGACGTAAATCCCTGAGGTGGGAGTAATGTAAAGACCCGTAAATTTCAAGGAAATTTTTTCCCTTAAATTCTTCGGGATTTTACGAGTATGCTGTTTTTGAAGGTACCTAATTCCGAGGCCCGGTGTGCGCGGAATCAATTTTACGAAGTTTAGCTTGGGTACGTTCATTGAACGAACGAGCATGTTTTTCTATCTTTTGAACCGGTTCTCGGAATTGAAATATGAGGGCACCGATTAATTCGAAACGCTAGAAATTGCATTAGGGTACATATACTATAGTTTCATTTGTGCGGGAGGAGAAGCTAAAATTTGTGGATTACGTAAGAAGTGAATAAAAATATGGAACAATTTTTATTCTATATCTAAGTGGTTATATCCTACATGGGGGAGTTGGGTTGGGCCCCTAACTGCCCATGTGAGGATATTTGTGAGGTGGGGCCCACACGAGCCCCAACCCTTCACATTCCCTAAACCCCCCCATTAAAATCTTTGTTTTTAATGTTGGAAAACCCTCGAACTTAATTAATTAACTCCTCCTCTCCCACTTTAATTCTTGCCGACACATGCTATCATAATTGATTAAACCACTTCAATTAATTTAACTAAGGGTTTGAATTTTATGTTTTTGACATGCATGGTAACATAAAATAAAATAAGGAGAATATTATTTTATTTTTTGCTAGAATTGTTGTGTGAAGAGGATTTGGGGAGAAGTCAAGTTTTTCGTTGAGGAACTTCATCCTCCCGCGAAGAACATATCCTCTTCGACGAAGAATGTTGTCACCACAAAGAGAGGTGATGTGCCTTTCCTTATTCTCTCTGTGACAAAAAGAGGAGACACTGCTTCCTCCTCATGCGCAATTCGACGTCCCCTTCCGACGATAATGAACGACGCCACCTCTCTGCATATCACGTCACGAGGTAGGGGTGTGTTTTGTATTGAGAAATATTTGTTTTCCTTCCATGTTTTCATTCCTCATAAACCACTTGTTATCAGTCTAATGTGGAAGGGACCAGACCAAACTACATGTTCTGATTCCTCCGTTGTTCTTGTGAATAAGTGGAGTCCTTCAACTGTTCTTGAGCTGTGAATCATGTTATGTTTTTTGAGCCGATCAGAGGCCCAAAAACATCGTAAACGGTCTCAAATCATCGGGGCAACATATATTATGATGTTTCATAGAAATAGGATCATCAGAAATGAGAACGGACGCCTTGGGAGGCATGCTGGCCAGAGGCGTCATTTCTGGAAAATTCTAGAATACAGGGCGTGTACTCCAGATGCACACGCCATGTAGTAAAAGCATATTGTGGCTTCTGTTTTGGACGTTAGAAAAGTACCACATGGTATCTGACTCTAAACACACGGCATGTACTCTCCACAGAGTTTTAAAGAGGAGACATTGATGGACATGGCACATAATCTGGGAGATACATGGATATGGGCAGAACCATACGGCTAGGAGGAACGGCGTGTACTTTCATCATCCTGGAAGAAGCGGCTTCATGATGACTCAACGTGTAATCTCGGAGATACACAGACATGGGAAGAACCACATGGCCAAGAGTCATGTCATGTACTTATTTCACCATGGAAGAAGCGGCTTTGTGATGAATCGACATGTATTTCGAGAATACACGGAAACGGGGTGGAGTACATGAGCATGTACTCTACCACACGGCCAGGAATGGCCAACTCACATGGACCTAACCCTAGAGGTTTGGACACGGTGTGTAACTATACCAAACGCCATGTAATTACTTATTTACATGACCATTCCCATGACATGGGCCATTTACATGGGTAGTACCTGGTGTCTGATAACACAGCGTGTACTTTTTACCTACGCGCCATGTACTTTTAGGGAAATGACTTGGTCATCATATTCTCAGTATCATGGACATGTTCTTCTTGGTTTTTCCCCTATGAAATTGGATGGAATGTTGGGATACATCATCTCTGGTCTTCATGACGGTTGATGTATCCACCCCTTGGACTCGAGGAGTGGACCCTCCCGGAATCGAGTATTCTGTGTGAGGGAACCCCAGAGATGGTTGCGGCTGTGACAAAGATGATGACTGTACGTGGATGATACATGTGTTCGGCAGCAAGGAAGACTGTACTTGGATCTTCCATGGGTTTGGCAGTGAGGACGACTATACTTGGATCCTTCATTGGTTCGGTAGCGATGGTTACTTTACTTGGATCCTATGTGGGTTCGGCAGCAATGACTTCTGTATTTGGATCATACATGGGTTCGGGAGGGGAGATGATTCAGAGGTTACATCTATCATATCCACCCCTATTCGTGACTGGTATAATTGTGTGAGATGAGTCTTGACTTTCAGTCATTATCTTCGATATGATTGTCTTGTTTTCTTGTGTGTACTGAGTTTTACTTTGCTGTGTGGACTAGGATGTACATGGGCTCGGGAGTTGGAGATGAACTAGAATTGATGACTTAGGTATATGTATGGGTATATACCTAAGTAGAGTTGGTTGATACTTCATGTTTTTATATTTACTTTGTGGTTTATCGTTTTTAGATTCTGGGAGAACATCCGGGGTCTTGTGGTCCCTATTGTGTATCCTATACTCACCCCAGCACGGGCTATGCCCGCACTACGTTGTGTTGGTTGCAGATGACGGGAATCTCTAATCGTGGTTGAGGCTTGTGGAGCAGGATGGTATCTGATGGTGGACTATCAGGCGGGACGTACGCGGAGCGGACCGCCGGACCCGAGTAGCTGAGGAGACCATCTCAACCCTCCCTTCAGGTGGGATAGCTGGAGGATGACTCGGTGGTTTCTGATTTACTTTATTTCTGTTGTAATTTCTTTTCAGTTGTACTGTAATTTTAGTTGGGTTTGTATTCTGGCCCATTTACTTTTCAGCACTTACTTTTGCACTCAGTTTACTTAGTTTTCACTTCATCTTGCATTCTCTATTGTGTTGTTTACTTATATAAAGGAAATTCCTTCCCTTTTATCGAGATTTATGCCTTTGATTCTAGTCGCTAGCCCCTGGCCTATGGAAGGCGGGCTTGGTGTAGTCATGGCACGGGCCCCGAGGACGGGTTGTGACAACCCAATGCATTGGTGCAAGGTAATGGTCCCACCCATCTCAGAATGAAATCATACAAACAAGTGTCGTGAGATCGTTAATAATCAAATAATAACCCCTTAAATGAAAAGATTTTCATAAACATGTAATCATTAATAACATATTAAAATATATAGGTTACATAATCATTTCACTATAAACATAACCCATTTAATGAAGTGGTTTCAAAAGCATTTAACCCATGAACAAAATAAAACATGTTGCGTAAACATCATACCATAAAACCATAATCCATTTAATGAAACAATATGAATGTAAAAATTGAATAATTTACCCAAAAATTCATTTTTAATTTCAAAGGGTGTTATATTATATGTTATATAATTTTGAAATATATTATGGAAAATTTTCATGAGGAAAATATACATTGTGAATTGAAAATGTTTTTTAAAACAAAAACCCCATTCAAAAAATATTTTTCTATGAAAATAACATTAAAAACATATAATGTAAGAACATAAAACCATTAAAGGTTTTTTTAAATTCTTTTTCCAGGAAAACATAATTCAATGTACATTTGAAAACATTTTTAAAAAAATTATTATGAATAAAATATATTTCTAACCAAAGAGAGTGAGACAGTCATATCCTACGTAATAACATTTTCATAAGTACAAATGAATTGAAAAATTATAATAAAACTTGAGGATATCATTAATTGAAAGAGTATCATAAAATTAATTATTTTTCTTATGATTTGTTTCATAATAATTCATCAAAGAAGCATAGTCAGTAACAATCTAAAAAACAATAAGATTGTTTGAATATAATCTTACCTATTGGTTACATGGGACCATAATTTCCATGTAAGAAAAATAAATTAAAAGATTCATAAAATATCATTAAAATAAATATATTGACGATATAACATGTGAAATGGAGTTATATACACCTCAAAATTAACTTTAGTTTATAACAAAACACGAGTTTCAATGCAGGAAAATTGTTACATAACTATTTTACCAATTTGGAAACTATTGAAAACCAGATACCCTGAAAGAAAGATCATAAAATGTAGTTGTAAATACTCATAAATTTAAGTATAATAATAATTGAAAAAACCCATTGGAATTATACACACCACTAAAAAGGAATTGGTGTTGATTAAAGCACGTCTCTCATGGAAATAAAAAGTTAGATGAAATTCCCTTACCTTTTATCTTGACTCTCATAATACTCATCGAATCCACCAGTATAATAAATATAAATTTAAAATAAATATTTTATAAAAACATATTCATATATATAATATCATATATTTTTTATTATGACATTATATTACCTTCTTTTTAAACATCAAATGCTAAGGTTTCACTTTTTATAATATTCCATTTTTTCTTGTATGTGTCCTAATCTATTATATATTTGGTCCTTATACATATATAATGATTCTAGAATGTAAAAATATATATATAAATTCAATTTATATTCATTATATTTTTACTAAAATATTCTGCTAAATATAGATGTATGAAATTGAATACCCTATTCATGGATATAGTAATCCATATATACGCATGAACATTGATTCTGTTTTTATTTTCATATTGAAAGAATGTATGAAAATGAAATCTATGTGGATATGTATATAATATAATTAATATATAAATATGATGTTATAAATAACATGTAATCTCAGTTAAACTATCCTTAATACATTCATTGTAGTGTGTGAATAAATGGCATCGCTTTGAGGGGGAGGTAATCCACACTTCCTCAAAAATATTAATTATATTTACACCAAATGGGATTTTAATAAAAATTGTATTTTATAAAAGGAATTTATAATCTTAAATTCATAATAAATATAATTTATAACATATATAAATATATTTTCCATCATAATTTCCACCATTTGAGTCAGTAAAAGAAAAATGATCAACCATCATTTAGTGTGGCGGTAGTTCGTGGTACACATAAATAGTACGTTTGTTACTCATTTGATAGAGTTGTGTATATGTGTTTTTTTAACCATAACATAAAAAATAATAGTATATATAAAATAAATTTTTTCATAAAATCATGGAATAATGAGATTGGAGGGTACGGAGAAAGAAAAGAAAATAAATGATCTCGAGAGAATATGTTACCTCTGAATCGGATAACTCTATTAGGCTTGTGTCAAAAGGATTCCATTGATTTATTTCTGCCCAAGTATAGGATTCTAGGAGGATGTTTAATATGTTGGGAAATTAATTGGGAAGAATTTATCTAAAAATAAGTTTTTTAGAGGCATGAATAAGTGGGATAGGTGGTTCCCTTTTATAGGGAAGGGAATGGACTCACTTGGTGTTTTTTGAAACAAGTTAGGCGTACCCAGGTTTTTACCTAAAAAAAGTCATACCAAACAAAAAAACTCTATAATTGAAGGTAAATGTCCGAATAATTTCCATTAAATGGGTGTTTTAAAAATTTATAAGTTGTTTTGGTTCTTTAATTTATATTTTATTCTTTAGGTAAAATTAATTTTAACTTAATCAATGTAATTAATTTTTTTACATTCACTAATATTTTTGGTAAAAATATAATTTTACATTATTAGATCTTATAAATTAATATTATTATAAATATGAAAACAATATTTATTAATTATAGTCAAATAAGGTGTATAAATTAATTTAAATTTAATCCTATTGATGGGACGATAGTGCGGGTTTATAAAGTCAAAATCTCAAAATATTGGCTATGTTTTTACACACAATTTCAAAATGAAATTGATCCCCATCACCTACATTATTTTAATTGATATAAATATTATAAAATTAAACATTGAAACCAATTTAAAATACTATTTAGCAACATAAATAAAAGTATTAAAAAGAAATTTTCAATTAAGATTCGTTATTTTACACTATTCATTGAATAATGATGTTTATCAGAAAAATCAGATACAATTACCCAATGCTAATATCAAAATAAGAAAATAAAAAATAAATTTTATTTTTCCAAAATAAATTTTTAATTTTTTTAAAATTAATTTTATTTTTTTCAGATATCTTAATTAAAAGAAATTCATTTGAAAAAATGGTATTTTTAAACATATAAGGACATCATTATAAATTATATATATCATCGTAAAAAAAATTTATTTATATAAAAATATTTGAAAAAATATTTTCAAATTAGTTTTCAAAATTCACATTAATATATTTACCCTCGATATTATAATTATATCATTAAAATAATTATAATAATAAAAATACATTTCATAGAAACTCAGTGTTGTGTGTATCATATTCCATGTAAGTGTTGTGTGTTGTGTTTTACATGCCATTGTGGTGTGTAATTTACTCAAATTCACAATATAACCATGGTGTTCCATGTAGTTAAGGTAAAATTTATGTTTTGTTTAGTGCACTTTAATCTTGGGGTTTTTTATAATTCAAGACAAACATATTTCTTTAATATAAAATAATCAATTTTCAGTGTTACATGACCGTGTTGTCATGACACATAAAATTGATTATGTTTCTAAGGTTGATTTATAGTCTAGGGTAGACCCTAGGATGTCTCTCTAAGAGTGTTGGTAGTTTTAGAGTGTGTATTTTTAATAAAAATGACTAAGAGAGGGGGTGGTTTTTAAAAGAGTTTAAAACAATGACTTAGTTAAAATAGCTTAAAAGTTGAGTGACCTAGTGGATTTTGAAAAATATGAGATAAAATGGTCGATGTGATTTCACTACACACATATCATTTTCATTGTTCATATAGATTCATCTTAGGTTTAGAGTAATTCTTTGGTTGGAGTTAATTGGAATCTCGATTAATTCCTAAGCTTTTATTTCAATGCTTTAATGACCCAACCTTGACATAACAATCGTATTGTCAAGGTCCATTACTTATTCATGGAATAAGAACTTCCAAATCATATTGAAATCTCAATAAGGTGGGTATGAAAACGATTCTTGTGATGTCCAATCGGAACAACACAAGTCACACACTCAAAACCTCACACCGATCAGTTAGAAATTAAGAGCATAACACTCACATGCATCAAATCAAGAATTCAAATCTGAAATAAAATAAGATACATGGAATTAAAAGTTTAAACACCCAAATTACTCCAAACCAGTAGCTAGTGTATTCATCATAACTCCCTTGAAATGTGTGTATCTCCCTCACAACGAACACCCAACTTTTAGCTCGACATCGGGTGGAGGAGGAACCTCGAGTTAAATTCCTTCTTCATTATTGATCCCCCTTTGAGGATACAGGTCTCCAGAACCTCCAATGTGATTAGGAGACTCTTCTAGGACTCCAAATTGTCAGAACATCACTCCTTGGCCTAACTTTCAAATGAGGTTCCCTTGGTGCCCTTTTTTAGGAAAACTGGAAGGTGGTTTTTGGCACACATATTTCATCAATCCACTTGCATGATGTGATTTGGCCTTCAGACAGTCTTATCTCACTTTGAAGAAAATATAATAGGTGTATCCCTCCCTCTTGACTATCTCCACCAAATATTTGGCACCATTTGGTAAACTATAGCTCAATATATTGATAACATATAGAACACCGCATTTGACTGGGTCCAAATTGAATGGTTTGGACAGATCAGCTCTAATGAGCACCATAAAAGCCGAATCAGGATTAGGTGCCTTAATATGAAATGTATCCTATTAAATTCTAGACAGTTCCCCAAAATTTCATCCCATTTGGATGCACGTATTTCGTGTAATATGCAAACTAGTGGACAGATGTCCATGATTCCATGCAATTTTGGCCCATTTTTCTTCCACTCCATCAAGGGCCCTCCAAATCACCTCCACCTACATTGAAACAATAAAAATCAAGTAAAATTTTCCATTATAATATTTATTAACATTAATTGATTGATTCAAACATAATTTGAAATTTATTATTATATTTTTAATATTCATTACAAAACTAGTTTAAAACTGCGGTGTAAGGGTGGAATAAAATAGTGAATTGTGGTACGATCACACCCCCACACCTATATATTTTCACTCCCGGGAAAAGTCACATATCCAAATACAATGATGCATATATATATATATATATATATATTTCCAACATCCTGAAGATTTATCATTTGAGGGAATTTTATTTAAAGTAAAGTGAATAATGCACGAACCACACCAAGGAGTTCTTCCAAATGAGAATAGAAAAAGATGTCTCATAAATCATATCATAGAGAAATTCAAAAAAAATCATGATACTCAATTGAGAAAGGAACTCAGAAGTAAACCATGACACTAACTCTCCATGTGTGTGTTTTAAAACCATTCCATGTTATTATTTCAACTTGCTATCCAATAAATATATGCTATTTTAACATTTTTCAGCCTAAATGATTTTGTCACCAAACCTTTCCTACATCCTTTACAATCATATTTCAAGACCCACTCATTTAAGTATTCCCAGAAGTCATACCATAATCTCCCGACCTAGATATCCCCATATGTTGCACATTTGATCACTCCCCTCATATATTATATTTTTTTTGAAGTTGCAATTGGAACAAATCTCACACGCATCTCTCAACCATTTTTTGATCTCCTCACGACACTAATTGAAATAGTTATAACAAGATCAAAGGTTGAGGAGGAGTGGTTTTTGACCTACCCAAGACACAAAAATTTTGTTTTTGAGGGCGTACAATAGTCGGACATTAGGTACACACACATAGGTCAATTTGGTACAGTAATGAAACAGATCAGAGAAGGAACGAACGTATGGAAATATCATTTAACGCTGAAAAATATTAACCCAACATATATTTACCTTATATTAAGTAAGAAATAATCACACATTGTAGTTTGGTGAAAAAAGTTGTAGAGATATTAGTGACATATTTTTTCAAAAAAACTACTCACATAAAGGGCATTAATCATCTCAAAGGTTTCACAGAGATACGACCATTTATATCATTGACAGAAAACCAATTCCCTAAAAATCACTCCTTGATGGTAAAATCGTACAGAAATTCTTTTTAGCCTTCGTTATGGTATTTTTACTTTCCCCACATTATGGTCGCCAAATCATGGAGCTTTGAAATTGTTGATGGGGAAAAATGAAAATAACATAAAGAAGGCCAAAAAGAGAAAACAATAGGAGAAAACGATGAAAATTCCTAACTAACCCAGGAATGTATCCACCCCCCCCCCCACCTAGAGTATGAAGTGTCATCACTATAGTAAAAGAGAATGTGGGAAGGAAGGATAAAACCTGGTTGATGTAATTCATAGTTTGATTCTTTAACTTCTTTTTCCTCCATTGGGGTCTCCTGAACGGGTTCATGAATGTTCTTCAGCCGCTGCCCATTGATAGTGAAGGTTTTCTTGGTTTCGTCATTTTGAAACTGCACAACACCAAATGGAGAGACGTTAGTAACAGTGTATAGTCTAAACCAACGGGAACGAAGCATACCTGGATGCAACTTCAGCCTTGCATTATAAAGGAGGACCTTCTGTCCAATATGGAACTGACGATGAAGGATAAGACAGTTATGGTAAGCCTTGGTTCTCTCCTTATAAATTCTGGAGTTCTCATATAAATCTCTTCTCATTTCCTCTAGCTCTTGAATCTGCAACTTCCTTTGAGCACCTGCACCAGAATGATTAGAATTGAATTGTTTGATGGACCAGTAGGCCCGGTGCTCAATCTCAATAGGGAGGTGACAACTCATTCCAAACACAAGATGATAGGGTGACATTCCAATGGGAGTTTTGAAAGCAGTATGTTAGGACCAAAATAAATCATCAAGTCGAAGAATGCAATCTTTCTTGTTGGGTTTGACCATTTTTTCAAGAATTTGTTTTACCTCTACATTTTTCACCTCAGCGTGACCATTGGTCCGTGGACGATATGCAGTAGAAAATCGATGACCAACCCTATATTGATGAAAAAGTGATTGCATTATTCGATTGCAGAAATGACAACACTAGTCATTGATGATGAACCTATGCAATCCAAACCCGCAAAAGATCTGAGTTCTCAAAAATTCTAAAACTGTTTTGGAATCATCTATCCTTGTGGCTCGTGCCTCTACCCATTTTGATACATAATCAATGGCCAAAATAATGTACAAGTTTCCAAAATAATTGTGAAATGGCCCCATAATGTCAATGCCCCAAATAAAAAAATTACATGAAAGAGCAAGGGTTGTTGTGGAATTTCATTCCTTTTAGAAACATTCCCCATTCTTTGACAATGAGGACAAGATTTACAAAATTCATGGGTATCCCGAAAAAGTGTTGGCCAAAAGAGACCAGAATCAAGAACATTACGAGCAGTCCGTTGGGGACCAATGTGGCTCCCACAAGCAATAGTGTGGGAGAATCTAATGACAGACTGAAACTCACTATCGGGAACACAACGCCTAAAGACCTGATCGCTATATGTGCGCCAAAGGTTTGGGTTATCCCAATTTTACCAACAAGACTCATGTTTTAGACGACTAGCTTGGTTTTTGTTGAAATCAGTAGGAATGCAAGATGCTACCAAATAATTTACAATTTTATCAAACCAGGGCATGACATCTTTCACTTTGTATAATTTATCATCAGGAAACAATTCATTAATGGGAATACAGGGGGATGAGACAGTGTTCAAGGATGGGGGGATCCTGCTGATATGGTCTGCCACTACATTCTCTGTTCCTTTTTTATCTCTAATTTCTAGATTGAATTCATGAAGGAGGAGCATCGAACAAATGAGACGTGGTTTGGCTTCTAGTTTCTTTAAGAGATACCAGAGGGCTACATGGTCTGAGAACACAATGACTTTGGAACCTAAAAGGGTTGACCTGAATTTATCCAAGTAAAACACAGTGGAAATAAATTCTTTTTCAGTGATGGTGTAGTTTTCTTGGGCAGGGTCCAAAGTACGTGAGGCATAGGCATTGACATGTGGAGCTCGATCGACCCTTTTGTGATAAGACTTCCCCAACTGCATAGTTAGAGGCGTCACACATGATCTCAAATGGTAAATCCCACTGAGGTGGTTGGATTACATGGGGTGATGTGAGACTCCATTTTTATTTATTAAAACCTTCTTCACATTCATTATCAAAAACAAAATCATTTTATTTTTTAGTAAGTGGGAGAGGGGAAGTGCAATATTACTAAAATCACGATTGAAAAGACGGTAAAATCCATCATGGCCTAGGAAAGACCACACATCACGTACATTTTTAGGGAATGGTATGGAAGAAATGACATCCACTTTCAATTTATCTACTTGGATACCATCCCCAGAAATGACATGCCCCAAAACTATACCTTCTTGCACCATCAAATGGAATTTCTCATAATTTAATACAATATTCTTTTCAATACAGCGATGTAGGATGGAAACAAAATTACTTAAACATTCATCAAAATAGGATCCATAAACATTAAAATCATCCATGAAAACATCCATGCAATCCTCCATGTAATCTGAAAAAAATACTAACCATACATCACTGGAAAGTACCCGGAGCATTGTACAGGCCAAATGGAATCCTTTTATTGGAAAATTTGTCAAAGGGGCAAGTGAAGGCTTCCTTTTCCTAATCCTCGGTGGCAATATGGATCTGAAAGTATCCAGAATACCCATCAAGAAAACAGTAATGGGACTTCCCCACTAGCCCATCTAGCATTTGGTCAATGAATGGAAATGGGAAATGGTACATCCTAGTGTGTTGGTTTAGTAGGTTATAAACTATAAAGACACGCCAACTATTTTGCACACGAGTTGGAACCAATTCATTATTTTCATTTTTAATTACCGTTAGGCCATTTGTTTTAGTAACTACTTGAACAATACTGGCCCATTGGCTATCATAGATGGGGTAAATGATTCCAGCAGCCAATAATTTTGTTACTTCCTTTTTAACTACTTCTAAGAGGTTTGGGTTTAGTCGATGTTGTGCTTTCCTCACTGGTTTAGCCTCATCAGTTAATAAAATTTGACATGTACAAATTGATGGGATAACACGAGAAATGTCTACAAGTTTCCTTCCCAATGCTTTTTTTATGCTCCCTCAAATGTTCAAGCAGTTGCAATTCATGCTCAGGAGGGAGTGAACTAGCAATGATGGCGGGCAACTTGATCCCATTCTCAAGATATGAATATTTTAAATCTTGAGGCAGTTGATTTAGTTCCAATTCAGGTGGGTTTTGGATTGATGGGAGTGTGTTTGAAAGTGAGTGTTCAATAATCTCAAATAACTGCTCAATGGTATAATCCTCAGATGAGGATTTAGCTTTCACAAGTGTAGTAGTATCATTGATGGTCATGTGATCCTCCGTTTTCAAGAAATTATCAATTAATAAACATGCATGACACTTTTCTAGACCACTACAACAATCAATACATGACTCATTACCAATAATTTCAATCAAAGAGGAAAAATCAGAAATGGGATCAGGGGAAACAAATGAAGTGATTTTAGGGGAAAGGAGTACATCAATTGAGTTTACCGAGAGAGAGAGGAATGTTCTTTTGAGGCGTGCTTCATGGAATCAAGGCTGTTAAAATGGACTATTTCACCACCAAATTCCATAGAAAATGTACCTTTATGGACATTAATTATGGTTTGGCAGTTTTCAAGAATGGTCTCTCCAATATAATTGGGGAGTGTCCATTCATCCTATCATCTTCCATTTTTAGCACATAAAAATAAGCAAGAAATATTAAATTTTGAACCCTCACAAGAACATCCTCTAACACATCAGAAAGGTGTTCCATACTCTGATTTTCTAGCTGAACTACTATTCATGTGGTCTTTAGTTCACCGACCTGTAAAGATGAGTATATGGTGTGAGGAATCACATTAATAGAAGCACCCAAATCAAGCATAGCATTAGAAAAAAAATACTCCCCTATTGTGCATGGAATTGAGAATGTTCCAGGATCAATGCACTTGGTGGGAAGTGATGGTTATGTTACTGCTGAGACATTCCTCCACATGCTCGCCTTCTCATCACCTCTAAGTCGCCTTCGGTGGGTACACATATCCTTCAGAAACATGGCATGTCTCAGAATTTGCTGGACAGAATCAATCAATGGAAGGTTAACCTGCACTTTTTTTAATGTCTCTAATATTTCTTTATCATGTTCAGTTTCCTTTTGTTTCCTTGTTTGGGTGGCTCTTTGGGGAAATGGAAGAGTAATTCTTGGGCTTGGTAACTCATCAATAGACACACTCTTTCCTTTGGTAGGACTTCTCTCAAGACAAGGTTCCATCGCATTTGAACCATTCTCAGTGGTTGGGATGGTGGTTCCCTTAGGAGAGGATGACTCTAATAGAGGGTTAATTTGGCTTTTAAGTTGAGTTCCACTACTAAGGTTGATGGCACTAACATTTCCCTTATCCCTAGGGTTGACAAGTGGTTGAGATGGTAGTTTACCAGACCCATGGCTTTGGATTTCACCAACCGAGTTAGCTAGTTGGCCTAATTGGGTTTTGAGGTTTTGTATGGCTTCTTGGGTGGTTTGTTGGAATTGTAGATTATTGGAATCCATTTGTTTCATCATATCTTCTAGTCTAGTCTTGGGTTTTGGAGGGGGTTGTTGGAAAGTCCTTTAGAATGGTTGAAAATTTCTGGGTGGTGTTGGTTGATGAATACATTTCCCTGGTAGGTTCCATGGTTGATGAGACTGGTTTGAATACCCCCCTTGCCTATAGGCTTGGTTGTCTTTCTACCCTGGGTTGGATGGATAGTAAGGTTCTTGCCTAATGTGTTGGTTATAGGGGCGTCCTGGGAATATTGCCTCACAACTCTCAAAAGTTTATCTATATTGGGGGCATTGGTCAGAATAGTGGGTATCAAAAGAGCATATACCATAATGTATGGGAGGAGGAGATTGGAATTTCCCTTGGGAAAGTGCAAGTTTTCGTAGAAGGGTACTCACCTCTTCAAACGTTGTGTCCACCTTCTTCTCGAATTCAGTACTTTGCACCTCATGGACACCTCTAATGGGTACAATGGACCTTGAAATGAATTGTTGAGTGTTCTGTTCCATGGTCTCAATTAGGGTCCTTATAGTAATTGGGGTTTCATCCACTAGTGCACCACCTGCAGCAGCATCAATCATGTTACGTTCTATTAGAATTAAACCTTCATAAAAAATATTGTATTAAAAGTTGATCGATTATTTGGTGGTGTGGAAAACTTGAACATAATCTTTTAAAGCATTCCCAATATTCATGAAGGATTTCTCCTTGAGATTTTCTTATCCCACATATTTCTTTCCTTATTGTTGCAGTTCGAGAGGCTGGGAATAATTTTTCAAGAAAAAGCCGTTTCATGTCTGCCAAACCTCTAATAGGTGAATTAAAATAATAAAACCAATATTTAGCCTTGTCTTCTAATGAAAATGTAAATGCCCTAAGTTTTACATGTTCTTCATCCACATTAGCATGTTTTTATGTGGAACACATAGTATGAAATTCTTTTAAATGTTTATGTGGTTCTTCTCCAGGAAGTCCATGAAATCTTGGTAATAAATGAATTAAACCAGATTTTTGTTCAAAATTGGGTGCATCGCCTTGTAATTGAATGTAAGTCGGTCGGATATCATCATCGGGTGAGGTTAGTTCATTTATTTTTATATTATTTTCACCCATATTATGAATGTTATGTTCAGTTTTAACTTTGGTTTCAGAAGAAGAAGAAGGATCATGAAGAATTTTAAGATGTGATGTCTCCTCCTTCAAAGTGTTGTCTTGTATGTCTCAGTTTTGTTGATGTAGGATCATCAATGGGTCGGGTTCGAAAGTTTGTAGGTCTCCTGGAGTAGAAAGCATCATACAAAGATCCTACACAATAAATAAATTAGAAAACAAAAATAAATTCAAAGGTATAATATAAAACAAACAAATATTCACAAAAATGAAAAACAATTTATCAAATACATGCACAAGAAAACAAAGCGCTCCCCAGAAACGGTGACAAGATTTGACTTTGTTGTCATGACACATCAAATTGATTATGTTTTTAAGGTTGTTTTATAGTCTTGGGTATACCCTAGGTCGTCTCTCAAAGATCTTCCGTAGGTTTATAGTGTGTATTTTTAATAAAAATGACTAAGAGAGGGTGTGGTTTTGAAAAGAGTTTAAAACAATGACTTAGTTGAAATAGCTTCAAAGTTGAGTGACCTATTGGAATTTGAAAAATATGAGATAAAATGGTCAATGTGATTTCACTACACACATATCATGTTCATTGTTTATATAGATTCATCTTAGGTTTAGTGTAATTCTTTTGTTGGAGTTAATTGGAATCCCCATTAATTCCTAAGCTTTTATTTCAATGCTTTAAGGACCCAGCCTTGACATAACAATCATATTGTCAAATTCCAGTACTTATGCATGGAATAAGATATTCCAAATAATATTAAAATCTCACTAATGTGGGTATTAAAAGGATTCTTTTGATGTCCAATCGGAACAACGCAAGTCACGAACTTAAAACCTCACACCGATCGGTTAGAAATTAAGAGCATAACACTCACATGCATCAAATCAAGCATTAAAATCTGAAATAAAATAAGATACCTGGAATTAAATGTTTAAACACCCAAATTAATCCAAACCAGTTGCTAGTGTATGCATCGGAACTCCCTTGACATGTGTGTAGCTCCCTCACAACGAACACCCAACTTTTTGCTCGACATCAGGAGGAGGAGGAAGCTCGGGTTGAACTCCTTCTTCATTGTTGATACCCCTATGGGGATAGGGGCCTCCAGAACCTCCAAGGTGATTAGGAGACTCCTATAGGACTCCAAATTGGCATCACATCACTCCTTGGCCGAACATGAAAATGAGGTTCCCTTGGTTCCCATTTATAGGAAAATTGGAAGGTGGTTTTAGGCACACAGATTTCATCAATCCAATTGCATGACGTGTTTTGGCCTTCAGAAAGTCTTATATCGCTCTGGAGAAAATAGAAAAGTTGTATCCCTACCTCTTTAATGTCTCCACCGAAATTTTGGCACCATTTGGACAACTACATCTCACGATATGGATAAAATACAGAACACCGCATTTGACATGGTCCAAATTCGGTGTCTTGGACAAATCAGTCTTAATGGGCCCCATAGAAGCCGAATCAGGATTGGATTCCTGAATAAGAAATGTGGCCTATTTAATTTTGGAAAGTCCCACAAAATTCCATCCCATTGGAATGCACGGATTTGTTGTAATATGAAAAACAGTGGACATATGTCCATGATTCCGTGCAATTTTGGCCCATTTTTCTTCCACTTCATCAAGGGCCCTCCAAATCACCTCCACCTACATTGAAACAATAAGAACAAGTAACATTTACCATTATAATATTGATTAAAATTAATTTATTGATTCAAACATAAAGTGAAATTTATTTATATTTTTGGAATATTCATTACAAAACGTGTTGGAAACTGCAGTGTAAGGGTGGAATAAAACAGTGAATCGCGGTATGATCATTACGTGATATGAAAGATTTCAAAAAGGTTAAATTAATTTGAAGAAAAATAGTTAAAAAAATATCAGGATGTTACATTATACCCCCATAAAAAATTATCCCTCAATATTCATCTGGTTTATCAAATGTTTAATACCTGAAATATTAATTCATAGGGACCCGCATAAAAAAATGGATTCTAAAACATCCATAAAAAGGGAAAGCTGGAACCATAAAAATTACCCAAAACAACATATAAATAGGTTTCCACATTGGTGAACATGGGTTTTGAGTACGCATTGGACATGGAGGAAGTTTATAACTATTTATCGGGAGTTATCGAGGACATCAATCAGAAAATAGTGGATGCTCAAAGAAAATATTAGGGCCTCATTGTCATAAATCTATAGTGATTTTAAATTCCATTTGTTGAATAAAAATAATGGTATTAAGACAACATTTTTTTATCATTATCTTATCTTTTATTAATTAATTTATAAACCAATAATATAAGTAAATACACTAAATCGGTATATTTATATAAAAAATCATTCTTTGGTTTTTCTTTTAACTTTTTCTAATTTATCCATTACTTCAACAAATGTATGTCCATAAATTAATCATGATTCCTGAAGAACTAAAATATAAAATTATCATATATTAATTCCAATAATATAATGAAATTTATAACTATTTATATATAACTATTAGTAAAAAACAATATGTTCAATTCATTAATGTGTAAACCTGGACAATAATACAATTGAATATTTATAAATAAGTATTCATCCAAATTAATTGTACATTAACCATGGCATTGTGTAGGACATCAATATGCATAAAACTCATATCATCTGTTAGTCATGAGATTAAAAAATGTGTCCATTAAGAACATGAGTGGTTTTCACAACACATATATTATTTCATTTTCTAAAATAACACTAATATAATTTCCCAAATAGTAGGGACATCCTTGGAATAAAGTTAATAAATAAATTGTATTTTAACCTAGGTTTTCAATACATATTCAATACGTAATTAATTACAATGATGTTTAATGTAAACATTTCACAAATGGTTACCCTTATAACCCCTCTAAAATTTGAAAATAAAAAAAAATTGAAACAAAGTCATGAAATTAGTTTAACATTGATTCCCCATATATCACAATGTAGATCTTAGTTGTCATATTCCATACACGTGAATACACTCATGGTAAATTCTATAGGAACATGTTAAAAACTCAAATTAATATAAATTATTTTGTAAACATGCATGATTCATTATTACATTGATTACTAGATATAATCCAAAATCTAAGAATAATTAAACTTTAACCATGATAGCATTTACTACATGTAAACAGTTCCTCAATTAATTCCCTGGAAATCAGTTCTAAAAAATTTACTTATTCATATCTCACATATCATTATCCAAACAACAATATCTTAATATAAGGAACATATTAAGGGTTATCTTCACATTAATCATGTGTTTTACATAGACATAACTATGACATTATATCAGTTTTCTATTACATTATAAATATTCAACGTGTTAATAAAAATTCATATTTAAAAATATAAACATAAAAATATTTATATATTTCACTATTACTATATTATTATTCTTGAATCCTAATATATAAAACCATTTATTATTTCACTTCATAGTTATTTCATTAAAAAGGCCACCAAATCTTATTACATAATACCATGTTCCTTTCACATTTCATCTATAGTCTCATAATGATATACAATGTAACTTTTACTCCTACCATATTGATGATTCCCTTAAATAGCTTTCTTCTTGGGACATTTAGTTTTATAATGTCCATTTATTACACCCATAATGCTGACAAACATCCATGATTTCATAGGAAGGCCAATATTGTCATCCATTCAAAAAACTAAACTCATCATTTTTCCCTTATAGACACATTATTTGAGTCATTATTTTACATAGAAAAATATATATTATTATTCCAACAATACATTCACATATACGATTCTTTCCACATTTTTGAAATAAAATAAACCAAATTTTCTTTCCTCCATTGTCTCCATCACCCAAATTCTTAGGGAACTCCTTATTTATCTTCCTTTGTGAGTCTGATAGTTGGATAAGGTACACATTGTTAGTCATGTTCCTGAAAACTAATTTTTCATGATTACAACATATTTCACTCCAGTGATCATCCCACATGATATTTCATTGTAAAATATTCCATCACAATCAATGTTAATCAACTTCCTTTCGATTCTAACCATTGACTAAAACCAGATGCATAGTGTGATCATTACTTATCACACTAGAAAACCACAAATTCAATAAAATAATTACATATAGGGTGTCTAAAACATGAAACCTTACTTAATATATTAAACCTTATGTTTATCTTAGGTTATTCATAGAGAAATTATATTTGAATCCTTCATGATTTTTTGAAAATATTTTTTTAATTCCTAAAGCCAGTCTCATGAGTGTGTCAAACCAGGTCTGAAGAAATGCCTATTTTTGTGTACCAAATTACCCCATGTCAGGCTTGGATCATCTTGTCAGAGGTTTTACCCCTATGTACATTGGTTTGAATTCCACACCCAGTTATAGTTTTCATATAGGGAAGTGTTTATAAAAAACACTCATTCTATCGATTACAACAATTATAGGAAATTATACAATACATTTCCTTATCCTTAAATTTCTACTTAGATGTTTCCTTAGGGTTATCACTATTTTTTTCTCATCCTAGATTTTGAAGGTTAACTCCCCATTTTCTCTGATACCAAATATAGATACCCCCACTTTTAGTACATATACATTACATAACTTTTTTAGAATACTTATGAAATTATAAAAAATATATTCCCAAAGACCGTATTAGTCTCGTTCCTTGGGAAACATAAAAACATAAACACATGTACATAATTGAGCTACATTGTTACACACGAGGTTCATTAGTAATAGAACCCTTCCTATACACATCAAACATATTTCATATCTTCGTAACCTAGGGAAGGAAACATAAAAAGGGAGAGCTCAAATTCTAAGAATGGGTAAATAAGAGAGATATGTAAACATAATTATGAGCATAAGGTTATGATTACATGATCATAAAAAAAGATATTATACCCTTCATATCCAATATCATAATCATGAATAATGAAAAAATCATGGAATTTCATAAGACATGAATCATTAGTAAATAAACAACATAATCCATGAAAGGATAATATATGAATAACAATGGAATTTAGTCAGACACAAAATCATATATAATTACATTCATAGTAGTCAATTCATCACTTCCAAGGATATAATAGTTGACAAAATCCTTTACTGAACTGGGTTCACACATCAATCTAGGCCAATATTACTGAACCTAGTTAACTTCTTTTTCCATCCCTATATTACTGAACCTAATTTAATCCTTAATCCGATACTATATTACTAAACTGTGTTCATTTCTAATTACATCACTATAATAATAATCATATTTCATATATTGTATCATCCATTTCTATCTCGAGATATGTAAATTTTCCCCCAATGCAGTGGAGGGATATATAAGTCCAAGACATCTCATAATTAATTCCTACATACATATTCCACAATATCATAAGTAATAAAATAATAACCCTTTTAATGAAAAATTTATTATAATCATATAATGATATCATTAACTATTTAATGTTATGTGCTACATAAAAATGTCATAACAAACATAGCCTGTGGAATGAAGCAGGTTTCAAAATCACGTAACTCGAGGAATAGAAATGAGTTTTATAAACATCATCCCATCAAAATGTAATCCATTTTAAGAAATTATATTGTTGGAAAAATTGAATAATTTACCCCTAAATTCATGATTTATAAAAATTAATGTTATCCTAGAGAGGAAGGTGTTTCAGTATACTTTTTTAAATCATTTTATCGGGAAAGTATCCTTTAAGCATTGAAAATGCTTTTTTTAAAACGTAAAACCTTATTTAAAATATTTTTATTTGAAAATTGATTTGAAAAAATATACAGGAAGAATTCAAAATAATAAAATGTTATTATAATACATTTTTCATAATAATGGGATTCAAATATATTTTGAAATAGTTTTTGAAAATATTTTTGAAACATGGCCTTTGAATACAATTGATTTCTGACTGAAGTGAGATATATGAAAAGATTTTACATAAAAACATTATCTTGTGTATCACGAAGTGGAAAATGGAAATAATACATGGGTATATCTTGAATAAATATAGGATAGTAATATTCATGAGTTTTATTGAGATATGGATCATGAGATTTAATCAAATATGAATTACCATTAACAAACTAGAAAAATGATAAGATTTGTTTCAATAAAATTTTATCACTTGTTTACTTGGAATAAAACTATCCATGTAAGAAATTAAAATAAATTGAAGTTTAAAATAACATTAAAATAAGGGGATTCATGATATATCATAAAAAATAGAAGTATATACACCTCAAAAATAATTTTTTTTAGTAAAAAAACAAGGGTCAAAATGGAAAATTGATTCAAAACAATTTTACTGATATTGCAGCTCTTGAAACGTAAAAACCATGAATAAAATATCATAATATGGATATATAAATAGAAATAAATTTAACTTTAATAATAATTAAATACATCAATGGTTAGTATACACACCACATAAAAGGAATGTGTGGTGATTAAATAAATGTATCTCATGGAAATAAAAAGTGAGATGAAAATCTCTTACCTTGTATCTTGAATCTACTCGTAATCATGGAAACTGCCTTTATAATAAATATAAATTTATTATAGATAATTTAATGAACAATAATATTATATATAATACAACATATGGTTTTATTATAACCATATATTACCCCATTTTTAACCATTCTATATTATGGTTTTACTTCTGATTATATTCACTTTGTTCTCCACATGTGTCTTGTTTTATTATATCATTAGTACTTATACATATATCATGATTCCAGAATGTAAAAAATTATATAAATGTATTTTATATTATTATTATTATTATTATATTCTATATGATATATAAGTATGATATGGAATGCATTTTTCATGGAGATGGTGGGTCTTATGTACTCATGAATGTTGTTTCCATTTTTATTTTCATATTAAACAAAAGTATGAAAAAGAAATATATGAATATATATATATATATAATATCATTAAATTATAATATAAATGTTATATATATCATATAATTTGTCTAAACTAATTATTAATACATTCCATGTATTGTATGAATGGATCTCATCGCTTTGAGGGTGTGGTAGTCCACATATCCTCAAATGAAATTATCATATTTACACCAAATGAAATTTAAAAAAGGTATGTGTTGTAAAATTATTAAATATTAATAAAGATATCGTAAATAAAATTTATAACATATATAGACATTTTTTTCATAATAATTCCCACCGTGAGAGGCTATAAATGAAAAATGAATAATCATCGTTTTGTGAGGTTGTAGTTCATCATACGTAAAAACAGTTTGTTAGTTTCCCATTAAATGGTGGTGTGTGTAAGTGTAGGTTTTAAAATTAACATAAAAATACAATATTATATATAATATATTTTTTATAATATAATTGATTAAATATAGTCTATGGTTTGCAATAAGGAAATAAAATAAATGATCTTGAGATAAGACATTACCTTTTAATCGGGTAACTCCTTTACATTTGTGCCAAGCGGATTTCTTTGAATGATTTATTCCCAAGGGAATAATTCTAGGATGAAGGGATGTATTTTGGAAAGTTATATGGTAATATATTTTATAAACCTATGTGGTTTTAGAGGTGTGAAGTATAGTGCGAGGTGGTGGCCTTTCATAGAGAAGGGAACTAACTCCCTTGGTTTTTTTGAAACAATATTCAGTGTACCCATGATTTTAACTTCCAAAAGTCATAAAAAATTAAAAATTAATTTATTTTTAATGTATGATTAATATCCATAAATAGGGTTTTTTAAAGATTACTTGTAGTTTTGGGTCCTAAATTTGTGTTTTAGTCCATAGTTATGATTAATTTTACCTTAATCAATATAATTAATATTAAATAATTATAGTAATATTTTTGGAAAAAAAATTGTTAAATTTTTAGAAATTATAAATTATTTTGATAAAAAATATTTATTCCATTTTTCGAAATTATAATCACATAATTGGAGTACATTAATAAAAATTTTATCCTGCTAATGGGAAAACATTGCGGGTTTTTAAAGTAAAAACATCCAAATGTTTTCTGTGTTTTATACACAATTTCAAAGTGAAATTGATTCCAATGACCTTAGATGGACTAGTTCATGGAAATATTACCAAATTAACCTTTTAAATTTAGTTAAAATATAATTTATTCTTATAAATAATTTATATGAAAAATCCTTTTGGAATTAATATTTGGTATTTTATTACTATTCAACCAAAAATGATGTTTCTTAGAAAAAATAAAAAAAAATATTCGTAAGCTAACATAAATATTATAAATTAAAATATAAAGTTCATTTTATAAAATTAAATATCTAAATGTGACTAAAATTTATTTTAATATTATTCATAGGAGGTCATTAAAAAAAGTTCATTCGACAATACAGTATTTTAAAACATTTAAGGAAAATACCAAGAATTATGTTTTACACCACCAATATGTTTTATTTATATAAAAACATTATAAAAAATAGTTTAAAATTTGTTATATGTATTCATATTACTATGTTTAATGACTGGATTATAATTATATCATTTAAATAATTATATCAATAAAAATACATTTCGTAGAATCATAGTGTTGCATGTAACATATGCCAAGTCAGTGTTGAGTGTTACAAACGCCAGGTAGGTGTTGCATGTAACTTATAAAAATTGACAAGATAACCATGAATTTTGATGAAGTCAATCTAAAATATACGTTTTTTGTATTGCATAGAAAAAAGTGTTTCATAAAATGCAATCCAAACATAGTGCTTTAATATAAAATAACCTATTTTCAGTGTTATATGAAATGAAAAATATAAAAGAGGTTAAATTAATTAAAAAATATGAATTCAGTAAATATTTAGGTGTAACACATTTGGTATTTAGTTTGATATATTAGTAGAATATTAGTGTTGATGTATTTAGCTATTTTCATTAGTGAGTGATATTATTTTTGGTCAAAAACATTTTTGATTTATTTTAATTCCACATACAATTTTTTTTGTAATAATCTAATTTATATCAAAAAAACTTATTTCATTGACAATGTTATCCAACACATAATTTTTAATGATAGGAATACCGTTTTTATAATCATATTTCATACATATTACATGTGATAATGTAAAATTTTAATTTATTAGAAAATCAAATATTAATTTGATAACATTTTTTTCATTTGTTGAATTTGTATTTATAATTTAACCAATATGGTAAATTTTATTTTTACACATTAAATTTTTTTATAAATTATAAACTAGATTCCACAGTAAAAAAAATAATGGTTAATGTTAAAATTCTAAGTGAAAAGGGCATTGATAAATTATTAAATATTGTGTTAAAATGAATGTTTTAGGTATGGTTGATAGTATATCATTTCCAACTCAATTTTATCGTTTTTTGGATCCATTTTACATGTGAAACATGTTCTATAATTATTTAAGGTTGAAATATTCCCAAAATGTCATTCTGATCATTTATATTAGGTTACACTCAAAACCCCTTCAAAAAAACTCAAATTATTTAGTTTCCACTTAATTATATTCCCATTAAACTATATTTATAACACCTATATTTTTCCTTGGACTTTTAGTGATAATAATTTGGATCAAGGTCTCTATTTCAAAGGAGTCTTCCAAGGGAAACCTTAATTTTTCAATGTGGGTAAATTCCATTCCTAAACCTTATTTATTTTCATTTATAAAATCCAATTATAATTTTATAATATATATATAATGACATACATATCAATTTTATAAATAATTTTTTCATTTATTTTATTTCTTATTTTTTAAACACTATTAAAATATTAGTCACCCACATAAATTTATATATATAATATAATTATTATTTTTTAATAATGATATCAATCTAAAATAAACCACTTTCAAAATCGTAATCATCCATTAATTATAACAAGTTCATGTTTGGGTTAGTCTAACCACTTACATGAACAACGCTATGAAATATAATAATAGATGAATATGAGAATATAATTTTTAGTTATATAATATATATAAATTATGAAATAGTGATTTCATTGTGTTTTTTAATGGAAAATTATTATTAAGATCAATAATTTGGATACCATCTTTCGTCTATTAATGAACATCGATACATACTTATCTCTAATTTCTTCTACAATAATAATAACTAATCATTTTAAAAAATAAATTAAATAATTTTAAACAGTAATAAAACATAAATTATATTTTTTTATATTTTATATTAATTATTTACATTTGGAGAATAATGAATTACAATACCTCTATTACAAAACTACTTTAAAACAGTCAATATTTCACACATCTAGTATTGAATATAGATAATAACTAACTAATGATCAAGTAGATAATGATTATTAATGAATATAAGAATGTTTTGTGGATATAAATAATTTTATTATAATGCATATTAATATAGTTATTTTTTATATAGGACATTCAGTCACATTAGTGAAAGTAATAAAATAAGGTAAGGGTTTCTCGCCCCAAATATTCACCCCTTCAGACATATTTCTTATTATACACCAATATTTTCATGGAATGGTTTATATACCACCCCTATAATATATTGTATATTTTTAATCTCATTATTATTGGTTTCTAATGTTTTATTTCAGACAATATCATTCTTGGGGTTTTGAATTGAATGTTTCTAAGGTTTTAAGGGTTCATAGTCTCAAAAATTTATTCTTTGAGATAAATTTTTATTACACACCTAATTATTTCTATATAGGGTATAAGTTACCGATATGACTCATTAAAACATGAAATTAATTTCATTAATTGTATTAAATTTTCAATTTTATGATCTATTTCATTCAATGGGTTTTTATTTAAATGTTACAAGAGATGTAATAACTTTCTGGAAACAAATTTGTTTTTCAATGATTAATAAATTATCTACATGATTATAATCATCTAAGAACCTTGTATCCTTAAAATTAAAATTAATTGTGGTATATTCTCTTTCTAATGTGGGAATACACTTAATTTTGTCTATATCTTATTACATGAAAAAAATACTTTCTCAAATATAAGATTCATGTTGGAAAATATAACTCTCGTTCTTTCCATTATATCATTTCATCTTTGTCAACATTTTCCTTTTCTCCATTATTATAATTTATAATTAAAAACCTAATAATGTGTTATATAATGGAACCACAATATATAAATTATACTCTTTTTAAAATTACGTTTTTTTTACTCTTTTTATGTTTTGGGTTTTTAATAACGATATTTATAAATATTATAATTTTTTCCCTCCCGTCAAAAGAAAAAAATTTATCTTCTAACCCACGTTTATTTTGGTGTCATTTATATATTTTATATATTTTTTAATTGAATTATTATTTTAATTTGTAAATGTTTTCCATTTTTTCACTTCACCTTTTTGAAAATAATTTTTTAATATTACCTATAACTTCTTATTTTTATAATATTATTAACAATATTTTCTAAGGATAGTTCATTATGTTTATATTATGTGTGGACACATATTGTTTTCCAACATAATAATTTTATATTAATGAATATCCTTATGTTTTTATTTTCTAAAAATGAAGTTATTTTTCTCATAGTTTTATACTATAATTTTTTGTAATATATTTTAAAAGATATTGGATATTTATTTTTTCTGAATTGATTTTTATAAGATTCTTGGAATTTGTTTCTCATATATTCCATTATCCTTTAATATATCTAATTTATGTTTAATGATATTATTAAAATAATTCCATGAAACTTAATTCTCTAAATGGACTATGTAATTTTCTCTTTTATTAATGAAATAATACATTACTTCTATTATCAATATAAATTATCATCTCTTATATGAAAGATTATACTTCCAATGCATTTACCTTGGGAGAAATATTTTTGATTCCCTTGATTTAATGGTGTTAATGTAGATTACATATATCCAATTAATTGGGGAAATAATTGAATTGAATATATACACCTTTCTTTATATGGTATTTTTTGAGTGATTATTTTGTATAAATCTATTTCATTTAATGTTTTGGTAAATATTAAAAATCTTCATACTTGTTATTTCAATACTGATATTTGTGCATTACTAGGGAATGTTGAATATATATTTTTTACCATAGAACTTTTTTATATGAATAAATTAAGTCAATGTTATTACATTTATTGATTGGTAATTTATAAATGTTTTTTATGTTTGTACATCATAGTTTATTCATTTTTTAATACGATGAATGCATTGGATTTAATTTGTGATGGATGGGGAACAATATTGATTTTCCTTCGATGCGTTGATAGGTCTCAAGAGAAATCATAACATGATTTTTTTTATGTCTACCTAGAAAAAAATATTTCCTAGAAATAAGACCTTGAATGTAAGATCATGATGTCCAATATCCTCATGTCTTGTATTTGGGCATTGAATTAGATGTCTGGCATTATCCATTTTATCACTAAGAAACTAGTTATTATTATCCATGAAATATTTTTATTTCAAATGTTATCCATTTATATTTAATGATTTTAGATTCATTTTATTATGGAATTATATTCATTTATCCATTAATACTATATTATGAATTGTTGCATATTATCTTTGATCATTTTCACTTATGTTTACCCTTATTGAGAATTTGAGCTCAACTTTTCATATGTTTAAATTTCTCTATGTTATGGTGAAATGTATTACACAAGATATTTCTAATAGAATAGGTTCTGTGGAGATTTTGGGATAGATATTAAATAATTATTTTGGATTAGGTGGTTTATTTTTTACAAGTAACAACATTCTTCAGTTGATAAATACATAGGATTTATTAGTCAATGTATTATAATTATTCTCTAAATCATAAAACATAAAAGGTATTGGGATTGTATTTATGAAATATTTTCATTATGAAATTTAATTATGTAATGGTTATGATTGGTAATCTATAGTTTTTATCCATGATAGTATTTGAAGTATGTGTCTTCTACAATGGAACTCCGAGTATGGGTCTGAGAAATTATATCATGAGTCACAATTGGCCTTCCCATGAACCACATATCATCTTCAAAATGAAACTCACCTCAGTTAATGAAATGTATATCATAATAAAGATACATGTGAATGATTGATTAATGGAAAACATCATGGATCCACTTCATCTATGGGGATAGTTCCAACTGATACACTACTGCGTCGATATAATCCTACACCTAGAAATTCACTGTAAAAATAAAATAAATATTATTCCCATGGACGAACCCTTCCATCCAACAATGAGTAGATACCTTAAAATATATATTATCTCCAATTTAAAAATCTCTAGGTCTCCTACTATAAATAGTGTAGGTATTATAATGATCCTGGTCTACCACAATCCACTCGAAAAACAGTTACACCTTATTAATTCTATTTTTCACAAATTCATGTTATTGAATAACTAGATCTCCAACATCCATCCAACATAATTTATATCTACATGTTCAGTTATATAATTCTTCATGAAATTCCATACTAATTTGGATTTTTTGACACCCCAATATTTCCTAGAACGTTATCTTTTCGATATAATTCATTAACTTTAACTATACGCCACACTGAGTTCTAGCGCACCACAACTTACCAAACTAGCAATTCAAAATGGTTTATGAATAGTATTAATTGTATTTTTAATTTTATGTTATACATATAATTTTAACTTATGTATTATGTTTCTTTTAGACATATTATATTAATAAATTCAATTTATTAGATAAAAAATGAATTTTTCAAAAAAAATGCAATTTTAACACCTTTTAATGGAGAACAATTTTTAAATCCTATATTTGACGCTATTAAATATTAAATTTGACTATATAAAATTCTTATTTAGAATCAAGACATCAAAACTTAATTTGGATGAAATTTTTGTAGTTTTCTAATAATAAACATTTTTTATGAATTGTGAGAAATATTGTATTTTAATTCAATACTGCCTTTTAATATAATTTGTTTATATGGTTATCATATATTTTAAATTTGTTTTTATTTTTATTTAGATTATGTTATCACCATTTAATCCAATGTTGGTCGTTGGAAGTAATTTCACATTAAAATTAACATAAACAACTGTCAGTCTTTTGATAGTTAATATTTCTTAAACTATGATTTTTTTGTTTTAACAATGGGAATTAATTTTAAATTCTCCCAAAATCTATTTTTGGGATTTTTTAAAATAGACATCAGTATTTAATTCAAAATATCAAATATAACTTAGTCTGAATTTTTGGTATTTTTTTGAAAAACATCAATTTTTATGAATAGTGAAATCACTAAGTAGTCTTTAAAAATATGAATTTTTCATTTAAATAAAATTTTACTGCTTATGTGAATTGAATTTCAAAAATCTGACATATATGTTTGTTATTAGTAAGTAAAATTTAGTTCAATAAAATTGAAATAACTTTTTATTAATAGTAACTTTTGACTTTTATTTACCACGGTTAAAGGTAAATAGGGTAATTCAATGTAAAAGTAATATTCAAATATTGATAAATTACCTTAACACGTGTCCTAACCTAATTTCATAAGTAAAGGATGACCATTAGAATCTTTGGGTCTATTTTGGGAGTCCATGGAGCCACATAACAGTGATAATGAAACTTTATATTAATTAATTGTAAGTGAAGAAAAAAAGGACATAAACATATGTATTTTAGTAAATAAATTTATACAAGGGGTAATATAAGTTACCTCTTCATCTATAAATATTCATTATAAAAACAATTATTTCCTACATCATGGTATTTTTTTAGAAATTTTAGCATCAAATAAATAAAATTATTTATGACACAATAATGATGTAGTGTTTACCTCATTAATAAATTATTATAATAAATTAGATTATAATGATTAAAAAAATATCCAAAACATGTCCATTTCTCCTTGGATGATTCTATTTCGACCATGAGTCATATTATCATCGACTATAATTTTTTTTGGAGCATTAGAAGCCAGAAATTATTATACAATAAAACAATGTTTCCACACTTTCTTAAAGATCCCCACATCCCCCTTATAAAAATCCCTCACCTATAACCCATTATAGACACCTCTCAAGCCTCTTGGATCAACCAACATCTTCCCAAATAAGCTATTAAGATCCCTCCTTTCTCATAAATTCCTTACCATAGGAATAAGGCACTTCAAGAAATCCCATTGGTTCAATCCAAAGGGAGTTAACCAATTTTAAGTTAACGTCTTCCCTGAAGTTCTCTTCTTTTATTTTACTTCTCCAACCCCCTAAAATATTTTTATTAATTTCATATATAACAACACCAGTATCCAAAATATACTAGGTTGATTTTATTAAAAGGATTTTAGCAACACTTACACACACCTCCATCTAATGGGAAAAAGAACATAATGCTTCTATGGACGGCGAACTGTTGCCTCACGAAATGATGATAGTTCAATTATCTCCTACCAACTTTTATGTTGTCCATTATGATGGAACTTTATTTATATATTATATATATCATGATTATTTTGTCTCTATGCTTATGTAATTTTCATTTACAAACACACCTTTATGCTTTCCAATATGTGTTAACATGATAATTTCATTTGAGGAAGTTTGGACTACCGCCCCCTCAAGGTGATATGATTCATTCATGACATGCATGGAACATATAAAAGATGTAGTTAATTAAGTTATGTAAAAAATATATCATATGATATTATACTTTAAATATAATATACATTTGTATCATTATATTTTCTTTCATTAAATATGAAATATAAATGAAAGTTGTATTCATGCATACGTACAGATTACCATCTCCAAAAATGGTTCATTTCATTTCTTATATCCAAATATCATGAACAAATTATAAATATATATAAATTCTAGATATATATGATATGTATATTTAAATCATTAATATTATACTATAGGTAATAGACTTTTGACAACATGGAAAATTTTTAATTATAAAAAGTTCATTTTTGACTAAAGTACCAAATATTGACAAAATAACCATTATTAACGTAAATGATTGAATAATGTTTATAACATGGTAATAAATGATATAAAAGGAAGAATAAACTTGAAAAAGGGATTTAAAAAAGTATAAATTAACTTTATTTTATTATTCATGAGACTAAAGAACGAACGTGTCAAGTTGGACACAAGGTAAGGGGTTTCTAATCTCACTTTTAATTTTGTGGTATTTCCATTGTTCGCCACTTATTTGTTGAATATGGTGTAATTTGTACTGAAATTTGATATATATTATCATTATTATATTTATATTCATGGAATTATGTGATTCCTTTCGTGGTTATTATCTTTTGTTCATACGACTTGATTGATTCCAAGTTATAAGGGTTTTTCATCTCACTTTTTATTCTCGTGATATTCATGCTATATTAGCCAATATTTACTTTTGTGTGATATATGTACAGCCCATTATTGTATTTTTGTTGTAATATACTTTAATTTATTGGTATTTACATCTTCAATGTATGATACTACTTTCATGGGGTGTATGTTTCGTTAGTTACCAAATCGGTAAGGGAATTCCATATTTCAATTTCTACTCATTGGGCTTTACGCATACTTTATTGATTATTTTACTCCATGATTATTTGTGGAATAACTATTTACTATTTATGTAGTAATTAAAAATCTCCATTGTTTGGATATAATTTATATACACACAATAACTCCATTGATAATTTCTCATGTTATTGATATGTACATGATAAGAGTAATCTTAACTCAATTTCCATGCATTGAGTAAAACATCCAAGTCATTGGGATTTTTTACAAGAATATGTGTGAATGTCCTCTGATTGATTTACACAGAATATTCAATCATATTAAATGTATTTATATTTTTCACACATAATTATGTCGTTGTTTTATCCTTAACCCAAGGATACGGTCTTTATAAGGGATTTCATCTCAATTTACAATCCATTGGGACTTCTTTGTTGCTACACACCAATTCACTTTTATATGGTGTATACAATGTACTTTTAAGTAGTATATCATGAATCCCATTATTCTCAAGATATTATATTTTATTTAATACCTCAATTATTATTATTCAAGTGTCTCTCTTGTGGTTAAGAACTCTAACTAAAATATCAATTTAAATGTTTTAAAAATTAATTCTTCCAAATCATTCTCATTAATGTCCATGTTTTAAAAATGGTTTATTATGATTTAATTATATTGAAATTAATGTTTTAAAATTTAATATCCTTTGAAAATAATCAAAGTGTTATGGGAAACTTTGATTTAATAATCTATTTGAAACAGCTTCTTAATAAATACTGAGACTTTTAAATGTTTTCACGAAAAAGGGGGGTATTTCTCTCAAATAGTTTTGATGATTATTTTCATCTATGTAAATATCATTCATTATTATAGATGGTGTTTAATCTATTATAATAAAATCCTTAATATTTTATTCAATGAGTTATGTTTGACTACAGATTTTCTATTTTTATACCATTCATGGTTTCTGGTTAAAATATAGACATTCTGTATGCTAGTTTTAAAACGAATGTTTAGATTATATTTCAACCAATTCATTTGAAAAATTAATTGGACATAGAAAGTGATGGGGGAGCCCACTATATCTCCAAGATTCATTGGTAGGTCTCATGATACAAACTACTATCTCGTCATAAGTCCTTGACAAAATCTTATTTGTAATCTTGGCACAAGGCATTGACTATGTGGTTATGATGTCTGGCATTAAGAATTCGATCAGTATGAAAGTGGCTATTGATATTTCATGTTATTATTATTCCAGTATAAAATCCATGTAAATAATTAAATGGAATTATTTGATTTTATCATTTCCATATTATGATAAAGTTCATTTTTAAAAGGATTTTGTTTTATTCTTATACATTGCCTTAAATTTTTATTATTTTTTATGAACATTTATGCTATATTGTTATCCTTACTAAGAATCTAAGCTCACCCCTTTCAATGTTTTATTTTTTGCAGGACGTGAAGAATTATTTTATGGTTTACCAGTACGTATAAGTTAAGGATATAAGTGTGTTTAAAATGGGGACAAATTTTTTTTGGTGTTTTTATTTCATGATATAATGTAAAACTAATGAGTGTATCTAGTACTTCCATGGATAATAAATTGATCAGTATTTTGGGAAATGATTCCTTGTATCATGTTGATGTTATGTAATAATGCACCGACTCTGGGTAACTGGGGTCGGGGAGTTCTAGTTGATATTAAGGGATTTTTAGTATAATCCTTGGAAACTAGATTTTGAACAACTCTGATTAAAGAACACAACACTAAGATAGAATTTGAGGATTAGTATAGAATAACTTCCTAGAATATTGGTACAGTAGAGATTTTGTGAGTTTTCCAAGAAATAAATCCATGTATTTATATGAGTTGGTAGAGGCGGATCTGGCATAGATATAAGTAGGTGTAAAACCTGAAAACACAGCTTTGATCTAGACTCGAATGAGAACTTGTGCGCGACAACGGGACTTACTACACTCTTAGTTACGACACTCTCGGGGAATATGATTAAGATAATTCACTTTTTGTTTATAAACTTTTTTAAAGTATTATAATATAATATTATAATAAATAAACAAGGTTAATACTAAGGTATTTTTGATTGAAAATATGTTTTATGATATTCTCTAAAATATTTTATGACTCATACTATGATTTTGTGGGTTAGTCAATTGTTGGATTCCAAGGAAGTCATAGTAACATTGAACATGACATACAAGGTGGGAATGACTGTGGAAGTCAGCAATGAAATGGAATTTTGATAGGATTAAATGACATTGTGTTAATACCGAATCAGTTTTCCAAAAATATTATCACCAACATATATATTAACCAACTCATGGGCTCATCAAAAATGGGAAAGGCAGTGAATGATAAGAGCTCCAGCAGTAAAGACCATGGAGAAAAGATTGCTCAATTTCCATCATGAAGGAAATGAGGAATGAGACACCAAGGAATGTGTCTCAATGGAACAAAGAAATGCTTTATAAGTCAGAAAGAAGGGTATAAAGTAAATAATTTCCGTATAAAAATGAAAATTACTGTGGAAGAAAATAAAAATGATCCTAAGAATCCAACTACAGTTATTTTCTGTAAATGTAAGTGACCATGGGATTACCTGAGTCAATTCCATATTCTATAGGATAACCTCTAGGTGAAGGATGAACCTATTTGGATATAAATGGAATGGTAAATGTTTAAAAGTATGGGATTACATTGGAAGACTATTCCTGTAGCTACTCGGGTTTTGTCCCAATTAGAATTTTGAATATTCTTACAAATAATTCCAGAGCTATGCGTGAAGACGGCGTGCAATTATAAGTCCCGGTGTGCCTGCAATTAATTTTATAAAAATATTAAGTTTTTTTATACTATTTACATGGTGGGGGTGTGTTATCTCCAAAATGGTAGCTCAGAATGGGAATCTATGGTCATGGTTGAGTCTGGAAGCTACCGTTTACCCTAAGTGGGGTGTAAACATTACGGGTGTGAGCGTGCTGTGAGAAAATCCACCAAGGTTGTTTCTATAAATAAATGGAAATGTTTATTTACAAGCGTCAGCTCGAATAACTCCTGAAAGGAGTCCTGGATCGAATTCTGAGTCCCCCGTTGCGTTCAGAACGGCGTGTTTACGCTAACAGTGACATAATTTCCACAACGTCGTGAGGTATGGTCGGGGGTGTTGAATTAAATGATGTTTTTAATTAAGAAAAAAAACATAAAAATCCATCTTTTATTCCCCCCCACCCCCACCCCTTGAACGTGCAGTGACAGAACCCATCTCTCATCCTACATTCTTCGCCGATTTCAGCCATGGGCATCCATTTTCAGCGCCGATCATCAGCAGATTGAGCACCAACCCGTCGTAGTCGTCATTATGCACCCGACGCTTTGGTGATCCGCCAACAGGTTTTTGGTTCGAGTTTTAAAATCTCGGAGCTCATTTATGTATTTTTTCATCAAATATTCATTAGGGTTGTACATATCGGGTCCCGATGTCTCTAAAACATGTTTCAGATATGATTTTGGAGCAATGGGGTGCTCACGAGGGTTCCCGGAAGTTTTCAGGCAGAAAACCCGGATTCCGGCGGTGGCCATGGCAGAATCCGGCAAGGGTGTCGGCGGCATGGCAGAATCAGGCAGGTGGCGCGGCGGCCTGGCATGGTCCACACTGCGGTCCGATCAGTTTTCTGGTGACCCAGCGGTGGTCTGGCCAGAATATTTCTGGGTGCACTTTAAACCCCCATAAAATTCATATCGGGAGTCCAAATCGTGAGCCGTTTGTGGTGATGCATTCCTTGCGTCCAGATGGACCTCTTGGTTTTACTCTGAGAATTTTATGTGTCAAGTTCATGGATCGGGGTTACGAAATGTTGAAATAATAATAATATTTTATTATTATTCAGCTTCGTCCCACTATGTCACTCAGATAGTGCAGGATGAGTGACATGGTGGGTCACGATGATGGCACAACCATACTATAACTCCTGCTCTAAGTGTCCAAATGATGTTTTGTCAGTGGATTTGAGACCCTGATGGTACAAAAAACTTTTTCAGATAGTTTTTGGGTGTTGGGACCGAGAATAGGGTGTGGGCCCCACGATGGGGGGTTTCGATGTTTATGAAAAAAATGTGAATTTATCACCGGCTGTCCATTTTTTATGATCGAGTAGTCAATCTATTGTGTTTTTATGATGGGATTGCAATAGTGTGATCTGCATGAGGAGTTTCGAGATCATAGTGTGGGCCTCACACGGGCTTGCTTCGGTGAATAGTACCTTTTTCACTGGGTGTTCATTTGGGACGATCGAGTAGTCGATCCCGTGTTTTTTTCCAACGGGATCACATTGTTATGCTTCGCTTGATGGATTTTGGGATTGCAGTGTGATCCCCACATGGGCTAGCTATACTGAATAGTGCCTTTCTCTCCGGTTGTCCGTTTCGGGCGAGTAAACATCCTATCCTCTGTGTATTTTCACATGGATCAGGATGGTGGCATCGATATTGGCCTAGCAGGTGCACAGTGTGGTGTTGTGATTGGTCACTCGGGTTATCGATGTTTGGACCAGCAGTGGTTGAGGTTACTCCCTTGGTTTGTTCCTATGAGGGTTCGTGTGGCATCACAACCTTAGTATTGGTTTGTGATCCTCTCGATGGGATGTTTAATCTGTTAGAGGTGCGGCATCCCTCCGGTGGGCCTAGAGTGGGATCCTCTAGCATCATTTCCCTAGATCGTTTTCTTGGTATTTACAAGACCACTTATCCACAGGTGGTGATCCCCTATCTAGAAAGTTAACTATGTAGGGTTTGTGTCATCATCGGGAATATGATCCCCTATGCAGTGGGTTGTGCTGAGTAGAGATGTGGCATCATCGGGTCTATGATACCCTACTCAGTATTATGATTATAGTAGGGTTGTGGCATCATTGGGTACAAGATCCCCTACTCAGTAGGGTTGTGGCATCGTCGGTTGTTCATTTCCGCCACGGGATAGTGGTGAAGATACGCCCCTTGTAGAGGTGGTGGACCAGGGCATAGGTTCTGAGGCTGGACCTCCATGTGGTCCACCAGTTGAGCCACAACCTTTTAGGTATCTGGTTATGCCGATAGTGCAGCATGCGGTTGCACGTAGGCTGAGTGCGCTGCATGAGTTCCAGAGGCAGTGGCCTCTGAGGTTCCGGGGTGATCCAAACCCTTGGGTAGCTGATGTCTGGCTCAAAGTAGTCACCCGAGTTTTCGGCCTGGTGAGGACACCCCTAGATCAGATGGTGGTCCTAGTGGGGAGCCTTCTAATTGGTTCTACAATGCGATAGTGTAGATTGATGATGCAGTCCCATGATGAGGAGATGCTCACATGGGAAGAGATTGACGGACTCTTCCGATAAGAGTTCTATCTGGTGACACTAAGGTCAGTGCAGATTCAGAAGCTTATGTTCCTTTGGCAGGAGGGCATGACTGTGTCCGAGTACTCAGCGAGGTTTACAGACCTATCCCACTACTCCCTAGATATGGTTTGAGACCCATTCTTTAGGGCCCGGACTTTCGAGCATGGCTTACGCAAAGAAATCCGGGAAGGTGTGGTTTCCTTGTGTCTTCCCACCTATGCTAGAGTGCTGGAGTGAGCCTTGATGGTGGAGAGATTTCTTGCTGAGTAGATTCATCCCCTTAGTGCTGGGCCCATGGCAGCAGAGACGTCCGCAACTGGTAGCTGGTAGCAGGTGCAGGTGTTAGGATGTGGCTGACGTTTCATGAGGTGAACTCAAGATGGAGGATCTGATTCTCAGGGCTCACAGGGCTCACAGTCCAGTTTTGGTCAGCTATAGGAGAGGCAGTGTTATGCTTGCGAAGGTAGGGGACATCTTGTTAGAGATTGTATGACATGTCATGCTGCTGAGAGGGAGTCGGTCGACAGAGCACCTTGGGAGAGGAAGTGTCTCAATCAAAGAGATATGCAGGGTGGCATACGTGGCGACAGAGCTGCTGCAACAGCAGGTGGTGGTAGGCGGTATCATTTTCCACCACCCCCACCCCTAGGTGGTCCACTCTAGGCTTAGGGATCTCGTGGCTGAGGGTGATGATAGCTGTAATCCTTGGAGGTTGTTGAACGAGAGGCTTCGTGGATGGATAGATGTATGCCTTATGTCCTTTTTTACTTTCTGCAGTAGCTTGTTAGACACTGTTTAGCGGTACTCTTCCCATTATTTTTTTTTATCTAGTTTTTTTGGGCATTGGTATGACCCTGTATGGGATTTGTTCGATGTTCTTCGAATGTGTGATGAAGAGGGATCCCTTCCCCCACCGAGATGGGTTTTGGTGAAGCTATTAAAACTGTGTGGGTGAGTTAGTTCTTCCCAAAGTGGATAGTGTTGAGGTGTGGTGGATGAGTCCTTCTGACTTATGTGTTTGGGCATGGGTGTTTGTTGGAAAAATTGCTGGCGTGGGAGACCCAGTTGAGAGTCCATTCACTTTCCTTGTGCTTATGTATTTTTGGAGACTAAAAGATCTATGTGTGGAGGATGTAGTGACTCGGGTTTTGGCCCTGTGAGATGTTGGAATATTCCAAAGAATAATTCCTAAGATAGGAGCGAAGACGATAAGTGATTCTAAGACCCAGTGTGCCCAGAATTAATTTTATAACAATATCAAGTTTATTTATACTATGAACATGATGGGGGGGGTGTTATCTGCTAAATGGTAGCTCATAACGGGAATCTGAGAGAAATGTTGAGTACAGAACGTGTCGTTTACCCTAGGCGGCGTGTAAACATTGCGGGCACAGGCCTGCTACGAGAATAGCCAACATGGGAATTTTCGTAAATAAATGGAAACTTTTATTTACATGTCGGCTCATATAACTCCTCAAAAGAGTCTCATATCCCAATTTCGAATTTTCCATTGTGTTCATAATAGCATGTTTACCCTACAGGCAACCTAATTTCCTCCACGCCGCGAGGTCTGGTCGGGGGTGTTAAATTAAATGAATTTTTGAATTATGGAAAAAAACATAAAAATATATCTCTTCTCCCACCTGAATGTGCAGTAATGGAACCCCTCCGTCCTCCTACATTTTGTCGCCTATTTGAGACAGGGGCGTCCGTTTTCAGCGTCGATCGTCAGCAGATCGAGCTCCAGCGCGTCGTAGGTGTCTTTCTGCACCTGAAGCTTCGACGATCCGCCAATAGGTTGGTATTTTGAGTTTTAAAATCATGGAACCTGTTTATGTTTTTTTTTTACTTAAAATATTAATAAGGGTTGTATAGTTTGGGTTCCGAGGTTTCTGAATCATGTTTCGGATATGATTTTGGAGCATCGGGGTGCTCCCAGGGGTTCCTGGGTGTTTTCCAGCGGAAAACTCGAGTTCCAGTGGTGGCCATGGAAGAATCAGGCGAGGGTGGTGGAAGCGTGGTTGTGGCATGGCGGCGGCATGGAGAAATCTGTTATTCGGTGCGGCTGTCCTACAAGGTTGACGCAGCAGTCAAGTTAGTTTTATGGCGAGCTAGCGGTTGTCCAGCCAAAATATTTCTAGGATCCCTTTAGACCCCCGTAAAATGCATATCATGAATCCAAATCATGATCTGTTTGCGGTGACATGTTCCTTGTTTCGATATAGTCCTTTTGGGTTTACATTAGGAATTTTATGTGTGGGTTCTTGGACCGGGGCTACGAAACGTTGAAATAATAATAATATTTTATTATTATTCAGCCTCGACCCACCATAACTCATGCACGGAGTGTCCAAATGAAGGGTCGTCAGTGGTGTTAAGACCCTAAAGGTATAGAGGACTTTTAAAGATAGTTTCCAGGTGTTGGGACTGAGAATAGGGTGTAGGCACCATGATGTTGGGTTCCGATGTTTACAGAGGAACATTACTTGTTCACCGGGTGTTCGTTTGGAAGATCGAGTAGTCAATCCCATGTGTTTTTTTGAGTGTATCAAAACGGTGTGATCCGCTTGAGGAGTTACAGGATCATTGTGTGCGCCCCACACCGGTTGGCTTTAGTGAATAGTACCTTTTTCAACGTGTGTTCATTTGGGACAATCGAGTAGTCGATCATGGGTGTTTTTTAGAGAGGATCGCATTGGTATGATCCTCTTGATGAGTTTCAGGATCGCAGTGTGGGCCCCACACGTGCTAGCTATGGTGAATTGTTCATTTTTTACCGGTTTTCCGTTTCAGGTGAGTGAATAGCCTATCCTCTGTGTTTTTCCACATGGATCGTGATAGTGGCCTCGGTATCGGCCTTGGAGGTGTGCAGTGTGACATTGTGGTGGGTAACTCGGGTTTGAAACATTTGGCCCAGCAGTGGTTGAGGTTACTCCCTCATTTCGTTCTTTTGAGGGTTCACATGTAATCAAAACCTTAGTATAGTTTTTTGATCCCCTCTATGGGATTTTTAAGTTGTTAGAGTTGTTTCATACCTCTGGTGGGCCCAGAGTGTGATCCTCTAGTATCTTTTCCCTAGATATGGTTCTTGGTATCGCTGAAACCACTTATCCACGGACGGTGATCCTCTATCTATCTTGTTAACACAGTAAAGTTTGTGGAATCATCGGGAATACAATCCCTTATGCAGTGGGTCGTTCTTAGTAGGGTTGTGGCATCATCGGGTATATGATCCCCTACTCAGCATGAGGATTCTAATAGGGTTGGGGTATTGTTTGTTATACGATCCCCTACTCAGCATGTGGTGTTGGTAGGGTTGTGGTATCATCAGTTTGATCCCCTACACTGCGAGATATACCATATAGGGTTTTGGTAACGTCATAACCATCGTGACATGGGTGACGATCCTCTATCTGAGTGACATGTTTCTGTCGAGCACCAGATTAGGTTGTGGTATCACCCAGTAGATACTAGGAGTGATCCTCTATCTATGAGCTCTACGAATGCTAGATCGGGTTGTGGTATCCCCCAACAGACCCTGGGTGTCATCCCCTATGTGTGAGATCTTTGTATACCGGTGTGGGTTCCTGAATTCCCTAGCGGACCCTAGAATTGATCCCCTATTCGTGGAGTTTGTTGTTCTTGTTGTTTCATCATAGTTTTCTCAGTGTCGATATCCTTCGAGCGTGATATCTCATGTGAGTGTCAGAGATATTTGTGTGGGACCCAATGGAGTGTATCTCTCAGACGGCTGTCATCTAAGATGATAGTGATCATGGAGTGTGTTCTCTTCATTGTGAACCGTTGTTGGGGGTGAGGTCGGAACCTCATGTGTCTTAGGGCGTGAGCTGACAATCTCTGGATGTTCAAGGTGTATGTACGGGCATACTCCTAGATTGAGATGACTAGTTGGGTTTAGCCGAGGATGGTCATGAGATGGAGTTTCTCTCTTGTTAGGGTTCCTTATGGCTAGGATGTGTGGACTATTGCATTTAGGTTGCTCTTTTTTTTGGTTGTTTTGGGGTTCCTACTGAGTGTTGTTATACTCACCCCTACATGGGGATTTCCCGCACGAGTTTGTATCTTGTGAAGACCATATGACTTTTGACGGAGTCCCAGGATAACCCAAAGTAGGCAGAGCTTAGCGAGTGGGTCTGACTAAGGTATTTACCCGAGCTGTGCTGAGGAGCTTACTGGTGGGTTCTTTTGACAGTTATCTCCTCCTTCTGAGAAGGATAGAAGCTTTCACAATTTTATTTTGGTGGATCATGTTTTTTCCTTTTTGTACTTCGGTTGCACTCTGGTTTGGGATCGATGTATGCATGCATTTATTATTATGTCTTATATATCTTTGCACTGTTGCATGGAGGATTATGTGGGTGCGTGTGTACAGGTACCTTGTGCTAATTCCTCCTATGTGTGTGATAGCCTACTTGACGCTATTCTCCATCCCCTTGCCTATTGGAGGCGGGCTTCGGGAGTCACGGCTCGAGACCTGTTAGGTCTAGTCGTGACAATTCTCTTGTATGTGTAACAATGCAATTTTTTATGTTAAAATACTATTCTAGGTAGAATTATCTTTTCTTTTGTGGATATAGTTCTAAATCACCATATGGGTTTATATGATCCTTTTATTTGAGGAAATTATAGGTTATTAATTTTTCGGATGAAAATGCGAGGTTTGAGATAACATTTATGGTTAAAATATGTTAGGGTTATTTTTTAGGAATTTATCTCATTTTATGGAACATTATAAAAATATATAGTATTTGAGAAATGACAACATGCATACCGTGTGACAACCCATTGCATTAGAAAAAGCTGTGGGAATTGAACCCACAAACAATGTGCGATTGGGATTTATCTACAACCACTGAACTACATGAAGTCCATGGTTAGTATGAATAATTATATTTAGTTAAATGATTTTATGGAAACAGAATATGATCATTTTGTAAACTAATGATTTATCCATAGTATAGGAAAATTATTTGGTGATTAAATGATTAATGTTATTTTGGAAGATGTTCTCTCTTTTGGTAACACTATATTCCTATGGACAATAGAATACTATGGGATTTCATTTGAGGAGTAATGGTGGGTTTTTATATATGTTTTTATTGAGGATTTATAGCGATTTGGGTTATATATGGAAATGATTGACCAATCATAGAGAATGTGTGATTGTGTTAATTACTTTTATATATGTGACTTTAATAGTAGTCGATGTTATTTAGATATACAATTTAATGCAGATGACTACGAAAGCAAATTCTTCTGAGTTTTCGGTTTCAATGTTAGCTTAGATTATATTGAATGTTTTATGGATAATTGTTTATTGAATGTTATTTATTTAAATTTGGGTATTGTTGGTTTAATTTTAGAAATTAAGATTAGTTTTTCATTCTCTAAATGATTATCCTTTTTGGGGATCATCTGATTTTTTACTAACCATTTTGGTTTTGGTTAATCTATAATGAAAATGGAAATATATAGTTCATCCTTTGTGGAGTATGTGATTCTCTATAAGTTGATTCTATAACATCAAGAGTGACCAAGTCATCTTTAATACTCCTCTTTTGTAGTGAAATATTAGTTAATGGTAATAATTAGATAAAGGATGAATTAATAATTAAACATGTCAAGTATTTTTTCCCTTATTATATGAATAAATTAATTATTAAACTTTAGTGAAGGGATCTTAAAACCAAAAATGTGTTTCCATAATTAATTATGTTTTTTTGTAATGATGTTATTTTAAATCATTATAGATTGATGGCTTTGAGGCCCTCAATTTTACACTTGTTTGTGATTGATGACTCCAATCACTCCCTGTAAATATTTACTTTTTTTCACTAATTATGTGTCTCTCATTTCCACTAATTTTTTCCTAATCGAGATCATAATTTTATGGTGATTATTTCATTCCATTTCCCGCTTATTATGACTAAATTTTATTAACCCAATTTCTGATGTTTTTTCCAAAAATGTGTTTTTTTCTATTATTAACCGTGAATTTCCAATGAAAAATTTCAAATTGTGATGATGGAATTTATTGAAGGAGTATGGAATGTAACACCCCATGATTTCTTGTTACATTATATCTTCAAAATAATTCAATAACATGTACTATAAGCAACACTGAGATCGAGCGCACCATGGTTTACCAAACTAGTAATTCAAAAACAGTTATAAATAGTCTTAACTAGATTTTGAATTTCATATACTCTATATATTTTTAACATATGTATTATGTGTTTCATAGACATATTATAATAACAAATTCAATTTTTCAGATAAAAAATGTATTTTTCAAAAAAAATGCAATTTTACCTCCTTTTAATGTATAACCCATTTTAAATTTAATATTTGAAACTTTTTCATATTCAATATGACTAAATAAAATTATTATGTAGAATCAGGACATCAAAATTTACTTTGGATGAAATTTTTTTATTTTTTTAATAATATTCATTTTTTATGAATAGTGACAAATATTGTATTTTAATTCAAAAATGCCTTTTAATCTAATTTATTTATAGGGTTATATAATCTTCCTAAATGGTTTTTAATTGTAATTAGATTATATTTTTACCATTAAATCCAATGTTTGTCATTGGAAGTAATTTCACTTTAAAATTGTACATAAAAAAGTGTCAATCTTTAGATTGTTAATATGTCATAAAAAACGCCTTTTGATTTGACAATGGGAATTAATTATAGATAAATTCAACTTTTATGTTTCTAATTTGGTGAAATATAAGACATTTTTGAATTAATAATATCAAATGTATCTTAGGATTAATTTTTGGTATTTTATTGAAAAACTTCAATTTTTGATGAATTGTGAAACAACTAAGTTGTACTTAAAAATATGATCTTTTCATTTAAATGAAATTTTACCGCATCTTTGAATTATATTTTGAAAATACGGCATAAATTTTGGTTATTAGTAAGTATAATTTGGTTCAATAATATGAAAATAATTTTTGGAGAATAGTAACATTTGACTTTTATTTACCACGGTTAAAGGTAAATAGGGTAATTCAAGTTAAAAGGAATATTCTAATAATACAAAATTATCATCCCACATGTCCTTAAATTATTGGATGAGTCATGTCCAACCATTATCATCTTGGGGTCGATTTTGGGACCCCATGGATCCACTTAAGTGTGATAATGACACTTTATATTAATTAATTTTATGTAAAGGCAAAAATGACTTAAACATATATATTTTAGTAAATAAATTTATACTTGGGGTCATATAATTTATCTATTTGACTATAAATATTAATTTCAAAGATAAAAAGATTTCCTACATCGTGGTATGTTTTTATAATGTTTAGAATCAAATAAATAAAATAATTTATGATACAATAATGATGTATTGTTTACCTCATTAATGAATGAATTAAATAAATAAGATTAAAAAGATTAAAAAAATATCCAAAACTTGTAGAATTCTTTTTGGATGATTTTATTTTGACCATTATACATCATCTAATCGACAATAATTAGTTTATGACATTTAGAAACCGAAAATCATATATAATAAAATAATCTTTTCTCACATTCCTAAAGAGACCCCCTATAAAAACCTCTCACCTCTAACCCAATACTCACACCTCTCAAAACCCTTGTATCTTCCGAACTCTACCCAAATAATCTCTCAAGATACCTCCCTTCAACCTTGAATCCTTACCTTAGGCAAAAGACACTCCCATAAATCCTTTTGGTTCATACCAAAAGGAGTTACCTTATTGTAAGGTAATGACTTCCCTAAAGTTATCATCTTTTATTTTACTTCTCCAACCCCTAACCTCTTTTTATTACTTTATTTTATAAAAAAAATAGTATCCTAAAAATAAAATGTTGTAGTTATTATAATTTTTTAATCTACACTTACACAAACCTCTATCTAATGGGAAAAGAACACAATGTTTCTGTGGACGGCGAACTACTGCCTCATGAAAAGAAGATTGTTCAATTATCTCCTACTGCCTCTTATGGGGACCATTATGATGAAACTGTATTTATATATTAAATATATTATGATTATGTTATCTCTATGAATCTGTAGTTTTAATTTACAAACACACCTTTATGATTTTTAATATGTGTGAACACGATAATATCAATTGAGGAAGTGCGGACTACCACCCCCTCAAGGTGATATGATTCGTTCATTACATACATGGAACATATAAAGGATGGACATAATTAAATTATGTCACACATATATTATATGATATTATAGTGTAATTATATTATACCTATGTATAATTTTGTTTTCATTTCATTAAATTTGAAATATAAATGGAAGTAGCGTTCATGTTTACGTATAACTTACCATCTCCACTAACGGTGCATTTCATTTCTTATCTCCAAATATCATGAACTAATTATAAATATATATATATATATATTCTGGATATATATGATATATATATTTTTAAATCATAAATAATATACTAGAGATAATATACATTTGACCACATGGACAACATATAATTATAAAAAGTTCATTTTTACCCAAGTAACAAATATCGACAAAATGACCATTATTATATTAAATTATTAAATAATGTTTATAACATGGTAATAAGTTATTTAATTGGAATAATAAACTTTAAAAAATTTATTAATAATTTATAAAATATCTTTAGTTTATTATTCAGATGATTAATGAACGAACGAGTCAAGTCGGACACAAGGTAATGGGTTTCTTATCTCACTTTTAATTCCGTGAGATTTCCATTGTTCGCCACTTATTTATTGAATGTGGTGTTTTTTGTACTACCATTTGATATATATATTATCATGATTCTATTTATATTCATGGAATTGTATTATTCCTTTGTTGGTTATTAACTTTTGTTTATACAAATCGATTGATTTCAAAGTGGATAGGGATTTTCATCTCACTTTTTATTCCCATGATATGCATGCTATATTAGCCACTATTTCCTTTTTTGTGGTGTATGTAATACCCATGATTTTATTCATGGTTTAATATAATTTAAATAATGGGTTTTTACGTCTTCATTTTATGGTATTTATTTCATGGGGTGTATGTTTCGTTAGTTACCAAATCAAAAAGGTAATTTCAAATTTCAAATTCTACTATTTGGGCTTTACGCATACTTTATTGATTATTTTACTAAAAGATTTCTTGTGGAATTACTATTTATTATTTATGTAGTAATTTTCACTCCCATTTTTTTGGATATACATTTGATACACATAATCACTCCATTGATAATTTCTCAAGTTATTGATATCTACATGATAAGAGTAATCATAACTCAATTTCCATTCATTGAGTTAAAAAACCATGTCATTGATGTTATTTCCCAAGAATATGATTGAATGTCCCCTATTTGATTTAAACTTAATATCCAATAATATCTATTGTATTTATATTTTTCACACATAATTATGTCATTGATTTATACTTAACCTAAGGATACGGTCTTTATAAGGGAATTCATCTCAATTTTCAATCCATTGAGGTTTTTTTTTGTTGTTTTATGCCAATTCACATTAATATGGTGCATATAGTGTACAATTACATAGTATATCATTAATCCCTTTATTCTCATGATATTATAATTTTTTTATTACCTTGATTTTTTTATTCTAGTGTCTCTCTTTTGGTTAGGAACTCTATCTAAAATATCATTTTAAATGTTTTAAAATTTTATTCTTCTAAATATTTCTCATTAATTTCCATGTTTTAAAAATGATTTTAAAGTTTTATTTATACAAAAATTAATGTTTTAAAATTGAAGTACATTTTAAATGTTTCAATGTGGTATGTGACACTTTGATTCAAAAAATATATTTTAAATAACTTCTTGACAAATAGTGAGACTTTTAAATGTTTTCCTAAAAAGGGGGATATTTCTCTCAAATAGTTTTGATGATTATATTCATCTATGTCAATAACCTTCATTATTATTGATTGAGGATAATATATTATAATAAAATCTTCCATATTGTATTGAATGAGTAAATTTTGACTGTGGATGTTCTATTTTATACCATTCATGGTTTGTGGTTAAAATATTGACTTTTTGTATACTAGTTATAATACGAATGTTTAGATTATTTTTCAAAATTTTTATATGAAGAATACATTGGAATTAGTAAGTGATGTGTGGATCCCGATATATATCCTTGATTCATTAGTAGATATCATGAGGAAAACTAGTGTCTTGGCACAAGGCCTGGAGAAAATCTTATTTGTAGTCATGGCAGAAGTCCTTGACTATGTGGTTGTAAAGTCTGGAATTATGCATTCCATCATTATGAAAGTGTCTCTTGATATTGCAAGGGATTATTCGACTAGTATAATATCCATGTGAATAATTAAAGAAAATTATTTTATTCTATCTTTTCCTTATTATTCTTAAGTTAAAGTTTAAAAATCTTTTGTTTTAGTCTTATACATTGCCTTAAATGGTTGTGTTTTTTAAGAATGTTTCTACTATATTGTTATCGTTACATAGCATCTGAGCTCACCCCATTCTATGTTTTATTTTTCCCAGGATGTGAAGAAGTATTTTATGGTTGACTTTTTGTGATTTTCTAATGATATAAGTGTGTTTAAAAAGGGAGAAAATGTTGTTGATGTTTTTATTTCAAGATGTAATGTAAAACTTAGGAGTGTATCTAGTACTTCTAAGGCTACTAAACTAATCGGTCTTTTGTGGAATGACTCCTTATATCATGCCAATGTTATTTAATAATGCACTGAATCTAGGAAATAGGGATCATGGTGTTACTGATTAATAACTATTGTTATATGTAAACTCAACTAAGGCTATATACTTAATAATTCACTGATTTATCATCTATTTTCAACCATATACTTGTGACATACATTTTCTAAGGATTTTGTGCCCCATTATTAAATCCATTTTCAATAAAAATATATATTGAATTGATATGTTGAAAACTTGATCAATGATATGAAATTAAATATTGAAAAAAATTTGATATCATGTTGATAAATTACTCCAAACACTATATAAATTTTTCTTATTTTGAAAATTCATTTTTTGGATAAGGAATTTTATTTTTAAATAAATTGTATAATTTAATCAGGAAATAGATCTAACCATGAGGGGACCATAAAAGAAAAGGAATTTTAGCCACTCTAGATACAAAAACCCTGGGTTATTAGTTCTATATGATGGGATACAAACCTATAATTGGGATATTTCTACCTCCATTATTCAAATACTCAAATTACCACTTGTTTACAAGATTTTAAGTCATTAATCACTTTAATAAGTCACTCAATTAGTGAGATATTGTTGGGGGATAATGTATTCCATGTATATATTTCCAATCACCCACATACTAGACTTATTTTATATAATATTTCAATTAATTATTAACATAATCCACCATGAAAAAATTTCAAAATGATTCACCTCCATATGGTAAAGGAGGAGTGCTTAGGATAACCATTTATACAAAATAAGGTTTGTTCCTTTTCCATGGATTTATAATATCCATGTTATCACCTATATAGAGTATTTAGATAATACCTAGATCCATCTTAATAATCGAGGAGTGTTCATTTTAATTACAGGTGTGTTTTTAGTTTTTATCGATCCAATGTTTTTATTTTAATGAGTTTTTTACTTTTATGTCACACTTATTATCACATGATCTTATTGGAGTGTTCCAATTCATGTGATATTTTACACGACCTTCATTACTCCTATATTTTTAATAGAGGTGTTTTGTGGTTCATATTGTTAGATTTAAGTTAAATAAAAAGTCCATGGATATGAAAATCTATTTCATGTAATCTCATTGATATAATATAAAAACTATACAACACATTGAGTTCATTGTGTGTTTCATTAGTGAGTTATATTTATGAAATCAGAGATAAATCACCCAATCATCAGTAGTTACTGATGAATTATTTTTCTTTTCTGATCAAGACCTAGCAGTTTTCCTATTATAAAATAAATTAAATTATTTTTGTTGGTGATAAGAATTGGTATGAAATGATATAAACCCTACCTATTTATTTAATGAAGAATGAGCATCTTGTTAATACCTCGATTTGATCACATTTATTATCATAAGTCAATAATCAATTTCTTCTATTAATTATTTGTGTTCACCTGATTCTTGATCACCAAAACTTTAATTTTTTCCAAAAAAACATGCATTTAAAAAAAATTGAAACATTAATTTAATGTTAATGATAAAATGATCAATCCATGAATGACCTTGGGTTAATGTTTTTTAAATGATATTTTATTAAAAAATATCTTATTTAAAATTCTTGATAGAATGATAAATGTTTCACCTTTTAGATTTTAAAATCATAAACACATATTTTCCCCATATTGCCCAAATCCTAAATAGTGTACTCTATCATACCATCCTTTTATTGATGGATGTAGTGTTGAGTAATATTTAAGGACCAAAATAATGTTGTAAAACATTAAACATACAAGATATAAAAGGGTGTTCTTGGTTAAAGATACCCATATTCAGGAATCCATTGAACCTCATAATCTCTTCCAATGACTGCCACATTAAAACAACCAAAAATTTTAACTCCTTAATAACTAATAAGATACCGAACTTCATCAATTTCTTTGTAATCTCCCAAATAGAATCATGACCACCTGAATATCTTGATAAACCAATGATGAAATACATTTAAATATACTACCATTTCAACTAGGGAATTTCACATGGTTGAAGAAACCTTCTAGAAACATGATTCTCTTTTTTTAAATTATAGTAGAAAAAATACTGAGATACAATCTCAAAAATGGATTTACTTTTCCTTGACCATAGATATTGTTTCCTCAAGTAATAGAATGTATTATACACACATGGATGTACTTCTAAGGGTAATATATGTATCATAAAGAAGAACCACCTCTTGAATCACAATGGGAACGATGAACCTCACCTAAAATAGCACATAATGTCTATCATCCTCAAATAATCCCTTAATGGTTTCTTTGAAAATAACATTATCCCAACATTCAGCCACTTCATAATCCCCAAAATTAGATTCATCTACCTATTACACTAAGGATTATTGCATGAGTATCTTATAGTGACATCCACTACCCTTAACTTCCATGATATAAAGAAGTAATTCTATAAGATCTTATGATAGTCTCTAACCATCAACTAACTAACAAACAATAATCTCTATGTAGATTAATACTTATCAGGCTAGAGAAAAAATCTATTTACATGGTAAAAAGTAAATATTTGATGTTGTATACCATTAATATTTCAATCCATCATCACTGTGTTAAAATCACGTCATGCTAGGATACGATATATATCAAACTCTTAAGAAAATCTAAAGACTAGAAATATTTTTTTAATTAGATAGTGATTCTAATAATTTTATGCAAACACAAATACAAAAAAGTTGAGCTCAAAGGTAGCTTAGATATTCTCATGGGAAAATAAAATTTGAGACCCATATGAGATAAAAAACTCGTGAATTCATTAAAACACAACCCAATCTAGGGTATGAAGCATTGAATTATACCAGAAACATAACACCCTGCATAATAATATGGATATCTAGGACATTTGATAGAATCACCAACTAATAGTAAATAAAATCTTGACATTGGTCAGTCTAAAAAAATTAATGACCCTTCAATTTCAAAGTGTCTATATCGGTCACTATTTGAGATAAACCCAACATATCCTATATGCCCACAAAAACATAAAACCTCTACAACATTATTGATGGATATCCAATATATAAATTCAATACCATGAAAATGATATATAACTACTCATCATTTAAACATGACATTTCCTAGGAAATTCACCTCATCTATCCAAAACCTACACTTATATAGTTACCAAAAATGCAGATAATTCAAATGAACCACGAAAATTACTCAAAAATTATTTACAAGATCCACTATAGTTGTAGAATACATAACTATTTGTTTTATAAATACCACTAAAAATTGGTCCATGAACACATGAAATATATATTTCCGATGTTTGTTGAAAAAAATTGTTTTATTCAAAAATCCGAAAGGAATTACCACGAACTCATACTTCTCTAAACTAAACATAAATACAATCTTCAGGGTTTAATCATCCTTAAACCATATTTGATGATTCCATAACTGTAAATAATTATCATAAAACCATATATCCCCCTTTAGGTTTTTTAATAGATTATCAATACAAGTTAGAGGATAATAGTTCCCAAGAGTCCCTTTGTTCATGTGATGATAATTGATACAAAATTATAGATTTTACATTTCATTCTTGTTTAAAATGACAATATAACCACAATAAGATATATAGGATAAAATAAATTCTCATTATAAGAGTTTATAAATCTATATATGCAACAATTTCAACTCAGAATGTTTCATCCAATAATAGGACATCAATATCATTGAGGAAACAAACATTAACATAATAAATAATTAAATCTCTCATCAAGGTTTTAGTGGACAATATTTTTCATGTAAGACATCCATTTATTTACACACAATGCTAGGTAATATTACACTACGGACACTATCTAAACTTAATATCATGTTTTTAATCATAGATGATATGGAATAAACATGTCTATGGCCTATATAATGGTCTCTCTCACCAATGAATATGTAATTATCTATGCCATATTGTCATGACCTGTCCCCAGGGGCCCATGCCATAACTACCCCAAGCCCGCCTTCCTTAGGCCAGGGACTGGCGACTAGCACGTAAGGCATAATTCCCCAAAACTAGGAGGGCATTGAATTTATAACTTTTAGACACACAACCAAGAACACAGAAAGATACAAACTCAAGTAAACTGAATAGTAAAATGAGTTATTATTATAAGAAAAAGGGTCCATAATATAATCCCAACAAGAAAGTACAAGGAAACTAGAAAGTACACGAAGACTGATAGGTGAAAAGTAGCTCAGGGATCGTCCACCTCGATTCCTACCTGAAGGGTAGGTACAGATCGCCTCCTCAGTACTCCACATATACCAATCTCCTCTACAAACCGACACGCTATATGGTCCACCTCTGAGAAACGTCCAGTACTATTTCCCTCACCCTCAATCACTGTTATATTCCTTCTACATCCAACACAACAAGGTCCAGGAATATCCCATGCCAGGGTGAGTATCATGATACTCGTTAGGGACCCCGAGACCCTCATGGTCTCACAAAATCCACCAAGGATTAAAAAAGTTTGAAATCAACAGATAAAACTACTTTTGTATATGCTCATACATATACCTATGTTATCAAGTGATACCTATCAATCATGAAGAAACAGAGAGGTAAAGACTTAGGTCACACCAGGTATATCATTTGGTTCAACATTATAGATGATTAGATGTAACATATAAGTCATATTAATCTATTTAGAGGCTCAACTGCTAACCCACATAGAATTGCTAGGAGATGACACAAACAAGATCGTTGGAGCTGACCCACATAGGATTTCTAGAGATCAGCCACACAAGATCGCTAGGAGTTGACCCACAAAGTATTTCTAATAGCTGACCCACACAGGATCATTGGAGCTAACCCACACAAGATCGCTAGGAACTGACCCACACAAGATCACTAGGAGCTAACCCACATAGGATCTCTAGGAGTTCACCCAAACAGGATTGCTGGAACTAACCCACAGGGGATTTTTAGAAGCTGACCCATACAGGATCTCTAGGAGCTGACCCCGATATGATCGCTAGAGTTAACCCACACATGATCTCAAGGAGTTGACCTGTGAAGGTTCTCTAGGAGAGGACCTATACAAGATAGCTAGGAGAACCCTTCTCGTCGCAGCTAGCTACTGGGTTTCCGCATAAGGTTTTCTCATCTCCGGGGGAGTCCACTACTTGATCGTGTTGTCGAGCGTGTCAAATTAGTTGTTTAATTGTTAACTATAATTTCTGCAATATAGCATCAACCCTATGTCGTCTCTTGACAGAGCCTTAGATCATTAATTTGAAAAAAATAGGGTTTTGATTATGAAATTATAAATGTAAATGTGGTTTTATAGTACTTGGGTTTGATGATAAAAGTTGAAAATAGAAAATGAAAGCGATAAAACAAAGTAGAAGAAAACAATGTTGATTAAACGTGATCATCCCGGGGAAGTCTCGTGATGCTCATCCTTCATCGCTTCAAAGGATGGGGTTATGATTTTTTAATACCTAGTTTGTAATACATATTAACATATTGTTACTAAGTTTAATATAGGATATCTACTAGGGTTCAGTCGAAAACACACAATGATTCATCGAACACCGCTAATGCTTGAGTGATTTGTGTTTGACATCGTAACTGAAACTCACCAAGGCAACACACGATGAACTGGATGTGATTTGCAGGTTTGTATGTTACTTATTTATGATACCATGAAATAAATGTTCATGATCTTGACAGTGCTTATGTGAGTTCAATTGACCAATATGAACCACACAAACACCCCAATTGAATGAGGGAAGAAAAATGGATGAACGGTCTGTGAAACATCACATGAAAGGGTACCCCCAAACATAATCATTTGAGTTGAGTATAAAATACCAGTATATAACTCAATTAAAAAAAATATAGGATGAGGAAAAACAACATAAAACTTGGAATTAAAAAGATCATTCAAAATAATACAAGTTTGAAGCTCGGGATTACATCACATTCCTCCTTGGGTGATCACAAGGGGTTTAGAAACCCATGGGAGGGGAAGAAGAAGACGATATTGAAGTAGAACTTCCCATAGCCTCCAGAACTTCTAGGGATGTTGAGAAGACTCCTTGAAGACTCCTAAATTGTAGCACCTTTCCTCCTGGCTGAACTTGCAAATGGGGAGCCCAAGGTGCCATTTTATAGGAAAATTGGAAGCTGGTTTTAGGCACACAAGTTTCTTCAATCCACTTGTGCCATGAGTTTCGGTCTTTCTAAAGCCTTATCTCACTTTAGAGATAATAGAAAGGTGGTTTCCCAACTTCTTGGATGTATCCACCGAATTTTTGGCACCATTTGGACAACTACAACTCTAGATATTGATAAAATATAGAACACCACATTTCACTTGGTCCAGCTTTGATTCCTTGGACAAATCAGCTAGTATAGGCATCGTAGAGACCGAATGGGTCTTCGGTTCCTTCATATGAAATGTAGCCCATAAAATTTTGAAACGGACCTCAAAATGTTAGCCCATTTGGATTCACGGTTATGTAGAAATATTCGGTTGAGTCCACTGGTGTTCTCGGATCATGTGAAAATTGGCCCATCTTTCTTGGACTTCATCATGGGTTCTCCAAATCACCTCCTACTTCAATATAATTATCAAAAAATGTAAAATTTCCCTTTTTAACAGTGTTAACACAAAATAATTAAATCAAAAATGGATTGAAAGTTTTTTTTACTTGTAATTTTCAATACAATACCAGTTTAATACATTGGTATAAGGGTGAAATAAAACAGTGAATTGTGGTACGATCACACCCCCACACCTAATCATTTTCACTCCTGGGAAATGTATAATATCCTAATCAGATGATTCATACATATATTCCCAAAATCATGAAGATGTAACATTTGAAGAAATTTTATTTAATGTAATATGATCAATGCACAAACCACACCATGGAGTTCTTCCTAGTGAAAATAGAAAAAGATGTCTCATAAATCTTATCATAGTGAAATTCAAAAAGATTCAAGATACCAAATTGAGAAAGGAATTCAAAAGTCAAAAATGAAACGAACTCTCCATTTGTGTGTGTGAAAGCCATTCCATTCTATTCTTTCCACTTGTTATCCAATAAATATAGGTTATTTTTACATTTTTCAACTTAAATGATTTTGTCCGCCGAACCAACCCTATATCCTTTGCAATCATATTTCAAGACTCACTCACATAAGAATTCTCAGAAGTCAAAAAATAAGCTCTTGACCGAGATATCACCATATATTGCACATTTCATCACTCCCCTCATTTATTATATTTTTTTTTGAAGTTTCATTTGGAACAAATCTCACACTCATCTCTCAGCCCCTGTTTGATCTCCTCACGACATTAATTGCAATTGTTATAACAATATCAAAGGTTGAGGAGGGATCATTTTTAACCAACCCAAGACACAATATTTTTTTTGAGGGCGTAAAACAGTCGGACATTAGATACAAACCCGTAGGTCAATCTGGTACAGTAATGAAACAGATCGGATAAGGAACGAACGTATGGAAATATCATTTAAAGATGAAAATATTAACCCAACATATATTTACCTTATATTAAGTATGAAATAATAACACTATGTGGTTTGGTGAAAATATTTGTGGAGATATTAGTGACATAGTTTTCCAAAACACTACTAACATAAGGGGCATCAATCATCTCAAAGATTTCACATAGATACGACCATTTATATCATTGACAGGAAACCAATTCACAAAAAAAAATCACTCCCTAATGTTAAATTCATACAAATATTCTTTTTAGCCTTCGTTATGGTATTTTTAATTTCCCCCCTTTATGGTCACCAAATCATCGAACATCAAAATTGTTTATGGGGAAAAATTAAAATACCATAAAAAAGGATAAAAAGAGAAGAAAAGATAAAACAATGAAAATTCCTAACTAACCCATGAATGTATCCACCCCCCCCCCCCCCCACCTAGAATGTGTGGTGTCCTCACTGAAATAATTGAGAATGTGAGAAGGAAGGATAAAACCTGGTGTGTTTTATTGGTATGATGTGTCGAGAAGGTGGATTTCCTCCACCTGATTCTTCAGAAAATCCTCATATAAGTTTTTATGTCGCTTCCCATTGATGGAAAGACTTTGTCCACTCTACTCATGCAAAACCAGCATTGCACCAAAATTATAAACATTAGTAACAGTATAAGGACCGAGCCATCGGGAACAAAGCTTTCCTAGGTGGAGCATAACCCTGGAATTCTACATGAGGACTTTCTCACCAATATGGAACTTTCGCTGGTGAATCATGCTATCATGAATAGCCTTTGTCTTATCTTTATAAATCCAGGAGTTTTCTTATGCATCACGTCGAATTTCTTCCAACTCTTGAATCTTCAACTTTCATTGCTTACTTGCATATGAAAGGTTCATATTACATTGTTTTACAGCCCAATACACATGGTGTTCTACCTCCACTAGGAGGTGAAAAGCCTTTCCAAACACAATTATGTATGGTGACATTCTGATTGGGGTTTTTAAAGCTATGCGGTATACCCAAACTGCAACATCAAGCGCAAACTCCAATCATTCCTATTAGGTTGTACCACTTTTTCCAAGATTCCTTTAACTTCCTGATTTGATATTTCTGATTGTCCATCTGTTTGGGGGTGATATGAAGTGGAGACATTATGATCAACCCCATACTTACGAAGCAAATTTTTCATGTTGAGATTGAAAAAATGTGAACCCCGATCATTAATGATGAATCATGGTAAACCAAACCTACTGAAAATTTAGGACCATACAAAATCAACAACCTCTTGAGAGTCATCGATCCTGGAAGCCTTTGCTTCCACCAATTTAGATACATATTCAATATCCAATAAGATGTACACATAGACAATGGAATTTTGAAAAGGCCCCATGAAGTCAATACCACATGCATCGAAGATGTCACAAAATAACATGGGTTGTTGGGGCATTTCATTCCTCTTGGAGATATTCCCTATGAATTGACAATGACTACATGACTTGGAAAATCTATGGGAATCCCTATATAATGTTGGCCAATAATGTCCTGAGTCAAGGACCTTTCAAGATGTACGTTGAGAGCCAATGTGGCCCCCACATGACAAAGTGTGGAAGAAGGTCAAAACAGAGGTGAACTCATGGTTAGGGACACACTAATGAACTACTTGGTCAATACAAATTCTCCACAAGTATGGGTCATCCCAAATGTACCAATGAGACTCATGATTAAGTCTCTGCGATTGTGAAATGCTAAAATTAGTGGGGACCCTAGATGTTGCTAAAAAATTCTCAATGTCTGCATACCAGGGGGTAAGGTCCACAACATCACAAAGGTTATCATGAGGGAATCATTCTCCAATGGGTAGGGGTGAGTTAACATGATGGTCCAATGGTGGGGAAATCCTAAAATGTGGTCAGCTACCACATTTTCCACTCCTCTCTTATCTCTAATCTCAAGGTCAAACTCCTGGAGGAGTATCATCCACTAAATGAGGTGGGGTTTGGCAGCATGTTTCTTTAGAAGGAAACGAAGGGCAGCATGATCAGAGAAGACGATGATTTTTGACCCGAGAAAATATGAATAGAATTTTTCCAAGGAAAACAAAATAGAAAGAAGTTATTTTTTAGTATTTTTGTAGTTTACCTGGGCAAGGTCAAGGGTACGTAAGGCATATGCAATGACATGAGGGGACTTCTCAACCCTTTGTGATAAAACTGATCCTACTGCAAAGTTAGAGTCATCACACATAAATTCGAATGGCAGATCCCACCTTGGTGGTTGGATGATGGGAGGTGATGTGAGACTCATTTTCAGTTAATTGAATGCATCCTCGCAATTTTTATCAAACAAAAACTCAGAATATTATTACAATAACCGGGACAATTAAAGTTCAATATTACTAATGTCTTTAATGAATCAGCGGTCAAAACCTGCATGACCCAAAAAATATCACACCTAACGAACACATTTTGGATATGTATGGGTTGATATTAATTAAATTTTAGATTTATCAACTTGAATTACGTTATTTTTAAATGACATGCCCATGAACTATCCCCCGCTCAACCATAAAATTAAATTTCATATAATTTAAAACATAATCATTTTCAATGCAGCAGTGGAGGATAGAACCTAGGTGACGTAAAAAATCCTCAAAAGAATATCCATATACCGTGAAATCATCCATAAATACTTCCATACAACTCTCAAGGTACTCAGATAAAATACTCAACATACATCGCTGAAAAGTACCAGGAGAATTACATAGACCAAATGGAATCCTTCTGTATGAAAATGTGCCAAATGGACAAGTAAATGTTGTCTTTTCATGATCCTCAAGGGCTATATGGATTTTGAAATAACACGAATAGCCATCAAGGAATCAATAATGGGACTTACCATCCAATCTTTCTAACATTTGGTCAATGAAAGGTAATGGAAAGTGGTCCTTCCGCGTGGCTTGATTTAGTCGATGGTAGTCAATACGGACTCTCCAACTGTTTTGCACATGTGTTTGAACCAATTCATTCCTTTCATTTAACACAACTGTTATTCCTATTTTATTAGGCACAATTTTTACTGGGCTAACCCATTTACTATCAGATATAGGAAAAATGATCCCCACAACAAGTAATTTACTAACTTCCAATTTTACTACTTCAAGGAGAGTTGGATTCAACCAGTGTTGAGATTGTCTTACAGGTTTAGCCTCATCATCCAAAAGTATATGGTGCATACAAATAGATGGGGTAATCTTGGAAATATCATCCAATGTCCAACCTATTTCCTTTTTACACTCTCTCAAAATTTTGAGCAATTTCGATTCCTATTGTGGAGAGAGGTTATTGGAAATAAGGACGGGAAATTGGTCAATACCCTCAAGATATACATATTTTAAATTTGATTTATGTGGTTTAAGTTCCAACACCGGTGGTTTCTGGATTGGGGGAGGGGATTTAGGGGGAGTGAGGTCCATTAAATTGTCAATCTACTCATGTTTATTCTCTAAAAATAGAGAATCTATAAAAATGAGATTTTCATAATCATTGAACATCATGGGCACCTCATAATGAACACACTCATCAATTAAAGCACTAAATTTACCATTTTCAGAAGCCACACAAAACTCAAAACATGAATCAAAACTCAAATCATCCAAGGGTGAAGAAAAAAAATGAATCAGAGTTTGGGTTGAGGAGAGAATTGTGTGTGTGTGCATCATTTGAGAGCACTTCCATCGAATAGAAAGGAAGAGTGAACTTCTCTTCAATAGGGTGTTTCATAGCCTCAAGGATGTTAAAACATACCTTTTCTCCTCCTAATTCCATGGAAAACATATCATTGTGAACTTTGATGAGCGTATTTGATGTTTTTAGGAATGGCCTCCAAAGTATGAGAGGAGCATGTCCTTGGGATCGGGAATCTTCTATCTCAAGAATGTAGAAATCAGAAAGGAAGATGAGATTATTCACTCGTACAAGGAAATCCTCAATCACTCCTGTTGGATGCGTTGTAATCAAGTTGGAATGTAGCATGACAATTCAGGTTGGTTGAAGCTCTCCAACCTGCAGAGAAGTATAGACAGAGTGAGGCATTACATTAATGGAAGCACCTAAATCTAGCATAGCATCAGAAAATAAAGTCTCCCCTATGGTACACGGTATCGTGAATGTGCCCAGATGCTTTCATTTGGTTGGAATTGCTAGTTGAATCAATGTTGAGGAATTCCTACCCATGTTGACTCTCTCATTTGCCTTCAGCCTTCTTCTATGGGTGCAAAGTTCTTTAAGAAATTTTGCATATCGAGGGATTTGTTTAACTGCAACTAATAAAGAATGTTAAATTGAACCTTTTTAAATTTATCCATTATATCTTTATCAATATCGTTATCAAAATTCTTCTTATATTTATAGAGTCTTTGATGGAAAGGAAGATGAATGGATTGTTTATTTGAAGCATCAATGGCAATTAGATTACCATTTTTCTCTTGTTTTCATTTACATGAAATTTTTGAGGATTGGGAAAGAGAGTTTTCATGAGGGGGGGAATACCTGCTATGCAGAATCATTAGAAGGGGAAACTTCTTTACCACTACAAATTGTAACTGCACATACATTACCTTTGTCCATCGGATTGGAAATGGGTTGGGATGGTAGTTGTCCTGAACCTTGAATCTTCAGCTCACCGATGGTGTTTTCCAATTGTCCAACTTGATTTCTCAAATCTTGAATTGCTAATTGTGTGTTCTGTTGGATCTGGAGGTTCTGGGAATCCATTTTCTTCACCATATCCTCGAGGATTGGTTTATATTTTTTAGGAGGAGGATTGTTTTGAGATGATGCTGGATAAAAAGGTTTCATACCTTGGCCTTGTTGATACCAATTCTTCTTGGGGTAGCTTGAGTTTTCTCCTTGTCAGTATTTGGGTTGTGATTTCCACCCCGTATTTGGATTTGGCATTAATTGTTCTTGCTTGAAGTGAGGTTCTTATTGTAATGGATTCCCTCATAACACTACTGCACAAGACTCAGATGAATCATGAAGTTGTGGGAACTGGTCAGAAAAATGAGTGTTATCAGAACAAATACAACAGTGTAATGGAAAATAAGTAGAGTGTGAGTTACCTTGAGTTTGATCTAATTTCCTTATAAGGGTATCCATCTCATCTATTTTAGTATCTGCCTTTTGTTCTTGGGCTGAATTAATTACATCATGAACTCCTCTGGTCGGTGCAATTGCTTGTGTACCAAATTGTAGTGCATTTGGAGCCATGTTGGCTATTAAGTCACGAGAGGCAGAAGGAGTTTTTTCAACTAGGGAACCACCAGCTGTAGCATCAATCATTCCATGATCCATGGTGATAAGTCCCTTTTAGAAGTATTGAATTTAAAGTTGTTCATTAATATGGAGGTGGGGGCAACGTGAACAAAGTATTTTGAATCTCTCCTAGTATTCATGAAGGGTCTCTCCTTCTGAATGCCTAATTCCACAGATTTCTTTCATAATTGATGAAGTTCAGGAGGCAAGGAAGAACTTCTCTAAAAAGAGTCTTTTAAGGTCATTCTAGCCCTTAATTGTTGTAGGAAAAGAGTATATCCAGTCTTTGGCTACACCATCAAGGGCGAAAGAGAAGGCCCTAAACATGATTAGGTCATCAGATACATTTTGGGGTTTCATGGTAGAGCACACTATGTGAAACTATTTGAGATGTTTGTGAGGGTCCACATCGGGAAGAAAATGTAATTTAGGATGAAGGTGGATGAGGATTTATCACAGCTCAAAGTTGGCTGCTTCCTCGGGATATTGGATGTACACGGGTTGGTACTCCACATCAGGGGTGGTCATTTCTTTTAAAGTTCGATTATATGTAGCCATGTTTTCTGGGTTTGATTAGGTTCAATTTTGGATTGGATTAGAAAAACTTGAGATTCCAAAAGGGGTTCCTCAATGTTACATTATTGACCGTCTCTAGATGCCTTGATTTGTGTGTGAAGTGACTTTTCAATTTCAGGGTCAAATTCAAGTAGTGTTTCTTTACAAGATCAGGTAATGCAAATAATTTGTGAAGTTTGTTTGTTTTAATATGGATAAAGTCACTTAAGAAGGGTGAAAATAGAATATAATGTTTTAATGAATAATTATAGAGAGGGATATGGAGAAGAAGAGAGGGAGAGAGAGAGAGAGATAAAGAACACACTAAAAACAACCAACAATAAAGACAAAACCAAAAACAAAAACAATAAAATGGGGGTGGGGTATTTAAAAGGGTACTAAATAAGAAGTAAAATAAATAAATAAAAGCAAATAGATGCAAAAAATTATCTCACCACCCCGGAAATGGTGCCAAAATTTGACCGCGTTGTCGAGCGCGTCAAATTAGTTGTTTAATTTTTTTACTAGAATTTCTGCAGTATAGCAGCAACCCTAGGACGTCTCTCGACGGAGCCTTAGATCATTAAGTTGAAAAAAAAGGTTTTGATTATGAAATTATAAAGGTACATGTGGTTTTATAGTACTTGGGTTTGATGATAAAAGTTTACAATAGAAAATTAAATCGACAAAACAAAGTAGAAGTAAACAAGGTTGATTAAACGTGATCAACCCGGGGTAGTCTCGTGATGCTCATCCTTCATCGCTTCAAGGGATGGGGTAATGATCTTTTAATACCTGGTTTGTAAAAAATAATAACATATTTTTACTGATTTTATTCTAGGATAACTCCTATGGTTCAGTTGAAAACACACAATGAATCACCGGACACTGTCGATGATAGAGTGATTTGTGTTCGACATCATAACTGAAACTCACCAAGGCAACACATGAAGAACTCGATGTGCTTTCAAGGTTTTCATTTTAATTATTCATGATACCATGAAAAAAAATTCCATGATCTTTACAGTGCTTATGTGAGTTCAATTGACCAATATGAACCACACAAACACCGCAATTGAATGAGGGAAGAAAAAGGGAAGAACGGCGTGTGAAACATCACATGAAACGGTACCCCCAAACGTGATCATTTGAGTTGAGTATAAAATACCAGTATATAACTCAATTAAATAAAAATAGAGGATGGGTAAAAACAATATACATCATGGAATTAAAAATATAATTCAAAATATTACAAGTTTGAAGCTCGAGATTACATCACATTCCTCCCAGGGCGATCACAAGGGGTTTAGAAACCCATAGGAGGGGAAGAAAAAGACGATGTTGAAGCAGATCTTCCCATTGTGTCCAGAACTTCTAGGGATGTTGAGAAGACTCCATGGGGACTCTAAAATTGAAGAACCTTGCCTCTTGGCCTAACTTGCAAATGGGGATCCCAAGGTGCCATCTTATAGTAAAATTGGAAGGTGGTTTTAGGCACATAGATTTCTTCAATCAATTTGTACCACGCATTTCATCTTTAGAAAGCCTTATCTTGCATTAGATAAAATATAAATGTTGTATCCCCACTTCTTGGAGGTCTCCACCGAATATTTGGCACCATTTGGACAACTACATCTCTAGATATTGATAAAATACATAACACCGTATTTGACATGGTCCATCTTTGATTCCATGGACAGATCAGCTAGTATGGGAATTTTAGAGGACGAGTGGGGCTTCGGTTTCTTCATATGAAATGTATCCCATACAATTTTGGACCAGAAGAAAATATTTCATCCCATATGTATGCATTGTTCAGTATAAATATGTGGTTGACTCGACTAGTGTTCTTGGATCATGTGCATATTGGCCCATCCTTCTTGGACTTCATCATGGGATTTCCAAATCACCTCCCCCTTCAATATAATTATCAAAACAAGTAAAATTTCCCTTTTTAACAGTGTTAAACACAAAATAATTTAATCAAAATTAGAGTGAAATTTGTTCTTATTCTTGTAATTTTCAATACAATACTAGTTTAATACATTGTTATAAGGGTGAAATAAAATAGTAAATCGTGGTACGATCACACCCCCATCCACTGGTCGATTCTCCAACTACTACTATGTCCCAATAAAATGTATCTCAAATGACCTCCATGTCATAAGGGTCCCAACACAATAGACCGTGCGTCAATCAGATTCCCGGTGATCGTACCACGATTCACTGTTTTATTCCACCCTTACACCATTGTTTTAAACTAGTTTTGTAATGAATATTCCAAATATAATAATAAATTTCACATTATGTTTGAATAATTTAATTAATGTTAATAAAATTTATAATTGGAAATGTTACTTTTTATTATTATTTCAATGTAGGTGGAGGTGATTTGGAGGGCCCTTGATGAAGTGGAAGAAAAACGGTCCAAAATTGCATGGATCCATGGACATATGTCCACTGATATGCATAGTACACAAAATCCGTGCATCCAAATGGGGTGAAATTTTGTGGACCTGTCCAAAATTCAATATTATACATTTAATATTAATTAAGACAATCCTGATTCGGCTTCTATGGGTCACATACGAACTGATCTATCCAAGCCACCGAATTTGGACCAAGTCAAATGTGGTGTTCTGTATTTTATCAATATCTTGAGCTGTAGTTGTAAAAATGGTGCCAAGCGTTCGGTGGAGACATTAAAAATGTATGGATACAACCTTTATGTTTTCTAAAAAGCATGATAAGGCTGTAGGAAGGCCTAAATGGATGGTACAAGTGGATTGATGAAATTTATGTGCCTAAAACCACCTTCCAATTTTCCAATTAAATGACACCATGGGCGCCCCATTGGCAAGTTCGTCCAGGAAAAAATGTGCTGCCATTTTGGAGTCCCCAAGGAGTCTTATCAATATCCCTAGTAGTTATAGAGGATATGGGATGTTCTACCCCAACATCTTTCTCTTCTTCCTCCCTCATGGGTTTCTAAACCCCCTGTGATCACCCGGGGAGGAACGTGATGTAAATCCCCAGCTTCATGTTTGTAATATTTGAATGATCTGTTGAATTCCAGGTCGTTGTGTTGTTTTTCATCATTCTATATTCTTATTTTATTGAGTTATGTACTTTTATTTCTTGCTCAACTCATATGATCATGTTTGGGGGTACCCATTCATGTGATATTCCACACACCGTTCACCACTTTCTTTTCCCCCTTCCAATTGTGGTGCTTGTGTGGTTCATATTGGTCAATAGAACTCACAAAAGCACTGTCAAGGCCATGTAAATTTATGTCATGGTATCAAAAAGAAATAACATACAAACCTGGATAGTGCATTGAGTTTTTTGTGTGTTTCCTTGGTCAGTTTTGGTTATGAAGTCAAACAAAATTCACCCAATCATTGGCGGTGTCCAATAAATCATTGTGTGTTTTCGACTGAAACCTAGGAGGTATACTAGTATAAACTCTGTAACATTATGGTTCTGGGTGTTACAATGTAGGGATTAAAATATCATAACCCTATATCATGAAGCGATGAAGGATATACATCACGAGAGTACCCTGGGTAGATCATGCTTAATTAATTCTGTTAATCTCTACATTGTTTTATCACTTTCATTTTCTATTTTCATCTTTAAACATAAAACCCCAAAGTTTTACAAAACATAATTTACCTTCTAATTTCATAATCAAAATCCTATTTTTAAATTAATGATCTAATGATCCATTGAGAGACGACCTAGGATTGATGCTATACTGCGGAAATTCTAGTCAAAATTAAACAACTAATTTGACGCGCTCGATAATGCGATCAAATTTTGGCACCGTTTTTGAGGATCCAAGATCATTTTTTTCATTATTCACATTTATTTACTTATTTTACTTCTTAATTAGTACTCCTTTAAATACCCCACCCCCATTTTATTATTTTTGTTTTGGGTTTTGTCTTTATTTTTTGTTGTTTTTTGTGTGTTCTTTCTCTATCTCTCTCTCTCTCTTCTTCTCCATCTCCCTATCTAATTCTATAGTATAACATTATATTATTATTTAATCCTTCTTAAGTAATTTTTATCCATCTCAAATCAAATAATAACCCAACAAATAAATCAATCAATCAAACTGGAGATCATTGTTTCATGACAAGATCTGGTAAAGAAACACTACTTGAATTTGATCCTGAAATTGAAAAGTCACTTCACACACAAATCAAGGAACCTAGAGAAGGTCAATAAAGTAACATTGAGGAACCCCTTGTGAAACCTCAATTGTTCCAAAACCAATAAAAAATTGAACCAAATCAAACCCGAGATATCATGGCTGCAAATAACAGAACATTAAAAGAACTGATCGCCCCAGATGTGGAGTACAAACTACATACATCCAATATCCCAAGGAAGTAGCCAATTTTGAGCTATGATTAGTCTTCTTCCACATCCTTCCAAAATTCCATGTTCTTCTCGGTGATGAACCTCACAAACATCTAATGGAGTTTCACATAGTGTGCTCCACCTTGAAACCCCAAAATGTGTCTGAGGACCCCATTAAGTTTAGGGCCTTCCATTTCTTGCTTAATGGTGTAGCCAAAGACTGGCTATACTATCTGCCTACCACAATTGGGGGGCTAGAATGCCCTTAAATGACTCTTTATAGATATGTTTTTCCATGCCTCCCAAACTGCATCAATTAGTAATGAAATTTGTGGCATTAGGAAGTTACAAGGAGAGACCCTTCATGAATACTGGAAGAGATTCATAAGACTTTGTTCAAGATGCCCCCACCACCATATTAGTGAACAACTACCAATCCAATACATCTAGGAGGGACTTATTCACATGGATCGTGAAATCATTGATGTTGTAACTGGTGGTGCCCTAGTTGATAAAACTCCTTCCGCTGCTCGTGACTTAATAGCCAGCATGGCTCAAAATGCACAACAATTTAGTACACGAGAAATTGAACCAACCTGAGGAGTTCATGAGGTAAGTCATTCATCCCTAGAATGAAAGGTAGATACTAAAATTGATGAGATTCATACCAATCTAAGGAAATTAGCTCAAGAACAAGGTAACTCACACTCTACTTCTATTCCATTGCATTGTGGTATTTGTTCTGATAACACTCATTTTTCTGACCAATGCCCACAATGTCACGATTCATCTGTGTCATGTGCAGTTGTGTTCCCAGGGAGTCTATTCCAACAAGCACCTCCATTAAAGCAAGATCAATTCAGGCCAAATCCAAATACAGGGTGTCAAGCACAACCCCAGTACTGACAAGGAGGAACTCAAGCTACCCAAAGCAGAATTGGTATCAACAAGGCTAGGGTATGCAACCTTCTTATTCTTCAACTCCTCAAAACAATTATCCTCCTCCTCCCAAATCTGAACCAAGACTTGAGGATATAGTGATGAAAATGGAAACACTGAACCTTCCGTTCCAACAGGCCTCACAATCCACAATTCAGGAACTACAAAATCAAGTGGGACAATTGGCGAACACTATCGGTCAGCTTAAGATGAAAGGGTCTGGACATCTACCATCCTAACCCATTTCCAATACGAAGGACAAAGGTAATGTATTTGCAATTACAAATCGTAGAGGTAAAGAAGCTTCTCCTTCTACTTATTCTATGAAACAGGGATGTCCCCCTCTTGAAAACACTCCTTCCCAACCCTCAAAAATTTCATGAAATGAATAACTAAATAAAAAGGGCAATCAAATTATCATTGATGATTCAAATGAACAATCAATTCCTCTTCCTTTCCCTCAAAGACTCTATAAATCTATGAAAATCATTGATAATGGGATTGAAAATGAAATAATGGATACATTTAAAAAAAGTTCATGTTAATATTCCATTGTTGGATGCAGTCAAGAAAATTCCTTGTTATGCCAAATTTCATAAAGAGCTTTGCACCCATAGAAGGATGTTGAAGGGGAATGAGAGAGTCAACCTGGGGAGGAATGTCTCAGCATTGATTCAACCAGAAATGCCAACCAAATGTAAGGATTTGGGCACATTCACGATACTGTGTACCATATGGGAGACCTTTTTTCTGATGCTATGCTAGATTTAGGTGCTTCCATTAATGTAATGCCCCACTCTGTGTATACTTATTTATAGGTTTGAGAGCATCAACCAACAGGCACTGTTGTGAAACATGCTAACCAGAGTACAAAGCATCCAAAATGAGTTATTGAGGATGTCATTGTACGAGTGAAGAATCTCATCTTCCATACTGACTATTACATTTTTGAGATGGAAGATACCTAAACCCAAGGACATGCCCCTCTAATACTTGGGAGGTAATTCCTTAAAACATACAAGATGGTCATCAACGTTCATAATGGTACATTGTCCATGGAATTTGGTAGAGAAAAGGTAAGTTTTAACATCCTTGAGGCTATGAAACACCCCGTTGAAGAGCACTCCACTCTTCCTATCTATTCGATGGAAGTTATCTCTAACTACAAACACACACAAAATTCTATCCTCGACCCATCCTATGATTTATTTTCCACTTATTCACCCATGGATGATTTGAGTTTTGGTTCTTATTATGAATGTTGTGTGGGTTCAGAAAAATGTAAATTTTTTTCTTTAATTGATGAATGTGTTTATTCTGAGGTACCCATGACTATCAATGATTCTGCAGATCTCATTTCAATAGATTCTCTTTCCTTTGAGAATAAACATGAGAAGATAGATAGTTTCATCGATCACACTCTCTCTAAATCCACTCCCTCAATCCAAAAACAACCGATGTTGGAACTTAAATAACTTCCTTCTAATTTAAAATATGCATATCTAGAGGGTATTGACCAATTTCCCATCATTATTTCCAATAACCTCTCTCCACAATAGGAATCGAAACTGCTCAAAATTTTGAGAGAGTGTAAAAAGGAAATAGAATGGACATTAGCTGATATTCATGGGATTAACCCATCTATTTGTATGCACCATATACTTTTGGATGATGAGGCTAAACCCGTAAGACAATCTCAATGCCGGTTGAATCCCACTCTACATGAAGTCCTAAAATTAGAATTCAGTAAATTAATTATTGTAGGGATCATTTATCCTATATCTGATAGTAAATGGGTTAGCCCAGTGCAAATTATGCCTAAAAAACAGGAATAACAGTTGCGTCAAATGAAATGAATGAATTGGTTCCAACACGTGCTCAAAAAAGTTGGCGAGTCTGTATTGACTACTGTCGACTGAATCATGCCATGCGGACGGACCACTTTCCATTACCTTTCATTGACCAAATGTTAAAACTGCTGGCTATTAAGTCCCATTATTGTTTCCTTGATGGCTATTTGGGTTATTTACAAATCCATATAGCCCCTGAGGATCAATAAAAGACAACATTTACCTGTCCATTCGGCGCATTTGCATACAGAAGAATTTATTTTGGGCTATGTAATGGTCATGGTACTTTTCAGCAATGTATGTTGAGTATTTTTCTGAGAACCTTGAGAGTTTTATGGAAGTATTTATGGATGATTTCACGGTTTATGTTTCTTATTTTGATGAGTGTTTGGAAAACCTAGGTTCTGTCTCCACCACTGCATTGAAAAACATCTTGTTTTATATTATGAGAAATTCCATTTTATGTTTGAGAGGGGGATAGTTCTTGAGCATGTCATTTAAAATAAGGGAATTCAAGTTGATAAATCTATAATTAAATTAATTTCAACCCTTCCACATCCAAAATGTGTTTGTGAGGTGCAATCTTTCTTGGGTCATGCTGGTTTTTACCGCCGATTCATTAAAGACTTTAGTAAGACTGCACTTCCATTGTCCTGGTTATTGCAAAAAGTTTATGATTTTTTTTTGATAAAAATTGTGAGGAAGCATTCAATTCACTAAAAAAGAGTCTCACATCACATCCCATAATCCAACCACCAAGGTGGGATCTCCCCTTCGAGCTTATGTGTTATGCCTCTAACTTTGCAGTTGGGGAAGTTTTATCACAAAGGGTTGAGAAGGCTCCTCATGTCATTGCATATTCCTCGCATACCCTTGACCCTGCCCAGGAAAACTACACAACCACTGAAAAAGAACTCCTTTCTATTGTTTATTGGGAGAGGTTTTGTAGCCATTGGACGGAAGAAACAACGAGAGAGGGGGAGTTTGATCAATGAATCCCCATGGAAAACTACCATAAATGCGGACTTACTAAGGGAATAAGCCTTCAAAACACTAATAAATTCATCTATATCTCTTCAAAGTTTATGGGGAGAGGTTTTGTAGCCGTTGGATGGAAGAATATTCAAATTATGGTTGATTTGGAGAAACAAATAAGCGGTTAAAACATAATCTTGACCAAAATACATATTTTATGATCTAGTTTTGAGCCATTCATATTTTGTCATGTGATTAGGTGAACTATATGGTAACTATGTGCTAGACTCTACCACAAGTAGTTCATTTCATGGTTGGCTCACAAGTTTAGAAAAATCTTGTGCCAACCATGTAAAATAACTTTGTCCAACACTGTATAGTTTATCCTTTGTGGTTTCACTGTATGTAAAAAAATGTGTCTGTGCCCATGAGCCTTCCCCTTATCACATGTCTCAAAGTGAATATTAGACTATAGTAGATTTTCAATTTCCATAAACCGTATTTAAAATTTACACTAGTAGAAAATCCCCAAAAACATTCAAAACTATTTCCAAAAGTATTCCATACCCTTAAAAAATCCCCAAAGATAATATATATACATGAAAATCATAAAAGAAGGATTACATACATGAATCCTGGGGTACTTTATTCTCCCCACCATTGGCCATTCCATCCTAAAAAATGTGAAAACCACTATTTTCTCGAATAATTTCTGTCCATTGATTGATCATTACTTTTTCCCATTCCTTTGTCTCTTCTTGAATATACCCATGTTTCCACAAAACCCGAAATAGATTAATGATTTTCCCATGAAATGCCTCCTCTATCCTATCCAAAATACACACTTTCATGTGAATCAACAAATAATATGTATCTAGTTAAATTTTATCCCATTGAATCACATATTTTAGATCAAGATGATATATTTTCAACTGATATACATGAAACACATTATGTGATGCACTGAACCTTGGTGGAAATTCCAACTAATATTCCACCTCATAAATCTATTCTAGTATCTCAAATGGCCTATGTGTCAAGTTTATATCTTTCATAGATTACCAAATGAATATTTTAAAGCCTTGTAGAGATACTCAAAACACATGACCAACCACCTCGAATGAAAATGGATATCGATACTAATATGCATATGATTTTTGATGACATTAAGCCATATCCTTACGTTTCCTAGTAAACTAAATATTTTCTGTTTTTTCTTGAACAAGGCCCAGCCCAACTAATGATGTCCCACATGTTTTCATCCAAAAAAGAGGATAACTACAAAGAATTACAATACAATTATTCAAAAGGACACATATTTATCAATTCGTGATAACTATTATTATATAGAAACTACAATAGTGGTATATAATCTTCCCATGAGCCACCAATATCCTTTACAGAATCCAAAATCATGTCTTCAAATGTTTTTATTATCCTTTATGATTTTCTATCCATATGAGGAAGATATGCCATGCTTATTTTCAACTTTTTTCTATGGTATTTCTGTAATTATTTCATGAAATGAGAGGTAAAAATGATCACTGTTTGAACTTTTGAAACAGGTATTCCATACCTCTTTACCACTTCTCAAATATAGATTTTTTACAATTCCTCTTCCATAATAGATTTGTGAATAGGGATAAAATGAGACAACATTTTTAGTCAATCCACTATCTTCCATGTGAAATATTGTTTCTAAAACATTCATTGGATACATGTTATGAAAACCCTAACTATCTATATCCATTTAAAAATATATATAGGTAAATACTACATCATACCTACTAGTCATTGATGCTCTACTTTAACATGCTGAGATGTTAAGCATCTCGAAACAAACTCAACTACCTTACTTTTCATACCAAACCACCAAAACCATGCTATCGACACCATATATATCTTCTGTATTCCCAGATGAACGACCCATTTTTAATTTTGAAAAGAATGGATAATTTTTCGTTACAATCCATAGGTATAATCAACCAAGTTCTCAACCACAAAATCGAACTCCCTTAAATCTTCCATCCCTCAACGGTCTCCCCACCATTGAGTTTTTAACTCATAGAAACTCATTATAGAAAGGATATCTATTCCAATTTAACATTATTTAAAAAAAATTGGACCACATAAAACTATAAAGAATTCATAATTTCAATTCATTCTTCATCTTCCATGGGTATATCGTCTAGAACTGATATCAACTGCCACTAGTATGGTGCTTCTTTTTTCAACTGACCATATGAATTTATTCTTAATGAATCGGCCCCCAAATTTCCCATTCCTAGTGTATACATCATATAAATGTCAAACATCTGGAGATAACCCATCCATCTTATTTGTCACAGATTAATATTCCATTGTGAGGAAATATATTTCTACCACTTCCAAGCATGAACTATGGAAACTACATCCAAATTTTGTGATGGGTGATTCTTCTCCTGAACTCATAACTTCCTTGATCTATATGCAACAAAATAGTTTCTTTACATGAGAACACATCCCAACCTGGATCCCAAATAATCACAATACACCACTAACCCTTTTCCTGGTTCTCAAAAAATCTAGATTGGTCCTAATGTAAGGTGTTATTTAATCTCTTGAAAAAAACTATTGAAATTTTTCATTCTAATGGAATGGTACATTATTTTTTGCAGAATCTTTCAAAGGGTAGTCTATTAAGGTAAAATCGTGAACAATGTTTCCATAATAACTAGCTAGAGTAATGAAATTGTGAATCTCGAAGTCATTAAATGGAAGTTTTTAAGACATAGGTGATTCTCTCTTTTTTGGATCCACACAACACCTATTTCAAATAATGCATGCCCAAGGAAACATACCTATTGTATCCAAAAAAACACACTTTGATAATTTTAAATACAATTGATGATCCCATATTATTTATAACATTATCTCCAAGTGTTTCACATACTCAACCCATGCCCTTGAATACACAAATATGTCATCGAAAAAACACCACAAAAGAATCTAGATACCTCTGAAATAACTACATTATCAATTCAATAAATTCCTTCAGTGCATTCATAAGACTAAAAGGAATTAAAACATAATCTTAATTCCTATATGTACTCCATAATGATATAATTGGAATATCCTCTTTCTGAACCCACAACTAGTGATATCCTAATTAAAAATCAATAATGGAGAACCATTTATCTGTCCTAAATTAATCAAATTGAAAATCATTTCATGGGAAGGGATACCTATTATTTATGTATGTTGGTAAATATTATGATAATCGAAACCCAACTGAATTTTTTCATTTACCCTTTTTATGAACAAGACTGATGATTCCCATAAAGACATGCTCGGCTGAATGAACACTTTTATTTTTATCTCTTCCTACTACACTTTCAATTCCTTTAATTCTATTTCATCCAACTGATAAGAAATAAGAGATATAATAATGGTCCCCATAAAGAGATCAATCGTAAACACCAAATCCCTTATATGTTGTAAACATGATAAATTGTTAGGAAAACATCAAAAAATTGATCATACCCCACTGGAAAACTGTTACCCTTGATATTTTCAATTTATTCCAAAGAAAACACTGCCAAATGGTATGATATCATTCCAACTGCTGGTTAGAACAATCCCATTATACAAACCATCAAATTTTGATATCGTTTAAAGAGATGCTCGACACCATCATCTATAATCAAACTAATATTTATAGAATTAAAATCGATGTGATACTTGAATATTGTCAACCAATCCATACTTATGATTATTTCATAGAAATCCATATCTAGCATAGTGAAATTGCATGTCATCTTTTCTCCATCAATTGTTATATAACATGATCTACAAAAATGTCTCAACATTCTCTATGGCCAAGTTATTTTTTAGTTTTTATCACATATGGAATTATCTCACCAATTTATCCTTGAAAATCAACAGAAAAATAAGTATTGATGAAATGAGATTCACTCATATCAAAAAAATCTTTCATTATGGTAAAATCCAACTGAATCATACCTATCACCATCGATGGTTTAGATAGATCATACACAATAACTCATTAGACTCCATATAATTTCTTACTCAAGGTATTTTCTTTTTTGTCACCATGTTGAGACATCCCTAACTGAGAATTCAATTTATTCCTAGAATCAACATGTATGGAACTATTCTTCAGGTGAGATTGATTCTTCTAGCCTTTCCTTGTCAAAGAATAAGACACCTGTGACACCTGATAAGTGTCTCAAATAACTGCCCTCGGAGAACTATGATAATAGCACTGAAGATTCACAATATGATTTTAATTGTGATATTATCTATGGGGTGTCATACACAGTCACTTCAAGAAGTCATATAAAAGTCATTGAAATCACCCAGGTTGGATCTTTGGTTGTGGAGAAAGATTTACTGATCCTGTCATCTGATTCTTAACTATCGCTATACCTTTTAAATAGGTAACCCTCTTCTTCTTTCTTAAAACATTAGAGTTCCCACCATTTCTAATTGGTATTAGCATGCTCCCTCCACTCTTAGATCTTACGTATTCCCTTTCTACCGAAGTCCATGTATTGAACATCTCTATATAATCCATGGTACATAGCACAAAAATATTGAGAGAATCGTCTTCCTTAACACTAATTCACTGATGTGTTCTTTAAAGGACACACTAGAAGTAAGTTCTAATGAAAATATCACTAGAGTTAAGAATTTATCTGAATACAATATCAATATAAGGCTCCCTTAATTCATGTTAAAGAATTTTTCATTCTTGAGATTATGAATGATAAACAATAGAAATATTTTTGAACAATTCTTTAAAATACACCCCGGAAAGCCCTTGGTCCAATTAATCTTCAACAACTAAATCCCACCCTTCGTGTGCAAGATCATAAAGCATATATATCAAAATTTTGACATTTAATGATTATATTGTGATAACAAAATTGAAGATGAAATTCATATTATTTAGCCACACCTATTACTTCTCTAGTTACGAATCACCGTGAAAGATGGGTGGATTATAATTTTAGAAGTAGATATAATGATCCACATTCCTTGGTTCATCCATTCTGTTCCCTGTATCTGCAACTTGAAAAGATTACAATATACTCTAAACTATTTTTTCGTTCTCCTATGGTTCAGGTTCAACCAAATTTTTAGTAGCTTCATTAGATTGATTTCTATATTTCTTACTAGGTTCCATTTTCTATACAAACAAATTATTTCTATATTCCTAACTCTATAGATATGGAAGGATAAACATTTTAAATTCTATGACATATTAATTTTCATAACGATTATTTCCAAAATCATCATTTTCCATTTTCAACCATTTTTTAAAATTTTCAACTTGCTTTTGAAAATAAAATAATTTTAAATGTGACACAACCATCATCATTTCAAAAAATTATATTTGAAATAAATTTCATCATTTTTCAAAAACCAACAAATTTCCCCAAATCATTACTCAAAATTAAATATGCACTCAGTGTGGGAATTAATTTATATAATGAATGTCATGATTTCATTAATGGATAAACCCGTGAAATTGAGATTCCATATCTGATAAGTGTCTCTACATCACTTATGTTCCCAACTCCCTGGTAACTTTATGATGAGAATAAGAAGGTTATATATGTATTTTTATAATCTACATTTCCTGACTCTATGATCCAATTCCTTTTTACCATCCAAAAACAAGTAATATACAAGAATTAATTTCAACACCAAGAACAAGTGAAATAAATACCACTTATTAGTCAAGGATTGAATAAGCTCATAAAACTTGTACCATATCATCCCTCCTCCATGTCATGAGATGAAATAAGGGTGTTAGTTGGCCTTAAGAATCATCCCTAATATTCCAAAGGTAGGTAATAAATTTCAAGGGCTTCATTAACATATAGGGTATGATTTTAAATTTTAAAATAAAATAACTCAACCAAACATTTCACCACCAAATAAACCACTACATGTTTCATGATAACAATGTCAATCCACAATGTAATACCAACATAACAAAATAAATCTACAAAGGAGTACCACAATGAAAGATATCAAAACGTAAAAGTACACAATGAAAGAAAAACCCAATAAAACTCAATGAAAACCACATAAATCCAAAGTTACAAAATGCTCCATTATCGAACTCGAAAAAAACATCCCATGTATAACAATGATACAGTGAAAAAGTGTGATACTTTACCATTTCTTGTGTAATGATAAAAAACATTTGAAAAATCACCACATTGATAATGAAGGGGTGAGTAATGAAACAATGTTGTATTTCCCCAAATAACATCCTCAATCTAGAAACAGGTATATAACAAGTTAACACATTTATATAAAAAAAGTTAAATAAATAATTTAAATTTATTATGATATATACAATAAGTTTAATAAAAACATTTTCTACCCCCGAATATTGTCCAAGAAAAGAAAAAAACTATTTTCTAAAACCATTTCCCAAATTCCATTTTCTTATCATCCCTTCCATTCCATATATCCAACAAAGCATTAAACCATGGAATTCCCTATAATCATGAGCGTGATTCATCCATTAAATATTTCTTTCATAATTTACCATTTTAATATGGTAAATTTCATATCCATATACATCCTACTATTTTGCGGGAAACTTCATTCGCTTTTCTATCCCGAATGCACATAAACAAATGCAACACCTTTATGAAAAAACTATTGCCAAAACAATTATTAAAAATATTTTAATAAAACTATTATTTTATTGAAAACATTTTTAACAATCCAATTCAACAAAAAACTTTTTATTGAAATTAATTTTCCATATCTAAATACCAAACAACGATATTAAAATCATTTTTTAAATCACTTTACATAATAATTCTATAATTTTTCAAAATTAATAAACCATCATTAAAAGTGTTTATACCATGATTTTCACAAAACTTTCACAAAAAAATTAAATTAAAACACTCTTTTTCAAATATTATGTTCATATTCTATGTATTAGATTCGATACTGAATCCACTAACCTTTGAAAATTTGGAAAAAATAAGAACGGTTTGAAAACACCCTCAAAATCAGAATGAGTCTCAAACAATACGCATTAGTTATCTTCCGCTATCATCGAAAAGGATAAATATAACCATGAATGGAATAAAAACCATAGATATATCCTAAAAAGACTAGATCTATGAAATTGATAGATATGTTGAGTAAGAGAGAGAAGTATATCTATGAAAACCCATATAACCAACCATAAATGAGGACTTTCCAAGGGAATCAGCCTTCGATAAACCATTAAATTCCTCCAAGTTGCTTTGAATTCGGTAGGGAGAAGTTACCCAACCTTTGTGAGGATGAATAATCGAATTAGGGTTGATTAGGATAAAAAATTCATGACAAAAACAAAATCTAGAACTATATCAAATTTTTTAGGATCTAGTATTTTAATTATGCATGGTTTGTTGCACGGTTATGAAAATCTTTCACTAATTGTGAACCATATTCTACCTCAATGTGTACCTCTCATGATAGTCCCACATGGTTAGAAATATTGTGTTAAAAAAATGAAAAATATCTCTTTCCCACTTTTCATGGTTTCTCCTTGGTTGGAATATGGTTTGGACCAAACATGCACCTACCAGTGCACCTTCCCATTTGTGCATGTCTCAGTGTGCACATTTTCCTATTAGAGTTTTATAATTTCCACTAAAACAATGAACCTATATAAAAGCAAAAAAAATACCAACATTTTTTTAAGCCCAAAAAAACATCACCCAAACACATTATATACTTGAAAAGAAAATATGAAGGGTTACATACTTGAAACTAAGGGTGCTACAATAGAGGAATTTATAGAAGAGTTTAAATGTATTTCTCTGGGACATAATGTTGTGTTTTCAATATAAAACATACCTAGTGATACACATATATCAAAGACTCCATATTGAATGGCCCTTATTGAGTTGTATGGATTAAACGATGAATTCCATGAAATATTGATATGGGATTCATTTATCCAAGTGTTTCATAATGGGATGAACATATTATTTTTTGAGAAGTATGGATCACTCTGAATCTCTGTTTATTATTGGGAACATAACAAGATCATTATCAATAATAAGTACCCATTTATGCAAATTGATGATTTTTTATATCAATTAAAAGGATTTGAATATTTGTTTCACAAGTGACCTTGTATTTGGATACTATCAATGTAGGGTTAAAAGTGAATACATAACTCATAAAACCATCAATATGAGATACTAAAAGTATGATTTTATAATGATTATATTTGTTCTTTATAACTATCCCTAATTCTTTGTATTTTTAAGCAATATAGACTTTTTGTATTACCTTGATTTTTTTATAGAATACCTTATAAAAAATATTATTATATATTTCAATATCAAGGAATAAAATAGAGTTACTTGGGGACTATAGTAAAGACCCTATTGAAGGATGTATTTTATCAAAAATTTACCTGGTGTTTATTTTGGCTGTAGAAAGTTTCATTATTGGGTTATATAATCTCGTGTGACGATATATTGGTTGATGTATCGAAGAAATAAAATGGTTAATATTATCCCATAATAACAACTATGATTTATATCGGTATTATTCTTGGATTTTATGGATATGTTTAAACTTTTGTGAGGAATTTATCATGGATATAAAATCCAGTCACCAATTTAACTCAGATGGGATCCATGTTCCTTTGGACAAATGAATGTGATGAAAATATCATGGAAGTAAATATATAGTTAGTCCACCTGTTCTTATACAATCCTATTAGGAATATTTTGTTGGGATTTATAGTGATGCATTGAATAAAGGGCCGAAATATATTCTTATGCAGAATGATATGGTGATAAATTATACCTCATTCTAATTAACGGTAGATGGGACTAATTACATAACCCATTTACTAGAGTTATGAGTGGTAATCCTTTAATTAAGGATATGGAGGAATTATAATTATAGATAAATCTTTGATATATATACTGATGATAAAATACTATGTTTATTTTTACCAATAAAGAGTTTAATATTCTCTTGAGAATATGGTTATTGTTCATCAAATATTATAAATGATAAAGACATTACCCATGGGAAAAAACATGGTGGACGATTCATTGAGTATAAAGGATTATGATATCTTATATATGATGAGTATTAAATATGATCCATTATTTATTTAATTTCAAATTATTGACAATGAAATCTTAAAGTAAGGGGAGAAATATTATCCTTCTAAAATATTCATTTTAACATATATCCATGTTAACAGTAAAGTGAATAGAATGGATATGTAGATCTATAAAATAAAACTAATAAATGGTCATGATTTAAACCCTGATTATGATTGATTAATATGATTCATGAATTGAGTTTGTGTCTTATCAATTCTAGACTTGAAGAAATTGTTCTTTTAATAAGATCAAAAATCATCATTATTTATTCGTCACATAAGTAAAAATATTTATAGATTTATGAAAGATTATTTAATGTTAGATTATTTGAAGATAGATATTAGAGATTTTTTATATCAAACATTGGTATATCTATATGATTAGTTTAAGAGATGAAATTGTTAGTATATGTTACAACCATTACCCATAGATGAATAGAAATGGTAAAACTTCTTCATTTATTTCATCACAAGATTCAAACAAAACTTATAAATGATATATTGTTATATTATTTATAGTTAGACTCTTTAAAAACTCATAACATTTTAGTAGTATTATATAGAATTTTTCTCTTCATCAACTTTATAGTATATACATTATATATGTGGTGAGGTCTCATGGGGTACCATATTCTATTCTATCTGATTGAGAACCAAGGATTGCCTTGATGTTTTTGAAATATATTCAGTGAGATTTAGATATAGAGTTATGTCCTAGTACATCTTATCTTCCTTATAAATATATTTTGTATCATATAACCATTCAAAACTAGAGGAAATTATAATATCATGTTCTATATAATTCAACAGTGGTTGGGATCAGTACATTCCTCTTCTAAAATTCTCTTATAACTATATCTTTCAATCAAGAATTGAAAGGGGTACTTGTGAATCACTCTTTGAAATAATTTTTAGAATTATAATGTGGTAGGATGAATCATTAGAAACAAATCATCCGTGTCTTTATAATTTGTAGGTGATGATAGAGAAGAATATTAAGATTTAAAATTGAAAAAAGACAACCAAGGGTTGAAAGATGTATTATGCTGATAATCACTGGTGATATATATAAGTTGGTGTTAGTGACAAGGTTTTCTTATGAATTTATCCATGAAAAAACATAATGATATATAGAAATAAGGTAATGTGGATCTATAGTTATATTGATCCCTTTGATATTTTTTGATTGAGTAGGTATTGTATCTTATCACTTGTCCCAACCACCAAACATCTGTAAAGATCATGATGGTTTCTATGATTCACTTTTTAGGGAAGAAAATATTGTACCTGTTAAATGTTGTAAAATAATATTTTCTACCACAATATCATGACCTTTTCTATGAAGAAAAACTTGTGGAAATCTTGGAAAATAGAGATAACGTGTTTTAAAAATAAGACTCCTCATCTAGTTAATGTTTTCTAGAGGGATAATAAATTCAAGGAAACTAACTGGGAACCTAAGGATTTGATAAAGTATATAAATCCTAATTTTTTATATAATAGTTATTAAAATTTGATTAATAAATTAATTTTATGGGGGTTAGAATGTGACACCCAATTATATTTTATGTATTTTTGTTTAAATAAACAAGATTTATTAGATAATTTTCTTTAGATACATCCCATATTTTGAATGAGATTATGATATAGTATACTTTTATAACCAATCCATTTGACTAGAAGATATTATTATGATTAAATACATTTTTAAATATTCTTATAGTTGAAAAAATGTTATGATTTCACTAAATTTTAGTGAAATCGTATAATGAATAAAAATCCCAATTATTTATCAAATTTATTATTCTAGAATTTATGTACTTTTATCAAAAAAAAGTATATTGAATACTATTTAAAATAATTTCAATAAATTATATTTTATAATTCATATGAAAAAATGAATAATCATCCATACATAAATTATCTAATGGTTAACAATAAAGATAAAATGTTTTAAAAGAAAAATCAATATTTTTTATAAAAACATTTTTATGTGTGCAATGTGTGTGAATAATAATAAATTTAGTAAATCATTTTTATACTATTTTATAATGAAATTTATTGATTATATATATTTTTTAAACAATTTCCATTCCTTTTATAGTTTTTACTATGAAATTAATGGAAGTAATTTCATTTTTATAGTTGCAAATATATTTTTATTAAAAATGGTTTTAGTGGAGTTTTAGGTGCTTATTTCTAAATAAATTTATACAGTTTATATATACTAAATATGAAAATATGGATTCCATATTGGGAATTATAATTTTCAAAAAATTTAATGAGCCTTCATTCAATTTTTTCATAACGAATAGTAATTATAAAAAAAAGTATTTACCATGTTTAAGGTTAAAATGACATTATCGAGTGATAAAATAAGAGATATGGGTAAGAATTCCATATAAAGATTTTTAATTATAATAAATTGAAGCTATTTAAACCATATATTTTACTATATTTGAATAATTATCAATTTTATCCACTTTGACATGAATGTGATCTTATATTATTGAAATCATTTAATTAATTCCATGTGAGTCCCTCCCCATCACTTATAAAAGGGTGAAACATATCCTCCATTATTTATATAATATTAAACTTCTAGATTAAAAAACTCCTTCCAAAAAAATTAATAGATTCCTTTCAGTCAACTTATATCCACTATCTTCTCCAAATACCAGTCTTTTTAGGCTAGTAGTGTAAGCTAAAGGTGACCCCGCGGAAAAGCGCTATAAATATCAACTGATCTATTTCAATATTATTTCTTCTTATACCTAGTATAAGACCACTGTATCCATGATAACAAGATAAATATAGTATCATAAACATACTTAGATTATATTATTATGATTTCCCATTACATTTTCACCTATTTTTTATCAAATGGAAAATGAATGTGTTGTTCATGCGTATGTATGAACTACATCCTCCACATTGAAATATGATTCATTTTCTATCACCACATTTAATAACTAAAATTAATAATCTTTTTAAAAAATATATATTATAATTTTTACATTATTAATATAATATAATAATAAAATATTTTTTATATTCATTAACATTTTTTCTTTTAGAAATGAAAACAATGTTCATGTATACATATAGCTCATCGACTCTATAAAAGGTGTAATTGTTTCATATATATACATTTTATTGATGATTTTTAATATTTATATAGTTAATAAATATTATATTTAAATAGTTATTGTCATTTTATAGATTATAGAACCATGAAAATGATTCAAGGACCATAATAGTGAAATCGAAACTTGTACAATAAATGAACGATCTATCACCAGGAATAGAAATTTTAACAAAGAAATATTAATTAATATTTAATAAGATGTAATATGTAAACCATTTATAGTAATATATATATCCATATGAATTGATATCGAATTTTAATAAATTTAAATTTATTATATAGGTGGTTAGAGCTCTTATGAAGAATTTTGATCCTCAGGTAATTTTTTATTAATGTTGTAATCTCATTCCTATCAGGATTATTTATTCTCAAATAGCTAATAATGATATTATTTCATATATCAATAAATTTATTATTCCATTTATTAACATAGGTTTATTTCAATAAATTAAAATTTTTCATTTCATTTTCTTCTCCTTACATACTCAATTTTTTTAATGGATTATTTTATTTAAAATATATTTTTTTTCTATTTAGTTAGGAATATATTTCATCAATTTACTTATTTTATTTAAAATTTTTAATTATGTTATTAATATAATCCATTTATTTTATAAAATAAATTTTATCTTTGTACATTCATTAAGTAGATTTAAAATCATTCCTCTTTTCATTTTCTGAATAAAGTACTTTTTATATAGGTTTTAAATTGAATGTTCATTTCAATATAAACCACATGAATACATTTCCCCACCATCATGAATACTCTTTTATATGAAATTACATAACATGTTTCCATGGTTATTTTCAAACAAAATGTTTTCCCTATAATTTTTTTATTTTTTTATTTTAAACAAATAATTTCAAAATGAATAGGCTATTATCTTCAATAAATATTCTAGTGATCTTTTGAAGTCATTTCTCATCTACGATAACATCCTTTAATGTTAATTATATATAACTAGGGATGCTATTTTATTATACAGTTCATTTTCTTTCTTTTTATAGTTTATAATTATAATAGAAAAATATTGGTGAATCCTTTGTTTCCACATTATAAGTTATGATGAAATGATAAATGTTTTCAGGATAACATGGAATAAATATGATTGGATTATTATTAAGATATATGTGTCTTTTTTATATACCTCTAATTATTTTGTTAATGATTAATATTTTGTAACCTCAATGTCTGAAAATGAGATTGTATTCATCCCTAAATAGGGTATACAAGTTGTTATCCTTGTACAAAGCTTGTATATGGGTCGTTATCCCAATACAAACAAGTGATTACTATCTTAGATGGTATCATTGACATAATAATTATATTATTATGATTATATGACACTTTATGCTACTTATTTATGACATGATCGTATGAAAATGTTATTGTATCATGGCTCGTATTATTTGATTCATTTATTATTAATATATTATGATATTCCATTGTTTGAAACATAATACAAGATTAAGAACTATGAAATTTTGGGTATGATTTTTCAATGATAATATCGTATTTTCATACCACTATAATCTTTTGATTCTTGAAAATGGTCATTGGTTGATATCTCCCTTGTTTACAATTAGCGAGAAGATTATTTCACCCATTTAATGTTTCATTTTACATAGGAGATGAATAATGGTTTTAATTATGGTATTTCTTATAAAGGTGATATTTTTTAAGAATGTAAAGGGAGGTTATGTAGATATTTTATTTACCAGTTGTTTCTGTATCCATGTTTCCAATGACATTAAACCCCAACAGTTATAACATGGATCGTAATGATATCTAATAATAATTCAACTATTAATATGTAATATATATTTCTGTAATGTTTGGGATTCATAATTTCATAATATTAATCATGTTATAGTTATTATATTATTTCAGTAAAAAAATATTTTGATCATCCATGAAAATTGTGTATGAAAAAACACATCGTTCATTGAGGTGTTAGTCCGCACAAATTCATGATGACATCTTCATTTTTAGAAATGTTTTAGATGTATATTGAAAATGGTTAGTCCATTAGTATAATTAAACTTAATAATATTAATTTAATTTGTGTTATCATACATTCATGGATAATAATTATTTTAGAGGGAGAAAATTGAAAGAATTATAAGAGAGCTCATTTTAGAGAATTACCTTCTCCCTTTGGATATTCTCTCTTGTGAAACACTGTAAAGCTCATCTGTTGGGTCTCATGGTAACACCAAAGATTCTATGACTTGTGGATAGTGTTGGGGAGAGACTAGGGTAGAGTTTTTTCATATATAAAGATTTATATTGGTTTTATAAATGGTTGGGGGACATGATATCATTATATAAGTAGAGGATAATGTTTTTTTGTAAATACCCCTTAAATATATATGATTCAATGACATTATTTTGGGTTTAATAGCCCTAAAAGTAGGAAATGATGTTTTTTATGGTAAAATAAGGTAATAAAATCATTTAACATTCATATTTAAATATATTTCAAACATATTAAATGTCATTTAGAATTAGGATTTTATATTTTACAATCTTTTTTATATAGGTAACTGTATTTTTATCTAAATAAAATATGTTGTTATCCAAATATATAAAACCAATCATGAAAAAATTGAGTTCTCTGAACCAAAATTTAATTTCTATTTAATACAATTAAATTTCAAAATAAGTAAAATTTTAGTATAAAATTTAATCATTAAATATATATTGAATAATATCTGTAGAAAAACGTTTTTTTCACTGTTAAGAATTATTAATTTTACTTAGTAATAATAAGAAATTGAATTAGTGTTAATATACATATATATAAGTTGAAAATTTATATAATATTAAATTTTAATTGTAGATTAAATTATTTTATTAGATAAAATATAGAAATTGTTAATATAAAATGAGTTTTGTCATTATCGTCATAATTAGATTTAATCCTAGAAACCATTTTATATAATAAAAATTAAATTGGAATTTTTTTTATAATCAATACATAGGGATTCAAAATATAAAATCCATTTAACCAAATAAAATTTCTAAGAGTGAGAATGAATTAATTTCTATATTAGTGCATATAACTCTTTATATGTGTTGTTTGGAAAAGGTGTATTTTCAAGAAAAATACCAATATTTTTGATATACTTTTTATGTGTTATTCATAAGGTAGCTGATTATTATTGATACATACCAACGTTATGTTTAAAATATCAAAATCAGTTTTTAATAAATTTATTTTATTATTGTATTGTTGTTTTATTATTAGTACGGTGTTTCATAGAAGAACAGTTACTCAATATGACTTATTGAAAAGTATTTATTAAAATCACTGCTCATTTCGCTCAACCCCGATTAAAATGAATTTCATCATATAATTTTTTTTACTATGAATAAAACAATGGATGGTAATTGCATATCATTACAATTTAGAGTTCCCATGTAACCGCTTTGAACATATGATACCTCTATATAATAGTTCCCATATGATTGGTCTAGTTTTAAGATACATTATCCTTTAAAAGAGGAAATCCAATGGTTTGTCACTATATGAGAGATCATGTTCTAGTTTCATATCTTTTAAGTTTAGTATATGTGATGGTTATATTATGTATTTACTCAAATTTAATACATTAAACACATAATTTTCTTAGTGGAGATTTAGATGGAGTCCCAAGTGATAATATATATCCTCAGAAAGATCAAGGATTTTGAAGGGACCAGTATACCTAGAGAATCAATTCTCATTCTTCATAAATATCATATCTAGGTTCTAAAGAAATATATGGATGGATACTGTGTCACCAAATTCAACCAATAGATCTCATCAATGATTATCCACATAAATCTTATGTAGACTATGTGACACTTTCATACTTCAGGTAATGGTTTGAACATTATCAATCATTTCATAGAAAAGGTTAGGTCCTATCATCTTCTGCTATCTAACTTCTTCCAAGAATGATGTATTCCCACATTTAATCCCATAAAAATCCTCATATGGTGTCATATAAAATCTATAATAGAAAATAATTTCATTTGATAACCCTTATAGTAGAAGGTTATGATCCAAATAACCTTGGAAATGTATTTAATAAGATCTCAACATGTACATAAGAGATAGAATGGTTCTGTTAGACTGGCCATCTGTCTGAGGGTGATATGTAGTGTTGAAACTCATATTTTCCTCCAAACCTTGTTGATGAATCTTCCATAAACATGAGTTAAACCATAGATCCCAGTTAGATGAAATATAAGAAAATTACTCCATGCATAATTTCCACCTCACTTATGCATATATTTGGGATGTTTTTCAAGTGAAACATTTTATTTAATGGAAATAAAATGGCGTAACATTATAAGGAAACCAAATATAAACTAAATGAAATTATAGAAAATATATGTCTAAGGGATTCCAATGATGAAATCCATGGCGATTTTTTTAGGTATTCATACTATTATGGGTAATGTTTTAATCATCACCTTATTATTTTGTTATTAATCTTTAACTTGCTATAATATATGGAGTCTATATTTGCATCATGTGGTCCCCCATTTCATGGTAACCCAAAAGAAGTTTTTCTTTAGATCCATATACAACATTATTATTCCTAATTGAGTAGAGGAGGATAACCTATGACCATCATCCAAAATTTCCATCTTCAATTGTAGTTTTTATGGGACACATATTTGGGTTACAAACTATATAACTCTATTTTTATCATTGTTAAACTCGAGAATACTTGTGAACATTTTTTGTAGATTATAACTATCTTTATAGGATTATATGATCTTAAAAATAATGGATAGTTGAGAATTAATTTGATAAAGATATGATTCCCCGCCTTTCATTAAGACATCATGAATTAATCTTTACAAATTCAGGATTATTTTGTATTTATCATTCCTTATCATGGATACAAAGCATTATTTTTTATTCATTAAGGATCAAGAACCATATTTTCCCTCCCTTGTTTGTAATGAGTTGATATGTATAAAAATATTACCAATTCTTACTAACTTTTATAGTTCATATTAGACTTCTTATGTGTGAATATAAATATCAAGCTCTATTGGTTAGTGTATATATATCACACCTTTCATCGTGGAGAAAATACTACCAAATCATTAAGGATAAGATCCTTGTTTCCACATATAAATAAGTATTTATTAATTCACCACATAAGCCATTTATTTTATTGAGGTATAATAAATTAATTTTCCATTATTATATGATGATGAAACAAAATACAATTAATAAAGCAACATTGAATATGTCAGACATTTCCTAAAAACTTCATTACTTATATTAGGAAAACACAATAAATAAATTATATACATGACTATCACTAACTAATTTAGAATTTAAAAAGTTATATGGTTGAGGTTGACCCACTGAGAACAGTTTATAAATTTATTAAAATATTTATGAAATACTGATTAATGAAAACAAATATTGGGGTTTTGAAATAAATGATAAGAATGAACAAAGAAATATATATACATATTCATGTACTCAATTAAGTAAATGTGTTGTGAATCTTAATAAAATGGTATCATAATTGAACTTATGATATCCTCCTCTAAGATTACCCACTCTCCATTTTTGAGACACCCCTTTCCCCTATCAAATTATATCTGTGTCTGTTAGTCAGTGATAAAAACCTTATTTATAGATAAAAATCCTTAAATGATTCATTTTCTATGCGATGTAAAGTACAAAAAGTTGATGTGTTGTAAATTAGCATACCCTGAATCTCAAAGTATTATTTCATGAATGATAAAATAATATAATCTTGACATTAAATGATTGAAAGACATACAAACCATCATAAATTTAATACCAATAAATTCCCCTATCACTGAGAAAATCCCCCTTCACTATAACTATTTTTGAAAAAAAAATTCCCCCTCATTCACATCATTATGTAATATAAAATATATAAAAACTTTTACAGTAGCATCATCAACTAATAAAAGTATCTTCCTCTGGTGTCTTTTCGAGTCTCTGAAAGTCCAACCCCATGTGTGAAAGACTATACCCCTATTTTTTCATCTTGAGATAATTCAATCTCTCTATTTTAAATTTGTAATTATCTTTCCAAATATATTTTTTTCTCTTTGAATTATTCTTTTCCTCTCTCTCTCATCCATTATGTTTTTTTCATGAATTTAGTTGATATTAGTAAATCTATTCCTGAATTTGTTTATCTCTCTTTTAAGTGGATTGTATCAAGCTTCTATTTTGTAGTTGAGGGATCCATGTACAATTTTTTTATGTAACGTCCTAGATGATCATATTTGTGCATTTATATATCCTTTAGATAGCTCAATAATTTAGGTTTTTCAAACTATGTAGTTATCCAAAATACGACAAGGGTGAAATAGTTACATTACATCCTCTTCACAGGTTTCATGGTCAAAATGTGATGGTCCCTCTATGATTGCATCATCTTGTGCCCTCAAAACCATCCGTTTTTTTAAAATTTACCCTCTATGGAATAGTAATGTTCCTATGGGGTAGCATTTGTTGGATGGAGGGTGTGTCTAACCAAGATAATGAATGGGTTGGCTAGGACGATTCCATATTGGTATGTTCATAGTAAACCGATGGGTTTTGTACTCTACATCAAAAAATCAAGTGGATTCCCACCACTAGTTTATTAACCAGCCCCATCAGCACCTCAACTAGTTTGATAGGGGTGTAATAAATGGTCCATAATTTAATTAATAATTTAATAATTAATGGGCTCATAAATTATATCATCTAAATTTTAATACTGAAAATTGATAATTTTTTTGTCTCTTCTTGATGGTATAACCACCTATAAATATAATTCCCACACACTCAGTGGGTTAAGGGAAATATACACCATCTATATCACTGTACAGAGTGTAGAAATAATTAGGTTTTTTATATCACTATTTTATCATTTTATAATTGATGTAGTAGTGAAAATGGTTCCTTTTATTAAATAAATTTTCTTATTCTAGAATTTATACATTCATTAAAATTTATTACCTTTTTTATCAAAGAGAGTAGTAAACTTTTGTTTGGTAATAAAACCTCTTACGATCTATTTCTTAATAGAAAGTATTTTGTTTTTTTGTCTTGGGAAATGACACATTACCGTATCTACCTTCATCCTCTTAAATTATTTATCTTCAAGTATTAAATATGTTTTAACACATCTTCAATTAATTATTCATATTTTTTTGTCAATTTAATTAAAATTATGTTTCAATACAAAATTACTAATTAAAAATAATTTATATATTTAGTAAAATCAGAGTAAATAATTATTGCACATGTTTCAATTTAACTAATAAAAAATACGTTAATATCATTAATTTTCATTATTTTAAAATTTTAACATAATATTCATTATCTTCCCATATTAATTATTAATATTAAAAATTTAATATTTGTTATATGGTTTTTTGAATAATCAAATTATAATTCAATTAATTTATGAATAAAGATATTACATGATAATTCTTGATTTATTTAATGAATCTATTAAGTTAAAATATCTCCCAAAACTAATTTTATATTTTTTTAGACTCATGTTGACATAATTTACTATGTAAGTTTTATAATTTTGACAAACAAGTATGTGTTTAACTTATATTTATACCATCAGTTGTTTCTGATTTCTATATTGACATTCTTGAATTAAAGGCTGAAAATTATAAAATTTGGAAGGAGATAATTATTATTCATCTGGGATGGATGTAATTTGATTATTCTATTTAGAAAGATGAATTTCCTATAGTTAATACTTATATCCCACTATAATATATAATAATTTATGAACATTGGTATTGGTTAACCCATCTTAATACAATGTTCATAAAAACTAAATTATGTGCATGCATTCACAGTTGAGTTGCTGATGATAATAATGTTCATAACATGCTAAATGGTATAGAATACAAGTTAATATCTTCACATATAGATATGACTACCACAATAATCCTTAATTTCTCATCTATGAGACTCACCACTATGAATGCTGTGCGCGAGAATATCATGCAGGTGAGGGATACGGCGGCTCAACATATGAATCACGAGGTTGATATATCTAAGTAATTTATTGCATGTTATATACTCATCACACTACCTCATCAACATTGGACACTCAAAATCTCTTACAACAAATATAAAGATAAATTTTCAATTAAATAATTAATGATTACGTGTGTTCAAGAGAAAGAAATCTAACACCTCGATTTTTTATGGACCATTTTTCAAATAAATTAAATTTTGATTTATATATTGTAGTGCACAATGTAAAACATTCATTTAAATAGAATGGATTTGGAATACCATACACTAAACATTTAATTTTTGTATGTTACATTGAACATCTACTTGGGATTTATTACATGGAACATAAACATGGTGTTTGTTACATGTAACACCAATGATTCTACAAAACATCATTTTATTTTTATAATTATTTAAATGTGATAATTATACCCTAGCAGTTAAATAATCCATTATGAATAGTATTAACTAATTTATGAAAATATATGGTTTACACAAATATAATATTAATTCATATGTTATCATTTAATTATAAATGAGTATGAAAATCAATTGAATATAATAGAAAATATTGACATTTGTTTTGTTCAAAAAACTATTTTACCCTAATAAATTAAATAAATAAAAATTAGTGAGTAATTTTAATATAATATATATTTTATATATTCATTCAAATATTTTTGTTATTCATCCAATATATTAGACATACATATGTCATGAACTACTCTAATTTTATACATACAAAGTTATATTGGTTTAATGCATTTCAATGGAGAACCAAATTTAAATCTAATTTTCTGAAATTTTATAGAAATACTATTTCAAAATAATAATCATATTTTTTATTTAATCATATAAATTATTTTTTGATAATTTTTTCATATTTTTCTTTAAGGTTTTATTTTTTAATTAATAGTTATAAATATACTATTTTAATTCAAAGGGGATTTTTCATCAAATTTATCTATAAGGATAAATTATATTTTAAATATATTTAAATGTTTAATTAAAAAAAAAATTAACAATCAATTAAATTTGGTTAATTTTAACCAATTTGAAATTGACAATGTATATAAAAAATTATCAAACTTTTCAAGGTTTTTTACTTTAAAAATGTGCATTGTCGACCCTACTATGGGATTAATTTTAAACTAATTTCTGGCACTAATCTAATAGAAATATTAAAAAACATATTCCATTTTTAAAATAAGAATAATTTCTAATTTATAATAATTTTATATTAGTTTTTTAGAAAAAACAATTAGCTAAATTAGTTAAAATTAATTGCATCGATTAAGATAATGTTAAGCTTAACAATGGACTAAACCACAACCTTTTGGTCCAAAACGACCTATAAACATTTCAGACATTAATTTTATGCAAATATATAGACTCTATACACCATTTTCTCATATTTTAATCATTATTGGATCCTATTGAAATATAAAAAATATGGGTGCAATTCCCTCTTCAAATATTTACTAGAGGGTTACACCCCCTTACCTATAAAAGGCCACTTCCTCTCCCTCTTCATCAATCTATAAAACGTATATAGTTAGGAAAATTTATTATGAATACACTTCCCAAAATACCGAAATTTATAACTGAATCCTCCCTTTTGAGTAGAATATCTTCCCATTAAACGTTTTTTCATAAACCTAAAGGAGTTACCCGATTAAGAGGTAATGCCTTCTCTCAAGCTCATTTCTTTTATTTTCCTTTTCCACCCACTCCACTATCATTATTACATGATCAAATAAAAACTACAATATCCTAAATATACAAATATTTTTATATTCAATATTTTATACCACACTCACACACACCTCCATCTCATTTCTAACTAACATACTACTTCTGTGTATAGTGAACTACTGCCTCACTAAATAATGATTGTTCATTTGTCCTTTACGGCCTCTAATGGTGGATGTAATGATGGAAACTCTCTTATATATGTTATGAGTTATATTTATTATGTATTTATTTTTCATTATTGTTTTTTAGAAAACATTTTTTTATTTGTTATTTGTTTAATATGGTAATTTCGTTTCAGGAAGTGTGGACTACCCCCCCCCCCCAAGAAATATGATTCATTCATAAACATCATAAGTTATTTTAAGGAGGATTTTAGTGAATAAATGTGGAATATATTATATCATAAATCTTTTATAATAATTATATATATATATACATTTTCATTTTTCGTTCCTTCCGTTGACATTATCATTAAATGGAAATAGTGTTCTTTCATACTTACGGTCAACGGTCTCCAAGAATATTGTACTCTATATCAAAATTTTATATTATGTAGATTATTATAAGAAAAATTTACTGAAGAGAAATTATATTTAGATAATTTTTGGCATTCTGCAATCATGATTTATGTATAAGGGTCATTGATATAATAAATTAATACATATCTGAATAATAAAGATAATATTACCTGAAGTGAAACCATAACATCAAATTTTTGACAAGTGGGTGATATAATGTTGTAATAAAAATATATATGGTATTAGATATAATAATATTGTTCTATTAAAATTTTAAAATAAATTTATATTTATTTTATAGGTGGTTTTAATGAGAATGATGAGAGTCAAAACATAAGGTTATAGGATTTCATCTCACTTTTTATTTATGTGAGACACATGCTATATTAACCACCCATTACTTTTATGTGGTGTGTATAATTCCCATGGATATATTTAATTAATATATTTATATTTATGGGTATATACATATGCATTCAATGATATTTATTTCATGGGGTTTATGTTTCAAAAGTAAACAAATCGGTAAAATTGTCTTATCTCAGTTTTCCTTCTTTGAGACTCATTTTTTGTTATGCACAAAAATTCAATTTGATGTGTTTATACTTCTATTTTACATGTTATATCATTAATCTAATTATCTATATGATATTATGTGATTCATTTAATATTTGTTTCTTACATTGTGATCATGATCCCATGTTACGAAGTGATAACATTTTATTGAAACAATATCATCGCTTTTCAAGATAGTTTACAGTTATGTTTCCTTTGATAAACTTTTATAGTGAATATCTGAAAACATTCATGAATTTTCTTACCCTATAGTTATTCATTATATATATATATATTGGCACCATATTTCTCCTCTTTGGTATATAATATAGTTAAGAAAGTGTTTTTATGAAATCTTAACTTTATCGTCACTTCAGTTGGAAAACCATGATTTCTAAAAAGGTTTCTAAGTGTATTATACTAATCTCATATAATAATTAAAATACATTTTTTCCCTTTTTGTTTTTCAAAAATTATTTCAATGCAATATTCTTGTATATTTTCAAAATTGTCATTTTTATAACATTTTTACCGTGAAAAAGGGAATGTTATTTTAACCTCGGATGACATGTATGGATTTATCTATCGCCAATACATTAAAGATTTATTTTCATTATTAAAGGTTAATTTTTAAGACATTTTTTAAAAGGGATTTTCTGAGAAATGGTTTTCAAAACATTTTCAATATCTATTTATATGATTTAATGAAAAATGGATTTCAAAATATTCTCATTATCTCTTTATATTTTTTTAAATAAAATGGTTTCATAAATATTTTTAGTGCATTATTTATAAGATTTAATATTTATTTTCAAGATAATGGTTTTCAACAGGTTTTATGATATAAAGATCCTTTCAAAATAAAAAATGATTTCGAACTCTATTTGTTTTTATCAAAATCTCTGTCTAATTTATTTTCCATCTAAGATGACATCCATTTATATTACTCATGAACTTCTATGAAATGATCCAAAGGTTCCAATCATATTCTCTCTTGATTGGTTTTATGTTTTTATGGAATTATACTAATAAACCCCATTTCTCTTCCATGAGTTATATTTTTTTGAACCCTGATTCTATTCACGTTCCATTATTTGATGAAAATATTATGAAACATATCTCTTTTACATAGGTTATTATGTGAAGAAATTTAAATGATACCAATTTCATTTGATGGTTTATGATTTTATTCTTATAGAACCTATGTCTTTTTATGGGTTTTGATATGATGAATGTTTTATTATATTATAAAACCTGAATGAATATGTTTATTAAGATATGGGTGGAACCAATATCTACATCCCATGCATTGAATAATGATAAATGGATCATGAGTATAAATGTTATGCGTGAGCCTGATTACACATTCACAATGTTATGCATGGACCAAGTTTCATGTCCATAAGTTTATACATGAACCTAATTATATGTTCAAAATGAAATGAGGGGCCTTGTTATGTGTTAAGAATATTATGCATGGACTTTCTTTCATGTCCTTATGTTTATACGTTAACCTGATTACATATACACAATGTTTTTCATGAACCTGGTTTCATATTCACAATGTTATGCATGGACCTAGTTTCATGCCCATGATGTTATTCATGAAACTGATTACACAATCACAACGTTATTAATGGACCTAGTTTTATGTCATTATGTTGATTTGGAGGGCCATGATTTATTTTCCCTATCTTAATGATTGAACCATTTTCTACTTATACATGTTTAAAAAGTTATAAACAAATGTCCATGCTATAAATAGCATGTCATATTCTTATGTTATTATTTCATGAATTCTCTTATGATATATGTGCGTTGATGCCGAATTTCCGATAGGGCCAGGATTGGGATAATAAATAAAAACCAATGAATTTGGAGTGTGATTAGAATATTACATTACCTAATAGGTAGTTTCTCACAAGAAATAGAGGTTGTAGGCAAGAGTTCCTCTAGCGTGCAAACACTTGTGCGCCTAATGTGACATCAAAGGTTGGATTTTGCAGCAACCCACCAGAAACCCTGAAAGGTGCTGGTGCACTTGATCTTGGGAAGGTGTGCAAAGATACCTATGGTGTGTAACCATTTGTTCTCCCAATACGACTCCAAGGGACCCTTTCACGACATCACACTTGAAAATTTATTTAATGCACAATAACAGAGGGAGAGCACGCGTGCAAGTCACCCAGAGGAACACAAACACTTTGATGCCCAATATGGCATAAAAACCCCCTTTCATGTAGCTTCTCTTGTGTGCAGCCTCTAGGGGTTTCAGATATAAATTGAAATGAACCCCCGACCCTTTTGGATAGTGACAGAAGATGAAGTGATGCTTAACCGTGCGGAAGACACGTCTTCCATGATCGTGCGAAAAACATGATGGCCTCAAGGTATTGGATAATGCATGACAGGTTCACCAAGTGTCCACCCTCGGTTGATCCCTCGTTTTCATTATCCTCTCTATTTCATCTGAACCAAATCCCTTTGCACTAAAAATATCCCTCTTTCACACGAAATCTTTTTTACATCAAGCCACTTTTGCACGCATCCTTCCGGTTTGTGTGAAGTCACCTCATCTTTTGTGTGGCCCTTCTTGTGTGCTTCATGTGTCATCCTTACCTCAGGGAACCATTTCTGAGCCCCTCTTATGCACAACATATCTTAATCATTCACCCTTCTCCAATAAGGCCCTCTAGGTACTTAAGATGTTATTTCAAATTCCCTTGGGTGGGGCTCCACATTTCATTTCTTATCCTCATGCTTCATCACATAGGCATACTAATGACTATTACTTCTTCACATATCCATGCTAATGTGGTCCCCCACAAAGGATCACTCCAAGCCCTACCTCAGAAAGGAATTTTTTATTCCATTCCTTCTCCAAGGGAGGGAATGTATTAATTATTTATGTCCTATGGGTGCGAAGTGAACCTACATCATCCGGGATGCAAGACATTAAACTACCAAGCACCAGCGTCCTCAACAGAAGACATTAAAATTTGACCCTTCCCCATACATCATATGTGAGGTGCCTCATCTTGTACATTCTCCATGCCCACACGTCCCCATGGGATTGAGATATTCCTCACATGGAATGAGATCCTCTTTGATGGAGCGGGGCATGTATATTGGGAAGGGAAACACCTTGGAGTAAGCCCATAGCATTTCTTTCAGGAGACAGCACCCTTAATCCTCATATCTTCTCTTCTTCCAATGAATAAGAGGATAGATGGGCACATGGACCTTTGTAATCTTGTATCCCTACCTCCTGGATTTTTCACCACTGGGCCTCTATTCTGGAGTAAGTCCCAATCTCCATCTCCTTGGGCTGAACGCCACGCATAAGACCTTTCGTCCACATTGGGTTGCTAACCATGTGTAATCCCACATAAACTCCAATGGATAGACCTTTCGCGATGTGATCATCAGGTATTTGATTCCTCTTATTTAAACACTAATTATGACTCACTTGGCCTTAGAGTTAGCATTGACCATGACATCCTCTTCGGGCCTCCCAATAGTGTATGCATCAAACCATTCCGAACAGTGTAGACTTTGATCCTTGCCTCCTAGGTAGGGAAGTTAGGGAGCTTCCATGAGGTTCCATCCCAACATGAAATCGACTCTACCCCTTCAAGTTGGTTCACATTCTTCATGCATGATATTAAACTGCATCCATGTACTCCTGAACTACGTGGACTTTGATCCTTGCCTCCTAGGCAGGGTACGTAGGAAGCCTCTCAAAGGTTCAATCCCAACACCTACTTGACTCAACCGCTTCATGTCAGTCCATCTTAATCCCACATGAGGTTAAACTCTACCCCCCCCCCCCTCTGTTGTCCTGCAAGACATTAAACTATACCCATTCAGAATACATGGGCTTTGATCCTTGTATCCCAGACAAGGTACATAGAAATCCTCTCTGAGGCCTAACCCCAATCGATGGTAATCCATGTGAACCTCATTCGACGGTAAGTTGTTGTAGTCCCCATTATAAGGACTCACATCTCTGGTCCTCCCCTATTGCGTTAGATCAACCTCAGGCTTCAAACCACATGTAAACCCCACTATGTCACTAAGTCATTGTCCTCTGCGTACACCCCTATTTTATGCGCCCAATCATAAACAACATGGACTTTGATCCTAGTCTAGGAAATGTAGATAGGAAGCCTCGCAGAAGCTCAATCCCATAACCAATGTATCATCGTGTTCTCTTTCCCTCAAGCCAATGTGTTTCAGGAAAGTCATTCCCCATCCCGGAGGTTCTACTTCCTATGGGTCCCATTAATATGGGCCACCTCCTCAGGTGTTCCATCACCCCACAAACTATGTGGACTTTGATCCCCTGCCATGGTGATATGTAAGAAGCCTCTTTGAGGCTCAATACCAACACTATTGTTACCTTCATGAAGGTTCAATCTCATTCTCCAACAACTCTCAATAATCCATATCCATCCTGATTCTTACCCGAGCCACCACATCACAATGAGATCATGTAATCCACCTCTCCAATTCCCCTAGAAGTAATAAGGTACCTAACCACATGTTTGCCTCGGCATTAGTGTTCCCTTTAGGGGTTTCACCCATCTGATCCACTCCTGTGAGTGTTCCGATCAGTCTGAACCATCTCTACTAGACGTTAACCTCACAAAATACCCTTTGTTAAACATGGGAATCTGATGAAAACCTCAAAAACATTCATGTGGCATGTAATTCTCCACATTCAACGTACGATGCCCATGGAATCCGCACCCTCAAGAATCCTTATCCTAAGGGGAAAAAATCCAGACGCACTAGTGTTCCAGCATCTAGACATGACAGTGATTTCCAATGTTACTAATCCCTCGACCAAAGGTTTCTACCTTGAACGGACCCCTTGTAATGTCCTAACAGAAGTAGGGTAATTAACTGGAATCCATGAATACAAGTCACTAGGAAGAGTTTCACAAACAACCACTTAATGTCTATGAGGTAGACCCATACTAGGTATTGAATTTTGAGGAGGAATCCACATAAGGAGAGACCAAAATCCCATCATATCATTCACATCAATAAGAAAACAACCTAGAACAAGTGATGGATGTCGCTCACCTTCGGAAAGTAAAAAATTTGGGTCTACAGTCAGTGTGCCCTCTAAAACAAATGGAAGTGTGCCCCAGAGAAAGCATCAGAAATAGAAATGGTGAAGCTGACGTGAAGATCTTATCCTCAATGAGGATATTAGTAGTTTTTCACACATCAATGGACTAGTGTGTCACAGGATCCATGTATCTGGAACTGGGTCCCGCCAAGAAAAATAGTGGCCCTGGCGTGAAACTCACCAAAAGTTTGGGTAATTGAATGTTGGACATCCCAATCTGCGATGTTGTCACTCTGGAACCTTCTTACCATCCATAAGAGATGGAATTGTGTTGGGGAACTACGCGTCAATATCCTTATTGCATCACTGATGGTTTAATCTCCCTTCCATCCAGGCACCAAACTTCTGTATTGGGAAATTAATCATCGCCCACCTACAGATGCAAGGGTAGGGGAAACGTCACTTCAAAAATCATGTGTATCCTCATTTCCTCCATGTAAGCCTCCACATCAACATCTATTGGGAGCCTAAACCCCATCTCCTCATCTGATTTTGTTTATTGAATGGTTATAAATGTCTTTTTCTGACTATATGAGGATGAAGGGGTCATCCCAATAAGGGAAATGGCCCGATAGGACCTGGAGGCATCAATGCCTAATCTCCAACCCTGCCCCCTAGGGCTGCGCAGAGAGCCAATGCTCCCCACTAAAACACACAACTGTTTTGGGAGACTCTCCCAAGAACGCTTCGATGACTCTCCCCCCCCCCCCACACCAATGAGGTGAGGGGTGTCTGGGCCATCCAGGTCGTGATCCCGTTCCAGGTTCTCCAAATAAGGGCCCCCACCTGGCTATGCTAGCACCGCAACTCGGCCTCAAAGGGTGAGGAACAGGTAATCTATACTCCTTCACTGCCAGCCCCAGTCTGGTTGACCTGACGCTAGTATCGGACTTAAGTCAAGGAAGATACACACCGAGGGGAATCAATGACAATAACTACCATGGCTCCTGCCACCTCAGATGTATGCCATCAGAACCCTTTTTATGCCGAGTAGGTGAACCCATACACCTGACCTGAATCGATCCCCCAACCTCCCCACGGGCAGGTTGGGTTGACGCTCATGGTTACCAGCATAGGTAGTGCCTACTGTGGGCTAACCCCCGGAAACGACACCCAGTAAAGCAGTCCTCCTAGCTTCCAATCTCTACGTGGAGGTCCTCCCCATTCCACCTTTAATATGGATGAGGGTCCTCCCCACAACAGCAACACATAGTATGGAAGCCTCATCCAAGATCAATAAATCAGTTATGTAGTTGTTCCTCCTCCAATAGGCCACCAGGGTGGAAATGTTACACATCTGGTCAATGTCCAGCTTGGGGGCCTTCCCCATGTCCTTACATCAGCCGACGAAGGTCCTCATCACCCCAGAAATCAGAAAAGAAAATGACAGTCACGCTTCATTGGAACCCATCACGGAGGTCCTACCTGTGTTCTGCTACACCATTATGAGGACCCTCCTCGTTCTGACACTGCCATGGTAAAGAAGCATGGAGGCTATACCCATGCTCATAATAGCTCTAGCGGAGGTCCTACCAACTCTATCACTTCCCCCCAGAGATCCTCTTCCCTCTTCAACCAGTGGACACAGAGGTCCTACACGTGTTCTCTTTGACATTCTTCTATGTGATCCACACACCCCAACTCATTCAATATAAATTCCTCTCTACCATAGCATTAGTTATTCCGAACGACCCCCTTGATCCAGAAATATACCCTAACCCGAAGATCTCTATCGAGGAAGGAAGGCGGGTTGTCACCACCATAAAAATAATTCCAAGAATATTCAGACCAAGATTAAACATGTTTGATTATCGTATTCTATGGATGAATTTGATTCGGTAATGGAACCCTCCCTTTGATCCCCTATGTAAAGGGCTAGGATATCTATAAGGAATATCTTCCTTGTACTTCTGAAATGAAAGGTTCACTAGATCCATGCCTCCATCTGTAGATGCATCAAAAAGGATAAGTATTTGGTGTCTCCCTTGGGATTGTTCATGCAATCACCACAATTATCTCCAGGAGCACTCTCTACCTTGACTAGGGATCACGTAGAGTGGTTTTGGGGACCAATGGTGGATGAGAAATATCATGGTCCACCACCAAAAGCCATAGTCCATAAACCAGAAACTATTGTCACTAGTTTGTCTTATTGTGAGGGGGTGGATAAGTCACTAAACTCATCATAGGGTAGCCCAAGATGTGGTGGATTTTCAGCCCACTTGTCATATTCTCAACCGGCCAGCCTACCGTCTCAATGGTCTCCTTCAGTAAGGAAATATGTTCCCCAGCTGCCATCAGTTGATGAGTGGGGAAACCAAGTGTAAGACCCTGAGTTGGAGCCAAGGATAATGTGGGACATTATTGCAGAATACCATTTACCAAACATATTTTAGCCAATCACGGAACAAAACAACAGTGCACCAGAATTTATCACCCAGGATGAAGTTGGATTTTTACTCTAGACCCTCTAGGAAACACATTTCCTTCTTTATCATCAATGTGTGGCCTACCCCAATAGTCAGGCACACTTCGTAGACATTGGTCGACAATGTCTCTTGATTGATTTGGCCTCACTCCCAGTAATCCAACATCCTGAGCCACCAGGCTACTATAGGACCCTACAACAATGATACATACATGTCTTTAAAGTGCACTGTAGTATTATCAAGGAGTATTCCCCATGTGAAGTTCCATGGTTGGGGGCAGTACACATATCTCCATTTCAGTTCTATTTTGTGCCAGCCGGAAAAGATAGGTGATATCGTGGATATGGATCCCGGTAGAGTCACTATTAACATGGCTGATCTATCATAGGAAGAGATGGAGATTGAACTCCTTGTGAGGAACTTACCCCCTGGGGAAGTGCCACAACTTTTGGACCCTTCGGGAAGGGTTACTTACTAGAAAATAAATCTACAATGTCTTCTTGTACCCACTGAAGAAATGGTCCCCAGCTGAAATCCCAAAAAGGGTAAGGAACACCTTGGAGCCTTCTAATCCTCTAACCCAGGTGGCTTAGTACAAAATATGGAAGTTGATCCCAAAAAATTTGTGTTGCATCAACATCTCACGGGGCACAAGAAGATTGTTGAATACATCCTTTCTTAGCATGTCGTGGAGTGACAGTCAAACTATGGTGATCCTCGGTTAGGGGAGTAGGGGCATACACAACTTCCCCCTGGTGAATTTCCTCCAAGTCACCCTTACCATACGGCCCACACAGATAGGATTGAGGATGGAACTTATGGAATGAGGGAATGGTATATGTCTCCAAATCCACTGGGGTAGAGGCATAATCCCTAAGACCTAGCTCATGTTCCCCCAACTGCTCCGCAGACCATCTTAATAGCCACTTCAGGAGCCGCTGGGCCTGCTTATCACATTGTAGAACCCTTCAATGAACTCATGTTCAAGGATCCTCATCATGATACGGTGGAACTCATTGCTCGCCTTGAGGCATTGGAAACGTGATAGGTGGAAATCCCTCCTGATGTAAAGATGAATCTAGCATGGGTGGATGATATGCATGCACCCCCAGGATTCAGAAATCCCACCTTCTTCCCCTTTAATGGGACGGGTGACCCACTCCAGCATCTGGCCACTTCATTTCATGGTGCGGAACCATGATGAGAACTTCTTCACAGTTGGAGGCCTCCATACTCTGATGCTTTATATAGACATTGGAAGGACCTATGTCTGTCTAGTACAGCTCGCTACCCATTGTGTCAGTAGCTATCTAGGAAGATCAACATATAAAATTTCATTACCATTTTAGTTCCACAACGCAAAATACAAGTATTGTAGACCTCTTCAAGTTAAAATAGAGGTCTGAAGAGTGTGTCAGGGACTTCATCACCCGGTTGAAATGACCCACCCACTCCTTGGTCATGTTAATGACTCATGAATAGTTGATGAAAACATGTCTAGGGAATTTTAAGACTGAATTGGTCCCCTCTCTCATAACCCAGAATCACTTTGGGGGATTCTAGGATTGTTCTGATAAGTTTTGTTTCCTAGAGAAAGATTTACATAAGGCCATGAAGGAATGATGGTTTCCTCCTTCAATTCTTGAAAGAAGGGTCGTTAAGGATGAGCCCATCATGGTGACACAAATAGAGGCCGCTAGGAAATTGGAGTTATTACCAGTTCATCCACATACAATGCCTTGCAGAGGACTCCCACCTCAATCATAGACTCTGGCCCACCAGTTCCCACCAAAGAATCGGCAGGCGCCCCACGTAACACGCCACCACTACCTAGCTGAGATAACTAGGTTCTGCCTCTTGGACAGGAACCACCAACCCCCTGTTAGGGTCAAGCTCCCAAGTCCCCTTTCTGGACAGAAGAAACCAGACTAACTCATTTAATGAGGCTCAGGTTCCAGGGTATTTCCAATGTACCCTGGAACGGGGGATTGCACATTTTCTTGAATTTTGAAGGCCATAATAGGTGGATCTCACTGATCGCCCCAATTACTGCCCCATTCACTAGATCATAGGGCACACCATTAAATAGTGCTATGTGTTTATGGACTTGATTCAAGGACATGTCAAAAAGAACATGGTTAGGTCAGTCATAGCTCCATCAAAAGTGGAATGGGTATTTGTGAAGTCTAATTCTGGAAGTGACAGCGACGGTGAGTGGCACAAGGTTTCCAACCACGGGTCCCAAAAGTTTGATGACTGGGTGTCTCATAAGGAATTATTCAATTACCATGGTATTATCAATGCATGTATAAAATGACCCGAGTCTCCATATTAATAGCTCAAGCATCCTCTTCCCTTAAGAGAAAGCATCAGTGACACAAGGAAAAACAATGTCCCCCACCAATTTCATCGTCATCCCATACTCTTGGTGACTTCATGCCCCCAAAGATAGAGATTCCCCCTAGAATCCATCCAATAGTGGATGATTCATCATCTGAAATCCAAGGTTACCCCTCAGTTAACACCATAGTGTTGTTAAAACCCTACATGATCTCTGATGGTGAGGAGCACCAAGAGGATCCTCCCAACATCACCAGTCATCCCCAGCGTCAATGGAGCCGTGGATACATGGGTCATCAGAGTGCCTCAATCAGGACTTCTATCCAAGCTATTCATGCCGTGTAAACTAGACAGCAGTACAACATAGATCTTAAAATGTGAAGCCTTCCCATCTGGTGTCATCAGATCCGCCTTCGCCGCTGTTTGTGTTGATTGATCAGGCGGAGCCCCCTAGACTGCATCTTGATCATACACACGCTTCTAATGATAGATTTCAATTATCTTTCCCTCATCCGTTTTTCACTATATAGAGTTCATCTAGTGAGAATTAGGGCATTCCCAGCACCAGTCATCCGCTGATCGAGCAGGAAGTTCCCTCCCTACCTTCTTTCATAGAGCAACCTCTTGTAAGGAGAAGCTCACTCTTGGCATAGAAGTGTGATTCCCTCAAGAATCATCCCATCATTATAGAGAGTCTCTCCATCCTTACGTCACTATTTCTATTAGTAGGTATGTGTGAATCCCTCATTGATGTATTAATTAACCTCATCTAGTTCGAGATGGTTGTAGCTACCACAGAAGCCTTCCATGCTAAGGCAGAAGAGAAAGTTGAATTCCAGACCATCATCTTGTTCTATAGAGATGATGAAGGCTCTCCCATATAGGGGATCATCCACCCACTGTACATCACCATCCATTTTAACAACATGGAGGTTCGTCACTATTTTTTCGACATAGGCTCCAGGATAAACATAATCCCCACTCAGACACTGTGAATACTAGGGTTGTTTGAAGATGATCTAAGTCCCTCTGATCTAAAAATCCTTGGATATGATAGGATGGAATAGACACTAGTAGATAAAATTCATCTAAAGACATATTTCAGTGGTCTATAGCCAACACTGGGTTTATGGTTGTCTCCCAGGACACTATCTATAATGCATTGATGGCAGTCCATCGCTCCACCTGTATGTGACAGTCCCTTATTTGTATCACCAGTTCCTCAAGTACTCCCTTAATGGTTGAGCATTCATAAATCAAGGTGAAGCACCTCCCATTGCCTATTGTGAAACCCGCTACCTAGATTCCAACAATTAAAAAAGCCAGGACCAGTAGATTCAGGAAAACAATGTCGAACGCACGACATCTGCAATCGACCCATGGACAGATCTAGATGGTGCCTACATCATTCCAATCCATCAATTTGAGGGTTCGACCCCATATATGGCACAATCCTTCATTTTTTCTAGAACAATGGTTAATCACATTCCCATGTTTGAGAAACACTGGAATATCACCTCGTACTCTTATATGAATCCAGTAATAGTGATCCTAGAGCCCCCTACTCCCATAAGGTATCGGGATGTCCTCCCCATAGAAACAACAATACAGTATACTTTCTTTCTTCTCTAGGATGGGATAAACCAGATCAGGCTGAAGAGACACTATTTCTTTTATATAATCAAGTATAGACCCTTGGGCCAATGCCCAGATGGGATCATATCAACAACTTTCATTTCCATGGTTTCGATAGCACTAGAGTCCCTGGATGCAGTTTCTACCACCGCACACGTCGTTACCAGTCTTTCATTGGGATCTCTCGACTCATTGGAGAATCCTCCAACTAAGGACCCCCCCCCCCCTCCATAAGTGAAGAAGAAGACATAGAGGATTCTCCTCCTTCTTTCAAAGAGGGTGTCTCTACCACGGCTGATGAATTGGTGCAGGTAAATCTTAGTGGTGATATAGATCTGAACCCCACATGGATTGGTGTGGCTATGCCTATCGAGGAGAAACAATAGTCTATGGACTTTTTGAAGTTGCACCATGATGTATTCTTCTGGAGTAACAATAAGATTCAAGGGCTAGAACCCTAGGTAGACATCCACTACCTTGGTCTCCCAGCACATAACCCAAGGTTTATACAGCCTCCTAGAAAGGCAAACCCTTCTCACGGTGACATGGTTGAGGCTAAAGTTCATAAGCTAATCAAAGAATGTTTCCATAAAGAGGTTTAGTACCCCAAATGGAAATCCAACATTGTGCTAGTCTAGATGTAAAATAGAAAGATCAGAGTCTGCATCGACTTCCAAGACCTCAACCATAATTTTCTGATGGATGATTTTCCCCTTCCTATGATGGAATTTTTTATCGACGTTATTGTTGGGTTCTAGGCCCTCTTTTTTGTGGATGGGTACTCCAAGTATAACTGAATCTGGATGGCTCCTGCGGATGAATATTCAATGCCATTTAAGGTACCACAAGGTATATTCTATTACCAAGTAATTCCCTTCAGTTAAAAAATATAGGTAACACCAATCAACATTCCATGAATCGCAGATTTAGACCAATTCTAGGGAAATTGGTGGAATTTTACATGGACAATATGGTGGTAAAATCTTGTCAGTGTCAGGACCATCTCAAAAACCTTGAGAAATATTTTTTTTCCTCTATTCTCGACACATAAAGATGAACCCATTAAAGTGTGCCTTCGGGGTCACCTTTGGAAAGTTTCTTACCTTCATTTTCCGATACAGCAGGATCGAAATCATCCTGGAAAAGGTCAAGGCCATCAGCCATATTTCTCCCACAAGAAACATTCAGGAGCATTAAAGATTCCATGTCCACATGGTCTACAAATTCTGATTCATTGGGAATTTGGCTGGAAAGTGTAATCCCTCTTCTCAGAACATGATGAAAGACATTGATTATAAAGGGGACAAAGAATGTCAAACAAATTTTTTGGAAATCAAGCAGTATCTACTCTAGTCTCCGGTAATGATGCCACCTATTTACAGAAAGATGTTGGTCCATTATGTGACCTCACTTGAATGATACCTTGGAACCCTTCTCACCCTGAAGAACAATGAGGGAATTGAGAAAAATATCTACTATCTCATCCCCATACTCCATGATATAGGGACTATATAATCCTCGATCTAGAAAATCTACCTCACACTTGTATTCGTAGTACAGAAGTTGTGACATTACCTGTAGCACCACGAGGTACAACTAGTTTCCAAAGGAGATCCGCTGAATTATATCCTAAACTGCACCATGTTGATAGACTGTCTAGCTAGGTGGGTGGTGATTCTATAGCAACTCGACATCAGTTTTTTCCCTCACAAGGCTATCACGGGGCATGAGTTGGCAGATTTCTTTTCTACCCATCCAACTACCACGGAGTAGTATCTGGACCTTGATTTTCTAGATGAAACAATCCTCTCAGTAGACCAAGACATCATGTCTTAGAAAATTAAAATTCATGGTGATTTCCAAAGCCCTACTGACAAAAGGTTCAATGACCCTAGACTCAATACAATAGTGTTGGGTATCGTCTTCATCACTACAAATCAATCTATTTTTCCATATTTATTCTAGTTTTCGGAGGGATGCACCAACAATGAGGTGTAGTACTTGGATCCCATCCCTGGTCTCGAGTAGACCCTCGAGGTTGACATTACCCACATTCATGTGAAAGGGGACTCCATACTAGTCATAAGGAAAATAAAAAGTGACTATGTCGTCCGAAATCCAGAACTCGTACAACTTTTGTAAAGAACCCTCCAACAGATGGCCTAGTTCCCATATCGTCTAGAAGTTTCCCATGTCCCATGATCCTAGAATGGTCAAGTTGATTCCTTGGCCCACCTCACTGCATCTCATTGGGAGCCTAATGTGGATGATTTGATTATCCTTATGCCACACTAGAGATTCATCTCCCTAGTCATTCTGGATGAAGATGATTTCCTATAGGTAATCCATTGTACCACCAGCACCTCCACGCAAGAACCCCTCAGGTCCTCCTGATGCAATGTTGGAAGTAACCCCCAACTAGAGTACATCGTCTATTGAGTATCTTCCGCAAGATGATATTGTGGAAGATCATGTTGAGCGTGAGTGAATCCGATGTCGCGCATTACAGTTAACCATCCAGATTGGTCACAAACATTAGCAGATTCTCTAGAAGTTCATGTTTGATGGGGTTCTCCTCTGTTCCATTCAAAGAATTTCAATTTCGTAGGTCATGAAGGAGGTTTATTTCAGTTCTTACAGGGATAATCATACCAAGCCAAAACTATCTCACTAGATCTGTAGAATGGGGTATTTTTGGCCCTTCATGATCTGTAACTGCATCAATTATGCAAATAGGTACCATGAATTCAAAATTCATTCCATCATTTTGCATTGGCTGCCAGAGCCTCTCCACACTACAAGGTACTCCTGGATTTTTGCTGTCTAGGGAATCGATGTTGTGGGACCATATCCAACAACGACTGCTCGCCAGTTCCAATTAATCCAGATCTATAAAAATTTCTTTTCATGTGGGTAGAAGCAATTCTATTCAATCAAGTCAAGGCCCGTTATATCGTTGAATTTGTGAGCTCCAATATTATCTACCAGTTTGTAGACCCTCACTCAAAGCTCACTGAAAATGGAACCAATTTTTAGGTGGCCGAGTTGAAGAAATTGTACACCAAGTAAAATATCTGATCTAACCATACCTCCTTCTATCACACAAAAGAAAATTAGAAGATTCATGCGTTCAATAAAAAAATATCTAACATCCTGCAAAAAAATGGTTGGTCAGAATAAGAAGAGTTGGCTAAACAAGCTCCTCAATTCCCTCTTTTATTTTCAAACGATGACTCATAATTCCACACTTGTGACCCCATATTCCCTGGTGTACGATACAAAAGCTGCCCTACCCCTCGAGATTCAGTTGCCTTCATTGCGAATAGCTTTTTATGATCTGCATGCACTAGGTAAGATTAATGAAATCAGTCTAGTTGAATTGAAAGCACATGATGAGAACATGATTCATGTGTTGCGCTATCTAGAAAAGAATCAGAACAAAGTATCTAAATCATTCAACAAATTTTTTTGAATCTTCTCTTTCTTGCAAGGCGAACTTCTGTTGGCATTGAGAACTCCAATGATACCTGGATGAAAACAACCCAAATTGAATCCCAAATGGGAATGACCTTACATCATTCACATGGTTTACCCTATTGTTGCATACTCTCTGGTGACCATGGATGTTGTGCAAATAATGCCTCCCACCAATGCCAAATTCCTAAAGAAATACTTTTCTAGAGCACTATGGTACTACATTACCTTAAACTACATGTCGTCCCACACAACATTAATTTGTTGACTATCCCATATGACCTTAATCTATCAAATATCTATTCTACATGATGATAAACTACAAAACACCTCTATGAACTATGTATATCATGATTCCCACCCTCATGGGATACATATGAATGCTTGGATGCTTCGTCATGGAGCCTAACCCCAATTTTTCTATTTTACTACCCCCCTTACTGTAGTTCTCTTGGAGGATCTCACATGGTGTATCGTAAACTTATTTTTCCCAATTGGAGCCAGGTTTATGATGAACACCCCATGTGCCCCTCTATTTTGTTAATTCTCCCTCGTCCTCACCACATGATGTTAAACTGCATGGATTTTTTAGAAATACTTACAGCTTGATTCTCATCCTCATTGGATACATAGGAATGCCCGAATATGTTTGTCTGTAGGCCCCGACCCAAGCTCTAAGATCACCCCATTTGGTCCGGCCCCTCGACCTCGATACCTCCCAAAATTAATGGAGTAGTGTGGGATTATATCCTCATTTCACAGAAGTTTTATCATAACCACACCATTTTTTCCACTTCTTGGTGGTCTTCACCTGTCATCTTCCTTACTGCAAGATGATAAACTGCGAGCTGGATGGGACTTTCAAGCCTTAGGGCCCTCAAAATTTTCATCCCCTAGCATATGTTCTCACTTAGGATTGTAATTTATGGTATGGTTTTATGTACCCATTTATGTCGGGTTACTCGGAATTCCATATACATCCTTCGTTGAGATGCCTTGCTCCTATTAGCATCCTTGATGCATGACGTGAAACTGCACAGCATCCTCCAGAACTATGTGTGGCTTGGTTCCCATCCTCATGGGATATGTAGGACCACCGAAATATTTATACTTTGTGTCCATCCATAACTATTAGAAACCTCATAAAACTTTTTGCCCCTTACCCTGAGTCCTTCTAGGGGAGGGGTATACAACATGTTATAGTATTGTATCCCCATTCATTTTGGGTTCGTAACAACCACGCCACATAGCTCTTTATCCTAAGATCACTTCACACCCACATTCTACAATCACCTTTTAGAGCCATCTAATCTTAAATTTGTCCCCTCAAACCACTTTGTAGATTCACCAATGAGCCCAAGAGTAATCTAGTTCATGATCTAGAGCGTCGAATTCTACCTGGGCATGCTCTCGCCCATTTTTTAGGTTTTGTGTTCCCCTTCATTTAGACTTTCATCATCATTCACATCTGATAGGACCCCCAAATGGCGTGGATGCTCCACCCATGGGCCCTCCTACCATTTTAGGCCAACATCATTTATGGTTTTGAATGAAAAATTGATACAATTCATTCGTTGTGAATATGGTCTGTGGTTGACGCTATTTTGTTGTTCCCATTTCAGGTCACACGATGTGGATACTGTGTTTCAAACACGATCAATAGTTAACCTCCATCACCACGAAAACCACATCAAGCCCTAAATTTCAGTTTCCTGATTGAAATCATTTTCCACCCCATCACGTCAAAGAGGAACTTTGGAACTCTTGGTATTATCCCTCAGTGAGAATGTTCACATTAGGAGGATAATTTCTTGGTAAGGCAATATTCGGGGCTCCACACCGACTTCCCCTTTTGTTGTATCCCATGTGTTTTAAAGAACTCATCTACCCTGTTTTTCCATACCATGTATGAATAACATGGGCTTAGGGATCAGATAGAGGTCTTCACTCGCATTAAAGAGTTTCACTTATCCTTGCTCGGAGCTCTAGGAACTTAATCTAATATCTCCTTTGAACTGTGTGTAGCTTCATTCCCATGATTATGGGATACATAGGAATGCCCAGACATTTCATCTTCGGGTCTAGCTCAAGTTTCACTAATTATCTCTTTTTTCTTAATTTTAGGCCACAAAACATATAGGATTGTGTGGTGTGGCGTTTGTGGGGTTATGTACTCATTCACATCAGATTTGAAATAGATACACAACATACTCAAATTCTAGGATCTAGTCTCTCTTACCACGTGTCCTGTATGACAATAAACATTATGTCATCCCACATGATGTTAAATTGTATATGGTTCTACATTGCATTAAACTATTACGCCCTTCATGACATTAAACTGTATTTCTGTCTCGCATGATGTTAAACTGCACTTTCAGAACTACGTATGGATTGATACCCATCTTCATGGGATACGTAAGAAAACCTAGATGTTTCATCCACAGGTCCAGCCCTATATTATCTGACCTTTTCTGGCCCCTCGACCCATGGTTTATCCCCTGAAATTACACTTGGTGTGGTGTGAACCTCATCCTCATTCACATCGAGTATCCTTTATAATGCCATTAATGTTCCCTAGTAAAACATCATTCCTTTTGTATGGGTCCAAGTCGTAATACGTTAAACTATTCCTCATGGTCCCACATAACAATATACTATTGTGTCATTACTTCACGATGTTAAAATTCATGGTTGGTCCTATAGTATAACCCTAAACTATGATATTATCATCCTGGACGCATAATGAAAACCGTAACTGCATTATGATGTCCTCACTCGGGGGGGGGGGGGGAATCATGTTGGGTATTGGTCATCCACCATAACATTTTTCAATGCCAACATGTTACTTGATTCCAATAGAGACACTAGGATTATATGTCCTCAGTTTTTCACTTCACCAAAAAAACACAAATCTATCTTAATGGAAAAACAAGATCTATTAAAAGTCGCTTCTTTTTCCATACTTACTAGACCTGCATAACCCTATCACCCTTTTCAATGTTACCTTACAATTCCATATCCATAACTACATATGGATTGATTCCCATCATGATGGGGTACATAGAAACACCCACACACTTTGCCTCGGGCCCACCCTAACTTTTATTTTTGGTCCTTCGAACTAAGACTCCCCAAGTAACACATGTTGATATGGACTCCAGGTCCTCATTCATGTCGGGTTTTATAACTACCCCACTATATGTCTCCATCATTCCTTACCATCTTTGGTCTGAGATCTAAGTCCTTGAACTAATATCTCTCTATATCCTTTCTACAAGGTGTAAAGACAGAATTTATAGAAATACATGTGGCTTGATTCCCACCTCATGGGATATGTAGGAATTCCGGGACATTCCGTCATTGGGTCCAGCCATAAGAATATTAAACCCAACCCCCTATGTTTTGGCACCATTGCCCGAACTCTTTTGGGTAACCATGTAACTATAGCTCTACCCTGAAAAACATTAGGATTCCCCATAATAAATATGGGATGCACCAATTTCCTCGGCATAGAGGATTCCCCCTACCAGCATCGGTCTCTAACCACTTTGTGCTTTAAGAACTACGTTTGGATTGATCCTCATCCATAGGGGATATGTAGAGACACCAAGGAATTTTTCCTTAGGCCCAGCCCCAATCTCATTAACCCTTCTGGACCCTCTACCCTGATTACATCCATCACTCCATGACCTTAAACTAAGAGCCTAATGTCCATGAAACACGACGTTGAACCGGTATCCTTGATCCTTACAATATGACCTTAGAACTATGTTCAACGTCCAGTTCATATGACGTTAAACTATTCTATTTATCATCTGCATCTATATGATGTGTCCCAAATTCCTACCAGTGTGTTCTTGTCTAGAAGTATGAATGATCCCTGATCAGACCGATTCACCCTCCTAATGTGTTTCCACCCTGGTGGTGTAATTTATAGAGTTTTGGACTCTATTCTAACAACCAATCACTCCACCCTCCGTGCTTTTCATGCCCATTATTTTGATCCTCATCTCATTCCATGTCTAAAAGAAACCCATAACAGTATGGATTCTTGAACTATGGATAACATACAACATTGGGCCAGCATTTTAGAATACTACTAGATAACATTCTAATTCAGGCCCCGTGTTTCGAACATGGTCAACGATTGGCCCCTATTTTTATCCCCATTTCAAGATAATGCGATAGGCATACTGTGTTTTTAACATGGTTAGAAGTTATCCTTCATTGTCACCCCCCCCCAAAACGTTCCGAATTTTGGGTATCTTGATTCTCAATGTTCATTCCCATATGATTGGATTGATTCTAACGCCCCTGGAGTTACTCCACTCGTGAAATATATCACATTAGGAAAATGATAATTCGACTGTTCCAAGAACTATGTTCTCTAGTCAGGCCTCCTCTTTTTTTCTTGGAATCCCAGATGGGTCATAGATACACCAGATGTAATGCCCCGACGCCAGCTACCCGGAGTCGGTGCATTACTTCGTAACATTGGCATGACCACAAAAGATCAAGTCTCGAAAGACCGATTAGTTTAGTAGCCTTGGAAACACTAGATACATTCATAAGTATTACATTACATCATAAAGTGAAAAACTAATAACAAAGTCTTCATAGTCCACACTCATATCCTCTTCTGACTATCCCTGCAGGTCATTCATAAAATACTTCTTCACATCCTGGAAAATATTAAAACATTGAAAGGGGTGAGCTCAGATGCTCAGTAAGGATAGAAATATCGCGGAAGCTTTCATAAATAAACATTAACATTTAAGGCAATGTATAACTAAAACAAAAGCCTTTTTAAACATGAACTTCAGCATAATATGGAAAAAATAAAATTAAATAATGCAATTTACTTACTCACATGGATATTCTACTAGTCGAATAATCACATGCAATATCAATAACCACTTTCATAATGAGGGAATGTATAATGCCAGACATTCTGAAACATTTTGTCAAGGCCTCGGCCCAGACCATAAATCAAATTGGGAAAGGGCCTCGGCCAATTCCACGTCTAGTTGTCTTATGAGACCTACCGATGCATCGAGGATCTATAGCGGGCTCCACCCGTCACTTATTAAGTCCAATACATTCCTCATATGAATAGGTTTAAACATATCATAAACCATAACATAATTGTATCACATAAAACATGCAGAAAGGAAACATAACATTTCCACATTTCAATCACAAGATATCAATACAACACATTGATATAATAAAAACGCTTTCAAAACCATTTTCAATACCAAAATAAAAGATTGTTAAAACTTTGTATTTGTTTTTCATCATAAAAAATGATGGCTTGTAGAGGAAGCCGAAACTCAAATAATGGTCACGGCGGCGGAGAAGTCGTTGTCGCCGCATATGTACAGAAAGAAAAACATTCCCTTTTTGTTGTTTATTAAAACGCTTCGTATAAAAAGATTCCTTTTGAATAAACGAAAAAGTCAAAGGGGTTTATACACTGTACAAAAGAAATTTTTGTATAAAACAAAATATGCCTCAATGAATGGAGATTGAGACCAAGTCCCTTAAAAAGATCATTTTTAAATAAAATATATCTATTATGTGTATTCACTATATTTACACATAAATAAATTAAAAATACAAAATAATACATAATAATATCATGACATAATTTGAAAGTAGAAGATTAACCAAAAGAATAGAAGTTGGGTTAAGAAGTTCCCTTACCTCGTGTCTGACTTGACTCAACCGTTCTTTAACCTCTTGAATAATAAACTAGAGTTAATATATACCTTATTAAGAACCATTTTTTATTTCAATATCCTTTTTATAACACTTATTACAATGTTATGAACATTATGTAATTATTTAAGTTAATAACGGTCGTTTTGTCGATCTTTGGTACTTGAGTCAACAATAAACTTCTTATAATTACAAGTTGTTTATGTGGTAGAATATCCATTATCTTAAGAATTATATTCATGATTTAGATGTCATATATATCATATATATCCAGTATATACATTCATTTATAATATTGCGTAACATTTAGAGGTAAGAAATGAAATGCACCGTTCATGGAGACGGTAAGCCGTACGTACGCATGAATTCTACTTTCATTTCTATTTCGTATTTAATGGAATGAAATCATAATGATATAAATGTATAATATAATTACAGTATAATATAATGTATAATACCATTTACTCCATCCTTTATACATCCCACATATGGCATTAAAGATTCAAATCACTTTGAGGGGGCAGTAGTCCGCACTTCTTAAAATGAAATTATCGCGTTTTACCCAAAATGGAAATCATAAAGTATGCCATAAATGAGAAATACAGAAGAATAATTAAAACATAAACATATTATATATCATATATAAATATAGTGACATCTTAATGGCCACCTTTGAAGGTGTTATATGAGTGTTGAACAATCATCGTTTCGTGAGGCAGAAATTCGCCATCCACAGAAACCGTATGTTCTTTAACCATTAGATGTAGGTGTGTGTAAGTGTAGCTCGAATCCTTCTTATAACAACATCCTAGTATATTGAGGATACTGGTGATGTTACAAAAGAAATTAATAAAAGAGTTTAGGGGGTTGGAGAAGAAAAATAAAAAAACAACATTAGAGAAGACATTACCTCAAAATCAGGTAACTCTATTTGATTTGTTCCAAAGCCTTCCTTGGGAAGAGTTCTGCCCAAAGTGAGGCTTCTAGGAGTAAGAGGGGGAAGTTGGGAGAGTATTTGGGAAGATTTTGGCCGAGACAAATGGCTTGAAAGTGTGAATGAGGTGGTAGAGGTGGGGGCCTTTTATAAGTGGAGAGGAGGGGCACTTTTGGAAAGTAATAAAATGTTACTTTATTATACAATGATTTTCGGATTCTAATGGTCCCACACTTTCATAATTCTAGGATAAGGTGATAAGGGTTAGAAATAGACTCATCCAATAGGTTTTTGACAAGTTTAAGCCTTGGATATTACATTATCTATTCATTTTATTTAAACCTTTAAATAATGAGGTCATCGCTGCATCATCATGATGTCATAAATAATTTAATTTATTTAATGTATAAAAATTATAAAAAAAAACTATGATGTAGGGAATATTTTTAGATTTCCAATGACTATTTATAGTCAAACATATGACTTGTATAACCCCATGTAAAAATTGTTTTAGTAAAACATTTCATGTTTGTGTCATTTTTTACTTTAACATTAAATAAAAGGTATTTATGTAATTTTCCAACTAAAGTGGCTCCATGGGGTCCCCAAGTTGACCCATGGATTGTCTTGGTCGGTCATGACTCATCCAATAGGAGTAGGACAAGTGTCAAGCTCATCTAATATTATTAAAACATTAATTTAACCTTAAACTACACTAATTACCTCTAATCGCGATTAAGAACTTAAAAGTTACTATTCACCAAAAAATTATTTTAATCTCATTGAACCACATTTTACTTCTTAATGACAACCATGTATGTCGGATTTTTGAAAATCAAATCACAGAAGTGGTAATATTTCATTTAAACGAAAAATCAGTTATTTAACTACCACTTAGTGGTTTCACAATTCATCAAAAATTGAAGTTTTTCAGGACAATGCCAAAATTTCACCCTAAGCTATAATTGATATTCCGAATTCAAAAATGATGTATATTTTACAAAATTACAAACATATAAGTTGCATTAATTAATTTTATAATTAATTCCCGCTGTCACAACAAATAGCGTGTTTTTAAGAAAAAATTTATATCAAAAGATTGGCAATTGTTTATGTCCAATTTCAATGTTAAATTAATTATAATGACCACCATTGGATAAAATGGTAAAAATATATTCTAATTATACTCTAAAAACACTAAATAGTATAATTTATCACTATAAATTATTTTGATTAAAAAAGTTGTTTTTATGTAATTTTCAGTATTCATAAAAAATTGGAAGTTCTCAGAAAAATACAAAAAATTCAACTTTGGATAATTTCGATATTACGAATACAAAAATGAATTCCATTTTGAAATATAAAATTTCTATAATTTAAAAAGTGGTTATTACTATTCATAACGGCTACTTTGATTAGTCTCGGTGTTTTAGAACTCGAAGTTGCGTACAATGCAAGCTATTGCATTATTGAATGAGAAGCGTATCGTGGAAGCTCGGGGTGTTACATTCTCCCCTCCTTCAATAAATTGCGTCCTCGCAATTTGAAATTATTCTTTGAAAATAAAAGGTTGAAAAGAAAAAATACCTTTGAGGAAAACCCACATCAGAAATAAGATTAATAAAATTTAGCCTTAATAAGAGGGAAAGGGAAATGAAAAAGTCACCAACCAATTATGATCTCGATTAGGAGAACATTGGTGGCAATTAGAGACATATAATTGGAGGAAAAATGTAAATATTCGTAGGGAGTGATTGTGGTCATCAATCACAATCAACTGTCAAATTGAGGGCCTCATAGCCTTCAATCTATGTTGATTTAAAATATCATCAGTTCAACAAGACATAAGGTATTAGGATAACACATTTTTTTGTTTTAATATCCCTTTACTAAAGATTAAGAATTAAGTTATTCATTTAATAAGAGATAGGTATATATATATTTATGCTTGACAATTAGAGTTTCAACCTTTAACTCATCTTTCACTCAAAAAGATAATAGAACTCAAAAATATTATACTTATCCTAATTTTATAAGGTTCCAAATGTTAAAACATACCATTTAGATTATTAAAATTATTTTGTAATAACCAGGGACTTCCTGTAGGCTAGTGGTAGGAAATAAAGGCCTGTCGCACTATGGTTTTGGGTTCGATTCCTGCAGCTTTGTCCAACGCGACGGGTTATTCCCCACCCTGCAGGTTGTCCTTTTCCTAAAACTACAGTATCATAATATTCCAAAAATAATCTAAATAAATTTTTTTAACCTTAAACAATACTATCCAAAGATAAACTTAATCCACTCCAACCTTTATAGTTATCCAAAATACCTCTGTCCAGACTTTCTCTAAAAGGTCTCTTAATTCCAAAATCAATTTATCAGATTCCCCAAACAAAGTAAAGTTTCTCTTATTGTCACATACTAAAAATATGATTACCTTTCTCATATTAAAACCTTAATGAAACAACATGTACTGCAGTACAATCCTTATATATATATCACCAGAATATAATCCATGAGTCCAAAAGCACCAATACATTAATTATTCCGCTTCAACTATAGTCACAGCATAAGATTTTCCTTGATCCCTTGGCCTTTTCTGAGGTAAGTTTCCCTGACGCTTAGGACATTCATTTGCATAGTTCCCCATTTCCCTACAATTGTAGCATTCAACATTGATAGCCTCTTTCTTTCCCTTGCAATCACGCTCCTGGTGACCTTTTTCTCCACATTTATAACAAACTCCCATTTCTTTTAGGCAAGTACCAGGGTGATTCTTCCCACAATTATCACATAATGGAAAATCCTTCTTTCCCTTTTTCCCTTTATCTGCCTCTTGTTCCACCGTTCTCTTCTTCTCTTGCTTTACTTTGTTGTCATAAGACTTAGAGAATTCCTTTTCTGTCTTGATAGCACACGAGACTATATCTTCGTATGATGAGAAGGATTGTGATACTAAAGCTCGATGGAGAAATGGTTTTAACCCATCAACGAAACGATCAATCTTACTCCTTGGGTTACATATATAATCTGCAGCATGCCTCGCTAACCTTGTAATGTTAGCCTCATACTTTGCGACATTCTCGTCCTTCTTCTGCCTCAGACTCAGAAATTGACTTTCCATATCTTCTCTATGGTCATGAAGAAAGTATTTTTCTATGAAAAGATCTTTTAACTCCCTCCATTCCATACATGATACCTCTTCATCTTCCTTTGTATTTTGAATCAATGACCACCATTGATCGGCCTCTCCAGTGAGGCGGTAAACTGCCATGATAACCTTTTCACTTTCACTACTCCCCAAGGCATGGAATATTTTCTATAAGTAGTTTATCCATTTCTCAGATACTAATGGATTTGTACCCCCATTAAATGTTGGTGGTTGTTTCCTCATGAAGTGATCTAACATTGATCCTCCACGTTGCGGATCAGGGTTCTCCATACGAGTAAGGTTATTATTCATAACCTGAGTGAGTTGTCCCAGTATGGTAATAAGTTGATCATCACCAGTTGTATCTCCAGATCCACAATAATTATCTTGAGCAGGAGGGAAATCCCTACACGGAGTGCGTGCATTGATACGGTTTACATTCCTTCCACTAGGCGCCATTTCTAAACAATGACATAAACTAGATTAGTTTATGAATCAAAATACATAATTCCATACTTATAAAATACTTAACATAAATTGAACTATTTATGGATATAATCCATAATTATATAAAAAATCTCTGAGGAAGTATATACTCATAACCCTTCATAGTGGTTTGTAAAGAAAACGAGAATTATCCTACGCATATCCCCCGGCAGTGTCGTAACCAAGAGTTCACCAAGGCCCATTGTCGTGCACCAGTTCCCATTCGAGTCTAGCTCAAAGCGGTGTTTTCAGGTTTTATCCCTAGTTACATCTATGCCAGAGCCGCCTCTACCTACTCGTATCCAGACAGGGATGTATTGCTCGGAAAACTCACAAAATCTCTACAATAACAAAATTCTAGGAAGTTCTTCTATACTAATCCTCAAAGTCTATCTTCGGGCTATGTGCTCTAATCAGAGTTTATCTAAATCTATCTTCCAAGGTTAGTACTAAACAGCCTCTGATACCAACTGTAACGCCCCGACCCCAGCTACCCAGAGTCGGTGCATTACTTCGTAACATTGGCATGATCACAAAAGATCAAGTCTCGAAACACCGATTAGTTTAGTAGCCTTGGAAACACTAGATACATTCATAAGTCTTACATTACATCATAAAGTGAAAAACTAATAACAAAGTCTTCATAGTCCACACTTATATCCTCTTCTGACTATCCCTGCAGGTCATTCATAAAATACTTACATCCTGGAAAATATTAAAACATTGAAAGGGGTGAGCTCAGATGCTCAGTAAGGATAACAATATTGCGGAAGCTTTCATAAATAAACATTAACATTTAAGGCAATATATAACTAAAACAAACGCCTTTTTAAACTTGAAATTCATCATAATATGGAAAAAATAAAATTAAATAATGCCATATAATTACTCACATGGATATTCTACTAGTCGAATAATCAAATGCAATATCAATAACCACTTTCATAATGAGGGAATGTATAATGCCAGACATTCTGAAACATTTTTTCAAGGCCTCGGCCAAGACTTCTAAAATGATTAAGGCCTCAGCCTAAACCATAAATCAAATTGGGAAAGGGCCTCGGCCAATTCCACGTCTAGTTGTCTCGTGAGACCTACCGATGCATCGAGGAGCTATAGAGGGCTCCACCCGTCACTTATTAAGTCCAATACATTCCTCATATGAATAGGTTTAAACATATCATAAACCATAACATAATCGTATCACATAAAACATGCATAAAGGAAACATAACATTTCCACATTTCAATCACAAGATATCAATACAACACATTTATATAATAAAAACACTTTCAAAACCATTTTCAATACCAAAATAAAATAAAGTTAAAACTTTGTATTTATTTTTCATCAAAAAAAATGATGGCTTGTAGAGGAAGCCGAAACTCAAATAATGGTCACGGCGGCGGAGAAGTCGTTGTCGCCACATATGTACAGAAAGAAAAACATTACCTTTTTTTCGTTTATTAAAACGCTTCGTATAAAAAGATTCCTTTTGAATAAACATAAAAGTCAAAGGGGTTTATACACTGTACAAAAGAAATTTGTGTATAAAACAAAATATGCCTCAATGAATGGAGATTGAGACGAAGTCCCTTAAAAAGATAATTTTTAAATAAAATATATCTATTATGTGTATTAACTATATTTACACATAATGAAAGTAAAAATACAAAATAATACATAATAATATCATGACATAATTTGAAAGTAGGAGATTAACCCAAAGAATAGAAGTTGGGTTAAGAAGTTCCCTTACCTTGTGTCTGACTTGACTCAACCGTTATTTAACCTCCTGAATAATAAACTAGAGTTAATATATACCTTATTAAGAACCATTTTTAATTTCATTATCCTTTTTATATCACTTATTACAATGTTATGAACATTATGTAATTATTTAAGTTAATAACGGTCATTTTGTCGATCTTTGGTACTTGAGTCAACAATAAACTTCTTATAATTAGAAGTTGTTTATATGGTAGAATATCCATTATCTACAGAATTATATTCATGATTTAGACGTCATATATATCATATATATCCATTATATACATTCATTTATAATATTACGTAACATTTAGTGTTAAGAAATGAAATGCACCGTTCATGGAGACGGTAAGCCGTACGTACGCATGAACGCTACTTTCATTTCTATTTCGTATTTAATGGAATGAAATCATAATGATATAAATGTATAGTATAATTCCGGTATAATATAATGTATAATACCATTTACTCCATCCTTTATACATCCCACATATGGCATTAACGATTCAAATCACTTTGAGGGGGCGGTAGTCCGCTCTTCCTAAAATGAAATTATCGCGTTTTACCCATAATGGAAATCATAAAGTATGACATAAATGAGAAATACAGAAGCATAAGAAAAACATAAACATTTTATATATCATATATAAATATAGTGACATCTTAATGGCCACCTTTGAAAGTGTTATATGAGTGTTGAACAATCATCGTTTCGTGAGGCAGAAATTCACCATCCACAGAAACTGTATGTTCTTTAACCATTAGATGTAGGTGTGTGTAAGTGTAGCTCCAATCATTCTTATAACAACATCCTAGTATATTTAGGATACTGGTGTTGTAACAAAATAAATTAATAAAAGAGTTTAGGGGGTTGGAGAAGAAAAATAAAACAAAACAACATTAGAGAAGACATTACCTCAAAATCAGGTAACTCTTTTTGATTTGTGCCAAAGGCTTCCTTGGGAAGAGTTCTGCCCACAGTGAGGCTTCTAGGAGTAATAGGGGGAAGTTGGGAGAGTATTTGGGCAGAGGTTGGCTGAACCAAATGGCTTGAAAGTGTGAATGAGGTGGTAGAGGTGGGGGCCTTTTATAAATGGAGAGGAGGGGTACTTTTGGAAAGTAATAAAATGTTACTTTATTATACAATGATTTTAGGATTCTAAATGTCCCAAACTTATATAATTCTAGGATAAGGTGATAAGGGTTCTCAATAGACTCATCCAATAGGATTTTGACAAGTGTATGCCTTGGATATTACATTATCTTTTCATTTTATTTAAACCGTTAAATAATGAGGTCATCACTGCATCATCATGATGTCATAAATAATTTAATTTATTTAATGTATAAAAATTATAACAAAAATACTATGATGTAGGAAATATTTTTAGATTTCCAATTAATATTTATAGTCAAAAATATGACTTGTATATCCCCATGTAAAATTTTTTTTAGTAAAACATTTCATGTTTGTGTCATTTTTTACATTAACATTAAATAAATGGTATTTATGTCATTTTCCAACTAATGTGGCTCCATGGGGTCCCCAAGTTGACCCATGGATTTTCGTGGTTGGCCATGACTCATCCAATAAGAGTAGAACAAGTGTCAAGCTCATCTCATATTATTAAAACATTATTTTAACCTTAAACTACACTAATTACCTCTAATCGCGATTAAGAACTTAAAAGTTACTATTCACCAAAAAATTATTTTAATCACATTGAACCACATTTTACTTCTTAATGACAACCATGTATGTCGGATTTTTGAAAATCAAATCACAAAAGTGGTAATATTGCATTTAAACGAAAAATCAGTTATTTAACTACCACTTAGTGGTTTCACTATTCATCAAAAATTGAAGTTTTTCAGAACAATGACAAAATTTCACCCTAAGCTATAATTGATATTCTGAATTAAAAAATGATGTCTATTTTACAAAATTCCAAACATATAAGTTGCATTAATTAATTTTATAATTAATTCCCGCTGTCACAACAAATAGCGTGTTTTTAAGAAACAATTTATATCAAAAGATTGGCAATTGTTTATGTCCAATTTCAATGTTAAATTAATTATAATGACCACCATTGGATAAAATGGTAAAAATATATTCTAATTATACTCTAAAACCACTGAATAGTATAATTTATCACTATAAATTATTTTGAATAAAAAAATTTTTAAAGTAATTTTCAGTATTCATAAAAAATTGGAAGTTCTCAGAAAATTACAAAAAATTCAAATTTGGATAATTTCGATATTACGAATACAAAAATGAATTCCATTTTGAAATATAAAATTTCTATAATTTAAAAAGTGGTTATTACTATTCATAACATCTACTTTGATTAGTCGCGGTGTTTTAGATCTCGAAGTTGCGTACAATGCAAGCTATTGCATTATTGAATGAGAAGCGTATCGTGGATGCTCGGGGTGTTACACCAGAGGCATGGATATTGGTTTTCACTCCAACATTAAAACAAATTAATGATGTGACCATACCTTGATTACCACATCAGGCACAACCCATGTGATCTTAGGGATGTATTTATAATTATTTCATGGTTTTGGTTGGAATGCATTAAAATAAACAATAAAGTAGTTTTTCCATGCATGTAGTTCAAAATAAAAAAGGGGGAGATTGGTTTATGTGTTCGGAAAAAATAGATCCCTTAGGGATCAACGTTTTTTATGGAATACTTATGTGTTACCACCTTCTGTATTTTGTTATCCATTATTGCATCCTGCTCCCTAATATCATTCTCTTCATTAGTGGTTGAAGAGTGCCACTCATTGGCCCTAGCATGTGCTCGTGCTTGTTCAGTCGAGATCTTAATCATTTGGCGACCCGACTGCACTACCTACCCTTGGGTGTCTACCTTCTAGGCGTTCAACTGTTCAATGAGGTCAAAGTGGGTTGCAAAAAAATTCATCTTTTTTTTCGATTTCTCTTTGAGGTGTCATACTTCTTACTCAGCTTTATGGGATTCCTGGGTATTCACTGAATCTTTTTGTTACCAGGAAATGTTGGAGTGTTGGTTGTTTTCCCATATTTTTTCATCCATGTAATTTTGCATCATTATTTTATGATGGTGAGTGTCCACCCCCCAGCGTAGAGAAAGTGTATCTAGGTGTGATGTGAGACCATCCGTCTTATCCATTCTATATGTGACTTGCTGGGAAATTTTTTGATGCACTTCCATACCATATACCGCATGATGTGGATATCCTCAGCTATTTCTAGGTCAAAACCATCGATCTCCTCAGGGACCATGGTTCTATACTCCATAAAGGCAACTGGGAGTTAAATAAGAGGGTCCCCTTCTAGAATTATTTCTTCTTCTGCAGTTTCACCATTGCTGGCCTAGAACTCCACCCTGGTAGAATTATATCCCATGACTGTAGCCTCCGGATCTGCGAGAATTGTGGCAGGGTTAGCTTTAATGTTTGGATCTGAAAGATCTGGGGTAATCACTAGCATTGATCCTACAGATGTTCCCAAGTCAATGGCATGTCAAGCTTCTAACCTTGAAATTACTGTAATGGGATTCTATATCTTAGTCAGTTGTGCTTCAAAATTAAATTTGATAGCTGAAAAGAATACAGACATTCAATATCCAAGCACAGTAGAATCCAGTGCATGTTTCATGGCAGGAGTCACTACTAAAAGAGATCCCTATTTACATGTATGCTCAATCACTAGAATCAGTTCTTCCTAGATGGTGGGAACAACTAGGAACTCAGAGGATTCCATTTAACCCCTTTCTTTTGGCTCATCACCGCCTACTCCAACCATAGTCGGTACCACACCTGGCTCAGCTTCTAGGAGAGGTTCTTGAGAAGTTCTCCGTGACTCTATATGGAATTTCTCCCCCCCCCCATGGGGAAGGCTTCTGGGATGTCATTTTCCATGTGTTCATAAATAAGATGAAATATGGTTGACAAGTTAGGATTGTGAGAAGGGAAAGGCCAGAGGAAACAAGGGTTAAACTCACCTCAAGATGCTCGCCCAGTTCTGTGTCAGATCCTGCAACCATTCCACTCTCATGAGGGCTTCACTATAGAGATTTTGTTCCTGAAGTTCCTCCACCACTGAGAACATTAACCTCTTCCTCCTCTTAATATTCTTCATCTGCTTCTTCTTCTTCTACTTCCTCTCGTTCCTCTCCATCTTCTTCTTCCTCTATATTCTCGTCTTCAGATAGCAGCTTTTCTGGATCATGTTCCTAGTCGAGAATCACTTTCACAAGGAGGTGTGTATATTCATATTGATCCCGCCGGCATGAATACATGTCCATGGCTTTCAGGTATGCATGCCGGCAATGAAAATTTACCCAATCCACCACCGGGGTGCAACTTATTTCAGGAAGGTCGAGCCTGGTATTCCCCAGCCTTCGCCACAGCTCTTCGGGGCACATATTTTTCTCTAGAGTCCCCCAAGAAGACACGAGATATGGTAATAAATCATCAAAAGTTGGTTGTAGTATGTGCCTGAGCTTCTTCCCAAGAAGTTCCCTAGTTGGTCCATGAGGTCACCCGTGGGACCACCCCTCCTCCAAATGTGGGCGCACATTCTCTGCTTGGGATTCTCCTACTGATGAAGTGCCAGATTGTGACTTACTAGACACATGTCCCTTTGTTTGTATCTCCACTCCCGTGGAACATCTTCTACCTCACTAATCTTTGGGCTCCACACATACCTCATTGATTTTCCAAATTCATTTTGATAAAATCACCATGAGATATGTTTTTGTCTAGTGTTCGAAGTACTCTGTTGACAGGCCAACACAGACATCGATGGGGTGGGAGTGATGAATTCACCCAAGCCTATATTTTTCAACATGAGAAATATTTGGAAAATAATTCAAGGATTTTTCACTTCCCACACCAAAGTATATACCTTCTTTGGTAAGGGTTGCATGCACCCGAATACCCTAGAAAACCTGGTCAGCACGTATGGTTCGCAAAATGATTTTCTCATCATTCTAGGATAATAACACACTACCTATGATGTTTTATAGATACTCTCTATGGTCTAATGGGACCCACCCTTCATCTACCATATGACCAAGTAGATTTCGGAATGAGTGGATGTTGAAATGGGTATGGCTGCCAATATTGAGCTTGATCCCTTCTTCTCTAAGTGTCTGTGCGATAATTCCAACAATTTTCATGAGGGATAACCGCATACCATCACCTGGAGGGTGAATAGAATTTGGAATGTCAGATCCCCCACAGTGGATTGTGACCTAGCCATGAAGGATCTGGAATGGTCAACATATCCATGATCACGTCCATCACTAATGTCCCTCGACGAACCCCCAACCTCTTATCCCTGACTGGATATAGACACCCACTCAAGAATACATCAACAAACCAGACATATCATACATTTGGGTCCCAAATTACATTTATAAAGAACCCCCATGAACGATAATCCCTTCACTCTAGGACTATTGAGTATGATCCCACTTTTCCCCTCTAGGATGTGTTTGGTAATTTCTTCCCTCGGCCAGTTATATTTATAGCCTTGTACTACATCATAAAAAGACTAAACAATCATGAATAAGATATTTCCTTTAGATCCTATTTTATTTTCATCTCCTCCTTATCCAGATCCCGCAGATTCCATATCAGGATGGGGGTGCGCGTCCTATATCCCCAGATGTTCTCTAGTGGGACTAACTCGTCATAGTGGTATCCCACTAAGGGGATTACCCCAATGCAGTGGATATGCCACAGACTGATGTCTAACTCCCCATGGTGGAGGTGAAATGTTTTGGTGTCAGGAGACCAACGAATGAACAATTTTAATTCTAGGACATGTTGCCTCCAGAAATGAAATTGGGATGTCCAAACTACTTTGAAGAGCGCAATAGATCGTAGCTCTAGCATGAATCCCTCACATGTCTGATGTACCCATTATGATCATGCCCATTTTCTTGTAAATTTAACTCCAGACCAGAAATCCCACTCTTCCCAACCCTTGGCCTCATCGATAATACTTCTTCGAACGATGCTTCCATAAAGTGTTAGAGATTCCTCAGGGACCGGGTCACTCCCTACAATGGTCCTGGTCTTCGGATTTCAGATGTAGACGGCTATGTTATACATTTACCTTGCAGGAGGGCCATTGTCTATAATGATGAATTTTGGGAGACTATCCTCATGGGTCACCCATGTCCGTGGAGACTACAAAAAAACATGGGGTTACATGAAAGAGACCAGGCAGCGCACAAAATGTGGAGTCCACTGCGGAAACATGTGCATGGATCGGGAACAATTTTGCACACGAGAGCAATGTGCATGTAATACAGAAAAGGTGAAAGTACAGACATAGTGGGGGACCTTAACTTATTTATAGGAATTTAACCTGTCTTCTACGCACAAAAAAGTGGTTAACGCACCCAAACTATATTTTTTGCGTGCATCGTGCTAGCGCTTCCCTGCCTTTCGGCATGACCCTCAGAATTCGACCTTCGGTTCCCCCTTCAGCTTTGATTCTGATAGAGGGAATTTTTTTATGAGGAATTTTGGATAGGTCCATGATTGGGATAATAATGAACAAAAAATTAATTTGGAGGGTTTGTATAAGATTCCACAACCTGAGAGGCAGTTTCACACAAGAATTAGAGGATTCACTCAAGAGTTCCTCCTATGTGCAAAGTCTTTCATGACCTATGTGATGTCAAAGTCATGCTTACATGGATACCCAATAAAAACCACCAAAGTCACTAGCGTTCAATATCCTAAGAAGGCGCAAAAAACTCCATATGGTTTTTTACCCATTCCATGTCCAATGTGATCTCAATGGTACCCTTTCGCGGCAACGCGCTTGAAAAAATCAGTTAATGCGAGAGCGCAAAGGGAGAGTGCATGCACTAGTCACTCGGCAGCATGAAAAATCTTCTCTACCTAATGTGACATCAAAAACCACCTTTTTAATAGATCCACTTGCATGCTACCTCTATGTGATTCCGCTATAAATTGAAACGAACACCCGATCCTTTGGGACAAAGACAGTAGACTAAGCGATGCTCTATTGTGTGAAAGACACATCTTCCGCGACTGCGCAAAACACAATGGCCTCAAGGTATTGGATCTTGTGTGACAGGTCCCCGAAAGTTCCTACTTTAGGTGGGTCCTCTAGGGAAATATCCTCATCCATTTTCTCTTATCCTAAGTCCTTTACACCCAAAAGATCCCTCTTGCGCACGAAATCCATTTGCATTAGACCACTTTTTCACACATGCATCAGGTTTGTGCGCAGTCACCCCATCTTGTGTAGATCTTCCCATCCCATGTGTGGACCTCCTTGTTCTCTCCATGTGTCATCCTTACCCTAGGGCCCCATCTCTGAACCAATCTTACACACAACACATCTTTATCATGCACCCTTCTCCAATATGGACCTCCAGGTTCCTACGAAGTGATTTCAATGTCCCTTGGGTGGTGATCCACGTTGCATTTATTATCCTTATGATTCTTCACATAGGCACACTAATGGATATTGATTATTCACATCGACAATCTAGCATGTTCCTCTCAATGGATCACTCCATGACACCCCACCACCACGACATTGAGAATGCCTTGCCTTCCCCAAGGGCGGGCAGGTATCTGTTACAAAAGTCCTAGGGGTGCAGAGTGAACCCGCATTCTCTGATATACTGGACATTAAACTTCCATGCACCATCTCCCTTAGCACATGAAGATAAACTATGACATCTCCACGTGCATCATACATGGGGTTCTCATTGAGGACATTCTCTACACCCGCTTATCTCCAATAGAGTGAGATCTTCCTCAGATGGATTGAGATCCTCTTTTCTAGAGTGTTGTCTGTCCGCGGGGAATGAAAACCACCTTGGTGTAATCCCCTATCCTTTCTTAAAAGAGGAAGAACCCATGATCCTCCAACCTTCTTCCATTACAATGACTAAGATGAGATATGGGCACATGGACCTTCGTTATCTTGTCTTTCTCCCTCTGGGATTTGTCACCATCAGGCCTCCATTCTAGAGTAAGTCCCAATCTCCATCTCCCTAGGCTGTCAACCACATGTAATCCCTTGTTTCCTCTTTGGCCTCTAACCATATGTAATCCCCACCTCACTTCCCTCATATTAACCTTTCACGATGTGATCATTAGGTCTTTGATGCCTCTTGTTTCTCACCCCGAGAATGGATCATGTGGGCTTAGATTAAGCATTGAATATGACATCATCTTCGAGCCTCTCTAGAGTGTAAACACCAAACCATCCCAAACTACGTAGACTTTGATCCTTGCCTCCTAGGAAGGGTATATAGGAAGCCTCCTGAGGTTCAACCCCAACACCTACTTGACTTGACCCCTTCATGCCGATTCACATTCATCTGGAATGATGTTAAAATGCATCCATGTACTCTTGAATTACATGGAATCTGATCCTTACCTCCAAGGAAGGTTTTGTAGGAAGCCCCTCTGAGGTTCAAGCCCAAAACCTACTTGACCAGACCCCTTCATGTCGGTCCATCCTTGTCCCACATGACGTTAAAATGTACCCCCATTTTTTGTCCCTTAAGAAATTAAACTGTACCCATTCATACTACACGGGCTTTGATCCTTGTCTCCCAGAAAAGGTATGTAGGAATCCTCCCCGAGGTCTAAACCCAATCGATGGTAATCCATTGTGAACCACATTTGACAGTAAGTTATTGTAGTCCCCCTTTATTGGACCCACATCTTTGGTCCGCCACCATGGCGTTAGACTAACCTCGGGCTGCTAACCATGTGTAATCCCTAGAATGTCATCGGGTCGATGTCCTCTGCATACACCCCGATTTTATCCCCCCACATCATGAACTACATGGACATTGATCGTTTCCAATCTATGGTGCGTAGGAAGCCTCCCTGAGGTTTAATCCAATCACCCAGGTATGATCGTGTTCTCTTTCCCTCGAGCCTATGCATTTCGTGAAGGTCATGTCCCATCTCAGAGGTTCCACTTCCTCTGTGTCCCTTTCATACAATATGCATCCTCAAGTGTCCCAACACCCCAATAACTACATGTACTTTGATTCCCTGTCACGGGGATACGTAGTAAGACTCTTCGAGGCTCAAGCCTGACACTACTGTCACCTTCATGATGATTTTGTCTCATTCCCCATCCACTCTCAATAATCCACATCCATACTAATTCTTACACTGGCAACCACATCTCAGTGAGATCATGTCATCAACCTCTACACTGCCCCTACTACGAATTGGGTACCTTACCACGCGTTATCTCTGGAATCAATGTTCCCACTAGGGGTTGACCCATCTAATACACTTTGTTCAATGTTCTAGTCATTATGATCCATCTATTCTATACGATAAACTCAAACAATACCTTATGTAAAACATGGTAATCTCATTAAAATCTCAGAGACATTCCTATGGAATAAAATTCCTTGCATTCGACATGGGATGCCTCGGGCTTCTGCACCTTCAAAAATCCCTATCATAAGGAGAAGAAATGAAGACACGCAAGTGTTACAGCGTCCAGACACACCAGAAATGTCCAACATGACTACTACTCCAACCGAAGGTTGCTGCCTTGATCGGACCCCATGAAATTTTCTAAAAGAAGCAATGTACATAAACACCGTCTATGAAGGCATTGCAATGGAGACAGTTTCACAAACAACATCTTAAGTCTATGAGGGAGACCCAAACTAGGTAATGAATTCTGAGGAGGAATCCATGAAAGGAGAGACATACACACCATCATCGTGTTTCGATCAATGAAAAATTTTCCCTAAACAAGGGACATATTCTTCCTACCTTTGGAAAGCAGGAATTCTAGGAAACAGTCAGTGCGTCCTCCAAAACAGATGGATGAGCTCCTCGAAGAAAGTGTTGAGAACAATGCGTTATGAACATCCAATATTTATAATGATATTCTATATGTTGGGATTTATATTCACACATTATGATAATTATCCATACCCATTTTTTCAGGTTATTCTTACACATTTCCCTAATTTACACATACTGTGCAGCTGAGCTCACCCCTCTCTTGTGTTTCCTTTCTCCCAGATATGAAGAAAGGATTTAGGTAAAAGTATAAAAGGTGGAGATCTTCATGGGAGATATTGAATATCATTCTCCCAGGATAGAGTATTTTGTTTCCATTTTTCCAATGGCACTAAAATGTTACAATATTTAGGCATGTATTTTTGTAATGTACTGAATATTCATCCAAAATGATGTAATATCCATGTATGTAAAGACTGGTTAGAAATAGTTGGAATCAAAGAAAAGGTTTAGAAAACCCTAGGAAACTATAGTGAGAAATCTTTAGTGATATACCTAGGTATATTTCTAAGGATACGTTAAGGTATGTCCTTATGTATAAGTAAAAGTATGAGTTAACATATAAGTAAATTTCATGGAATATTTGTAAAGTATAGAGTGAGTGTTTTCCTAGAAATACATCCTTTCCTAGATACCACAAGTGAATGTATCTCTAAAACAGATTTACATAGGGGTAGAAACTACGAAAATATGTTCTGGTCTTGACTTGGGAAAGATCGGTACCCAACAACATGCCTTATTGTACACCTAGTTTGAAACTCCGAGGGGGGGGGGGTTATTTCTGAATTAACAAAATCTTCATGAAACATAGTGAAGGAATTAAATAGAAGTTGCCTATGAATTGCCTATGAAAAATCTATGTTTTCATAGATTAAGTAAGGCTTCATACATGAGATATTTTATAGGTGACTCTTCATGATAATGTGGTTTCTTATTATGATAATTGTTTCTTAATATAAGAGCATATTTAAGGAAGGGAGGGTGAATTATATTTTTGAAGTGTTATAAGGTTATTTATTTATAGAATTTTTATGTCAATCTTCTAAAAATGATTTTTGAGATTAATGTGTTATCTCACCACAAGTGGACTCATGAATATTGGATATCCTATTTGTGTTGATGGAAACTGATGATAGATAAAATGGCTTATCATAGATCTCATGATAGGTTAGTGCTTCAAGAATGAACAATTAAACATCCTTTTTGGAGAATGACATGAAGTGGATCATGTAACAACAACGAGATAAATTTTCCTAAAATCAGATGAGTATATCTTTTCATGAAAACTCTTTAACATTAGTAAAAAGGATTGTGAATCAAAAAAGGCCATCCTAGTGCCTCTGTTTCTGCTAAATTAGATGGTCAATTAGTTCATCGTAGATTTATGGATTTAAAATTGTTAACATTCTTCTAACCATGTTCTCTATCACTATCCATCAGAACATGATAGTTATATTTTTCTTCCATGTTGATATTTTCACTTAACAACTATATCTCCTGTATGGAAAACTAGTTTTAGGTTACGTTGGGTAACCACTATGTTTATAACTATTACAATTTGAAGTATTTTTTAGTATTAAATTTTAAGATGTGGGTTTATATGAATGAATATTTCTAGTATAAATCCTTTGATAACATAGAAGAATTTAAAGGGATTAATCAATTTTAAGGGGGTAGAATCTGACACCCCGAGCTTTTATGGGCATTTTTTGAATAAATTAAATTTTTTTTTCCTTTCAATGCTTTCATACAAACATTTCTTTCACACAGTATTAAATTGCAATACATCACAAGAAAAATGAACTTGGAATACAATAAAAGTAACATCGACATGGCATATGTTACAAAGAATATCAACATAGCGTATGTTACACGCAACACCTTTGTTTCTACAAAACATAATTTTATTATTATAATTATTTAAATGAGATAATTATAACCTAAATGTTAAATTAGCCATTATGAATAGTATTATCTAAATTATGAAAATATATGGTTTCAACAAATTTAATATGAATTCATATGTTATCAGTTACATAGATATGAATATGAAAACCTATTGAATATAAATAAAAATATTAATATTTTAATAGTCACAATGTTTTTTTAACTTATTAAATTAGATTAATTAATATTAGTGAGTGATAAGAATTTAATATATTTTTTATAAATACAATAATTTTTTTGGTACTCATCTAATAGATTGTATCGACATAAGATAATAACAAACCAAATTTCATGCTTAAAACCCTATATATTTTTAACACCCCTAAATACAGAACCCATTTTAAATCCAATTTATAGAAATTTTATATTTTTAATGTCTAAAAATTAATTTTTGATTTTTAATAAAAACATAAAAATTAGTTTAGGATAATGTTTTTGGTATCTTTATATACGATTTTTTAATGAATATGTAAAAATATTAGATTTTAATTCAAAACTGGTTTTTCATATAATTTATTTATAAGGGTAAATTATATTTTAACTCATATTTATAGCATAATTAGATAAAATATTTATCGATTAATAAAATTATGATAATTGTAACCAATGTTACATTGAAATAGGTTATAAAACTTATTAAACCATTGAATGTTTTTACTTTAAAAACCAGCATTGTCGATCTAACAGTGGGATTAATTTTAAAATAATTTCTAACTCCTCTATGGTTGGAATTTAGAAAAATGGATTCCATATTTTGAATCATTATAATTATTAATTTCTAATATGTCCAAAAAAATTTTGACAAAAAATATTAGTGAAGGTAATGAAAATTAATTAAATAGGATAAGGTTAAATGAAGCTTAATAAGGGACTAAACCACAACCTTAAAGCCCATATAACCTATAAACTTATACAAAATAAATTTTATAGAAATATTTCGACCCTATAATCCCTTTAATCATTTTTTAATCATCTTTGGATCCACATGTAGCATTAAAATGTTGGTGTAACTCTATCTTCAAATATTTACAACACTTCCACTCCTCATTTCCTATAATAGGCCACCAACTATGCCACTTATTTACACCCCTAAAACCAATTATGTTTGGACATGATCTACCCAATAAAATTAATTACATCCCTTACTTCCAATTTTATTCCACCCTTTGTGAATAATGTCTTCCAATGAATAATTTCTGGCATAAACCATAAGGAGTTACACAATTAAGACGTAATGCCTTCTCTCAAGCTCATTCGTTTTATTTTTATCTCCACCCCCTAAACTTTATTTATTCCAGGATCACTTAAGAGAAATGTCCTCAATAGAAAATGATTTTTTTCTAATAGTTAGACAAACACTCACAAACACCTTCATCTAATACGTAACGATCATACTGTTTATGTGTTCAGCGAACTACCGCCTCACTAAACGATTATTGTTTATTTATTCTTTACCTCCTCCCATAGTGATTATAATTATAAAAACATTTTTTATATATTAAATGTATTATATTTATTATTTATTTAATTTTTATTGTTCCATTTTACAACATATATCATTTTTTACTAGCCATTTTGTGTTAATATGATAATTTTGTTTGAGGAAGTGTGGACTGCCTCCCCCTCATTGCGATATAATTTTTTTATAGAATACATGGATTATATTAATGGTGGTTAAATTTAATATATATGAAATAAATGATATAATATAACTAATTTAATAATGATATATATATATATATATCTTTCTTTATTTTAGAATGACAATTAAATAGAAATAGTGTTCATGTGTACATAAAACCTACAGTCTTCATGAACGATGTATTACATTTTGTAATTTTATAATATATAGATTATTATAATAAAAATATAATTAATATAAATTATATTTATATCATCTTTTACATTTTTTAATAATGTTATAAGTATAATCACCAAGTATATAACACAATAATACAAATGGGAATAATATAGCGAATATTAACTGATGTAAAACCGTAACATAGGATTGTTAACAAGAGCATAATATAAGGTAATAATAAAACCATATATAGTATGAGATATCAAAATATGGTTATATATAATATTTATAATAAATTTAAATTTATCATATAGGGGGTTTGAACGAGTATGATGTGAGTCAAGGTAAAAGGTATAGAGGTTTCTTCTCACTTTTTATTTCTGTGAGATACATGCTTTATTCACCACCCATTCCTTTTATATGGTGTGTGTAATACCCATATATGTTATCAATAGTTACAATAGTTAAATTTTTGGGTATTTATATATTCCTTCTATGAACATTATTTAATTTGGTTTATCTTTCTAAAGATACCAAATCGGAAAAAAAAATTGGATCTTAGTTTTCTTCCTTTGTGAATCATGTTTTAATATGTACATAAATTAATTTAGTGGTTTTTATACTTACATTTTAAAATATATATCATGAATCTTCATCCTTTAATGATATTTAAAGATTCATGTAATTTCCTTTTCTTGCATGGTGATCATGATCATAAGTTACCAAGTGATAATATTTTATTGAAATAATCTCATCTCTTTTCAAGATTCATTGTGTTTATGCTTAAATTGATGAAATATTACAACCCATATATCAATATATTAATTAATTTACTTTCCCTCTAGTTATTAATGATATAATATTGTATTAGTGTGAGATTTCTAATCTTTAGTACATAATTAAGTTAATAAATTGTTCTTAATAAGGTCTGAGTTTTCACCCTCATCAGTTGGAAAACCATTTTTTCTAAAAATGGTTTCTATGTATATTCTAATAATCCCCTATGATCATAAAATTTCATTTTCCATATTTTTATTTCACTAATTATTTCAATGGAATATTATAGTTTCTTTCTGAATAATCCATTTTCTCAACCTTCTTAATGTGGAAAATTAATGTTCTTTTTACCTCGTAAGACATGTATAGACTTATCTGATGTTAATCCATTGAGTATTAGTTTCATGTTTAATGGTAAATTTTTATTAATTTATTTAAAATTTTATTTAGAATGTAAGGGGGTTTAAAAGGATTTCAATAACCTTTTATATTTTTTTAGGGTAATTGTTTTCCAAACGTTTTCAAGATCTCTTTATATGTATTTAATGAATTTTTTTATATGTTTCCATAGATTTATTTATAATATTTCATGTTTTTCATGAAAATGTTTTTAAAAAGGTTTTATGTTTTAGAGATAATTTTTAAAACAGAATAATAGTGAACTAAATAGTTTTTTCAGAACTCCTTCAATGTTATTTTACATCTTATATGACATTTGTTGATTTTACTCTATCCCATCTAGGAAATGACAAAATGTTTCAATTCATATTATATATTGAATGTTCTTGTGTTTTGATCTAATTTTTCTTATGACATCTATTTCTCTTACATAGGTTATAATCTTTTGAAACCTGCTTCTTTTTATAGGTTATGCTTTGATGAAATGATTATTAACCCTATCTCTTTTCCATAGGTTATGATGTGATGGAATGCAAATGATACTAATTTCATTTCATTGGTTATGATTTAATGATTTTAAAACATATTTCTTTTTCTAGTTCCTGATATGATAAATGTTTTATTATATTATGGAATGTGTATGAATGATTCTATTATGATATGGATGGGACCTATATCTCCCTCCAATAAATTTTGAAAAATATTAATAACTCATTAGTATAAATTTTATGTGTGAGATTAATTACACATTCACAATATTATGCAGATATCAGGTTTAATGTCTATAAGTTGATGTGTGAACCTGATTACATGTTCACATTGTTATTAGTGAACCTTATAACATGTTCATAATATTATTCATGGAACTGGTTACATGTCCATAAGTATAAGTGTGAACATGATTACATGTCCACAATGTTATGAGTGAAATAGATTATATGTTCACACTGTTATGCATGGACCTGTTTTCATGTCAATAAGGTTCTGTGTGATCCCGATTACAAGTTTACAATAACACACTGATGTTTTTAAAAAATATTTTCTTTAAATAATTTAAATTTTTCAGTATCTTACATTGAAAGAAATCGTGAGTTTAAAAACCCTAATATACGCCTTTAGTAAAAAATTACCATTATATCCAAGATTTTAGTTTAGCGGGAATATGTATAACTAACTTTTGAAAATTTATTGTGAATTCATTGGAAACAAATTATTTATGAAAAATATATATGAATTATAAATTTTTATTTCTTGGAGAATTACTATTATTAATTAAATTAATGATATATATAAGTTAAAATATTATTAAAATATTTTTGATGTAGATCAAATCGATATTTTGGTCATAGGGTATGAATAAAACCTACTTTATGTATAAAAAACTATACTTTTTAAATGGTAATTCTATGCCTTTTGGAGAACCCCTTTTAAAATAATATTTTAACAAATTAATAACTTTTATATGAAAAAACAAACCTGATCTTCTAAATTAGTATATAAAAATTTATATCAGATGAATTCTTGATATTTTTCTGTTAACTTTCACGTTTTGATGAATTGTAAAAATAAGATATATGTTTTTTAGAAACAACTTTTTCCATAAAAAGAAAAATATGGTTAAATTATAATATTTAATAGTTTTAAATTATAAATATAATATATTTTTATCATTCAATAAAATTTATGTAATTATCATTAATTTTACATGGAATTCATTTGTAAAAACATTTCAGCCTTTTCAAATGTTTTAGCTTTTAAAACATGTTCTCTCTTTAGAATAATGGGATTAGTTTTAAATTGATTACTAAAACTTCTGTGTTTTTAATTTTAAAAAATGGTCTCCATATTTGGAATCATTAGGTCCTAGTTATTTAAATATATTTTTGAGATTTATGAATAGTAACTTCGGCAATTTTTATTCATATGGTAAAAAGGTATACTAGGTAATTAAGGGTGGGAATAATATTATAAAACTACCCTAAAAATTATTTTAATGTCATTGGATACGTGTTATTATACCTAAATCATCCTAGGGTCCAAATTGTATCCACTTTAATCCACTTGGATGAGATTAGAACATTTAATTTATTTTATTTAATGAAATGTTAAATATGTATCACTCAATTTTTATAACTAAATCATTTTTAATATAATTATATACTAAAGATAATTTCTATTATAAATAATAATTTTAATGAAAATTGTTTTCCATTATCATGGTAATAAATTTGTAATTTTTATTAAATAAATAATTACCTCAATACCTTATACATTAATGATGAAGAAATTATATCATAAATGAAAAATCAATAATATAGTTTTAATTAAAATAATAATACCCATTAAAGGATCCAAACACATGACCAAACCTTATTAGCTAAGTATATATTGACCATAATCATCCTAGGGTCGGGTTATAGACCATTTAGAGCTTTATATACGAGATTATGACATTTATATCATTTGTTTAATGTAATGGTAATGTTGTCACCTTCATAATTTAATATATATGAGATATTAAATATTTGATTTTCCAGATGATAAATTAGTCTACCAGTATTCTTATGAAATCTAGTAGATTTAACTTTATCATATTATTTTATTTTTAATTTTAATTAAATAAATAATCATATTAAATAATTACCCAAAACTATTTTAGTAATTATTTTATTAATTCAAACATCATATAATTGTTATTTAAAATATTAAACCAAATATAATTTGGAATACTTCACATGTCCAATGAATTTTATACATGACCTATAAAACAATTAATGGAACAGCAGTGACATCAAATGTTTATAATTATTCTTTAGTTGATGTTTATGGGAAATTGATTCCGGAAAATCTTGTGATCCTTCTTATAGTTGAATTGGATTTGATTTTTGCTGTGGATTGGCTTTCTCTATAGGGAGATCATTTCGATTTATAAGGGAGGGAAGTCACATTTCATATTCCAAATCCATCTATGAATAACTATCGATGAAAGGATGGATATAAAATTCCATTAGAAATGTATTCCACGTTATGGGTCTTGATCCCTAAAACTGAAGGTTATCTGTCTCAAATCGTTGCGAAAAAACTCTCAATTATGAATACACCAATTTTACAGGATTTTGATGATCCCTTTTTGGAGGAATTTTCAGGTCTTCCACCAAATCGTGAATTTGAATTTTCAAAATAACTCATACTGGGAGCTATTACTATTTCAAATAAAACATATAGAATGACACCAATTGAGTTGTAGGAATTGAAGAAGAAACTCCAAGAGAATATTGATATGGGATTCAAATTCCCTAGTGCATCATCTTGGGGAGAACTTGTAATATTTGTTAAGAAGAAATGTAAATTGATGATAATCTACATTCATTATTGAGAACATAACAAGATCACTATAATGAAAAATCATCATCTTCCCTGCATTGATGACTTATTCAACCAACTATGCTGAGTACATTTCCAAGATTGATCTCTGCTCGGGATAACATCAATTAATGGTCAAGAATATAGATATACCAAAGGTGGAATTTCGTACAAGGTATGGATACATGGAATTTATAGGGATTAATTTTGGTCTTACTAATTCCCTTCTATCATCATAGATCTCATGAATATAGTCTTTAGAAACTGTCTTGAACAATTTATGGTTTCCTTTTTTGATGATATTATTGTCTATTTGAAGATATTGTAAGAACATGAAATATACATTGGAATTGTAATGATGACCTTGAAAAAGTATAATATTTATAAAAAATTTACCATTTGTTAATTTTGGCTTCATAAAGTCCTGTTTTAGGGACACATAATCTCCAGAGTTGGGATATATGTGGATCCATCCAAAATAATTATTGAATGTTGTCTGAGACCAAAAATGGAAATTGAGATGTAGAGTTTTTTTTCATTACATGATATTATCGATGTTTTGTGATTTATTTTTCATGATTATCTAATCCACTTACCACGATAACTCGAAAATAAATTATGTTTGTATCGACAGAGGAATGTGAATAGAATTTTGAAGAGCTAAATAGAAGGTTATCTTGTGTACTTGTCCTCACAATGCCTTATAGTGGAGAATTGTTTTTTATCTATAGTGATTCACCCAAGAAGGGGTTGGGATGTGTTCTCATGAAAAAATATATAGTGAAAACTTATGCCTCATGGAAGTTGAAAATACTTGATAAATGTAACGCCCCGACCCCAATTACCCAAAGTCGGTGCATTATTTTAATACATTGGCATGGTTACAAGGAACAAAGTCTCGAAGGACCGACCTATTTAGCAGTCTTGGAAGATATATTACATACATTAATGTTACATTACACTTTATAAAATTCAAAAAAACATTAATAATTATGTATGAATGCCATTATTCACTTGGAATAACCCTGCATATCAATCACAATACACTACATGGAATCTTGGTAAAAATACAACATAGAAAGGGGTGAGCTCAAACTCTCAGTAAGGGTAACAATATAGCATAATCTTTCATAAATAAGCATAAACATTTAAGGAAATGTATAATACTAAAACAAAAGCCTTTTAAACTTCAAAATAAGCATAATATGGAAAAGATAAAGTCAAATATTTCTATTTACATACTCACATGGATATTATACTAGTCGAATAATCACATGCAATATCAATAGATACTTTCGTAATGATGGAATTCATAATTCAATATTATCATAACCACATAGTCAAGGCCTTGTTCTAAGACTACAAATAAGATTTTTTCAAGGCATTGTTCCAAGACACTAGTTTGTCTCATGAGACCTACTGATGCATCGATGAGATATAGCAGGCTCCACCAGTCACTTAATAATTCCAATACATTCCTCATATGAAAAGTTTGAAACATAACATAGACATTCGTATTAAAACTAGCATACGAAATGTCAATAATTTATCCCTAAACCATGAATAGTATAAAAAACACATCCACAGTCAAACATATCACAAAACCTTCAATACAATATGGAAGATTTGTATCATAATAAATCATCTTAAAACAAGATTAAAATCCATCTAAGGATGTTGACATAGATGAAAACGATTTTTAAAAATCTTTGAGATAAATATCCTTTTTTAATGAAAACATTTACAAGTCACACAATTTAGAAAGGAAAGAATTTAATGACATTTTTGAATCAACATGTCCCATACCACATTGTAACTTTTGAAAATAATTAACATTTTAAAAACATTTATGTCCATATAAATAAATCCTTAAAACCAATTTTAAAAACATGGACATTAATGAGAATGGTTTAGAAGAATAAATATTCGAAACATTTGAAATGATGTTTTAGTAAAAAAGTACCTTAAAATAATCACTTTGAAAACACTTTAATGAAACATGGAAATGGATAATAAATATGTCCCAGTAGATAATTACGTAAAAACAACCTCAGAAAATAAATAGATTGTGAAATTAACCCTTACCTTGCACTTTCCTTTAGTCGAGGGTATGTTTAACCTCTTGTATGAAAAACGTAGTATGTTATTAAATTATACCAGAACCATATTAATATTTATGATATCATACATTTTTCATTTATGACTTTATACTGGGCCTTTGGGCTATGTAATGGGTCTCCCTCTACCCAGTTAAAGAGTTCTTTGATTTGCTTTATTAATAAAAATGAGGCTTCGGCCCCAACCTTTTAAAAAAAAATTCCATGTTAAATTAACATTTCGTGTAATAATCGCTTTCATTATCATACGTGTTTTAACTTGTTACTCTTGATTGTATCACTTATATCATGATTTAACAACTTCCACAATATAAAACATGATTTATATATCAAATATATTAAGAATATAAATATTCATAATAGACATATATATTAAATGGAAAACACTGTTTATGGAGATGGTAGTTCGTACGTACGCATAAACGTTGTTTCCGTTTTGATATCATATTGAATGTAAGTAACTGAATAAGATATATGTAAGGACATAAAAACATACATATATATATATATATATATATATCTCCAGTATCATTATTAAGTCATATATTACATACTTATTTGTAATATATTTTGATAATCGTCGATGAATGGTGCACTTGGAAATGAATCTCATCACGTCGTGGAGACGGTAATCTGCACGTACGCACGAGAGACAATATCATTTCCTTAAAAGTGTATAATTGGATGTTATATCATATATATATAATCATTATCATGTTATATTTATTATTTACATCAATTAAACATCATTATATCTATACAAATAACATAGTTTTGAATAACAAATTACTCCACGGCGTGGAGACGGTAAGTCGTACGTATGGACGCATGGTGAAATTATCATTAATAAGACAGATATAATAATGAATATAGTTGTTCCATATTTATAATAACATCAAAGTATATATAATATACTGGATTTATTATTTTAGAATGTAAACAACAAAGAAAGAGTATGTGGAGGAATAAGAGAACTTGAAAAATGGTGGTGAAATCATTACCTCTTCTTTAGATTCTTCCTTTTGATTTGATCAAAAGGGCTCCATAGGATGGATTTCTGACTAAATTAAGGCCAGTAGGATAAAGGTAGTATAGTTTATAGGATATTTGGGATGGTTTTGGCCAAGACAAATGGCTTTGGAGGGGTGAATTTGAGATAAGGGGAAGAGTCCTTTTATAAGATGGGTGAGGAGAACCTTTGAAAAGACTTAAAATATTATTTTATAATAAATTCATATTCGGTTTATAATGGCTCCAAAGTGACTTATTTCTAGTGTAGGGTGGGGATGGGTCGACATCCTCTCATCCAATAGGTTTTATACAAGGTTAGGTTAACATTTTAACCTTATCATTTAGATATTACTCTAAGATAAAAAATTTAACTTTTCCAGTGTCTTCTTGTATTCTTACACTATATGGTTAATAAACATACTATATACTGCCAAAAGAACGCAAATTGGTTCATTAATGTAATATATATTATTATATAAGTATTTTGGCCAAAATTTATATTTTTAGGACCATAATATAAATTAATAATATAATATATTTTTTAAAAACTATTTTATGTCAATTTTCACAGTATCTGGTATTTGTTTTTTTGTTAAAATAATAACAGCATAATTACTTCAAACAAAATATATTTAATCAATACAAACATGTAATTTTAACCTCTAAAATTCTTTTATTTCATAAAAAAGTTGAAATTATATTTATTTTAATATTTATAATACAATTTATTTTATTATTTCATATATAAGTTAATTACGGTATCATCATCGTATCCTTAATAAATATAATTATGTAATATATAAAAATTATAAATAAAATACCATTATGTATGAAATATTTTTATCTTTATAATTATTATTTATAGTCGAATTTATCTTATGAGTAACCCAATATTAAAATTGTTTTAGTTATTAAACTTTTAATTTTACACTTTTAACTCTTCTTTGAATTAAATAAAAATAATTGTCCTAATCTAATCAAAGTGTACCAAAGTGGTTCATATTTTATTCCTAAGGTTGTTTTGGGCCTATTTACACTTAACTAATAGAATTAAGACATGTTTTATGGTAAGAATAATAACATATTTACCCTTAATTACCAAATTTACTTTTAACCGTGGGAAATAATAGTAAAACGTTACTATTCACCAAAAAATATTTTCATCTTATTGAACCAAATTGTTCTTACTAATATCAACCATGTCTCTCGGATTTTTGAAATTCCACTCACATAAGCGGTAAAATTTTGTTTTTTGCGAATTTGCAAATTCACTTAGGAGGTGGGTAAAAGACGGTGAAAAGGACAATGAAATTTTTATATATCTAAAATTATTATAAACTGACTCCAATGAATTACATTGAACTTATATAGGTATTATATATCTATTTTTACCTAAAATAAATTTAAATAAAAAAATAATTATTTAAAAAAATCGGTTTTAAACTCTAACTTAGTGTTTTTCACTATTCATCAAAAATTGAATGTTTTCAGAAAAATACCAAAAAATTACCCTAAGCTAATTTTGATATTATGAATTCAAAAATGAAGTCTAATTTTTCAAATTAAAAACATAGAAGTTTCATTTATTAATTTAAAATTAATTCTATGTCAAAACCAAAAGGCGTATTTTTAAGAAACAATAACTATCAAAATATTGACACTTGTTTGTGTCTGATATCAAAGTAAAATTACTTAAAATGACTAGATATGGATTAAATGGTAAAAATCTAATCTATTAATACTTATAAACCATTAAAATTTATAATTTCACACTATAAATTATTCTGAATAAAAAAGTTGTTTTCATTTAAAATATAGTAATTTTCACTATTCACCCAAATATGAAAGATATCATAAAAACACCAAAAATTTATTGAAACTAAATTCTTATGTCCCAAATATAAAAAAGAAGTTTATTTTGTTAAATTTAACATATAAAAGTTTCAAATATTGGATTTACAAAGGGTTCAACCTTAAAAGGCGGTAAAATTGCATTTTTTTAAAAATAATTCTTTTATCTGAAAAAAAAATGAATTTGTTCTTACATTATGACTAAAAAACTCAAAATATGGTTCTAAAATTATACAGATTATATAATGTTCAAAATTCAGTTAATTATATTAATAACCTCTTTTGAATGACTATTTTGGTAAGTCATGATGTGCTTGAACTCAGTGTTGCGTGTAGTGCAAGTTATTGTCTTACTTTGAAAAAATAATGTAGTATGAAATCTTGGGGTGTTATATTTTTCCCTCCATCAATAAATTGTGTCCTCGCAATTTGAAATTATTCTTCTGAAATAAATTATTTGAAATAGAAAATACCTTTGTGGGAAAACCCACATCAGAAATTGGGTTAATAAAATTTAGTCTTAATAAGTGGAAAAGGGGAATGAAAAAGTCACCACAAAATTATGATCTCGATTAGGAGAAAATTTGTGGAATTTAGAGACAATTAATTAGAGGAAAAGTGAAAATATTTATAGGGATTAATTGAGGTCATCAATCACAAACAATTGTATAATTGTGGGCCTCAAAGCCACCAATCTACAATGATTTAAAATACCATCTGTTCAAAAAAATTTAATGTATTAAGATAACACATTTTTGGTTTTAAGATCCCTTCTGTCAAGATTAATAATTAATTTATCCATAATATAAGAGGGAATATATATATATACTTGACAAGTAGAGTTTTATCCTTCAACTAATTTCTACCCCAAACTCATCTTTCATTTTAAAAGATTTCAAAAAAATCTATTAATCCTAATCATATAGGGTTCCAAAAAATAATGAATTAATAATTCACATATCAGACACTTTAAAAAACTAAATTATTCAATCTAGGACATCACATGGGTCAGTGATAGGTGATACAGCCTTTCCTCCCTTCGGTTGCTGGTTCATGTCTCACAGCCATGCCAGACGTGACGGGTTGCCGCCCGACCTCCATGTTGTCCTTTTTATGGTAATCCAAAAATAACCTTAACAATAATATCCAATTTCAAACTTAATCCAATCCAACCTTTATAATTATTGAAAATACTTATATCCAAACTCATAGTCCAAAGTTTATAAGGAATTTAAACATAATTAGGATCCTTTTTCAAAGTAATAACATATAAACTCTATCATCGTGTATTCTTTTACAACAACGCAACATCCTGAATTACCAAAATCAACAATCTATTATTACAAAATCACCACCTCATTATCTGGACCATATTCCAGATTACCTTTACATCAACCCTTTATTTTCCAAATGTGTATCTTACTGTTAATTCACATTTCGTAGAACCATATAATCTCAAATCCTCAATAAAATATTATTGCAGTACAGTCCTTATTTATCTCCATAATTCATGTAACCATTATATTGTTGATACAGCACTCAAATGAAATAATTCTATAATAACAACATAATAAAACTAGTTACTCTTCTTCATCTAAGGTTGTTAGGAACAATAAGGGCCTATATACCCTAAGAGGGGGGTGAATAAGGGTATGGTTGTTTTTTTTCAAAGTTCTTCCTACCCCACTGGATCTTGACCTCTTTATTAAAAGGGTCACATCGTTTTCTCTTGTGTGTAAACTATGATCACTTCTTTACTTCTTTATCTAATGATGTTGCTTTGATTACAATGCAGGGAAGCAAATAGGAAGACACATAGTTTTTTACTCGGTTCACCCTCATTGGGCTACGTCCAAGGAGCGTACACCGACAAGTTGTCGGTCATACCAAATTCCAATATTCTTCACTAGATGTGGATACAAAGTCCGGGATAGATCACTTCTAAGCCCAGTCTCACTGCCTTTACATGTTTTGGATCAGCTCACTGCTTTCCCAAGGGTCACTCCCTGTTTATCTCTCTCTGGCTCACAGCCGGTGGAGAGGATCACCTTCTTTCTCTTCCTTTGCTAACTGCTCTTGGAAGGAATCCACTCACAGTTTATAGACATGTAGGTCTCTTCATTGGAATGAATGAATGCTTCTTCCTCTGTATTTAGATTCTCTATTGAAGTCCAACTTTCACCCGTAGATGAATATCTCTTTGCACCGAAGGTATCAAGAAAACATCCAGCTTCCACGCAGCCCGAAAATCACTGCTAGAAACAAACCTTACATGGCGTGCAAGTCAATCTCGGCGTGCAAGTATCAGCGTGCAAGTCACAACTAGCATTCAAGTCCTCCTCAGGCACTTGTGCGACACAAGCTTCCCCAACTCCAAACTTGCGCGACTCTCTTCCTTTTACTCCCAAACCAATATTGGTGCGCATTTTCCTACCGGTACGCAATATCTCACACTGGCGCACAACTTCATCCACCGGCGCGCAACTTCACTTGCACGACCCACACACCACTTGTGCGACCACTACACATGCATGATGGGAGCTCTGATTTCTCAAATTGTTGAACTCCGGTTAAGAATGAATAGGGGTGGTCCAGTATTTAGAGGCTAATTGACCACCCTGCGCGACGGCGTGCAAGTCACATGTGCGACCCAGTCTTGGCGAGCAAGTCTTCTGTCCCCCTAGACACTTGCGCGACCAACTTCCAAACTTGCGCGAACATATTTCCATTTCCATATTTTGATCTTCTGTTCTTGAAAAAAATATGGACCGCAAGTTTCCTATACTCCAAGTCCTTGGCGCGCAAGTCCATTTTCTAAAAACACTTTTCTTCATTTGTCAATTTTCAGGCCCAAAAATTTGGCAAACACTGGAAAACGGTGCCACCTTGTATCTGTTCTTTTTATGCCACCTCCAGATCATCCATTAATTTGTCGATGTTCTTGATTCAATCATTGATTGTTAACCATAGATCTTGAACTCAACAAGCCACCAGGAAATCCCCTTTGTCAACAAATTTGTATGTCATGGTTTCCATTGTTAACAATTTCAACACAAATGTTCACTTTGTCAACAAACACAATCACCTCAAAAATACATCAATTATGCCTTGAGGGATTTTTTCCCAACAATATCCCCCTTTGGATTTGTTGAAAACTCTTCCATAAAAAGATGCATCGTTGATTCTTCAGCCACCATTCTCCTTTTGCGATTCTGATAGCGATCAAGGATTTACTCAACACATACTCTAAGCCCACATGAGCAATGCTCGGTGTGAGAAACAAGAGTAAATGAAAAGTTCATCAATGAATCACTTCATCTCCAACATCCACTATTGACACCAAACTGATAACAATTTGAACTAAACTGATACCAATTGTTGAAGTACTTGTTGGAAGACCAATTTTTGGTTTGTAAATATTCTTACCACTCTCCAACACCACTCTTCTTCTTTTATTATGATCCTCAGTTGTTGTGATATCTATTCATTGACCGATCACTTCTAGAATCGTCAGATTTTATAGGCTCCCCCTTTCTTATCATAGCATCAACTCCTCTTTAGCCCTATTTTCTATGTTGTCCAAGCTAAGCTCTGGCTACGAAAGTTCAACTAGCTTCAACTCTCCCTATCCGGCTACTCCAATTGTCAGATTCTTCCCCATATCATTCATGATTTATCAAATCTCCACATTGTCTCCCCCTTGAAAAATCACTATTTTCTCCCCCTTTTCCAACGAACCCAAAGGGAACTCCTTTGTAGTCTGAAACAGAGTAGAGAAAAAATCAGAACATTAGGGAAAAACACACCATACCTCGGGGAGAGGGGGGTAGACACATCCACATGCTTTTAAGTGCGGGGAATCGACTGAACTCCCAGAGCCAGTCGATGCCTTTCAAATGATTCCTTGGGTAAGGCCTTTGTCAGAATATCTGCAACCTGTAACTCTGTAGGAACATACTCGAACTTCACAAGTCCTTGTTCTACCTTCTTCTTGATGAAATGATACTTAATCTCAATTTTCTTTGTCCTTGAATTAAGGACGGTATTTTTGCTAAGATTTATAGAACTTGAGTTGTCGTACTGTATTATGATCGGAGACTTCACTTCAACTCTCATATCTTCAAGCTGCTGCTTCATCCAAAATAACTGTGTGCATGCTTGAGTGGCCGCAATATATTCAGCTTCTGTGGTGATCAAAGAAATACAATCTGGCTTCTTTCTTAACTAAGAAATACATATCCCACCATGATAGAATGCACCACCTGACGTTGATTTTATATCCTCTTCTGAATGGGCCCAGTCTACATCAGTATATCCCAATAACTCTTGTCTAAGATTTGTCGTTATATGTCAAGTTGAAGTCCACCGTGCCCTTGATATACCAAAGTATTCTTTTCAATGAGAGCATGTGACTTTCCTTGGGATTACTCTGATACCTCGCTGCTCGGCATGTGGCGAAAACAATATCAGGCCTTGTTGCGGTTATGTACAACAAACTTCCAATAATTTTCCTATATACAGTGATATTAACTGCCTTTCCATCCTCATATTTTGATATTTTCATCCGCGTAGCAACCAGAGTCTTTATTTCCTTGGAATTATCCATTCCAAACCTTCTCAAAACCTCCTTAGCATATTTATATTGAGAAATGAATGTTCCATCCCTTCTTTGTGTCACCTGTAGACCAAGGGAAACAGTTATCTCTCCAATCATTGACATTTCAAACTCATCTTTCATGAATTTGGAAAACTCTATGCACTGAGCTTCATCTGATCCGCTGAAAATTATGTCATTGACATACACTAGAACCATCATCCTTTGATTATTGTCATTGATGAAATAGAGATTTTAATCAACTCCTACACGCTGAAAACCAAGCTTCTTCAAGTACTGATCAAGCCTTGAGTACCATGTTCTTAGTGCTTGTTTCAGCCCATACAATTCCTTCTTCAGCCTGAAAACTTTTTTCTCATCATCATGAATGAGAAAACCATATGGCTACTCAATATACACCTCCTCTTACAGAACACCATTCAAGAATGTGGATTTGACATCCATCTGGAACACTTTGAACTTCCTTTGCATTGCAATGGCTAGGAATAATCTGATTGTCTCCAGCCTTGCAACCGGTGAAAATGTATCATCAAAATTTATTCCCTCTATCTGGGAGTATCCCTTGAACACTAGTCGTGCTTTGTTCTGAATCATTGTTCCATCTTCATTCATCTTGTTGTGATAGAACCATTTAGTCATAGTGATATTCTTGTATGCTGGCCTCGAAACAATCTCCCACGTCTGGTGCTTCTCAATCTGATTTAGCTCTTCATTCATGGTCTGAACCCAGTTTTCACCTCTAACTGAATCAGCAAAGCATTTCGGCTCAACTTGTGATAGTAATGATGTCTGTTACAGTGATTTCATTCTTCTTGTCTGAGCTGAAGCTCACTAATCACTGATGATATTCTGCCTGTGAATTTGAGATTGACTCTTTGGCTTTTGTGCAGATAAGGATTTTACTTCCTCGTACTCACCATCAGTATCCTCTTTTGAATCAACTTTAGCCACTTATTCTCTCCCTTAGTCTCATACCACTCCCTGACTTTTAACAGAAAACTTTTCATTGTGTCATTGTTCAATGACGTCATTTCTTTGAACATATTTTGAAAAATTTTGTTGACACATTTTTGATTTTCTCTAGCAGCTTCTTGGTATCCAGAAAACTGTCAGATAATACCACTTGTGAGAATAAAATAGATAAGAATGAGATTCATGATTATTTCTAATTCTACCCATAATTATTTCTTGCCTCGATAGGCAACACCTGAGCTGAGTCATCCAATTATTTCTTTGATGGCCCTTGTTTCTGATTTTGTTATTGAATGCTCCCCCTATGTTATTCAACACTTCCTGGTGTTATGCCCACTGTTTAAACCCACAACCATTCTTCTCCTCATGCATCATTTATTCTAATCTATCACTCAGCATCGAGCCATTAACCAAATATCTAAGCCTACTGAGTTGGAATTCGGTGTAGGAAACAAGAGATAGAGTTAATAACACAATCACTTCCTATTGTGCTCTGTTTCTCCCTTTCTCTTTCAACTTTGGTACATTATTTGAATTAATTGAATCTCTGGAGCATATCACTTCTCCACTTTCCATCTTTATATGCCACTTCCCCTTGGATCGTATCTCCCTAAACATGAAACACATTAATCATCAGTTAATAGAATTTATATACATAGGGAGAGGGGGTTTCTTCTAGACTCTTCAAGATGAGGATTGTGGTTGATCCTAATGGTTCAACCCTTTGATTATTTCTTGTAGAGAATCACACTCCTTCCTGGCTTCTTCTAGCTTCCTAGACAAATTCAACTGCTCTGGCCATATAACTAACCATTCTTCACCTACATGGTGAGTCTTTTTCTGATATGAAGATTCGGCAGGCCTGGCCTTTCTTGCAATTTGGGGTTTAATCTCACTCGTACAAATTTTTTTCTTTGATGTTCTACCAAAATTACATTTTCCTTTATTATTTCTCTGATCCGGAATCTCTTTTCCATCCATCTTCCCTTGCTTCTTCCACCATTGCAGGGACCGTCCTCTTTTCTCCACTTCTTGTTGTGGCACACGACTTGCAAATTTTTCAATGCGTTCTTTTTTTATTTTCCTCTTATCATATCTCTGAGTCACCACACTATTTTACATTGGTGGTGGTTCCTCTACTGAATGTACATTATTATTACTCAGAACTGAAGAATTTCCTCCATTTTTATTCCAAATTTGTTCATTTTCTTTCTTAGAGGGCGGTTGTGAGTGTGATAGAGAAGGTGACTGATACACCTTTCGTTCAAATCCATGTGATTCCCCTGAGTCTCTAAGCCTATTATTCTCCTTACCACGTTGTCTCCCGGTGTAGAATTTTTCATTATGAATCACTGGAGTCAAGAATCTCCTTTTGAATTCCTTTTCCTTTTTTGTTTTCTTCTTGCTGCAATTCCGTGCCAAATACCCATAATCTGAACATATAAAACATCTTCCATCAAAGAAATACCTCATTTCGTCATTTCTATGTCGAGATGCTGATAGACCTTAAGTTCTTCTTCTGACATGAGGCTCTTGATCTTCCTAACACATACTCATGGTGTGTCCCATTCTTCCACAGTAATAGAATCTAACAGACGCTTTCCTCTGAGAGATTCTTCTTTCAGATTTCACATGACACATCTTCGTCTTATCAGATCTAGTAATGTTTCTATTTTCACAGCCTGAGATGTATTCTTGTGCCTCTAAATAGAATATTGATGTGTGGCCATGAATCCTGCAGAAATGGCACATGTCTCCACAAATTCTTGGAACTGTCCTCTTAGGCCTATCTCCAGCACCTACAAGATTTTCTCTACTTCTGGAACTATTCACAGCTCTCCTTCTACCATTCACGGGAGGGGATTCATCAAATCCAATGCCAGATTTTCACAAAACTATATGGTCTTTGAGCTGAGAAATTTTTTTTTTGTTTCTAATCAAAAATATCGTACTTCCTTTTCATTTTATCATCACCTTCCAAAGGACAATTGAATAGTAAGTGTAGTGAATCCTTCAACCTAGGCTTGTCTTTGGATTTATATTTCTCCATTTCTTTCTTGACTAATTCTATTTCCCCCTACATGTGCTAAATCTTCTTATCTCTTGATTCAAGTTGATCCTCGAGTTCTTTTCTGAGATTCTTTCCACTACTCACCTAGTCTTCTAGTTCCTGTGTGAGCTTTTCCACAAAGTCACTTTTATCCTTCACTTTCAATTTTTCTTCTTCAAGAGAATCAGAACAATATGCATTCTCTTGTTGTAGAATTTGATTCTTCTGAGCTAGCTCATACAGCTGTGTAGCTAGATCATCAATTCTGGTTTTCAGATTTTGAACATCATTAGAATTTTGATTTTCTTCACAACCACCAGCCTTTTATTTTCCTTTCATTCTTTCCATTTATTTTAGTTTATCACCTTGAGAATAATTATTCTCCTCTAGGTCAGTAACCACTTCAATAATCCTTTTATTTAAGCTTATTATCTTTTTGACCTTAATCTCCAATACTTTGATACGAATATCTTTAGATTTAACTTCTTCATCCAACTTCGGGTCCACATCCTTTGTCATGTTGAAAACATCTACTGGTGGCCTCCTTCTTGAAACGTCATCATCATCAGTTGTTCCGGCCTCACTTTGATGTTCATATACATCACTCTTTCCAACATCTTGATTGAGTGAATCAATTGTTTCCATATCTGATTCATCAAGGCATTCCTTCAGTAATCTATTTGATTCTTTTAGTTGAATCACACTTTTCCCATAAACACTTCCACACTGAGGGATACCACCTGACTTCTGATTCTTCTTTGATGTTTTTCCCTTCACCATGGCACACCGAGATAAGAGCAGACCGATTCTTTGACCACACAGATTGACTATACCATGTCGGAGAAAACAAATCTGATAACAACAACCTTCCCTATGATACTAATTGTTTGGACCAAAATGGGCCTAAATACCCTGAGAGGGGGGTGAATCAGGGTATGGATATTTTTTTTCAAAGTTCTTCCTACCCCACTAGATATTGACCTCTTTATTACAAGGGTCACATTTTTTGATCTTGTGTGTAAACTAAGATCACTTATTTACTTCTTTATCTAATAATGATGCTTTGGATTCAATGTCGGGAATAAAACAGGCAGACACAAATATTTTTACTTAGTTTACCCTCACTGGGCTACGTCCAAGGAGCATATGCCGACAAGTTTCCGGTTGTACCAAATTCCACTATTCTTCATTAGATGTGGATACAGAGTTCGGGATAGATCACTTCTAAGCCCAGGATCACTGCCTTTACAAGTTTAGGGTCAACTCACTGATTTCCCAGGGGTCACTCCCTATTTCTCTCTCTGGCTCACTGCCAGTGGAGAGGATCACCTTCTTTCTCTTCCTTTGCTCACAGCTCTTGGACGTAATCCACTAACAGTTTATAGACCTGTAGGTCTCTTCATTTTCATGAACGAATGCAACTTCCTCTGTATGTAGATGCTCTATTGAAGTCCAACTTTCACCTGTAGATTAATATCTCTTTGCATCGAAGGTATCGGGCAACCATCTAGCTTCCACGCAGCCAAAAAATCACTGCTAGAAACAAACCTTACTTGGCACGCAAGTCAATATCGGCGTGCAAGACTCGTCATGGAAGTCAAAACTGGCGCACAAATCCTCCTCAGACACTTGCATGACACAAACTTCCCCAACTACAAACTTGCGCGGATCTCTTCCTTTTACGCCCAAACCAATATTGGTGTGCAATTTCCAACCAGCGCGCAGCTTCTCACACTGGCGTGCAACTTCAACCACCGGCGCACAACATCACTTGTGCGACCCACACACCACTTGCGCGACCACCACACCTGTGTGACGGGAGCTCTGATTTCTCAAAGTGTTGAACTCAGGTTAATAATGAAGAGGGTTGGTCCAGTATTTATAGGAAAATTGACCACCCCGCACGATGACGTGCAAGTCACCTACGCGACCCAGTCTCGCCGCGCAAGTCTTCGGTCCTCCTAGACACTTGCGTGACCAACTTCCAAACTTCCGTGAACCTATTTCCTTTGCCATATTTTGATCTTTGGATCTTGAAAAACATATGGCGCGCAAGTTTCCTATACTCCAAGTCCTCAGCGCACAAGTCCCTTTTCCAAAAACACTTTTCTTCATTTGTCCATTTTCAGGCCCAAAAATTTGTCAAACACTGGAAAACGGTGCCACCTTGTATCTATTCTTTTTATGCCGCCTCTAGATCATCCATTAAATTGTCGAAGATCTTGAATCAAACATTTATCGTAATCCACAGCTCTTGAACTCGAAAAGACACCAGGAAATCCCCTTTGTCAAAAAATTTGTATGTCATGGTTTGCATTGTCAATAATCTCAACACAACTGTTCACTTTGTCAACAAACACAATCACCTCAAAAATACTTCAATGATGCGTTGTGGGATTTTTTTCCCAACAAAGGTAGTATCATAACTTGATTATTATCCAATAACATCATTTGTGGTATACTCTTATGAATGGGACATTGATTCACATAGTGTCTCAACGCCTTATAGATGAATCATTTTACATTTGAAACCTTTTCCATACCCTTGCAATCACGTACTTAGTATCCTTTTTCTCCGTACATATAACAAACACTCATTCCCTTTAATAATTTACCAAGGTGATTCATTCCACATTTATAACATATTGGAAAATCCTTATTTCCCTTATTCCCTTTATCTATATTTCTTTCTACCATCCTTTTCTTCTTTGGCTTCCCTACAAAGCCATAGGATTCAGATAATTATTTACTAATCTTATTAACACACGATACTATTTATTCCTATGATGATAATACATGGGAGATTATTTCCTTTCTAGATGTTGTCTTAAGACCATGAATGATATGACCCTTCTTACTCTTTGGATCATACATGTTGCTGGAGTTCTGATTCCTTTTACCGGGCACCATTTCTATACTAGATTAGTTTATGAATAAAAATACATAAATTCAAACTTGTAAAATACTTAACGTTATTTGAATAGTTTATGAATATAATCCACAATAATAAAAATGTTTTCTTTGAGAAGTATATACTCATAAATCCTTTATAATGGTTTGTAAAGAAAATGAGAATTATCCTAAGTATATCCCCCAGGAGTGTCATAACTAAGAGTGAAGCAAGGTCCGTTATCGTGCACCAGTTCCTATTCGAGTCTAGCTCAAAGCGGTGTTTTCGGGTTTTACCCCTAGGTACATCTATGCCAGAGCCACCTCTACCTGCTCGTATCTAGACAGGGATGTATTTCTTGGAAAAATCAAAAAAAATCCACAGTACCAAAATTCAAGGAAGTTATTCTATACTAATCCTCAAAGTCTATCTTAGGGTAATGTGCTCTAATTATAGTTTACTAAATCTATTTTACAAGGTTATTGCTAAACTTCCTCTAATACCAACTGTAATGCCCCGACCATAGTTCCCCAGAGTTGGTGCATTATTTTAATACATTGTAATGATTAAAAGGAACCAAGACCCGAAGGACCGATCTGTTTTGCAGACTTGGAAAATAGATTACATACATGAATGTTACATTACAATTTATAAAATACAAAACAACATAAATAATAATTTATGAATGCCATTATTCTCCTGGTTTAACCCTGCATATCAATCACAATACACTTCTTGGAATCCCGGGAAAAATAAAGCATAGAAAGGGGTGAGCTCAAACGCTCAGTAAGGGTAACAATATAGAAAAATATTTCATAAATAAGAATAAACATTTAAGGCAAGGTATAAGCTAAAAACAAAAGCCTTTTAAACATCAACATCAGGATAATATGGAAAAGATAAATTCAAATAATTCCATTTACTTACTCACATGGATATTCTACAAGTCGAGTAATCACATGAATTATCAATAGCCACATTCATAATGATGGAATGCACAATGTTAGGCTATCATAACCACATAGTCATGGCCTTGTGCCAAGACAACAAATAAGATTTTGTCAAGTCATTTTTCCAAGATAAGAGTTTGTCTCATGAGACCTACCGATTCATCGAGGATCTATAGCGGGCTCCACTCATCACTTACTATGTCCAATGAACTCCTCATATGAAAAGGATTAAACATAACAAAAAAATTCGTATTAAAACTAGCATACGAAATATTAATACTTTATCCCTAAACCATGAATTGTATATAAATAACACATCAATAGTCAAACATATCAGAAAACATTCAATACAATATGTAAGATATTTATCATAATAAATCATCTTCAAACAAGTTTAAAATCCATCAAAGGATGTTGACATAGATGAAAATCATTTGTAAAACTCTTTGAGAGAAATATCCGTTTTTAATGAAACCTTATAAAAGTCAAACTATTTATAAAGGAAGGAATTTAAAGACATTTTTAAATCAAAGTGTCTCATACCACTTCAAAACTTTTGAAAATAATTAATATTTTAAAAACATTTATATCCATATAAATAAATCCTTAAAGAAACATTTTGAAAACATGGACATTAATGATAATGATTTAGATGAATAAATATTTAAAACATTTGAAATGATGTTTTAGTAAAAATTCCATTAAAAGAATCCCTTTGAAAACTCTTTAATGAAACATGTACATGGATAATAAATATTTCCCAGTATATACATAAGTAAAAACAATCTCATATAATAAAGAGATTGTGAAATTAACCCTTACCTTGCACTTTCCTTCAGTCGAGGGTAAGTTTAACCTCCTGTATGAAGACCATAGTATGTAATTAAAAAATACTAGAACCATATAAATATTTATTATATCATACATTATTCATTTATGACTTTATACTACCCATTTAATAATAATTTATATGTTAAATTAACATTTTGCGTAATAATCACTTTCTTTATTGTACAAGTTTTAACTTGTTACTCTTGATTGTATCACTTAGATCATGATTTAAATACTTCCAGAATATAAAAAATGATCTATATATAATATATATTTAGAATATAAATACGTATAATAGACATATATATGAAATGGAAAACACCGTTTATGGAGACACTAGTCCGTACGTACGCATAAATGTTGTTTCTGTTTTCATATCGTATTGAACGGAAGTAAGTGAATAAGATATATTTAACTACATAAATACATATATATATATAGTATCATTTTTATGTCATATATGACATACTTATTTGTAATATATTTTTATAATCATCGACGAATGGTGGACTTGGAAATGAATCTCTTCACGTTGTGGAGACAGTAATACGTACGTACGCACGAGCGACAATATCATTTCCTTAAAGGTGTGGAATTGAATGTTATATCATATATATAGAATCATTATCATTTTATATTTTTTATTGACATCAATTACACATCATTATATCTATTCAAATAACATAGTGTTTAATAGCAAATTACACCACGGCGTGGAGACGGTAAGCCGTACGTATGCACGCATGGTGACATTATCATTCATAATATGCATTGAATATTGAATATAGTTGTTACATATTTATAATAACATCACAGTAAATATAATATACTGGAGTTATTATTTTAGAATGGAAACAAAAAAGAAAGATTAAGTGGAAGAATAATAGAACCTGGAAAAGGTGGTGAAATCATTACCTCTTCTTCGGGGTCTTGCTTTTTATTTAATCAAAAGGGATCCATAGGTTGGATTTATTCTTACACTATATGGTTAATAAATATACTATATACTACCAATAAAACCCAAATTGGTTCATTAATGTCATATATATTATTTTATAAGTATTTTGGCTGAACCTTATATTTTTAGGACCATTATATCAATTAATAATATAATATTTGTTTTAAAAACTAGTTTATGTCAATTTTGACACTATTTGGAATTTGTTTTTTTGTTAAAATAATAACAGCATGATTACTTAAAAAAAATATTGAATCAATCCTAACATGTCATATTAACCTATAAAATTCTTGGATGTCATGAAAATTTTGAAATTATATTTATTTTAATATTTATAATACAATTTATTTGATTCTTTCATTAATAAAGTAAGTAATTCATCATCATTGTGTCATTAATAAATTTAATTACATAATCTCTAAAATTTATAAATAAAATACCATTATGCATGAAATAATTTTATATTTCTAATGAATATTTAGAGTCTAATTTATCTTATGTGTAACCCTATATTAAAAATGTTTTAGTTATTAAACTTTGATTTTAACACTTTTAACACTTCTTTGAATTAAATAATAACAAATGTCCTAATCTCATTCAAGTGGACCAATGAGGTTCCTATTTTATTCATAAGGTTGTATTGGGTCTATTTACACTTAACCAATAGAATTAGTACATGTTTTAGGGTAAGAATAATATCATTTTTACCTTTAATTACCATATTTACTTTTAACTGTGGTAAATAAAAGTAAAAAGTTACTATTACCAAAAATTATTTTCATCTTATTGAACAACATTTTTCTTACGGATATCAATCGTGTCTCTCAGATTTTTGAAATTCCCCACAAATAAGCGGTAAAATTAAATTTTATGCGAATTTTCAAATTCTCGTAGGAGGTGGATAAAAGACGGTGAAAAATGTCAATAAATTTTTATATATCTAAAATTATTATAAAATTACTCAAATGAATTAAAATGAACATATATAGGTATTATATATATATTTTAACCTAAAATAAATTTTAATAAAATAAAAAATTATTTTAAAAAAAATTGTTTTTAAACTATAACTCTTTGTTTTTCACTATTAATCATAAATTTAAAGTTTTCAGAAAAATACCAATAATTTACCCTAAGATAATTTTGATATTCTGAATTAAAAAAGGAAGTATATTTTACCAAATTAAAAACATAGAAGTTTAATTTATTAATTTAAAATTAATTCCCATTGTCAAAACCAAAAAACGTATTTTTAAGAAAAAATAACTATCAAAAGATTGACACTTGTTTATGTCTAATCTCAAAGTGAAATTACATAGAATGACCAGAATTGGATTAAATGGTAAAAATATAATCTATTTACACTTCCAACCCGTTAAAATGTATAATTTAACACTTAAAATTATTTTTATTAAAAAATTTATTTTCAGTTGAAATATAATATTTTTCACTATTCACCCAAATATGAAAGCTATCAGAAAAACACCAAAAAAAATTTGAAACTAAATTCGTATGACTCAATTCTAAAGAAAAAGTTTATTCTGTCAAATTGAATATATAAAAGTTTCAAATATTGGATTTAGAAAGGGTTCTCCATTAAAAGGCGGTAAAATTGCATTTTTTTGAAAAATAATTCTTTTATCTGAAAAAAATGAATTTGTTCTTACATTATGTCTAAGAAACTCATAATATGGATTCTAAAATTATAAGGATTATATAATGTTCAAGGTTCAGTTAATACTATTAATAACCACTTTTGAACGGCTAGTTTGGTAAGTCATGATGTACTTGAACTCAGTGTTGCGTGCAGTGAAAGTTATTGCATTACATTGAAGAAATAACATACTATGAATGTAACACCCCAAGCTTCCTCAATATGTTTCCTTTCGAATAATTCAATGGCATGCATTGTACGCAACTTCGAGATTTTAACGCACCAAAACTAATCAAACTAGCCGTTATGAATAGTAATACATAATTTTTAAAATTTTATAAATTCTATCTCTAAAAATGGACTTCATTTTTGGATTCGGAATATCGAAATTATCCTAGGGTGAAATTTTGGTACTTTTCGGATAACTTTCATATTTTGGTGAATAGTGAAAATTACTAAATTTTAATTAAAAACAACTTTTTTAATCAAAATAATTAATAGTGATAAATTATGAATTTGAGTGGTATTAAAGTATATTTAGAATATATTTTTACCATGTAATACAATGTGGGTCATTGGACATAATTTCACATTTAAACCAGACATAAACAAGTGACAATCTTTTGATAGTTATTATCTCTAAAAAACACGATTTTTGTTTTAACAACGAGAATTAATTTTAAATTAATTTCTGCCAGTTCTGTTTTTTGAATTTTGAAAAATGGATTCCATATTTGTAATCAGTATGTTCAAATTGTGTAAATAGGTAACTTTTATTTTTAAACATTTTGGATAATTACTTCGGTAAATATTTTATTTACCATGGTTAAAGGGTAAATCCGGTAAACAAGGGTTAAAAATAATATTATAATAATACTAAATTACCCTAAAACGTGTCTTAACCCTATTGGTTGATACATGGTCGACCATGGGAATCTTTGGGTCGATTTTGGGACCCCATGGATCCACTTGTAAGTGATAATGACACTTTATTTTAATTAAGTTAAAATAAATACAAAAATGACACAAGCATATATCTTTTAACAAAACAATTGTTACAGAGGGTTATATATGTTGGATTTTAGATTATAAATATTCATTAGAAATATAAAAAGATTTCCTATATAATTATAGTTTATTTATAATTTTTAGACATTAAATAATTTAATTTATTTATGACATAATGATGATGAATTAATTACTTTAATAGTGAAACATTAAAATATTTGATATTATAAATACCCAAATAAATATAATATTAAACTTTTAATGAATTAAAATAATTTTATAGGATAATATGATATATTAGGATTGCTTTAATTGACTTTTTTCGAAGTAATCAATCTGTTATGAGTTTCAAAAAAATTAACTATTGAATAGTGTCAAAATTGACATAAAAGTGTTCTTAAAAAAAATATTATATTATTAATTGATATTAAATTCCTAAAAATATAAGTTTATGCCAAGAGACTTATATCATGATATTTTAATCATTAATGGACCACTAGGGGGTCTCTTGGATGTATATAGTAAGTTTATTAACCATATAATATAAAAATACAAAGAGACATTTTAAAAGTGAAACTAATTAACTAAGAGTTAATACTTAAAGATAAGGTTAATATAATGACCCAGACCTGTCTAAATTCTATTGGTTGAGTTTTTTTTGACCCATACCCACCTTAAAATTTAAATAATAAACTTTTGATCCATTATAAACCGAATATGAATTTATTATAAATTAATATTTCTAGCTTTTCCAAAGGTGCCCCTCACCCCTCTTATAAAAGGGAACTCCTCCTTCTCATTTCTTCACACCTTCAAAGCCCTTTGGTTCGGCCAACCCCTGCCCAAATACTATCTCAACTTCCCTCACTACAACCTAGAGGCCATAGTTTGATCAGAAAGCCAACCTAAGTAGCCATTTTGATCAAATCAAAAGGAAGAACCCGAAGAAGAGGTAATGTTTTCACCACCCCTTTTCAAGATCCTTTCTTCTTCCACTTCCTCTTTCTTTGTTATTACCATTATAAAATAATAACTCCAGTATCATATATATATTGTGATGTTATTATAAATATGGTAAAACCATATTCAGTATTCTATCCATCCTTTGAATAACATGTCACCATACGTGCGTACGTACGACTTACCGTCTCCACGTCGTGGTGTAATTGTTATTCAATTTATTATTATTTGGATCGGTATAATAATGATGTGTAACTCATTTAAATAATAAATATAACATGATAATGATTCTGTATATATGATATACCATCCAATTATATATTATTTTAATATCAAAAGAATGATATTGTCGCTCGTGCGTACGTACGGACTACCGTCTCCACGAACGCGATGAGATTCATTCTCCATCATATCCATTCAAGTATAATTATAATTTGATGATATAAAAATAGTATCTAAGGACTTGATATCATTCTGGATATGAATAATATACATGCCATTAATAATGAATATGGCTCACATAACAAAGAATATAAAGTAATATGAACTCGTTAACACCCGAAATGACGATAATTCTAAGATATTATTAACAAATCAATGTTAAAAGATCATATATGATATCATATTAAAGTAAATTATTCTTGTATAATTCAATACCAATTATTTCACCATTATACAGGAGTTTAACCTACCGTCGACCAAGGAAAAAGTACAAAGTAAGGGATTTTCTTATCTCACTTTCAATTCCGTGAGATTTCCATTGTTCGCCACTAAATTATTGAAAGTGGTGTATTGTGTACTGCCATTTGATATATATTATCATGATTATATTTATATTCATGTTATTCTGTAAGTCATTTGGTGGTTATTAACGTTTGGCCATACGACTCAGTTGATTAACGTGGTAAGGAGTTTCTTATCTCACTCTTAATTTCGTGAGAATTCCATTGTTCACCACTTATTTATTGCATGTGGTGTATGTGTACTGCCCATGATTGTATTCATTGTGTAATATACTCTAATTTATGGGTATTTACATCATCATTGTATGATCCTTATTTCATGGGTGCATGTTTCATAAGTTACCAAATGGATAAGGGAATTTGAAATTTCAATTTCCAATTATTCAGCTTTACGCAAACTTCATTGATTATTTTACTCCGAGATTATGTATGGAATTACTATTCATTTTCTTATGTCATATTTTACACTCCCCTTTCTATGGATATACTTTTGATACACATAATCACTCCATTGATAAATTCTCAAGTGATCGGTATGAACTTGATAAGAGTAATTTTAACTCAATCTCCATTTGTTGAGTTAAATATCCAATTCATTGGTGTTGTTTTTACAAGAATATGTGTGAATGTCATTTGATTGATTTACACTAAATATCCAATCATATTGAGTGTATTTATATTTTTCACACATAATTATGTCGTTGATTTATCCTTAACCTTTGGATACGGCCTTTATGAGAGATTTCATCTCAATTTAACTTCCATTGATACTTCTTTGTTGTTATACACCAAATCACTTTTATGTGGTGTATATAATGTACTTTGACATAGTATATCATGAATCCCTTTATTCTCATGATATTACAAAGTTTTGATTACCTAAATTATTTGTATTCAAGTGTCTCTCTTTTGGTTAGAATCTCTAACTAAAATACTATTTTTAAATATTTTAAGGACTTATTCTTCTAAATCATTCTCATTACTGTACATGTTTTAAAAAATGGTTTTAAGAATTTATTTATATGGACATTAAAGTTTTAAAATTAAAACTCCTTTTAAAATTTTCAAAGTGGTATGGGACACTTTGATTCAAAAATCTATTTTTAAATGGCTTCTTGACAAATAGTGTGACTTTTAAATGTTTTCAAGAAAAGGGGGATATTTCTCTCAAATGGTTTTGATGATTATTTTCATCTATGTCAACATCCTTCATTATTCTTAATTGAGGTTAATGTGATACAATACAATCTTCTATATTGTATCGAATGAGTTTTGTTTGACTATGGATGTGCTATTTTTATCCATTCATGGTTTGTGGTAAAAGTATTGACATTTCGTATGCTAGTTTTAATACGAATGTTTATTTTATGTTTAAACCTGTTCATATGAGGAATTAATTGGACTTAATAAGTGACGGGTGGAGCCCGCTATAGCTCCTCGATGCATCGGTAGGTCTCATGAGACAAACTAGTGTCTTGGCACAAGGCCTTGGAAAAATCTTATTTGTAGTCTTGGCACGAGGCCTTGGCTATGTGGTTATGATAGTCTGGAATTATGCATTCCATCATTATGAAAGTGGTTATTGATAATGCATGGGATTATTCGACTAGTATAATATCCATGTGAGTATGTAATTGGCATTATTTTATTTTATCTTTTCCATTTATGCTGAAGTTCAAGTTTAAAAGGCTTTTGTTTTAGTTATAAAATTCCTTAAGTGTTTATGCTTACTTATGAAAGCTTCTGCTATAATGTTATCCTTACTGAGCATCTGAGCTCACCCCTTTCAAGGTTTTATTTTTCCTAGGATTATGAAGAAGTAATTTATGAATGACCTGCAGGGATAGTATGAGGGGATATGAAGACAAGATGTTTTTTATGAAGTAATGTAAAATTTTATGGATGTATCTAGTGTTTCCAAGGCTACTAAACTAATCGGTCTTTCGAGATCTGATATTTCTTGTGATCATGACAATGTTAAGTAATAATGCACCGACTCTATGTAACTAGGGTCGGGGGGTTACAATGAAATCCTGGGGTGTTACAATAAAAATATCAAAACTCGTGATTTGGAGTTATCTGTATTAATCGTTTCATTAAATATCTGGAGGCATTATATTTATGGTGAAATATGTGATATTTATACTGATCATAAATGTTTAAAGTATATTTCCACACAAAAGGATATGAATATTCACAAACAAATATGGTTGGATTTGATTAAAGATTATGAATCCTCAATACATAACATCCCTAGGAAAGAGAATAAGGTGGAATATTATTTGAGTTGAAAATACCATGCTACCATATCTGTTATGAGGATCAAAAAAGAGCCAATATTTATGTATTTTCCAATGATGTATCATGAAATTTTAATGGAAAGGGATAAATCCTATATTTCTCAAATGAATTTTCAACCATATATAAAAGTGATGATTAAGGAGGTATAGAAGGAAGAAGTGGACCAACAAAAGAAGGTGAGAAATGTTTTTCAATTAAACCTTGATAATGATGGAATAATATGTTTCAGTAATAATGTTATTATTCCTCCCAGATCTGAATTAAAGAAAAATATATTAGATGAGGCTCATAGTTCATCATTCTCTATTCAACCTATAAGAACAAAGATGAAGAGGTACCTGAAAGAGTATTTCTTGTGGGATGCACCGAAAAGATGTGTTGTCTAATATGTCTCTCAATGATTGTTTTTTTTAGAAAGTTAATGTTGAGAGTAAAATGTCAAATGGGATGTTACAAAAATTACCCATACCATAATGGAAATGGGAAAACATCACTACGGAATATGTCATCAGACCTTCCCAAAAATCCAAAGGCAATAATGTGTTTTAGTTTATAGTCAATTGCATTAAAAATTCGGCACAATTAATTTCTATTAGAGAGGATTTATCTCTTCATCACGTTGCCAATATATATGTAAAGGAAGTGGTAAAATAGAATGGAGTACCACTATAATGACCCACAAATTCTCATTGCCTTGAGAGCTCAATGAGTCATTATTAGGCCTTAATAGACATCCCCAAGGTGCCAAAGGCTTGAAATCATTGCCGAAGGGTTTCAAAATACTTGGGGGACGATTTACCCTTTAACTGAAAACAAAAACAAAACATAGCAACTAGATAAACATATCCAAGAAACAACTATATGATGCAAGATTTAAAACCAAAAAAACTCAACCATTAATTTTATCATAAACCAACCAAAAAAACCACAGTGAAAAACAACCCTAAACATCAGAGTAAATAGCGAAAAGACAACTCAAATACTACAAGACAACAACCCAACTCTATGCTCCACAAGCTCCATGCTCCAACAACATGAACCATCCAATGTATCATGAAGCAGCACTCTAAACATGGGACACTTTACCTTTAAAACGTCCTGGTATATGACATCTACAAAATCACCATCGTACGAAAGCAGGGGGTGAGTAATGAAACTCCTTATGTTTTCCCTGATGACTTCCCAACCCATGCCTTTAGGATAAAACATTTTAGCACATTTATATTAAACAATTTATATAAAACAATTCCAAAAACAGTTTACAAGATAACAAGTTCCATGTCCAAGCCATTTTTCCATCAAAACCATCATTCTCAAGAAAAAGCAACCAAGAAAGGTTTCCAATCAAATTCACATTTCTATTTTGGAAAATTAATTCCATTCCACAAATCCACACAACCAACCATGGATGCAACCTAGACCTCCCTATACTTGAGATTGGTGAGTTACCCTTCCACTAAGTAATCACTTAGTGAACTACCTTGATGGGGGATGTTCACGACCTCATATGTCCCAACCTACTGATGAGGGGACTTCTCACCTTTATCCATACCAACCTTTTGATGGGGGTACTTCTCGACCTTATCCATCCAAATGCATATGAACACACACCACAACCCATGAAATCCTTTCCCAGAACCATGTTTTTTCAAAACCATTCAATAAAGCATCACCCTTTTATTGAAAACCCATTTTTCCCACAAACCAGTTTCCAAATCCAGAAAATTCATATTTTTAGAATCACTATTTTAAAATCAAGAAACCAAAACACTTTTCACAACCATTCTTTCAATTTCCACAATTTCATCAAATCCCATAAATCATCTCTAAAGAATATTTATAACATGTTTTTTACCACAATTTAACAATCAAAAACACGAAAATAAATCAATTTGATCTAATCCTTCAAGTTCTAAGAAAGAGGAATTGAGAGTGAAGCCACCTACCTTATCAAATTGGGTGAAATGAAGCCATGAACGATGAACACTCAAGAACACCAGGTCAAAACTCCAAAAACTCTCCTTAGATCTCTTCTCCTAACACAACCAAGAACAATATTGTCATATTTGGCATTCACACCCTAATATCTACCCATAATGGGCGTTGATCTATGAAAATGAGATAAGAGGAGAAGTAGATCTACGTAGATCTAAGAAACAAATCAAGAACGATCACATACCTTAAGAATTCGGGTCAGATTCTACAAGTGATGCCTTAGGATCGTCTCTAGAACGCTTGGGAAAAGTTTTCAAACCTTTAAGGGAGAGTAATCCTGAGTTAGGGCCACTTAAGAGGTTTAAACCAGAAAATTAGAGGCAAAACAAGTTAGATCCAAAATTTAAGGATCTAATTTTATGTGATTACACGGTTAGTCTACACGGATTGACAAACCGTGCATTTTCTACTGCCTCAACCACCCTTCTCGCATGGTTTAGCTGACGGTTAGAAAAACTGTGCATCGACCGTGTGGAAGCCATAGCCTCCAAGTCCCACTGCGCATGGTTTGGCCGCACGGTTAAACAAACTGTGTACTGACCATGCGACATCCCCTTTGACTCAAAACATCATTCCATGTTCTCTCGACTCTCCCATTCAACACCCTTGACATTAAAACCATGAAAAGAATCAAGAAAGGGATACATATCAAAAACCAAGGGTACTAAATTCTCCCCATCATTGGCCTTTCCATCCTCATAAAGTTGAAAACCATTGCTTTCCTGAAATAGTTCTTGCCACTACTCTTTCATTTCTTTCTCTTGTTCCGAAGTCTCTTCCTAAATCTGACCATGACACCATAAAACCCGCACTAGACCGACGCTTTTTCCATGAAATACTTTCTCTTGACTATCCACTATCTGTACTAGGATATGTATCAACGAAGCATCTGTCTTTAGGTCAACGTGATCCCATCTGATCACATTGTCCAGATAAGGTTGATACTTCTTTAACTGAGATAAATGGAAGACATTATGCACTACACTAAATCATGGTGGTAATGCCAACCGATACGCCACCTCACCAACCCGTTCCAGTATCTCAGAAGGGAATATATATCGAGGAGATAATTTTCCCTACTTCCCAAAACAACGTTGCCCAAGACTTGGAGAGATTCTATAAAAGACATGATCACTCACCCAAAATGACAACGGTCTTCGGCGATGATCCACATAAGATTTCTGACGACTCTGAACCGTCTTCATCCTCTTTCTAATCAACTGGATCTTCTCTATTGTTTCTTGGGCAAGGCTCATCCCAACTAGTTAAGTCTCACCTGTTTCCACCCAACAAAGTGGAGAACGACAAGGACGCTCATACAATGCTTCAAACGGAGCCATGTGTATCGAGACCTGATAACTGTTATTGTATGAGAACTCCACTAAGGGTATATGATCCTCCCATGAGCCACCAAAATCCATTACAGAAGTCTACAACATGTCTTCCAATGTCTGTATCATCCTCTCAGATTTCCCATCCGTCTGAGGATAATGCGCCATGTTCATAGTCAACGGATTCCTAAGGTCTTGTTGTAATGATTTCCAAAAACGAGAGGTGAACCTCGGATCTCTATCCGAGAAGATAGAAACTGGTACACCATGTCTCTTTACCTCTTCCCGGATATAGATTTTTTAAAGATCTTCCACCGTATGAGTTTCATGATTCTGGATGAAATGGGCCGACTTGGTTGGATGATCCATTATCACCCAAATGGCATTGTGTTTCATGACCGTTATTGGAAGACCTGTAACAAAATCAATTGCTATCTGATCCCATTTACACACTAGGATAGGTAAATATTATAACATATCAGCTGGCTGCTGACTTTCTGCTTTAACTTGATGACAAGATAAACATCTTGAAACAAATTCAGCTACCATCCGCTTCATGTCGCTCCACCAAAACTGTTCCTTCAACGCCTTATACATCTTCTGTGTACCTAGATGTACAACCCATCTTGAATGGTGGTAAGAATGAAGGAGTTGTTCTTGAGAAGCTAAAGGTACAACCATCCAATATTGAAACTGCAAAACTGAACTCCCATCCAGCTTACATCCCTCAATGGTCTCCCCACCATTGATTTTTGAACTCATTGCAATACAGTATACATCAGTTTCCTATGCATCCTTTACTATCTCCACCAAATCTGGAACAAGTGCAACTGGAAATAAAACCGCAACATCGGTTCAGTATTCACATTCCATATGCATGTCGTCTTGGACCGACATCAACTACCACTCATCTGAAGTATCTTTTTCCAACTGAGCATACAACTTCCTGCTTAATGCATCGGCCATCGAAATTCCCTTACCCGATGTATACATTAATTCAAAGTCGAACATTTGACGATACTCCATCCATCTCCTCTACCTCAGATTCAAATCTCGTTGTCATAAAATGTGTTTCAAGCTTTTGTGATCCGTAAACACAGAAAATTTCTCACCAAAGAGATAATGTATCCATGTTTTCAAATCATGGACGACTACAGCTAACTCCAAATCATGTGTTGGGTAATTTTTCTCATGAACTCTCTACTACCTTGATCCATAAGAAACCACCTTGTCTCCTTGCATGAGAACACAACACAAACCTGTTCCCAAAGCATCACAATACACCACATACCCCTATCTTGATTCTGTCAAAATCAAGATGGATGTTGATCTAAGGCAAACTTTTGACTCTTGAAAAGATCTCTGACATTCTTCAGTCCATTGAAATGCACTGTTATTATTTGTCAATTATGTCATAGGCAGAGCTATTCATGAGAAGTCATAGAAAAAGATTCGGTAACAACCATCTAGACCAAGAAAACTTCGTTTTTCCAAGACATTCTTCGGCAGTTACCAAGTAAGAACAGATTTTATCTTTTCTGGATCCACTGAAACACCTTTCTCCGAAACAACATGGCCCAGAAAACATACCTGTTGTATCCAAAAATCACACTTTGATAATTTGGAATACAACTGATGGTCTCTCAATATTTCGAACGCTATCGTCAAGTGGTTCTAATGCTCAGCCCTTGTTTTTTAATACACCAATATATCATCCACAAACACCATAACAAAAGAATCTAGACATCACTGAAATATATGATTCATCGATGCCATAAATATTTTTGGTGCATTCGTATGACCAAAAGGCATGACTACATATTCTTAGTGTCCATATCTGCTTCTGAAGGCTATCTTTAGAATATCATCCTTCGAACTCGCAACTGGTGATATCCTGACAGCAAGTCAATTTTAGATAACCACTGATCACCCCTCAATTGATCAAATAGGTCTTCAATTCATGGAAGTGGATATCTATTATTTATCATAACTTGGTTAATTTTACGATAATCCACACATAGCCACAAAGTTCCATTTGATTTCTTTACAAACAAAACGGGTACTGCCCACAGAGACACGCTTGTCCGAATGAAACCCTTTATTATCAGCTTCTCTAATTGCTCTTTCAATTCCCATAACTCTGTTGGTTCCATCCAATAAAATGGAAGTGAGAATGTACTGGTCCCCAGAAGGATATCAATCGTAAACCCCACTTCTCTTATAGGTGGTAACCTTGAGAATTATTCAGAAAAAACATAAGGAAATTGATCCACCACACCTGGAAAGCTATTTTCCATGTTCTCTTCCAATGATTCCAAATTCAATAATGATAATTTGTAATAAATCATTCCCACCATTGTTTCCAATAAGATCATTGCACCTTTCTTTACAATCCTTTCTCCTCTAAAGAGATGGTTGATGTCGTCCCCAGTCGTGAAACTAACCATTATCCTATAACAGTCGATGTGATCCTTAAACCTAGAAAAAAAATCCATACCCAGGATTACATAATATACATCCATATCCATCATGGAGAATTACCATTCTAGCTCATCTCCCTCAACAGTTATCAAAAATGCTCGACACACTAATTCTTGACATTCTCTTTCACCATGAAGAGTTTGCAGTTTCAACACAGAAGGCATCATTTCCAGTTTTAAACATAGAAATTCAACAACATGATAAGCAATGAAGTAGTGTGATGAACCAGTATCAAACAACACTTTCATGAGGGTAGAATTCAAAATAATCGTACCTCTCACCATAGATGGTTCAGCCTGATCATCGACCATCATCTTCTCAGCTCCATATAATTGCTTCGTCGCTACGTAGCTTTCCTTATTTCCTTGATGATATTTCCCTGGTTGAGGGGTCATGATATTCCTAGAATCAACATTACTAGCTCTGTTATGTTGGTGAGACTGATTTTGTTGTCCTCACCCTGTCGAAGCATAAGATGCTTGTGAAACTTGAGAAGTGTCATGAACACCTGACCGTGGAGCACTCTAACAATATATCTGAAGGTACCCCACCTGATTGCAATTCTAGAATGCTCTCGTTGTTGTTGTACATTCTCGTTTCATGTGATCAGTCGAACCACATTGAATGTAACCTGCTTTACACTGGGGTCATGGAGGAAGGTTGAATGATCCTACTGTCTAGTTCTGATTCACACTCCCACCTTAGAAGTAGGTGTCCCTCTTCCGCTTCTTCCCACCATTGGAGTTACCACCTATTCCTGTGGGTATCATCATGCCTCCTCCTACCGGTCACGAGATATCACGTTATTAAACCGTTTCTCTGTTCACTATCTCTGTATAATCCATAATAAAGAGCACAACTATCTTCGAGCGAATCACCTGTCACAACCCTGATTCAAAGATGTGTGCCTTCAGCGATTCACTTGCAGTAACTTCCGGTGCAAAGCACACTAAATTCATGAATTTAGATGCATATTCTGTGACAGAGGGATTCTCCTACATCAGGCTGAAAAAGTCTATTGTCCTCTGGATATTGAACGTGTGAGGATAGAATTGTTTATTTAACAAGTCATCAAATTCCTCCCAGTCCAGGCCTTGATCCACCTTATCCTGCACCACTAGCTCCCACAACTGTTATGCAACATCCTCCAGCATATACATCGCCAACATTTCTTTCAGTTCTAATGTTGTTCCGATGAAGTCAATGATATGATTCATCCTACTAAGCCACACCTCCACCCGTTCTGGTACAGAATCACCCCAAAAGATGGGTAGATTCTGTTTCTGGAACTGGACAGAATGGTCTACATGCCTTGAATCATCCCTCTGATTCCCTGTTTCCACAGCTTTGAAGGCTTGAACGATACTCTAAACCAGACATTGGTTCACACGTGGTTCAAGTGCAACCACATTCTCCGCAACCTCTTCGGGTTGGTTTCTACGATGCCTAACGGGTGCCATTTTCTATACAAACAATGCATGCCTTCAGTCTCACTTCCTACCAATGGAAGGATTAGAATTTCAATTTCTATCACATCAACTATCACATCATTGTTTTCCATCAATAATGTTTTTTAACTTGTTCAACCATTTTTTTAAACATCCCACATTCTTTTTGAAAATCCACCCGTTTTCAAAATATACTAAATATCCACTTTTCAAAATATTTCATTTGAAAATCAATTTCTCCATTTTTCAAAAAATTTACACCTTGCACAAAATCATAAATCATTCATCGCAATGAGATTTTCCATCAATGTGGGAGGTCATTCCTTTAATGCATGGCATGCTCATCTCATTGGCTAAACCCATAAAAATGAGTTTTTGCAACATTCTAGATGTGTATCCAAAACACTTATGTACCCAACACCCTGGTAACAGGAAGTTCTGCATAAACGGGTTAGCTACGTCCTTATATGCTATACATTTCAAGTTCTGAAAATCCTACTCCTCTCTAAGATGATCACCCAAAGGAATATACAAGAAGGAATTTCAACTCCAGGACCAAGAACATCGATGACCACTTGTTAGGCATGGACCGAACAAGATGATACCTTTTGTAATGACCCTCCAATTCTCATTGGCTTAAGAGCTCAATGAGACATTAATAAGCCATAAGCGACATCCCCAAGGCGCCAAAGGCCGGAAATAAATGCTGAAGGGTTTCAAAATACTTGGGGGATGATTTACCCTATAACTGAAAACAGCCAATAAATAGAGAAACAAGATAAACATCTCCATGAAAACATTATATGATGCATGATTTAAAACCAAAACAACTCAACCATTATTTTTATCAAAAACCAACCAAAAGTACCACAGTGAAAACCAACACTAAACATCAGAGTAAACAAGGGAAAGACAACTCAAATACTACAAGACAAAAACCCAACTCCATGCTCCACAAGCTCCAAGCTCAAATATCATGAACCAGACCAAGTATCACGAAGCAGTGCTCTAAACATGTGACACTTTACCTTTTCCAACGTCCTGGTATATGACATCTGCAAAAGCACCAACGTGCGAAATATGGGGGTGAGTAATGAAACTATGTATTTTTTCCTCGAAGACATTCCAACCCATTTTTCTATGATAAAACATGTTAGCACATTTATTAAAAACAATTTATGTAAAACAATTACAAAAATAGTTAACATGTTAACAAGTTTCATGTCCAAGACATTTTTTCACAAAACCATCCATCTCAAGAAAAGAAACCAAGCAAGGTTTCCAATCAAATTCAAATTTCCATTTTCGCACATTCATTCCATTCCACAAATCCACACAACCAACCATGCATGAATCTTCGACCTCCCTATACTCGCGAGTGGTGAGTTATCCTTACACTAAGTCGTCACTTAGTGAACAACCTTGATGGGGGTACTTCACGACCTTATCCATCCCAACATACTGATTGGGGGACTTTTTTCCCTTATCCATCCCAACCTTTTATGGGGGTACTTCTTTCCCTTATCCATCCCAAAGCATATGAACACACCCCAAAACCCATGCAATCCATGCCCAGAACCAAGTGTGTTCAAATCCTTTCAATAAATCATCACCCTTTTTTTGAAAACCCATTTTCCTCACAAACCATTTTCCAAATCCATAAAATCCATATTTATAAATTCATTATTTTAAAATCAAGAAACCAAAACACATTGCACAACCATTCATTCAATTTCCACAATTTTATCAAAACCCATAAATCATCGCTAATGAAGATTTATAACATGTTTTGCACCACAATTCCATAATCAAAACCATGAAAAATAAATCAATTTGAACTAAGACTTCAAGTTCTAAGAATAATGAATCCAGAGTGAAGCCACCTACCTCAACAAATTGGGTGAAACCAAGCCAAAGACGGAGAACGCTCAAGAACACCAGGTCAAAACTCAAAAAACTCTTTTTAGATCTCTTCTCCTAACACAACCAAGACCAAATCTTGTCATATTTTACATCCACGCCATTATATCTACCCATAACGGGCATAGATCTAAGAAAACAAGAGAAGAGGAGATGTAGATCTAAGTATATCTACAAAACTGATCAAGAACGATCACATACCTTAAGAATCCGGCTTCGATTCTCCAAGAGAAGCCTTCAGATCACCTCTGGAACGCTTGTTAGAAGTCTTCCAACCATAAAGGGAGAGTAATACCGAGTTAGGTCTGCTTAGGAGATTTAAACAATGAAATTAGAGGAAAAATGAGTTAGATCCACAATTTATGGATCTAGTTTTTTGTGACTGCATGGTTAGTCCGCACGGTTTGACAAACTATGCACTAACCGTGTGTTGGCTACTGCCTCGGCCACCCTTCTCGCATGGTTTGGATGCACGGTTAGACAAATCGTGCAACGAACATGCAGAACCCACTCCATCCAAGACCCAATACGCACGGTTTGGCCGTACGGTTAGACAAAATGTGCACCAACCGTGCAACTTCCCCTTTGCCTCAAAAAACATCATTCCACATTCTCTCGACTCTCCAATTCAACACCCTTAACATTAAAACCATGAAAACCACCAAGAAATGTTTACATACCCAAAATTGGAGGTACTACAACCACTTTATATTATATCTGATTGAGATCAATGGTTTAACTCGATGCTCAGGTGAAGTCTTCAGTATTATCAGGATACAGATTAAAGTCTCATCATTACTTATAATCCTCAGATAGACTGTATGTCTGAGAGGACAATTCCAAATTTGGAAGACATGTTGAGAGGTTTATCTATAGATTTAAAAGGTGGTTGGGATCAAAACCTACCTTTGGTGAAATTTTCATACAAAAATAGTTTTCACTCTAGTATTTATATGGATCCTTATAATTACCTCTATGGAAAGAAGTGCAGAATGCCATCTTGCTAGGATAAAGCTGGGGAATGAAACCTATTAGGATATTATCTTGTTGATGAAATGTATGAAATGGCCAGATATTTTCAACAACACGTTTGGGCATATTATACTCAACAGAAAATTTATTCTGACAAACAAAGAAGGAACCTATAGTATGAGGTGGTTTATAAGGCATTTGAATGAATATATTCCTGGAGTAGAGTAATGATATTTAGGGAAAAGGGTAAGCTAAGGCCAAGGTATATTGGTCCTTTCAAAATTATGGATCTTATTGGGAAGGTATCTAACTAATTGGCGCATCCAGTGAATCCCCCTCATGTTCATGATGTGTTAAACGTATATCTTCTAACAAAGTACATACCTGATCATTCACATGTACTAAACATAGAAGTCATACCACAAGAGAAAGATTGTTCTTATGAAGAACTATCGATAGAGATTCTAGATCATTGTGAAAAAGTTCTACAAAACAAGACCACTCATTTGGTTAAAGTTTTATAGTGTATCCACTAATTTGAGGAAGCTGCATGGGAACTAGATGATATAATTAGGGAGACTTATCCTCATCTGTTTGTTTCTAGGTGAGTAATTTCAAGGGTGAAATTCATTTTAAGGGGGTAAAATGTAACACCTAAATATTTCTAAGAAATATTTTCCTTAAATAATTTTAATTCCTTAGTAGATTTCATTCCATTCAATTTGGTGTTTATATGAACTGCAAGACTCCTTTACTATAAAATTACTATTGCAGCCCAGTCATTGGGTTAGTGAGAATAATTATAACTAACTTATGTGAATGCATTGTGATTTCATTGGCTACTAATTACTTAGGAAAATTATAAATCAACTAGATATTTTTATTTTTGAGTGAATTGTTACTAGTAATGAAATTAATGAGATATATATGTTATATATTTAATAAAATATTTTTTATATTAATCCAATGTTTATTTTATTCATAGGGTGTTAATAAACCCTATTTGGTGTATAAACAACATTATATTTTTTAAATGGTAACACTACGGATTTTGGAGAACTACTTTTAAATTAATATTCTGACACATTATTAATATTTATATGAAACCATGCACATTTGTTTTGAATCAGGATATAAAAAAAAATTATTAATTTCTGATGTTTTCTTATTACTTTTATGATTTGATAAATAGTAAAAATACACAAAATTTTAGGAAAACAAATTTTTTCATCAAAAATAATTTATATATATATATGTTATAATAATTAATGGTTTAAATTATAAATTGAATAAAATTTTATAATTCAATATAATTTATGTTTTTATCATTGATTGTAAATTGAATTCATAAGTAAAAAAATTTCAATCTTTTGCAATGTTTTAGTTTCTAAAAATCGTTATCTATTTCCAAAAATGGGATTAATTTTAAATTAATTACATTTAATTATGTGTTTTAAATTTTGAAAAATGGAATTCATACTCTAAATAATTAGGTCCAAATTATTTAAATATATTTCTCATCATTATGGATAGTTACTTTGGTATTATTTATTAAAACTATAAATGGGTAAACAGGGTAATTACGGGTAAGAAAACTATTCTTTAATTACCCTAACACTTATCGTAATATCATTGGATGATCATGTTTTATCCTAGATAATCCATGTATCGAAATGGTATAAATTTTAATCCACTTGGATGAGATTAGGACATTTAATTTGTTTTATTTAATGAAATGTTAAATATTTCTTAATCAAAATTTTAATTAATAATTCATTTTTAATATAAGATTATAATAAATATATTTTTTATTATAAATACACATTTTAAAGATAAAATATTTTACTTCATCAGGGTAATTTATATGTAATTTTTTGGAATAAATAATTATTTTAATAGCTTATACATTAATGATGCATAAAGTAATTAGTTGATGAAAAATCAATAATATAGTTTTCCTTCAAATAATAAAACTCATTAAAAGATCCAAAAAAATTAGCAAATATTATTGGTCATGTATAGATAGACTATAATCATCCATGTGTCATGTTATGTACCATTTATATCCTTATATATGGGATTATGACACATATGTTATTTTATTTAATGTAATGTTAAAGTTGTCACCTTAATAATTTAATTAGTATATCATTTTAAATATTTTATTTTGTAGAAGATAAATTAAACTATAAGTATTATTATGAATTATAGTTGATTTATCTTCATAATAATATTTTATTTTTATTTATTATTTTACAAATAATCAAATAAAATAATTACACCAAACTGTTTTAGTAATTCTATTTTTAAGATAATTATCAAATAAATATTATTAAAAGCATTATTTGGGATACATAACATGTATAATAAATTTTATAGATTCCAATGACCTCTTAATAATATAATAATATTTCTTTGATGTTATTTTATTATACTATTATTTTTAAAAATCAATTAATTGAATAGTGTGAAAATTCATACTACTGATTGTTTATCAAACTAATGTATTATTAAATTATTTTGAAATCATTAAATGTTTTTGCAAAATATATAAATTTTATTATATGGTATAAAATTATCTAATATATTTATTTATGGTATATTTTGAATAATATTATTAAATAATTCTCCATTTTAATAATTAATTATTTCTTACCGTAATTAAAAATTAAATAGAATAATTAAGAGTTAATTAAAATGATATGGTTTAAATTCACAGACATATTTTTTCAAAATTCATTGTTTGATGATAATAAAACTCCATATTATATCACCTTATAAATTAGGATATTTTGGATCTTTTATTTTTCATATTTTTAATTTATTTTAAATTATTATTTAGGTAGTTTCCAAAAGTGCCCCTCACCTCAATTATAAAAGGGAACCACCTACAACACCTCTTCGCTTCACATTAAACCTTGAAGCCTCGCCATACCCAACAATTTTCCCTTATTAACTTACCTATTTAAATTTTTTAGGGGATGTTCATCTTTAAATACCAACTCTATTTCTCTAAGAATATATTTAGAGGAAGCATGTCGAGTAAGAGGTAATCACTTCAACCGATTTTTACAAACTTCATTCTACTTCCACTTCCTCTTCATTAGTTGTTTCTTAATAATGTAATAAAAGTAGTATCTATAATATACTTATATATTACTATAATTATTAATCAACCATATTCCACCTTCAATCCATTATAAGAAAAATGAAAATCACCATGTGTGTGTACGTACGTCTTACCATCTCTATGTCATGTTGTAATATGTTTTTCACCACCTCCTTACATGGATGGGTATAATGATGGTAATAATAACAATATATTATTATTATATCCTGACATGTATTGTGAAATATTATACACCATCAAATTCAATACAATTAAACAATTATGTGAATGATATCCTCGCTTGTGCAAATGTACGGACTAAGGTCTACATGATACGATGTGATTCATTCTACATGGTATTCATTAAACCACTATTATATACATGAATGGAATGAGTAAATATGATATATATATTATACTAATATAATTATTTAAATGATATAACTATTACCTAACAAGTGGAACATGAACTTATTCCATGAAACATACATAATAAAATAAATAAGTTAAAATCTGAATAACGAGTGACAATTAAATGTTACTAAAAATTGATGATAATATGGTCATATATGAAATCATAAAAATGACTATGACTATTGAATAATTCAATAAAATAATTTAATAATAACTTACATGAGTTTCATATACATATAAAGTATATTGTACCTAGAGTAAGGGTTAATTTTTCAATCTCATTATTATCTGAGATTCTTTATATGCAAGTATTTAATGGGTAATATTTATCATCAATGTCCATGTTTACTAAGTATGTATTATTATTTCTATTATTAAAAAATTGATTAAAGTTAATTTTTCCCTTTGGTTAATTTTTATTAAACGGTATTAAATGAATCTTTTTCATTATTAGATATAATGTACTTTTTGACTTTTCTCAAAAAAGTATGAGGAGAATGTTTTTTTAACTTATATGGAATTATTGTATTTTTACATATTCAAAACGCCTTATTTTCAGGAATATTCTATTAATAGATTTCATGTTTATTTTAAACAAAATAATTTCTTTTAAAATTGGGAGTATTTTTTAGGTAAGATATCATTTCTGCCGAAGAAAGGTTATTTTCATCCAGAATGAATTTCAACTATTTTATAAAACTTATTTTCCATCTACGATGATTCTCCTTAAATAGGGTTACGCTTGTATCCCCACTATTACAATGATTTTAGTGTGTTAATGATGAAATTGTATTTTATATAGATTATGTTAATATGAAATGATGTTTAAGAACCACATTTTATTCATGGGTTATGCAATGATGAATGATTTATGTTTTCTTATAATACATAACAATTATTTCATTATATGATTGGTGGAAAATATATCTCCCTATAATTAATTTGGTGGGTAATGATTTATATCTCATGGGATAGACATGAATGGAACGGAAATTAAATCTGGTTCAATAATACAGCATTAGAACTACATGTAATCCCAGTTCAATAATGGAAATTGTCTGCTATGATGGCCTTGGCAATGAGACTTGACTAATATGAAATTATTTATAATTGCTTATGTGTATTCCAAAAAACCTCATTTCTTATATTATAACTTTTGGGATTATTTCCATTAATTTTTATGAACTTTTATTACATGAATTGATATCACGATCTTTCATATGTTGGAAGAAGCTTACAAATGTAATGTTTTATATATTATGATTTTAATATGATTGATATTTCCATTGTTTGTAATTACTTGTCATTTTATCTCACCCTTTAATATGTTTCTTTTCCAAAATTCATTAACAAGGGTATTAAGTAAGACATGCCAAAAAATATTCAAGTTATTAATATTTTAGCGGGAGACAACAAAGATGTTTTATGGTCTAGTTGATTATATTTCCCATTTTCTAAAGATATTATACCTATGAGGTTATATCATGGAATTATTATACATTGTAATAAATATATCTCAATTTTTATGTAATGTAAATGTATTTAATGTTTGGGTCATTATATTCAAAATTTTATGCATGGAACACGTTGCATGTCCACAAGAAGATGTGGGGGCCTTATTTCATGCCCATAACATAATGAGTGAACCTTTTTTTACGAATACATGTTTCAAAAGTTATAAAACAATGTGTATTACAATAGTACCATGTATTATTACTATGTTATTCTTTCATGATTTATTCTCTTAATTCACTTATGATCTTGGCCTTATAAACGTCCAATATTTATTATCATCTATAATATGAATTGTATGGTCTGAAAATATTGTACTCATGTTACATAACCTTTTGTTCATGTTGTGCTTACACATTACCTTTATTTACCCTTACTGAGAATCTAATCTCACCCCTTACTTATGTTTCATTTCTTATAGTTATGAATACTCTTTATAGGTATACGTTCAAATGGTGCAGATCATCATGGGAGATGTTCAAGATCCTTCATCGAGATAAAATATTTTGCTTCCATGTTTTCAAAGACACACAACTATGATAGTACTTGGGAATGAATTTTTGTAATGTACCAAATACTAATCTTAAATGATGGAATATTCATGTATATTATTACTAGGTTTCTCTAGGAAAGTCTTTTGGTAGATATCCGGGAAATCCACATGCATACATTACATCACAAACAAAATGATCACAAATTACTAGCCAATAGAAAGGGAAAAGAGAAATTTATACGTCAACCTAATATGAAGAATATACTCATTATTTTCTTCTAAAAAATTAAAATAAATTATAATTTAAATTATTCCTAAACTTAAAAATGGGTTGAAAAGAAAGGTATTTCAATATCATTGGTTTTCTGTGAAACAAATATGGTTGATATAATTTAAAATTCTTAGTGGATTGATTTTGGTTCTACAATCCATAATGTTAGTATCATAAAGGGTATAAAAATCCTATTGGAAATAGTGGATAGTGATATTAGCTTGTATTTTAGAAAAAATATTCTCTCATGTGTTGAATTAATGAAGAAATGTGTTCTGGTTTGGACTAATATTTTTAATTTTCCAATAAAAAAAGACATTTTATATTCCATGTTTTTTAAGAAACCTATTCCTAGTTTCAAAACGTATTCCTTTAGGTGTCAAATTCAGTTTTTTTAAAAAAAATTCCTTGATATTAGTAAATGACATCGTTTGATGTCATACATTAAAGGATGGGATTTCATCCATTTATTTGAAAATTGATATTGATAATGATAATATTCAGGTTTATACTGGTATTAAAAGAAGTGTTATAAATGAAAAATAAATTATATGTGATTGATCTAAGTATTAGGTCCTATATCAAAATAAAGGATTCAAATATTAGTTAATAATTGTGTAGTTAGGACTGTTGATTTCACAGATCTTGATACTTTTTTGGATTGAATCAATGGATTAAAAACCAAAAAATTAAAAATTGCTGAAAACAGAAGTTCATCCATATTTGGTATCCTATATAGAGACATATGTAGCTCATATATGGATTTACATAATAAAAAATTATTCATTTCATTCATTCATGACTATCCACGAATTATCATCATCATCATTGTCATCTATTTATAAAATATTTCAAGTAAACAAGAAAATAAACGAGACACACTAAAATAGAAGATGATGTTGGGAGGATTAATGTGGTTTAGATCGAGGGAATCCCCAATTTAAATATTATACCCCACATTATTAAATAATTTCATGCTATAAAAATATTTCACACTAGATATGGGATCCACCAAGGATTCAAGATGGCCAGTGACCTTCTTTCCATTATTCATGGTGTAAAGAACATCGAGATTTTTGTTGATAATTGTTTTACATTTTATGACAATACAGAATATCGACCACGATATAGTACATGGACCCTATAAGAAGTTATTTAAAATAAAAGTGTATGTTTCCACTTATGAGAGAGGTGTATTTTCATGTTGGAATAAATCTTAGCCATTGATAATTGTCATGGATTTGTGCATAAGGGAGTGATTGTAACTGAAATGAGTTGTGAAGGACAAGTTGATCGATGCCCTCAAATCCCAAGAAACCCCACACCCATCCTCCTCAAATGTATCCCTAATTATAGGACCCATCCATTTTAAACATGGGGCTAATGAGGGGAGAACACCATTAGGCCAAGTGGCATTTGGAGACATTGTGGAGTTTCTAGCTGGGAAATATTTTCACATGCATTGGTCTTAACATGGGTACATCCCACCAATTCTTTAAAAATCCAACTAAAATAATGAGCAGGTTCCTTTTCATAATTATAATAGGCTTCCACAATGTAGGAACCCCCAATTGAAAAGAATTATTTATCACTTTCTAGATACACTAATATTTTTCATTCAATAATATTTCCCTGACCATATTTTTTGGTCTCGTGTCTCCTGCTCCCTAAAACCATCCTTCCAAAAATGACGAACTAATAAACTATTGTGAGGAGAAGGAAATGAAATAACTAAAGAATCCACATATATATTTATTTTAGAAACCATCAAAAATTAAATTATTTGAACTCTACTCCTTTTAATTCTAATACACAGGATCCTAGAAGTAAGGAAAATTCTAGATTTTGAAATATTATCCTCAGAAGGTATAGCGTGGTTACTAACTCTCTAAATAAGAAAATTAAACATATTAGGAATCTTCATGATCCAAATAATCTCATTTGATCGATCAACATCATCCCAAGATAATATTTCACTTAAAATTTCCCACAAAAAAATAGTTCAAGAAGGTGATGTCCTGAAAACACATTTGGCAGGCTTAATTTTCATGATTAATGATGTGAAAAATATCTTGTTGTTCTTGTCCAATACAACCTTTACAAACCAATTCTGCATACTAGCCTCCATAAATTGAATTACTAGTGATGAGCATCCTATGCATCCAATATTTTATCTTGCCCAGTTGTGATTCCAAAATATAATATCACATGTCCCCATAATCCATCTAGTGGGGGATGAAGAGTTGATATGTGTGGAGAAATCATAGACCACAGAGGAGACACATGATAGTTTATCACCTTGATTTCACCCCTTTATTTGTTAGAAATTAACTTCCTCCATATATTTTCTTCTTTTAAAGCCTATCTTTCCAATTTTTCATGTGAGCAGTGATAAATGTTAGAGACATTCCTCATGCAGCTACCCCGTTCATGAATTGGTCATACCATCCAGGACCAGGAAACCCAAAGTCATTTTACTTATGATATGGAATCCCAAAAGAAGCCTCCCATAATTTTTTCAATGGTAGTAATTACACCCTTGGAAAAATTAACGGCTACAAGATCATGGATGTATATAGTATTAAATATTTTTTTATTTTGCACTATCCTTCCTCCAAATGATACGTAATGATTTTTACAATTCATTACATAGACAATGATCCTGCTCAAAATTTCGTAAAATATTCAAATGCAAAGCCTACCAAAGTTAATTGGGGGCCCTATATACTCCATTAGAAATATTAATCACTATATATCTAGGCGACTTCACAGGGATATAACATGTCTTCCCAGAAATCTATTTGAGATATAGAGGATTATCTTTTCCATGTTGATGATATGGCCACTATAATGAAAATAATCATCAAGGATCATGTTAAGGCCTTGTACTAATCTCTTTCCTGAATTCAAAAAAAATTATCATTCCATCTGTGAGATAGAGGTGGGAGATGCACATGGGGTTCATCCTGCTCTATTAAGGAAGGATATCTCCTCATAACATGATGTTATTAATGAGATGGATGAAAAAAGCCTGATTAAGAATAAAAATGATTGGGATAACGGATCTCCTTGTCTCAATCTGTGAGTTTCTTTGAAGAAGAAATATCTCATTCCCATAAAAGAAACAACCATCCATGAGAAACTATAGTAGGTAAAAATTAGTACAGAAGCCCAAGGGGAAAAACCAATACCTATTAAAACCTTATTGATGATGCTTCATTTGATCTAATTAAATTATTTATTCATATCAATATTCATTTCAATATTTGACCCATGATAATTGTGGTTTATATCCTTGACCTCTATATGTTCCATCGATATAATCCCTTGAATTTATAACCCATGATAAATCCATGCTTCTCTTCAGAATCCCAATGAGAATGACGGGGGGATTTCCTTCTCTTTATGATACTGACCCGAATTTTATATAGAATGTTGAACATGCTCACCAGCCTATAATGTTGAATGGTAGAGGGATCCTTCATTTTGTTAATGAGAAATCATGTAGTTTCACAGGAAACTCATGGAAGTACTCCTCCATGAGTTAATTATTGAATATATTTGATGACATCACACCTAACCATACTCCACGACTCCAAAATGAAAAGATCCTGGAAAACTATCAGGACTCAGGACACTATTGTGATTGAGGCCTATTATAGCCTCATGAATGCCTTTATCCCCCAATATAGCTTATTAAAGTTCATTTTTCTAGCTAAATGCAATGTTGGGAATCACCTCTACATAATAAACATTACCTATGGGCTAACATTTAAGAAAATGACGATAATGTCGTGTAAGTATGTCATTGAAATTAGACGGAACCATGTCTCCAACAACAATTATTTCATTAGAATATGAGATATCCACCATCATAATATTATGTTTAATGAAATGTAATTTCTCCTTTATTTAGGTATGAAAATAGGAATTTTTTCCATCTCATTTAAAAAAGCATTTAATTCTTGATTCCTCCCACACCTCGTGTTCTTTTCATGGAATCATTTATTCCATTCTCCTCTTCTTGGTAGCAGGACCATTAAATAGTGTGTCACTCCAATCCTCATCAAGTCTGTATTTATGCTAGTCGATCTCCTTTTTCACCATGTGAATTTATTGGGTATTGTGAGGGTAATCCTTGATCAACCCCTAAATATCTTTTTTAGGGGGTCTTAATTTATTGTGTAGACCAATCCATGTGTTCCAATATGTTTTATTGCACCATGAATTTATTACAACATTTTGGTATTCTAGGTATCCAGATTAACTGACGATAGACTCTGAAATGTTTGTATCCCTCTTTACTATAATCTGAAGAGACAAGAAAAGGTGAATGATCAGAAATTCCATGGATCAGGTGAGATACCTTCACATAAGGATATACCTATTTGGAGAGGACATTAGAAATGGTTTTCTCAAGGATAATCCAGGATCTTCATCCCCATAATTGATTATTGCACAATGTTAATTGATCACCAATGTATTCCATATTCATAAGCTCCTTTCTAGACATTAATTGGATGAAATTTAAACAAGTTATCCAAGGTAATTCTCCTCTAGCTTTCTTATCATTCCAATCAGTGATGACATTGAAGTCCCCACCAATAATCCATGGGGAATATCTTAGATCAATGGCTTCATGGTCATTCCACAAGGATCTTTTTTCTTGGAATCACAACTACCATAAATTAAGGAAACAAAAATATTGTAAGTGTTCATGGAAACATTAGTAGAGATATATTTTTCGTGCACCTATCAAATCCACCAAGATATTCCTTCACTAGAAGATCCATATATGCATGTTAATGTGGTTGGAAAGAATAAATTCCTCTATTTTAATTCTATGAGAAAACTCTCCAATTTTGGAATATTTTTTATTAAGTCATTGGAAAAAAATAATGAATTAAATTTCTTATTAATGACTATAGAGATATAAGATGTTTTAACCCAAACACCCAATTCATTATAATTCTATACGAATATATCAGTCATTGAACATGTAGACTCCTAGATTTGTCCCCATGAAGAATCATTTCATTCTGATTATAATAATAAACCTCCCTATTATTTCAGTGTTTGGATCTAATACACACCCCGGTGTGATTAACGGAGGAGGTGTTCCTTGTGATGAAGAAAACACCTATTAGTAGGAAAACATTCTTTTAGACATTCTAGGTGTCAACTTTTGAGAACCTCTCTACCCTTCACATGAAGGGGTTTCTAAAATAATATCCCATGACTGATTTAGGGGAATATTTCCCTTCTTCACATGTAGGACTGAATCTATAATATTCACCCCTCAATGGGGAACTCATGTGCCTTTGATATATAATTGTAGGAAGGAAATGTTAGAAAAGGAGTAATTCTTAAGAAATATGTGTCTCTCGAATAAAGAGGATTCCCCATATTGTTTACCGTAATTAAGCGCCTACTACGACTCCTATTTAAGAAGTTGGAAAAAATATATTGATCAAAAAAATGGAGAGGGAGGGGCCAATTCAAAATAAGGAACCTCCTTCCCACACAAAAAGGGGAAATATATCATATATGAGGTTTGTGAAATAATTTTTTAAAGTGGATACCAGGATAAGAGCCTCATAATATCCAATGTCCATTTCCTATCCAAGGTAATGAATGTTGGAGCTTGACAACATCTAGGATGAGTCCCATTTTGAGGTAACTTTGTTGTTTTGGTCATGATCTCCCTAGATACATTTTATACATACATGTAAAGAATGAACAAACCATTTACAAAATTAGCAACACCTAGGAGCCACTGGGTAGAAGTTATCCTTGTTCCAGACAAATAAGTATAGCACATGAAGAAATATCTTATCCAGAATGTCGACATAAAGATTCATTTCCATGAATATACGGGACACCAATACATAAAAAAACATAGGTTCTGATCATCTATGCATAGAAAGACTCTAAAATATTTATCGATTGATTTAAGAAAAGAATTGTTATTTAAGGGAAGTGGAAGGCCAGGGAGATTCATCCCTTGTCAATATCCATTGACCATTGGGGAAAATTAAAATTCCACTGACCCAAGGACCAGGGATCTCTACTCCACTCTAGGATATTGTTCGACTTTGGTCCCATAACCACACAAAAAAAATTTAAAGGGCAAAGACGATATTTGAGTTAGATGCTCCAAACCCCAAGATTCCACAAACCATTGGAAAAAGTTTAGTAGAGTTATTTCATATCTAAACCATTCCACTGATTTCCATTTGATGCATCCATACACTGCATTAAATGTTGTGGAAGTAACTTCAAAAACTAGACATGTGTTGTCCCTCGACACCGCTAGAGGATCCATAGGAATGTTTTGCAAACAAGGGGATGAGTGAGACTAGGAGGGATGGCACAAAACCTCCTTGAAAGAAACTAAAGGATGTGGATCTAAGGATAGGGGCTATGAAATATCTAGAGGTGATGAAAAACTTATAAAAACTAGTAAAGAACAAGGATCAAAGGTCATCATAGTAAGAATTTACACATAAGAGCACGCCACATCCAAGTGAGAAATGGTAGGGAATTTATGAAATTATGATCATGTTTGAGGTTCGTTCATTTGATTAGGATAATCCATATTATATATGTATCTCTATTTACAAATCAATAACAATAACATTATTGATGCCTTTAAATTTTTTAAGCATAAAGCATAGAAACATCATGGTAATCAAATTATGTTCTTGAGGTCAGATCAATGTGGAGAATATTATGGGAGATACTCTGAGGATGGACAATTTCCTAGTCCATTTTTTAGGATTTCTTCAATAAAAAGGAGTAGTTGAAAAATACACTATTCCATCTTCACTAGTCCAAAATGGTGCAGGTGAATGAAGAAACAGAACACTAAGGTATATGTTTTGAAGTATTCTTTGTAAATCTAAGAAACTTATGCACTTGAAGTGAAATCATAAATTTTTAATTAGGTTCCAATAAAGTTATTTTAAAAAAACCATTTGAATTGTTTAAGGGTTGGAATATGAGTTTATTGCATGTAATAATTTGGGGATGTAATTTAGAAGTGTGTGATTATAATACACAAGAAATTAAGTTTTATCATAGGAACATTAGTGTCTAGATAATTGGATATGCAGATATTTCTAAAGGATTTCATTTTTATTCTCCATTATAGAACACATGAATTATGGAATCAATAAAAATGTTCATGAAAATTACCTAATTAGTGTAAGTGATCTTATCAAAAAAAATTGTGTTAAATTCTATTTAGAAGATTAAACCTCTATACTAGGTGATATATTGATAATTGTTCAAAAAAGGTCATTTTATATCAAATATGATTCTAGAAATGTTTGATAATCATCCTTTGGATCACATAGTTTAAGAATAAAAAACCCTTAAACAACCAGCAGAACCACAAACTACTCAGGAAAATAAGGGTGAAACATTGATAAGATCAACATGTATGATAAATCTATAAACATATTATGATTTTATAGTGTGTCTAAAAGATTATAACTGTAATATTCAAGTAAAAAATGGTCATGAAACATATTCAAAAGCCATGAATTGTGAAGAGTAAAATATATGATACAATTCCATAATGTAAGTGTTCAATTACATGAAGGATAATGATATTTGAGATTATTTAGAGTTTCCATTTTTTTGTAAAACCTGTTGGATGTAAATGGGTTTTTAAAACCACCAATATTTCATTAGAAATCATTGAATGATTTAAGGCCTGACTAGTTTCTAAAGGGTTCACTCAAATAAAAGGGGTAAATTATACTGATTCATTTTCTCTAGTATCCAAAAAGGATTCCTTACACATTATATTGGCATTATCTGATCATTTGTATTTTTACATACAATAAAATTTGTATGAAAATGTCTCTTATGAATGGTAGTCTATACGAGGAGGTTTACATTAAACAACCTAAAGGATTCCTGTATAGTTTTGTTGAAAATTTTGTGTAAAATATCAAAAGTTCTATCAATGGTTTAAAACAAGTATCCTAATAGAGGTATTTATAATTTAAAAAATAAATTACTTCATTTGGTTTTGAAGAAAAAATTATAGATCAATTTATATACCAAAAGTTTAGTGGGAGTAAATTGTGTATCCTTATTTTATATAGAGAGGACTTTTTACAGGTCGCTGATGATGAGGGATTGATATATGATGTCAAATAGTTTCACTCAAAAAGTTTTGACATGAAATATATGGGTGATGAATCCTATGTCATGATCATAAATGTTCCAAGGAATCTGTTGAGAGGTGTTCTAGGATTGTCTCAAGAAACTTATATTAGTAAAGCCTTATTGATATTTAATATGAAAGTTTGTGCATAAAGTATAGCACCTGTTGTTAAGGGTGATGAATTAAATATGAACCCAGGACCTAAAAATTATTTTCAATGAGAACAAATGAAATCCTTCCAATTTTCATCTATTGTTGGTAGTTTAATGTGTGTTCAGGTCTGCATGAGGAATTAAATTGAATTTATAGTAGGAATGATTGGGTGATATCAAAGTGATATAGGTATAGACCACTGGAAGTCCATGATAAAGGTATAGAGATACCTCAAGGGGACTAAATAATACATGATTATATATAAACACACTCACAATTTCAAATTTAATGGATACTCAGCTGATGACTATTATGGTTGTGTTGATTCACACAAAACAACATCATGATATTTCTTTATGATGGTCGGAGGAGCTGTGTCATTGAGAAATGTCAAACATACACTAATACTAAATTATAAAATGGTAGATGATATCATTTCATGTTTTGAGGCCACTTCCCATGGTGTATGGATAAGGTGTTTTATTCTGGGAATTAATGTTATGGATTCTATTTTCAGGACATTGATTATAGATTGTGACAATTAGGCTTCTCTCATTATGGATATGAATAAAAAAAAGTGGGAGTCATAGTAAGCACATAGATATCAAATACGCATCCATAATGGAGTATGTTAATGATAAAATATTGGCCATTCATCACATTAGCACTGAATTGATGATTTTAGATCTTTTAAGTAATGTAATTCCTCTATTTAAATTCAAGGATCATGTAATACATAAAGAATTAATTTCTACATTATAAATTTGTTTAATTTAATTTTAAAATATCTATATTAAAATACATTCCTCATAATTTAATGTGTACACATTCGTTACATGAGAAATATTGTTTCATACGACATAATAAACCATACGATTACAGTCTGTTCATATGGGTAATAAACCATGTGGTTAAGGATTGTTCATATAGTTATTTAATGATATATGATATATTGTAATACATGGAATGGAATACTAGTTTTTTAGAGGAAATACTTTTATTATCCATATATAATGTTTTTTTAATAAATAGATTGAATTCATTAAAATTAATTAGTTTGGACCAAGTGGTTGAATGAAATAAATGGTCCATCAATTAATTAATAATGCAATAAATAATGCTATGATAAATTATATAGTCTAAATATTAATAATGTATGCTATGATAAATAAATTTATTTATTTTATTTGAATTCAATGTGTTAAATTCACATTTACAAATTTTATTGTTACATTGATGGAAATCAATATCCATGATTTAATACTCCTTGTCAACAAAGTCAGTTTGAGGTGGGTTCTTGATGGTAGAAACCCCTATAAATATAATCCCCTTACACTGACTAGATTATGTGAAATATACACCATCTATATCCCCAGGTGGAGTGTATAGGACATTCAGGTTTTGATTCAACAATTTCTTAGTTTTACAATGGATATAGGTACATAAAAGATTCCTTATATTAAATAAATTTTTGGATACTAGAATTCAAAAATTCATTAAAATTTCATACAATGGGCCAATGAAATTCTCCATATATCACCATTTTTATATGTTCCTCACATGTTGGCACACCCCAATACTTATGTTGTGCAAACTCTACTCTAGTCAGATGTTGTCCATACAGGCCTTCCCTATAAGATTATGGTGTTGGCTGGCCTATGGGTTGAGGGATATCCTGTGTTGGACCACTTGTTTTCGAAAAACAACATTCTTATTACTATATCATTTTCTACATATAACACACAACTCTCTTGGAAAAGATGTCATGTAAAAGGTGTTATCTCTGTTTATTTTTATTTATTTTCCAAAAATATCATTCTAAAATTTAAATACCCAATAAAAACACATTCATTTAAATCATGGGTCTTCTTAATTAAAAAACTACACATTTAAATTTTAATATTTTAAAATTTATACTCAAAATATGAACTCATAAAATCACCCACACTTAGACAATTCTCATCCTCAAGCATCAATATCCATAATTAATTTATATGTAAAACACTCATTTTCCCATATTTAAAATTGAAAATTAATTTAAACAAAACAATTATCAATTGGTAAAATAATTTTTAATTTTTATATATGTTAAGTGATTTGAATTCATCATTGGACACAATGATTTTGAAATTCCAAAGGAAAAATATGGACCTTCCCATAACTTCTATTCAATCTTTTAGTTCATCATTATTAACATTCTAGGTTTGATCTGCCTCACTGATTTTTTCTTATATCATCAGTCATTTTAATATGAATATGTTATTTTTTACTAATATATTGAGTACACATTACTATAGATATTACCTTTAACAATGTGAATAAGATTTTTAACAATGCTATAGAAGCATTATTACCCTCAGTACTATTAAGGGGGTTTCCATTATCATAAGTAAAAAATCACTGATAAAGGCCATCCTTTATCAATGCTATTTATATAGATAATAAATAAACCACATTATCAGTGCTTTCAATAGAACTGATAAATGGGGATCCTTATCAACACAAGAAATAATACTGATAAAGTCCCCACCTGCTGTTTGTATAATGACACACTTCATCAACCTATATCCTATACAAAAAATATATAATTTTTTTAAACTAAATGTTTCATTATGAATAAAAAACTACATTATAAATTTAAAACAATGTTTTGTGTAATAAAAATTTTAATTTCTATCCACAACCCATTAAAAACATTAATGTTTAATAATTTTTGGAACATGTGATACCCTCTATAAAATACTTTCACATGGTATCTTTTGCAGAAAAATAACCTCAACCTAGGAGAAATAATCCACCAATATAAGAAAACAAAAGTAATGTTAGTAATATTATAAAGAAAAAAATTAAACATTAATATGAAAGAATATATTTAAAAAAAGGAAACATTAAATAAAAATCCACACTACTAGTTATACCGGTCACAACATGCATTGTATTGCAGTGTGGTTGATTCCAAAACTTCACAAATGAGGTCTGGATCATTGTACCAATGTATCAAAACCATTAAAATGTGTTTTCTTGGTTTTTAGTATGTCAATTTTAAATTACGGAACACATGCAGTTATCCCAACCACGCTATGCATACGATTGTAGTGTAGATGATTCCAACACATCAAAAACTACTTATGGATAATTATCTTGAAGTATCATAATAATAAGAATGTCTTCTCTCTATTATGAGTATGTCTCTTGGGTTTTTACTAAAATTTTATTTCAAATTGGAAACACAAAATTTGATTCATATAAATTATTCATCATGACAGTTAAAATTTATTATTATTTGATGATTATTTTGTAGTCTAACTTACACCCTATGTCATCTCTCTAGAAGTATTGAAATGTTTAGAGTTTGTATTTTTAATAAAAATTGCATAATAATACTTGATTATGAAAATATTTTTAAGAAAATAATTTAATTTCATTATTTTAATAGTTGAAAAATAAAGGTGGATTTTTTAGAATTATGAGAGAATGAGGTCATTTAAATTTCACAACACATCTGGGGTAGTTAATTTTCTAAAAAATTCACATGGTTTAATAGGATTATTTGGTTGATTATTGTCAGGATCATGATTTAACTCTTGCCTCTTAAAATGATGCACTAAGAACAAACCACTAACACAACAATCATGTTTTCAATGTTTAAACCTTAGGAATATAATATTTTCTACCAAATAATAATTAAATTTCATGTATGTGATGTGAAAAATGAATCTTCTGTTATCCAATAGGATCAACCCAATATTCCCACTTGACATCTCAACCAAATATTTTTTGATATAAAAAGTTTTCACATGATTCATGAAATTAATTAAATGAATAGTCATATTAAGATAAAATAGAAATGAAAAGTTTAAAACAAATATTACACAAAACTTATAGCATAAAATTTTTCCGAATTCCCTCCCAAGATTGTGTAGCTTCATCAAAATGACTTTCCACCATTTAGCTCACCATCGAGAGGTGGAGGAGGTTTGGGTGGAACTTCACCTTCATCTTAGATCTCCATATGAGGATAGGGGCCTCTGTAACTTCTTATATTAGGAAAGGACCACTTCGGGTATCCAAAATGGAAGCCGATCACTCCATGGTCTAACATACAAATGGGGTACCTAAGGTTCCAATTTATACGTAAAGTTGATGTTTATTTTGGGCACATAGATTTTTTAACACTACTTTACCCATGGTTTTCAACATCTATATATTAATATCACATTTCATAAAAGATAATATGTTTTTCCCTATTTCTAATTTGTCTCCACCAAAAATGTGGCACCATTTTTATGTCAAAATATCAATATATGAATGAAACACATCACACCATTTTTGACATCATACATATTTGGTGGCTTGGAAAGGTCTGTCCACTTGTCTATTTTAATGGAAGCATGGGATTTAGTGTCTTAAAAATATTTTAATCTCAATGAATTTTGGACCCTATCAAGAATTTTTAACCCCATTGAAATCATATATCATCTACAATGTCCTTTTGAGTCTACTAGTGTTCTTGGAATCTTGCACATTTTGGCCCATTTTTCATCAACTTCATCTGGGACCCTCCAAATCACATCAACTTATAATGAAATCATCCAAAATAGAAATATTTCTCTTTCTAATTGTGATTAAATCAAAATAATCGTATCAAAAATGAAGTTCAAATTATTATCAAATTGAGAATTTATCATACAAGATCATTTTAACATAGTGATGTAAGGATGAAAATGAATTGTGAATCACTACATGATCCCACCCACACATGTAACAATTTTCAATACTGGGAAAATTCACACTTCCAAAATCTATTAATGGATATATTCCCAACATCATAAAGATTTAGCATTTAATATTTCATTCCTCGTAGCATTGTGATTATAAAAATCACATTAAGTAGTTATTATCATTTATCAGGAAAAAAGATATCTCCTGAATTATATCTGAATGATATTATAATAGATTCATGATACCAATTTGAGAAAATAATAAAAAATATTAACATGTCACTAATTATCCATGAGCGTGTGTGTGAAAATCATTTCATGTTATTCTATCCACTTTTTATCTAGAAAAAATAAGTTATTTTAATAAAATTCAGATTAATTGATTTTGTCCACTGTACCATCCCTACATAATATGTAATCAAATTTAAATTCCACTCACTTAAGAATTATTAAAATTCAAACCTTATGTTCCCGAACTAGATATCCACATATGTTTCACATTTCATCACTCCCATCATTAATTATTATTTTTGTTTTTTTTTTCAAAATTTGAACTTGCAACAAATCTCAAAGTCATCACTCATCCCGTTTTTGATCCACACATGATAATAATTGTAATTGTAATAACAAGATCAAAGTTCAAGGAAGAGTTTTCTTGGAACTATCCATTACACAACTCATATTTTTTTTTTGTTTTTTTATTTATTTTTTAAAAGGGTGTAAAATAGTCCAATAATAGGTACACACACATCGGTGAATACGGTACAATAATGGAATAGATTATACATGGAACGAACGAATGGAAAAATCATGTTTGAATGTAAAAAAACATTACCCTAATTTCTATTTACCTTCTATTAGTTAATAAATAATCATACATAATTTTTTGGTACAAGGATGTGTGGAGATATCTAGTGATTCAATTATCTCATAAACTACTCACACAAATGGTATCATTCTCCAAAAATGCTTCCAAATAATAAAAACATTTATGATATCAATAAACAAATAATTTATTGGAAAAAATAACTCTTAAATGTTAAATTCTTTCCAAATCCCTATTTCTATTAGTGAGTATTTTTTTCAAGAACATGAAATAAGGAAATTTATTATGCATCAAGGATATTGTAGTGGAAAATGACACCACTAAACTACATAGATAATGTACCATTTCGTCCATTAAATATTGTTTTTGACTTTTAATAATGTTATCCCCAAAATAATTGTGTAATCTCCATTCATCCAATCATATTCTATTTTTAAGAACATAAATATCATTAGGAAAAAATTAAACATTTCACCCTCATAAGAACATCTTCTAACGCACCAGCAGGGTGTGATGTACTTCGGTTTTCTATTTAATGAAATTCTCATTGGCTTCCCTTTCCCAAACTATATTTAATAGAAAATGTAATGTGGAATCACATTTATAGAATCACCAAAATAAAGAAAAACATTCGAAATGAAATACTCCCCTATAGTGTGCAGAATAGCGAATGTTCTATGATCATTGAATTTGTTGGGAAGTGATGGATCCATGATTTCTGAGATGTTCCTCCCCATGACCACCATTTCATAATCATGATTGCAGCTTCTTTCTGTACACATACCCTTAAGAAAATTATTATTTCAAGGAATTTACATTATTACATCAATCAAGGTAATGTCAATATGCACTTTTTTGAATGTTTCTAATGTTTATTTATCATGTTCATATTTTTTTTTCATTGGTTGGGTTTCCTTATGGGTAAATGGAAGATGAATGGTTTAACTTAGTGGTTCATCAAATGAAACCCTTTTTCCTTTGGTAGGGATTCTCTTTGGGTAAGGTTTTTCTTCATTTGGATCATATTCAAGGGGTGGGATGGTGGTTTACTTAGGAGGGGATGGCTCTAATAGAGAGCTAATTTTGAATTTTATTTTTGTTCCACTCCTATGGTTTATTGAACTAACATTTCACTTATCCCTCAGGTTGACTAGTGGTTTAGAGATAAGTTCACCTGACCCATGACTATGGATCTTCTACCACTGAGTTGGAAGGATGGCAGAATTGGGTCTTCAGGTCTTGTATGGCTAGTTGAGTGATTTTATGGAGTTGGAGATTATTTTCATCCACTATTTTCATCATCTCTTATAGGATATTCTAGGATTTTGGAAGGGTTTATTTTAAAGGTCATTGTGGTGGTTGAGGATTTCTGGGTGGTGGTGGTGGATGACTATTCTTCCCTAGTTGGTTCCATGGCTGTTGATGTTAGTTTGAATACCCCATTTCCTATATTCTTAGTTGTCTTTTTATCTAGAGTTAAATGGATATTAAGGTTCTTTCATAATGGGTTTGTTATAGGGGTGGTCTGTATTAATTTACTCACAACTCTCAGAAGGTTATCTCAGTTGAGGGCATTGGTTATAATAGTAAGTTTTAGTAGAATAGATACCACAATAGATTGGAGGAGGATATTGGGATTTACCCTATGAAATTGAAATTTTTCAAATAATGGTACTTACCACTTTGAACATCTTATCCATCTTCATCTCAAATTGAATCCTTTTCAACTCATAGACACCTCGAATGGGTACACTAGACTGTGAATTAAATTGTTGATTGTTATGTTCCATGTTCTCAATAAGGTTACATTCAAGGATTAGTGGTTTTTCAACTACTAAACCATTTCGAGCAGCATGAATCATGTTTTGATCAATCAGAATTAAATCTTCATAATAATATTTTATTAATATTTGATCACATATTTGGTTGTCTAGGAAACATGATAATTTACTTTTAAATCATTACCATTATTCATGAAGTGTTTCCCTATGATATTTTCTTATCCTAAAAATTTATTTACTTATTGTTATTGTTTGAGAGGCTTAGAAATATTATTCAACAAAAATATTTTTCATGTCCACCCAGCCTCTAATAGAGGAATTAAAATTATACATGAAATATTTTGTAGGGCCTTGTAATGAAAAGGAAACTCTCTAAGAATTACATGTTCTTTATTAATGTTAGAAGGTTTTATTATAGAACACATAGTATGAAATTGTTTTTACATTATAACCTAGATCTTCCACCACGAGTCTATGGAATTAGGGTAAAAAGTGAATTATACGCAGTAGCGTGTTGGTGGGTTTTCCCAACTTTAATTTTAACGTTAAGAAACGTTCAACCCAAGATCCATAACGATTTAAAATGCTTAATCTTCGAAATAGAACGAAGAACAAAAAACATAAGAGGTAATCCCGGAACCATAGAGAGAGGATCATCATATGTTGGTTATAATTAATTTAATTAATTCACAAGAATTACCTTGGTGGAATTCTTTCTTCGTTGATGTCTCTGGTCACGATCTTGTGATCCGTCGTTGCGTCGTAGAATCCAATTGTAGGATTCCTCTAGCGGTTATCCACATGTGTACCACGTATCTCTAGACATCATCGAAGGGATATCCGGGTTCTAGCATGGAATAACCCTCGCTTGCGATGTCTACCTTTGATCGCCTTGGTCTCTCAGCCTTGAGAGCGTTCTTGGAGGAAGGAGTTCTTTCGGCCTTGAAAGAATTCTCCAGAATTGTTGTGCACAACGATTGATTGGAAAAGTGTTGTGGTTGTGAGGATATTTATAATCAGGTTTGAGTTTATAGAGTTATGACAATAAATAAACCCGTTAAGGGTTTTATTTATATCATTAACTCTTATTTAAAACCCCCCATATTGAATTATTATTTCATTGACATGCGCCCACAATGATTATAATTATTATCACAATAATGATATTATTTCCTCAAAATCCAGATGAGAAAAACTACACACCATGTAATAAATAATACACAGCGTGTACTTTTTTTTACTTAAAACTACATGTCAGGTATATTTAATATACACGGTGTGTACTTTTATTTTCCACTTTCCTTTATTTCCTCCACCATATTTATTAGTCCTTGAGTAATGGATATTTATTTCTTAGATAAATGTAACTGCATTACTCGCTAATAAATGTATTATTTCAGCCACAATATATTCTCTGGAATATCTAGTGTCGAAATAAATGCGATCATGCATCCTTAAATAATTTTTAAACCACAGTCGGGAATAATCTTTATTTAACTTGTTAAATTAATATTTAACTGAGATACATGGACACACATAGTGTGTGACCATCTAGGCCTCTTTCTTAGTGGCATTAGGTAGAGCCTACCTAATGTCCAAGGTTAGCGCTCTAGAAACATTCCAAGGCACCCATAGAGAAAGAATTTAACGCCGCAATGACGTGTCACCTCCTACAAACGTTTACTGTGCAATATAATCCCTTTGTCTTGATATCTGGAATCAAGCGGGTTTCATGCTAGTGCCATCAACCCATGTGCTCAATTATTCTCTCTTTGACTTTCCAGAATTGAACTCTCCCATACTTCACCATGGCCATGAATTTATTTAGGCTATATCAATTACATCAAAGAGCCTGAGATATCTACTTCAATTATGGAATGGAAGGGACAAATCCTTTCTCGCGTGATCTATTAATGCGGTATTACTCGTGATACACCAAATGTATCCTACCTCACTGTGAATAGTGTGTCGTCACAGTTTTTGTCAATAAATCTAAGTGCGCGAGTTGTAATACACATTAAAAATAATCTTAAAGTCTAAGGACCAATACACATATCCGCAGATAGGAGCATCCAATGACACTTTGAAATGTGGATTTCCTACGGTCGGGTATCATTCTCATAATATCCTCTTGGATATTACTAAGGGCGCACAAAATGAGAAGGTGCCTAAAAGTTTTATGAGTCCTCACCCATAATGATGTGTATTATTTGTGTCCCTCAAATAACATCATCCATCCATAGAACATATATTCAAGAACAGTGTTATGAAACTTCTAGGTTATCATCATAGAAGGGATCCACTATGACCCATTAATGAAACAGATTTCCTTAGGACATAATCACATGTATTTTCATGCAGAAGAACAATCAAGATGTGATAAGGCATTTATTAATGAATAAAGTACAAAGTAGTTGGTTTTAGGCTACCAACTCAAATAGACTCCCACTTGGACTAGAGGCAACTTCTAACAACCTTTAACCTGCTAGCTCTCACATGATATTCATGCTTCTACAGAGATAGGCCTTTAGTCATGGGGTCTGCCACGTTCTCTTCCGTGGACACTCTTCTCACTGCAACTTCACCCCTTGATATAAATCCCTCAGGAGGTGATACTTCTAAAGTATGTGCTTTGTCCGTTGATGTAACCTTGGTTCTTTTTCAAGATCCATCGCTACATTATTATCACAATACAATGTAATGGGATCTTTACTGCTAGACACCACATCAAGCTCCTGGACAATGTTATGAATCCAGACGTCTTCCTTGGCTGCATCAGAAGCTGCTCTATATTTGAACTCTGCTGTAGAATCGGCGACAATTGGATGCTTTGAACTCTTCCAGCTCACAGCTCCTCCATTGAGACAGATAACATATCCAGATTGCGACTTCAAATCATTCTGATCTGTCTGAAAACCAGCATCAGCATACCCTCTGATGAAAATCTCCTCGTCTCCTCCATACACTAGGAACATATTCTTAGTTCTTCTCAGATACTTAAGGATAGTCTTCACATCAGTCCAATGTTGTTTTCCTGGATCTGCTTGATATCTGCCGACCATGCTCAATGCATAGGCAACATCAAGCATGGTACATAGCATGGAATACATGATGGATCCTATAGCCGAAGCATATGGGATCTTACTCATTCTATCTTTCTCTGGTTGTGTCTGAGGACACAGTTTCTTAGAAAGATGTAGGCCATGTGACACTGGAACCAATCCCCTCTTGGATTGTTCCAAACTAAATCCAATTCGTATCTGGTCAATATATGTACTCTGACTTAGTCCAAGCAGCCTCTTGGCTCTATCACGAATGATCTTGATCCCTAGAATGTAGGCTGCTTCACTCAAGTCCTTCATGGAGAAACACTTGTTCAACCATTCCTTAACAGACTGTAAGACTGGTACATCGTTTCCAATAAGCAATATGTCATCAACATATACTACTAGGATATCGATCACATTCCCATTAAACCGTTTATAAACACATGGATCACATTCGTTTTTAATGAACCCAAATTCCTTTATGGCTTCATCAAATCAAATTTTCCATCACCTAGATGCTTGCTTTAATCCATAAATGGATTTTTGCAACATGTAAACCCGTTTTCCTTCACCTGGTGTCACAAAACCTTTTTGTTGTGTCATATATAAATCTTCCTGAAGGTTCACATTAAGGAATTTTGTTTTGACATCCATCTTCCAAATCTCATAGTCATGGTAAGCTGCTATGACAAGTATGATTCTTACGGATTTAAACTTGGAAACTGGCGAGAAGGTTTCATCATAGTAAATTCCTTGATGCTATCTAAACCCTTTAGCCACTAGCCTTGCTTTATAGGTGCTAACTTGACCTTCCATGTCCATCTTTCTCTTGAATTCTCATTTTCATCCAACAGGCTTTACATCAACTGGCTCATCGACCAAAACCCAGACTTTGTTCTGATACATGGAATCCATTTCAGAATTCATAGCTTCCAGCCATCTTGCAGCTTCTGATCTTTCTAATGCTTCCTTGTAGGAGAGAGTTTCATCATTGTCCAACAATAATGATTCACCACCACCCTTGGTGACTAGGAAACCAAATCTCTCTGTTTCCCTTACCTCTCTTGAGCTCCTACGCAGTACTTGTGTTTCTGGAACCTCTTACACGGGGACCTGTGGAACTTGTTCCTATACCAACTCCGGTGTATCATGAGCATCAACTTCATTGAATTCAATCTTTCTCCCACTATCCTTCTTGAGGATGTGCTCCCTCTCAAGAAAGACAGCTTGTCTAGCGACAATCACATTCTTGTCTGAAGGGTCATATAGGTAATATCCTTTCATTTCCTTGGAATATCCAATAAAGATACACCTTGTGCCCCAGGGTGCTAGTTTGTTGCCTGAGAAGGCCTTAACAAATTCCTCACATCCCCATACACGTGTGTGAGACAAAGTGGGTTTCCTTCCATTCCATAACTCATATGGAATTCCATTTGCTGCCTTAGTTGGTACTCGGTTTAATGTGTATGTTGTAGTTTGTAATGCATATCCCCAAAAGGATAATGTAAGATCGGCATGACTCATCATCGATATCACCATGTCTAACAATGTGTGGTTCCTCCTTTCACTAACACTGTTCCACTGTGGTGTATGAGGAGGAGTGGGCTGAGATAGAATCCCAGACTCTCGTTGAAGATCAATGAACTCTTGGATCAGATTTTCTGCACCTCGATCCGATCCAAGTTTTTTTATCTTATTACTAAACTGATTCTCTACTTCATTCTTGAATTCCTTAAATTTTTCTAAGGCCTCTGACTTATAACTCATTATGTTGACATATCCATATCTACTCAAATGATCAGTAAAAGTAATGAAGTAAGAATATCCACCTCTAGCTTTTACTGGAAATGGTCTTCACACATCTGTGTGTATCAATCCTAGAAGCTCTGTGGCCCTTTCACCTTGTCCACCAAAAGGCAGCTTGGTCATTTTACCTTGTAAACAAGCGTGACATCTATCAAGTGGTTTTAGCTTAGTAGAGTCTATATAGCCATCTTGACAAAGCTTTGTCAAGCACATCTCATTTACATGACCAAGGCGGTGATGCCACAACTAGGTGATGTATGTGTCATGTGAGTTTGTTTCATTATCGATTCCCAACACTTTGTTTTTATAATTTAATACATATAAACCATTATTCAAATGTGTCATACCATAACATACGTTGTTCTTATAAAAGACACAACCCTTATTTCCAAACATGAAACCAAATCCATCCATATCCAAATAGGATAAAGAAATTATGTTCTTGGTAACACTAGGGACAAAATAATTGTTTTGTAAAACCAAAATCATGCCAGTTGGCAATGAGAGGTGATAGTTGCCAATAGCCAACGCAGCCATCCTTGCGCCATTGGGAGCTCAAAGATCCACCTTTCCTCTGGAGATATTTCTAAATCTACTTGGTTCCTGCATTTGAATACAAATGTGAGCCCCACAAGCTATATCTAATACCCAATGTGTAGAAATAGAATGATTGAACTTGATAACAAACGCACCTTTAGAGTCCCCACATTTCTGGGTGCAGTTCATCTTCCAGTGGCCCTACTTGCCACATGCAAAACACACTGCCTCTCATTCCTTTCCCTGCCTCTGGATATTCCCCTTCTTGGAGGGACGGTGCTCGGGGTCTTCAGACCGTTTATAAGTCTTTGGCCCCTTTTCCTTGTCCTTCCTTTTCTTGTTCACCATAAGGACCGAGGGTTTGTCACGCCTCATTTCCTTATCTACTTGGTGAATCAAGGTCAGAAGCTCCGATAGACTCTTCTCATTGCTGCTCATATTATAGTTGACAATGAAGCTAGAGAAGTTCTTGGGAAGTGATGATAGGATGAGATCTGTATGCAAATCATCTAAGAATTTAATCCCTAAGAAGTCCATGCCTTCAATGTAGACAATAAGATTTACTACATGAGGATCAGCTGGTGCAGACTCTCCATGCTTAGTTGAAAACAAAGCATTGGAGATCTCATACCTCTCCTGCATCTCCTTATATTGGTAGAGATCCTTAAGGTGATACATCACTCTATACACGTCCATGTTTTCATGTTGCTTCAAGAGGTCATTGCACTTGTCCAATAGCATAAAACACTGGACATATGTGGCATAATCCATGTGTTTCATATAGATAGATAATTCCTCATCACTGGCCTCTTTACTGGGCGCAACTATAATAGGCTCCTCCAGCACATACAATTTCTTTTCATGGAGAAGGATGACGTGTAAACGCCTCTACCACTATTGGAAATTGGTGCCGGTGAGAATGTTTTCCTTCTCGAGTATGGTTCGCAATGATATGTTTGAATTCATTTTCATTTAGTTTCTACAAATTAAGATGAGCAATGGTTTAGTACTCTATTACAAAACTAACACAAATAAATAAATTAATACTTATTAGTCTCCCACTATTCTATCAAAATCCAATAGCCCTCACCATTGACTTCGGAATATTCGGTTGCCTGAATATTCTTGTGGAAAGGATTTATATTTCCCTTTGCATTACATCAACTAGGGTTTGTCAAGAAACATGAAGGGTTTTAGGTAGTAATTCTAAATTCCAACTGCATTAACTCACAGTTCCTTGATCCGCTGAGTGGACTCCCTAATCCTGAAATCCTTTTATTTTGGATTTCCTCAACCTTTGCCTCTTGGTCACACCAAGCCCTGCTGTGGCATTCAGCCCTTGATGTGAACCAAGTCAAGTCAACCCAAAACCTTGAATTAGAATTCCCCTCTAATTGAAAGCACCCCAACTAGGGTTTTTCAAGCACATTGAACTATGGTTCAATTCTAACCAACATTATGGAAGGCTATACCAACATAATATTTCTTTGTGGGATTTTATCCTTATACGTAAATTTCCAAATTTATTATCTTTTATAACATTCTTGTTAATATTATGTGGGATTTACTTAAGTGATTAACCATGTGAAATATAATATTCACGTATAATCCATTTTTATTTTAGTCCCATCTTGCTTACTCATTTAATTCATTAATTGTGTGATCGTGACAACACACCCACAATAAATAAACCATGAATTAGAGAGAAATAAAATAAATGGTATGATCATGAGCTTTTTCTATTGGTTAGTTTATCTAGTGGTTGATAAAATAACCCAAGACCTAGTGGAGAAACACCTTGAAGCTTTTGGGTTCATGTTTACAGCTTTCCACCTATCCACCTTTGAATCTCCTTGGATTTGTTTCACCTTGGCTCTTGACTAGAGCCGCCTCCACTAGCTTGGGAGCTTCATCCAATACATATGCATTTATCTCACACGCGGGTGAGGGGTAAAAGGGGTGTTTTACATAAAAGAACCCTTGGGCACGCATGCCATACATATTAATGAGGAGATGGCTCGCAAGCCAAAAAATATTAATTTAAATAAATAAATTAAAAAAACCATTCACTTACAAAGGTCTAGTTCTAGCTCATGATCATCCATACATGCAATGATATTTATGCATAAATAAAACTAGCATTCATTTCTTAAATTGTTCTTGTTTAATATAAATCACACTTGAATCAATTAATTATCTTTAATTAATCAATCCTTTTATCTTAAACCCTTTTTCTGAACATCCTTGAGATTCTCATCCATCAAAATTTCAATCAAATAAATTCACTTAAAATTATCCATGTACATAACTTGTACCTTGAAGGAAACATGGTGAATTCCCATATATTACGCAGATGTTAAATTAAATACATATATATAAAACACATATCACATGTTGTACCTCAGCATTACGCCTACACTATAGTACACGTCTCAGGATTTGTATAATATAATAATAAATTTCCAAAAATCTGCGTAATTTGGGTGAGTACACGGCATGTAGTTCTGATTACACGGTGTGTACTTTTCTTCACCGTCTATCCGAAGTACATGCCCGAGGACATGGCGTGTTAATGTACTTCATAAATTTTTGGAGTACATGGTGTGTACAGTGGGACACATGCCGTTTAGTTTCTGCATTACACAGTTTCCAGCTGGGCAGGCCGTGTACGGGGTACACGGTCCAACCCTATCCCGAAGGGACTACACGCCGTGTTCTATTGGACGACACAGCATGTAATTCGGAAACTGTGTGCCACCTATTCCTGGTCAACACACGGTGTCATAAATTATTTAGATAGGATCAATACACAGCCTAATTTGGAAGACCAGTCCGATGCATGAACCTAGACTACACGGCGTGTACTTCCGAATACACGCCGTGTATTCTGGTGTTGTACGGACAGAAATGTTTGGCTCCTCCAGATGAGTTCATCTATTTTATTTTAATCAAAATTAAAAGAAAATTCATTAATGTTAGTTGAACGAGAAACGAGGGAGGATGAACAGATCTCAAGATTTATTTTTCCAGAACGACTAATATTGAATTGAAAAAACTAAATTCTCAAATGCGTAAAACATCAACAAAAAACTAAATAATTATAATCAATGATATGATCCCTCAGATACCACTTGTAGGATTCGGGCATAGCGGAAGCGCATTGGTGGTTTTTCGGAACTTTAATTTTAACGTTAAGCAACATTCAATCCGAGATCTGTCACGATTTAAAACGCCGAATATTTGGAATAGAACGAAGAACGAAAAACTTAAGAGGGAATCCTGGAACCATAGAAATAGGATCATCATATGTTGGTTATAATTAATTTAATTAATTCACATGAATTACCTTGTAGGAATTCTTTCTTCGTCGATGTCTTTGGTCACGATCCTGTGATCCGTCGTTGCATCATTGAATCCATGTGTAGGATTCCTCTAGCGGTGATCCACACGTGTGCCACATATCTCTGGACGTCACCAAAGGGATCTCTGGGTGCTATCGTAGAAGAACATTCGCTTGCGATGTTCACCTTCGATCGCCTTGGTCTCTCGGTCTTGAGAGCGTTCTTGGAGGAAGGAGTTCTTTCGGCCATGATAGTATTCTCCATAATTGTTGTGTACAAATATTGATTGGAAAAGTGTTGGGTTTGGGAGGATAGTTATAATCAGGTTTGAGGTTATATTGTTGTGACAATAAATAAACGCGTTACACATTTTATTTTTTTTAATTAACCATTATTTAAAACCCCCCATGCCGAATTGTTAATTCTCTGACATGCGCCCTTATTTATTAGAATGAATATCACAATAATGATATTATTTCTTCAAAATCCCGACTAGAAAAAATACACGCCGTGTAATAATTAATACATGGAATGTACTTTTTTTCAATAAAACTACACGGAGTGTATATTTAATATACAATGCGTGTACTTTTATTTTCCTCTTTCCTTTATTTCCTCCACCATATTTATTAGTCCTTGAGTAATGTCTATTTATTTCTTAAATAAATGTAACTGCATTACTCACTAATAAATGTATTATTTCGCTCACAATACATTCTCTCAAATAACTAGTGTCGAAATAAACGTGATCCTGCATCCTTAAATAATTATTAAACCACAGTCGGGAATAATCTTTATTTATCTTGTTAAATTAATATTTAACTGAGATACATGGACACACTTAGTGTTTGACCCTCTAGGCCTCTTTATCAATAGAATTAGTTGGAGTCGACCTAAATTCTAGGGTTAGTGTCTAGAAACACGCCAAGGAACACATAGAGAAAGAAGTTAACTCTGCAATGATGTGTCACCTCCTACAAACGTTTACTATGAAATATAATCCCTTTGTCTCGATATCTTGAATCAAGCGGGTTGCATGCTAGTGCCATCACCCCATGTGATCGATTATTCTTTCTTTGAAATTCCAAAATTGAACGTGGACATACTTTACCATGGCCATAGATTTATTTAGGCTATATAAATTCCATTAAAGGGCCTGAGATATCTACTACAATTATGGAACGGAAGGTACAAATCCTTTATTGCATTATCTATTAGTGTGGTATTACTCATGACACACCCAATATATCCTACCACACTACGAACAATGTGTCGTCATATTTTTCGTCAATACATCTAAGTGCACGATTTGTAATACCCATTAATAATAATCTTAATGTCTAAGGACCAATACACACGTCTATGGATAGGAACATCCAATGACACTATGAAATGTTGATATCCTACTGTCAGTTCTCGTTCTCATAATATCCTTCTAGATATTACCAAGGGTTCACCCCATGAGAAGGTGCCTCAATGTTTTATGATTCCTCACCCCTAATGGCCTGTATTATTTGTGTCCCACAAATAAAATCATCCAGCCATAGAACATATATTCAAGAATAGTGTTATGGCACTTCCGGGTTTTAATCATGGAAGGGATACGCTATGACCCATTAATGCAACAGTTATCCATAGAAAATTATCACATGCATTTTCACGCATAATAACAATCAAGATGTGATCAGGCATTTATTAATGAATAAAGTACAAAGTAGTTGGTTCTAGGCCACCAACTCCAAAAATAGACACCTCGAATGGGTACACTAGACCTTGAATTAAATTGTTGAGTGTTATGTTCCATGTTCTCAATCTGGTTACGTTCAATGATTAGGGGGTTTTCAACGAATAAACCACCTACAGCAGCATTAATCGTGGTTTGATCAATAGGAATTAAACCTTCATAATAATATTGTATTAATATTTGATCACATATTTGGTTTTCTAGGAAACTTGAATATTTATTTTTAAATCATTACCATTATTCATGACATGTTTCCATTTGATATTTTCTTATCCTAAAAATTTATTTACATATTGATATTGATTGAGAGGATTGGAAACATTTTTCAAGAAAAATTTTTTTCATGTCCACCTAGCCTCTAATAGAGGAATTAAAATTATACAAGAAATATTTTGTTGGGCCTTGTAATAAAAAGGAATCTTCCTAAGAATTACATGACCTTTATTAATGTTAGAAAGTTTTATTGTGGAACACATAGTATGAAATTGTTTTTACCTTATTACCTATATCTTCCACCATGAGTCTATAGAATTAGGGTAAAAAGTTAATTATACTGGATTTATATTCAAAATTTGGCATCATTACTTCTATTTTAATGTGCACGGTTGGATATCAACATAATTCATGGTTAGTAACATTAATGTTAAGTTATTTTAAGACATTTCAAACACATTATGTTAAGTTTATAGTTTTATCTAGAATAATTGGTGTTTAGAAAAGTCTCGAGTTGTTTTATGTTATCCTTTAAAGGATATTCCTATATGTCTTAGTGTCTCTAACATAGTATAATCTCTAGATCAGGTTCAAAAGGTGGTAAATCTCCAAAAGTATAATATTTCATAAACATAACCTACACAAGAAAAAATCATAACACCAAAATATATGAAATGGTATATGATAAAACAAATAAATATTCACAAATTTTATACATATCTTATCAACAAAATGCTTTAGAAACTGAACTGATCCCCAAAAATGGACCCAAAATTTGAATTATTTTTCATGAAATGTAAAATATATTATGATTGAAGGATGAATTCATAGTATATGTTATACCGTTGTTAGTTTCTAAAGGAGAATTGATAGGATTAGAGTGTGTATCTTTATTAAAAGGTACTAAAAGATTGGCATGGTTTTTAAAAATAGTTTCATGAAAATAACATAATTTAAAGAGTTTAATAATTGAAAATGCAAGTTGGGGTTTTTAGAATTATTAAATAATGATGAAATTCCATGTTCAATAAACATCTTGGATAGTAAATTATTCACGTTTTTTAAAAGAGTTATATGGTTGAGGTTTGTCAAGATCTCGCTTCCCCTCTTGCCTCACAAAATGATGCACAAAGAACCAACCCTTGGAAAGAAATATCATGTTGTCAATGTATGGAAGTCAACAATAGAACAAGGGATACCAATAAATAATGAAATATCATCTCTATGAATGGGAAAAACGATTCTTTGTGTTGTCCAATTGGATCAACCTAATATTCCCAATTGAAATATCAACTCAATCAGTTTTGAGATAAAAAGTGTTTCAACTGATTAAACCAAATAAATTATTCAACACAGAACCATGTTAAGATAAAACATAAATAAAATGATTTAAACATAAATTAATAAAAACCAGTAATATAAAATGTTCTAAAACCCCATCACAAGTATGTGTAGCTTCCTCGAAATTATTATCCACTGTTTAGCTCTCCATCAAGAGGAGGAGGAGGCTCGAGTAGTACTTTATCTCCATCTTGGGAACCCCTATTAGGGTTGGGGCCTTCATAAATTCTTAGATGAGTATAGTAATTCATTGGGTATAAAAAATGGCAGCACATGACTCCTTGGTTGAACTTACAAATGGGGTTCCCAAGGTGTTAATTTATAGGCAATGTTGAACGTGGTTTTGGGAACAAATATTTTGTAAAACCACATAGAATGTGGTTTTTGGAATCCATAAAATATTATCATTATTTGTATAAAACTAAAAAATCATTTCCCCACCTCTTTAATGTCTCGAATGAAAATATGGAATCATTTGGTCATTCTAATCTTGAGATATGTATGAAACACAGTGCACCACTTTTGACCTAATACATATTCGGTGGATTGGAAAGATCAGTTTGATTGTGCCCTTTAATGAACTAAATTGGATTTTTTGTATTCATGATAGTTGGATAAAAATTATCTTTAGATCAAAAAACATAATTTATGCAGAATTTAAAAGAAGGATCGGTTGAAGTGTCAATTTGATTCCACTGGTGTTCTTGGAATCATACACATTTTGGCCCATTTTTTCAACATCATTTTGGGCCCCCCAAATCACCTCCACCTATAATGAAATCATCCAAAAAGGAGAAATTATACTTTTTAAGAGTGATTAAAAGAAAATAATTGAATCAATCATCAATTGAAATTTTTTATTAAATTTTGAATTTATGATACAAAAATCATTTAACATATTGATATAAGGGTCTAAATGAATAGTGAATCTCTACACGATCACCATAATAGTTCCATAGTTTGTTGGTTTGATGTGAGAATACATAATATTCATCAAAAATTAATTTTCAATTTTATTCCTAAATTATCAAGAAAATCATAGTTTTTTTGTTAGTTTTTAGTTAGTCACAAATTTTTTGAACAAAAATGTCAATTTTGAACTGATAAGAGGATCATTGATTCATATTTGTAACATCATACAACGGATTGAGTTGTGTGTGATCCCTACTTAAAAAAATTCTCATGGATAATTTTTGTACTTTATAAAATCAATCCTTATGTTTTTATTTTTTTCAATGTGTCTCATGTTCTTTAATTAAATTAAATTCAATTTAAAATAAGATGACATGGTTCAAGTCATAATGATCACATTGATTGTCAATTTTTTTGAGGTTGATTCCTACACATCAAAAACTATTTATGTGTTTTTTGATAAATTATCAATAATATATGAATTAATTTTATTGTTTTTTTGTAGTCTAGTGTTATGTTTTACTAAAATAGATGTTAATTTTAAATAAAAATATGCACTTTGAGTCATACTGGTCACACTGTGTGTTGGATTGAGGTGTTTCTAATTCCTACATGTCTTAAATGACATATGGATCATTTCCCTGATGTATTAAAATAATGTGAATGTTTTTTATTGTTTTTGAGTAGGTTAGAATTCCTTTATACTAAAATTCATGACAATTTTAAATAAAAAACACAACTGGAGTCATACCATCAACACTGTGCTTTGGATTTATGTGTGGGTGATTCATAAGCATGAAAAATTACTCTTGTAATATAGTAAAAATGGTTCAAAACAATATGAATGATTCTTATTATATTTCAGTATGTTTGTTTTTCTTTTTCCTAAAATTAATGTACATTTAAAATAAAAAGACACACTTGGAGTTATATTGGTCACACCATGTGCCAGATTGAGGTGAGGTTCATTCTTACACATCACAAATGACTTATAGATACTTTTCATAAAGTATAAAAATATTTGGAATTATGTTTCTCGGTTTTTATATGTCCATCTTTCCTTTTTTCTAAAATTAATGTCAATTTTAAATAAAACAATTCACTTTGAGTCATACTGGTCACAACATACATCATAATGAGGTGAGGATGAATTATAAACATCTAAAATGACATATGGATCATTTCCATAATGTATCAAAACAATATGAATTCATTTTATTTATTTTGAGTAGGTTATTTTTTCTTTTTACAAAATTAGATGTCAATTTTTAAAAAATATGCACTTGGATTCATATATGTTACACTATGGATTAGTTTGACGTGTGGGTGATTCCTACATATTAAAAATGACTCATGTATTGTTTTTCTAAAGAATAAAAATAATATAAATGTTTTCCCATGGTTCTTAGTGTGTCAATTGTTCTTTTTCTAAAATCCATGTCAATTTAAAATAAAAAGACACACTTGGAGTCATCTCGGTCACATTTTGCATTAGAAGGAGGTGTGGTAGATTATTACATGTTAAAAATGACATATTTATAATTTTCTAAATGATTAAAAATAATCAAAATTCATTTTCTCAGTTCTAACAAGTTCAGTGGCCTTTTTACTATACATGATGTCAATTTTAAATAAAAATATGAACATGGAGTCATACCTTGCACACTGTGCATAGGATTGAGGTTTGTTTCCTTCCTACATGTCTCAAATGACTTATGGATTGTCTTCATAATGTATGAAAACAATATTAATTTGTTTTCATGGTTTAGAGTAGTTCAATTTTTCTTTTTACTAAAGTTAGTGTCAATTTTATATAAAAAAGACACACTTGGAGTGATATCGTTCACATAGTGTTTTGTATTGAGGTGTGGACGATTCCAATGAATCCAAAGTGATTTATGGATAGTTTTAAAAAGTATCAAAACAATTTTACTTATTTTTCATGTATTCTAGTATTGAAATCATTGTTATTTCTAAAATTAATGTCAATTTTAAAAAAATACACACTTTAATTCATATTGGTCACACTATGAGTTTGGTTGAGGATTGTTTGATTCATATACATCACAAATGTCTTATAGATCATTTTAATATAGTTTCAAAATAATCCAGATGTATTTGATTATCTTTTAGTATGTCACTTGTTTCTTTTGTTATAATTATTTTCAATTTAAAATAAAAAAGGGACACTTATAGTCATATCGGTCAGACTGTGTGTCATATTGAGGTGAGGTTAATTCCTACATGTAAAAATGACATATAGATCATTTTAATAGAGTATAAAAATAAAAAAAAATTATTTTTCTCGGTTTTTTGTATGTCAATTTATCTTTTCAATAAATTTGATATAAATTTTAAATAAAAAGATGAACTTGGAGACATACCGGTTACCCAATGTGTTAGATTCATGTGAGGATTATTTATAAATATCTAAAATGACTTATATATTATTCCACTAAAGTATCAAGGAAATATAAATGTGTATTATCAGTTTTGAGAAGTTCAAATGTCCTTTTTTTAAATAATTCTAAATAAATATAATCAGATGTATTCATACCGATCAAACAGTATATAATATTCAGATATGGGTGATTCCTATAGATCCTAAATGAATCATGGATCATTTTATAAAATTATTAAAAAACAGCTTGTGTCTTCCCAATTTTTAGTATATCACTTATCATTTTTACTAAAATGTGATTTTAAACTACAAAAATGAACTCTGACTCAATCCTATGACATTGTATTTCAGATTGACATGAGACAGATTCCTACAAATAAAAAATTATTTATTCATTGATCTGATAAGATATCAAGAAAATATGAGCACATTTTCATGGTATTCATTGAGTGACCAATTTTGAATAAAAATGTCATTTTAAATAGATAATGGTTTCTTGTAGTTATACAAGTCACTTGATGCATCATATTGAGGATAAAATGATTCCTACACATCCTAAATGAATTATGATTCATTTTTATAAAGTATCAAAACAACATAAAATGTTTTTTAGTTTTGATAATGTAATTGTTTTATTTTACTAAAATAAATGTCAACTTTAAATAAAAATAAGCACCTGGTGTCATACTCATCGCGTCCTATGTTAGATTGAGGTTTTGTTGATTAATACACATACCAAAGTCTCAAGAAAATCCTAACGGCCAATTTTACCATCATTAGGGTTGTATTTCATTATCAAAATGTCTACACTACATATTGAGTCAGTGTTCTTATCCAAAAAACCTTTCTCATTTTTTAAAGCTAGAGGAGTAAAGGAAGATCTTGTTCCCAATATATAATGATGAGTCAACATAATGGGAACAATAGATTCCTAAAAATTTCAAGTTTACAAAAATGAGAATATTTTTCAACAAAGTAATAAAAAAATCAATATTCGATTTCAAAAGTTCGACAAAGAAAAGAAATGAAAATCATTGTAACATTATTAGAAAATAATATGTTATCTCTTCTATGTCTTATTGTTGATCTTTGAAATAAAAATATATCTTCTCAAAAGATCTATGAAAAAATCTAAAAAAATATTAGTTATAAATTATAGTGGAAATAACTTACTAATATTAGATAAAATGATGATAAAATTAAGTAAAAAAGAAGTTGAAATTAACCTTTTCATGATGGTTCTATAAATTCTTGACCTATTTCATTATTGTTATTATCTCTGTTGCATCCTTGAATCCCAATATACCATGAGAGATATCAGATTCCAATAATCCACCCCAACTCAAATAATGGACACTTGTATAAGTAGTCAATTCTTATGAGAATAATACTAAAAATAAATAAAATAATCATAAATATGAAATAATCCGATACTTATATGGAATTCACATCTTAATGATATTTTTATACATTATTGACCAATTTCCATGTTTTTATTATCTTAGTTGCAGTCTCGGACGAGAATGAGAATCTTTGAACAAACCACCCTAACACAAAAAAAAATCAACCGATAGTATTCAATTTTATCACATTCCTTCGTGTCACCTCTACTGCCTTGCAAAGAATGTGATAAATACCAATATTGTATGGGTGAAAAGGGTTTAAGGTGGAATAAATTGTCTACATGGGTAGAAAAAAAATTAATTTATTTTATTTCAAAAATGTTTAGAATATATAATATTTTGAGGAAAAAGTTTTTATAATAATAAAAATATTTACCTTCTAATTTAACTCTATGTTGTTGCCTCAATGCCCAAAATATTATAATCATTAGAAGCTTCGAATAGACCACCACAACTCGAACAAAGAAATCCAACTATATAATAAATCCATTATTATTCATGTAATACTAATAATAATTAATTAATTAAAAATAAATATGAAACAATCCAATACTTATATGGAAGTAACATACTTTTTTTATTTGTGTACATTCTCCCATTAGGTATTCTTCCCATTCGTTTCTATGAAAATCAATATCATATTGTGAATTTGAGTCTTCTCGACATTCATAGTAGTATTAGAAAAATATAAATATACAAAGTATTAATAAATATTTTAAATGAAATAGTTATTTTCTTAAAAAATTCCTCTTTGGGTGTACTAATTTGTTAATGGAACATATCCTCTCACATAAATTTAAAAACCTAATGACTAGAATCTTTTCCCCTTATTTATTTTGGACACTACAAAAAATTGTGAAAAATATATATAATTTTTATATATTTTTTTGGATAGTGAAATATTATTATATATACCCTGATACATTTCAAGTTATAGAACTTGTTAGGATCGTTTTTCTTAACCAATTTCTTCATTCCATATTTTTCATGATATTTATACACCACCATATCATAACAGACTCCTTATTAAAATATATTATAAATTATATAAAATTATTTTCAATTTTAAAATTTTGGATGTATTTTATTACCTATTGATAAATTCAATCATGTGTGGTCAGTTTTTTGGGTATCCATGTAGTGAATCGAGGAAATAAACCTTTAGAGTATCCAAATTGACCACAATTAGCATAAAATATTTCCGAAATCCTAGAAGGGAATAAGTAGTTAAATAAATTAAAATATATTGGATATGAAAAAAAAATATTTTTACACCTATATCATTGGTATTAAGAATATTATGTCATTAATAAGTTTTCTATCAAATGATTTGGTTAGATCTGACATTATTTCATCCATTTTTTGGGGTTTTATTTCTTTTTTCTCCGTTGATGTATCATGAAGACTTATGATTCCAAAAAAATGGTTTAATACAATAAATTGGTATTGACATATATTCCTACAATAAATATGAAATTTATTTAGTCATAATTAACATAGTATATCATCTTCTGGAAAATAAAATCATTAAAACATAACTCTAGTATACATTTACAACTGAGGCTCAATTCCATTCATAGTTGAGATTTTCATTTATATTATAAAATGAAATTTAGTATGTACCATCATCTATGTACATATTTTATTCAAAATGAACTATGTGACTAATGAATTTTTTTAACTTTTTATCTGTATGAACAATCCATGATAATAAATATTGATAATGAATGGGTGGGGTAAAGGTGATTTTAGAAAAACATATTTTTTCATTAGTAAATCCTTTATATAGTTCTGAGTTGACCATTCCTTTCATCTCATTACCATTTTATGTTTATAATAACAACAACCAATTCAGTCCTTTTTTCATTAATTTTTTTTGTTTTGGAATGGAAAATTAATTTTAAATGAATACCACCTTATCAACATATATTTCTACAAGATCGTATGGCCATGTGATTACTTTACCAAATACTTGGTCAACCATATGAATATTTTCTACATAAAATGGAATAGGCAGTTTAATTCTCACCTCATGAGAAATACTGATCTCTAATATCATATGATCTATTGGAAGTGGTCTGTTCTGTAGAATGCCATCTTGGATATTGAACACCATAGACCTCACTACAAATAGATTGGTGGTTCTTGATAAATATAAATCATAGTAATTTTCACCATATATAATATTAGTATATGAAAGGTATTAATGCCTATAATATTCATATTTAACAAAAATAATTATTATAATATTTATTACCTTAAATAAGATAGTTCGTTGAGAGGAATGGATCACCAAAAATCTAGGGGGGATATTCATGCAATGGTTTTTTGTAAGATGCTTCTTCGCATTTCATCGCCCAATTATTGTTTCTAGAAAATAATTATTCCATTGAAATTTTTCTTCAAGGTTGGATAATATTTCTTTCATCTCATCCATTTATATATTTTTATCCTCCTATTATTTTTTTCTGAAAATAAGTTTCGGGTGTCTCCCAAAAACATGCACCTTCAACACGTCCATATTGTTTTAGCCAATTCAATGCCACCGATATTATGTGTTCATATGGTACATATGTGGATGATTCCTATGACTATATCAAATATAAAATATATTTAAATAAGTAATAATTGTTTTTCAATAAAAATTTAAAGAAAAAAAATTATCATGTTATACATACACATGTTTCCCACACTTCTTGTGTGTTTTCATCTATTCGCATTCCATATTTATTTTCACATTCCTCCTTCCATAGAAAATGGAATGAGTGGGTAGTGGATTTTGATTTGGATTCATAAATCTTCAAATAAATATAGGAACATAAAAAAAATTGGTTCATATCATATAAATTTAGTATAGTTGATATAAAATATAGACCATTTTTTATATGAAACTTACGTCATCCTGTCATTACTATAGGGGTATGGTGGTTTGTTTTCTCATTAATTTTTCACATTAATCAATTGTTGTTTCATAAATAAAGAATTCTCAATCAAATCGATGAATACACATATTTTTAAAGAATGTATTTCCAGTTATTGTGTACCTAGAAAGACATCTCTCTATGATAGATAGTAGTTGTATCCCATGCATCTTGGGTTATTAAATATAGATAAATTAGTGGTGGGTGTGTGTTAATTGTCCCTTTAACATATTTATAATTATATGTCATTACAATTATCTGAAATCCTCTATTATTCCTTCTATAGATAATAAATAAAATTTTCATTTGTGATTCTTCAACTATAAATGAACTCTATAAGGGATGATTAAGAGTAATTCAATGTTTTGTTGTTTTATTTTTTTTCATAAAATAAATAAAGGATATTATAATGTTACTATAACCTCTTCACACATATGTGTCTTGATCATGGGAACAACATGGTTCCTTGAATCTACATCAATCATTATGCGTTATCGAGTGATCATACCAATTTTACTACTGAATAAGTCCTTATTTAAGTTAACATGTTGGCCCAGTGCATTCCATCTAACATCAAATTTGATTCCCTTGATATTTTCCTTAATTATTTTTTCTTACACCATCAAACATCAGTGCACATTTTTTTTTGCATCATCGATCGTTCATCGCCTACCATTTTCTCTAATTCAATATGATCAATATTTTGTTCCTCGAGACCAATATAATTGATAGGTGTAAATGTACATGATACCTCTATACTGGGAGCATGGGGAGGTTGAGAAACATGTTTTTCCTATAGAGTGGTAGCATCATCACATGGAGAATGTATTTTTTTCTCTGCATTAGGAGCAGTAGAAGATTGAGAGACCTATTGTTATTTAGGATTGGGAGCACCAGCACATGAAGAATTCATTATCTATAAAAGTTGTTAAAATTTTAATATAGATTACATAAATTCAATAGAGAACAGATAATAACATGAGGTAACATAATTTATATTACAAAAAAACCTAATTATTGAACTCTTATTTTTTAATATTTGAAGGGATTTTATCCCTATATCAAGTATCAAAATACCTTTATTATGGTCTCCTCTGATATAAAAAAAATTTCTACATTGGGATTGATTTGAAATGATTGTGATGCTAAGTGAAAGGGTCATCCTCAGTTTAATTCATCTTATGTTTCAATGGTTTTTACCAATAACATACCAATTGACCACTTTTAGTTTCGAGAATCTAGAATATAAAATACTTATACTGCCTATGTTTCCATTATATATAGTTCATATTTATACCCCTTCTTACTGAATTCCACTTTCATGAATCCCAATTCATCCATTATAACAACACTCCTATTTTAAACCTACTTTCATTGAATATCAAAACATTTAATGTTGTATAATCTCACTCCCATATTTTTATGATAATTCCAAAGTATAACATAGTCGCGTTAATTGGATTTTTTTCCCTTAGTACTAGAAACATAATCACATTATCCACATGCGTAACTATACTATTTTTCATGGAATTTTCTTCATCATGTTAAATTGTATATAATGTATAAACTTTAATTACATAACCATTGTATGATAATACATAACCTATTTGTCTGATGACTATCCATCAATGTTATTCTAAAGTTGAGCCTATATTTTAACTATGATCCTTAAAAATATGGTGTTGAAGCCATCCTATAAAATTTTGATTATGTGTATTTGAATCCATATTTTAGACCCTGATGGATTCAAATTATTAAGAATTTCTTTTGTAGGTTTCAACATATGGGGAAACCTATAAACTGTAACGAAAAAATTACAAGTAGGCCTACTCGAGATCTTTAATATTGATTGTGACAAAAACACTTTGAGAAATTCCTGCACACACAAGCCACCCAATGTGATGAACTTTAAGTATCCCAATTTTTTCTACTCTAGGTAGGTATTTGTTTAAATATTCAATGGCTTCCTCATCAATGTATCATTCTTTAATACAACCCTCTGGCATAATTTTATTTTTTACATACCCTTTCAAAATCATCATATACCATTCAATGGGGTACATTCTCCTATATTGTACAGGGATACATAGTTGAATATCCCTCACCAAGTAAACCATCATATAAAAGAATAAGGTCCATAAGATCATTTCCAATTCATATAATATGATAGAAATTTTTGTTTCAATAGTTGATAATTTCTCTGGTTCTGTTAATTTACTGCTTGTAGATTTGAAAAATAAATGTAGTTTACATTATATTTGATGGAAATTCATGAAAAAATGAAACATAAAGATACAAGAATTATAAATTACATCAAATCATGGAATTCAACTGATTTCAAAACCATTAACATTAAATCAATCAATGAAGTCTCTAAACTAATTTCTCTTGCATGGAAAGAGTGTAAGCCGCTATATAAAGAAATTTTTTTTTCACTCTTCATTGGGACCAACTCTTCGTATATTCCTATGTTAGAAATGTACAACATTTCCTTAATTATATCATTTTTTTAACAGAATCATTTAGTAATTTTCTAATTACACAATCACATACATTTTTTCAACATGTATTCAATAAATGAAATGTATGATATATAGATAATTTCATTATGTTTATTCAAGAAAAACTGATCACATTTTTTGATCAGTTTTTGTAAGGTTTTTTGAAAAAAAAATCTAAATGAAATGTAAGAAATTTTTACCTTCTCAAATAGTTGATCACCTGATAGTAGAGCGGTTGTTGTAAATTCATCTAAACTTCCATCAAGTGATTTCATTCAACATTGGTATGTATGGAATCAGGGTAGAAATTAGCAATGTCTTTGAAACACAGTCTTCGATGAATTTTTCTACCTAATTGACTAAGTACCTTGTTAAAAATGGGTCACTGTTGAGATCATTTAATTCTATATCCTAAAAAATGTCAATAATCAAGAAATTCATTTATCATCCCATGAAAGATGGATCTCAACATGAAATATGCATTTCTAAAATCATCATAAAATGTAACACCTGAATCCCACAAAAATTTCAAATACTCTATCAATATATCCAAATAAACATCAATATCATTACCTAGTTAATTTGGTCTTGATATAATCATAGATGACCCAATGTATTTACATTTCATGAATAACCATAGTGTAAATATATAATTTATAACCATAACTAGACATGTACTGTGAGTGATTATTTGAAAACCATGAGGATCCACTTCATCTATAGATAACACATGATTAAGGTTTCTCTTCTCATTTACAAATTCTAAATACTCAGGATCAAATTTCATTTACTAAGGATATTTGTTTGGGTGGTGAAGTTTCCCACCTTTATTTGTTGTATCTGCTTGCCATGTAAATTTCCCTATATTCTACTCATTTCTATATATGAATCTAATCCTTTAAGTGATTGGAAAGTTCAACACAACTTTTTTAAGACTAAATTTATCTTTCCTGAATCGAGAATGAGAACAATTTGGACATTCATTAAGTATTTTTTTGTCTTTGTTAAATAGTATAAAGTTATTTTCACATGCATGTATTCTTTTTTAGATCATACCCATTGAACTGAGTATTCATTTGGCGTCTTATGTTCAGCTAGAGATATCATTATCTTCTTGGAGCATATCATTCAAGAAAGAAATTGGTTCAGTATAATTGGTATCACTCCATCTATTTCTTGATTTCTAAATTTACAGCTTCAGTACAACTATCAATGTTGTATATTTTTTGAAACCATCATACAATGGAATCTTTAAATAACTCATTAACTTCAAAAACAATTTTGGACTATCATGAAGTTCAACCTCAACATTACTTATCATTTACTCAATATAATTTTCATCTTTATTAAAACCTATAATTACATCCACAACATGGTCTTATTCATTGGACATACTTGTAATCAAATTATATAATCCATGATATGAATTTCTATCCCAGAAACTATCTACATTTACTTTTTCCCAATGTTTATTCAAACATATATCAATTAGATCAATTCCCTAATAGATATGGTGTTATTAAAACTCCTATATAATAATTAGTCTTGAATAACAACATCATAAACAAGAACAATGGATTTATGAAGGTCCATAAGCATGATCTTTTGAAAACATGCTGAACTCTTTCACTCCATCTTCATAATATTCTTTAAAATGATTGGTTTTATTTAATTCTTTATCTTATCCATCATTTTTTATTTTGTAATATTAATATTTAACAAAATAAATACACCAAATATGTTTAATTTAAATATCTCCCAAAAATTCCATGTTAGTGTACAAGAAAGTGACTTGAGGGTTTTTTAATTCAATTGCAAAGAATTTAATGTTCTTTAAGGTCCATAAATAAAAAAACATTATTTAGTATTATTTATTAATGAAATTTGGATGAATTAGTAACATTATTTAACAGTGTCAAAACATTTATTAGGGATAATTTGTGAATGTAATAAAGGTTAATCATTTGTAAGTTCAGGGTTAGAGAATTTTTTACAGAGACTAATCATTCATGTTATATATATATATATATATGTATATATAATCGCATAAATAATAGAATTACATTGAGATTATTTTATAGATTTTTGTGATTCATAATTTTTATGTAGACTAATGGAGTGTTTTGTAGGAAAATCAAAATTATATTTACCAATAAGTAACTATAACATAAATCGATTAAAAAGACTCAAACCATTATCAGCTCATCATGTACACCACCCAAAAATAACAATAACCTCAAACCACTCTACGGTTTCCAACTTCATGAATTTATAAAGATTACCAAACCATTTCATAACCACATAAGGATGATAGACACTAAGAAAAAGGAAGTATGATGACTCAATAATTCCTAAGGTGAAAAACATCATTCCTCTACCTCCCTTTTCCCAGTTGGGGAAAATTCTATCATTAGAAAAATGCATTAAAATAATAAGAGATTTTTTTTGTACATCATATCCTCAGAAGGGAAATTTTACTACAAATCACGATATTTCATGGAGGTGAAATAATGAAACATGAAACATGAATCAACCATTTCATGATTTAAAATACATCCAGTCATATAGACCAAATGCACATGAAGTGGTCAGATCCAAAAGCACAATCCACATGAGGAAAAAAACGCAAGAATTTTCTTTTCAAAATTTTCATTTCCATTAAATTCACACTCCAATCCCCAGAGGGTGGAAATAATTTTTTAAATACATGAAAAATTTGAAATAAATTGAAACTATTAAAAATTAAATCTATATTTTCATGATAAATCATTTCCACAATTTAAAAAAATGTTCTTAAATTTTTCCTAATTATAAAACCACATTTAAAACATTTAAATTTAAATAAATCCCATTTTATAAATAATATTCTCACATGGTTTCAATAAATAGTGCATTTCTCTAAATCCGCTTTTAATTTCAATACAAAAACTTCCATGTAAAAATGAAAAGTGCAAGGAAACCATAATTAAAGCCTTTCACATCCCCTAAAATAAATTTAATTCCCTTGAAAATATTGGTTTAAAATAAACTCACTCAATAAAATTTGTGTTTCCATTAAAAAGAATTTTTTTCCCATCACAAAACAATATTTTTAAGTCCAAAACATAAATACAACAGATATAAAACCATGAAATTCATGATCTCTAACAAGAAAGTGATTATAAATCACATAATTTAAATAAAGAATCATTATACCATATATAAACTAATATAAGAAATAAAAATAATTGAATAAGAACAGAAGAAGAGAAAATTTCGTTATAATATAAGAAGAACCATCACAACCATTCAAGAATAATTGAATTATTATAAAAGAACAAATCTTATTAATGATAATAAAAATAAAAACAACTATAGAATAAAAATGAATTTAATTGTTGAAATTGGATACAAAAGTTAGTGTTCCAACTCCTATTTGAGAGATTCCACTTTTCATCTCAACTTCTAACCTAATTCCATTGAACATGTTTTTTGTTCCAGGGTATCCATCTTTAAACTGTTAGCATTAAAAACAATTTTCTTATACAACATATAATATCTTTTAATCTCACTTGAACTCACACTAATTATACTTCATCAAATAGTTTGTATTACTCCACATAGCATGGACTAAAATAAATGAATGTAATACAATGGAATTAATATCTAAGGATTCCACTACATCACGAGCTAGGGCGCCAAGAAAATGAATATAGTAGAAGGAGGAGTAAGTCCCAGGTAAAGTGTGAGAGTTCATTTAATCAAGAGAAAATAAAATTCAAGGAGGGTCCATGACTGAAAAAAATCAAAAACAAGGTAATACCATAGATTTTGAGGTCCAACAGCAGCAGTAGGTTCTGGTAGCAAGGGCGGCAGATGAAGGAGGGGAAAGTGGAGGTGGTAGCAATGCTCTAGTCCCATGAAAGCTTAAGGTGTTAGCAGAGGTAGGGTTCTCATGGGGTTCCATTTATAAAAACACAAAATTCTATTATAAACACTATTTAGAAAGAACTAATTATAATTGTTTTTTATAAATGCTAAAATATTCAGTAATGATAAAACTGACCTTTATTGTCACTTTTTTGTTGATGATAAATTTATTTCTCTATCAACACTAAAAATCTAGAGATAAAATTGGTCTTTATTAGTACTAAATATATAGTGCTAATAAAGACATGTTTAAGGATTGATTTTTTAATGCTGATAAAGGGTTATCTTTAGCAGTTCTATAAAAGCAATGATAAAGACATAATATAATAAATTATAATAAAGATATTTATAATATTTATAAATATAATTATAAATATATTTATTTATTTGTAGTTATAATTTTAAATAAATACACATTTATTTAAATAAATAAATATTTATTTATAGTTATAAGTTTATATAAATATATTTATAAAAAATTATTTATTAAATTATAATAAATATATATAATTAAATATATAATTTTTTAATTATATATGATACTTATAGAAATTATATATAATTAAGAAAATATAAATATAGTAAATATATTCAATATAATTTTATAATTATTTAAGTAAATATATATTTATTTATATTTACCTATATAATAAATACTTTTATAAAAAATTGTACATATTTATATAATTATCTAGATTTATATAATTACATATAATTATACAATTACAAATATAATAATAATTATTTATTAATATTTTATAATTATAAATAATATTATAAATAATATTATATATATATATATATTTTTGTAGTAGAGGGATTACCCGAGTGGTAAAGGCTCCCTGTAACCCAACATCAGACCTGGGTTCAAATCTGTGTAGGAGTTGACATCCACCAGTAAGACACAGGCTTAGTGACGCAGGCAGTATGATGGAGGCATGGCCCTACACTAGGCCTTCCGGACTGTTTGTGAACATTTGGGCTATGTAATGAGATTTATGTCCAGAGGGCCTTCGGTATGTATTTATTAAATAAGACATGATGGGTGAGCTATCCCTTAGGGGGTTGTGGCCTGCCTTTCCAGTCTATGTGTGTGTTGTTTGTGTTTAATGTAGTTATACCCCAAAGCACGATATATATATATATATATATATCTATATATATATATATATGTATATGTATGTATGTATGTATATATATATATATATCTGTGTGTGTGTGTGTGTGTTAAAATCATATTATTATTTAAATAAATATATATTCATTTACCCTTATTACTATAAAAATAATTAAAAAATTATAATTATAAAATCATAATAATTATATTTATAATACTTATAATTTTATACATATATATACTAAATATATTTGTTATAATTTTATCATTATTTACATAAATATATATATATATTATTTATAATTACAATTAAAAATATTTTTATGTACTTATAAATTTTTGTGTATATATATATATTTATATATTTATATGTATTTATAAAATTATAGAAACTATGAATATATTTATTATAATTGTTTATTTAAATATATATATTTATAATTAAATATATTTTTTAATATTTGTATATAATTATAAATATATATATATATGTATTAGTATATAAATATATAGACAATTATAAAATTATAATAAATTTATTTATGGTACTTTTATAATTATTTAAATATATATATATTCAAATTTAATAATAATTATAGATAAATATATTTTAAAAATTATATATAATTAAAATTTTAAAATTATAAATATAATAAATACATTTATTATTTAAATATATTTATTATAATTTTATAAGTATTTATGAGAACATAATAAGTTCATGGTTATATAAAGAATGAATCATATGGGTGTCAATTTATAAATGATCATTCATAATGATGAATACATGACATTTGCATGTGCATCATCAAAATATTCATAATCATGTCATTTGGTAACATATCTCATAATCATGTCCACTTATAATCTTTATGATCATATAGCATCAATTATACTCCTACATAAATATATAAACATATGTAACGGCAATCATGTCCATGAATATCATCATTATCTCATGATATATATATATATATACCAAATACATTAGAGACATATATTTATTTAAATGTACATTACATATTTAAAATTTTACTTCTAAATTATTGTATTTAAAAAGAATTTAAATATAATTGTAAAAAATTAATTATAAATATAATAAATTTATTTATCATTAAAATAAATCATGATTTTTTAATTATTTAAATACATATCAATTTATTTATAAACTTATAAACTATTTTTAAATATATATATATATATATATGAATTATTAAAAAATATTTATCATAACATATCATATTTATATTATTTATAAACATGAATTTTTTAATTAATGTATATAAATAAACATTATAATTAAATATAAATATAACAATTTTATTTATATTAATATTATTTTTTCTTAAAATCATCGATTAGCGCTAATAATAACACTGATAAACATGACCATTATTAGCGCTTTTAGTTAGCGCTAATAAAGGTGAGGCTTTTATCAGCGCTTTGTACGTTGTGCTAATAAAATTTAGCAAATCCCTTGCTCAAATATATGGTAGTGTGATTCTGAAGATGTAAAATATAATTGAAACAATGAATCGGTATTCATGATTTTGAATATTAATAAATCATTATCAAAATCTTTTTTATTCATGATATAATATGTGATGATATCCTAACAGCACATGTTACACAAAAATGTCAAAATAATTTGTCGCTATGATAATAATCATGAAGTCCCATTAAATTATTTTTAACGGTATGTTCTATAGCTGTAATATATCATTTGACAAGGAAAAAATGATACCAGTTATCTGGGATAGAGGACTTATAGGTCATTGAAGTGAATCCCTAATAATCTCAAGAAAGGTGGTTATGAGAACTTGACCCACAAATATGAAATCCACAATGATAAGTTTCATTATATGTTCCAATATATAAATGTGTGTAATTAATAATGTATATCATGGGTCACATACCATGATGTATTGTTTTAAACTATGATGATATATTTTCATTCCAAATTTAGGTATGTTTGGTTCATCACAGTTAATATTGTATTATTGAAAAATGTGGGAAATTATTTCCCCATTCATTATATTGTGAAAGTTGATATATCAAGTCCTTTAATGAGAATAAAACTAAATTATTAAGTATATGGTCATGGAATTATGTTGGATAGTTTATTTCTAGAAATTTTAAAAAATTGAATACATATGTTGATAAAATGAACATGAAACAAGCTTGACTTCGGATATCATGATAAAATAGACTATATTACCAGGTGTTTCTTTATATGAGGTTGTATGTAATAACGACCTCAACTTTTTTTTCTATAGGATCCTTGATGTGTTTTTAGATTATAAACATTAAGATTAGGTAGTGCAGCTTATTTCCACTGAGGAATGGGACTAGAGGGTTAAACACTATTTTTATTCAGAACCTCAATTATTTCTATAGGAATTTAACATGTTGAATAAATATTATTTTCTTATGTGGATTAATATTTATTTTTGATGTTTTGAAAGAAAACATTCATATACTAATTATTCAAAATAATATATGTGAGTTAAATATTTAGTAAATATTTATATATCTGGTAATTATTTATTTTATTATTTGAATATATAATATTAATTTATTCAGGATTATTCCCAAGGTAACCAAATAAATTAGTTATTTGAGTATTTAATAATTATGTACTCTCTAATATTGTGGATATAAAATTTATTTATTTATTATTGAATAATATAGTGCTATTTATTTAATAAAATAAATAATTATTATTCAAGACCTGATAAATATGATGTATTAACAAACTGAGTTTAATAATCCATTATGAAATTTTTTATTAAATACTATAAAAAAATATGAAATTATTTATTCAATGAAATAATATTTATTTTATCTGTGATATTATATCATCTGAAGTAAATTATAATAACATTATTATTAATGACACATGAGGGATGTTGGAGATTAAGAAAATATTGAGGTCCCTTGGGTTAATTATTATTTTTTAGCCTTAGAAAAATTTAAACCTTGTTTGTAAATTTTCTAAAACCCTAGCCAATTTCTTATCATTGAGAAAAAATGTTTTATATAGAGCTTTCACTCAATTCATAGAGTGATCATACTATAAAACTCTATTTATAATTCTAATAAAATGTGCTCCACCACTAGAATGATTTCTTCTCACCATGTGGTACATTTTTGCAATCAACAGTGGTCACTACAAGAATTAGAAGCATCTATGTATGCACTCATATTATTTTTCAACGATGATTGGAGGATTGCAAAACACAAGTGAATAATCATTGGTGGGAATATACCCATGATTCCTCTTACGCAATGATGTTTTGACTATGGTACTTGATCCGGTAATTGATAATTAAGAAATAAATTCAACACATGATATTTCATTGTTTAAATTAATTCATTATAAATTCTATGTGAAAATATCCACTCATCTATGTACCATAATTTCTTTCCATTAGTCTCCAATTTATTTTTGTTGATCACAACCTTCTTCGTCAAGTATATCTATGAATTATTGTGGATGATGAACAAATATCTGAGTTAGAAACTACTCAATAGGCTCTTTCACTACATCCGAAATAATAATGTGGTATCAGAGAAGATATATAATAATTTAATATTATTTATTATTCCTTGATAAATTATACATAATTATTGTTTAGTTTTTTTATTTTATTCATTCTTGAATCCAGGTTTTGATTGACATGTTCTCTATATATTAATACACTATATTAAAGTTTTAAAAGGTCATAAATAGATTAAGAAAATATTAAGAATGATTATAGATGTAATTGATAAATTCTAAGGGTTCTGACTAGTAGACATAGATAAACAACATGTGATTTTATGTACAAGTCTTGTATTGAGTTTCATCACACTTAGATTCATTTCGAGATACATGACATGTTGAGATATTAATGAAACAAGCTTTTTATTAAATGTATTAAACATCCCCATGTTGTCCAAACTATCCTTTTGTACAGTTTTTCAGATTACATGACATATATATGGTATACATGTCATGTAGTATGTAGTTACATAGTGACATTCATTGAAATGGTGTTATTAAATACGCATAACTCAAACGAAACATGGTTTTGGAAGGATTTAAAATTAATTCAATACAAAATGTGTCGCTAGTTTTTACATTATGTGAATCATTAATCCAAGCATCTTTAAAATACATTTAGTTGGTAACAGGGCTTTATAATTACATGCAAAGAGGAACAAATGATGCACAGCTCTTCAGTACACGGTGTGCATACCAACTGAGATACACACCGAGTCTCTAAGGATTTATCTCAGTAATATGGTAAGAGACAAACACAATTTATAGCTTGTTAGAACATATATTGTATTCTCCCAATAATGAAAAAAATTAAATTACATGGGGATTAAATAATTTCAACACTAAAAAGAAATTATCTGGTTAAAAACTAGTTTTCTGACTATGGGATAATGTTTTACTGAATTAATAAATGTTTTATTAATTCCATATTATTTTATTTAAGAATTGGTAAATATTTTCATATGGAAAATTTTCAATAAATGAGTGGTATCACCAAGACTATTAGGATAAACATTAAGAAAAAATTATTGAATTAATTGAATTAATATAATCATGCTTATCTTAATAATAAAAAATGAATTGAATTGAATTATAGCTCGTGTAGTTTTGAATATTTATTTCTTTAGTGTTGGTGACCATAAGATTAGATCAGCATGTTTATATTTTTGGTCAATTTAAATTATTATTATTGTATGGAATTTATAAATATTTATTAAATTAAATAAAGTCCTATGTTTCATTTCCCTCCTCTATTTATATATGGTCATGTGTACCTATATTTTAATTAATTTAAACCCATTTAACCAATAACCCCCACATGTATGTGATTAAAATCATATGAAATGGATGGATCTCCTAGACAATTGAAGTGAATTTGTGTTTAAAGATAAGGTGAATCAAATCTAAGATGTAAATCAGACTATAGGTTAAATGTTGCAACTCCTATCAGGCATGGTTCTAAGAGTTTGTTCTTGTGGGTCAAGTTTTAGTTTCACATCAGTTAGATAAAGAAACCATTGTAAAATTCATTTTTATACCTGTGTCTATTTTTATTCCAACAACTTTCATGTGTAATTATTTATGTATTCGTAATCATTAAATAAATTAATTAGGTATCATGAAAGAAGGAATTTAAATAAATTTTTAAAAAATATGTGTAAAAATTAAATACACAATGTTAATAACATAAATAAAATCCCCTTCATATTTACAATAACATAATAAAAGAAATTTTTTTGTTTAAACATATATATAAAAATTCCTTAAGTCAAATATTATCTTAGAGGATCCTTCCATTAGTTAAATAAGAACAAAACCATAGAACTAACTATTTTCATGTCCAAACTGTGGAAATATATTTTTATCATGGAATTATTATAAGGGTTTTTGTTAAATATAATCAAATTTTTATTAGGTGTAATGGATAATTTATTTTCAATACCATTTTTGAGGTAATTGTTTAGGAAATCCATGTCCATGATCTCAGGATTTGAGATTCCACTCAATAGGTAAAGGATCTATGAGTTAATAGAGTTTGAAATTTATGCCTACCTATATTTCTTAATTTAATTTTCATGGAAACATTTTGGGTTATCAAAAGGATTGAATGGATAATTTCAACTAGATTATCCATACATAATGATATTCTAAAACTAATGGTGAGGGATATTGGTTTTTAATTAAATCGTGGGAGATTAGTAAATTAAATTAAATTATTTATCTATTTTATAGTTATGATATGTTATTATAAACCCACACTTATTTATTATATAAATAAAAACTTTTGCGGATTTGATTAAGTCATTGTAATCTATATTTTATGTGGACAATGTAACACCCCAGGTAAATAATGAATATGAAATTTTCATATTTATCCATATTTGTGAATAAAATATTAATATGACTTTAAAGGGGACGCTATGCTCGATGGCGTACCCAACACGCAACAACGAGTTTCTTGGGAATATTACGTTGCACTCTAATAATAAAATAATATTATTTTAAATGGTAGTTAACATGTAGCCGTTGTATTGGCGGGAATGGATATAAATAACTAAAATATGATTATATATGTTCTTAAATATTTTTACATTTATACAATAAAAGATAAAGGCTTAAAATACGGAAAGAATTCAATTTTTGGTGTATATGCCCTAGTTTTCACTAAAGGTTCACTTATCACCTTTTGATGGAGAACCGTCATTAAAAATAGTTTTGTTCACTCTTAAACATTCTTTTGGACCAAATAAAACTCTTATTAAGAATCGGGACATCAAAATTTACTTTGTGTAAATTTTTGGTATCTTTCTGATAAAGTTCATTTTTTTAATGAATGGTGTAGAATGTTGTGTTTTAATTCAAAACCTCTTTTTAATCTAATTTATTTATATGATTAGATAATATTTTGAATTGGTTTTAAAGTTAAATTAGAAAATATTTTTACCATTAAATCCAATAGTGGTCATTGGAATTAATTTCACTTTGAAATCAGACTTAAACTAGTGTCAATCTTTTGATACTTATTGTTTTATAAAAACACGCTATTTGCTCTGACAGCGGGAATTAATTATTAAATTAATTAATGTGACTAATATGTTTTGAATTTTGTAAAATAGACTTAATTTTTGAATTCGGAATATCAAATATAGCTTAGGGTGAATTTTTGGTAATTTTCTGAAAAACTTCAATTTTTGATGAATAGTGAAACCACTAAGTGGTACTTATAAAAACTGATTTTTCATTTAAATGAAATTTTTCAATAATTGTGTTTTGATTTTCAAAAATCCGACATACATGGTTGTCATTAATAAGTAAAATGTGGTTCAATGAGATTAAAATAATTTTTTGGTGAATAGTAACTTATTAAGTTTTTAATCGCGATTAGTGGTAATTAGTGTAGTTTAAGGTATAAATGATATTATAAGAATATGAAAACACCATGAAACTTGTCATACACCTATTGGTTGAGTCATGGCCGACCAAGAAAAGCCATGGGCCAACTTGGGGACCCCATGGATCCACTTTTGTTGGGAAATGACATAAATTACTTTTTATTTAATGTTGAAGTGAAAATGACACAAACATAATATGTTTTACGAAAACAATTTTTACGTGGGGTTATACAAGTCCAAATTTTGATTATAAATAGTCATTGGAAATCTAAAACGATTTCCTATATCATAGTATTTTTTTTATAATTTTTAGACATTAAAGAAATTAAATTATTTATGACATAATAATGATGCAGCGATGACATCATTATTTGACGATTTAATTAAAATGGAAAGATAAGGAAACATCTACAAACTACACATGGCCAAAACCAATTGTATGAGTGGATTTCGAAGCCTTATCACCTTATCCACGAATTCTATAAATGTGGGACCTTTTAAATCCGAAACACATTTTCAAAAAAAGTAATATTTCTTACTTTCCAAAAGTACCCCTCCTCTCCTCTTATAAAAGGCCCCCACCTCTACCTCATTTCACACACTTCTCAAGCCTTTGGATCGGACAACCCATGCCCATTTACTCTCTCCACATCCCTATACTCATCCTAGAGGACTCCCTTTGGGAAGAATCCTTTCAAAGTAAGCCTTTAGGCTTAAATCAAAAGGAGTTACACTTTTAAAGGTAATTCATTCTCTCATGTTCATTTGTTTTATTTTGCTTCTCCAACCCCCTAAAATCTTTTTATTTACTTCTTTTGTAACACCACCAGTATCTTCAATATACTAGGATGTTGTTATAAGATTTATTCATGCTACACTATCACACAACTACATCAAATAGTTAAAGAACATACGGTTTCTGTGGATGGTGAAATTCTGCCTCCCGAAACGATGATTGTTCAATACTCATTTAACACCTTCAAAGGTGGCCATTATGATGTCACTATTTTTATATATGATATATAATATGTTTAGGTTTTATTTATGCTTCTGTATTTTTCATTTTTGTCTGACCTTTGTGGCTTCCATTATGGGTATACGAGATATCTTCATTTAAGGAAGTGCGGACTACCGCCCCCTCAAAGTGATTTGATTCGTTAAATACCATATGTGGGATGTATAAATGATGGAAATATGATATTATATATGATATTATACTGGAATTATAATATACCTTTATATAATTATTATTGCATTCTATAAAATACGAAATAGAAATGAAAGTAGCGTTCATGCGTACGTACGGCTTACCGTCTCCATGAACGGTGCATTTCATTTCTTACCTCTAAATGATTATGTAATGTTATAAATGCATGCATGTACTGGATATATATGACATATATGATATATACATAATGAATAAAATTCTGGATATAATAAACATTTGGCCACATGAACAACATGTAATTGTAAGAAGACCACTTTCGATTTAAGAACCAAATATCGGCAAAACAAATATTATTAACATAAATGATTACATAATGTTTGTGACATGGTAATAAGTGGTATAAAAGTAATAATGAACTTGAAAAAAAGTTCTTAAGGAATTAGAAATTAACTGAAGTTTATTATTCAGGAGATTAAAGAACGATCGAGTCAAGTCGGACCCGAGGTAAGGGATCCTACTCCTCTCTTTCTTTTTAAGTACACACTTTTATGTCATTCCTTTTAAAGCTCATCTTTCTTGTTATTGGTATGATATTTTATATTAAACTTACTGTAATTTTTATTTTCATGTGATGAGAGACCCTATTCTCTCTCATCAATCCATTTTGTAAGTTTTGAGTGGCGCCGTTAGGCTGCCGAACTTTCGTAAGAGATCTAACCTCTCTCTTTCTTTTCACGTACTCTCCTTTATGTCACTTCTTTTAAGCTCCTCTTTGTAATGTTGGGGGGTGTTCCTTTATATTCCCCTTTCTGTACATTTTATTGTAATGTTATGAGATACCCCATTTTATCTCATCAATCCATATTCGGAAGTTTTATGTGGCACCGTTAGGCTGCCGAGTTTTCATAAGGGATTTTCATCTCACTTTTATTCCCGTGAGATTTATGCTACATTTGCCACAAATTCCATTGAGTGGTGTATGTACTGCCCATTATTCTACTCTTTGTGTAATATAATTTCGTTTATGAGTATTTACATCAATGATCTATTGTCCTTCTTTCATGGGGTGTATGTTTTGAAAGATACCCAAGTCGGTAAGGGAAACTTTCACCCTCCTCTTTTTTAAAAGACTTCTTTTGTTGGGTCTTTTAATTTACATATTGTTATGTTGGGATATTTTCTCATATATCCTTATTGATGTAAATTTTATGTCCAAGTGATGAGATACACTTTTTACCTCTCATCAACTCATTTTGATGTGATGCCGTTAGGCTGTTAAGGGAACTTTTTAACCCAATTTCGATTTCTTTGGGTTCAACATGTAGTCATTGAATATGTCATCCATTGAATATGTGTGAATGAACTTTTATTGTTTTAAACTTAATATCCACTTATATTGGGTGTATTTATATTTGTCACACATATTTTTGATATTTATTTGTCCTTAATTTAAGGATACTTTCTTTATAAGGGATTTCATCACATTTGACATTTCTATTGAGGGTTCATTGTTGTTATGCACCAATTCACTCTAATATGGTGTAAATACTGTCCTTTGGAGTATTATATCATGAATACATTTATTCTCGTGATATTATAAAGTTCTGACTAAATGTTATTCCTCAATTATTGTATTCAAGTGTCACTGATTTTGGTAAAACCCCTTTAACCAAAATATCGCTTTAAATGTTTTAATTATTTGTTCTTATTAATATCCATGTTTTCAAAATGGTTTTAAGGATTTATTTATATGGATATTAATGGTTTAAAATTTTAAAAGCTTCAAGGTGGTATGGGACACTTTGATTCAAAAATCTCCTTATGAAATGTTTTAAATGGTTTTGGAAATGGATTCTTTTTGAATGGATTCATTACTTCAATATACTAAAATGTTATATTGTGATTGAAATGTGGAAATGTTATGTTTCCTTTGTGCATGTTTTATGTGACACATTTATGTTATGGTTCTTGGGCATTATTATGAAAACGGGTGGTTCTGTGATAAACTAAGGGCGGGTGAGCCCGATATAGCTCTCCAATGCATTGGGTAACGCGAAGGAGTGAAACGTTAAGGTTTCTCCGAAGAGATTTTAGGGAATATACTGTGATGGGTATTCCAAACGTAACCAAGAGGGTTACTCCCTACGTAATAATGTTATGAATGCCTCAAGTTACCTTTATGTCTTATGATTTCTATGTTTTATTCATGATTTGATGAGGTAGGTTAAAGTGCCTATGTTTTATGGGTAGATTATGATTTCAGTATTATGTATATATGAACTCATGTTTCCTTTCTATATTTGTATATCCCTTACTAAGCTTTTTATGCTCATCCCAAGTTTTTGAAATGTTTTTTTTCAGGTCAAGGGAAAGGTACATGATAAGATTATAGAGTCAAGGATGTGTTAAGAAAGAATCCATGTTATATTTTCAATATGTTTCCGTTGATGGGAAGAATGGATACTATCTTTTATGTAACCACTTTGTTTAAATGCGGAATGTAATGCAAGTTTCATGATCTAATTCTCTAAAACTCTAAACCTGAAAAGATCCTCAATGTGTAATCTTGTAATAACTCAAGATTAAGTAAGTTTTAAGGTTGGGGCCTTATAGTTGGTATCAGAGGTCGGTTTAGATAACTTTAGATGTTAGGGTATTCTTTAAGAATATGTGACATTACCATAATGGTTAGAATTTCAGAAAGAGTCCTAATTTTAGATAAAGTGAATGAGTAAGTATATCTTGGAGTCTGCCTTTCTCATTAGTACATGATGTTTTTGTTGATATACTCACACTGACATTTATTTTTTTAGTGAATGGATGGATCTAGCAGGCACCAAAGTGACAATGGGTTTGAAGGAAACTGTGGTGGTTCTCTGATTAAGATACCATATGACATGGGGGATTCAATGAGGAATCTCATAGTTGTTCTAAACCAACTATCAAGGAGTCATGATCAATCACTTCAACCTTGGTGAGTTCTCTAATGCATCATTTACGAGATGGCCAACTCGATGTCGAAATTCAGGTAATAATTATTAAGGTAACCATTAGGGTTTATATGATCCTTACTTTTTAGGTAATTATGGGTTACTCTATGATATGATGGAAAAGGAAAGGAATGAGATAAACTTGAGGTTAAAATATGTTAAGAATATTTTTGATGATTTTATCTCGTTTTGGGGAATGTTTTTAGAATTATATAGTTTTGGAAAAAGGACAACACGCAGACCGTGTGACAACCCGTCGCGTCGGACAAAGCTGCTGGAATCGAACCCACAACCAAAGTGCGACTGGTATTTATCGCCTACCACTGGACTACGTGAAGTCCCTGGTTAGTTTGACTGATTATTTTTGGTTATATGATTTTATGAATTAAGATTAAGTTGATTTTGGGTTATTTATGAAAATGATTAACCTATCATGGAGGATATGTGATTAGGATAATTACTTTTCAATACGAGACTTTAGGAGCAACTGATGTTTTTTGGAGATAAATGTTACGATTTAACTTGGAAGACTATGTGACTAAATCCTTCAAATATTTGGGATTCAATCTTATATTGGTTTACTTTGAAGAATTTTATGGACAAATTGTTTATCGGATGGTCCTCGTTGAACTTTGGGTTTTGTTGGACAAATTTTGGAGATTAAGCATAGATTTTCTTTTTAATGGGTTATCCTTTTCTGGATTATCTGATCTTGTAGTAACCTTTTTGTTTTTAGTTTTGGTTAAGGCTTGAAGACATGGGAAATGTATAGTTTTTTTTTAGGTGCTCCTCTAGATGTTGTTTATAGTACTCTTAATGTGAACAAGTCTTCCTAAATACTCATCTGTTGGAGAAAATATGAGTTTGTGTAAGGAATCTAATAAAGGTTGAAAGTCAATATGATAAGTGATTATGTTTCCTTATGAATAAATTCCTCAATAAAAAGTAACTTAAAACAAAAATGTTGTCTATTAACTTTTCCTACTGGGGAATCGAAGACCGTTTAACCCATCACAAGTTTGTGATTTTCTCGTGGTTAACTTTCTCCAAAACATGTTTTCTATCACTCTCCATTAGAACATGACCCTTTGTTTTTTCCTCCATGTCCATATTTTCATACTTGGAATCCTAGTATGGGTTAACTCGGGTGACTTTTGTACTTATCTTTCTTTATTTTAAAGTGTTTGTTTTACCGACTTTTGTTCCGATGTGGGACTTTCAAGGATGTTTCCAAGCGCAATTTTAAAATTGCGAGGACGCAATTCCCAAAAGGGGGGAAGGATGTAACACCCCAGGTAAATAATGAATATGAAATTTTCATATTTATCCATATTTGTGAATAAAATATTAATATGACTTTAAAGGGGACGCTATGCTCGATGGCGTACCCAACACGCAACAACGAGTTTCTTGGGAATCTTACGTTGCACTCTAATAATAAAATAATATTATTTTAAATGGTAGTTAACATGTAGCAGTTGTATTGGCGGGAATGGATATAAATAACTAAAATATGATTATATATGTTCTTAAATATTTTTACATTTATACAATAAAAGATAAAGGCTTAAAATACGGAAAGAATTCAATTTTTGGCGTATATGCCCTAGTTTTCACTAAAGGTTCACTTATCACCTTTTGATGGAGAACCGTCATTAAAAATAGTTTTGTTCACTCTTAAACATTCTTTTGGACCAAATAAAACTCTTATTAAGAATCGGGACATCAAAATTTACTTTGTGTAAATTTTTGGTATCTTTCTGATAAAGTTCATTTTTTTTAATGAATAGTGTAGAATGTTGTGTTTTAATTCAAAACCTCTTTTTAATCTAATTTATTTATAGGATTAGATAATATTTTGAATTGGTTTTAAAGTTAAATTAGAAAATATTTTTACCATTAAATCCAATAGTGGTCATTGGAATTAATTTCACTTTGAAATCAGACTTAAACTAGTGTCAATCTTTTGATACTTATTGTTTTATAAAAACACGCTATTTTCTCTGACAGCAGGAATTAATTATTAAATTAATTAATGTGACTAATATGTTTTGAATTTTTTAAAATAGACTTAATTTTTGAATTCGGAATATCAAATATAGCTTAGGGTGAATTTTTGGTAATTTTCTGAAAAAACTTCGATTTTTGATGAATAGTGAAACCACTAAGTGGTACTTATAAAAACTGATTTTTCATTTAAATGAAATTTTGCAATAATTTTGTTTTGATTTTCAAAAATCCGACATACATGGTTGTCATTAAGAAGTAAAATGAGGTTCAATGAGATTAAAATAATTTTTTGGTGAATAGTAACTTATTAAGTTTTTAATCGCGATTAGTGGTAATTAGTGTAGTTTAAGGTAAAAATGATATTATAAAAATGTGAAAACACCATGAAACTTGTCCTACACCTATTGGGTGAGTCATGGCCGACCAAGACAAGCCATGGGCCAACTTGGGGACCCCATGGATCCACTTTTGTTGGGAAATGACATAAATTACTTTTTATTTAATGTTGAAGTGAAAATGACACAAACATAATATGTTTTACGAAAACAATTTTTAAGTGGGGTTATACAAGTCCAAATTTTGATTATAAATAGTCCTTGAAATATAAAACGATTTCTTATATCATAGTATTTTTTTTATAATTTTTAGACATTAAAGAAATTAAATTATTTATGACATAATAATGATGCAGCGATGACATCATTATTTGACGATTTAATTAAAATGGAAAGATAATGAAACATCTACAAACTACACATGGCCAAAACCAATTGGATGAGTGGATTTCGAAGCCTTATCACCTTATCCACGAATTCTATCAATGTGGGACCTTTTAAAACCGAAACACATTTTCAAATAAAGTAATATTTCTTACCTTCCAAAAGTACCCCTCCTCTCCTCTTATAAAAGGCCCCCACCTCTACCTCATTTCACACACTTCTCAAGCCTTTTGCTCGGACAAACCCTTCCCATTTACTCTCTCCACATCCCTCTCCTCATCCTAGAGGACTCCCTTTGGGAAGAATCCTTTCAAAGTAAGACTTTAGGCTTAAATCAAAAGGAGTTACACTTTTAAAGGTAATTCATTCTCTCATGTTCATTTGTTTTATTTTGCTTCTCCAACCCCATAAACTCTTTTTATTTACTCCTTTTGTAACAACACCAGTATCATAAATATACTAGGATGTTGTTATAAGATTTATTCATGCTACACTATCACACAACTACATCAAATGGTTAAAGAACATACGGTTTCTGTGGATGGTGAAATTCTGCCTCCCGAAACGATGATTGTTCAATACTCATTTAACACCTTCAAAGGTGGCCATTATGATGTCAGTATTTGTATATATGATATATAATATGTTTATGTTTTATTTATGATTCTGTATTTTTCATTTTTGTCTTACCTTTGTGGCTTCCATTATGGGTATACGCCATATCTTCATTTAAGGAAATGCGGACTACCGCCCCCTCAAAGTGATTTGATTCGTTAAATACCATATGTGGGATGTATACAGGATGTAAATATGATATTATATATGATATTATACTGGAATTATAATATACCTTTATATCATTATTATTCCATTCTATAAAATACGAAATAGAAATGAAAGTAGCGTTCATGCGTACGTACGGCTTACCGTCTCCATGAACGGTGCATTTCATTTCTTACCTCTAAATGATTATGTAATGTTATAAATGCATGCATGTACTGGATATATATGACATATATTATATATACATAATGAATAAAATTCTGGATATAATAAACATTTGGACACATGAACAACATGTAATTGTAAGAAGACCACTTTCGACTTAAGAACCAAATATCGGCAAAACAAATATTATTAACTTAAATGATTACATAATTTTTGTGACATGGTAATAAGTGGTATAAAAGTAATAATGAACTTGAAAAAAAGTTCTTAAGGAATTAGAAATTAACTCAAGTTTATTATTCAGGAGATTAAAGAACGATCGAGTCAAGTCGGACCCGAGGTAAGGGATCCTACTCCTCTCTTTCTTTTTAAGTACACACTTTTATGTCATTCCTTTTAAAGCTCATCTTTCTTGTTATTGGGATGATATTTTATATTAAACTTACTTTAATTTTTATGTTCATGTGATTAGAGACCCTATTCTCTCCCATCAATCCATTTTGTAAGTTTTGAGTGGCGCCGTTAGGCTGCCGAACTTTCGTAAGAGATCTAACCTCTCTCTTTCTTTTCACGTACTCTCCTTTGTTTCACTTATTTTAAGCTCCTCTTTGTAATGTTGGGGGATGTTCCTTTATATTCCCCTTGATGTACATTTTATTGTAATGTGATGAGATACCCCATTTTATCTCATCAATCCATATTCGGAAGTTTTATGTGGCGCCGTTAGGTTGCCGAGTTTTCATAAGGGATTTTCATCTCACTTTTATTCCCGTGAGATTTATGCTACATTTGCCACAAATTCCAGTGAGTGGTGTATGTACTGCCCATTATTCTACTCTTTGTGTAATATAATTTCGTTTATGAGTATTTACATCAATGATCTATTGTCCTTCTTTCATGGGGTGTATGTTTTGAAAGATACCCAACTCGGTAAGGGAACCTTTCACCCTCCTCTTTTTTAAAAGACTTCTTTTGTTGGGTCTTTTAATTTACATATTGTTATGTTGGGATATGTTCTCATATATCCTTATTGATGTAAATTTTATGTCCAAGTGATGAGATACACTTTTTACCTCTCATCAACTCATTTTGATGTGATGCCGTTAGGCTGTCAAGGGAACTTTTTAACCCAATTTCGATTTCTTTGGGTTCAACATGTAGTCATTAAATATGTCATCCATTGAATATGTGTGAATGAACTTTTATTGTTTTACACTTAATATCCACTTATATTGGGTGTATTTATATTTTTCACACATATTTTTGATATTTATTTGTCCTTAATTTAAGGATACTTTCTTTATAAGGGATTTCATCACATTTGACATTTCTATTGAGGGTTCATTGTTGTTATGCACCAATTCACTCTAATATGGTGTAAATACTGTCCTTTGGAGTATTATATCTTCAATACATTTATTCTCATGATATTATAAAGTTCTGACTAAATGTTATTCCTCAATTATTGTATTCAAGTGTCACTAATTTTGGTAAAACCCCTTTAACCAAAATATCGCTTTAAATGTTTTAATTATTTGTTCTTATAAATATCCATGTTTTCAAAATGGTTTTAAGGATTTATTTATATGGATATTAATGGTTTAAAATGTTAAAAGCTTCAAGTTGGTATGGGACACTTTGATTCAAAAATCTCTTTATTAAATGTTTTAAATGGTTTTGGAAATGGTTTCTTTTTGAATGGATTCATTATTTCAATATACTAAAATGTTATATTGTGATTGAAATGTGGAAATGTTATGTTTCCTTTGTGCATGTTTTATGTGACACATTTATGTTATGGTTCTTGGGCATTATTATGAAAACGGGTGGTTCCGTGATAAACTAAGGGCGGGTGAGCCCGATATAGCTCTCCAATGCATTGGGTAACGCGAAGGAGTGAAACGTTAAGGTTTCTCCGAAGAGTTTTTAGGGAATATACTGTGATGGGTATTCCAAACGTAACCAAGAGGGTTACTCCCTACGTAAGAATGTTATGAATGCCTCAACTTACCTTTATGTCTTATGATTTCTAGGTTTTATTCATGATTTGATGAGGTAGGTTAAAGTGCCTATGTTTTATGGGTAGATTATGATTTTAGTATTATGTATATATGAACTCATGTTTCCTTTCCATATTTTTATATCCCTTACTGGAGTTTTTTATGCTCATCCCAAGTTTTTGAAATGTTTTTTTTTTCAGGTCAAGGGAAAGGTACATGATAAGATGATAGAGTCAAGGATGTGTTAAGAAAGAATCCATGTTTTATTTTCAATATGTTTCCGTTGATGGGAAGAATGGATACTATCTTTTATGTAACCACTTTGTTTAAATGTGGAATGTAATGCAAGTTTCATGATCTAATTCTCTAAAACCCTAAATCTGAAAAGATCCTCAATGTGTAATCTTGTAATAACTCAAGATTAAGTAAGTTTTAAGGCTGGGGCCTTATAGATAACCTTCTCACAAACTCCAATTTCATGGAATGGAATATAAGCATGCATGATATACTATTCCATGAATAGAAATTATATATTCTTGAATCCCATATACCAAAAGTTCATGGAAAAGAGTCTAGTTAGGAAGAATTTTCTCTCTACATGAAACATGTTGTCGATTCCACATATGTCTAGTGTCTCATTTATAATCAATGTCTAGTGATATTTTAATGCAATATGAGTATGTGGATGCATATAAAATAATATCTCAACATTGTGATCTTCTTCATGAGAAGACAATATATGTGATATTTGAGATATCAAGTGCATTATTCATGTGTGATATTAGACTGTCAATTCCAGTTGTGCATAATGTAGTCATGAAAATTGGCTACATTGAGAACATCGACATATTGTGATTAAAGACCCTTTGTGAGATTTTCAATTTTTTTCATTTTATCCGAATCATTACATAAGTTATTATCTAGTTTTATAATCAATTATTATAATAGAAGTAGTGAGAAGCATCTTTTGAGGATAATTTAATTTTAATGTTGTCAAGGGAATGTGGCATGAAAAACATACAGTCCTTATAGCCAATAAATTGAATAATATGGAAAAGGTATCCAATAATCCTTCAAAATGTAGGGCTCCAGAGAATTAACATTACATGAAAAGGATGATCCAAATTCAGAAAAATGAACAAGAAACAGTATGTTTTTCTTGAAATATAATTGGCTACCAGAAGAACTATACCCTATTAAAGAAACAAGGGGATGGTTTAGGTGCATTCATTTTCATTTTCAATATTTCAATGTGTATAAATTAGATATAAGATATATATTTTGTTTCAAAAATCTATTTTCAAAAAATGGGAACTAAGTATGTTTTTAATGATTACATGAGGATAGGTGGATATATGTTCTTCTAGTGGATAAATGTTGGATTCTCTAACCATTGGAGTCTACTAACTAACATTTCCATCATTACATATCAAGGATTTAAAACTATAATTATGTGCTTAGTGTTTCCAAAACAAATATCTTATTTTCATTACATGTAATGGATGGAGTTATTTTCATGTTGGAAAATAAATAATGTGACTTTTATAAAAAAAAAATTCTTTTAATATTGAAGAGAATATCAAAAATGGTTTATTTTTATATTAAAAAAACCAAGAATTGGAAATTGATAACTAATTAAGATTCTATGCATAATTTTATGCCCAGTTTTGGCATCACTATCATGGTCACATAAAAGAGATTAATTTGAATATTATATAACAATATGGTTACATGTACTATTTTATCAAAAAGCACTTGAAAATTTTGGTGATTTTTTACAAAAAAATTATCAAGAAACCATTTGGTGGAAAATGTTTTTGGTTTAAATAGTTTTTAGAATTTTTATAAATAGATGTGTGCAGTCCATTTCCCATAGAACTTATAGGTCGGTATTCTTACATCATATATATTACTGATGACTTATGTAGATATGGATATGTCATCTTGATGAGGTATAAGTTTGAGACCTTAATTAAATTTAAAGATTTCATGAATTAAGTAGAGAATCTACATGGAATGAAATATATAATATTTGATTTGATAATGGTTGTGAGTGTCATATCCAATAGTTTATAACCTTGTTATGGGATTGTGGTATCCTATCCCAACCCAGACCTCCTTATAAAATTGTACCTTTCATAGAATTGTTAGTTCAATGATTGATCATGCAGTTCATCCATTATCCTTTTGGGGATATGATTTATAAACAGTTACATAAAAACTAAACATTATACCAAACAAAGTGGTAAAAAATATTCGAGAATAGTTGTGGATTGTGAAGGAACCTATTTTTTTAAACATGCATGTATTGGGTTGTGAAGCAGTTTTTATGGTCTTAACATGAACAAAACTATATCCTTGAGGTATGAAATGTCTTTTTATGATATCCAAAAGAAACTAAAAAATATTTCCTCTATTCCCATTTAGAAAAAATAATTTCGGTTTACCGAAATCACACCTTTATATAGAACGACCAAATCCTAAAATTGAATAGTGGGATAAATTTTTGACATTGATAAAGTCAATGCTCAATATACAGAAGAGTTGGTGTAGGAAAAGATCCCATATCATCATGTGGATAAGGTAATTATATAAACAAATGAACTATGAATGATCACCAAATAGGTTAGAGAATAAAAAAAAATTATTTTCTAGTCATTAAGGATGCTGAATCATTATTAGTTGGAAATAATTTTCTTATTTCTTGAATAGTGGTAGTATATAGTTAATAAGGTTCAATATGGAAAAATCAAAGAATTATAAAATGGGTACCATATATCAGAACCAATTATGGGATCGAGTTGATCTGATAGTTGATGTAAAGAATGTTGGGTGAAAATGGGTATTTAATAGGTAAATATATCTAGATGTAAAATTGAGTACATATAAAGAAAATCTATTGGATAAAGGGTTTAAATAATTCCAAGGAATTAGATTCAATGAAACCATTTCACTAGATTATATGATTAAATACAAAATAATTCTACATGCCATAACATCTTTCCGTGACTATGAGATTTGGAAGATGAATTTCAAAACAATTTTCCTTAACCATAATTGTTAGGATGATGTATATAAGACATAACCTGAAGGGTTTATGACCCCAGGTATATCTATTAATATATATATATTATAGAAATTAATTTGTGTATTAATGAAAGATTCTGGGTTATGGGATATTCATTGTGATGAAGCCATAAAATATTTTGGTTTTATAAATAACAAATGTAGGTCATGGGATTACAAGAAGATGATTGGGAGTGTCATAAAATTTCTAGTAGTGTAAATTAATGATATATTACATATTGAAAATAACTAACCTATATACTATGTTTCTAAGGATGAGTAAAATAATGTTTCTATATGAAGGACTTAAGTGATGTAGTATGTATCCTTGTAATAAATTTCAATTATAGTGGAACCAAAATACTGTTTGGATGATGTCAAGGTATATATATTTACTATATATTTAATAACTTTTATAAGGCCCCAGCCTTAAACCTTACTTAATCTTGAGTTATTACAAGATTGCACATTCAAGATCTTTTCGGGTTTAGAGTTTTAGAGAATTAGATCATAAAACTTGCGTTACATTCCACATTTAAACAAAGTGGTTACATAAAGATAGTATTCATTTTTTCCCATCAACGAAACATATTTAATATAAAACATGGATTATTTCTTGACAATTCCTTGACACTATCCTCAAATCATGTACCATTCCCTTGACCTGTGAAAAACATTTCAAAAAAACTTGGGATGAGCATAAAAAGCTTAGTATGGGTTATAAAAATATGGAAAGGAAACATGAGTTCATATATAAATAAGAATGAAATCATACTTTACCCATAAAACATAAGCACTTTAACATACCTCGTCAAATCATGAATAAATCATATAAATCATAAGAAATAAAGGTAACTTGAGGGATTCATAACATTCCTACGTAGGGAGTAACCCTCTTGGTTACGTATGGAATACCCATCACAGTATATTCCCTAAATATCTTTGGAGAAACCTTAACGTTTCACTCGTTTGTGTTACCCAATGCATTGGAGAGCTATATCAGGCTCACCCGCCCTTATATTATCACGGAACCACCCATCTTCATAATAATTCCCAAGAACCTCAACATAATCATATCACATAAAACATGCATAAAAGAAATATAACATTTCCACCTTTAAATCACAATATATCAATACAACACATTGATATAAAAACATTATGAAAACCATTTTCAATACCAAAATAAAAGAAAAGTAAAACATGGTATTTATTTTTCTTTTAAAGAAAAGGTATGGCTTGTAGAGGAAGCTAAAACTCAAATAATGGTCACGGCGGCGGAGAAGTCGTTGTCGCCGCATACGTACGATAAAACCATTCCCTTTTTTCATTTAGTAAACGCTTCGTATAAAAGATATTCTTTCTGAATAAACGTAAAATTCAAAGTGGTTTATACACCGTATAAAAGAAGGTTGTGTATAAAACAAAATATACCTCAATGAAAGGAGATTGAGACGAAGTCCAATACCTCGGGTCCGACATGACTCAGTCGTTCTTTAATATCCTGAATATTAAACTTGAGTTAATTACTACTTGTTTATGAACCTTTTTCAAGTTCATTATTCCTTTTATATCACTTGTTTCCATGTCATGAACAATATGTAATTATTTATGTTAATAATGGTCATTTTAATGATCATTGGTACTTGAGTCAAAAATAAACCCTTTATAATTACAATTTGTTCATGTATCCATTATATACAAAATGGTATTCATGATGTAGATATCGTATATTTCATATATATCCAGTACATGCATGAATTTATAATATTACATAATCATTTAGAGGTATGAAATGAAATTCACCGTTCATGGAGACGGTAAGCTGTACGTACGCATGAACGCTACTTTTATTTCTATTTCGTATTTTATAGAATGGAATCATAATGATATAAAGGTATATTATAATTCAAGTTTAATATCATATATAATATCATAACTCCATCCTTTATACGTCCTTCATATGGTATTAACGAATCATATCACTTTGAGGGGGCGGTAGTCCGCACTTCCTTAAATGAAGATATCGCGTTTACCCATAATGGAAACCATAAAGGTATGCCCAAAATGAAAAATACAGAATCTTAAGGAAAACATAAACATATTATATATCATATATAAATATAGTTTCATCTTAATGGCCACCTTTAAAGGTGTTAAAGGAATGTTGCACAATCATCATTTCGGGAGACAGAAATTCCACATCCATGGAAACATTATGTTCTTTAACCATTAGATGTATGTTTGTGTAAGTGTAGCTCTAATAATTCTTATAAAAAAATCCTAGTATATTTAAGATACTAGATTTGTTACAAATGAAATGAATAAAAAGAGTTTAGGGGGTTGGAGAAGCAAAATAAAACAAAAGGACTCAAGTGAACACATTACCTTAAAATCGGGTAACTCCCATTGGTTTGAGCTCAACGGCTTCCTTGGGAAGACTTCTTCCCAATGTGAGGATTCAAGGAGTAATATAGGGAAGTGGAGAGACAAAATGGGCAGGGGTTGGCTGAGCCAAAGGCTTTGGAAGTGTGGGTAAGTAGGTAGAGTTGGGGGCCTTTTATAAGAGGAGAGGAGGGGCACTCTTGGAAAGTAAAAACATGTTACATTATTTTAAATTGAGTTTCGGATTTAAAAGGTCCCACATTGATATAATTCAAGGATAAGGTGATACGGGTTTGAAATATACCCATACAATAGGTTTTGGACATGTGTAGGACATAGATTTTACATTATCTTTTCATTTTATTTACATCCTTTATTAATGAGGTAATCACTGCATCATAATGATTTCATAAATAATTTAATATATTTAATGTCTAAAAATTATAAAAAAAACTATCATGATATAGGAAATTGTTTTAGATTTCTAATGAATATTTATATTCTATAATCTGACTTGTATAACCGCATGTAAAAATTGTTTTAGTAAAACATCTCATGTTTGTGTCATTTTTACTTTTACATTAAATAAAAAGTTATTTATGTCATTTCCCAACCAAAGTGGATCCATGGGGTCCCCAAGTTGACCCATGTATTTTCTTGGTCGTCCATGACACATCCAATGATGGTAGGACATGTTTCCAGCTCATCTCATATTATTAAAACATTATTGTTACCTTAAACTACACTAAGTACCTCTAATCGCGATTAAAAACTTAAAAGTTAATATTCACCAAAAAATTATTTTAATCTCATTTTACCACATTTTACTTCTTAATGAAAACCATGTATGTCGGATTTTTGAAAATCAAATCACAGAAGTGGCAAAGTTTCTTTTCAACGAAAAATCAGTTTCTTTAACTACCACTTAGTGGTTTCACTATTCATCAAAAATTGATGTTTTTCAGAAAAATACCAAAACTTCACCCTTAGATATATTTGATGTTATGAATTCAAAAATGATGTCTATTTTAAAAAATTAAAATCATATAAGTTACATTAATTAATTTAATAATTAATTCCCGCTATCATGACAAATAGCGTGTTTTTATGGAACAATAAGTATCAAAAGATTGACACCAGTTTAAGTCCAATTTCAAAGTGAAATTGATTCCAATGACCACCATTGGATTAAATGGTAAAAATATATTCTAATTTCACTTAAAACCCAATTGAAAAGATAATATAATCATATAAATACATTTGATTAAAAATTTGTTTTTAATAAAAATACAACATTTTCACTATTCATTAAAAATGAACATTATTCGAAAAATACAAAAAATTCACATAAACTAAATTTTGTTGTCCCAATCATAAAGAATAAGTTTATTTTGATAAACATAGCTTATAAAATTTTCAAAAGATAAATTTAATAATGGTTTTCCATCAAAAGGAAGTAAGACAATCTTTTAAAAATATTAGCGTATTGCATGCTTAAGATTGGATTTATTTTCATTTTAAGCCTCTAAAACACAATATAATTCATTAATAGACATAGATAATAATATCTGTTATTCATTACTTACTTTGGATGTTACATCCTTCCCCCCTTTAGAAAATTGTGTCCCCGCAATTTATTTACTTATCGAATAAATGGGGTACTTATCCCTCATTGCATTTTCAGATTCCCATATTGCCTCTTCCATCATGTGGTTTTTCCACAAAAACTTTACCTGATTAATCACCTTATTCCGTAACACTTTCTCCCTGTGGTCAAGAATCTGGGCCAGTTGTTCCTCATAAGATAGGTTCTCATCCTGCTGAACTACCTCTGGACTCAAAACATGAGATGGATCTGGCATGTACTTTCTCAGCATAGAAACATGAAAAACATTGTGTACCTGAGATAAACTCAGAGGTAAAGCCACCCGGTATGCAATTGATCCAACTCTCTCCAGAATTTCATATTGTCCAATGAACCTTGGACTCAAATTTCCTTTCTTACCAAATCGCATCACACTTTTCCATAGTGAGACTTTGAGAAAAACATGATCACCTACCTCAAAAGATAGATCCTTCCTCCTATTGTCTGCATAACTCTTCTGCCTGATCTAAGTTGTTCTCATGTGTTTCTATATCAACTGAACTTTTTCTGCCAACTCTTCTACCAATTCTGGTCCCATAAACTTCCTTTCACCCACTTCATCCCAGAAAGCTGGAGTTCGACATTGCTTCCCATATATTGCCTAAAATGGTGCCATCTGTATACTGGAATGAAAACTGTTATTATATGAAAATTCAACCAAAGAAAGATGTTGGTCCCAACTTCCCTGATAATCCATCGAAAAATCTCGTAGCATATCCTCCAAGGTCTGAATTGTTCATTCTGACTGCCCATTTGATTGAGGATGAAAAGCTGTACTAAAATTTAATTCAGTACCCAACGACTTCTGAAGGCCTTTCCAAAAGTTAGATGTGAACCTGGGATCATGGTCAGATACAATAGAGAGAGGAACTCCATGTAACCTGAGTATCTCTTTAATATACAAACTGGAAAGTTGATCTATATAGAAAGTATCTTGAATAGGAAGGAAATGAGCAGATTTAGTCAAGAGATCAACAATAACCCAGATTGTATTATTACCTCGAGGGGTCTTCGGCAATCCCACAACGAAGTCCATGGATATATTTTCTCATTTCCACTCTGGAACTGGTAAAGGCTGAATCATCCCTTTCGGTAACTGTCACTCTGCTTTAACCTGTTGACATGTCAAACACTTCACAATAAAATTAGCAATATCTCTTTTTATTCCATCCCACCAGTAAAACTCCCGCAGATCTCTGTACATCTTTGTACGGCCAGGATGAACTAAAAACGGAGAACTATGAGCTTCACATAACAACACTCTCTTCAACTGTGAATCACAAGGCACACACAATCTCTTCCCAAATCTCAAAACACAATCATTATCAATGTTGAATTCAGGCAACTTAACCTTCTGAACCAGCTCTACCTTTTTCTGCAACTCGCTGTCTTGCTTCTGTGCTTTCTTGATTCTGTCTGATAGAGAAGATTTCACTGATACCTAAAACAAAACAGAAGAACATCCTGCTCCAAAAACTTCTATGCCAAATTTCATCAAATCCTTATCCAAAGGATCACGTTACAAACGCAACATTGCTAATGAAGCATTACTTTTTCGACTCAAAGCATCATCCACTTTATTTTCTTTTCCCGGATGGTAATGAATTGTACAATCATAATCCTTAATTAATTCTAGCCATCTCCACTGTCTCATGTTGAATTCTTTCTGAGTGAATATATACTTTAAACTTTTGTGATTGGTATATGTTTCATACTTTACTCCATACAAATGATGCCTCCAAATTTTTAAAGCGAAAACAACAGCAGCTAATTCCAAATCATGTGTAGGGTAATTTACCTCGTGAGTTTTCAACTGTCGTGAAGAATAAGCAATTACCTGATCATTCTGCATTAGGACGCAACCAAGTCCTTTTAATAAAGCATCACTGTATATAAAAAACTCACTATTCCTAGAAGGAAGTGCCAAAACTGGAGCATTCACCAATCTTCTTTTCAACTCCTGAAAACAATCATCACATTCTTTTGTCCAGATAAACTTAACATCCTTCTGAGTTAGCTTATTCATTGGACTAGATAACAGTGAAACATTTATAACAAACCTTCGGTAATAGCCTGCCAAACCAAAGAAACTATGAATCTCTGTTACATTTGTGGTTCTTGGCCATTCTTCAACAACCTTTGTTTTTGTAGGATTAACGGTTATCCCATATTTAGAAACAACGTGTCCAAGGAAATAAATATTTTGCAACCAAAACTCACACTTACTGAATTTACCATACAATTTCTTTTCTTTTAAGGTTTGAAAAATAACACTTAAATGTCTTTCATGCTCCTCTTTAATTTTATAAAACACTAAAATATCATCAATGAAAACGACCACAAGCATATCCAAGAACTCATGGAAAATTCTATTCATTAAGTCCATGAATACAACAGGTGCATTGGTTAGCCCAAAAGGCATTACTACAAATTCATAGTGGCTATATATTGTACGAAACGCAGTCCTCGGAACATCTGCTTCCTTTACCTTCAGCTGATGGTACCCCGATCTTAGGTCAATCTTTAAAAAATAATGTGCTCCCGGGAGCTGATCAAACAAATCATCGATATGAGGCAAAGGATATTTGTTCTTAACAGTGATGTTATTCATGGATCTATACTCAATGCAAAGTCTCATAGAACCATCTTTCTTTTTAACAAATAAAACAGGATCACCCCATGGTGATGTGCTAGGTCGAATGAAACCTTTCTCTAATAAATCTTCCAATTGATCCTTCAACTCTAAAAGTTCAATTTGATCCATTCGATAAGGGGGTTTCGAAATTGGATTAACATCAGGAACTAAGTCAACAGTAAATTCAACTTCTTGATCTGGTATTATTCCAGGAAACTCATCAGGAAAAACATCAGGATACTCATTTACCACTGGCACATCATTAATCTGAACAGTTTCCTTGTTTTCAATAATATGTGCAAGGTAACATTAATTTCCATCGTTTACAAGTTTCTCGGCCTCTTGATATGTTATCAACAGTAAGGGTTCATTCTTGTACACAAAATGAACGTCTTTCTGGAAAGAAACTTCTTTAGATCTACAGTCATTCTTAGCATGGTAAATAGAGAGCCAATCCATACCTAGGATAACATCAATCTCTACTAGAGGTAGAACAATAAGATTTGAAAGTAGGTTCTTTCCACGGATAAGGATAGGAAGATTATTATAAATTCCTTTTGCCTCAACATTTCCCCCAGGTGTTTTTACCAAAAGTTCAGGAGTCATTTCTTGAGATGGTATTCCAATTTTACTAGAAAAGGATTTAGAGATGAAATAATGTGTAGACCCCGAATCAAACAACACACTGGCATAATCTAAAAAAATAAACAAAGTACCTGATACAAATTCATTGGATGGGCCGACATCTGCTGAAGTAGTTGAAAAGGATTTCACCACCCCTTTATTCTTGTAGTATAACTGCTTTCCATCACTCAAGATCTTTGTCGGAAACTCATTATCATAGTGACCCATCTCATTGCACTTAAAACATTTCACTAAATATAAATCAAATTTGAACTTACCATCACCTTGATCTTTTTCAGTGGAATCACAAGCCTTATGTCCCATCTTACCACATCAGTATCACTTTTCGAATTCAGAAGACATTTCACAGCATGCCTTTTACCACATTTATCACAAATTGGAAACATAGTTTTCTTACCATCAGACTTTTTTGAAGAATTATTCCCTTTCTCCTGCCACCTCGATCTCTTCTTCTGTTTGTTGTTATAGAACACTTGATCATCGGAAAACTCCATTTCCACCTTCTCATCACATCGAAAAATATTTTTATAACTATTAAACTCACGATAAGTTAATGACCTTCGATATTTTGGTTTTAATCCTGAGTAAAAACGATTGAGTTTACTATCAAGGCCTCGGATAAAATTTGGAGCATACCTTTCCAATCACGTGAACCTCTCTTCATAGGTAGCCACAGAGTCTTCCTCTTTCCTCAATTCCAAGAATTTGTTTTCCATCCTAAGTCGAACAGCCTTAGGAAAATACTTCTCAAGACACATACCTTTGAATTCATCCCTATCAAGAGCATCAATCTCATCGGCGTCCCTGATATTTTTAACCATCGACCACCACTGTTCTGCTTCACCCTCTAAACAGTAAATAGCAAGACTAACCTTTTGATTGTCTGAACACCCCATGACATCGAAAATCTTCTCCAGTGCTTTAATCCACCCTTCAACTAACACAGGGTTAGATGATCCTCTGAATGATGAGGGATGTTTCCTCATGAAATGTTCCACCACTGACATGTTCCTCTACGGTTGATCTGGCTGATCTCGTGCATGGATACCACCACCATTTATCGCTTGAGTCAACTGCGCCATTACTGCAACAAACTGTTCAGTTCCAATTCTGACCATCTCAGGATGCTGATACGGAAGGTTATTTCCTTCTGTATGCCTTCCTAGCACTGCATCCATGTTTCCTCTGTGGAAAACCATTCTGAACAAACATGTCTTAGATGAGGCAACATGGTAATCTTTAAATGCTATATCATTTCAAAAAAAATATTTTTGGATAATAATTTCATAGAATTCTAACTGCTAAAGTTATCTAAATCGACCTTTGATATCAACTATAAGGCCCTAGACTTAAACCTTACTTAATCATGAGTTATTACAAGATTACACATTGAGGATCTTTTCAGGTTTAGTGTTTTAGAGAATTAGATCATAAAACATGTGTTACATTCCACATTTAAACAAAGTGGTTACATAAAGATATTATTCATTTTTCCCATCAACGGAACATATTTAAAATAAAACTTGGATTCTTTCTTGACACTTACTTGACACTATCATTATATCATGTACCTTTCCCATGACCTGTGAAAAACATTTCAAAATAACGTGGGATGAGCATAAAAAGATCAGTATGGGTTATAAAAATATGGAAAGGAAACATGAGTTCATATATACATAAGAATGAAATAATACTTTACCCATAAAACATATGCACTTTAACATACCTCATCAAATCATGAATAAATCATAGAAATCATAAGGCATAAAGGTAACTTGAGGCATTCATAGCATTCCTACATAGGGAGTAACCCTCTTGGTTACGCTTGCAATACCCATCACAGTATATTCCCTAAATCTCTTCAGAGAAACCTTAAAGTTTCACTCCTTCGCATTACACAATGCATTGAAGAGCTATATCGGGCTCACCTGCCCTTAGTTTATCACGGAACCACCCGTCTTCTTAATAATGCCCAAGAACCTCAACATAATCGTATCACATAAAACATGCATAAAGGAAACATAACATTTACACCTTTCAATCATAATATATCAAAACAACACGTTGATATAAAAACATTATGAAAACAATTTTCAATACCAAAATAAAAGAAAAGTAAAACAAGGTATTTATTTTTCTTTTAAAGAAATGGTATGGCTTGTAGAGGAAGTCGAAACTCAAATAATGGTCACGGCGGTGGAGAAGTCATTGTGGCCGCATACGTATGACAAAAACATTCCCTTTTGTCATTTAGTAAATGATTCGTATAAAAAATATTACTTTTGAATAAACGTAAAAGTCAAAGGGGTTTATACAGTATAAAAGAAGGTTGTGTACAAAACAAAATATGCCTCAATGAAAAGAGATTGAGACGAAGTCCCGTACCTCAGGTCTGACTTGACTCGGCCGTTCTTTAATCTCCTGAATAATAAACTTGAGTTAATTTATACTTGTTTAAGAACCTTTTTCAAGTTCATTATTCCTTTTATATCACTTATTTCCATGTCAGGAACACTATGTAATTATTTAAGTTAATAACGGTCATTTTAACGATCATTAGTACTTGAGTCAAAAATAAACCCTTTATAATTACAAGTTGTTCATTTATCCATTATATCCATAATGGTATCCATGATATAGATATCATATATTTCATATATATCCAGTACATGCATGCATTTATAATATTACATAATCATTTATAGATAAGAAATGAAATGCACCGTTCATGGAGACGGTAAGCCGTACGTACGCATGAACGCTACTTTCATTTCTATTTCGTATTTTATAGAATGGAATCATAATTATATAAAGATATATTATAATTCCAATGTAATATCATATATAATATCATAACTCCATCCTCTATGCATCCCACATATGGTATTAACGAATCAAATCACTTTGAGGGGGCGGTAGTCCGCACTTCCTTAAATGAAGATATCATGTTTACCCATAATGGAAACCATAAAGGTATTCCCAAAATGAAAAATACAGAAGCTTAAGTAAAACATAAAAATATTATTTATCATATATAAATATATTGTCATCTTAATGGCCACCTTTGAAGGTGTTAAAAGAATGTTGAACAATCATCGTTTCGGGAGGCAGAAATTCACCATCCATGGAAATAGTATGTTCTTTAACCATTAGATGTATGTGTGTGTAGTTTTAGCTCTAATACTTCTTATAACAACATCCTAGTATATTTAAGATACTTTATTTGTTACAAAATAAATTAATAAAAAGAGTTTAGGGGGTTGGAGAAGCAAAATAATACAAAAGGACTCAAGTGAACGCATTACCTTAAAATCAGGTAACTCCCTTTGGATTGGGCTCAAAGGCTTCCTTGGGAAGAATTATGCCCAAAGTTAGGCTTCATGGAGTAATAGAGGGAATTGTATAGACAAAATGGGCAGGGTTTGGCCGAGCCAAAGGCTTTGGAATTGTGGGTAAGGAGGTAGAGGTCGGGGCCTTTTATAAGAGGAGAGGAGGGGCACTCTTGGAAAGTAAAGAAATGTTACTTTATTTTAAAATGAGTTTTGTATTCAAAAGGTCCCACATTGATATATTTAGAGGATAAGGTGATAAGGATTCGAAATATACCCATCCAATAGATTTTGGAAATGTGTAGGTCATATATTTTACAGTATCTTTTCATTTTATTTAAATCCATTATTAATGAGGTAATCGCTGCATCATCATGATGTAATAAATAATTTAATATATATAATGTCGAAAAATTATAAAAAATATATCATGATGTAGGAAATCGTTTTATATTTCTAATGAATATTTATAGTCAAAAATATGACTAGTATAACGCCATGTAAAAAGCGTTTTAGTAAAACATCTCATGTTTGTGTCATTTTTACTTTTACAATAAATAAAAAGTTATTTATGTCATTTCCCAACCAAAGTGGCTCCATGTGGTCCCCAATTTGACATATGGATTTTCGTGGTCGGCCATGACACATCCAATGAGGGTAGAACATGTTTCAAGCTCATCTCATATTATTAAAACATTATTTTTACCTTAAACTACACTAATTATCTCTAATCGCGATTAAAAACTTAATAGTTACTATTCACCAAAAAATTATTTTAATCTCATTAAACCACATTTTACTTATTAATGATAACCATGTATGTGGTATTTTTGAAAATCAAATCACAGAAGTGGCAAAGTTTCATTTAAACGAAAAATCTGTTTCTTTACCTACAACTTAGTGGTTTCACTATTCATCAAAAATTAATGTTTTTCAGAAAAATATCAAAACTTCACCCTAAGATATATTTTATATTCTGAATTAAAAAATGATGTATATTTTAAAAAATTCAAATCATATATGTTACATTAATTAATTTAATAATTAATTCCCGCTGTCATGACAAATAGCGTGTTTTTATGAAACAATAAGTATCAACATATTGACACCAGTTTAAGTCCAATTTCAAAGTGAAATTGATTAAAATGACCACCATTGGATTAAATGGTAAACATATATTATAATTTCACTTCAAAACCAATTCAAAAGATAATATAATTGTATAAATAAATTATATTAAAAATAGGTTTTGAATTAAAATACAACATTTAAACTATTCATTAAAAATAAACTTTATTCAAAGAATACCAAAAATTCACATAAAGTAAATTTTGATGTCAAAATCATAAAGAATATGTTTATTTTGTCAAACATAGCTTATAAAATTGTCAAAAGATAGATTTAATAATGGTTTTCCATCAAAAGGCAGTAAAACAATCTTTTAAAAATATTATTGTATTCCATGCTTAAGATTGGATTTATTTTCATTTTAAGCCTCTAAAACACAATATAATTCATTAATAGACATAGATAAGAATATATATTATTCATTACTTACTTGGGATGTTACAAATATAGTATGGAAAAATCCATGATGGGATTTCTTCTAGTGTTAGTAACTATACATATCTCTATGAAAATGTGTCATCAAACACAAAAAGAGGAAAAGAGGGTGAATTTTTAGGATCCCATAAACTTTTATGATAGGATATATCATGTATGACATGTTTTGTACATGAATTCATGTCACCTACACATTAAGTATTGTTGATAATTATCAAGCTTCTATAGTAGAGTAACATTGGCTTACAATTATGGTATTGCTATGTATTCAAGGTGTACTAAAATAATGTACTAAGTATATGGAGGAAATTATGAGAACGTTATCTTGGGATATACACATTCTTGTTTCCAAATAGATCATTATGAATTACAGTCATATTTAGGATATATATTTTGTCTTAATAAAGGATTTATGAGCTATATGATTTTAAATCATCTATTTTTAACTGATTATATAACATATTATAAGTATATTTCTCCTTGTTATGTATCCAAATAAGTGGTTTAGAATCTAAATTTTATGCTAGATATTGATGTGGTACTTAGTATTAAAGATAATATCACATTGTATTGTGATAATATTGCAGTTTGTATCTCTTAAAGAAGCCAATGCTACATCAAAAGACGAATCACATACTCCAAAAATATAATATCTTTAGGGGTTTTTATCATAGGAGTGAGGTCTTGGGAGAATAGTTTTAATGGAATAAAATATAACATGCCCATTTACTAAAGCCTTGTCTCATTAGAAGCATGAGTATCCTATGATAAATAATAGATTGAATGTTGATATCAGTTGGATCTAGTTAAAGTGGGAGTCTATGGGAGTTGTTTCTATATAACCAACCTCTACACAATTTTTGATTACCATTATTCATGGATTTTTAATATCGATAATTTTTTTATCTCATCCTGGATATTCTTCAGTGTGACATAGTATGTGATAATGTCTTATATAGACATGTCATACTATAAGGTAAAAAAAGTTCAATGATATGATGAGAAACTATAAGTTTGATGACAATATTCTTAATGATACAATCTATGGAAATATAATATAATTTAAATGGACAAAATGATATTTATTATTAAGGTAAGGGGGATCATCACTCATTAAAACTTCTTCTCGTGATGTTCTTCTATAATAATCTCTGTAAATGTGATTACGAGATCTGGACATGCTAATAGGAAATCCAAATTCATATGTGTCATTAGATATTTCGATCTGTTGAATTTTGTATTTATTCTTACACATTAAGATAATTATTAACTCATATCATGAGGCGTACACTTTTATTTAGTTTTATAAACTTTTGAAATATATGTTCATCAAAATTTTGAGTATGTTGGCATCATCAATATTGATTTATTTAATAAAAATGCAGTATAGAATTTGAACCTTTTTTTATTTAATTAAAGATGGTATCTCAAGGCCATTTATGTAAATATAATTTCATAACTAATTCCATGGACATATAATTCTATTGAAAAGTTTCTTTATTAAAAGTAAAAGAAAAATGCTTCGATCAAATAGGTTGGTGACACCAGTTTGAAACATATTTAACGTGACCACCATAACAAAAAAAAAATCATAGAATATTAGCATCAGAGAAACCAGAAATCCAGATATGATATTTTATCTTTAAATTTATAATTAATTTATTTAATAATAGAGGAAAATTTGTCCTTGTCTTAAGAACTTCTTCGATGTAGATATTGATCTGGTGAAAAAAAATTTCCAGATTATATTCATTATACAGTAAGGATCGAAGGGTAGAATCCCTATAAGAGTGATTGAAATGTGCTCCTTTGATCTTTTATTGATGGTTGTTGATTTTTATGTTCTATCATAGTGATTCAATCATCTTAAATTTTTCTTCTTGATTGATTCACGATCATTCGGGCATTAAGTAGTTATTCTCCTTCTTAATAATATGAGAGAAATAATTCAATATAGAATTATATTTTGTGAAATGATTCTTTATTATTGATTAATCTTACACAATAGATATTACCATTTATTTATAGGGCAATGTTTTATAATACAATATTTTTTAATTGTGTAAAAAACACATAAAACTACTGCACTAAAAATAAAATGGAACTTTTATATTGAATACGCACACTTCTAGTCATACTTACCACTTCATGTACCATAGTGACATGTGGTAGATTCCTACACATCAAAAATGAATTATGGATCATTATCACAAATTTTGAAAACAATATGAGCTCGTTCTCTCAATCTTAACCGTGGGATGGTAATTTTGATATAAAAAGAAACTTCTATTGAAAAAAATGTACTTTCAGTCATCACCCTCACTTCATGTATCTGATTGGGGTTTGGTCAACACCTACCTATAAAAGATTTATTATGGATCATTTAACACCTATTTTAAAACAATCTAAATACTTTTTTTACTTTGAAAATGTGAATGTTGTTTAAAACTAAAATGACACTTTTATATTGAAAACTACCACTTTGATTAATTACAACCACAACATGTTTTATATTTATGTGTTGTTTATTACTACATGTGGAAATATTAAGGATCATTTTACTAAATTTTGAAAACAATATAACCTTGTTTTATTGGTTTTGGATATATAACTTCAATTTTCAATTAAAAATGACACATTTATATTGAAATAAATTCACATCAATTCATACCACGCAATTTTTGGGTTCAATGATTATGAAATAATTGGACAATTACCATTTTTTTGAAATGTAGGAACTAACTATACTTCCATTCCTGGTAAGAATTTTCTTGAATTCCAATAGACATTTTTTTCATGTTTTAAAACACTAAAAAAAATTAATGGTAAAACCAATATAAAAATACCTCATATTGATATGAAATCATAGGGGAACAAATTTTTAATTATTTAAAATTTTTATGCATTGACAGCACATCCATTAGATATGTGGAGTACTCTAAATGAATTAATAATTAGAGTTTAATGGTACTAATGTCTTTAGAAACATATTTCTGGGGTAAAAACTTGGAAAATGATGTCATATGGCTATGAAATCATATGAAATATACCTTAAATTGATTTTTGAAATGTAGGAACTAATGACATGTTTTTATGTGATATGGTCTTCTCAAGATTCCCATTAAATAGATTTTTAGTAATTTAAATCACAAAAATATATTTTTAATGGTAAAAACCATATAAAAACGCATATTGACAAAACAAATCCTAGAAGCCCCACTTCGGAATTATTAATGGCTTGTATGAATAGAAAAATTGTCCAAAATATGTGCGGTGTGATCGGAATGACTCTATAAAAAGTTTTAAAAAATACCAATGGCTTTAAAAACATGGGTAACAAATTTAAAACAATGAAATTGATGTTGGATGGATATTAAATCATAGTAAAATGACCATATTTTCAAAAAATATATAAGTGTTAACAATGCATCATTCTGAGTTACAGTTTCCTTGGGAAGCTCATAAATGTATTTTTAATATATTAAAGCACTAAAACGTTTATGTAATGGTTTAAAACCTAGAAAGTTCCCTCATATTGACAATAAATCATGAAAAAACCCACATTTGATTTACTTATGATATGAACACATAGAAAACACTCCCATCCAATGTGTGTTGTGATCTGAGGGACACAATAAACAATTTTTAAAGATACTATTTTCTTTAAAAATGTTTTTTAGGGGTTCAAAACTACGAAAATGATATCGGGTTGTTATGAAATAACAGTATAATAAATGTATATTTATTTATGAAATATATGAAACTAAAGAAATTTCATTATGATTTCTGATTTTCTTGGGGTTCCCATAAATAAGTTTGTAGTGTTTCAAAAAGAAAACATGTGTATAATGGTCAAAAAAATAGAAAACAACCTCCTATTGACATGAAATCATGGGAAATCCACATTTTATTTATTTTTTATGCCTACTCATAGAAACAAAACCCATCCAACTTGGGTTCTAATTCAAATATCTCAATAAATAGTTTTAATATATACCAATGTCATTACAATTGTCTACCAAAGTGTCAAAACATAGAAAAAAATATTGGATAAATAGAAAATAAATGTGAAATGAAAATAGATTGATTTATAAAATATAAAAACTCAAAACACGTTAATTTATATCTAGGATTTCTGAAAAATATAATAAATTTATTTTTACTGTTTTAAAACACTAAAACATGTATGAAATGATCATACCCATAAAAAATTTCCATAGATTGATGTGGAATCATGGAAAACGCACTTTTGAATTATTTATGATGGGTATATGAATTAAATTCCTCAATATGATGTGTCGTATGCTCAAAATGAATTAATAAATAGTTTTTAAAGATACAAAAATATTTAAAAACTTGTGTTAGGGGTAAAAAACAAGGAAAACTATGTCATATTTCCATAAAATCATCTGACAATGTCTGTAGATTTTTTTTAAATGTATGAACTGATATCACATCATTTTGAGTTACTGTTTCCATAGGATTCATTTAAACATGTTATTAGAGTTTTGAAAATCTAAAACATGCCTGTAATGGTCATACCCATATACAATGACGTCATATTGAAGTGAAGTCATGGTAAAACCACCATTTAATTATTTTTTATGTGTATTCATATGAAACACATCCATACGACATGTAGTGTTCTAGGAATTAATCAATAAACAATTTTTAAAACAACTAATATCTTTAAAATTGTGTTTGAGGGGATCAAGACCATGAAAATAATGGAAAATGGTTTTGAAATCATTAGATAATGACTATAGATTGTTTTTTATATATAAGAACTTATAGAACATCATTCCATGTCAGGGGTTTCCAAATATTCCTGTAAACTCATTCTTGATGTTTTAAAACTATATAACATGCATCCAATATTCAAACCCATAAAAATTAAAATTATATTGATGTGAAATCATGTTAAAACCACCATTGATTTATTTCTATTGTGTATTCATAGAAAAAACATCCAACTGACATGTTTTGTTCTCAGAATGACTAAATAAAAATTTAAAAAAATATCAGTCTTTCAAAACATGTGTCAAGGGGTCAAAATAAAGAACACAATGTCAGATGACTATAAAATCATAGGACTACACCAATTGATCTATTTTTGAAATATATTAAATGATTTCATGTCATTATGAGTAAGGGTTTTCTTGAGATTCCCAAAAATTCTTTTTTAGTGTTTTAAAACACTATGGAAACTCATATTAATGTGAAATAAAGGGAAAACCACTGTTTAATTATTTTACATGTGTACACATAGACATTATTTTCATCTGACATGTGGTGTAATCATAATGACTCAATAAGCAGTTTTTGAAGATACCAAAGTCTTTAAAAATGTGTGTTTAAGTGTCAAAATTAGGAAATTGATGTCGGATGGCCCTCATTATCATTATCATTGTTTATTATAAATAAATTTTGGTCTGGAACCAACAATAAACAATAGGAATATATGGGGTAAAATAATTAAGGTTTAGGGAGACCATGAGTTAGGGTTTACCCATGATGTACAAAAACATGTTTTTAGTGTTTTAAAGAAATAAAACTTATGTGTGATGCTCAAAACCATATAATACGACCTCATATTGAATTGAAAAATTGATACAACCATCGTTGAATTGTTTTTCAACTATAGGACATGATTACATATCAATGTATTTAAAATAAGTTTATGAATTATATTTAAAGCACATATCTTGTTGATTTAAAAATTGAATATATTGTTAAATACTTATCAATTTCTAGTTACATGTGTTTATGTACATTCTAAAAAAGTATGTTTATGTTTTCAAATTTTTATTCATGATATATTAATTATTTTATGTTGAAATATATTCTATTTGATTAATAAAATAAAAAATGTTATGTTCAATGTTCTGAATGTTATCTATATCTATTCTCTTTCTCCTTTTTTTATAAATATTATAGTTTTTATTATTGGAGACATATTTTCATAGTAGTTTGGAGGTTGGTTGTTCTGTTTCATGCCATTATATAGAAGGAATATGTTATGGTTCTTAGTTTATGTGGTATGTATAAATATTATCAATGATTCTACTATATTTATTATTTATTATGTTAAGTTGTAATTTATATATACTTTTTTTTCAGTTGATGACATGATGTGGTCAGTTCCAGTTGATGACATGATGTGGATGAAGATGGATATCATTGAGTTTATGGGATGGATATATATGGGACATGGGTTGCTATTGTTGAACATATTTTATATGTATATATTGATGAATAGAATTATGGGTTGACTGAGTTTATGGATTGAATGCTGTTTTATATGTGTTATTATGGATGTGTGAAGGATTATGTATAGTGATTTTATTGTGAATTTACAGTTTAGGTTTTTTTGTGCTTTATTTTTTATATGCATTTTTATAAAGATTCTGAAAAAATAATAATAACTGTTTGTGATATATTTATCACAAATTTATGATTTTCATTACTAAATTAGATTATTAAAATAAATTTAGTGGTGGTTAATTATAACCCCTACTACATATAAATTCCACTAATGTATATAGTAGTGGTTGAGTTCATTTCCCCTATTATATTTTTTGGATGAATATTCATTAAACCCATTTTGAAATTAATTAAAACCCACCTCTATGTTCTTCAAAAATGATACAAATAAAACTCATTTCTAAAAAAGAAAAAACACCAATAAATGATTTATAACTGGGAAATATGGACCAGTTTCCATAACCAACACTAAACCATGTAACTACAATTTAAACATCCACCAGTAGGAAAAAACTTATTTTTAAGCTCGTTATTTATTAATGTGATCACTACATAAATTAAAGGATTTAATCAAATATGTATAAGATTAAATAATATTTTTAAAAGATAACTTAAAAAATACATCACAATAATACCATATACCCATAAACATGCCTCTATTATATTGGATAAAATTATGTATATAGATAACACAATATAAGAGGGAGTAAATTATGGGTTTAAAAACATTTATTTTTATCCTGTAGAATTATATTAGTATAAAAGGATTTAAACTAATTCAATTCACTATAACTCTTATGTTTTAAAACAACTCATCAGACTGGACCTACGTCTATTAGTACAAGAATCATAATCTGGTTGATTCTGATGATGTATACCATAGATTATTAATAACTAAGAAAATGGGTAAAAGATCGTAATAAAAATGTGTGCGATAGGTAGTGTAAAACAAGACAATGATTCTACTATAAAAAGTTTACAATTTTAAAGAGTATTTGAAATGATCATAATTACTAAAGGTAGTAATTTTAGTATTACTAAATTATCATAATCATATTGGTTATAATAAACAAATTATAGAATATAAAGATAAAAAACTATTTCAATAATATTTCTATTACAATGCATTAGAAAATATAAAAAATGCATTTCTATTAACCCAAAGTGACTGGTATCATTTAACCTATAATAGAGGTCCCTTGATATATAATTTCAAGTAAGTTAGTCTTACCCAAACTAGGTTTAGCCCTTGATAAGAGTATCAGCTACAGTCTATCTGTTTATCCCTGGTAAGCCCTCAATTAAATTGGTAAATGGATCTTCTATCTTCCTATCACTGGAAGTCCTCAATCTATATAATATCTCCAAATATTCTTTCTTATTCATTGAATCCCTCAATCGTAATCATCCACACTCATCATTGCTCAAATAAAAACAATGCTTTTTATGATTACAAGTGTGTCAAACAAGATGTTCAAAACATGGATACTTCAAGAATTTTTCACAATGCAATTTTTAGAAGAGATCCTGAATAGAATATAAAAAATTCATCTATCTCCAGATCTTTCTAATGACTTGATGATTATAGGCCAAAGTCCTAATGGTAATATATTGTTTCAACTATCGGATTTCTTCCTTAAATATTATAGGGACATAGACACTTGGCACTCCAACAGTCCTCTTGAAACTGAAACAATAATAATATTTAATCATTTATATAAAAATAGAAAACATGACATCATTTTGATTAAAATTATTTTCTTTTTGATATAACCATGTTTTATAGTTATGATAAATTTTGTATGAAAAGAATATATATCTCTTGATAAAATAAAAATTTGAACATTTAATGTGTATGTTTATTAACAATAAAATAGTGAATATGATTTATCATTCTAGTATGATACTAAACTGTGTGTATGATGAAAATCATAATTGGAGTGATTGATGAAATTTTTATCCAGTTAGTATGATGTAAAACGTATTCTGTCTTGTTATGAATAACATAGAAACATTTAGACTATATTTCCCGGTGTGCATGGTATTTATCATATGTAGAAAAAAATGTGATGAAAAATATGTATAAAAATTCTAAAAGTAAATACAATAAAAAAATATATGAATTCATTTAAAATTAATTCTTCTGATTTCCAAAAAAGGAATAGTAAATTCAAAAGATGGCTTTTTACTTAATAATCTCCCCCTTTTTGGAAAGTGAAAACAACATGCTAAAAATTAAAAGATTAAAAACTAAGTAGATTTTGGTATTCATAAGTGAACACTTTCACTTATCTCCCTTTGGGTTTTAAAACTCTTATAAATAGATCATGAATATGAATAAGCTCCCCCTCCAGATTATAGAATCCCTTAAGATCATCATCAAAAAAAACCTTTTATAAATTTCTCCCCCTATTGAATAGATTCTCTAATTTAATAATTATTCACCCCTTATTCTCCCCTTAATAAAACACTATCCACAAATTTATGAAATTATCCCCCTTTTTGATTTAAAAAATTAATAAGAAATACATTTTAGAGCCTGTAAATGGGTTAGAAAAAAACAATATGAAATGAAAAAGTATTTGATCATATAAAATGAGTGAAATGATATTTATCCAATGAATGTAAAACATTCAATCAAAATAAATATATATTTCAAGCACTTTCATTTAATTTTCATAAATAGTACAATATAAGATCAAACTATTATTTTCTTTTATTTTTCATTCTCATTCTTCATAAGATACAAAACCACTATATTCATCTTCTTGAAATCCTTTTGGTCCTCCAATATTTTATCAATATATTCTTTCAGAGACTTTATTTATTTTTACTAATCTTCAAATAAATTTTCCTATTTATGAATGGATTCTTCCTGAGATTTTAGCATCTCTTAGGGAGTTAAAATTCTTTCTTCATGATTCTTAAACATTTATTCATGATACTAATACTTTTCTACCTGATCTCTGGTTACATTTTCTAGGATTTCAACTTTGTTTCACAGAAAACTATTTTGATTCTTTAGGTTAAGGATTTCATCTTTATAAAGGAAAATCTTTGATTGAACGACATCCACCCTCCTTTGAATTTCATTTAAATCACCAAAATAACATCCATTTGGACCTATAATTAATTTCAATATATTATTTTTATCACTTTTTAACTTGTTTAAATCATCTAAATGATTATTCACATGGTTTTTGATATCATCTATCTCGTCTTTATGAATATTCACACTAATATCTGACTTATGTGACCACTTCACAACTTTATTGCAAGCCTTTCAGTGCTTATTTGTGCTTTCATCTAGTATTTTGAAGTCATCCATGAGTTTCATTATCTTTTTCCTCAATAGTTTGATTGACTCTGACCTTTTATATTTATTTTCCATATTATATTAAACTCTTCCTTCAATTATTGGTTGGTGTGGAAGAATTTGTTTTAAATATTCTTATTTCTTTAACAATATAATCATCTATTTTCTAAGAAATAATCTGATCAGAATCGGTATCCGCCTCATAAATGGGAAGTTTAGCATAATAACTTCCACCAAATTCATCATTTTATTTCAAAATATGATTCTTAATGGATCTTGTATCTTCTACCTTATATGAAATATAAATTATATTCACTTTAGGGACTTCATTTGAAAGATGAGCTCTAAGTAAAGGTAATTTTCGTGAATTTTATTTTTAATATAATACTGGTAATTTATTAGATTTATATTTTTCATCTTGTTCTCTAGTATCACATTATTTTAGGAATTAATATATTTTACACATTTTATAATCCTCTTGTTCTTCTAAAACATTATCTTGAGAGAGTTTCAGTGGTGCAGATTCCCAACTATGTGTTTTCTTTTTCCAATTACTTGAGTATAAAGAATTTATTTTTATATTACAATATATTCTCTTTTACTAATTTCATCACTATATTTCTCAACATTTGTTAAAAAATCAATGTTAATTATGATCTCATTTCTGTTCATCTAGTTTTTCATTTTCTTGTTCTATAAAAATTTCATCAGCACGTGTATTTTTAGAGAAGTCTTCTATGGGGTTGAGATCAATATGAGAAACTCCAACTTTCACTTAATCATGTTATTTTCTCCACATAGCTTCCATTATTTCAAGATAAACACATTTTTGTTTCTTCTTTTATTTTAAAATAGAATCTGGATTCGGTTTCTATTGTTTTTCTAAAACAATCAACTCCAATTGTTTTAAAATACCCTGAATTCCTTCATATACATATTTTGGAATGTCAGTACACGGGTTTTTAATGAATTTCATTTATTTTTAAGCAAAAATAATTTTTTTTTCTAACTATATCAACATTGATCCAAATAACTCTTAAATTTCATGGTAATGTCTTCAGATAATTTCTTTAAAACATTAAACATTTATGGATAAACTTAATGAGGATGTATGGAAACATAATCACTTGGGATTTAAGAGGAAAAGTCCTTGAGATTTTTGATGATATTGAAAATATAACCAATCAAGTTAATATTTCTCATGTTGAAAATATATTCAAGAGTAATCAAATCTAAAACTTTTAATATTTCTTGATCACCTCTTCTGGGAATTAAAAATACTTGCATCCAGAGTGCAATGAGCCTATTATCTACTGAAAATGGGTATTATTTCTTTTGTATTCATGAATCTCAAACAGATGTTGATTGTCCCTTTATATGACAAATAATCCATTTTCCATTTTAAATTCATGGGATCGACAAAAACAATCTCCCTTCGATGGAAAATATATGAAATGTGTTGCTTGATTAGCTAACATACTTATCTAACTATCATATACCTAAATGGATACCTTCAAATTCTCTTCATGAACCTTAACATATTTTTAGAACTGAATAACTTCGACCAAAATGATCAGATTTTAAAGATCATGGTTTCCATAAGAAGGGGTTCCGAAACAAGGAATTTAATGATTCTCATTATAGATGGATCATACCTTTCATATAATTCTCTTCTGAGAAATATTTTAGGGAATAATTTTCTCTTGAGAAATACTTTGTAGGCATTTATTTTAAAGATATTGTTGATGATTGATTCATGGATACCATCAATGTATTCTAGGTGGGGAAAACATCAGAATCGTATATTTTAAGAGGAATACGGGTTCCTTGTATATTGTAGGATAATAGATATGTGATTAGGAGGGGGTGGTCACCTTTTTAAAGGTGATGAGAAGTGATCATTGGGATTCTACAGTCCATATTAGATCGAATAGATCTGACGGTTTGAAAAAATACGACCTCTTGATGTTTTTATTTTTAAAAAAACTACCGTATTCAAAGCCAATCTGATAAATATTTCTAAAAAAACCATCAATATAATTGCATTGAAAAAAATGAGAAGATAAAATTATTTATAACTTTTGGAATTTCAAGAGAGATGTATTGGTTTCAATAAATTGTTTATCATATTGATTGAAAATTTTGAAAACTTAATTAGAAATGAGTTATTAAAAAAATATTACAAAAAAATTGCTGTCAATAAATTTTCTGGTGCTGATAAAAAAATAGTGAAAATTAAAATTTTGTTATATATAAAGATTTTTCCGATAAAAATATTTATGCTAAACATATTTCTGGTGCCAAATTTTTTTCAATATATTTTTTTAAGAAAAAATATGTACTTTCACCGTGAAAAAGTGTATCTTAATGTAAGGAGTTTAATTAAAATCAATTTTATATGAATGATTAATTTATAGTGATCATTACTATAATATATTTAATGTATTTAAATCTATCATTAGGTAATTGTTTTGTAAAAATATCAACATGTTGTTCTTACATTTCGATGAATTGTAAAATGACATCTTCTTTAGGTGTGTGATCCCTAATAAAATAACACCTAATAACTATGTGTTATGTATGTAACTGATTTTTAGGGTTTTTATATAAATATATGGTACTAGTTTTATCACAATGTATTTGAGTTTTTGAAAGACTCATTTCATAATTAGAGTGTGTGTGGTGTATCCACAACACTTGAGCACAAAAACTTCTACCTACAACATATTTGTCTTTAGTAATAGAAATTTCTTCTCAGTGTTCGTTTATATTGTACCACAAAACTAATTAATTACCTAATAAATGAAAAGTTTTGGATATGATTTTTTATCCATTCTTCTGTATCCAAAATCATCAACTGAAAAAGAAAATAAAAAAAAACTCTATAAGAGTAAAATAGTCCTAAATCCATATATCCCTTTAAATAATGAATAAATTATTTCAAAAAATTTAAATGGGGTTTCTTTGAATTTTCATGATAACTTGAACATAATCATACTAAAATAATTATGTTTAGGTGACTTGATGTTAAGTATAGTAAACATCCTATCATCCCTCAAAAAATAGTTCTATTTACCAATTGCATGGCTTTAATAATTTCAAGAGTACTTGAGGTTCCAATTGGAGTACAAATTCTTTTAGTATTTTCATATACATACTTATTAATAATTTATTTCATATACTTATGTTAAGATATATAGGTTTCTTCTAGTTTTTATGTTATTTGAAAACCAATAAGCAATGTAAACTCACCCATCATACTCATTTGAAACATAGATTTCATAATATTTACAAATGACTTAGTTAAGGATTGATTAGTTTATCCACATATAATTTCATCAATATAGATTTTAGAGTGAAAAACATTTTCATTAAATTTGTTTATAAAAGGGTTAGATCATCATTTCATTCAACATAATTATTTTTTAACATAAATGTTGTAAGTCTATGATACAGGGCTTTAGGGTATTGATTAATTCTATATAATGCTTTGGTAAGTTTGTAAACATATTCAGGATTCCTTGTGTCTTCAAAACCATGTTTTTTTATATAAAAACTTCCTCATGAACAAATCCATTACGTAAATCACACTTTTGATCCATTTAAAAAAGTCTAAAATTAAAAAATGTTAAAAATTATAATAGAATACAAATAGATTCGAGTCTAGCTACTAGATAATAGGTTTCTTCATATTCTATTCCATATTAATGATTATATCCTTTAAGAACTAATCTTTCTTTATTTATAACAATGATTCCATTTTCATCACATTTTTTAAGACATATTTTAATCCAATTATGGAGAAATCATTAGGTCTTTTAACAATGGTCTAGACCTTTTTTCATTAAAATTTATTTAGTTCATGTTCTATAGATTTAATCCAATATTCATAACTTATAGCCTCATAGAGACTTTTGGGTTGGAATTGGGAACGAAAATCTAGATTCTGCACTTCATTTATTAAAGAACTTCTAGTCCATATGGGTTTATTTACAACACCAATGATACTGTGACTGGGGTGATTCCAAATAAACCACTTACATGGTTTTTGAAAAACATGTTCATCAACCTAGTGTAGACAGTCTTTTGGATTTAATACTTCAAAAATATTTTCATGATTATTAACTTTATTCGAATATTCTTCTATCAAATTTTGATAGTCAATTTTTAAAAACACATCAGAAGATGTAGGTTGTGATTATTTTAAAAAAATGATCAGTTTCATAAAATTTAATATGTATTTTTTCCTCAATAGTACACAAATTGTTATTAAAAAAACTATAATACTTATAGTTTGTGGACTTGACTAAAAATATACCTTCATCATATTTGGGTGAAAATTTATATAAGTTACCTTTTGTGTTCAAAATGAATACTTTGCATCCCAATACTCTAAATTTTGATACTTTTGGTTTTGGAACAGTCCATATCTCAAAAGTTGTTCTATTAAGAAATGGCCTTATTAAAACATAATTTATATTATAATATGAAGTACTAATAGCTTCAGCCCAAATATGTTTAGCAATTGGGTATTCACTCAACATTGTACTTTTTATATCTTGAAGAATTTGATATCCTCTTTCAACAACACGCTTTTACTGAGGTAGTCTTGGTTCTGAGAAGTTATGTGTAATTTCCTTTTTACTATAAAAAGTTTCAAAATATGAGTATTTGAATTCTCCACCACGATCACTATGAATAGTTATTAATTGAAGGTTTGTCTGATTTGTAACATTTTTTATAAAAATTATAAATAATGAAAAGGATTTATATTTCATTATGAGAAATTATACTCATGTAAATCTAGTGTAATCATAAACTATAACAAATAAAAGTATTTTCCATTGACACGTCTAGTTTTTTTAGGACTAAAAAGATCCATGTTCACTAATTATAAAGGATCAATTTTTGGGACTTCACTAAGTGATTTAAATCATGACTTGTGTTTCTTTCCATATTGACAAAGTTAACAGACTTTGGGTTATTCCAATCTATGATCCAGTAGATCCTTAACAATTCCATTTTATTCAGTTTTCATAAGTTCCTTAGCTTACGGTGTCATAAAAATATATTCCATAACCAGTATTGATTATCAATTGCACTAAATAAATTTATTTCATCCTAAGGTCTTATAATTTAAGTTTGTAAACATTCTCATGTAGATGGGAATAAATAATTAATTCATCCTTGTAATTATGAACATAAAATTTATCATTCCTAAAATTCACTTGGTATCCTTCATTACATAATTATATTATGGTTATAAGGTTATTCTTAATACACATAACAAATAAAACATTTGAAATCAAGGATTTTCCAATAATAACAATTTTACCTATACCTATAATCTTTCTTAGAGAATTATATCTGAAGGTTACTCTTAGAGCATTAATTTCAATAATATTTTCAACGAAGTCAGTTTTACCAGTCATATGCCTAGAAAAAACCATTATCAATGTACCATGTGTTGTTGTTGGTACTTCATTTTTTTTCCTGAAAATAATATATTTATGTTTTTAGAATCCAAACATTCTATGTTCCAAAAATGTTTGAATGTAAAAAATTTAGAATACAAATCTATTTATAAAGATGATATTTATGAAATACTAATGATTTTATTTTATTTAAAGGACAATTTTTTTACAATGTACATCACTTTGACACATCGTACAAAATGGGGAAATTTTTGGAAAAAAATAGTTATTACTAAAAATAGGTTTTGTGTTAGAGTAACCAATTCAATAACTATTCCTTTGTAGAAGAGTTATTTTATAAATTTTATCCAATTATTCCATACTAGAAGTAAATTTTGATAAAATTTTCTTAAGGGAAAAAATTTAATCTTTTAGTCTAATGACTAAATTCTTATCCTTTTCAGCATTAGTTTTATAATTAGATTTTGTATCAAAATCATTTATCTCAAAAAATAACTTTTTCAAGATCCTTAGAAATTTTATTCTTCATAGAATTTACTTCAACAAGGTTCTTTGAAATTTAATAAATTTTGAAATATTTTTCATCCATATATTTAGAAATATATGATACTTCTTTTGTTAGAATATTTATTCTATAATTTTCTTTATCAAGTTTCTTCTAGATCTTACTATTTTCACTTTTAATAAAATTAGAAAATATAGAGGCTTTTTAAAAATAAGGTGAAGTATGTTCTATTAAGGTGGATTATTCATCCTAATAAATATATCCATTCTCATCAAGATAAATATAATTTAAAGGAATATGGGTTAAGGATCTGGTAGTGTCTAACTTTTCTAGGAAACATTTATTATCAAAAGTTATTCTATAAATAAGACCAATATTCTTATTTCCAAAAGTTTTAATACATATGAATTAATATGAATAATGTACTCCACTTTCCCTCCATGAGTTATTTTTCTTTATAACATTATTTACTTTAGACATTTAGAATCTTTTTTATTACTCTTAGAATTCTTGAATTTTATGTCTTTTCTTTTAAGCCATGGACAATCAGGTTTGATGTGTCTTCATTTCTATCATTCATAGTATTTAATGTCTGAATCTTTATTTTAATTTTTCTTATTTTTCTTATATATATATTGAAAATATTTTTTACCAACTATCTTGTTCATCCTTCAAGAAACATTGGGTAATTCATTTTATGATTGTTCAGATTCAATTGGGTCCAACTGAATAACCACTTTTTTCATTGTTGAATTCACTATCATCTCAAGTGTCTTGGATTTAGTCTAATTTGAAGTTGTAGTAAAATAAACACATGAAATATTTGTATTTTGTTTTTCCGAACATATCTAAAATATATTCTTAAATTTTAGAAGAGTTTCAAATAACTCATCAATAGTAGCAATTGAATCTTTTTGTGATTCATCAGTTGTTGTTCTCTTTGACTCTCATTCATTAGGCATGATGTATATGATCTTTTACACAAGAAATTCATCTTCTAAAAAATGATCTCCCATGTATTTTAAGATATTTAAAATATTAATAAATCTTTGTTGAACATTAGTTATAGGCTCTCTATATAGATAAACCAAAGCATGATTTTCTACTCTAAACAAGGTTCTTCTTGTCTTGATGGCATTAGATGTACAAAATTATCAATCTGTAATTTCTTTAAAATGATATTTTCTACTTCATAAGATGATATCTGGATTTAAATATTTCTATTCATTATACAATGTAATTTATTTTTAACCTTCTAACTAAATTTATATTTATGTGTCTCTTGATTAGTAAAATTTATGACTTCTTTATCAAAAAATGTGTAATCTCCCGTAAGCATTACAAAATTATCAACAATAGTATGGATAAAAAAACATCTTTATTTTCGATCTCGTGTATTCGTAAACATTCCCATCAAAAATATGTGGTCCTTTAGGATTCAAATTTTATTTGGATATAACATTAAAACCTTCCATCATTAGAATAATATAAAAATTATTCTTCCATGATAAATTTTAGTGTAGAAAAATATTTATAAATAAATCATTTAAAAATAAATATAAATAAATTAGAAAATTAATATAATAAATTATAATGAGCAATGGAAACATCCTATGATACCAGTTTTTGCATCAAAATACGTTTGTAGAAGACACAATACAAGAGAGAGTGATTTTTAGGTTTGAAAACATTCATTTTTATCCCTTAATAGGATATTAGTTTAAAAGGATTTGAACTAATTAAATACAATATATCAATTATTTAATTAAAATAATTAATTACACTGGTCTTAGGTTCAGTAATATAACAATGATAATCAGATTGATTCTAATTGTCTATTCTAAAAATAAAAAAAATTAATGTAAATGTGTAAAATATAGTAATCAAAATGGTTACAAGAGGTAATGTAAAACAAAACTGTGATTCTAGCATATGGTGTATAGATTCGAAAAGAGTAATTGAAATGATTGTAATTACTAAAGGAAGTAATCAATGTATTACTATAGTATCATAATCATTTTGGTTACGATAAAAAATGAAAAAAATATAATGATGAAAAACTCTTATAATTATCTTTATATTAAAATGCAGTTGAAAATGTAAAGAATAAAATTCTTTTAACCCAAATGAAAGGGTATCCATTAACATAGAATAAAGGTCCCATGATTTATACTTTCAAAAAGTCATTCTTACCCACACTAGGGTAATCCCTTAATAAGATTATCGACTTCGGTCTATCTACCTATCCCCAACAGACCTTGATTATGTAGGTAACTGGTACCTCCGTCTTCCAATCACTGGAATCCATTGATCCATAGAAGATCGGTATGTCTATCTTCCTATTCAAATAATCCCTAAATTTTAATCTTCAATAATTGTAATTTGACAATTAAAAACAAATCTATTGAAGATTATAAGTGTGTCGAAAAATATTTTCACAACTTGGGTACTTCAAGGCTTTTTCACAAAGAAATTTTTTGATAGAGCTCTTGAATATTATTTCAAATTCTCACCTGTCCCAAGCTTATTCTAATGAAAATGTATTAATAAGACAAAGTTCCAATGGTCATATATGGTTCCAATGGTTGGATTTATTCCTTAAACATCAAAGGGACATGAACACCAGGCCCTCCAATGGTAATCTTGAAACGGAAACCACGACATTGTTTGATCATGTATATTAAAATAGAATGCATGGCATCATTTTGATTAAAAAAAATTCTGTTAAATATATAACTGTTTTCTAGTTCTGATAATGTGGGTATGAAAATAATATGTAACATCTGATAAAATAAAAATTTGATTAGTAAATGAGTACAATGGTTAATAATAAAATATTTTATATAATTTAGCATGTCATTAAGATAATGAGCTATTTGTTCGATGAAAATCATAATCGGAATTATTGATGAAAATTTTATCTATTGAGTACGATGTAAATCGTATTTGAAATAATTTTGATAAACATATAAATATTTAGACTATATTTGTCGGTGTTTATTGTATTTATGGAATGCAAAACAAAAACATAATGATAAACTTTTATAACATAATTATTAAAGTAAATACAATAACTGATCATATGAAGTCATTGACAAATAATTATTTTGTTTTCAAAAACTGAAGTAAGGTTAAATTCAAAATATAACATTTGACTCAACACATTCAATAAGAAAACCTTATTATATTTGGATGAAACCTCAAATCCCTTATCACATAGAAGATCAATAGACACTGTATTATTCTTAATATCATGTGCATACAATAAATTTAAAATAGTTGAATTATTTAAATCAAAACCAAGTTCAATGCTTCAATACTATAGATTTAGTATTATCTAGTGCTATCTTTTATAAATTCTACCAAAATTCAAGGATAAAATACACCTTTATTAGAACTAAAAAAATATTCATAAAAGGTAACTTTTATCAGCACTAAAATAAAAGCGCTAATGAAGGGTATCTTTTATCATTGTCTTTTAGATTTGATTAAAGGAAACCTTTATCAATGATTTTTTATAGTTCTAATAAAATAAACCATTATCGGTGCTTTTTACTGATGATAAAGACCACTATAATCACCACTATAAAAATCACTGATAAAGAGTACCTTTTATTAGTGCTATATAAAACCTGTTGATAAAAGTTACATCTGTCACCTCTTTTTACTAGTGTTGATAAAAGTGGCCTTTACCAGCTCTGATAAAGGATCCTTTATTCAGTTCTAGAAAAAACACTGACAATGGATAGATTTTTTCATTAGTGAAAAGACATGATAAAAGATACCCTTTATTAGCACTTTAATTTTAGTGCAAAAACAATTACATGTTATCAGCACCTTTTTTAAGCACTTATAATGGGTATATTTCATAAAAAATGTATATTTTAATAAAAATTATATATTCATCTAAAAATATATTAATTTTGATATAAATATAAAATATTTTATTAAATATAATTTATAGATGTCTAAATATGTATTTACAATTGATATTAAATATATTTAATGAATATGGATTATTAAACAATTTAAGATATTATTAATTAATGTTTTTATTATTTAGATCAAATAATTTTCATTTAATGAAAATAGGATGACATAAAAATTTAGTAAATGATGAAAAATCGATGATAAGATGAAAACATGACATAAACTTCAAATGACCATAACTATTGATCAATGTGATTGTTTGGGATCTGCCACATATAGAATAGAAGTCTATGAAGAGATCTATGCCATTTTGATAAGGTGAACCTAATTAAAAAAATGAGGTAAACAAGAAAGATGTGCCCTCCAAAACTATGTTTTTAGTTGGGATACATTCATTTTTTAATATTCTATGTGATATAATATTCTTTTATAAAGTTGTTTTTGTAATTGTTTAGTGGAGATTGAATTTATTATTAGGTATTACATTCATATAGGTATTATTTTTTGAAAATTTTATAATTTTTCATATTTTAGTTTAATTTATAATAAAATATATGCATATTTCTTTACAGTGATATATAATAAATCAATTGTATAAAAAATATTCAAACATATTTCAATAAAAAGTATTTTTAAATATATAAACCGAATGGAAATAAATATTTATTATTCATTTTATTTTTAATAAAAAATTATCCATAATATTAACGTTATAAATTTTCATTAATATATACATATACCTATACATCTGATGTTTTTAAATAAATATGTGTCTATCAATAAAAAAATATATTTTTATGTATATTATAATATTTGTAAATATTTGTGTGTGTATCTATGAAAGATAAATGTGTCCATCTGTTTGTAAATATGTTTGTATGTGTGTGTGCATTAGTATTATGTAAACACATCATATATAAATGTATTTTTATAAATATATCATTACCATTATCCTTAAACGTAGATTATAATAATATTTATAGTAAATATTTTAAAAAATTATAAAAAAATTACATATAAATATAAAATTATATGTGAATATCTATAAATATATATATATATATATATATCAAAATATATAGAAATATAAATATATATTTAATATATAAAATTTATATCAAAATATTCAATATATAGGAATGTTTTAAAAATGTATTTAAAAATAATTATATTAATCATATGGAATTAGGTATTATCAATTTTATTTAAAACAACATCTAATCATTTTTACATATTATAAAAATATATTAATATATATATATATATAATAAACATGTTTATATATTGTTTATATATACATATGGGTGTGTACTAATATATATATATACATATTTATATTATAATATATTTAAATAAATATAAATATATAATTTATTTATATAAATATAAGTGTATATATATATATCACAAACACATGAACATATATTTTATAAATGATTTTAAAAATAATTCAATAAATATATAAATAAAAAATATATATGTTAATATATATATATATAATAAATTATAGAACAGAAAAACTCAGTGAAGTGGTAAATGTCATCAAATTAGAAAAGGAAGGTCCGAGGATCAAATTCAGGGGTGTGCACTAGTGAACCGAAGGCTAGGAAATGGAAAAGTGCTAACAAAGGGGTATTCGGAGTGCTGATAGGGGTTAAGGGGAGGTGGATTCTAGGTTGGGTGGGGTGGATGAAAAGTGTTGAAAAGGGTGGGTAGAAGTGCTACCGGGTGGGTGGAGTGCTAAAAAATATTTTTTACCAAATATTATCAGTGATTAAATAAACAATTGTAAATTTACCCCATTAATTCTTTTTATAGCACAGATAATAAATGTATTTTTACATCACAATGACTTTAATCTCTATATTATAGCTAATAAAGATATTCTCTAGTGCTTTTAGAATCACAATCTATATCAATGCTTTATTGACTGGTGACATGAAAGCATGAATTATTTCTCCTGTGTACATACATCATGATAATACAATATTCATCTATTTTAAACATTGAATAATCCTACCAAACATTCATTATAGATCTCATATATGGAAACCATCCCACAATCATTGGTTTCATATTGAATTCCAATATTATCTCAATAATAGTTTCTTCAGTTATAATATTTTTAGTGGTTTTGTTCAATTTCTCCACATAGATACATTCCCTCAAAAATAAAATGGTTTCCATAGATTAATCATTATTATTTGTTCTTGTAAGGGTTTCCTTTCTTCTAAAATTATTTATTTTTCTTTATGGAATGTATGAAAGAGATTTGAGGCACCTTTACCTTAATGATATTAACCTTGGAATTAAATTGTGAATCTATACATGTGTCTTTAAACATGGATTCTTTTTTAACATAAAAAAGATTCTATATTATTCCAATGAAAAATCTATACTCTTATTAATGAAAAATTTACTAAATTAGTTTCTTATAGGTAGATGCTTATAAATAATAAAATAAACTTTTAAAGTTTCTTTTATTTTAATTTTAAGGTAATGAATTTTTTTTTATGTCTTGGAGAACATAAACATTCTCCAACATTAGTTTTTTATAAACTATATAAAAGAAGAGATATTTTCAATAAGAAATTTACTGCTATTTTCTTCTGTGAATTTGTGCATGATTTTTAACATATCCCATATCTCTCAAGTGTAATTCATTTAGATAAAGTAATCATAACTATGATTCGATAATGTGTTGAGAAAAATTTTTGGATGTGAAACCTCATTGTCTATCCATTTTTCATTATTACACAAATTTTGTTTACTTGTTTCACAACAATAGGAGTACCATCCAGATTTTGAGTGGGCATATCGAGGGTGGTAGGAATGTTTGGTTCAATAATGTAAAATATCTTAAAAACTATAAGAATAATCCTCATCCTTTCATTCCATTGGAAGATGTTTTTCCCTCAAAATTGTCACGATTGACCATATATTTGTTAGACATTCAAAATGTTGTAATTAATAATAACATACAAGTTAAATAGAATAATTGAAAATGGAATATGATAAATTGACACCTTTATGTTGTAACATCCTATAAACCACACTTATAAATTCGTTTTAAAAACATAAACATTTCATATATGGAATTTATAGTGATAAATTTGACCTAATTTCTTCCATCAAAACATATGACATCAAAAGGAAATGTAGGATCACATACATAACAACCAACGTTTTAGGTTTAGAGTTTTATAAAATTAGAAGAAACTCTTACATATCACAGAAAGATAAATAATGGGCCCATAAAAATATATATCACCACCCATTATTTCATTACATCTAACATTATTTTTAGGCATATCCTACTTAAAATGTTTCTTTATAACCTTAGGAAAATGAAACATAAGAAAGGATGAGTGCGTATTTTTAGTAAGGTTTACCATAGGAGACATAAATTATTACATAATCATAACATGATCATAATTGCATATAAACCTAAAATATTAAAATTATACCCTTTTATAAAAATTTTGAGTTATGAAATAAATAATTAAATTTCATAAGACATTATTCATAAATGAATCAACAAACAAAATCCATGAGAGCATAACATAATACATGGAACTATAGCATGAACATATGAATTGAAAAACCGTAGGTGGGTAAACCTCTTGGAAAGACACACCACTATCCCCAATGTAATCCCATTCCTTAGAGTTTAATGGGTTCACTCCGCAAACCATCATAGTAATAAATTTCCACTCCCAAGACTATCATAAGGTACATAGTATCTTACTAAAATGAGTTTATCCCGAATTCTAGTATTCTTTATCTCATGACATATAAATAATCAACCATTTAATTAGACAGATATATATGTATCACACATCACATAATTTAAATAATACATATTTGTGCCACAATAATGTAAATAATTTTACAAACCAGAACTAATGAAATTAAAGGGGCTTCATAAACATTTCATCATAACATAACCCATGGATGTTAAACGTATTTTATAAAAATCAGGTTTTCATAAACATAAACCATATAGAAAATTAATAAGGATGGTATCCATAGATAATATCCCTAGTAAATCATTATTTACATCAAAAAATCATCTTAGATAGAAAATGAATTTCAAATATCACATGGAATAATTATTGGGGAAAATAACTTTTTTATTTTGAAATCAATTATATTTTTTAAATAATTTAGCTATAAATAATATAATTTTATTTGAAAATAAACTTTTAAAATTATAATGAAATATTAAATGAATTTAAGATAAATTAGGGTGGAAAATTCCCCTCCTTCCATATGTGTTAAAAAATAAACTACTTTCATATTTTATTCAGAAAATGCAGTAAATACCCTTTTCGGAAAATGAAAATAAATATTCTATTCAAAATATTTTTAAAAAAATTTAAACATATGAAAAAATTGAATTTAAATAGTTATAGGATAATATTAGAACCCTTTTTTAATTTTTTGTAGAAAATTGACATAAAATAAAAATATTCATCATTAGATACTTAAACATAAACAATCCTGAATAGTGATGAGATTGTAAAATAAAATCTTACCACATTGGTAGCATTTAATCATAATCCCCATAAAATAAAATAAATCTAATGTATATATATATATACCACATTTTTTAATTATAATAATAATAATAAAATAGATTCATGTTAATTATAAAAATTTCATTAAAAAAAATATGTATTTTATAATGAATGTGTCCCATCCAAGATAAACAAGATGAAAACCCTTACAAATATCTTATCATTGAAGTGATAATTAATGAAATGAATCAATATTTTGAATAATATATAAATGCAAATAAAACTAGTATCAATAAAACAAAATATATTAAAATGTAATTTCACACATAATATTTTCATTAAAAATTCAAAATGTATAATTTCATCCCAATGAATGGAAATGGAGTTATGAACTCCCTTACTTTAAGTCTAAATCATCACATATGTTATTTATCTTAATGAAAAATAAACTTATATTAATTATTTAATTTCATTATAATATTATTCAAGTTTACTATTCCTTTTATATCACATATAATTATTTTATAATAAATAATTAATTACTAAATTTTACATCATATGTTTTGACGATTTTCAGCACTTAATTCCAAAAGGAAATTAGTACGACGTATATAGTAAAAGTGTTCATTATTCCAGTATATAAAGAATAATAATAATTAAATTATTATCAGTTTTATAAACTAATTATAATTTTAAATAAATTGTTAAAATATTTATGTGAAAAATTAATTATGTTATAATCATTGAGACAGTAGGTCAAACATACGCATGATTAACATTTCCATTTTTCAATGATCATTATGGAAATGGTTAGGTATTATTTTAAATTTAAAGACTGATAATAATATCATATATATAATATTAATTCTTTAAATATACTTATATATATCACCCATGTGATTTGGGGATGAAAAGTGAATTACAACGCTATGTAGAGGTGGCTGTCTACACTTACGATCAAACGATGTTGTCATTTTTTTGTGCATGTAATGGTAATAGAATAAATGATATATATCATATTTTTATAATGATAAATATGTAATTAATATAGTATATAATCATTATTTAAATCATTATTACTATTATTGGGAGACTATTTTAGAAAATAGATTAAATCAGTTCGTGAGGTGGTAGTTTGTCGTACACACGTAAAATGAATTATTTTCCCAAAAGGGGTGTTATTTATAATATAAGGCCTCTAGAATGTGTCATGAGATAAAAGGAATATATTTGGGTATGTATTAACCAAAATAAGAGGGTTTTTAATTGTGATTAATTGATATGAGGAGGTTTTATTTTATAAGAGTGGAGAGGGTAACTCTTAGAATTTCCTAAAATATTAAATTATCATAAATTAATTTTCTATTTAAAATGGATCCAAGGTGAGTTATTTAAAATATAATATTATTATGGGGGGAAATAAAATATGCTAATAGAATTAAAATATATTTTTACTATATTTTTAACCAATATCATTTTATTTTTACCCTTATTTACCATCTTTAAATCCTATGGTGATAACATGGATTTTCTTTCATTAAGGGTTCATATTTTTAATATAAAATTAAAAACAGACCATAAATGGATCATGTATGAAATTATAAATCTCATCCAAATATTTTTTTCGAATTTAATATCTTTAGTAATTTTATATAATTTAGTAAAATATTATTTACTATAAAATATTCTTAATGTCAATTTTCAGTACTCGTCATTACTTTCAAGTTAATAATATCAATATTGAAAATATAAATAAAAATAATAATTTATTACATACCTAATATGTAAATATCACATATAATATTATACTATAACATTAATTATCTAAAATTATTTTTATTTAAATGTTTTCCAAAAATATTTATTTGATATTTCCATTAATAAAATAATTATGGCACCTACATTGGGTAAGAATATAGAATTATTATTTATTAAATAAATAATAAAAGAAAATTAACATAATGAATATAAATATTTTATATTTAAAATTAATATTTATAGTCTAATATATCTCGTAAATAACCCCGTATTAGAAATTTTATAGATATTAAAAATATGAGTGTGACATCCTTGAAATTTATTAAAAAAAATATTATAAATGTCATAATCCCTTAGAAATGGAAACCAAAGCCCATATATTGTAAAATTTAATTATTATGGATGAAAATTAAATAAAAAATAAGTTTGGCGTAAGTATAAGGGTCATTTCACTATCATTATCATATTATTTTCACCCTTACTTACCATATTTACCCTTTATCATGGTAATTTTTTTTACCAAAGTTACTATTCATATTGTACAAATTATAAAAGTAAAATATTTAAAAATATGGTAGATCATGTTTAAAAATATGGAATCCATTTTTCAAAATTCAAAATAGAGATTTCCTTTCATTTATTTCACAATTAAATTGGAAGGATGGAAAAAATTGTTTTTTTAGAAAAATTCCCCTTTAAACATAAAATGTTTTTATATTATAATCTACTATAAAATACATTTCAAAAACATAATTATATTACCCAAATTAAAAATTAAGAAATTCAAATTTTAAAATATTCAAAAATATATTTTTAATTTTTATACATTTGAAAAGGTAATACAATTTTCAATAAAAATTGTTATTTTTCACACTTCATTGATAAATCAAAATTTTTAGAAAATTATCAAATTTTATCGATTGGAAAGTGCTGATATGATTATTTATAAAATTATATCTATTTTATTAAGTAAAATTTATTAAAATTATATTAATTATTTATATTTTTCTCCCACAAAAAAAATTAAATTTTTTCATGAGTAAATTGTATTTGAAGATTAAAATTACTTTACTAAAATCAAGTGCTTAATTTTTAGGAATTAATTAAAACATTATTAATGAGTTGGAGAATTTTATATTTTATAATTTTGTTAATATTATTCTTTCCATCCAATTTAACAAATCTTTTATATCATTCACATAATAATATTTCTTTTTTAATTTAAACATCGTGTTTGGTATCTTGTACACTATCGAATATAGTCTCTAGTGCCCTAACCCTAGAATCCCAGATCTCGGGAATTATTTATTTACATAGGCTTCATTAGCGGGGAGAAACTCAAAGTACCAATCAGTTTAGTAGTTTTCAAAAACTATAGTAGATACATGATACCAATAATTTATTGTTAAATAGATTGTACAAATATAATACATTATAAAATGAAATAAACAGCTCAATTGAAAATCAATCAAAGTATTCCTCTTCCTAACATGGGGAAAGGAAACAAAATATGGGTGAGGTAAAATTAATAGTAATGGTAAGTAAAATTATATAAATAATTAATAATTTAATATTTAAAAGTAAATAACTAAATAGGCTTTCCATGTAAACAACTAGAAAAGTCATAATCAAAATATCATGGTTATTAAGAGAGATACCTTCCATTTATTCAACAAAATGATAATATAACGTATCCATATATATGTTGATGAAAAATCTCATGGGTAAATAAAAAATTTATTCTAGATGAGTTAAATCATTAATTACTAGAGTCTATGTTTCTAAGGTACTTGAAACCTTTATTATAGATACCTTTCACAAGGCAGTCTGACGTATCTATTAAAAACATATCTATCATGGAAAACTATTTCATCTCATGAGACAGTTGATGCATTGAGCATCTAAATATAACTGAGACCCACCCATTTCATTCCTATAAAAAATTATGCATATAAAGAATAATAAATTTAATCAATACAAAATACTCCATATCAATTATCTGTACTGAATAAAAGATAAAATTTATCAATATTTCCCTAGTTAATCAAATAACTATAAAAGTGAAGACAATATGTAAAAATTTCATAAGGTTTAGGAAATACATGTATCCATCACCCAAGAATTTTGATAAATTTATTTTTTCAATATAAATTTATCAATCACAAAGAAAGAGATACTGCAAAGTTAATCATTAAAAATATTCTTGAGGAGAAAAATATTTGGACATCCCAAAGTATCCTATGCAACTATAAAACATTTTTATCTAATATCCATGAAGAAATACCATTACATGAAACTTTAATATAATGAGAATAATTTATTTCATGATATACCATATCAAACGACAGTATATATATCATATTAAAGTGACTTAGTTCATAATAACAAATAAGTATCAAGTATGTGTTGACTTGTTACGTGTTATTCCTATTAATTAGATCATTGTTTAAAATATAAATAATGTCAAACATTACATAAATATAAAATATATACATTATATAAATATTTATTATAATTCTTAGAATTTTTAGATAACAAATAAAAAGCATTGTTCATGGAGACAGTAAGCTATACGTCTGCATGAACACTACTTTAATTTCTTTTCCATATTATAAGAATGAAAAGTAAATTATATATATGTATATTATTATTATAGTTTCATATAAATATCATATATTTTGCATATTTATATTAATTACATCCTTTACATGTTCCATGTATAGTGTGAACAAATCACATCGCTTTGAGGGTGTGTTAGTCCACAATTCCATAAATGATGTTATCATATATACCAAAAATGGAAAGTAAATAAGGAAATAGTTAAGAAAGAACTAAATAAAAATAAATAAATAATAAATATAATATATTAATAGTTTATTCATCATAATTCCCACCACGATATATGGTAGAGGAAAAACCAACATTCATTACTTCGTGATGTTGTAGTTCCCTATATATATAAATTATAGGTCTATTAAACATTATTGATGTGTGTGTAAGTTCGGGTAATAAACCTAAAACAACATGATAATATATTTTTTATACTAATTTTATTATATAATATTGAAAGAAAAATATTTTAGTGGGTGGAGAATGAAAATAAATTAAAAGATCTTGAGGAAGGATGTCACCTCTTATTTGGGTAACTCCTTTTGTTTTCCACAAAAGGGATTACATAGATGGATTTTAACACAAGGTGAGGATTCTAGTATGATTTTAGGCATGTTAAGGAGCTATTTGGTTAGATATTTTGTGAGAAAATGTTTCTGTAGAGTAGTGAGAATGTGGGAGGAGAGGAAGCCTTTTATAGTGGAGGAGGGTTGATGCTATTGTATATTTTGGAAAAGAGATTTCTAAAAAAAATTACCCATATCAAATGGGTACAATAATGATCCAAATTCAATAAATGGTATCATAGGGTATATATATTTCAATTATATGTCATTTTTATATGTTTCTAAGTCATTTTGACGCTTATGTTCAATCATTACTCCTTTGTTATACTAATTTTTTTCTAAATCGATGTAATTAATTCTAATCACATTCACTATTATTTTTGGAAAAAACTAAGTTTAACTTAATAGAAATTATAAATTATTATTATTCTAAATATGGAATCCATTTTAGAAAATTAAAATCACAAAAGTGGAAGAAATTAATTTAAATTTAATCTCACTAACAGGACAATAATGTGGTTTTTTAAAGTAAAAACATTCTAATGTTTTTTATGTTTTTATATTCATTTTCAAAGTGAAATTATTTCCAATGAGATCAATTATATTAATTGATAAAAAAATATAATTCAACCTTAAAACCAATTTAAAATATAATTTAACATTATAAATAAATTATAAGTTTAAGTAGTTTTGAATCCAAATCCATTATTTTTCATTATCCATTAGAAAATAAAACATTACAGAAAAATATAAAAATTTCACCCTAAGTTACATTTTTGGCTTATATTTTAAATATAAGGTATATATTGACATATAAAATATATAAAATTTCTAAATTTTATATTTTAAATATTTCCCCATTAAAATGAGTAAAAAGTTCCATTATAAAAATATAATATTTTATGCATAAAATTGTGTTTTTTTTAATATTATGCCTAAAAAATATATTGTATGAGTGTAAAAATATTTTTCCAGATATATAATATATATATTTAATATATAAAATGTCTAAATGTGTTATAATTTAATTTTGAAAGAAAAATGTGACTAAATTGTGTTTTGTTAAAATCGGGTGTTATGTGTATTGCAAAGCTACGAACAAATTTAAATTTTTTCTAGAAGGAAAATCTAGTAAAGAAGTTAGTTCAACATTATTTCCTAATAAAAAAATTTCATCCTCTAATTTTTATGTAAACAACTTCAAAAATATGAGGTTAATTTTCCTTCATATAATCATATGGTTCCCATGTTGCTTCTTGTGTTTTTTGATTTGTCCTAAGTAACTTCACTAGATGAGTTGTCCAATTCCTCAATAATTTCTTTCTAGTATCTATAATAAGAATGTTTTATTCAAAATATTAATGTTCAGGTTTCAAATATATTTCTTCATTGAATATAACATGCATTTCTTTATCTATGTACTTCTTTAACAAAGATATATGGAACACATCATGTTCCTTTGAGAGATTTCGAGACATTTCTAAATGATAAGAATGAGATATAACTCTTTTAAGAATTTATAAGGGTCCCATGTACATGGGTCTCAATTAAATTTCATTACCAAACCTAATAACACCCACCCGTGTATATACTTTTATTAAAACATGATCTCCCACTTGGAACATGATAAATATCCTCTGATTGTCAGCAAAACTCTTTTACCTACTTTGAGATTCTTACTTTGAGATTCTATAATATGAGCATGAATAGCATTTACATTTTTCAATGTCTCATCAAATATTTTTGGTCCTACGTGTTTCCTTTTATAAAAATCAACCCAAAAAGTTTTATTATGAAATATAGTTCCATATATTGATTCATACGAAACCAATTCAATTATTAAATGAAGACTATTCTAATAAGAAAAATATACTATAGGTAAGTACTGATCTGATATGACTTGAATGTCAAGTGATCATGTATTCTTCATGTATTATAATTTTTAAAATTATCCTTTCAAACTATCCATCAATTTTAGGATAATAGTACATTCTCAAAGGAAGCTTAGTTTCAAGATCCATTGGAATAATCTTTCATAATATGACATAAAATGGAGATCTATATCAGAAACAATTGATGGAGGTGCATTATTAAGTCTTACAAATTCATCAATATAAATCCTTAAAATATGCTCAGGAAGAAATTATTCTCTTATATCAATAAAATTAGCATATTGTTTTTATGATAAACAATAAACTATATTTCATCATTCCTCCTAGGAGTCCTTGTTAGTCCAAAGACAAATTATATAGTAATTTTGTCTCATTTCCACATATTAAAAAGAATAGGTTGTAGGAATCATTTTAGATGATGAATCACAGCTTTATCTTATTGGAAAACCAAATATCTAGACATATAATATATACTTTTTTACTTCATGTTATCAGACAAAAAATGTTCCATTATATATCTCCATATTTTTTCTACTATGGAGTATAGATAAATTTGAATAATGAATATCATCCAACAACTCCATTTTTATCATAGGTATATATGGAACACATTTACTCTTTCCAAATTTTAGTTTACCATCTTCATAATAAAAATATACTAATTTTCCTTCATTCATACCTTAAATTTTCTTCTATAAGTCCTCATCATCATATTGGGAATTATTTATCCTCATTAATAAATATGGTTTTTAATAATTTGAAGAATGATTGATTTCTCCCCTTTAATAAAAATTCCCATATCTATATTTACTATATATATGAATATATAATCATTCTCAATCCTCATTTGGGTTAGAAAACCATGACCATACCAACTCAATGCATCCTCCATCTTATTTTCCTTCCATAGGTGGTATTTTATTGTGTAATCATAATCATTCATAAGCTCAATCATTTTCATTTATTTATTATTAATATATTTCTATAATAATATGTATTTTGAGCTCTAAATATCCATGTATATCTCACAAATTTCTCCATAGATATAGGGTCTCCATATTTTCAAACAAGAGATTACATCCACTAACACTAGATCATGGGTATTACTATTTTTTTTATTCTTAAAATTCCATGATGTATAAGAAATAACATTATCAATTTTTATTCATAAAAAACCATCCCCCTTATTTGATTCATCACTATATATGAGAAATCATTCACTCCTTAATGATAGAGTCAAAATTGGATCAGTGACTAATATTCTCTTTCATTTTTCTAAGAATTATTCACATTCCTTTATCTAAAAAACCTTCACTCCTTTATGTATAATCTTGGTAATGGGATAGAAAATTGGAGAAAATTTTAAAAAAGTCTCTAATAATAACCTAATAAACTAGTGAGGAAATGTACTAAGATTATGTTTGCAATTTTTTCCCATTCACTGAGTACCTTTATCATTGAAGTATCAAACGATATTCCATTGATGGATATGATATGTCCAAGAAATGAAATTTCCAAAAATCTAACTTAGTAAATTTCCCATATAACTCCTCCATTATAATTTTCTTAAAAATGATACTCAAGTGATTTTGATGGTCCTCGTAGATTTTAGAATACACTAGAATATAAACAATGAATACAAAAAAATCATCTAGATAATCCTTGAATAATATGTTCATTTTGTCTACAAAATAGAGGGTTCTTAGTCAATCCAAATAAAAAAACTATACACTCGTAATTTTCATACCTCTTCTAAAAAATTTTCTTTAGAATGTCTTCCTTCTTCACTCGCAATTTTTGATACACAGAATGAATATCCATCTTTGAAAAATATTTCGCTTCATGAAGTTGATCAAATTATTCATCAATGCGAGGAAGATGATACATGTTACTTATTTTAATAGCATTGATTTCCCTAAAATCAATTCATAATATAATGGATACATGTTTATTTATAAGAAAGAGGAAAATTGATCCCTATTATGAAAAACTTTTGTGAATAAATCCCTTATTACCAAAATCCTTTTTTTATTTACTCAACTCTAACAATTCCAAAAAAAATCCATTCTATAGGGAGTCTTTGATGTTGTCCTCGCATCGAGGGATAAATCAATGTAAAATTCAACATCATGATATAGAGGATATCCAAGTAATTCTTCAATAAATACATAAATTTATTCCTTTAAAATAGGAACATCTTTAATTTAAATATTACCTTTTTCATGGATAGATGTTTTTCTCTTCTTCCCCAAAATTTTCATTCAGTAGAGCTACTGAAAGTGGATATGGATAAGAATTGGGTGATGAATCATCTTCTCTAAATATTATGGATTCTATATCATCTTCAAAAATTATAATTTCATTACTCTTGTAATATATTTTGGCATCTTTTTTTGAGATTTAGTCCATACCGAGGAATATTTCAAATTTGACCATTGCTATGATAACGAGGTCATAAAGTAATGCATGTTTATGTTTCATAATTGGGTATCCCAACACATATTTGTTGTAATAAGACTTCCCTTGAGAGTTTTGACTAAAACACTATTATTAAATCAAAAGTTAAATGCCGACATTTCTTATAAAACTATTTACATATAATAGATTTTGATGGTCAATAATCAAATAAGTTGTTGGCCAAATTTTAATATAGGATTAATATACCTACCACCACATCATACGGTACATTTAACTACACTATAGTGATCACATAAGGTTGTCCATGTCTCCTTGAACTCTTCTATATTAAATTACCTTGATGATTAGGTAATTTGTTTGAATATATCCCCATCTACTTTTCGTTATAACAGTTAATATTAGTGTTTTCCTTATTCCCTTGCTTTCTTTATCATAGTGACCCCTTTCTTTGTACTTAAAGAAAACACATATTCCCTTCAGGTTTTTTCCAGTGTGACTCATTTCATAGTTTTCACAAGATGGAATCACTCAAAATTTTTCTTCTTCTGTGATGCATTCCCTTTTTCTTGGATCACCAAATACCTCTTCTTCTCTTGGTTTCCTGTGAATACATAGGATCTCAGTAATTCATTCTCCGTCTTGACAGAACATTATAATATTTCTATGTATGATGGAATATTCCTAGAAACTATTACCCTTTAAATATTTGTCTTAAGACATTCAAATAAGTGGTTAATAATAGACTCCATGTTTTGTACATAATCTATAGACTACATATATTACCTTTTGAAGGTATCATCATAATATGAATCATTTTCTTCTCCATTTTTATTTAAGATAAGGAACTTCCACTTCATCACATATATTTGATCAGAAGAGAACTATTTGTCAAAGGATTTCTCTAAAAATTCCTATGTTTCAATAGTTATATTTCTTATTTCCCCCTAGAATTCTAGATCAAGGTCCACCATTTATCATCCTAAATTGGAGATAATAGACTGAAAGTGTAACCATTTCCATTTCAATACATCCCAATTACTTAAATAACTTCTCCAAAGACTTATTAAATTTCTCACCTACAATTGGATTAGTTATTCCACTAAATGATGGTGGCTTCTATCACATAAATTTATCCAACCTAAGTGGTTCTATCTATGGAATAGGTATCTCCATTCAGGAAAGGTTATTTTTTATTACCTGATAAATTTTTCCCAATATTTCCATTATTTTATCCATTCCAATACATGTTGTATTGGTTTCCATAGCAGGGTAATCTCTACATTTTACTCGATTATTGATACCATTCATCCAACCAAGAACAATTTCTAGACAATGGAATACACTAGATTATCTCATAAAATTATAAACAATTTATAATTCTAAATATGGAATAACACTTGACATAAACTGAAAATTTTATATATAGATAGTCTTATAATAATAAATAAGGTTTCTTTGGGTATATAATTACTTGTAAATCCTTCATAATGGTCTACAATGAAAATGTGAATTATCCTAAGAATATCCCCCTGGAGTGTCAAACTAGGCATGTTGTAAGGCCCCTTGTTTTGTATTAGGTTACATCGCGTGAGACCTAACAAACATTGTCAGAGTTGTTACTCCTAGGCATATCTATTCTCAAACCATGTCAACTTATAGTATCCAGATAGGGATGTATTTCCAGGAATACCCACTAATATCTACATTACCAAAATTCTAGGATTTTCTTTGATACATGTTCTAAAATTATATCATATTGGGATGTTACTTAATATATGATTCTAACACTATTTTCCAATGTTGTTTCTAAACATCCTTTTATATCAACTATAACAATATGACCCCATTCGCTCGAAGCTGATTCAATATTTTATTACATTGGCATGATCAAAATGAATACAATCATGAAGTATAGTTCAATTTAGTGTTTTTAAAATGCTAGACTACATACATGACACCGTAAATACATTGGGAAGTAGAATGTAAAAACATTATACTTAATCCAAGGAAATAAACAACACCTTTCAAACTCATTCAAATGATTCCTTTTCATAACCTAGGGAAAGGAAACAAAATAAGGGTGAGCTCAAATACTTAGTGAGGGTATGTAAAATGGAATTAATAATTATTAAATTTATATTTATAGGTAAATAATTCAACACACCTTCCATTTAAACAACTAGATAAGTCATAATTAATATGTAAAGGTAAATAACAAAAACACATGCCATTTAATCAACAAAATATAAATTAAATGTATCCATAGATATATTGACAAAATATCTCATGGATAAATCATAACTAATTAAAAATGAGGTAAATTATTAATTATTATATTCCATGTTTTTTAGTTATGTGAAAACATTTTCATCAAGGCCTTTCACATGACGGTTTAGCATATCGGGAAAAAATCCCTCTTATTTGGACAACTATTTTGTCTTATAAGACTATCGATGCATCAAGTGGATATCACAAAACGAGACCCACCTGTGTTGTGCCTATATAAATAATTCCTTATATATCAAATCACTGATTTAATAAATAGAAAATATGCCCTATAAAATATACATGTTGAATAAAATATATGGATTTATCAATAATTCCCAAGTTGATCAAATAACTATGAAAGTAAACCTTGTATGTAAAAATGGAATATGCTTTTGGAAATAATAATACCAAACACCCAAAAATGTGGTTATATTTATTTTTTTAAGAGAAAATTAACAATCAGAATTACAAAATGATTTGAAATATAGTTTTTAAAAACATTCATGAATAGAATAATATTTAAACATTCTAAACTGTCTCTTGCCACTTTAAAATAATTGAATCATAATTTACATGAAGAAATAACATTAAATGAAACTTATAATATCATGAGAGTAATGGAAATAAGGATATAACATGTCAAAAGGCAGTATATACACCATATTAATGTAACTTGGTTCACAATAACAAATATGTCTTAATGAAATATAAATTGAGACAAAATATCTTACCTTAAATTTCCTTTTGTGTTAAAATGATTTAACAACCTGTATAATGGATTTAATAGTGTTAATAACTTATTAAAGAGCCATATTAAAGTTTATAATATCATATATTGTCTTTTTATAATATCTCATTACCCATTTGATTAAAATATTTCATTATTTTTACTATTTCGGGTATTTTATTTCTTATTTATCGAGTATATTTTAACTTTTTACTTATTATTACTATTAAATAAATCATGGCTTCATCATATAAATAATTTAAATCATTATTTAAATAATATGTGTATTTTTTATATATTTATTTATTATAATTCGTAATATTTGGAGATAAAAATGAAATACGTCATTCATAGTGACGGTAGGCCATACGTACGAATGAACACTACTTTCATTTAGTTGTCATATTAAAAGAATAAAAAGTAATATATATAATTATATATATGTATATTATAATTCTATTATCATATATATGCCATATTGTTTACATATTTTTATTAATACTACCCTTCATATGTTCCATGAATAGTGGGGATGAATCACATTTCTTTGAGGGGGTGGTAGTCCACACATCCACAAACGATGTTATCATATATACAAAAAAATTGAAAGTATAAAGGTATGTGTTTTAAAATTTTTAAATAAGAATAAACCCATAAAAAATTTCATATATATCTTATATAAATGGTTTTACCATCATTATTTCCACCATGAGAGGTAGTAAAGAAAAAAAAACAATCAATCATTGTTTTGTGAGGTGGTACTTCTCCATACACATAAACGGTAGGTTCGTTACCCATTAGAAAGATGAGTGTGTAATTTAAGGTCAAAAACATAACATAAAAATATAAATATATTTATTATACTGATTTATTTATTTTATATTTAAATAATAAGATTTTATGGAGTGGGGAATGAAAATAAAATAAAAGATCTAGAAGAAGGATGTTCCTTATTATTCTCTTAACTCCTTTTGGTTTTCAGTAAAGGGAAAAATTGGATTGATTTTTGTACAATATAATGCTTCTAAGTTTAGGGAATGGATTTTTAGGATCTATTTGGGAAGATCTTGGTCGACACAAAGTATCTTGATAGGTGTGAGGAAGTTGCGGTGGTGATGTCTTTTATAGTGGAGGAATAGTGGCACTTTCGTAAATTTTGAAAAAAAAAATTCTATCCAAACATTTCTCATTGAAAGTGGATCCAATAATGGTTAAAAATATATAAAAGGTAGTATGGGGTCCAAATAAGGTCTTAAATTTTAATTTATATATGTTTACGTTATTTGGGCCCTTAAGATTAGGGTTTACTCTATTGTTAATCAAATGTTTCTCTTAATCGATGTAATTAATTTTAATCACATTCACTAATATTTTTTGGTCAAAAACAAAGTTGAAATTTTTATAAATTCTAAATTATTATTATTCCAAATATTTAATTTTTTTACCAAATTCTAATCACATAATTCATATAAATTAAATCATTTTTAATCCCATGGACCGGATAACAATGCTAGTTTTTTATGTAAAAATTTTCAAAAGTTTGCAATGTTTTTATTTCCAATTTCAAAGTGAAATTTATTAAAATAACATTTATCTTATTAATTGATAAAATATTTATCTAATTAATCCTTATATTAATTTAATATATAATTTTTCCTTATAAATAAATTTTAGGAAAAAGTATTTTTGAATTAAAAATCATTATTTTCAATATTCATAAAAAATAATACTTAGCATAAAAATACCAAAAAACACCCAATTATAATTTTTATATTCTTATTTTAAAGGATAATTTTATTTTTACATTTAAAATTTATAAAATTTACAAAAATTGTATTTCAAATAAGTTCTCTATTAAAATGTTATGAAATTACTTATATAAAAAATTATTTTATTTTTTGTGTAAAAATGGGTTTGTTTTTATCTTATGCATGTAAAATATAATGGATGAGTGTAAAAAAAATTTTTTGGATATATAATATGTAAATTTACTATATTAACAATGTAAAAATGTTATAATTTAATTTATATACCTAAACATGACTAAATATTGTTTTTTAATCGGGTGGGGTGTGTATTGCGAAGCTATGAACATAATTAAATTTATTCAGAATGGAAAATTTGGTAAAGTATTATGGTGATGTATTTTATTTACTTATAAAAAAAGTTATATTACATACTATCCCCCCCCAATAATAAATTTCACCCTATCAATTTGAAGTTATTCTTGGTAACCAAGGTTTGACCTTTCAAAGTATGTTTGAAGAAACCTCGCATTGTAAAAAGGGTCATTAAAAATTTCACTTTAAAAGAAGGAAAGGAAAGTAAAATGGTTCTCATTAGTAACACATTAATCATTTAAAAGTAGGAAAAATGGTCAAGGATGATTAAACTGCCTCTGAATAATTGATAAAGAGTTATATAGAACATGGTCATGAGAAATTAGGCCAAAACAAAACCATAAATCTACAGTGGGTTAAAAGCCTACTGATTTCTCAGTAAGATCTGTTAATGGAAAACGTTTTTACTTAAAAATATTTTTTCTAATGTTAAACCATTTTTTTACTGCCTATATTAATAACATATGGAAATATACTTACTTGAAAAGTTTTGTTTTTTCCTTTAATAAATTTTAATGACAAACGCATATTTTTTTCTAAATTATGATTAAAAAATTTTTATTCCCGAAGCACTAGAATCAACTTTGACATATCTTGAATTAAAAACAATGATAACAATATGTTATTATTATCTTTATACATTATCCACAACCAAAATGGCTGTAAAATTCTTACTTTATTTCACAAAATGATAAACCATAATATGAGGAAATCTACATTAATATAAAAAATTCCACTGTAATATCCAAATTACACATAGAACATTCAATAAATAATTGTCCTTAAAATTCCTTGTAATATTCCTGACTATAGTTGAAACACAAAAATAAAATATACTTCCAAGATAAATCTAATATTTATTTCTACATAACATCAATCACTCTTAATGTCTCATACCAAAAATGTTATTTATCTAATAAAACAATATACAAGATATCCTAATCGTTTCCATAAATACTCCAGACCACCATAAATACAAAATAAAATCATATTTTTTTCCGAAATATAATTCAACCATTATAACTCTTATAATATACCATTATATCATATCAGTTTCCAAAAATAGAGAGATTATTTTAAAATAACACTGATCATTTAACAACCACATCAATATGTAAACCCATGGTACCTTATAGTATTAAACATATGTTCCCTAAAATAAAGTTATTATTAATCCACAAAATAATTTAGGAAAATTTCATACTAACCATGAATTCATGTAGGATAGTGGTAGTTGATCAACCCGTGTCTTCCATCGTTTGTGGGTTCAAAACTTATGGCCTTTCCATATGGGATGGTTTTTCACCAATTATATTGGTTGTACTTATTCTAAAACAATCCTTATGATGTTAAAAAAATGTGGGAAACATCCTCAAAAAATAACTTAATATATTAAAAACTAAATATATATTTTATTTTCAAATTTTATCCCATACTTTTAATTTTTCATCCCAAAATTTGAAAATAATAATTATCTCAAAAATAAATATCTCTAAAAATGTCATTATTCAACATAAAATTTCCTAACATAGAAAATAATACGTGGTGTTTTAAAATAATAAATTGTGTTATTTTATACCCTATATAAAATTTATAATGTATAAGATAAATTCTAATTAAAACACTATAATCTTCAAAGTTATCTAAACCCTACACTGATACCAATTTTAGCAGCTCGAGACCCATACTTCCAGATTAGGTACTAAAAACATAAACATTACATTTACTGGTTTGTTAATGATAAATGTGAACCAATATTTTCCCTCAAAATATAAAATATGAAATAATAATTTTACCTCTAACATAACCAAAGACCTTTTAGGTTATGATTTTTATAGATTTCAGACTGACTCTGGTATATCATAGAAAAATAAACTAGACCACGAAACCTATATCATCCCCAAAATATCAGCACGCTTATCACACTTATTAAAAATATCCTTCTAAAAAGGTTTAATTATAAACATGGGGAAATGAAAAATAATAAAAGGTTCACATATATTCTTTGTAAGGGTGACCATAGGATACATCAAATATTATATAAGAATAATATGTGCATAAGGGTATATGAACAAAAAAATTAAACATTATACCATGTGTATCATAATCATCAATCAATGAATATATCTATGATCTTCATATGACATGAATCATAAAATAATAAAATAACATAATACATGTTATCATAACAAAAGACATGGAATTGTGGCATACACATTAGCAGAGAAAATCTATGGAGGATCCACCTACAATGTAGGACACACCAACATCCATAGTGGAACACTTTTCCTTAGGGTAGAACGAGTTCACTCCCCAAACCTTCATGGTAGTCTAGGTTCAATCCCAATATTATCATAGTGGACAGTGTCCATTACTAAACTAATTTCACTACCCATTTGAGTCCTTTCAATCTCAAGATATATATATCATTAACCAGTTCATTGGAAGGAGATATAGGTCCCACCCATCACATAATTAAAACCATACATATGTGTTCCATAAGAACATAATCATTCAACAAAAGGAACCCAAGAAAATAAATGAGTTTTATAAACATTTCATTATAACATAACCCATGGAAAATAAATGAGTTTCATAAAAATAATATTATCATAAATATAAACCATCTAGATAAATAATTAGGATGTTATCGCTAGATAATATCCCCATCAAATCATAAGTAACATCACATAATTTCATCTATGATATAAAATGAATTTTAAATATCACATGGAATAATTCTTGAGAAAAATAATTTTTCTATTTTAAAATAATATTCACTTTAAGAAATCTTATTTTATTATACATGAAAAAAATATTCATTGAAAATAAACATGTAAAATTTTAAAGAAAGTTTCAAATAATTGAGATAAAATTATGGATATAAAACCCACTCATTCATTATATGTTAAAAAACATTCCATATATATTTTTGTTTAGAAATTAAAAAATATTCTTTCAAACCATTTTTAAAAAATTCAATCATCGGTAAAATTAATTTAAACATTCATATTAGAATTATAAAAATTATTTTTAAAATATATTTACATAACATGGACATGGAATATAATAATTCCCCAAAAAATACTTAAACATGAACAATCATGACTAATTATGAGATTGTGAAATAAAAATGTACCACATTGGTTACATTTGAATAATAATCCTCAAGAATTAAATTACTTCATATGTATATGTATATACCATAATATTTCAGGATAAGAATAATAAAATAAATTCATGAGAATCAAATACACCACACAAAAGAATCCAGTAGTGTATAAGGCATGTGTCCCACAGAATAAAAGTGAGATGAAAAAATATCATATCATTGAAGTGATAATTTATAAAATGAATTAATTATGTGTATCAGATATAAATCCACATCAAAAATTGATTTCTATCTACCATACGCATGAATAATGAATTATTTTCCCATATGATGGAAATGGATATGGATATAGTTCATTATAAAAAAATAATAAAATTTAAGTATATGTATGATAATGGATTTATTATTTAAATAATGTTTAAGGAGATTTTATGGTTTTGGAAGAATAAAAAAACATAAAACACTCGATTAAACATGATACCTTTTCTTTAAACAATATCTTTTTCTTAAAACCTTAATACTTCTAGGGGTGGTGTTATTTATAACCTAACACCTCTAGATTTTGGGTACGGATTCAAGTAAATATTTGGGTAGGGATTTTCTAAACCAAAAGGATTTTTATGTATGAATAAAATAAAAGAATATATTCTCTTTTATAAGAGAGAAGAGGTGAACTATTGGAATTTTCGAAATTATTAAATTAATATAAATTAATTTTCAATAAAAATGTTTCCAAAGAACTTTTTTTAAATTAATATGATTATGGGTCTAAATAACTTCATATAATAAAATTTATAAATGTTTTGACTATATGTGTACCCTTGTCTTTTGTATTTAACCCTTATTTAACCACCTTAACTATTTCCATGACAATAAGAATATTTACTCTTTCTGGGTTAATATAGTTACTATAAAATAAAAAATGGCCCATAAATGTATCATATATGAAAATTTAAAAATTATCCCATAAATGTTCTAATTTATGATTTTTAGAAATTTCATATCATTTTATAAAATATTATTTACTCTAAAATATTCTAAATTTCAATTTTAAGGGGAATACATTACTTTGACTTTATTAAAATCAAGATAACACCTATAATCTAAAAAATAACTATATAATTAAAATAATAATATGTCAAGATAATATATAAAATTCATTTATCACATTAATTATCTCAAAAAATATTTATTTTAATATTTTAAATAACATTAATTTGATATTTCTATTAATAGAATAATTACTCCATCAGTGTTGTGTAATAATTTAAGGTAATTATTTCTTTACTAAAATTTAAAAATAAATTACCATAATTAAGATAAATATTTTATTTTTTAATTGAAAATTTATTGTCAAATATAAACTATTATTAACTGAATATAAAAAATGTTATAGTTATTACAAATATGAGTGTGAAATTTTTTACTTATTTTTAATGAAAAAATTATAAATTTTATAATCACTTAAAAATGGAATCTAAAGGCCATCTATTCTAACCATGAACTCTTAATTATGTAAATTACTCATCCAATAAAATTTGGGAAAGCATAAGTGATATTTTATAGTCCTTATCATATTGTTTTTATCCTTAATTATCTGATTTATCATTTATCATGGTAACAGTATTTTCCAAGGTTTCTATTAATTTTGTTCAAAAATAAAAGTTATATATTTATGAAATTTGGGACTTCTTAATTTAAAATATGAAAATAATTTTCCAAAATTAAAAACAATTATGGTCATTTTTTATTTTAAAATTAAATCATCCAAGTGTAAAGAAAATAATTTTTGCAAATTCCCCTTTGAAACATGAAATGTTTTTATACTAAATTAAATTATAAATTCATATAAAAAACAATAATTGATATATTTTAAATCAAAATTAATAAATTAAATTTTAAAATTAACCTAATTTATAATTTGAATTTATAAATACTTGAAAAGAAAATATATCATTATATAAAAGTCGGTATTTTTGCACTATTCAATGAAAAATCAAACATTTTAGAAAATTATAAAAAATTGACAATAAACAAATTTATATGTACTTATTTCAAAAATTATATTTATTTAATTAAATAAAATTTCTAAAATACCAAGATTTTAATTATATTATTCTCTCACAAAAAAAATAAAAATCGTTATCAAAGAAACCATATTTGATGAATAAAAAGAATTTACTAAAAAATTGCTTAATTTTATAAAAAAAATTTATAAATTATTAATTAGTTGGACCATTTTTTATTTCATAATTTGGTTAATATTATTTTTTCTCATCAATTTATTTTCTATGTTATTACAGTCACATAATAATATTTTGTTTTTTGTCTTAACTTGACGTCACATATTATGTACTCTATTGAACATTGTATTACCTTCTAAAATATCAAGATATTACAGAAGATTGATGATATCACTATCCAAAATGGTTTAATCTTACCCAATTAGTTTTTATAGGTTCCTCATTGAAATTCCCCTCATGGATATTATTAAAGTGGTGATGAAATTTATATAACATTTTTGGAATTTTCCTAGGTTATTCTGGATTGCAGATTGAGGTAGATATAGAGAGAAAGTTGGGATAATTATTTTTTGATGTTTTTCTAGGATAATTATTTAATGATCAAAACTGATACCAAATGTACCAACTCAATTTCACTGAATCATCAAAAAAATCATGCATTCAAACAGAAACATTTCATTAGGAGTTATTTTTTTTGTGCTATACTTGTACATGGGTGAGGCATATCTGGTTCAACGAGGAAGAAAACCAGCCCATATGTTAATATTTTTGTCATATCAACACCGAAATTCCATATTTATTAATCATACCATGAAATAAAATCTCAATGTTCCTTAATGTATTATTAAATAAAATAAATTTTATATATAATGACCTTCAATAAATATAAATTCTAAAAAATTCTAAAAAAATAATTAAAATATAACATAATCTAGGCAGATTTTTCTTTCATTTTTTAAATAATGAATGCTTGAACCCGACCCTATTATTAATTAGGCATTTAATTTTAGGCTCGTTTGAAATAATAATTAAAAAATTTGTCCCTTATAGGCTTTTTTATCTAGTTGGGGTCATCGGGATGGACAGGTTCCTCGTACCATGTACATTCTTATATATATATATTATGAATATATGTTAACATTTTATGAAAAATATATATTGTAAATATTTTTTTAATAATTTACTCAAATATAATCTCTTATTAACAAATTCAAATTCCAAGTCCCATATTTATTGAAATATATTTTGTAAATAAAATTATAACATACACAACCTAATAAATTTTACAAAGGGGGATTTTTAATGGGGATAGAGTTTGGATTGATATTTAATAATAATTATTAATTACTAATGATGTTAGGTTTGGATATATTAAAACATGAATATATATAGATACACAAAAACTTTTAATATATATTTAGCTTTGGATTTTGGTTTTCGGCATATTTTACCCTTAGAACATAAAAAAATAAAAACAAATACTTACATCCATTTAAACTTATTTTTCTTATACATCAAGTAGGGATTCTCTATAGAGGTTGTCGTGTTTTACTTGACTATCGAGAAACTATTTCAGATCTGCAATAGACCAATGAAGCATGGTAGTTAAAATCGTGAGTCTACCATATGAGTCCACTCTATGAGCCTAACGAGTTTCATCTGAGTCAACAAGTTTACTTATGAGTTTCAAATGAGTCTTCCATGTTTTCAACGGATAGTGAACAATAAACTCGATGAATTTGACTTCCCGTAAATAAATATAATGATAATTGGTAGAAAAATCTACAGCGATTGATTTCCCAACTTTGAAACCCCGAAATTTGGTATGTTATATATATATAGAGGGGGAGGGAGGGAGGGAGGGGATTCTATGAAATTACATGATTCATTAAATTGTGGTGTAGGTGTAACGCCCCAACCCTAGTTACCCAGAGTCGGTGCATTATTACATAACATTGGCATGATCACAAAAAATATCAAATCTCGAAAGACCGATTAGTTTAGTAGCCTTAGAAACACTAGATACATCCATAAAATTTTACATTACTTCATAAAAAAACATCTTGTCTTCATATCCCATCATACTATCCCTGCAGGTCATTCCTAAATTACTTCTTCATAATCCTAGGAAAAATAAAACATTGAAAGGGGTGAGCTCAGATGCACAGTAAGGATAACATTATAGCAGAAGCTTTCATAAGTTAGCATAAACACTTAAGGCAGTTTATAACTAAAACAAAAGCCTTTTAAACTTGATCTTCAGCATAAAATGGAATAGATAAAATAAAATAATTCCATTTACTTACTCACATGGATATTCTACTAGTCTAACAATCCCATGCATTATCAATAACCACTTCATAATGATGGAATGCATAATGCCAGACTATCATAACCACATAGCCAAGGCCTCGTGCCAAGACTACAAATAAGATTCTGCCAAGGCCTTGTGCCAAGACACTAGTTTGTCTCATGAGACCTACTGATGCATCGAGGAGCTATAGCGGTCTCCACCCGTCACTTATTAAGTCCAATGCATTCCTCATATGAATATGTTTAAACATAACATAAACATTCGTATTAAAACTAGCATACGAAATGTCAATACTTTTACCACAAACCATGAATGGTATAAAAATAGCACATCCGCAGTCAAAAAAAACTCATTCGATACAATATGGAAGATTGTATTGTATCACATTAACCTCAATCAAGAATAATGAAGGATGTTGTCATAGATGAAAATAATCATCAAAACTATTTGAGTGAAATATCCCCCTTTTCTTGAAAACATTTAAAAGTCACACTATTTGTCAAGAAGCCATTTAAAAATAGATTTTTGAATCAAAGTGTCCCATACCACTTTGAAACTTTTAAAAGGAGTTTTAATTTTAAAACTTTAATGTCCATATAAATAAATCCTTGACACCATTTTTTAAAACATGGACATTAATGAGAAAGATTTAGAAGAATATGTCTTTAAAATATTTAAAAATGGTATTTTAGTTAGAGATTCTAACCAAAAGGGCGACACTTGAATACCAATAATTGAGGTAATAAAAACATTGTAATATCATGAGAATAAAGGGATTCATGATATACTATGTCAAAGTACATTATATACACCACATAAAAGTGATTTGGTGTATAACAACAAAGAAGTATCAATGGAATTTAAATTGAGATGAAATCTCTCACAAAGGTCGTATCCTTAGGTTAAGGATAAATAAATGACATAATTATGTGTGAAAAATATAAATACACTCAATATGATTTGATATTTAGTGTAAATCAATCAAATGACATTCACACATATTCTTGTAAAAACAACACCAATGAATTGGATATTTAACTCAACAAATGGATATTGAGTTAAAATCACTCTTATCAAGTTCATACTGATCACTTGAGAATTTATCAATGGAGTGATTATGTGTATCAAAAGTATATCCACAGAAAGGGGAGTGGAAAATATGACATAAGAAAATTAATAGTAATTCCACACATAATCTTGGAGTAAAATAATCAATGAAGTTTGCGTAAAGCCAAATAATTGGAAATTGAAATTTCAAATTCCCTTATCCATTTGGTAACTTATGAAACATGCACCCATGAAATAAGGATCATACAATGATGATGTAAATACCCATAAATTAAAGTATATTATACAATGAATACAATCATGGGCAGTACACATACACCACATGCAATAAATAAGTGGTGAACAATGGAATTCTCACGAAATTAAGAGTGAGATAAGAAACTCCTTACCACGTTAATCAACTGAGTCATATAGACAAACGTTAATAACCACCAAATGAATTACAGAATAACATGAATATAAATATAATCATTATAATATATATAAAATGGCAGTACACAATACACCACTTTCAATAATTTATTGGCGAACAATGGAAATCTCACGGAATTGAAAGTGAGATAAGAAAATCCCTTACTTTGTACTTTTTCCTTGGTCGATGGTAGGTTAACCTCCTGTATAATGGTGAAATAATTGTTATTGAATTATACAAGAATAATTTACTTTAATATGATATCATATATGATCTTTTACCATTGATTTGTTAATAATATCTTAGAAGTATCGTCATTTCGGGTGTTAACGGGTTCATTTTACTTTATATTCTTTGTTATGTGAGCCATATACATTATTAATGTGATGTGTATTATTCATATCCAGAATGATATCAAGTCCTTAGATACTATTTTTAAATCATCAAATTATAATTATACTTGAATGGCTATGATGGAGAATGAATCTCATCGCGTTCGTGGAGACGGTAGTCCGTACGTACGCACGAGCGACAATATAATTCTTTTGATATTGAAATAATATATAATTGGATGGTATATCATATATACAGAATCATTATAATGTTATATTTATTATTTAAATGATTTACACATCATTATTATACCCATCCAAATAATAATAAATTGAATAACAATTACACCACGACGTGGAGACGGTAAGCCGTACGTACGCACGTATGGTGACATGTTATTCAAAGGATGGATAGAATACTGAATATGGTTGTACCATATTTATAATAACATCACAGTATATATATGATACTGGATTTATTATTTTATAATGGTAATAACAAAGAAAGAGGAAGTGGAAGAAGAAAGGAACTTGAAAAGGGGTGGTGAAAACATTACCTCTTCTTCGGGTTCTTCCTTTTGATTTGATCAAAAGTGCTCCTTAGGTTGTCTTTCTGATCAAACTATGGCCTCTAGGTTGTATTGAGAGAAGTTGAGATAGTATTTGGGCAGGGTTTGGCAAAACAAAATGGCTTTGAAGGTGTGAAGAAATGAGAAGGAGGAGTGCCCTTTTATAAGAGGGGTGAGGGGCACCTTTGGAAAAGCTAGAAATATTAATTTATAATAAATTCATATTCGGTTTATAATAGATCAAAAGTTTATTATTTAAATTTCAAGGTGATGATATGTCGAAAACAACTCAACCAATAAAATTTAGATAGGTTTGGGTCATTATATTAACCTTATCTTTAAGTATTAACTCTTGGTTAATTAGTTTCACTTTTACAATGTCTCTTTGTATTTTTATATTATATGGTTAATAAACTTACTATATACATCCAAGAGACCCCCAAGTGGTCCATTAATGATGAACCTATCATGATATAAGTCTCTTGGCCGAACCTTAGATTTTTAGGAATTTAATATCAATTAATAATATAATATTTGTTTTAAGAACTCTTTTATGTCAATTTTGACACTATTCAATAGTTGATTTTTGTGAAACTCATAACAGATGATTACTTCGAACAAAGTCAATTACATCAATCATAATATATCATATTATCCTATAAAATTATTTAAATTCATTAAAAGTTTCATATTATATTTATTTGGGTATTTATAATATCAATTATTTTAATTTTTCACTATTAAAGTAATTAATTCATCATCATTGTGTCATTTATAAATTATATTATTTAATGTCTAAAAATTATAAATAAATTATCATTATGTAGGAAATATTTGTATCTTTATAATGAATATTTATAATCTAAAATCAAACATATATAACCCTCTGTAACAATTTTTTTGTTAAAAGATATATGCTTGTGTCATTTTTGTATTTATTTTAACTTAATTAAAATAAAGTGTCATTTTCACTTACAAGTGGATCCATGGGGTCCCAAAATCAACCCAAAGATTCCCATGGTCGACCATGTATCAACCAATATGTTTAAGACACGTTTTAGGGTAATTTAGTATTATTATAATATTATTTTTTAACCCTTGTTTACCAGATTTACCCTTTAACCATGGTAAATAAAATATTTACCGAAGTAATTATCCAAAATGTTTAAAAATAAAAGTTACCTATTTACACAATTTGAACATCCTGATTCCAAATATGGAATCCATTTTTCCAAATTCTAAACACATAAGTGGCAGAAATTAATTTAAAATTAATTCTCGTTGTTAAAACAAAAAGCGTGTTTTTTAGAGATAATAACTATCAAAAGATTGTCACTTGTTTATGTCTGGTTTAAATGTGAAATTATGTTCAATGACCCAAATTGTATTACATGGTAAAAATGTATTCTAAATATACTTTAAAACCACTCAAATTCATAATTTATCACTATTAATTATTTTGATTAAAAAAGTTGTTTTTAATTAAAATTTAGTAATTTTCACTATTCATCAAAATATGAAAGTTATCCGAAAAGTACCAAAATTTCACCCTAGGCTAATTTCGATATTCCGAATCCAAAAATGAAGTCCATTTTTAGAGATAGAATTTGTAAAATTTCAAAAATTAGGTATTACTATTCATAACGGCTAGTTTAATTAGTTATGGTGTGTTAAAATCTCGAAGTTGCGTACAATGCACGCCATTGCATTATTCGAAAGGAAAAATACTGAGGAAGCTTGGGGTGTTACATTCTCCCCTCCTTCAATAAATTGGGTCCTCGCAATTTTTAAAATTTTTCTTGGGAATATAATGGAAAGTCCCACATCGGAAAAAGAGTCAATAAAACTATCACTTTAAAAGAACGAAAGAGAGGTATAAGGGTCATCCAAGATAACCCATACTAGGATTCCATGTAAGAAAACATGGATATGGATGATAAACTAAGTGTCATGTTCTGATGGAGAGGGATAGAAATCACGATCAGGAGAAAGTTAACAATAAGAAAACCACAAACTTGTGTTGGGAAAAACGACCATTAGTCTCCTAGTAGAAAAGTAAACGGACAACATTTTTTTTAAGTTACATTACATAAGGATGAGAAATTCATTTATGATATTGACTAGGAACATTAAGAGATATACTTACATTTTAAGTAGAGTTTCATTGTTTAATAAATTTCCACCACTAACTCAATTTTTTTTAAATGGTGAATATTCAAGAAGACATGGTCACACTGGAAGAGATAGAATAAATTTCTATAGAATCACATGATCCATGTAGGATAAACTATACATTTACATTGTCTTTGAAGATTAATCAAAACCAAAATGGTTAGTGAATGATATAATGATCCCCCAAAAGTATATTACTTGAGATAAATATGCACTAACCTTAATTTCTAAAATTAAACCAACAATACCCCAAAGTTAAATAAATACCATTCAATAATAAATTGTCCTTAAAATCCTTCAATATAATCCAAACTAATATTGAAACCCAAAACATAGGAGAATTTTATTATGTAGTCTCCCATGTTAAATTGTATCTCCAAATGACATCAAATACTCTTAAAGTCACATACTTAAAAGTAATTAACATCATCACATATTCTCTGTTATAGGTTAATCATTTCCATAAATAACCCAAATCACTATAAATCCACAATAAAAACATAGATAAAAATCCACCATTACTCTACAAATGAAACCCCATTGTATTCTATTTTCCTTGGGTATATAGTGTTCCCAACAAAGCGAACATCTTCCAAAATAACATTTATCACTTAGTCACCAAATCATTTTCCTATACCAAGGGTATTCATTTGATAAGACATAAGAACCCAAATCAACTTATTATTGATCAATAAAATCATTTAACTAAAAAAAGTCACACTAACTAGGGACTTCACGTAGTCCAATGGAAGGCGATAAATCCCAATCGCACTTTGGTTGTGGGTTCAATTCCCATAGCTTTGTCTGACGCGACAGGTTGTCACATGGTCTACGTGTTGTCCTTTTTCAAAAACTATATTTTATAATATTACCAAAATGAGATAAATTCCTCAAAATAACATAATTTAACCAAAAATGTTATATCATAACTTGAATTTTCTTCCCAAATTATAATAACTTATAATTTTCTCAAACCCCCATGATCGTATAAAACCAAATGGTTATTTATACCTATATCCACAAGAGAAGAGACAATTCTTCTTCAAATATCATTCTCACATGGAAAACTGCGGGGTTACAAATACAAGAGAACATTATTCCAAAGTAAACCCATCAACAAGGAGTGCTAATACTTTTTATATTTTTCTCCAACCATTTATTTCCACATAGCTTCTTCTTTGACCAAGAAAATATCCTATAGAGTAGGACATTCACTTGGGTAATGTCCAGGTCCCCTAAATTTACGGAAAATGACTTTAAATGGACTCATGGGACCATTTTTATCTTCTTCCATAGTACTCTTCATTTTTCTTCGGCAATTCTTCACTTTATGTCCTTCCTTCCTGCACGTAAAACATTTTGTTGTCCCATTGAGACACTTTCCTGGGTGTCTCTTTCCACATTTCCTGCATGATGAAAATTGAGGGTTCTTTTCTCCAAGGTCTCCATTGCTGGAGATCTTATCATTTATCACATTTCTCTTCCTTGTTGAGTCTGGGAGTTGGTTAATATATATGTTGTTGATCATATTTTTGGAAAACTGATTTGGCATAAAGATGATATCTTTTACGCCTATCAACATTCCATTTTTTTGCTCATTGCCACCACAGTTCCCACCTTGTACATCATTCTCAAAGTCACTATGACTTCCTTGGAATCCAGCCATTGACTAAAACCAGAAAGCATTGTGTGAGTAACCGTACTCGTAAAATCATTTAGAGATTAAAATGTCACCATATTCTCAATTTGCAACATATTAGGATTAACCAAGGTTATTTACTCTCATATTATATATATATTACTTAAATCGGTTTGTAAAGAAAATGTAAATTATCCTAAGTATATCCCCCGGGAGTGTCGTAACCAAGAGTGCAGCAACGCCCGTTGTCGTGCACCAGTTCCCGTTCAAGTCTAGCTCAAAGAGGTGCTTTCGGGTTTTACCCCTAGGAACATCTGTGCCAGAGCTGCCTCTACCTGCTCGTATCCAGACAAGGATGTATTTCTTGGAAAACTCACAAAATCTCTACAATACCAAAATTCTAAGAAGTTCTTTTATACTAATCCTCAATTTCATCTTAGGTCTACGTTCTCTAATCTGAGTTTATCTAAATCTAGCCTCCAAGGTTCGTACTAAACTTCCTCTGATACCGTCTGTAACGCCCCGACCCTAGTTACCCAGAGTCGGTTCATTATTACATAACATTGGCATGATCACAAGAAATATCAAATCTCGAAAGACCGATTAGTTTAGTAGCCTTAGAAACACTAGATACATCCATAAAATTTTACATTACTTCATAAAAAACATCTTGTCTTCATATCCCCTCATACTATCCCTGCAGGTCATTCATAAATTACTTCTTTATAATCCTAGGAAAAATAAAACATTGAAAGGGGTGAGCTCAGATGCTCAGTAAGGATAACATTATAGCAGAAGCTTTCATAAGTAAGCATAAACACTTAAGGCAGTTTATAACTAAAACAAAAGCCTTTTACACTTGAACTTCAGCATAAAATGGAAAAGATAAAATAAAATAATGCCATTTACTTACTCACATAGATATTCTACTAGTCGAACAATCCCATGCATTATCAATAACCACTTTCATAATGATGGAATGCATAATGCCAGACTATCATAACCACATAGCCAAGGCCTCGTGCCAAGACTACAAATAAGATTTTTCCAAGGCCTTGTGCCAAGACACTAGTTTGTCTCATGAGACCTACCGATGCATCGAGGAGCTATAGCGGGCTCCACCCGTCAATTATTAAGTCCAATGAATTCCTCATATGAACAGGTTTAAACATAACATAAACATTCGTATTAAAACTAGCATACGAAATGTCAATACTTTTACCACAAACCATGAATGGTATAAAAATAGCACATCCACAGTCAAACAAAACTCATTCCATATAATATGGAATATTGTATTGTATCACATTAACCTCAATCAAGAATAATGAAGGATGTTGACATAGATGAAAATAATCATCAAAACTATTTGAGAGAAATATCCCCCTTTTCTTGAAAACATTTAAAAGTCACACTATTTGTCAAGAAGCCATTTAAAAATAGATTTTTGAATCAAAGTGTCCCATACCACTTTGAAACTTTTAAAAGGAGTTTTAATTTTAAAACTTTAAGGTCCATATAAATAAATCCTTAAAACCATTTTTTAAAACATGGACATTAATGAGAAAGATTTAGAAGAATAAGTCTTTAAAATATTTAAAAATGGTATTTTAGTTAGAGATTCTAACCAAAAGAGCGACACTTGAATACAAATAATTAAGGTAATCAAAACTTTGTAATATCCTGAGAATAAAGGGATTCATGATATACTATGTCAAAGTACATTATATACACCACATAAAAGTGATTTGGTGTATAACAACAAAGAAGTATCAATGGAATTTAAATTGAGATGAAATCTCTCATAAAGGCTGTATCCTTAGGTTAAGGATAAATCAATGACATAATCATGTGTGAAAAATATAAATACACTCAATATGATTGGATATTTAGTGTAAATCAATCAAATGACATTCACACATATTCTTGTAAAAACAATACCAATGAATTGGATATTTAACTCAACAAATAGAGATTGAGTTAAAATTACTCTTATCAAGTTCATACCGATCACTTGAGAATTTATCAATGGAGTGATTATGTGTATCAAAAGTATATCCACATAAAGGGGAGTGTAAATATGACATAAGAAAATGAATAGTAATTCCACACATTATCTCGGAGTAAAATAATCAATGATGTTTGCGTAAAGCCGAATAATTGGAAATTGAAATTTTAAATTCCCTTATCCATTTGGTAACTTATGAAACATGCACCCATGAAATAAGGATCATAAAATGATGATGTAAATACCCATAAATTAAAGTATATTACACAATTAATACAATCATGGGCAATACACATACACCACATGCAATAAATAAGTGGTGAACAATGGAATTCTCACGAAATTAAGAGTGAGATAAGAAACTCCTTACCACGTTAATCAACTGAGTCGTATGGAAAAACTTTAATAACCACCAAATGACTTACAGAATAACATGAATATAAATAGAATCATGATAATATATATCAAATGGCAGTACACAATACACCACTTTCAATAATTTAGTGGCGAACAATGGAAATCTCACGGAATTGAAAGTGAGATAAGAAAATCCCTTACTTTGTACTTTTTCCTTGGTCGACGGTAGGTTCACCTCCTGTATAATGGTGAAATAATTTTTATTGAATTATACAAGAATAATTTACTTTAATATGATATCATATATGATCTTTTAACATTGATTTTTTAATAATATCTTAGAATTATCGTCATTTCAGGTGTTAACGGGTTCATTTTACTTTATATTCTTTGTTATGTGAGCCATATTCATTATTAATGGGATGTATATTATTCATATCCAGAATGATATCAAGACCATAGAAACTATTTTTTAATCATCAAATTATAATTATACTTGAATGGATATGATGGATAATGAATCTCATCGCGTTCGTGGAGACGGTAGTCCGTACGCACGCACGAGCGACAATATCATTCTTTTGATATTAAAATAATATATAATTGGATGGTATATCATATATACATAATAATTATAATGTTATATTTATTATTTATATGAGTTACACATCATTATTATAACCATCCAAATAATAATAAATTGAATAACAATTACACCACGACGTGGAGATGTTAAGCCGTACATACGCACGTATGGTGACATGTTATTCAAAGGATGGATCGAATACTGAATATGGTTGTACCATATTTATAATAACATCACAGTATATATATGATACTGGAGTTATTATTTTATAATGGTAATAACAAAGAAAGAGGAAGTGGAAGAAGAAAGGAACTTGAAAAGGTGTGGTGAAAACATTACCTCTTCTTCGGGTTCTTCCTTTTGATTTGATCAAAAGGGCTACTTAGGTTGGCTTTATGATCAAACTATGGCATCTAGGTTGTATTGAGGGAATTTGAGATAGTATTTGGTCAGGGTTTGGCCGAACCAAAGGGCTTTCAAGGTGTGAAGAATTGAGAAGGAGGAGTGCCCTTTTATAAGAGGGGTGAGGGGCACCTTTGGAAAAGCTAGAAATATTAATTTATAATAAATTATTATTCGGTTTATAATGGATAAAAAGTTTATTATTTAAATTTTAAGGTGGGTATGGGTCGAAAACAACTCAAAAAATAGAATTTAGACAGGTTTGGGTCATTATATTAACCTTATCTTTAAGTATTAACTCTTAGTTAATTAGTTTCACTTTTACAATGTCTCTTTGTGTTTTTATATTATATGGTTAATAAACTTACTATATACATCTAAACGACCCCCAAGTGGTCCATTAATGATGAAACTATCATGATATAAGTCTCTTGGACGAACCTTAGATTTTTAATAATTTAATATCAATTAATAATATAATATTTGTTTTAAGAACTCTTTTATGTCAATTTTGACACTATTCAATAGTTGATTTTTGTGAAACTCATAACAGATTGATTGATTCAAAAAAAGTCAATTAAATCAATCCTAATATATCATAGTATCCTATAAAATTATTTTAATTCATTAAAAGTTTCATATTATATTTATTTGGGTATTTATAATATCAATTATTTTAATTTTTCACTATTAAAGTAATTAATTCATCATCATTGTGTCATAAATAAATTAAATTATTTAATGTTTAAAAATTATAAATAAAATATCATTATGTAGGAAATATTGTTATCTTTCAAATGAATATTTATAATCTAAAATCCATCATATATAACCCTCTGTAACAATTGTTTTGTTAAAAGATATATGCTTGTGCCATTTTTGTATTTATTTTAACTTAATTAAAATAAAGTGTCATTATCACTTACTAGTGGATCCATGGGGTCCCAAAATAGACCCAAAGATTCCCATGGTCGACCATGTATCAACCAATAGGGTTAGGACACGTTTTAGGGTAATTTAGTATTATTATAATATTATTTTTTAACCCTTGTTTACCGGATTTACCCTTTAACCATGGTAAATAAAATATTTACCGAAGTAATTATCCAAAATGTTTAAAAATAAAAGTTACCTATTTACACAATTTGAACATCCTGATTCCAAATATGGAATCCATTTTTCCAAATTCAAAACACAGAAGTGGCAGAAATTAATTTAAAATTAATTCTCGTTTTTAAAACAAAAAGCGTGTTTTTTAGAGATAATAACTATCAAAAGATTGTCACTTGTTTATGTCTGGTTTAAATGTGAAATTATGTTCAATGACCCACATTGTATTACATGGTAAAAATATATTCTAAATATACTTTAAACCCACTCAGATTCATAATTTATCACTATTAATTATTTTGATTAAAAAAGTTGTTTTTAATTAAAATTTAGTAATTTTCACTATTCATCAAAATATGAAAGTTATCTGAAAAGTACCAAAATTTCACCCTAGGATAATTTCGATATTCCGAATCCAAAAATGAATTCCATTTTTAGAGATAGAATTTATAAAATTTCAAAAATTAGGTATTACTATTCATAACGGCTAGTTTGATTAGTTATGGTGTGTTAAAATCTCGAAGTTACGTACAATGCACGCCATTGCATTATTCGAAAGGAAACATACTGAGGAATCTTGGGGTGTTACAGTAGGAGAATTTCTCAGTGAAGAACATAGGTTTTGAGAATGCTTTCAGAACTCTAAAACATCAGTCAATGGTGTTAAGGGTTCAGGATGAAAAGGCAATGTTCCATAACTACCAGATCAATAGATACTGAGAAACCCTTTGCATGCACACATACCACAAGTTTTATTGGGACTGAACCATCTTTAGGATGATAAACATCAATTTCATTTATGTCTCCACTATTTTTCAAAACTACATGCAAGCGGTGTAGAAACTGATGTAGTGGCAAAGATATGTCATCACACCTCAGGGGCAAACAGACTAAAAGCCCCTGACGGGCATTTTTCTTTAGAATTTCACCATAATCCCTTACCCCATGTACCTCGCTCTTGAGAATCACAATAATTCATACTTTGGGTTTGTATGGAAGGTGTTATAATTAGTTGGAAGCCTCTCCATCTCAAGAATCACACAAAAAATAGAGAAACAAAACAAACAGGGACACACACAATTTACATGGTTCGGTTGAGATACATTGATATAAGGGGAAGGAATAAAAAATATGTTATTCGAACAAGAATACATAAATTATAAATTTCCAATATTTATCTCATTTATCCCGCATTAGGAAATCAATATTTACATCCAAGATGTAAAGTTGAAAACAAAGATGCTTGTTGTAAGTTTTCTCCTCATAGCCACTAACTACTGCAGTGATTTTTATTTGGTAGTGCCATCCTCTACAAGTCGTCAATAGGAGACACCCAATATATTCATCTTTCCTCGACTGGGAGCTAGTCATCCCAGGTGGTCACAAAATTCATCATGCATGTCTTCTTCTGTGGGGATATTTCTTAGTCAATATCCCACAATCTCCACCTTGATAAAAAAATATGACCATGTTTCCACTCAAAAAAATCCTCATGTTACTGAAACAATTATTCAATATCTTAGTAAAATGAATCTTTCTTATACTACTTCCTAATTCCAATAGATATCTCAAGTACTATTCATTTTGATTGAGTCCAAACAATGTTGGAACTTGATCACCATATCTGCCTTATTATCCCTTAGAGTAAGAATGACATCCCATGTGTTATTCTTATATAGTGAACTCATTTCATTTTTCATAAAATATGTCCATTGGTTCATTCCTTTGTTATCGAAAACATATTTATATTTATATGGAAAACCAAATTGATTGAAGTTATATGCATACCAAATTAATTTCTCGTTCTTATAACTTTAGTATAGCATAAGTTCGGGGTTGATCCACAGGGAACTATGGTGTGCATGAATTCAATTGAGTTAATAATTAATTAGGTGAAGTATGCATAATTTAGAGTTGATTGAGTTGATTTTGTTTTTTGATTGAAACTAAATTGTTTTACTTTGAAAAAAATGATTAACAGTTTTGAAGAAAACAACGGGTAAATTTAAAGAGTTTAAAATAGGAAAAAAGATGTGTCGGGGATGCGGTGATTAAGGAGTTATTTTGCAGGTTGTTTAAATGGTTGTGTTATTTATAATAATTCAATCATTCTGGATTTCATTTTGTTACATGATTTCCTTGGTTCGGTTCCTCTTGTTTGGAATTAGAGTAGTTGACTCCTTGGTCTGATAGTTAGTGTTCTTAATTCTTTATTATTTTTAGTCCATTATTTGAATCGGTGAAACCTTTCCAATGGTCATGGATGTTTTCACCATTAAATTTTTTTATTTTTTTTGTATCGCTAAGAATTCTTCCTTGGGTCTGGCTCAGAATTCTCAGTTATATTAGACAGTGGTTTAGGAAGAGTAAGCCGAATTACAATGAGTAAACACAACTATATAAAACAACACACAAATTATGATCCCATCATCCATAGACCCAACACGAGGGGTTTAGTTATACATAGAAAACAGGGGAGAAACGACACATGTGATACCTGATGGATTCATCGTGTATGCATTTAGGAAATGCGTCGGAAGGTGGAATGGTAGAATAGCGGAATGATGGCACCTCGGTGGCTTTGGGACTGGTGGTAGCAGAGCTTCTCTCTCCTCCAATGGGTTGTGTACTCTTAAATCCGTAGTCCAAGGCATCTTTTTATAGAAAAATATAGTACACAGCGTGTATAAAAAGTACACATTGTGTACCTTTCATCAACGCTCTTTGGCGCCAATTTATCCCCTGGCAGGTAGCCTAACACGCCATCTTTGAATGTTGAACACGGACCCGCCTGGTGATTGGGTGTACACAGCGTGTAGCACATCCATACATGGCATGTAGTGTCATAAGTTTGGCCGCTAGCCCCTTATATAATAATAGACACGGCGTGTAGAAATTAAAACATGTCGTGTCTACTTCAACGACCACATGGGCATGTAGACTTTTCGTAGCAACCACCGCTTCAAGAAAGTACTACATGGCATGTAACGCTGCCTCACATGGCATGTATCTTCAACCTGGAGACATGGGTATGTACTCCCTCCTTTGGTCCGTGTCCATGTCTGGATGTACACGGCGTGTATAAAAGTACACGCCGTGTAGTTCAAAATTTTCACAGACTTCCCTTGATTCGTGTATTTAGCTAGAAAGCACCTGAAAGTTAACAGATCCACTGAAATCAAATAATATGTTCATAAAACAATAGATATTTTATGAAAACTTTTTTTTATTGTCAATTATATATATGGAAATGTATACACAATTTGAGTTCATCAAATTCCCCCACATTAGTCATTTTCTTGCCCTTAAGCAAAATCTGAACATCGAATTAAAAGAGCCTATACTTTAAAAAGGAAGGCATTTAATTAATCAAACGTATAAATGATAATGTTACTGAGGAAAAATTCTAAAATGCACAAACAAATTAAATTCATAAGATATTAAAATCATGCATCATATATAATGCAATTAACTATTCTCATCCTCTTTCATCACATTTTTCAACCTTTCAAAAATAAGAATGACACTTGATGATTTACCTTACTAGTTAAAATCACACTCCACACTCAAGATGTTTTTAATCAAAGTTATGCTCAATCTAAGGTATATAAACTCTATCCATAGGTTTTCAAGATGCCTTGTTCTCTACTTCAGAAAAATTGAATTACAAAAATCATGAGGACTTTATCAATAATGTTCAGATGTCTCTGTGGCTAAGGGTTGGTAGGATCAGATGTGAAAATAAATTCTAAGGCTTGAAAAAGGAAGGCTAATTCCTTTAAATAACATTGCATGATATTCAAAGTAAAGCTCACCGAAAATGCTTCCTTCACAAGCTCAGTCAAATGTTTTTGTAATTTTCACCATCTTCTATTGGCAAGTAGGGTTCATGAGAAAATAAGCATAAGTTCCCCTTTTTGTTTGTTTTTTTATAAAAAAACACAAGGGAAACACTTATGAATACAATAAGTAGATTATTAGAACCCATTCTATCCCAAATAATCAAGAGGCACTCCCCCCAACTTTATTTCATGGCTGTGTACAAAAATATGCCATGTATTGTCAACTCCCTCTTTAAAGCTCAAATGAATAATCATGAAAAGTTTAAAAATAAATAGAGTAGGAAGGGAAATAATCCTGTAATGTGGCTTCCTATAAAGGTTGTTCATGGATTCTATGGGCTTAACGAAGAATAAATTTAGGGTAGGTCTCAATATAAAGGGGATGAAACAATCTAATGCCTCAATCATTTTTAAGTAATTCAAAATTTCCTTCATGTTTTGAAAATAAAACTTTCAAATTATGGTAGTGATGCATATCCTAACAATATCTCAAGAAAGAGGGTATTAGAAAAGAAATACGAAAAAAGGTTTAGAATACCTCTCGGGAGTGGAAAAATAATAAAGGGACAATCAGGTCATAACATGCATATAAATGATTATCCAAATCAATGTAATTTAATCAAGGATGAAAAGTTTCAATTGAAACTATATCAGAAATCATTTTAAAATACATAAAAACTAAAATAAGCATGCAACCTTTCTAAAAGTTCCTATTGATAATTATAGCATTTATAACAATGATTAACCAAAATTCCATTAAATTTTCAAATATAGAGTCTAATAATGATGTCTTCAAGATTAGTTTAAGGGCAAAGACTAAGGTGAATGATATAGATGCTCCCCCACACTTAATACTGTACATGGTCCACCAAGTGAAATACTAAGGTAAATGGTGGGAAATTGTTATAAATGGGGGAAAATGAGGGAAAGAAGTGGAATAAGTAAATCCAATAAGAAATAAAATAGAAATGGGAAAATACTCCCCTCATGAAAAGTGATGCTCAAGGGGCTCCATGAAACCTTTGACTAGAGAGGAAAAAGAAAACTGCAAACATGCATAACATCACAACACATAAAATGACAAAAGAGATATATAAGATAAAGGAAAATGTCACTATCACAGGGTCGCCTTAGGGGAGGATTCATCCTGTACAGAATCGGCCGGTAGAGATGGCGCAGGAGGCGTGGAAGTGGAAGGCTCTGACTTTGCATCGGGAAGGGGAGCTGAAGAAGTAGGAACCACAGGTGCAAGACTCGGCGAAGGTATCTCAGCAGCAGGCCCCGTCCCGGCAGAAGTGCTAGCAGTAGAGCTCACCATAGTTAGTAGAACAGAATCCTTGGATTGCGCAGAAGATGGTGGTGGAGCAACAATAGATGGGCTAGGAGCGGAGACCGAGGCTGGTGGTGGAGGCAGTGGAACACCAAGATGCTGAGAAATATGTGCCAACAGCTACTCCATCCAGTCTTGGTGGCCGTCTAGACAAATCAAATGGCGTGAAATGGTGTCCTGGCGGCCGATGATACAAATGAACTGCTTCTCCATCTGAACCAGTCGGATGTCCAAGTGACCCAAGACCTGCTCCATAGCGGGAAGGCGGTGGGAAAGGGCAAGATCAACTGAGGGTGTGGAGGTAGGGGGAATGGGTGATGGGATAGAAGAAGGAAGGTCAGAAGAAGTGGGGTCAGTATGAGGTGGGTGAGGTGGAGAAGCTAGAGGGGGTGGGGAAGGAGGGGTAGGGTCAGCAGCTGGGGCAGGAGGGGCAGCAGGTGGTGGGGATTGAGCTTGAGCAAGGATGTATGCACCCCCTTCTTCCAGACCAATCCCATATGAATGTGCATGAGAAATTCCATCCGCTGGGGTGAACCTAACAAGTCATGAGGTAAATAGGGCTCGAATACCCCTAGGTGGTGGGCAAGACGGGTGGTGTAAAATCTGACGGTCTGGTTGCCCTGAAGGCTGGTAATCATGGAGTGGAAATAGGAGGCAGTGAGATAGGGGAGGTCCGGGTAGTCGTTCCGGATGACACAGGTAAGAAGCTCTATGTCACGGCTAGTCACGACACCCATATCCTCAAGGCGGGGGATAACGATGGCACTGAAACACTGGTGGGTGAAGCGAAGGATGGTTCGGCTATAAGAGTGCTCTTCTGGGAAGTGGGGGAGTATCGGTGGTCAGGCCCAGCGATCTCCCGCCACACAGCAATGAGGTCAGAGTGCTCAGGTTGGGTCAAGGCAGAAACGGGGGGTGGGGATAGGATGGGGGTAAAAGCCACACCCTCAGCCAAACTCTGTCATGGTAAGAGAAAATCTCCGGCCACCTAGCCCGAATCGAACTAAGGGTACCGCATCGCCAGGTGTCTCTTGGTACTCTGCTCCATCAAACTCAAAGGAGGCCGCAAACTCCAAAAATAAATCATGGAACACAGGAGTGCGGACCTAGAAAATATCAAGGAGTGAGGTGTGCTCGAGAATTCCCACCAACTTCTCCAAAATACTGAGCTACTGCGGAACGCTGCTGTCATTGTATCAGCCACTCAATGGGATCGGCCGATGAGAGAAGTGTCGACTCCTTTCGTATGCGAGGTCGGTGGCTGGGAATACAATGCAAGGATAAGGAGCACCTCCAGGTTCTAGCCTAGGTGCATGTGCAGCAGCAGCAGCAGGCTCTGTAGGTGGATCAGCCGAAGTGGAGAGTGGCTCGGTGGAAGGTGTGCTCGATGAGGGAAAAGTTGCTGATGAAGATAGCGCGGGGAAAGTGTCAGTTGGATCAGCAAAAGTATTCATGGCCTCCGCTGACGGAGTGAGTGGTGGCAGAATGGCCAATGGAGGGATCTCAAAGACCGGCGCATCTAGTTCCGGCTGCATAAGAGGTCAGAGTCATATCTAATGATAACTGGACTCCTCGCCCTCATTATAGGAGGTTGGCCACTTCCCGCAGGAAGGATCTTGATCTACCATATCCTAAAATAGAAAGAAATATAAAACAAAACAAAAGAAAAAGAAAAAATAAAGTACAAAAAAACAAAGAAAATGTGAGAAAACTGGAAAATAAAAGTACAGGTCATGTACTCCAGAGTACACGGCGTGTAGTCAAATGTAGAGTATCTCGTGTTCTCTGGACAGACATGACGAGGGTGAAAAACAACCTTGGAAAAGTACACGGTGTATACCGAACATACACGTCGTGTTCACTCAAAGTGTAGGTGGTCGTGTGGTACAAATGACACCTCCATGTTTTTATCAGTTCAAAGAAAACAATATACGCCGTGTAGGTAGAGGACATGGTGTGTACTGCACATGAAGAACATGGCCATGTAGTGGGTGAGACATGGGCCAGCTAAACATCTAAAAGACACAGTGTTTTCCGAACACACACACCGTTTATAGGAACATGGGGTGAGAGGCCGTGTAGAGGGGATACATTGGCGACTAAATATATAAAGGGCATGGCGTGTACCAAACATACACGCCGTGTTCTGGAATATGGGGTGATAGGATGTGTTATGTGCCACACACGGAGGGTCCAACAGAAATGATATAAACAGAGTGTACCAAACACACATGTCGTGTACATTAAAATGGTGTGTGAGGCCGTGTGCAAAGATGTACTCAGGAACGATGAAAAGTACATAGTGTGTACCGAACATACACACCGTGTATATTCAAATTTTGAAATATTTTTTCAGTGGTCGTGTACTGAAGTACACGGCGTGTGTTCTTCATTTCGTGGTCATGTACTTCCGGAAGCCGAATGGCCGGTCGATCCAAAAAACACCCTAAACGATTTTAAAAACATGAAACAGAGGGTGTAGAATAGTGTACCTGGATCGAGGATCATAATGTGAGAAGAATCGGAACTTGAAACGCCCCAAATCGATGGATCTGGAAAGGGGGGGTTCAGGTGTTGTTTGGGAGAAGAAAACGGAAAGAGGGGAGGAAATGGGGAGGCCGTGAAACACGGCCTCAAGCCAGGTGGACCACGGCTTATATAGTCGCGGTACACGGCGTGTATGTTTGGACTATACTCCGTGTATCCCAAATTTTTTTTTGAATTACAACAGATATAAATATATAATTATTATAGTAAACTATATAATTATTATTATTATTATCAATTAAAATATATATATATATCTACAAATTCTATTATAAATAAACCTATACATGATGTATATCGGGAAATACACACCATGTATTTTAAAATTAGAAAAAGAGTAGTACAACCTTTGGTCTGGTGCTTGGGGCGGGATTCGAACCGGCGATCTGCCGTTCCGTAGGAAATCCCTCAACCACTGGAGCAATGGTTGTTTTGTTTTTCATATTTATTTATATATATATTTATTATATACGGCCTATAAACATGAAAAGGAAGAAAATCATGGTGTGTGGTTTTTATTTTGGAAAGGATGGGGGTGAAGCGGGGAGATTAGCGCGATTCGAAACCGGGTCTTTTGAACCAGGTGCCGAGACTTTTCTAATCCGCAAACTTCACCCACATGTAACTTCTTATTTGAAAAATTTTTTATTTTATATTTGAAAAATTATGGTGCACACGGCGTATATCAGAGTACACATCGTGTGGTTTTATTAAAACAACAAATGATGGAAATGGGACGGTTGTCAGGGTTTGAACCCGGGTCTTTTGAAACAGGATTACGATTCTAGAGAACCAGTCCATCCCCATCATGGGTTTTATTAAAAAAAAATTTATATATATATATATATATATGGAAAATACCACACACACCGTGTAAATAAAAGGAGGAACCTCGTGCCGAAGGTAGGTCAGGAGGATTCGAACTGGGGACGGCTTGAATAAACTCCAGTGACTTTACCATCGGCACCAGCATCATCCCTAGTTATTTATTTATTATTCTATAGATTTATACTATTAAGATTATAAATTAAATAGATAAGTACACACAGTGTATATAAGTGGGACATGGCGTGTAACCTCTGGGTTGCCTCCTAAGAAGCGCCTTTTTTTAGGTCATTGGCTCGACCTTCTTACATTGCTTACCTGATATATACAGTGGATAATGGTCCCGACAGTGTCTGTCCTGGCCATCTAGGAGTTGTAAGTTCTCTGGATCTTCTTCAATAGGAATGTATGGATTGTTAAAATTATAAGAAATATAGGAACATACCATATCATCCACCAGGCGATCATCCCAGGTAGTTATTGCAGAACAATCCTTATGATTGGACGATGATGCCTGCTTGATGGCTTTGAGAACATTATAGGAGACTCTCTCATTTCCTAACTGGAAAATCAGCTCTCCATGGTTCACATCAATGAGTGACTTACCAATGGCTAGGAAAGGTCTTCCCAATATAAAAGGTTCTTCCTGGTCATCCCCCATGTCGAGGATGATGAAATCTGCTGGGAGGATCAGCCTACCCACCTTGACCGGTACATCTTCCAGTAGCCCCTTCCGATACTTAATGGATCGATCAGCAAGTTGAAGGGATACTCTGGTTGGCTTCAAATCATGGAGCCCGAGTTTTTGGAAAACTATGAATGTCATGAGGTTGACACTTGCTCCCAATTCACATAACACTTTTCCAAATTCACAGGGTCCAATTGTGCAGGGAATAGTAAAACTACTTGGATCCTGGAGCTTTGGAGGAATGGAATGTTGAACGACCTTGGAGCACTCCTTTTTTAGGGAAATGGTGCCTATATCCTCTATTTTACGCTTATTGGAAAGGATTTCCTTCATGAATTTGGCATATGTAGGCATTTGTGTCAGGGATTCCGCAAATGGTATATTGATGTGGAGTTTTCTAAGCACCTCCATGAATTTGTTGAACTGGGAGTCTAGATTTATCTGCCTCAACCTCTCCAGGAAGGGTAAGGAAGGCTTGAATGGTTTGACTACCTCCTTCCCTTCATTCTGCAAAGCCTCCTTCTGTGGGCTTTTGGATGAAGAGGGGTCAGTACTGGTACGTTCTTCATCATCATGGGGTGTGGGTGCACCTGGTTGTGCTAGTTGGTTATGTTGGAGCTCTTTTCCACTCCGGAGCATGATGGCATGGGCCTCCTCCCTCAGGTTCTTCTCGGTGTTTCCCAGTAGTGTATCGGGCTGCCTCCCTGATAGCTAGTTTTCTATCTGGCCAATTTTATTCTAGAGGCTTCAGATGGAAGCCTCCTGGTTTTGGAATTTTGTTTCCACAGTTGATATAAATTTACTCATCAGGTCCTCTAACCTTGATGTGTTCTCTTACTGAGATGGTTGGGCAGCCGATGGAGGTGGTGGTTTTCGTGGCTACTGTGGGAGAGGGTTCTGGTACCCTTTCTGCTGATTGGAACCTTGCTGGAACTGTTGTCTCGGAAACTAATTCCGGTACTAAGGTTGATTGTAGTTGGGCGGTCGCTGGGGCGGAGGATTTTGCTGCTGTTGACCCCAGCCTTGTTTCTGATTATCTCACCACACCGGGTTTTGGTACTACTAGTACTAGTTGGGGCCTCACTTTTGGCCTACATAACTTACCTCGCCCGTCGAAGGGCCTCCAGTCGAACCCGGGAATTCTCCAATGATGTGGTTATCACCATAGTTGCCGCAAGCTGGATGGATCGCCACATGAACTTGAGATGCTCCTTTGATATTCAATGCGTCGATTTTCTTGGACACAGCGTCCAACTGAGCAGTTAACATTGTGGTAGCGTCAATATTGTGCATACCTCGCTTTTGAGTCCCCCGCTTGGAGTGCCACTGGAAGCTATTGGCTGACATGTCTTCCAGTAGTTCGAATATTTCTTCGGGGGATTTTCGCATCACCGTACCTCCAGCAGCAGCATCCACCATAGACTTTGTATTCGTTCTATGTCCTTCGTAGAAAGTCTGGACTTGTATCTAGAGTGGGAGTTCGTGGTGCGGGTATTTTCGTATCATCTCTTTGAAGCATTCCCAGGACTCTTATAATGACTCGGAGTCGTGATGTTGGATGTTATGAATCTCATTCCTTAGCGTCACCGTCTTCGATGGTGGGAAGTATTTGGACAGGAATGCCTGGGCGAGCTCCTCCCAGGTGAGAATAAATCTTCATGGCAGCCCCTTGATATAGTCTTTCCCCTTTTCCCGTAGAGAAAATGGAAATAGGCGAGGACAGATGGCGTCTTCGGACATTCCATTGTTCTGAAATGTGTCGCAAACTTCCAAAAAGTTGGAGAGATGGGTGTTCGAGTCCTCGCTGGATAGGCCTCCAAATTGTACGGTGTTCTGGATCAGCTACATGATAGCAGGCTTGATCTCGAAGTGCTGGGCCTGAAACAGAGGACGGACGATGCCCGTATCAGCTCTGTGGATTGAAGGAATACCGTACTCCATAAGAGTACATCTTGGAGGTGGCTGCTGAGGGGGTGGAGGATGCAGATACTGCTACTCCTGAGGGGAGAAATAAGGTCATTGGAAGAGTGGATATGGTTATTGAAGTTGGCCATATGTCGGAGGTGGTTGTTGCGGTGGCCATTGGTAATCCCTCGGAATGAATTCCATGAAGCCTATAGGTGCCTACTCTGGTAGACCAGAAGTGAGAGGCTGCTGATCCTGGTACTACTGCTCAGTCGTAGAATCCATGGCTGGTGCTCCCTCTTCCGTGTTCGCCATGGTTTGTGGTTGATGGTTGTGAGTTACTGTCAGTGCACGCCGATGATGAAGCAGGGTCTGTTCGATCTCCGGGTCAAGCAGAACTAATTCCGAAGACTCAGCGCTTCTGGATCGTGTAAGACGTCTAATCATACACTTTAAGGTTCTGCAAAACACAAAAACGAAAACCAGGCATAAAAGGGAAAAGAGAAAATTTGAAATGGGGTTAGAAAAGAGATTTTTGATAATTTTTTATTTTTATTTTCACTTAAATCACTTATTAACACAATTTAAATCATAGCACTAAAACCAAAGATGTTCCCCTGCAACGGCACCAAAATTTGGTCTCGCTTGTCGTTGATTGAAGTTATATGTGTCCCAAATTAATTACACATTCTTAGAACTTTAGTACAGCATAAGTTTGGGTTCGATCCACAGGACACTATGGCGTGCATGATTTCAATTGAGTTAATACTTAATTAGGTGAAGTATGTAGAATTTAGAGTTGTTTGAGTTGATTTTGGTTTTTGATTGAAACTAAATTGTTTTACTTTGAAAAAAATGATTAACAGTTTTAAAGAAAACAACGGGTAAATTTAAAGAGTTTAAAATAGGAAGAAAAGACGTCTCAGGGATGTGGTGGTTAAGGAGTTCTTTTTCAGGTTGTTTAAATGGTTGTGTTGTTCATAATAATTCAATCATTCTTGATTTTGTTTTGTTACAAGATTTCATTGGTCTGGTTCCTCTTGTTTGGAATTAGAACAGTTGACTCCTTGGTCTGGTAGTTAGTGTTCTTAATTATTTATTAAGTTCAGTCCATTATTTGAATCGGTGAAACCTTTCCAATGGTCATGGATGTTTTCACCGTTACATTTCTTTTGTATCGCTGAGAAATCTTCCCTTGGTCCGGCTCAAAATTCTCAGTTATATTAGACAGTGGTTTAAGAAGAGTAATATGAATTACAACGAGCAAACACCACTATATAAAACAACACACAAATTATGATCCCATCATCCACAGCCCCAACACAAAGGGTTTTGTTACACATAGAAAATTGGAGAGAAACAACACACGTGATACCTGATGGATTAATCGTGTAAGCGTTTAGGAAATGTGTCGGAAGGTGGAATGGTGTAATAGCAGAATGACGGCACCTCGGTGGCTTCAAGAATGGTGGTAGAAAAGTTTATCTCTCCTATAATGGGTTCTGAACTCTTAAATCCATAGGCCAAGACCTCTTTTTATAGAAAAATAAAGTACACGGTGTGTATAGAATGTACACGCCCTGTACCTTTTGTCAACGCGCTTTGGCGCCAATTTTTCCACTGGCAGGTGGCCTAACACACTGTCTTTGATTGTTGAACATGGAACAACCTGGTGATTGGGTGTACACGGCGTGTAGCGCTTCCATACACAACATGTAGTGTCATAAGTTTGGCTGCCAGCCCCTTCTAGAATAGCAAACACGGCGTATAGAAATTAAAACTTGTCGTGTACTTCAACGGGCACATGGGCATGTAAACTTTTCTCAGCAAGCACCTCTTCGAGAAATTAGTACACGGTGTGTAACGCCACCTCACACAACATGTATCTTCTGCTCAGTGACATGGGTGTGTACTCCCTCCTTCGGTCTGTGTCCCTATCTGGATGTACACAGTGTGTATAAAAGTACACGCCTTGTAGTTTCAAAATATTCACAAACTTCCCTTGATTCGTGTATTTATCCAGAAAGCTCCTAAAAGTAAACAGATTCACCAAAATCAAAGAATATGTTCATAAAACAACATATATTTTCTGAAAATATGTTTTTATTGTCAATTATATATATGGAAATGTATACATAATTTGAGTGCATCACATATTCAACTATAGAGAGAGAATAATTAACCAATTTTTCATATAATAAAGTGTCCATATAATCCTTCATGTTCTACGAGTATTTATACTCTTTTCCGTTATCACTAATCCACATGCACCAGTCTCAACATTCAAATGATACAATGCAATTTTTCAGATACCGTTCATCGTAAAGAGTGCATCACATATAATATTCATGAATCTATCTTCAATGGTAATCTAGTAACCAGGATTGTCCAAAACATAATCAGAAATGAGGTTCCACTCCAATTCTCCTACATATCGTACATATTTAAGGCATTGTTTTATACCATCATTCATCTATAATTGTATTATTTCAATACCTCTCTTGTGTCAAGTCTGTTTATTTACCATAATCAAAAAACCATTATCTAACTTCTTAAGGTATAAAAACCAATATTTATTCCTACACATCTAAAATTAATTACTGGAATAAAGAATCCAAAAATTTTAATGTTTCATCATCAAGGAAATAATGAAAGCAGTATCTTCAACATCCTTAGTTTTCTATACAAAATTCACCTTCACTTTCCCAATTTTGGGAAATCCTTATTCTATATATCTTTTATATGATAGTGGGAACAATCATCTTTCATTATACATATAAATCTAGACACAATTTTTGATGTAGATCATGATTCATCTCTTCTAAATCATCTCAATTTCTTATCCTATTATCTGACACTATATTCCATCAATGATTCTGATGTAAAATCTCTTTGGTCATATTTTTTCATCCAACTATACTCATTGTTAACTAAAGAATATGATACATTAGAAAAATTACCTCCTCTTTACCATACAACAATGTTTGTAGTAAGTGATCATAACTCTCTGGTATAGCATTAAACAATAAAACCACCATATATTCATGTATAATTTTTACTTCCAAACATTTGAAATTTTCCAGGATTTTAATAAAATATTTTATGTGCTCAATCATAGACATACCATTATCGTACTAAAATATTAACAATTTTTTTCAGGTAAAAATAATTTTCAATGATTTAGGCCTTATACCTATTTTCCAAAATATTTCACATGATTTTTTCAATTGTATCTCGCATCACACGATATTTTTTATCTTTATCTAAATAAATCCAAATTTTACCATAGGCATGATGGTTGAGTCTCCTCCAATCACCATTAGATATGTTAGAGGGATTTTCTTCCCAAGTGATATCTAACTCTCTTTGAATTGGAACATCAAAAAATCTACAAGGCCACATGTAGAAGTTATTCATCCCATCAAATTTATCATCCTCAAATTTAGTACTAGTCATTATACTTCTATTCTCAGAAGTACATGAATTTGTAAAATGTGTATCTAAAAAGACTCATGGTGTGGTACCATACAACATTCATTGTGGATATTCTCTATATAAAACAAATCATAATTTAAAAAAAATACGCAGTTCCATTGAATCCAGAATAGTTTAAAAGGTTAAAATAGATTATTTAATTGCTTCAATCGGATCTGAAATGAATACCAAAAATTTCATTCAATGTTTTTTAAAAAACACCAAAAAATTCCAACCCAAAAATTAACAACAAATACCTTATTAATTTCACATGGCCTTCCTTCACATGTGTAAAGAAAAATCCCAATCACCTATTTTTTGACACACGCAACATGACAAAAAAAGATCCTCCCCATTTTTCAAACTATCACATCCCCTTCCCCATCACATTTCATAAACACAATAGAAAAATAAAATCTTCCTATTTCCACTCCACCTCACAGTTACCAATACCCCTTAATCTATTTTACACTTATTCTTCCTTGTTTCATAGATATAGTTGCACCAGATATTTAAAAAATAACATATGAGTTTCATAGAGGAAGAAACATATAAAATTATAGATAATTGGTTATTTGCAGTAGTGGTGAGTGAAATTCCTTGCATACAGTAGTTTATTTGTGGGAGTGTGAATAGAGAGATCAATAGTGGCTCAGGAAGAAACATACCAGGATTTGTATAGGCATGGATTATTGACAGAGATGGTGAATAGGTGTTGATAGATGCAGTTTTCAGATGTTAAGATAGATGAATATCCAAACTCAAGGTTGTAGATGTGTGTATAATGGATTTCATATGAAGTACGCACCACAATAGGTTCAGGTTTTCATAGGGAGTGATAGATAAAGATCATTTCTAGGTAATTTAGCTCTGATCTGATACTAATTTTTTTCTATAATCCTCACCCTCTCAAGAGTTTCACAATAAAATAGAGAGACAAAACAATTAGGGGTACACAAAATTTACATGGCTTTGTCTCAATACCAAAGTCCACATGGAAGGAAACTGAAATATCTAATTAAAATAGAAAAAAAAATTAAAAATTCCCCATATTTCTCTAATTTTTTTTATACTAGGGAATCCATATATATATACTTAATGAAAAATAGAAAAAAAAACAAGGTTTCAGTAAGTTTTCCCTGAGAGGCCACCATCTACTATAGTTATTTTTCTTCGACCGGTTCACCATTTGTAGGTCATTAACATGCATCACCAAATAGATTTAGTAGGTCTCTTATAGAGGTTGGTCATCCCTATAATCCCCCCTAATCATGGTGCAAGTATTCTTTGAAGGTGATTTTTTTATTTAGCATTCAAGGGTTCCTGAGGACCGTCTTTAGGGACCCCTTCTATGACACCTTCATCAACCTCACTAGATGGATTTCATTGAAGTAAATCTTCTACATTAGTAGATAATACTACACAAAGTTCAACAATTGTTTTCCCCAACACTGGGAATGTGGAACTCGTGATGTGGTGGGGCATAAAGACCATAAATGTGTATCAGGCTCAGATTTTTTCATCAAGGAGATTCTTCGATGACGACTCCTGGGTCACCCTGGACATAGTTCTTATTGGAATTTTTTTATTTTAAATGAATATTGAGGATAGAAGAAATTTTTAATTGATGTATTTAACTCAACATTAATATAAAATTTTCTCATAACATTAATGGATAGATAAATCTCAATATTTATATATATATGAAATTTAATTTTTATTGCACTTATTTGGGATGTGGACTTAATGTAGTTATTAAAGGATGTTGTGTGGAACAAGAATTTTTTATGGTTTTCATTTATTATTAAAGGGAGTAACAAGAGTGATTCTCAAAACAATAAATATCAATCGGTGTATAAAAGATATGTGGGTGATAGCTTTTGGGTGTGGCTATCAACGAGCAGTGGAAAATTAGGTTGTGCGATGATATTCATTAACAACATCACATGTTCAGTTTTGATATTTAAATGGAAACATATTTTCACAATATGATTATTATAGAGGTTATATAATCATACCAGGGAGCGAATTTCAAACAAGTGCTTTTTTCATCATTTGTAATTCATGTTTTGGTGTCTACTTGGTTTTTGTGTACTCTCTGATTCGTATTGGGTTTTCATGAATACACTATGTCGACTTTTAATCCTCCACGTTGGAGGGTTTTCCATTTTAAATTTCTATGTCCCCATTTATTTTGATCTTATTTATGTGCTCCAATTTGAGTGGTGATTCTCCAAATATATTTTTCATGACTGAGATTGTATCCTTTGGTTGATCTGTTTCAAAGAAAACAGTGGTATCAAAGGGACTGGTTGTACTGTTCAGTTATTCGATATTATAGAGGTAATCTGGTGGAGTATATTATAAAGGACTTGAAGGACATTACTAGAAGATAGTGGTGGTAAAAGATGTGTTTATGGTATATATGAGGTCTAACATACTAGAAAGAGTCATGATTCGTGTTTTTCTGTTGGTAAAAGTAAGAGTTTGGTGGAAAATTACTAAATTTCCTTAGGTTAGGTGGTATATCAGGATTCAAGAAGAATTTCTTATGATGATAGAGACAGTATCGGCAGTGTTGTATGAATATAGAAAGTCTTCATGGTCACAGGTGTCATGAGGTGTATTCCGTTCATTGGGTGACATTTGTATCTTAGTGGATCCAATGATCACAGTGACCCTCATAGTGGAGATTACTGTGGAGTATTTTAGTTTTTAAATCAACATGGAGATTGTTAGTATTTTTAAAAAAATCAAATATTAATGAGAGACAAAATTATTAATGGGGATATTTACCACAACATTAATTGATTATTTACTCCCAAAATTAATTGATGGTTAATTGTTAATATTAATGTATTTACAATTTAATGTTAACTACAATAATTTAGGATCCATACTACTTGTCAATATAAGAGGATGTGGTATCATTTTTTGAATGTGTGCCACTAAAATGTAGCAGGTGAGAGAGAACTGGGGAGGGGTTGTCACATTTACGGTAATCGGTGTGAATCATTGACATATAGAATAAAGTGAATACGTTTATTATGTCAATGTCGGCATGTCAATGGTGATTATTGTAAGTTTTGAATTTGCTGTGTAATGATTATGGTTCCATGTAATGAAAGTCCTATTGGTTGTAGATATTATGAAGTGTGTCCTAGTTAAGATTATCAAGGGTACCTATGATGGAGGTTTCATGTGAGTTATTCAAAAATGACCTCGGATGTGTTGATAGAGTAATCCTTCGAGTTCATTATAAATGCTCTATAGGTGATGTGTAAAATTCATTTGGGTGTTAAGTGGCCTTCAGGTGAATCTTCCAGTTTTTTTCAGCCTACATCCACTATGATGTTGGGATCCACCCCAATAGTGTTGTACTTTTCTAGGATGACTCCCAGCAATTGATCGATATTGAAATGTCTTGAGGACCTTCTAGAAGAACTAGAAATAATAGTTTTGGAGAAAGATCTTCCATCTTCCCCTGTCTAACATAAGTCATTTTGATCGACCATAGCTCTATAAATAATCGATTGAAGTGAAGAAGTTATTTTCAAGTTTGGTGATATGTTATTAGTCTCCAATAATGAGAATATTTACTAAAAAGTGGTAGTATAGAGCTCATAAGATTAAAAATTGAAATAATCCATGAATTTTTAAAAAGAAACCATGTATCAGAACCAATTAATGGTTTTGGTTGATCCTCTAGTTGATGTAAGTAATGTTGGGTGAAAATTGGTTTGTAATAGAAAACTAGACATGGAAGGTAAATTGAATACCTATAAATAAAAGGTACTCGATAAAGGGATTATTAAATTCTATGGAATTGACTAAAATAAAACAATTTATCTACCTTGAATGTTTAAATCCATCAAAATTCTACCTTCCATAATGTCTTTCCATGAATTTGATATTTGGAATATGGATTTAAAAATAACTTTCCATAATGGGAATCATTATGAAGATGTCTATATGACTCAACCTGAAGGGTTTATGACTCTAGGTATTTCTGATAAGATACGCAAATTATAGAAATTCATTTAGGAATAAAACAAATAATCTAGATCATGGAATATTTAGTTTTTTGAAGCCATAAAATATTTTGGTTTCATAAATAATAAATTTGAGTCATAACCCAATATGATATATAAGAAAATGGATAAAATTCATGACTTAGGGGAGTAAGATATCTAATAATGGATTCACTCTAGGTTTGAGAAGAGTGTGGATTCATTCATAATTTCTATACTAGAGGCTAGTAATGACATTATGTGATTGTTGATATTGATGTGTTCATTGAACATGAATTTATTGAGGTTATAGTTATAATATTTTTAGATGATTTTATCATAAAAAACATTTGATACATATGATTTTTATGATGATGGGTGGCCAGTGACATCATACGTGAGTGGTTTAAAGCACTATGGAATCTATAGATTCCATAAAAGGCTCATGGGGGGAGATATTAGGCTATAATGAATTGGTAATTTTACTGAATGGTTTCTGTACATGTCAAAATTTGGGTGTATTTCAGTGTTAATATGATAATAATATGGATAATCCTTTGTTTGGAATAACCCTATCAATCATTAGACATAGAAAACCTTTTGTATAGTTGGTTTTAGTAAGAGAATTAGATAGTGTGGGTATAGATAACCTACTCAGTAGTTTTTGAGGTTTCATTTTGGATTTTTTATTGAGGAAGTAGTTTCCCCATCAGATTTCACCTCCATTATAACCAAACCAGGTGTTATATACCTCATGTTTGTCTCCATTTATGACAGAGTTTGTTGAATATCATCTAGGTAATATTTATTTCATATGGACACTATACCATATCTAAATTAATATCCATAAATCCTATTAGAATCAATTTATAATATTATTGATATTCTGTTAAACAGCATGAAAAAATGATTTTAATAGTGATAAAAAATTGTTGTTAATATCATCGTTGTTAACAGGGTGTCCCCACTATTATCTCTAAAAAATAACTGATAAATGGTGTTTTTTATCATCTATTTAAATCGAGTGAAAAGGGGGCATTTATCAGCACTAGAAATAGTGATAATAATTTCCCCATATGCTATAGTGTGTTCTTGGTATAATAACACACTGCAGCAACCTCCTGTAACCTATACACAAAATATTTTATTTAATTGAAATAAATTTTACATCTAAAAAACAAAAAAAACACTAATATATACATTTCAAAAAATGTTTTCTATAATTATATTTACAATTACAATCCACAAAAAAAACATTAATTTTTTGTTATCATTATAACATGTGACCCCCACTCAAAAATGTTTTCCCATGGAATATGATGCTGAAAAATAGCCTCAACCTGAGAAAAATAATCGACCTATTTAAGAAAACAAATATTCTATTAATAATAATGTAATGAAATAAATTAATAATTAATATCAAATAAAACATTAAAAAATTTCAATGTAAAATAAAAAAGACACATATGGAGTTTTACATGTTACAACATTCATTGTATCAAGGCTTGGTTGATTCTAACATGTTACAAATGCGGTATGGATAATTTTCTTAAAGTATCAAAAAAAAAGCAAATTTGTTTTATTAAATTTGAGTAAGTTAATTGTTCTTATTAATGAAATTAATTTCATTTTTAAATAAAGAAATATTTGGAGTTATATGGGTTACACCGTGCAAGGGATTGAGGTGAAGCGGATTCCTATACATTACAAATTACTTATGGATTATAGTCTTAATGTTCCAAAACAATACAATTGCCTTTCCACAGTTTTTAGTATGTCACCTACATTTTTTATTAAAATATAAATTCAAACTTGACACACACACTTTGATTCATATGGGTCACATCATGTGTTCGTTTGATTGTAGACTTCTTCTTATAAGCCTCAAATGACTTATGAATTTCTCTCCTAATTTATGAAGACAAAAAGAGAAAATTTTCTTATTTTTAGTGAGTAAAACATGTTTTGAAAATAAATGTCAATTTTAAACTGATAAATAACATATTTTCAGGACCAGTCCCTTAGGTCATGTTCCATGACTACCCTAAACCTTCCTTCCATAGGCCATGGGTTGGTGTCTAGAATTGGAAAAGCGTATCCCAAAATGGGAAGTCACTACCTTTAAACATGTACATGCATAGACTAGGTAATCAAAAAAATCAAACAACAATGTAAAACTATTGATAATAAAAGTGTGAACTGAATGTAAAAAAGTTCCATTATACAAACCATACTGGAAAAAGTACATAAAAAAGGGAAAAATGTGCCTCAAACGTCATCCACCAAGGTTCCTACATGTAGGGTAGGTAAAACTCATCGTCTATTGTCATTGTCACTCCTCACGTCTATCAATAACCTTTGGGCACCAACTAGACCTGGATCCCTAAGTCTCAGCCATGTTTTCCATTGTTTTTACAAGACACAACAAGATACGGGCAAAGCCCATGTAGGGGTGACTATAATGATACCCAGTAGGGTCCCCAAGCCCCACGAAGGTCTCTCATAATTCCATAGATGAAAAACAAAAAAGAATGATCTCAATCACAAAGCACAAATAAAATGATTTCTCACACTAGGTATAAAACATAATGAACAAAAAAAAAGATGATTATTCATGAGATAGGTCATTTTATTCCGTTTAGAGGATGTTCTACTGATCTAAGAAGGGATGCTATATTTTTTATCCATAAAGGGTTGATCTACTACTGATCCACTGAGGGTCACACTACTAAGGATCCCAAGATGGTTTCACTATAATCAGTCCATGGTGGGTCAACTTAATGCCAATCCACAGAGGGTATCTCTATTGCTGATCCATAGAGGTTCACACTGCTACTGATCCATGGAGGGTTTTTCTCATGTCGATCCACTGATTGTATCTCTTCACTTGATAGCCAGCCACAGGATTCCTGCACTTAGTGTGTTTCAGTTCTGTAGGTTTTTCTCCTCAAGATATCATTCATACCTTAACTACCACATACTCCTATGATGATATAAACCAATAGACCTTCATCTATTAAGGGTTCCAAGTTTATAGACGACACATCAATCAGATTCCTAGTCTATAAGATATAAGCAAAAAGGTAAAGAGGGCTCGGTTGGATTTGAGTCCGGTCTAACCTAACCATACTAATAATTCCTCCTAAACCTAGGTGGAGTACCTGATAAAGATTTCCTCATCATAATGTTCATCATTCCATAGACATGGCGTCAATCAGATGCCCGGATTTCGAGTTATGGAAGTTTTAGTGAAACAGGACTGATCAGGTCCCGGTCCAGTAGGGGTCCGACCTAGCTAGCCCATTAGGCACGTGGGTCCATCTAGGCCAGAGGGTCCATCTCGGCCAATGAGTCTTACCCACATGGAAAACATAGGAATACGAATTCAATGGTTCTCTCATATTTTCAATCCGAACACCGGTTCAAAATATTGAAAAACCCTCTCACACATTTACTGAACGTACCTTAAAAAATTCAAAATTATGTTATGGGCTCACCAGACCTCAGAATCACAAGCTGTCAATTTTATAAGCCTCATAAAAATTCTATATAATTAAAAAATTATACATAATTTTAGGGCCATTACATTCTCCACACCTTTGGGATTGATGTCCCTAAAAGCCACAACAGAAGCTAAGAAAACCAAAGGGGTTACTGATTATGAATATGAGCCTCACACTCCCATGTTCTCTTCTGGATGTTCCAATTCAACCACCTAACTCATACCAGATAAATAAACTTCCCCCATAGGACCTGATCTTGTCTATCCACTATCTCAAATGAGAAAACCACGAATGTACCCCCATCGTCAATGTTCATCTCACCCTAGTTGATGATGTGGGATGGATCATGCATGTATCCCTTGAGTTGTGAGATGAGGAAAACATTATGCACTCGGTGCATCTGTGGATGATGACCTATGTGGTACCCCACATCACTATCTCTGGTCACCATCTAGAAAGGTGTGATGAACCTTGGAGATAGCTTGGTTCCCCGACCAAATATCTGAAATCCTCTACAGGGTGAGACTCGATGGAAGACATGACTTCCCTCATACAACTCCAAGGGTATATGTCTCCTATTGACATAATAATTACAACTTCTCTGTGCAATATTCATCTGCTCCCGGTTGATCTGAACCTTCTCAATTGTAGCCTATACCACCTCTGGACCCATAATTGCTGAATACCCTATGACTGTCTTGAATAGAGGTGATCCTCATTTTCACTCGTACAAGGCCTCAAATGGTGTCATGCTGATGGTGGAGTGATATATGTTGTTTTATGCCAAATCCACCTTTGGTCGATAGTCTTCCCAACATTGGAAAAAATCATGGACGCAAGCATGAAGCATGTCCTATTGTGTTTGTATTGTCCACTTAGTCTGGCCATCTATCTAATGGTGAAAGGCAGTGATCAAGCATAGATGAGTCATGAACGCATCTTCTAATCCCTTCCACAAATGAAATGTAAAATGATTGTCATGATAAAAAACGATTCTTTTTGGTACTCTGTGAAGTTCTACTATCTCTGGGACATAGAGGCATCCTAATCCCTCTACTCATACCTACTCCTAGATGAGCATGAAATGAGTCGACTTCGTGATTCAGTCAATGATCACCCAGATAGAGTCATGGCCCCTTGATGTATGTGGTAACCCTATCAGGAAGTCCACGGAAATACCATCTCACTCCCATTTTGGTACATCTATTGATTGTGCTAATCATGCTGGAACCTAATCCTTGGACTTCACTTTCTAACATGTGATGAATCTTGAAATTAACTCTTCCACTATTTTCCTTAGCCATGGCCACTAGTAATGACATCGTAGGTCCTATTACATCATCACCACTCCAAGATTTACCACCAACAGGGATCTGTGGAACTCTCAAAACACCTCCTCCTGAAACATCAATTGTACCATAATTAACCTCTAAATAGGATAATGTTCTCCCCGCATTTTGAAAATCCTTTAGGAGCCTTCCCAGAGGAAATGTTAGCACATTGGGCCTCACAGTCAATGTCCCAAAGTTGTGCCTCCAAAACACTTTGAAGGTGTGGGGGAGTGAATGTCATAGATTGGAGGTATTCTTCTCCATCCCTATCTATAAAGGATATCTGCAATGTGGCTATATGATATATCGCCTTACTCAGTAGCTGTAGACCTGACCTCCTACTGAGTGATTCCACTATGTTTTTCATCACAGGACTGTAGACTATATGAAATTCATAGTCCTAGAGGAACTCCAGCCATCGCTGATGTCTCAGGTTCAGGTCCTTCTGTGATAAAATATACCTAATACTCTTGTGATTGGAGTAGACAGTAAAATGTTCACCCAACAAGTAGTTTCACCACTTCTTTAATGAAATGACCAATACTGCTAACTCCAGGTCATGATTTGCATAGTTCTGCCCATGTTTCCTTAGATTTCGTGAGCTGTAAGAAATAACCGCTTATTCTTACCTCCTAAATCATCCTAGTCAGGTCCCTGATGCATCGCATTAGACTAAATACCCAACACCCTTTTCTTGTTGCCTCATGATTGTGGAACTCATCAGTCTCTACCTCAAATCCTGAAAACACTACTACCATCTCTCTATCCATATGTAGGTTTCTCCTTATTGGTCAAAGATGAAAAGGGTGATGAAACTCTGTAAAAGTATGTGAAAAATATCCAGTAGTGCCCATCCAATCCCAGGAAATTCTTCACCTTGGTTACATTCATGGTTGGATCCCAAATAATCACTGCCTCTATATTTTATGGATCCATTCCAGCTCCAACCTCTCAGATAACGTGTCCTCAAAAGTCAACATCTCGTATCCATAAATAGAACATTGAGATCATTCCATATAGTTGGTGCTATCAGAATGTATTAAGGATAATCTACAGATCTGTGGTGTGATCCTCCGCTAACACCGATTGTACTGAGATGTTTTCAATGAATACCATGATGAAGAGATCGAGGTAAGGATGGAAGAGCATTTTCAAGAGTCCCATGAACTTTGCTGGGGTATTTTTCATGCTGAAAGGAATCACTTAAAACTCATAGTGTCCATACGAACATCTGAAGTTTTTATTTGGTACATCCTCATCCCATACTCGAAGCTGATGATATCTAGATCGGAGGTCTGTCTTCGAAAACCACTAAGTCCCCTTCATCTAATCGAATAGATCATCAATCCTTGGTAGAGGATACCAGTTCATCACAGTCACCTAGTTTAGGCACTGATAGTCCATGAAAATCCTCAAAACCCAATCTTCCTTCTTGGCAAACATAATTGCGGCTACTCATGGAGAGACACTAGGCCTTATGAACCCCTTCCTCTATAAGTCCTCGAACTATACCATCAACTCATGAAGCTCCACGGGAGAAATCTGATATGTTGTTGTAAATATCGGAGTCGTCATGGGGTAAAAGACATCGTAGATTTCTACCTATCTACAAGGAGGTATTCCTAGAACATCCTTAGGAAAGACATTCTCATATTGGTTGACCACTACAGGATAGCTCGGACTCCAATCGTCAACTGCCCCAAGGGTAAGGCTAGCCAACTGATTAGTGATCAGCTACACCCTTCACTGGGAATGTCTATACTATGACACAATGTTTTCCTTCTCATCGGTGAAGTAAAACCTCATCACATCCTCATAGACACACCGCAATTTGAACCAAAAATATTCAATATGGACATGGACAGTGGATAACTAGTACATACCCAAGATGACATCGTAAAACCTCGATGATGTTACTAAGGGAACCCAACCGAAGATCTCACCTCCTAGAGTATGGTCACACAACCAGAAAAAGTGTGTAATCATATATTCCTCTCCTTTAAGAGCCTATAATTGTAATGATCAAGCCAACGGCTTCACTGGAATCTTCAAACTCTGAATGAGAGTCATGGAAATAAATGGGTGGATGGAACATGTGTCTATAAGAACTACATCTAGGGTGGAGTAGACACTGATCATACCTAGAATAATTTCTAGATTTTCAGGGTTATAAACCTTTTCCACATAAAGATGAGCTCATCCCTATCCACCTACTACCTGAGGTTAGGGTGGACCACCTGGGTGTGGTGGCGGTAGTACCTCAAACCGCCACCCACCTCCTGCTATACAACATGCGTCTCATCCACGTACCCTGCCCTATGAACCACCTCACTCAAACCTCTACCACTTAATCAGTTTTCCTTCAACTGTTTTATGATCATCAGTATGGCAGGTCAGTCAATAGCAACCCATGTGACCCTGCCTTCCACATAGTTAGCACAGTCTACTCCTCTATTGACCTCCTCTTCCTTGTGAGTTTCGTACCTCTGACCCTACATCATAGGTTATTCCTCAAGATGGTATGACCCACTTGGGATTCTATTTCATCTACCTACATCTTGCTCAAATGACTCATCTTCCTGTCATCCAGTGGTGGCACTCACCGTCAGTGCATGCTCAGCTAGGAAGCTCTCAACCAATAGATCTCTCTCTAGCACTCCAACCAACATCAAGATGTTGAGGAATATCATTGACACTCTGATATTCTATCAAAGTCCCCACTCAATGTTTTGGGACTTAAAGAAAGGTTCTTGTACTAGGTTGGTGGAGTAGGGAGAGAGGTTAGTGAATCTCGTTGAGTACTGGGCCGCTATCAGGCGGCCCTGCTGTAAGTTCAGTACCTCCTAAATACGTAAAGAGCGTAGATTTTCTAGTATGGACTCATCTCTATAGTTTCTATTGAAGTTCAAATAGGAAAGATTCATCTCCCCGTGCTTCTAGAGCATCAAGATCCACCATCTCCCTTCTCTGCCCATGAATAAACTAGCACCAAATTCCCTATTTACTTTGATGGTGTCTCAACCAAGCAGAAAACTCAAGCCATAGTCACCAGCTAGTCCTTAGTTGTCTGTAGATCTGTCGCACCTCAAAACCTCAGGGGCCTCTATCTCTGGAACTCATGCAATGTGATCAGTCGACGGGCACATTCCCCTTGTGGTAATGGTGGAATCTTTGTCCCTACGAGTGGTGGTGCTACTGGTACACCACCTGAAGGTGTTATCTCTGTAAGAGGGATATACATCGACACATCATCGTTCAGTGGGACATCATCATGATATCTCACAGGAATCCTGGACTAATGGTTACATGGTGGAATCCTATAAGGAAACAGATGCACTATAAGGACCCGGCCTTAAAACATTACATAATCTTGAATTAAATGAATAATTAAAATTGGGGATCATGTCAGGTTTAGAGTTTTAGAGCGTTATACCATAACTATAATAATTCAAAAAAATTACAAAGTAGACACTTCTACCCAATATCAATTTATTTACAAAACATGGACTCTTGAAAAAAAGATTCATGTCTAGTTCCATGTTTAAGACAGCATGAATTTTCCCTGATCCCATCCTTGACCCTATTCCAAATTATGTCCTGTGAAAAAAATTCAAAAACATGGGATGAGCAGAAAAATCACATTAATGTATACAAAAATAAGTAAAAATTTTATTTTTTTCAAAACAACATGTAAACCATGAATACTTTAACATAAGTAATACTTTTTACCTTTATGAAGTATTAAATACTCTTAACTGAATAAAAAATCATTACATACCATTTTGTTACCAAAATATTACCTTAAAACTCATATAAAGAACACATAACGTATAAAGGGGACTTGGGACATAAACATACTTAAATGGAATAACCCTATGGTCAACTTCCACACATATCACTAAATGGAATATCCATATGGCCGACTTCTATACCCAATGCATTGGAGTTTATAACGTAACCATCCGTCCCGGTATTAATGGCACCACCCGTCATGTGGTTTATCACGTAACCACCTGTCAAATGTCCAAGTACCATTATAAAATCATAAGACATAAAAAAATATAAAGGAAAGAAAACATTTCCACACTTCAATCACAATATATAACTTAAATATATTTACATAACAAATCCATTATAAAAACTATTTTCAATACCAAAATACATAAAAGAGTATATGGTATTTATTTTCTTTTAAAAACATTAGGGCTTTTTGAGGAAGCCAAAGATCAAATAATACTCATGGTAGTAGAAAAGGTCATTTTCACCGCTTACGTTAAAAGGAACATTCTTTTATTCATTTATTAAAATGATTTGTAGAAAACTATTCCCTTTGAAAATTCAAGGGTGATTATATAGAGTATAATAGAAAGTCGTGTATTAAAACAAAATATGCCTCAATGAAAGGAGATTGAGATGAAGTACCTTACAAAAATAATTTGGAAAATAAAGTTTATTGATTATGTTTATTCAATATAAGCACTTATAAATAAAGTATAAATACATAAAAATTCATTTCTTTCATAATCAAAGAATGACATAAACAATAAAGAGAAGATCAACCCAATGAATTGAAATTGGGTTAAGAAGTTCCCTTACCTTGTTTCCGACTTGACTCGATCGTTCTTTAATCTCATGAATAATAAACTGAAGTTAATTTCTACATTCATAAGAACCTTTTCAAGTTTATTATTCATTTTTATATCACTTATTACCATTTTATAAACATTATGTAATCATTAATGTTAATAATGTTTATTTTGTCGATATTTGACACTTGAGTCAAAAATAAACTTCTTATAATTACATGTTGATCATGTGGTAAAAAGTTCATTATATCCAGAATGATATTCATGATTTATATATCATATATATCATATATATCCATCATATACATGTATTTATAATAGTACATAACATAGGGAGGTAAGAAATGAAATGCACTGTTCATGGAGACGGTAAGTCGTACGTACGCATGAACACTAATTTCATTTATATTTATTATTTTAATGGAATTTAAACATAATTATACATAGTTATATTATCATTATAGTATAATATTTTATATAATATCCTTAACTCTATCCTTTATACATCCCACATAAGGCATTAATGAGTGACATCACTTTGAGGGGGTGGTAGTCCGCACTTCCTCAAATTAGATTATCGTATTTACCCACTATGGAAACCATAAATCCCTACTATAAAAGGAAAAAAAATAAGCCTAAAGAAAACATAAACATAATATATACCATATGTAAATACAGTGCCATCATAATGGCCACCATGAGAGGCAGTAGTAGATAATCAAATAATCATCGTTTCATGAGGCGTTGGTTTTCCATCAACAGAAACATTATGTTCTTCACCCATTAGATGGAGGTGTTTGTATGTGTAGTTAGAATACATCTCATAAAAACATCCCGGTATATTTAGGATACTATTTTTGTTATAAAATAATGGAATAAAAAGATTTTAGGGGTTGGAGAAGTAAAATAAAAGAAAACAATTTAAGAGAAATTGTTACCTTTAATTTGGGTAACTTCCTTTGGATTGAACCAAAATGACTTATTGAAGTGCCTTAGGCCTAATGAAATGCTTCTATAGGTAGAAGAGGGATATAGGAAGATTAATTGGACAGAGGTTGGATGACCCAAATTGTTTGATAGGTGTGAGGAATTAGTTACAAGTGGTCTCCTTTTATAAGGGGGAGGAGGGGTTGTTTAGGAAAGTGTGAAAATATCATTTAATTATATAATCATATTCGGTTTCTAATGGTCCAAAAATCATTAAAGATGATGATAAGATGACCCATGGTCTAAATAAAATCACCCAATCATAATTGGACATGTTTTGGATAATATTTTAATCATTATAATCTTATTTATTTATATCATTTATTAATGAGGTAGATACTGCATCATTATTGTGTCATAAATAATATAATTTATATGATGTCTCAAAATTATAAACAAAATACCATAATATAGGAAAGATTTTTATCTTTCCAATGAATATTTATAGGGATGCATATAATTTATATAACCCCATATAAAAATTATTTACTAAAAGATTTTTCTTAATATCAATTTTATCTTTACATTAAATTAATTAATCCAAATTGTCAGTATCACTACCAAGTAGCTCAATGGAGTCCCAAAACTATACCCAATGATTCCCATGGTCGGACACTACTCATCCAATATGGTTTGGACAAGTGTTAAGGTAATTCTGAATTATTATAATATTCTTTTTACCTTAAATTAACCTATTTATATTTAACAGTGGTAAATAAAAGTCAAAAGTTACTATTCACCAAAAATTATTTTCATCTTAATGAACCACATTTTACTTCTTTATAACAACCATGTATGTCATATTTTTGAAATTCAATTCACAGAAGTGGTAAATTTTCAGTTAAATGAAAAAGTCAGTTTTTTTAACTACCACTAAGTGGTTTCACTATTCATCAAAAATTGAAGTTTTTCAAAAAAGTACCAAAAAACCCAGCCTAAGGATTATTTGATATTTCGAATTCAAAATTGATGTCTATTTTTTCCAAATTCAAAACATAGAAGTGGAATTAATTAATTTTAATTTTAATTCACTTTGTGGAAACAAATAGCGTGTTTTTAAGAAACAATAACTATCAAAATATTGATACTTGTTTATATCCAATTTCAAAGTAAAATTAATTACGATGACCACCATTAGATTAAATGGTAAAAATATATTTTAATTTCACTTTAAAACAAATTAAAAATATAATCTATCCATATAAATAAATTGTATTAAAAGGCACTTTTGAATTAAAATACAATATTTTTCACTATTCATTAACAAATGAACTTTATCAGAAAAATCCCAAAAAATTACACAAAGTAAATATTGATGTCCCCATTATAAAGAAGGATTTTATTTGGTCATATATAATTTATTAAATTGACCAAAACTAGATTTAATAGGGTTCTCCATTAAAAGGTGATAAATCGACATTTTAATGTAAATTATGCTTAAAATTAGATTCATTCACATTTTTAGAATCTAAATTTTATTGGATAAATGTAAATACATTTAACAAACATGTATAATCATATTTTAGTATGTTTCATTCATTCCCACCAATACAACTACTTAGATTTAACTACCATTTAAAATAATAATATTCTTAGTGTGCCATGTAAGATTCCAAAGAAACATGTTGTTGCGTATCAGTTACGCTATCAAACATAGAAATCCCTTTAAAGTAAAATCAATATTTAATTCACAAATACTAATAAATATGAAATATTTCTTATTCCTCATTTACTTGGGATGTTACATCCTTCCCCCCTTTTGGGAATTGCGTCCTCGCAATTTTTATTCACTCATCAAAATAAGGGGGGTACTTATCCCTCATAAAATTTTCAGATTCCCACGTTTCCTCTTCAATCATATGGTTTTTTCACTAAACATTTACCTGGTGAATTACCGTATTAAACAATACTTTCTCTCTACAATCAAGAATCTGTATTGGTTATTCTTCATAAGAGAGATTCTCTTCCAACTGAACTACCTCTGGGATCAAAACATGAGATGGATCTAACATATACTTTCTCAACATCGAAACATGAAAAACAAAATGTGTACCTGGGATAAAATTGGAGGTAACGCCACTCTGTATGAAACTGATACAACATTATCCATAATTTCATAAGGTCCAATGAACCTCAGACTCAACATTCCCTTCTTACCAAAACACATCACACTTTTCCATGGAGAATCATTGAGAAAGACATGATCACCAACCTCAAAAGAATGATCCTTCCTCCGGTTATCTTCATAACTTTTATATATTCTCTGAGATGTTCTCATGTACTTCTGAATCAACTGATCTTTTTCTTCCATCTCTTCTACCAATTCTGGTCCCATCATCTTCCTTTCAACTACTTCATCACAAAAATATGGACTTCAACAATGCTTTTCGTATAAAGTCTCAAATGGTGCCATCTTTATACTAGAATGAAAATTGTTATTATATGAAAATTCAACTAAAGAAAGATTTTGGTCCCAACTTCCCTCGTAATCTATTGAACAAGGACATAACATATCTTCCAAGGTCTAAATTGTTTGTTCTGACTACCCATTTTATTGAGGATGAAAATATGTACTAAAATTTAATTCAGTACCCAATGACTTCTGAAGGCCTTTCCAAAAGTTAAAAGTAAACCTTGGATCACGATCTGATACAATAGAGAGGGGAACTCCCTGCTACATGAATATCTCCTTAACATACAAATGATCAAGTTGATCAAGAGACAATGTATCTCGAATAGGTAGGAAATGAGCATATTTATTCAATCGATCAATAATAACCCAGATTGCCTTATTACCTCGAGATGTCTATGGTAATCCCACAACAAATTCCATTGATATATTTTCTCATTTCCACTCTATAACCTGTAGAGGCTGAAGTATTCCTTTCGGTATCTATCGATTATCTTTAACCTGCTGATAAGTCAAATACTTCACAGTAAAATATGCAATATCTCTTTTCATTCTATACCACCAATAATACTCCTGAAGATCTATGTACATCTTAGTACTACCAGGATGAACTGAAAACGGAGAAATATGAGCTTCGCATAACAACTCATTCCTCAACTGTGAATCACAAGGAACACATAATCTCTTCCGAAATATCAAAACACAATCATTATCAAGATTAAAATTATGAAACTTACCCTTCTGAATCAACTCTACCTTTTTCTGCAACTCACTGTCTTCTTTCTGTGATTTCTTTATTCTGTCTGATAGAGATGATCTCACTAACACCTGATATAAAATAGAATAATTTCCTCCACCAACAGCTTCTATTCCAAAGTTCAACAAATGAAAAACCGAAGTATCTTGTTCTAAACGTAACATGGTTAATGAGGCATTACTTTTTCGACTCAAAGCATCAGACACTTTCTTTTCTTTTCCCGGATGGTAATGGATCGTGCAATCATAATCCTTAACTAATTCCAACCATCTCCTATATCTCATGTTCAATTCTTTTTGAGTGAATATATACTTCAAACTTTTTTTATCAGTATATATTTCAAATTTTACTCTATACAGATGATGCCTCAAAATTTTTAAAGCAAAAAACAACAGCATCTAATTCCAAATCATGTGTAGGGAAATTTAACTCGTGAGGTTTCAACTAACGCGAAGCATAAGCAATTACCTGATCATTCTGCATTAGGACACAACCCAGTCCTTTCAATGAAGCATCATTGTAGATATAAAACTCACCATTTTAGGATGGGAGTTCCAAAATTGGAGCATTCACCAATCTTCTTTTCAATTATTGAAAACAATCATCACATTCTTTTGTCCAGATGAACTTAACACCTTTTCGAGTTAACTTGGTCATTGGACTAGATAATCGTGAAATATTTTCAACAAACCTCTAGTAATAACCTACCAAACCAAGAAAACTATGAATATGGGTTATATATGTGGGTCTTGGCCATTCTTCAAAAACTTTCATTTTAGCAGGATCAACAGTTATGCCATTTTTTGAAACAATGTGACCAAGAAAAGAAATTTGTTGTAACCAAAACTCACACTTCCTGAATTTTCCATAAATATTCTTTTCTTTTAAGGTTTTAAATACAACCCTTAAATGAATTTTATGCTCCTCTTTACTTTTTGAATAAACCAAAATATCATCAGTAAATACAACCCCCAAATATCACCTGAATCAACAAATCCATTACTGCAACAAACTATTCAATTCTGATTCTGACCCTCTTAGGATGTTAATTTGGAAGGTCATTTCCCTCTGTATGACTTTCCATCACAACTACCATGTTTCCTCTATGAAAACCCATTCTCAACACAAAAATATATTAGGTGAAGCAACATGGTAATCTATAAATGCTATATGATTTCAATATTAACATAAATTACTTTATGGATATTAATTTATCAATACCCTAACTCCTAAAGTTGTCTAAACTGACCTATGATACCAACTATAAGGACTCGGCCTTAAAACATTACATAATATTGAATTAAATGAATTTTTCACATTGAGGATCTTTTTAGGTTTAGATTTTTAGAGAGTTATACCATAACTATTACATTTCAAAAAATTTACAAAGTAGACACTTCTACATATATCAATTTTTTAAAAAAAACATGAACTCTTGACAAAATGAGTCATGTCTAGTTTTGTGTTTAAGACATCATGAATTTTCCATGATCCCATACTTGACCCTATTCCAAATTATTTCTTATGAAAAACATTTCAAAAACATGGGATGAGCATAAAAATCTCAGTAAGGGATACACAAATAAGTAAAACATTTAGTTTTTCAAAACAACAAGTAAATCATGAATACTTTAACATAAGTAATACTTTTCACCATTATAAAGTATTAAACACTCTTCACTAAATAAAAAATCATTACTTACACTTTTTTAACCAAAATATTACCATTAAACTCATATAAAGAACACATTGCTTATAAAGGGGACTTGGGACATAAACATACTTAAATTGAATAACCATACGGTCTACTTCCACACATATCACTAAATGTAATAGGCATATGGCCAACTTCCATACCCAATTCCTTAGAGGTTATAATGTAACCACCTGTCCTGGTATTCACGGCACCACCCGTCATTTGGTTTATCACGTAACCACCTGTGAAATGTTCTAGTACCATTATAAAATCATAAGACATAAAAAAAATATAAAGGAAAGAAAACATTTCCCCATTTCAATCACAATATATCACTTATAAATATTGACATAACAAATCCATTATAAAAATCATTTTCAATACTGAAATACATAAATGATTATATGGTATTTATTTTCTTTTAAAAACATTACGGCTTGTTGAGGAAGCTAAATATCAAATAATACTTGTGGTGGCGGAAAAGGTCATTGTCACCCCTTACATTGAAAGGAACATTCTTTTTTTCGTTTAGTAAAACTCTTTGTAGAAAAATATTCCATTTGAAAATTCAAGGGTGTTTATACAGCATATAAAAGAAAGTCTTGTATTAAAACAAAATATGCCTCAATGAAAAGAGATTGAGACGACATCCCTTACAAAGATCATTTTGAAAATAAAATAGATCGATTATGTGTATTTAATATAGGAACTCATAAAAAAAGTATAAGTACAAAAAAAATCATTTTTTTCATAATCAATGAATGACATAAACAAGAAATAGAAGATCAACCCAATGAATGGAAATTGGGTTAAGGAGTTCCCTTACCTTGTGTCCGACTTGACTCGATCATTCTTTAATCTCCTGAATAATAAACTAAAGTTAATTTATACTTGCATAAGAACCTTTTTCAAATTTATTATTCCTTTTTATATCACTTATTACCATGTTATAAACATTATTTAATCATTTAAGTTTATAATGTTCGTTTTGTCGATATTTGACACTTGAGTCAAAAATTGACTTCTTATAAATACATGTTGTTCATGTGGTCAAAGGTTCATTATATCCAGAATGATATTCATGATTTATATATCATATATATCATATATATCCAGCATATACATGTATTTATAATAGTACATAACATATGGAGGTATGAAATGAAATTCACCGTTCATATAGACGGTAAGTCGTACGTACGCTTGAACGCTACTTTCATTTCTATTTATTATTTTAATAGAATTTAAACATAATTATACATAGGTATATTTTAATTACAGTATAATATCATATATAATATCATTAAATCTATCTTTTATACATCCCACATAAGGCATTAACGAGTCATATCACTTTGAGGGGGCGGTAGTCCGCACTTCCTCAAATGAGATTATTGTATTTAATAGCTATGGAAACCGTAAAGGCGTGCCATAAATGGAAAATACAGAATCATAAGGAAAACATAAACATAATATATATCATATTTAAATACAGTTCCATCATAATGGCCGCTATGAGAGGTGGTAGGAGATAATCTAATAACCATCGTTTCGTGAGGCGTTGGTTTTCCATCCAAAGAAACATTATGTTCTTCACCCATTAGATGGAGGTGTGTGTATGTGTAGTTAAAATGTTTCTCATAAAAACATCCAAGTGTATTGAGGATACTAGTTTTGTTACAAAATAAAGGAATAAAAATATTTCAGTGGTTGGAGAAGTAAAATAAAAGACAACATTTTAAGAGAAACTTTTACCTTTAATTTGGGTAACTTCCTTTGGTTTGAACCAAAAGGACTTATTGAAGTTCCTTCTGCCTAAGGTAAGGCTTCTAGAAGTAGTAGAGGGATGTGGGGAGATTAATTGGGAAGATTTTGGAGGAGCCAAAAGGCTTTAGAGGTGTGAGGAATTGGTTAGAAGTGGTCTATTTTTATAAGGGGGAGGAGGGGCTCTTTAGGAAAGTGTGAAACTATTATTTTATTATATAATTATATTCGGTTTCTAATGTTCCATAAATCATTAAAGATGAAGATAATATGACTCATGGTAGAAATATAATCATCCAATAAGAATTGGACATGTTTTTGATAATATTGTAATCATTATAATCTTATTTATTTAAATCATTTATTAATGTGGTAAATACTCTATCATTATTGTGTCACAAATAATTTAATTTATATGATGACTAAAAATTATAAACAAAATACCATCATGTAGGAAATCATTTTAGATTTATAATTAATATTTATAGGCAAAAATATAATTTATATAACCCCATATAAAAATTAATTACTAAAATAGGTTTGTTAATGCCAATTTTATCTTTACATTTAATTAATTAATCCAAATTATCCTTATCACTACCCGGTGGCTCAATGGGGTCCCAAAATTGACTCAAAGATGCCCATGGTCGGCCACTACTCATAAAATATGTTTTGGACATGTTTTAATGTAATTTTTAATTATTATAATATTATTTTTACATTGAATTAACCTATTTACCTTTAACCACGGTAAATAAAAGTCAAAAGTTAATATTCACCAAAAATTATTTTCATCTTAATGAACCACATTTTACTTCTTGATAACAACCTTGTATGTCGGATTTTTTATATTAAATTCAAATAAGTGGTAAATTTTCATTTAAATGAAAAGTTCAGTTTTTTTAACTACCACTAAGTGGTTTCACTATTCATTAAAAAAATGAAGTTTTTCAGAAAAATACAAAAAATTCAGCCTAAGAATTATTTGGTATTCTGAATTCAAAATTGATATCTATTTTTCAAATTTCAAAACATAGAAGTGGAATTAGTTAATTATAAAATTAATTCATGTTGTTAAAACAAAGTGCGCGTTTTTTAAAAACAATAACTATCAAAAGATGGGTACTTGTTTATGTCCAATTTCAAAGTGAAATTAATTCCAATGACCACCATTGGATTAAATGGTAAAAATATATTTTAATTTAAATTTAAATTCAATTAAAATGATAATCTAACCTTATAAATATATTTTCATTAAAAGGCAATTTTTAATTAAAATACAATATTTTTCACTATTCATTAAAAATTGAACTTTATCAGAAAAAATCCAAAACATTACACAAAGTAAATTTTGATGTCCCCATTATAAATAAGGATTTTATTTTTTTCATATAGAATGTATTAAATAGACCAAAACTTGATATTAAAAGGGTTCTTCATTAAAAGGTGACAAATCGGCCTTTTAATGTAAATTTTACTTAAAATTAGATTCATTCACAATTTTAGAATCTAAATTTTATTAGATAAATGTAAATACATTTAACAAACATGTATAATAATATTGTAGTTAGTTTCACTCATTCCTGCCAATACAATGGCTAGGAGTTAACTACCATTTAAAATAATATTATTATTAGTGTCCAACGTATGATTCCAAAGAAACTCGTTGTTGCGTAACGGGTACGCTATCGAACATAGAAACCCCTTTAAAGTAAAATAAATATTTAATTCACAAATATTAATAAATATGAAATATGTCTTATTCTTCATTTACCTGGGATGTTACATGCACCATGGTCAACGAGTTATACCGGGTGAGTTTACTCAAAAGATATCAAAAGAAAAATATTTTCAAATCACACACAAATAATATTTTTTTGTATCAAGTTAGAGATTACAAACTCAAGGTCCTATTGTATGGATATTTCAGTTTTCACACCAAAACTAGACTCCCCGAAATGTAATCTGGACTCAAGAAACATAACACTATTTCTCCATTGAAAACACTGACTCTTAGTCCTCCGGTAGAACCGAACACCTCTGATACAACTTTGTCACGACTAGTCCCCCATGGCCTATGTTGTGACTACCCCAGCCCGCCTCCTATAGGCCAGGGGTTGGAAACTATCACCAAAAAGGAATATCCCAAAAAAGGGAAGGATTTTCCTTTAATCCTATACACACACAGACTAGGTACACACAAAAATAAAACCACAAAGTAGAAATTCTGGTAGTAAAAGTGTGAACCATAAGTAAACAATTCTTGTATACAAACCCAACTAAAAATAAAGTACCAAAAAAAGGAAAAATTGTGCTCTGATATTCTTCCACCAAGTATCCTACCTTAAGGATAGTTGCATCTCATTGTCTCTCGCCACTATCACTCCAAACATCTATCAATCACCTACGAGCATTGTCCATCCTTGGCTCCCCAAGTCTCAGTCAAGATGTTTTTCGACTGCACAAGACACAACAAGGTATGGGTAAATCCCATTCAAGGGTGTGTATAAAAATACCAAGTAGGGACCACGAGGCAGCTGAAGGTCTCTCCAAATTCCACAAAAGAAAAACCTCAAATCATGATCTCAACGATAAAACACAAAGAAAAAGACAACTCACACTAGGCCTACCACTTAAATAACACGAATAAAGATGATTAATCTTGGGATAGATCATTTTATTCTCTTGAGAGGTTCTGATGAGTATCCTCAAAGGGTCTCTATTATGTTGATCCATAAAGGGTCGCTCTACTGTCGATCCATAGAGGGTCCCACTACTACCAATCCCATAGAGGGTCACACTATTATTGATCCAAGGAGGTTTTCTTTCAGGCCAGTCTCATAAGGGTTCTCTATTTTTTATCCAGGGAGGGTCACACTACAGTCGATCCATAGAGTGTCTCTCTTATGCAGATCCACGGATTTTCTCTATTCACTTGACATCCAGCCACATGATTCCCTCACATAGTGTGCGTGAGTTTCATAGTTTTTTCTCCTCAAGATATCGGTCATATCCCAAATTCCATGATGTCCCCAAAATAGTAACCCGACATAAAGTCTTGTCATAATGGTTCTAACGTGATAGATGTTGCGTCAATCAGACACCTAGCCTATAAGTTATAAGGAAAAAGGTAAAAGGGGCCTAATTAGATTCAAGTCTGATTGAACCCAGACATACTCAAAATTCTTCCCATACCTAAGTGGAGTATATAAAAAGTAATTATTTTCATAAATTTCATCATTACACTGATGGTGCATCAATCATACACCTAATTTGAGAGTGACTCAAGTTTTAGTGAAACGAGGCCGACCAGGTCCGGGTCTGGTAGGGGTCCAGCCCAGCCAGCAGGTCCATCCAAGCCATCTTTTCTAGCCCAGCCAAAGGGTCTATCCGAGATGGAAAACCCGGTTCTTCAAATTAAAGAGTGCCCTCATATTTTCAATCTGAGCACTGGTTCAAAATATACAAAAACTCTCTACCACATTTACTAAACATACCTTAAAAAAGTTCAAAATTCTGTTTTGGACTCGCCGGGCCACAGAATCACATGTCGTCAATTTTCACAGTCTTGTAATAATTTAATATAATTTAAAAATATATTAAATTTTCATGTCTTTACAAACATTTAGTCATATCGAACACACCGTGTATCAGATTGAGGTTAAAGTCAATCTTACAAGTCATTAATGACTCGTGGATTATTTCTCTAACATATCAAAACAATACGAATATGTTTTATTGTTTTTTGGTACATCTCTTATTTCTTTTTCTAAAACTAATATTAATTTAAAATAAAAATATGCACTTACAGTCATACCAGTCACACCATGCATCATATTAAGGTGAGGATGATTCATATATGTTAGCAATGACTTATGTATTGTTTTCCTAAAGTGTCAAAGAATCCGAATGTTTTTACTCAATTTTCAGTAGGTTATTTTCCATTTTTACTAAAATTGATGTCTATTTAAATTAAAAATATTCACATGGAGTCATTCCTTTCACAGAGTGCTTTGATTGTGGTTTGGATGATTCTTTCACATCCAAAATGACTCATGGATCGTTTTCCAAAAGTATCCGAACAATTGAAATCTTTTTTCTCGGTTTTCAGTATTTCACTTGTTATTTTTAATAAAATTAATCTCAATTTAAAATAAAAAGACACACTGGGAGCTATATTGGTCAAAATGTGCTTTGGATTGTAGTGTGGTTGAATTATACATGTCCAAAATAAAATATGGTTCAATTTCATAAATTATCAAAACAATCCAAAAGTGTTTTCTCACTTTTGAGTTGGTCAATTGTGCTATTTACTAACATTGATGTCAATTTAAAATAAAAAATATACACATGGAGTCATACTGATCATAACATGCCTCATATTGTGGTGAGGATGATTCCAACACATCAAAAATGACTCATGGAACATTTTAATGGAATATAAAAACAATATGAATTTTCTTTCGTGGTTTTCATAACAACACTTGTTATTTTTGCTAAAATTAATTTAATTTAAAATAACAAGATAGACGTTGAGTCATGTTTGTCACATCATGTGTCAGATTGAGGTTTGGTTGATTCTTACACATCAAAATTGACATATGGATCATTTTACTAAATTATCTAAACAATCTGAATCCATTTTTATAGTTTTTAGTATGTCAGTTTTCCTTTCCTCAAAAATTGATTCCAATTTTAAATAAAAAAATATGCACATGGATCCATATCGGTCACACCGAGCCTCAGATTGTGGTGAGGATTATTCGTACACATCTAAAATGACTTAGGGGTTTTTAAAATTATTTTTCATAAAAATTAATGATTTTCCTCAATTTTAAAGACATCACTTGTTTCATTAGATAAAATTAATCTCAATTTAAAATAATACGACAAACATTGAGTCATATAGGTCAACGAGAATTAGATTGAAGTGAAGATGATTCCTAAAAGTCAAAAATGAATTATAGATAATTTTAGTAATGTATCAAAACAATCTGAATTTCTTTTCTCGGTTTTGAGTAGGTCATTTTTTCTTTTTACTAAAATTGATGTTAATCTTAAATAATAGATATGAACTACAAGACATATTGGTCACGTCATGACAGTGATTGAGGTGAACCAGATTCCAACACATCCCAAATGACTCATGGATAATTTTCCTAATGAATAAAAACAATACAAATTCATCTTCATGGTTTTTATTTTTTCACTTTCTGGTTTAGTAAAATTTAATTTCAATTTGAAATAAAAGAAACACTTGGAGTCATATAGGTCACACAGTATGTCGGATTGGGGTGTGGTTGATTCCTAAACCTTGAAAATGACATATGTATCATTTAACTAATTCATAAAAATAATATGAAATAATTTTCTTGGTTTGGAGTAGGTGAGTAGACAATTTTTCTAAAATTGATGTTAATTTTAAATAAAAAAGGTTTACATGGAGTTATATTGGTCACACAGTGCCTCATATTGTGGTTCAGTTGATTCCTACATGTCCCAAATGACTCATAGATCATTTTCCTAGAGTATCAAAACAATATTAATTTGTTTTCATGGATTTTAGTATGTCACTTCTTCCATTTCGCGAAATTAATGTCAGTTTAATATAAGAATAATCACTTTGCGTCATACCGATCACACTGTGTTCTAGATTGAGGTGCGGTAGATTCCTACATGTGAAAAATAACTTATGGATCTTTTTCTTAAAGTATCAAAATAATATGAATATTTTTTCTTAGTTTTTGATATTTTAAGTCTTTATTTTTTATAAAATTGTTCTAAATTTTAAATAAAAAACAAACTTCGATTCATATCAGTCACATCGTGCCTTGGGTTGAGGTGCATATTATTCTTACATGTCCCAAATTTATCATGGATCGTTGACCTAAATTATGTAAAGAATCAAAAACTTTTTGGTATTCATTATTTTACTTGTTCCTTTTTCTAAAATTGATGTCAATTTTATATAAAAAGACACACATGGAGTCATATCAGCCCCACCATATGTTGGATTGAGGTTGGTTGATTCCTATAAATTTAAAATGACATATGGATCAATGTAGTAAATTATCAAAATAATGAGAATGAATTTTTTGAGCTTTGAGTAGGTCTCTTTTCCTTTTTACTAAAATTGATGTAAATATTAAGTAGAAAAGATTCCCTTGGGGTGATACCAGTCATATTATGCCTCAGATTGAGGTAAAAGAGATTTATACACATCAAAAATGACTCGTGGATCATTTCTTGGAAGAATATATACAATATCATTGCATTTTCTACGTTTTTATATTTTCTCTTGTTCCTTTTGACTAAAATTGAATTCAATTTTAAATTAAAGGACAAACTTAAAGTCATACCGGTCACGTCGTGCGTTGGATTTTGGTGAGGTTTGTTCCTATATATCCCAAATAACTCATGGATAATTTTCCTAAAGTATAAAAATAATAATAATGCTTTTTATTTGTTTTTTGTAGGTTAGTTTTCTTTTTACTAAGATTGATATAAAACATAAATAAAAAATGTACTTGGATGCATACTAGTATCACCATTACTCATATTAAGGATCATCTAATTCCTACACATCCAAAACGACTGGTGAATCATTTCCCAAAAGTATCAAAACAATATGAATGCCTTATATTGGCTTTCAGTATGTCACTTGTTACGTTTTTTACTAAACCTGATCATAATTTTAAATAAAAAGATGCACATGGATTCATACCAATCACACCGTGCATAATATTGAAGTGAAACTGATTCTTACACATCCTAAATGACTCATGGATCATTTTCCTAATAATTAAAAAAAATGATTCCATTTTATCAGTTTTTAGAACATCAATTCGGTTTTCTTACTAAAATGTCATTTTATACTGGAAAGAGGTACATTGACTCATAAATATCAGATCGTGTGTCGGATTAACATGAGGCTAATTAATACCCATCCAAAATAATTTATGAATATATTTCAGAAATTATAAATACTTTCGTATTTTTTTCTCATTTTTCATTATGTGATACATTTTGAACAAAAATTTTGACTTTAAACTAATAACAAACACTTTGAGTTATACCGGTCGTACAATGTATCGGATTGAGCTAAGGATGATTCGTACATGTCCAAAATGACTTATAAATTTTTTTATTAATGTATAAAAATTATATTAATCCGTTTGATTCATTTTTAGTATTTCATTTGGATATTTTACTAAAATTAATCCCAATTTTAAATAAAAATACACACCTAGAATCAAATGGGTCACACTATGTGTCAAAAAAAATTGTTGCTAATTCCAATACATCCCAAAGTATAAAATAATAAAAACATTCAATTTTACCATGATTACCATTTTATTTATCTCTCAAATTTCTGACACTCTATATTGATTTTGGAATGTTTTATTTTTGACTAAAAACAACTAATAAATATACAGTGTTGGCATCTATCCAAAGAAAATCAATGGAAAGCCTGGTAACATGGATATAATGTAAAAAGTTATATCATTTATGGTTTTTTTAGATAGTTTAAAGAAAAATATGTTTTATAAAAAAAGCATTGAAAAATACTAAATAATTATTAGATATAGATGATATTGAAAATAACATACAAATAGTAGATAAAATGATGAAAAAATTAATTAATTAAGTTGTATGAATTCACATTTTCATGATCGTTATATACATTCCTGACCAATAAATGTAAAAGTAATGAACCTATATAAGTAAAAAAATACCTTAATGAATAATACTAAATATTAATAAATTAAATATAAATATGAAAAATAATAATTACGTCTATAGAAGTCAAATATTCATCTTCTTTTAGTATAATCATTGATCATATATACTTCCCACTCATTTATAATAAAATCTATATCATCTTATGAATATTATTTTTTCTACAGTCATAGTAGTACTAGAAAAATATAAATACACAAATAATTAGTAAATATTTTAAATTAAATTGTAATTAACTTTGAAAATACCTCTTCAGTGATGTGTGTTTTTTAATGGAATATGATATATCTCATCAATATATAAATATAATAACCACACTCATTTCAATTTTCTTATTTCAATAATTGTAGAAAAATTAATAAAAATAAGTAATTTGTTTTGATATGTGTTTGGACGGTGAAATGTTATTACATATACCCAACTACCTATCTAATTATAGAATTTTTTAGGGTCCTTGTGCGCAATGCTTGTCCTCCTCCCAAGATTTTCATAATATGTATACATCATCCTATCATAATATAATACTAATAAAACATAATATAAATTATATAACTTGAAGTTTAGTTCTAAAATTTTGGATGTAATATATTACAAATTGAAAAATGTCATCATGTGTGGTTGGTTTTTTGGGAATCCATGCAGTGAATCCAAGAAATAAATCATTAGAGTATCCTATTGGACCTCAATAACCATAATGTTTTTACCAAAAACAAAAAAAAAGATATAATTAGTGAATGAAATGAAGAATTGGTAGATATTATTAAATTGTAGATATAATTAAATTTTAATTTTTTATTCAACATTGGTATTAAGAAGAGTATTTCTTCCCCAAGTTTTCTTTCAAACTATTTGGCCTACTTTTCCACTATTTCATCCATTTTTTATTTTATTTGGTATTATTCTGTATTGGTGTCATGAGAACTAAAGAGTTCAAATTTTTTTGTGGAGAAATCCCCTCAATTGGTATTGATGTATATTCCTATAAAAAATATGAAATTTATTCAATCATAATTTACATAGTATATCATATTTTGGAAAATTAAAACATAAAAATATACCTCATGTATTCATTTACAACTAAGGTTACTCGACATTTATAGTTGAGTATTTCCTTTACAGTCTAAAAATAAATGTATTCAGTACCTTCATCTATATACATTTTCTCTTCAAAATCAACTATATGACTACTACCACTTTTTATCTTTATATCTATATGAACTTTCATTGTTAGTTAAGGGTGATATTCAATGGGTGTGGTAAATATGATATTAGAGGATCATGTTTATTGGTTGGTTGATCCTTTAGATGGTTTTGAGTTTACATTTCATTTCACCCCTTTCCCATTGTCTGTCTCTAAAAACAATACTTTTTTCATAATTTTTTATTAATTGTTTAATGATTAACCAGAAAAATAAATTTGTAATGAATACCTACTATTTGAAATGTTTTTCCCCAAGATCTGGAATCCATGCATTGAATGATCTAACTGCTTGGTCGACCATATGAATATCTTCATCATCATGTGGAACAGGTAGCTCAATTCTCAACTCATGGGCTATGCTAATCACATCTCTCAGATGACTTGTTGGAATTGGTATGTTGTGTACCCTATTGTATTGGATATTGAACACAATATCCCTCACTACAAGGAAATGGGTGGATATTGATAGATATAAATCACAGTTATTCTCACCCTATATAATACCAGTACAAAAAAGGTATCAATGTATGTCTGATGAAAATTTCACATAATTTTTTTTAAATATTGATTACCTCATATAAGATAGATATTTTATGGGAAGGACATGCCTCGGAGCCTATGGGGTAGAGGTATCTTAATGAAATTTTTGTTTTTTAGTTTTTTCTTCTCATTTCTCCCCCATTACATTTTCATGAAACTCAGCCAACCAATGAAACATTCCTTATAATGGGTCTAATATTGCTCTCATATCTTTCATTTATTTATCTTTATTGTCCTTCTGTTTTTTTCTCAAAATAGTTTCTAGGTGTCCCCCCCCCAAACTCGCACCACTAACTCATTAATTCTGTTCTTTACACTTCAAGGCCACTGGTAGTAGCTGTTCATGTGGTATCTATTTTAATGATTCAGCTGATCATATTGGATACAAATTGAAGGAAAATTAGTAATCATTGTTATGTAATAGATATTTAAAGGAAAAGAAATTATTATTATGTCATATTACACATGTTTCTCACACTTTTTGGGTTTTCATCAATTAGTATCCCATATTTATTTACACATACCACCTTATATAGCACATGACGTGGGATGGAAGTGGTCTTGGATTTGGATTCATCAATCTACATGTAAACAGATGAACATAATTATGTTTTTTTTCATGTCACATTAAATTATTTTGGTATATTTAAAATATGTACATATTTTTTTCAACTGAATCATATCTTATCCTTGATTTACGGTAGGGGTACATTAGTTTGGCTACCAGTTCCTTATTTTCGGCATTTATTTACTATTTCATAAATAAAACATTATCAATCAAAGTGATGAATACACATATTTTTAAACAATGTATTACAATCCATAATTGAAAATACATCTCCCCACAATGGCTAGTAAATTCATCATATGGTTCATCGATTATTAGGTGTGCTTACATAAGCGGTGGGTGTGGGTTTATTTCCTATTAAATGTGTTTAAGATGATATCTCATTATAATTGTGTGAAATCCTCTTTGAATCCTTCTAGTAAGCATTATGAAATATTTATAGAGAGATTGATCTACTATAAATGCACTCTACAAGGGCTTATGAAGAGGAAATTAATGTTTTATCATTTTATTTTTAGTAAAATAAATAAATTATGTCATAATTTTACCATAATCTCTTCCAACATTAGTGCCTTAATCATGGGTACAATATAATTCCATGAATATACATTAATCAGCATATGTTTTTGAGTGAAAAGTCCAATGTAATTACAAACATAGATTTGTTGGTGTTAACTTGTTGTCCCTATGCATTACATCTATCCTCGAATTTTTTTTTTCTATTTTGCATTAATTTTTTTCTAAATTCATAAAACTATGATGCTCCGATTTTTTCGACATCTTTAGTCATTCATTGACTACCATTTCCATGGATTCAACATCATGAAAACATATTTTCTCTAGAGGCATAACATTAATATGTGAATAAGAACATTTTACCACTACACTTGGGGCAGAAACATGTTGAGAAACAAGTTCTTTCTTTGGATTGGTAGTATCGGTATGTGTTGAAGTTCATTATTCCTTTGTTATGGGAACAACAGTATCTTGAGAGACCTATTGTTCCTTAGTATTGGGAGCACTAGTAAATTTATAAGTCGTTATTTTCATAATTTTTTTAACATTTAATTTAGATTACATAAATATGACAGCAAAAAGATAATAACATGAGGTAACACAATGTATATTACAAACAAATATATTGTTTAACTGTCTATTTTTTATACGTTGATGGGATTTGTACCCTCTATCGAGTATCCAAATACCTTCATTGTGGTCTCGTTTGAAAAATAAAACCTCGTATACATTAAAAAATGTAAAATTATTGAGATGTCCAAATGAAAGGGTCATCCCAGTTGAATTTTATTGGGAACCTTTTGCAGTTTTTGTTGATAGTTGAATAGTTGAACACATTTTATTTGTGAGATATGGAACATAAAATACTTATACTATTAGTGATTCCATAATAATTTTTTTATCTTCATACCCTTATTTATTGAAATCCACTTTCATGAATCCCAAGTCATCCATTTTAACAAAACTCATTTTATCAACCCACTTTCATTGAAAAATGGTACATAGAATGTTGTATAATATGACTCTCATATTGGTTTGATGATTCCAAATTATTATATATTCACGTAAATTGGATTTATATCCCTTTTACAAGAAACATGAATCGTGTCAGCCACAAGTGTTACTCTACTATTTTTCATGGTACTGTCTTAATAATTTTCATTTGTGTATAATTTATAACCATTAATTACATAACCATTTTAAAATAATATAAAAAAAATTGTCCTTTATCTAGCTATCGAATTCATTCTAAAATTTAATTTGGATTTTCATCTGACTCATTGAAAGTATAGTTCTAAAACCATCTTATAAACTATTGATTATGTGTATTTGATATCCGTATTTCATCCCTTGATGGATTCAAATGACTAATATTTTCGTTGTGAGTTTCAACATATTGGGAAACCTCTAAATAGTTTTGAAAAATGATAAGGTGGTCCTAATATCTATATGTATTATAGGTTGTGACATCATATCTTCTAAAAACTACTTCACCCATGAGCTACCCAGTGTGAACATATTTTAGTGGACCAATGATTTATACACCAGACAAGTATTTAGTACAGAATTCAATGGATTCCACAACAATATATATCATCGCAATAAAACCATCTGAAAAAATTTAATTTTTGACATAACCATTAAAAATCATAATATATAATTCAATGGGGTACATCCATCTATAGTTTATAGAACCACATTGTTGAATCATTGTCACCAAGTGAAAGATCAAGTGAACTATCATATCATATATTTCTAGCGGGAAGAAAACTTCCAATTTCTATAATATAATTGAAATTACATTTTATATAGATACCAATTTAACTAGGTAAATAGATTTTCTCTATATAACATTGAAGAGGATGTATATATTCGTTAATGAATGAAGGATATTCTTGGGAAAATTTAAATGTAGATCTATGGGAATTAGATATTTCATCAACACATGGAATTAATTTGATTTCTAACCCTTTAACTTTAAATTGGTCATGGACACAATATTATTGATATTTGAGGATTACCCCTATTGAACCTTTACAGCATTCAAGAATTTAAAAAATGGATATCTATCCTACATAGAAAGTGTTTAACCACCTGGGGGAGGAAAATTTCATTTTCCCCCATTCACTGGCTCCAAAACATCTCATATTCTCATGTTAACCATGTCCAAACCAGCCTTAATTCCATTATATTTTTGCTGGGTGCATTTAGGAATTTGTCAATGACAATATCCTATGAATTTTTTTGAAGATGCATTTTCCTCACTCGACCCATGTTAGGGCTCATGCTGCAAATTCACCAAGCCTTCCTCTATAGGTTAGGGGTGGAAACAGGGGATGAAGGCATATATAACTTTGTTTGTTCATTGCCTAAGAACTTGTATGCACACAAACAAATAACTCAATGCAAAAGATGAGATGGGAAAAAATAAAAGCTAAAACATTATTATAAATAAACCCAACATGCATGGAACTCTAAGTAGAATGATGTACGATGGTGTAAAATGAAAAGAAAAGGAGGAAAAATAAATCCCAATATGAAATGTGTCCCATCCTAACAGAAGACTGGAAAAGTAAAATAACTAGGAGATCCCAGTCACTGGATCCCAAGATACAACCATTGTACAAGGTCCAATCACCCAATATCCCGAAGCTCCTATGAATTAATGATCAGCATGTTCATCATATGTTTAAGACATGACATTTTCGGGCAAATACCATGCAGGGGTGAGTATATACATACCCAGTGAACACCATGAAATTGTGAAGGGGGATGTAAGAGATAAAAATGAAGAAGAAACATTAGATAGAATTGGTAAAGTGAATGTCTGCTGCTTAACCCCATAAGAGAGTGAATGTATACTCATACAAATAAAAGGAGATTGACATGGTGACAAGATAAACTTCTCAATGAGTCTTCACAACCTATAGAAAAAGAGTATACTCATCCAACCCAGAGAATCTAGACACGGAAAGCATGTGGAATACCATGCATGTATTTGCATCTCCTAGATTTAGAGTAAACAAAACCCAAGGAGTGTGTACCAAAGAAGTATATATATATATATATGTATGTATGTATGTATATATTCATAGTCAAATAATATAAAATTAGAGTGAAATGGGATCTCCATCTCATAGTTGAGCCCAAGAATAATAGTATCCAATAGTTCCAAAAGAATTTCATCAGTGATTCCTTGCCTCCCAAGAATCTACCCAGAACACAACAGTCTTAGGGACTCAATCACAACACAGTGATACTCTCTGCTATGGGCATCACAAACTCACCTGCACAGTTTAAGGTTGTGTCACCAGTATGTTTCCTGGTGGGAAAAATTCCCCTCTTCCTCATGAGTCCAAATATACATTAAAAAAATCTCCTCATTATGTTTCACAGTTTAGGGGATATAAGTTCTAGTTAAGGACATCATGTCCCAGTACGATAGGGGGGTCGTACTGTGATAGTCAATGAGGAACTCCACATTCTAGCCTAGATGGAGGGTAATGCTTGGGAATTTCATCGAGGAACTCCACTGAACATCTCTACTAAAGGGTTACACCTAGAATTTTGTAAAGTAACTCTACTACCCAACCCTACTAGGGGGGGTTATTCCAAGAATTTATCATCAGAGAACTCCACTTCCTATCTCTACTTGAAGGTTACACCCAAAATGTTGAGGAACTCAACTTAAAAACCATGATGGATGGTTAGTTGAAAGTTTCATTATCGAAATCCACTACCCATCCCTATGTAGGGTTATGTCTAACCCTATTATAGGGGAACTCCAATACCCATACCTGCTAAACAGTTACGCCCTGAAAGATATGGTGATTCTGTATGATTGATGTCTTCATCAGGTATCACCTCAACACTTGTCTACCATGAACATTTCACATAGTATCTCAAAATATTCCTAGGAGGGAACCATCACATTCTACATGGAAAGAGAATTTGGATATACTACTCATGGGACAAAATCCGAGTTTAAATGAATCATAAATATTTTCTAGAAGTTCTCTCAAAAGAGATAAAGTAGTACATTATGTGTGATGGAACGCACATGGTGTGTGGACCCACTTTACAGCCTGGTTGTGTCCCTAGTAGGCACATGGGTTCCCATTTGTGTAGTAGTACACGTTGTCTAAATGGACTACACAACGTGTCATGGTCAGCCTAGAATATGGCTATGTCTGCTAGTCATGTCTGCGTACCATACCCTATGTTTGTGTACTCGAACACCATGTCAATGTGGTCTACCACATAGGTAGGCCAATCGAGAGATGGGAATATATCTTTTAATGTGCACTAAATATATTGACCTCATTACTATTTACAAAACTCTGGTGTCACCACTAATAGAGGCTACACACTGTGGGTCATATTCTTTATACACAGTGTATAGCCACAATTTTAATAAAAACTACAGATTTGATCCTCTAACTTAATTCTACTCTAACCACATTTGATTCCACCATAATTATGCTCGAAAAAAGTGGATCTAGCTATAGATTTCAAATCATGGTTGTTGCTCACCAAAAATCCTCTTTGATCAACTATGAGGGTTTCATCATGCATTCTACATGAACTCAATGCTTCAAAACATGATGATCTGGCCCCAAATCCTTGGATTAAACAACCTTTCATCACATTGATTCCAGATTTATCATCCACTCATAGAATCTTCATCATTTCATTGATCCTCCATGAATCTCAATGCACAATTGAGCTTGGATCATTGGGAAATTGTCGAACTAAAAACCAAGGGGATTCCATTGGTTATGAACATGATGAAATTTGGGAGGAAAGTAAATGAACAAATTTTTAAGTGATATTTGGCCAAACGTTCATGGAAAATGATCAATCACGTGATTATGGTTAGATATACCAATGAAAAATAAATTAAACTCCAATATTATGGCACATGAGAGTGGTGTTAATGGCATAGATCAAAGGAATAATAATGATCTAGTCAATAATTTTATTATAAGGGTGAAAACACAAATATAACAAGTCATGCATCTGTTTTGGATCGATATTTGGTGATAAGTGTGCCCTCCAATGATTTCGGGACCATCCGTTAGATTTTTTTTTCATCTATTTTCATTGACGTAATCTTTTTTCATTCATAAAAGGGATTCACCAATAGGGGAGGGGAGGAGAACTTCACCAAGGAATGTGAATTATGATCCAACCCTATCTAAAAGGATATTATAATGAATTTATAGACACTACTTTAGGTTAAAAAAATTCAATTAATTAATTAATTAATTAATTAACCCACCTAAAAAAACTACCAATGAGTGAGGGGTATGAATGTACTAAGGCGACACATATTATGTCACGCCAAGTATAAACACCATGTTTCAGACCCAATTGTTGTCTCAAAATATAGATATGATCAACTATTTAAGAGTTATCTCTTTTTATTTAACTAACCATGCATGCACAATATAAAATATATTTCATGTTTTTATAAAATTAATTATGGGCACACCAAGCCTAGGAATCTCACACCGCCCCATTTCCTATCAATATAAATATAATTATAAATATTTCAAAAGTCATGTAAGGAAAAAATGTGTCTCTACATCATTCATTATTTCAATATTTTCATCGTTGAAAAGAAAAATTAAGAAAAAAACTCTAGATACATAGCCCACATCTGGCTCTCCAACTCCCAAGAACTCTCTTACACATTTCCATAATTCCACAGTATACTATCCAAATGGATGGTACATCTAAATAAGGTCTTCTCCTGTTGGTCCATGGCCTCCACTAGATGCTCTAAAAAGATGGATTCACCGTCGATATCCATCTCACCCCAATCAATGACATGATTAGGGTCATGCATGTATTTCCTCAGATAAAAAACATTGAAGACTTTGTGAACCCACTCTAGCTATGGGGGAAGGGGGAGGTGGTATTTAACCTCACCAACCCTCTGGACATTCTCGGATGGCCCAGTGAACATGGAGGATAGAATCCCTCCTTGGTTTAACCACCACACTTCTCATTGGAGGAGACTCATAAGAAAACATGGCATCCCTACTAGAACTCTATGGGTAGAAAACAGAGATCTAGATAGGATTTATATCTTCTCTAGTTCATCCTATTCCACTCACAGATGACCTATACCCTCTCTGTTGTCACTCACACCAATTCTAGGACCACAAGAGATGACTAGCCAATATTTTTCTAGTATAATGTGACCTAAAGGGTCTCCTTTATAGGGACTCAAAGGATTTAATTATAATGGTATAGTGGTAGTTGTTGTTGTATGCAAACTCTACTAAGGACGGGTGAACCCCCAAGCACTAGTTGAAGTCCAACATGCAAGCCCTTAACATATCCTTTAGCACATTAATAGTGTGTTCGGTCTACCCACCGGTCTAGGGTTCAATATTTATACTCATCCGCATATGGGTCCTGAATTCATTCGTAATTCCTCACAAAAATCCTGATGTAAATCATACATCATGGTCATAGAAAATCATCCCGAGTACCCCATGAAGGAGGATGATATCCTAAATGTATAGCTTCCCCAAACCCTCAACTAAACACTACTCTCTAATAGAAAGGTAGTGTTTTGACTTCCTGAGTCGGTATATTATCTCTTATTTGGATTCATTACCCTTATTTTTGTGTGTAATCCCTAAGAAAACTTCCATGGATATGTCATCATTTTCTACTATGGGGTCTCAAGAGGCTGCAACAAACCTACCGGAACATGGAGCCCAGCTTTCACTTGCTAATTGTTGAGGCAATGTGAGATGAACTCGACTAGGCTTCATCTCCTGTTGGACCAAAAAAACCGCCACTGAAGGTCTCTCTACATATTCCTTGCACTAAGATGTACATCTTAGGGAGAAGTGTGGAACTATAACTTCACCTCCTCCCACATCATAATTGGAAAAAAATCACCCCAAGAACATGATGACATGATTTACTCCTTCAAAATATTAATTTGGTGCATCGCCTTTGGAAATATGATCATCTAATACCTCACATTTGATGTCTGTTTGATGAGACTCTCTCACACACCTGGGGAGTGAAGGGGTCAACACCATCGACTAATGAAATTTAATTCCCTCCATCTCTATCAGAGTCATCTATATGGAAGCTACCTTCTTTGATTATTCCTTCAATATGAAATCCTAAGACTTCCTACAATGGGAATTTGTTAATTTGTTGACCTTTGTTGGAGTGTATACTATCTCAAAGTCAATTTCCTATACAAAATCCAATGAGTTTCATTGTCTCATGTTTGGTTCTCTCTGAGTGAAGACGTACTTGTGACTCTGATGATCTGATTAAACCATAAAATACTCTACCAAAAGGTAGTGTCTCCATGTTCTCAAGGTGAAGACCACCGCTACCATATCTAGGTCATGAGTTTCATAGTTATGCTCATGGGAACTCAACTTCCTTTACCCATATGCAATGGATACCATACATTTCATAAATATGAAAATGAGGCCAGCTCTTGAGGCATCACAATAAAATTGAAAATCAACACCTTCCTCTGGTAGTCTCAATACTGGAGCACTCGTCAGCCTCTACCTCAACTCCTCAAACACCCTCTGGAACTTCTTAGACCAGGTCAATGAATTCATTTTTCATGTCAGGTTTTTCAAAGGGGATTTGATTATGGATAATTATACCACAAATCTCATGTACTTCCCCTCCAAACCACGAAATCTCCACACCTCTCGAAACATTTGGGGTGGCTCACAATAAAACAATAATTTGATCTTTTATAGATCCATGACTAAAACATGATCATAAATGAAGATTCTCAAATAGTGAACCTCATGTATCCAAAACTGGCACTTCAATAGATTCCTATAAAGCTGATACTCTTGATTAAAATCAATAAAAATTCTCAATTGATATGCATGCTCCTCCTTTATTGCAGAGTAGAAGAGTATTAATTTGATGAAGATAAAAATAAACAAGTCAAAGTATGTATGGAAGACCTGATTCCTAAAATCTATAAAAATGGAGGGGGAATTTTTCACATTAAAGAGTATCACTAAAAACTCATAGTGTCTGTATCTACATCATAATTCCAATGTTGGAATGTTAGCCTTCTGAACACTCAACTGGTGGTAGAAGGACCTAAGATCAATCCTGTAGAACCATATCACACCTCAAAATTGAGTAAAGTGGTCATCAATCCATAGCATGGTGTAATTTTTCTTTATCATGGTCTGGATTAGGCGATGATAGTCTACACAAAGTTGAAATATCCCATCTACATTTTCCTAAATAGAACTGGAGTCGCATAGGAGGGAACACCAGTTCTGATTAAAACATTCTCATGGAGTTCCTCTAACTACAACCATAACTCCAAAATTTCAATAAGATCCATCTATTATGCCACAGAATATATCAGTGCAGTACCTAGTTTCATGTCAATGGAAAAATAAATCTCTCAACTTGGAGGTAGTCCATGAACATCCCCAAGGAATACATCTATAGAATCCTTTGGAATTTAAGGAACGCATATTCTTGAAGATCCTACCACAAAAAGGGATATATATTACAACTGATGGGTGATACACTACAACCTCCTTCTCATGACATCCATATGTTCCACTATGATTTATCTATTTTCAAAAAAGGATAATGTCATCCCATAAACACGTAGGCATCTGACTTGTATACTTTGATATTAAATCTTGGCTTTACCATAGAAATTCAACCCATAACCAATATGACGTCATTGGGTTCAATTGTGATGACCAAGAGGTCTCACATAAATCCCTCTTCACTAAGAAATACATCATACTATACTAAAATGAAAGACACTGGAGAATTTCTCCTTGTATAAACCTCAAGATGAAGCTATTGTGAAAGCATATCTAACGGGAGCTCTAGCTATCACACCAGGAGTATTAAGATAAAATAATTATTGGAAAATGTGTCTACTAATACTGAGAAAATATTTTAATAAACATAGATTGAATCTAAAATCATCTCATGTGTTGCAAGATCATAGATGTCCAAATATTATAGCTCTCTGCACCCCATGGATGTTAGATAAATGATTTTGTTGTGGGACAACTGATGGTGTGGTATAATGATCTCATATTTTAAACCTCCATCGACACCTTCTATTACTCTTCTACCAGCTCTACCTCCCTAGGGACCACTGTGTCAATGATTGGGGGATCCCCGATCATGATGTTGTGTCTGATGTGGTGGTATATGATCTATCTTCCTAGGATGTTCAGCAGGACTGGTCTAGAAGTCGCATTCCATGTGACCTCTCCCATCACAAGTAAATCATCACCCCGCTTTGGGATGCTATGGCACTTAATATTTTCATGGACCTATACGACCATGTGTCTAAACCTTCATGTGAAACGGTCTCTTGATCTGAGATTTATGGAACCTTCTAGTTGTTGTAGATGACCCAACTCTGTTGTAACCATTTCAAACTCTACTACCTAGCATACCTCTAACAAAAATATCTATGTCACTAGTTATTTCTTCATCTGTAAGAACCTGGTTTTTGGCTATAAATGGCTTCGGAATATTCTTGATGTTATTCTAGAGCAGTGCCTTCAAACGGCGTTCGATTCTGAGCCCCGGTGTGGCCGGAATTAAATTTTCAGTGTGTTCACACTGAGAATGCAAAATAAATAGGATAACTCCCAAACGGTGATCCAGATCAGATATTGGAGTGCGTGGATGGGTTCTTAATGGGGTGTTTACCCTAGAAACGACATAAAACATGTCGGTGCGGGACGTTTGGACCCCTCACTCGCTATTGGAGCGTGGGACAGATAAATTAAAAAATTAATTTATTTTTTTAATGGATTAACTCAAGTATATCTTAAAAGATGGCTTGGATTGAAAAACTGAGTTCACCGTTGAGTTCGGAGTGTTCCTTTTACCCTATGAGGGGTGTATGTTTCGTGGGCGCGGGCCGTCAGTGAAAAATGGCCCTGGGGACGTTTTCGTAATTTGGCGGCCTCGGGTGTTGAGATTAATAACATTTGAATGGGGCCACATATTAAAATTTCGAGACCTCCAGTTTTCTCGAGAAGAGGTGTTTACCCTAGGGGAGGCTTAACCTCCATCCTACCGAGGGTTTGGGGACGGGACCAACGGGCGGATGTTTAAGTGTTTTGTATTTAAACACTTCCCCCCCCCCCTCTTTGTTGTTTCCCGGGCGCAAGGAGCTCCCAACGAAGGAGGAACCCCTATCCTCTCATCGAACTCTCTGGAGAGGCACGACATCTCCGGCGAGGTGCGGCTGCTCCAGAAATCCCTTGCGAAGCTTCGGGGCGAAGCCCATCGATGTAGGCGTTGTTCGTTTGTGTTTTAAATCCCAAAACCCTCTTTGAATCCCAATTTTAGCGTCAAATTGTTGTTTTATTTTCAAAAAACACCCATGGTCGTGTATTAAAAATTCTCATCATTCCAATAAACTTTTCCGATTTAAAATCTGAGTTATAAGGAGCTCGTAGTCATTCGTCGAAGTATGCGGGTTTTGGAGGTGTTTCCCGGCGGGTTCCGGCGGTCCGGCGAGCTTCGGCGCGGCGGCGGCTCGGTGCCAACGGGCTTCGGTAGTGGCAGCGTGAGGCCGAGCAGAGGTGGAAGGGGGCATCGGCAGTAGGGCAGAGGAGCAGGGCGGTGTGAGGCAGAGCCGGTCGTGCGAGGCGGCGGCTCCAGGAGACGAGGCCGAGCAGCCAGGGCGGGGCGACCGCGGGGTCGGGGCGCGCGACCCCAGCGCGAGGACAAGACCCGCGAGACGTGAGTCCTCACACGGCAGGCACGACCGGACCTCGTGGTTGGTCTGCGCATGGACCGAAAGTCCACGGCCTGCCCGCGTGGCAAAACTGCAGGCCAGCGCTGCGAGCCGGGCCGGCCCAGGCCGGGTGGACCGGCCGGTCCAGGCTGGTCCAGCCCAAGGGGGAATTCATCCCCTCTTCGGACATCTGTAATTTTCATTACGTATGTCCATTTTACATGTCGTCTACTGTAGTGTGATCCTTGGCTCGAGGAGTAAGTTTTGAGATGATTTAGGGGATTTTTAATTCCCGGGACGGGGGCTTGGTGGCGCCGCACGACCGTTAAGTGGACGGGCGTTCTTCCGGGAGTTCTTGTTTTGGACAGTGCGGGCACATCCGATGTCTGTTTTGAGCGTCGTCAATAGCGTTGCAACCCTGGCATCGAGTCGGAGTTTTCTAGTATAGTTTTGGGCGTTGGAACTGGAGTTTAGGCATGGTCCCCACGGCCCTTCTGTTGAGTTGTTAGTAGCGTTTTGTAACATTTTCATCGAACGTCCGTTCGGGGCATGCGAGCAGTCGTTTTTGGGTGTTTATCCAAGGGGATTTCAATGGTGCAATCCGCCCACTTTAATTACACATGCTCGTGTAGGCCCCACGAGGGCTGTTTCGGGAGTTGACTTTGATTTCCAGCTTTATCACCAGGTGAATGTTTTCGAAAAATGAATAGTCCATCTTCTGTACTTTTCCAAGAGGATCGCAACAATGTGATCCGTTGGCAGCGCTTCGGGACCGGGATACAGGTCCCACGCAGCACCTCTCACGTTCGGTATGTCAGAATGCATCTTTTTCTCTGGATATCTATTGCACTCAAGTGAGTAGTCCTTTTGACATGTTTTTCCAAGGGGATCGCAATGGTGTGATGCGCCCGACCGTTTTTGGGGCCGAGGCTCAGGACCACGGGACGTCATTCGGGCGTAAGGTGGTGTTGGCGAATTTTTTGTCGGATATCCATTTGAGGCGAGTAGGTAGTCTATCTCACATTTTTTTCCATGAGGATTACAACAGTTTAATCTGTTAAGGCAAGCGGAGCCTCTTACGTGATCTTATTAAATGTGTAAATATGAAGGTTCCCCGATGGCAGTTCTTCTACCATGTTTGTAGAGGAACTTTGGCGTGTGATCGTGTTCACTCCTGGGAGAGTGATGTTGGTTTATAAAGAGATTTTGGTTGGTTGTGCCTCAGTCGTTGAGGTGGAAAGATGGAGTTGTTCTGTTACGCCTTCGCTTTGATTTTTGGTGTCATGTGCACGTTAGCCTATGGGCTGGAGACATGGTATACTCTGGGAGTATACGGGAATGTTGGGAGCTACATGGGGATGTTGGTACCTGAGAATGTTTGTGAACTTGGTTGGGGTTGACTTCGGGCCACACATTGTATGGGCCCCATGTGGGTGTCGTGTTCTTCTTTACGTACTTTTGACCTCTCGCGATGTAGAGGGTTCCTCTATTCTCGTTTGTTTTACCAGTAGGGTTGAGTTTTCCCCTAGTCCTGTTATCGTTTGTTGACCACCAGGGTTGAGTTTTCCCCTGGTTCTATTCTCGTTTGGCCGGCAGAGATGGTTTGGTTCCTCTGTTTCTTCAGCTATGAGGGGTTTCAGTACCGTTCCCTTTTCACCGGACTGTGGCACCATTTACGACTACCTGTGCTCGTACAGCGTTTGTATTTTCCCACATTATGGGATGATTTTTCTCAGTCCACTTCGACAGTGACTCAGCGGATTGGAGTGTGATCGCCCTGAGAGGCCTGGGGTGTTTCTCCTGCCCCTTCATGTTCTCTAGTAGAGTTCTTGTGGATTCGGTGTGACCAACACATTATGCGGGAACCGATCCTATACTAAGGAGGTTGTTTCCAACAGGGCTGGCCAGTTGGGTACCATCTAGCAGGGATGGACAGAGCAGTACCATCCAGCAGGGATGGCCAGTGTGTTACCATCTAGCAGGGATTACTAGTACAGTGTTGTTCACCGAGCAGTACCATCCAGCAGGGATGGCCAGATCGGTTCCGAGTTTACCTCCAGCTGGGCTGGAAAGTGGTCCCCGATGTCGGGTTTACCTCCAGCTGGGCTGGAAAGTGGTCCCTGATGCCGGGTTTACCTCCATCTGGGCTGGGAAGTGGTCCCTGATGATGGTTCCGAGCCTCCCTCCAGTGGAGTACCCTTCTATGGGACTGGGCATTGGGACTCATCGATGACTTTTGTCGGGTCTCCTTCCAGTGGATTACTCTTTTACGGGACATGGCAGTGTGGGACCCGTCGACTCATGACTGGTCTCCCTCTAGTGGGAACCCATTGACTTAAAAGGATCACCCTCTAGTGGGGCTGAGTAGGGGGTCACCTGTTGACTTTGAGGATACCTCTCGACTACGGGGCAGTGACGTGGTGTGGATTGACGTTCCACTAGAACTCTCAAGTACGATGAGCGCTTTCCCCACCGATACGCGTCCTTGCGACGCGACCTAAAACCTCTTGGGTGAGTCAGTGCCGCCCAAAGCGGATAGTTTCGAGGTGCGGTGATTTGAGCCCTTGACTTGAAGTTCGGGGTAGATGTGCAGGATGTTGGGAATTGATGGTGTTTACTTCTAGGACTGTTGGCTACTCACTTTCTTGGGCTGAGCTACGAGATGGAGATCCCATTATGATCTTGTTTCCGACGCTTTCTCCGGGGCGCGCGCGCATCCGTCCGCGGGGGAGGGGGATGCGCGGCTTTGTTGCCCCGCATTCCTGCTTTCCAAAGGCGGGCGGCATTCGTTCCTTATTCAGGTACGTCTGCTCCTTGATCGAAACGGGATGATGGGATGTCGGTTCTTCCTCCTGTGGATTCCTCCTCAGAACTCGTCACCTAGTCCAGGTCTCCCTTATAGATTTAATACGTAGTTCGTGAAACTCTTCCCGGTGTCATGTTTCCATGGACGCCGGTTAATTACACTGCTTCTTTCGGGACATTCCAAAGGGTCCAGTCAGGGCAGCAACCTTCGGTCAGGGGAGTAATCACGTTTGAGGCATCAGTAGCGTGTCTGGATGCTGGGGTACCTGGCATGTCTGTCTGTTATTCTCAATCATAAGGCTTCTCGAGGGCGTGGAATCCCTGAGGCATCCCACATCGAGCGCAGGGAATTACATGTCATAGACACGTATCTGAGGTTTTCCTCAGCTTCCCATGTTCAACACAGGGTATGTTGCAAGATTAACGTCTAGCAGAGACGATTGAGAATGAAATGGGACCATCGCAGGGGGGCGACAACGAAGTTGGGCTTGAGCCTTGAAGAGACTTCCTACGTATCCCCGTGGCAGGGAATCAAAGTCCGCGTAGTTCAGGATGGTGCCGGTAAACCGACGTGAAGCTGGACCTTGGTCCGAAGAGATTTGGGCTTGAACCTCTGGGAGGATTCCTACGTACCATGCCTTGACATGGATCAAAGTCCCCGTAGTTCAAATGATACAGTTTAACGTCATGTGGGACGATAATGAACCCTGACGTGAATAAACGACGGGTGGGCTTGAACCTCGTGGAGGCTTCCTACGTACCATGCCTTGACATGGATCAAAGACCTCGTAGTTCAAGTGGTCACAACGTCTTACCGCTGGACTGGAATGAGACCCGACGTGAAAGAGCGACGGGTGGGTGTGTCGGTGAACCGACGTGAATGTAGACCTTGGTCCACTAATGGTGGGCTTGAACCTCGTGAAGGGGTCCTACGTACCATGCCTTGGCATGGATCAAAGACCTCATAGTTCAGGTGGGGGTTGGGTCGCAATGGCTTACCACTGGATCGGGATGTAGTTTAACGTCATACTGGACGTAGGTAGAACACGACGTGAATTGGGTGATGGATGGGCTTGAACCTCATGGAGGCTTCCTACGTACCATGCCTTGACATGGATCAAAGACCTCGTAGTTCAGAAGAAAGTAGACCTTGGTCCACTGATGGTGGGCTTGAACCTCATGGAGGCTTCCTACGTACCATGCCTTGACATGGATCAAAGACCTCGTAGTTCAGAATGGGTTTCGCCGGTGAACCGACGTGAAAGCAGACCTTGGTCCACTGTTGGTGGGCTTGAACCTCATGGAGGCTTCCTACGTACCATGCCTTGACATGGATCAAAGACCTCATAGTTCAGAAGAAAGTAGACCTTGGTCCACTGATGGTGGGCTTGAACCTCGTGGAGGCTTCCTACGTACCATGCCTTGACATGGATCAAAGACCTCGTAGTTCAGAAGAAAGTAGACCTTGGTCCACTGATGGTGGGCTTGAACCTCGTGGAGGCTTCCTACGTACCATGCCTTGACATGGATCAAAGACCTTGTAGTTCAGAAGAAAGTAGACCTTGGTCCACTGATGGTGGGCTTGAACCTCGTGGAGGCTTCCTACGTACCATGCCTTGACATGGATCAAAGACCTCGTAGTTCAGAAGAAAGTAGACCTTGGTCCACTGATGGTGGGCTTGAACCTCGTGGAGGCTTCCTACGTACCATGCCTTGACATGGATCAAAGACCTCGTAGTTCAGAATGGGTTTCGCCGGTGAACCGACGTGAAAGCAGACCTTGGTCCACTGTTGGTGGGCTTGAACCTCATGGAGGCTTCCTACGTACCATGCCTTGACATGGATCAAAGACCTCGTAGTTCAGAAAGGGTTTTGTCAGGGTCGGTGCTCACTCTAAGCCCACGTGAGTCAAGCTCGGTGTGAGAAACAAGAGGTTGCAAGGACCTGACGATCACGTCGCGAAGGGTGCGTCCGTGAGAAGCGAAGAGGGGCTTATGCGTCGGGCGGCCCATGGTGTTGGGACTTACTCCAGGATGGAGGCCCATGGCGCGACAAAGCGCGGGAAAGATGGACCTTGGTCCGACGATGGGAGGTGCCTCGTTCCCTATCACGTCCTCCACTGACCTTGGTAGTGGGGAAGTACCGAGATGCACGGGTGCAATCATCCGTACCAAAGGTTTGGGATTTACGCTCTAAGGCGACCCTCCCCCTGCGAACATACACCACTCCGACAAGGAGGATCTCATTCCATGTGCGGAAGAGTTCCATTCCCGTGGAGACAAGCGGTGTAATGAATGCTCGAGCTGGGGGGGACCCTTCATGAGGGAGACGAGGTTGGGTCACAGTTTAACGTCATGTGTTGAGGATGCGGTGCTTGGCAGTTTAACGTCCTGCAGCTCGGACGAGGTGGGTTCACTCCACACCCCTAGGGCTTACATAACCGGTACCCTCTGGTCCTTGGGGAAGGGAAGGTACCAGTAAGGCCATGGTAGAGGGGGGTCGAGGGAGGAGCCATCGAGGGGTCCATGTTAGCGTGGCTATGCGAAGAAGCAATAGCCGTTAGCGTGCCTATGCGAAGAAGCATTAAGTGAAGCAACGCTACGGGAGGTGTTGTCCATGGGACTTTGAAATCACATCGTGCAAACCTGGAGGGTCACACGGAAGGAGGAATCGCTAAGCAGAGGAGTGTGCTTTGCGAAGTGGGGTGCCTTGGCCTTAGCATGGGGCATAGGTGGGAGTGGGTGGTGCTTCGCGAAGTGGAACAGTGTTCGCGGAGCACTGCCTCGCGAAGAAGGAGTGGTTCGCGAAGCAGGGTCCTGCCAAGCAATGTGCTTCGCGATGCATAGTTATCCTGCCTTGGCATAGGGATTACTAGCATGGTTTGGGTGTTTCGCGAAGCACGAGTGCTCCGCGGCTGCCCGGGTTCCCTTGGGAATCCCCTTCCTTTGCGAACGCCCTTGGGCTTCGCGAAGGGCATCCCTCTCGGAAGAGGGGATCAGGACGAAATAAATCAGAGTCGTCTCGCGAAGTAGAAATACCTCGTGGAGCTCATGATTCCCGGGGCAAAGCTTGCTTCGCGATTCGGGAGAGTAGAAGCCGAAAGGTTGGATTGCCCGTCCCCCGGGACTCAGGGGGAGTCGTGTATTTATAGGGAAGGGGCGCCGCGATGCAGGGCTCGCGCGCCGCCTTCTGGGCTTCGCGGCGGCTCGCGAACGTCAAAAGGATTCGCGGAGGATTACCGCCTCTGGAGCTTCGCGGCGGCTCGCGAACGTCAAACCAGTTCGCGGAGGATTACCGCCTCCGGAGCTTCGCGGGGCCGCTAAGGTCGGGACGCTTCGCGGCGGGGCTCCGCGGACGGGCTCCGCGGCTGTGCTTCGCGGCTGGGCTTCGCGAGGCAGTGCGCCGGCTGTCTTTTTCGTTCCTTCCTTTCGGGCCATATTTTTGGCGCCAACAAATGCCCCCCCTCAGACTTGGAGCCGCGGAGGGCGAAGGGTCGAAGTCTGAGGGACAATCGCCAAAAACTGTCGGTGGTTCGCGATGCGCCATCGCGAAGGGGGACCGCGATGCTCGTCGGGGCCGCGGATCCGGACGCGCCGCGATGCTTCGCGCGGGTGAGGCGCGCCGCGATGCTCCAGGGTCATCGCCTATAAATAGGGGGTCCGCCCTCTTTTGTCTTCACGTGTTTTGTCTTTTTGTGCGCTCTCGATTTGGCGAAGCTCCGCGTACTTCGCGACAGCACTCCGCGAATCGAGCTTCGCGGCGAACCGCGAGTCTCCGACTCCGCGTCTGCGCCAAGCGAACCTCTGTCTGCCTTGGCCAGACTTCGCGGCTTCGTCTCGCGACCGATCTTCGCGATCTGACTTCGCGGTCGAGCTTCGCGGCCGGGCTTCGCAGCCGAGCTTCGCGATCCAGGGGGAAAAACATTTCTGAGGGTCGACATTAAAGATGGCCCATCAAGAAGCTGTGCTGGGAGTGCTCGCAGATGCTGCTCGCCGGGATGAGATGGCCAACCGTCCAGGCTTGGGGGAAATGGTTCGCAGCCATTCAGACCACACTTCTCTGACAGATCTGCTGTCGGAAGGTCAGAAGGATTATCCACAGTGCAAAAAGCTGCCGTTGTACGGCTTCGGGCTGAGGGATGACGTCTTCATCCCTGAGGCGGGAAGGGATGAACCAGCTTGTTGGTTCAGGAGCACACCGTGCCAACACCAATGGTTCAGGGCGGCCGATGGTCACGCGTGGGAGGATTTCACACCCGTCACCGCCGATTGTCTCTACAATCATGTGAACGACATTGACGGGAGGCCACTGCAACCGGAGATATCCCCTCCTCTCTACCGCACCGTGCTGAAGGCGGCTCTGCAGGATCCGAAGAAGGGATGGTCCGATGAGTGGGACCTGCGCCAGGGTGGCAATTTTACCGACAACTGGGCCTGGGCCTACTGGGTAGGCGCCTCATGCGAGGAGTTCGAGGCTGAGCTGAGAAGAGTGGGATTGTACGAGGCGGCATGGGCCTCCCAGTTCCACATTTACTAGCCAAAGCAGCTGATGCCGGAACTGCTGAGTAGATGGTCGTCCAGGACCAACACTTTTCATCTGCATCACGGGGAGGTGGGCATCAGCCTGTGGGATGTCCACCAGGTTTCTGGGGTCCCGATCTTGGGGGCCATGTACGACGAGTTCCTCCCCGTCATCAGTGCGTGGGGGGATGCTGAGAAAATGCCACGGCTGGCGTCAGCGCTGATGGCGCTTGTCCCTGGAGAGGACAAGGAGGCCGTGAGGGACGTCCACTTCAAGAGGTGGTTCAAGTGTTTCCTGAACTTTCCAGAGAATCGAGAGTTCCCTCCAAGGCCTCGAACTTGTCCGAGGGCAGCCCAGCGGGGTAAGGGGCACTCGTATTGGCGGGTTTTGGAGGACAGCCAATGGAAGACTTGGGGTTTCAGCGTCAGCACCGAACAACAGCCAATAGTTAGGCTGGCGGCGTTCATCGCGGCTCTCATATGTGGGTGGATCCTACCAGTGAGAGATACAAGCATGGGGGTACGGCCCAGCTCGTTCATCATGGCGTCGATGCTGGCCATGGGGCAGCGGATCAACCTGGGGATCCCGATGCTCGCCAAGCTATACAGAATGCTGCGACGTATCAGCGAGGGCAAGAAGCCGCCAAGAATATGTGGTCCCTTCCACCTCCTGTATGGGTGGATCGTGGCGCACATCAGGGGGATTTACGAGTATCCAAACCCCATTTCGCCGCCGGGATCAGACTTTCGCCCTTCCATCCTGAACGCAGTTGGGAGCTTCCCATTCAAACTGGCCGTTCCGATGGTGCTGAATAGGGTGTGGAGGGTGGACGAGTTCAACTTTCATCCCTTTCCACTGCCGACGGGAAGGCTTACTGATGATGGACGGGGAACGGAAGAGCATCGGGCTTACCTCCTGGCCTTCTGAGGTGGAGTTTTGGTGGCTCGGATAGATCGTGAGCCGATCTGTGAACCGTACACCCCACACCGTTTTGCGAGGCAGTTCCGGTGCCTCCAGCGGCTGACCCCGCAGGTATACTGGGAGGTGCGTCACGAGGAGCACCCGTGTGTGATGAGGCAGCTGTGGCTCATGTTCACACGTGAGGATGGAAAGATGCAGATCACATTACCTCCACCCACTGCCGCCTTCGGCTTAGTGAAGGAGTACGCCATTAGCTGGGAGGCCGCTTATCCTGGGGAGATGCTGAAGCAGCCAACAATCCGGGTTGGTGACGGTGGGCCTCCTTTATCTCGAGGTCGGGGTCGGAGGGCAGCTAGGGCCGCCCGTGGCAGCGGGGCTGCCATGGCAGAGAGACTCGCACCGGCCGAGGGTATGGCAGCAGTGGCGGATCTGGTGGTTCCGGGAGAGCAAGGTCATCCAGAGGGGCGGCCACCGAGGGGATTCCGTCGGATATCCGCTCAGGCTCCGGGGAAGCGGCTGCATCACATTGACATGGCAGAAGATGCTGTCTTTCCGGAAGCTTGGGACGTCTGGGACGTCAACCGGCAATTCCTCAGCCCATCTGAGATTTGGGCCCACCTGAATCGCCTCGGGATGAGACTGCCGGGCATAGGCCCAGTCCGGGCTAGATTCATGGTGTCTCCGGCGGAGGCGGAGCAATACTTGAACGAGCTGGAGGATTACATCCACTCCAGTGGTGTCCCTCGCCCAATGACAGACCGGGTGAGGGTACTGTTGAATCAGACGGTCCCTCCACAGCCATCAGCTGCCGATCTGAGGGAGCGCTTCCCCTTGCCGGAGGAATCAGGGGATTCTTCTCGGGAGGATGAGGCTGGAGGAGGGAGCCCGTTGGAGGAGGGCGAGGTCGGAGACCGATGCTCAGAATCCGGCGACTTCGCGGAGACTCTCGAGGTAACATCCCGAACTTCTCTTCTTACAATCTGTTTTTTGAATCCCTACGGACTTCTTACCAATGTTTGGGTCATACAGGAGGAACTTGTTCGTAGGCCTCGTTCTCGCTCCTTGGCGGGTGAAGATGCGGGACCTTCAGAACCCGCGCCTATGGCTGCGTCCAGTTCTGCATCTGGTGGGACCAGGGGGTCTGAGGTGGCTCCTCTGGACTCTCCAGCCCTTCCAACAGTATACGGGGGGCCTCGTCTTGGAGTCCCATCGGTACCGGTCCGGGAGCAGCGCTCGGAGGTCAATCTTCGTAAGTCTCTTTCACCGGCCTCCGTGTCGCCACACATGGGCCATGCCAACTAATGTTTATGTCTATTTCTGTCATACAGTTCTCCGACTGGCGTGGGCTGCTGCGGCGAGGCTGGTTGGGATGTCTGGCGGCGTCCCTCCCAGGGGCATGCCGGTGATGGTGACGATAGTCCCTTCACCTCCTCCAACTGCGGCGCACACCATCACTGGCGGGACCACCAGCAGGGTCATACCAGAAGTCATCGAGGTGGACTCCGAGGAAGAGGATCAACCGGTCAGTCCCAGTCCTGTCGTGCCTGTGCCGGCGTCAGGTGTCGTACCAGACTCAACACCAGATGCGGATCCCGCTGAGGAATTCCTGCAGGCATATCCTGTGTACGAGCCCGCTGACCGCGCGGATTGGGACGAAACAGCCTCTGACGAGGAAGACAGCAGCATAGTCCGCCGCCGTTCGTGGAAGCTGATCACGCGCTTTATCAGGGACACTCCCCAAGTGCAATGGCTGGCCGAAATGAATAGGCTCCGCCCACGGTTGCGCGAACTGTGTGCCGGGGGAGTGGATGCCCAACGCCCTCACGCGCTCATCCGAGACCTCATGGCTGAGAAGATCCGGGAGCATGATCGTGGGCTGAGCGTGGGATGGCAGCGGAGGAAGGCGACCAGCATCAGGAAGCTCCAGGAGGCTGAAGGCGAGGTCCAACAGATGCAGACCCGGGCCAACGAGCTTTCAGCCACTCTCGATGCACAGTCTGAGCTGGTCTTACGATTGAAGGCCCAGCTGGCAAAGGCTGAGGAGCATATGGAGCAAACCTCTGGAAGGATGGCTGTCGTCCAGGCCGAGGTGGAAAGGGCCCGGGCCAGGGTTGACGGATTACGCCCCGCCGCTGCTGAAGAGGAGCGGGAGTTAAATCAGCGGCAACAGGCTCTGGACGCCGCAAGTCAACGGGTGGCGGAGCTGCAACGCTCTTTTGACGGAGTCAACCCGTCCATGGGGGAAGTCAACCCCCGAGTATTGTAGCGAACTCGAAAGAAGCTTTTATTAACACTTTTGTGCTCCAACTCTTTCTTTCTCCTTTGTTTTGAGTTCCGTAGTACGCACGATTTCCATTGTTGAATTGCCTTGTTGCATCCCTGCAATGTTTGCGGGACGTTTGACGACAATTCCTTCAAACCAGTCCAGATTCCCGAAAGATGGGGAAGGCTTGATCGGAGGAGGAACTTCCAGGATAGCCGAATTACCGTTTCTCCAACGTGCTCTTATGCACGATCGGGGCAACACCAGGGGCGCTGAAACCGGTTCAAACAGGTGAAAATGGGGAGTGTGAATCACGATGCGCAAATTCGGAACACTGTGGGGATGGCGTGACAATAAAGGACAACCGCTAACCGTGGCGGACAAACGGTATCCTTACTGCGTTAGCCTGAAATGGGGACAACAAATGAGGGTCGACCGTTGACCATGTTCAAAACACGGGACCGTGTCACAAATGTTGTCGATCAATCTTTCAGGTCATTGGCCCAGGACAGTTGGTGGACCATAGGTCATACATCCATACTGTTAGGGGGTCCTTCCAGACATGAAAGAGGACGAGAGTCCGAATAAGGGACACGCAAAGTGTGGAACATGGAGTGGTGGCTTGTTCAAACATAATCCAACACCTCGGTAGTTGCACCACTGCGGAGGGAGCACGCCAGATGGGCGCATCGACCTGATCACGGATTATTCCTTCTTGGGACAGGGCCTCTCTGGCGAGGGGATCTATCGCTTCCCAATGGGATCTTGGGGCATCCTGAACTTGTTCAGGGTAAAATTGTAGCTACATAGTTCTCCCCGAGGGGTCAGGCCAGAGGGCTGGAAATGGGGAGGAACAGGATTTTGTGATTCCTGGGGCTGAACCCTAGGTGAAATGCCTGGGTGTCTCTACGTATCCCACATGATGATGGGAATCAAGCCGCACGTAGTTCTGGAAGCGCAGTTTAATGTCGTACTGGACGAGGAGCAGCCTAACCGTGTTGGTACACATCCGGCCAAAACTACTAAGCCCACGTGAGTCGTGCTCGGTGTGGGAAACAAGTAGTAGTGGTGGGAATTTCCCGACGCAGAGAGGGGTAGGTTGGGGAAAAGGGATGCTAGGTGACTACCGGCCCAATGACACTAACACGATCATTCAGCGCATCTAGATGCGCGAAGAGAAAGAGCCGAGTATGGTGGAGTTCCACTTGAACATGAGGGAGTGGAAATGTGTGAATCATGACGCTCGAGATTCGGATCAGGATGGTGATGGCGTGGCGATGGAGGACTACTGCTGACCATATTCGCAACACAGCATCCTATCGCGTTAGCCTGGAATGGGGACAAACAAATGAGGGTCGGCCGTTGACCATGTTCGAAACACGGGACCGTGTCACAAATGTTGTCGAATATCCGCAGGGACGTTGGCCCGAAACGATTGTAGGGACCTTAGGTCCAGCATTCATGGAGAGCCCTTAAGCTTAGTATCCACGTCGTCCGAGGGTCCTTTTAGATGTGGAAGAGGATGAGGATCCAAATAGTGAGCTCACGAAGCTTGGTCATGGGATGAGGGGAATGTCCCTGTGAAAATCCCATGCTTCGGGCTTTTTGTCAAAACACATCTGAATACGTCAACGAAACGTATTAGAGAGAGGGAGCAGATTCCTTTCCCTTGGGGAAATCTTAGTTTATGGTCATAGAATTCGGACCATGGATTGGAAAAAGGGATCAGGGGACGCATGACATCACAACCTGACGTGAATGAGCTCGAGTCGAGGGACCGAACACCAGGGTTAGGCTGGACCCGCGGGGAAGTACCCGGGCGCTCCTACGTATCTCATGAGGATGAGAATCAAGCCATACGTAGTTCTCGAAGGTGGCAGGGTAAGGTACCAGTTCCAGGGGAAAGGGGAAGTGCGGACGTGGCCCTTGCACTAAAAGAAGCGGAATTTGATGTATCTTGTTTGTTCTTTGAGGTGAATGGTTTTTTTTTGTGAAGCGACAGGCCTAGGACTGTAGGTCGTGATGTCGCCACAAGAATCAAGCCGTGATGGGCGTTGACAAATGGCATGGCGCGTGGCCAGTACCCAATGTGATGTCCTCTACAGCGAGGTCACCACAGTGCGGTGCCGTTTTTCGTCGTGCGGCCAGGACGATAATGTCACAGTTTAAGGTCGTATGATAGGACCAAGCATGCATTTTATCGTCATGCAGCGCAGACGTAGCAGAGACGATGCTAGGCGGGAAATGTGCGCAGTGTTTATAAAACACATTTGACAGAGACTTGATCCCACATCAAATTGTACGCCATCCAGAGGTAAAACAGGGAGAGAGACTGGCTTCCTGAATGGGTTGTACCCGGAGACAGGGCGTCTGGGCGGTCCTACGTGTCCCATGAGGATGGGAATTTGAACGTAGTCCCGAATGGGTCTTAGTTTATGGTCTTAGAGCTCAGACCATGGGAGTCCCAAAGGACGCCAGGTTGCAGCTTTGTCCCCCTAGCATGCGAAGGTGCACTGAGGGATAGCGCCAAAAGTGTCGAGATTCCACCTGGACATGATGGGGTGGAAAATGATGTGAATCATGCAACCAACATTCAAGGACTGAAGGGGCTCGCGTGACGACAGAGGATTACTGCTGACCATGTTCGCAACACAGCATCCTGTCGCATTAGCCTGAAATGAGGACTAACAAAACGAGCATCGACCGCTGACCATATTCGCAACGCGGGATTTTATCGATTTGTTGTCCGAAACCCTGGAGGGCATTGGCCCGTATCGGTAGGATAGCCCTTGGGAATTGTATCCAGGCCGTTCTTGGGGGTCCCTCCGGGTGTGAAAGATGATGGAAGTCCGAATAGAGGGGAACATGAAGCTTGACAAGTGGAAGGAACTTGACCAAGTTGAATCTGACACTCTTGGTCCTAGACCAGAGTACTCTCAATACATGGGTGAACCACTACAGGGAGCCAAGGGACTCAACCATGAGGGTGATCGAGAGATGGAAGATTCCCAGGGGAATGGGGGCATGATGCCCACAACCTTGTATCATACCTACGCACCCCCCGCTGGAGAGGGATGGACCAAGTGGCCTAGGTGACTGGGAAATCCGGAGATCTCCCCGAGGTGGGGCTGGACCCGAATCTTAGACATTCAGGTGGTCCTACGTATCCCATTAGGATGGGAATCAAGCCACACGTAGTTCTGAAAGGGTTCCTTTTAATGTCATGCAGGACAGGGGATAGGAGGACTGAACCTCAGAATGGGGGCGTGCGTGGTGCAGTTGTTGCGTACCCGACGTGAATGAGGACGTAGTCCTACACTGCGCCACGCAGTCCTGTGATCAGGGTCCTGAAGGCAGGATTAGAGGGGTAAATTTGCTGAACTCAAGCTGGGTTCGGAGACAAGGGGTCTTGAACGTAGTTCCAGATGAGAGTCTTAGTTTATGGTCTTAGAGCTCGGACCGTGGGTGGTGACAACTCCCGAGAAAGCACAGAGGTCAACCCAATCCCTAAGCCCACGTGAGATAAACTCGGTGTGGGAAACAAGGGGGGGATCCTTATCGCAATACTTGGGGCATCCATTAAAGGGGAGTCAGCAGAGAGTTCCGAAGGACACCTTTGATGTAGCTTGTTCCTCAAACGCAGAGACGTGCACGGGGGAAAGGTACTAAGAGTCCCGAAATTCTACTTGGACACGATGAAGTGATGAAGGGTGTGAATTGTGTACCCGGCATTTGGGCTTAATGGGTTGGCGTGACGACAGAGGAAAACTGTTATCCATGAAGGAAACACAGCGTCTGTATCGCGTTAGCCTGAGGTGGGAGCAACAAACGAGCATCGACCGCTGACCATATTCGCAATGCGGGATTTTATTGATTTGTCGTCCGAAACCCTGGGGGGCGTTGGCCCGTATCGGTAGGAGAGCCCTTGGGCTTTGTATCCAGGCCGTTCTTGGGGGTCCCTCCGGGTGTGAAAGATGGTGAAAGCCCTGATGCGGGGATACGCAAAGCCTGGAAAGCGGGTGCGGACGTGTCCGAGTAAAGCTTGGCATTCCAGGTAATGAACCAGAGTACTCTTAAGCACATTGGAGAACCGCCGAAAAAGAGGGATCGACGAAACAAATCAGCAGGGGGTGGGAGCATGGCGTGGTCATCACGAGACCGTCGTGAATGAGGACATAATCCCACACCACACCATATGATCCCCTCATGGAGGAAGGATAGGCCAGGGGGCCAAGATGGGATGAGGATTCCCGAGGAATAGGGCTGGACCTGGATCTTGGACATACAGGTGGTCCTACGTATCCCATCAGGATGGGAATCAAGCCACACGTAGTTCTTGAAATGTAGTTTAACGTCATACCGGACGAGGAGGGGAATAACATATCCCTAATCAAGGTGTACAGTATGGCGAAAAAACCGACGTGAGGACATAGCCCTACGCCATGCCGTAAAATCCTATAAGATAGGTCCTGGGCCGCGGCCTGGAAAGGCCGAGGGGCCTGGGGCTGAGCCTCGGAAGGGGAGTTGTACGACATGGTACATGATCCCGACGTGAATGAGGACGTAGTCCTACACCACACCGTACGCTCCGGGTGAGGAATCCTGGGCTGTGGGCCCGATCACTGGCACCACCTGGGGAAGTTTGTCTCCTCAGGATGGGGCAGAATGAATCACTGTTGACCATATTCGAAACACAGCGTTCCTATGGTGACCCGCATGGGGGCAACAAATGAGCGTCGACCGCTGACCAAATTCGCAACGCGGGACTTGTTTCGATTTGTTGCTTGAGAAACCCTCGGGGGCGTTGGCCCGTATCGGTAGGAGAGCCCTTGGGCTTTGTATCCAGGCCGTTCTTGGGGGCCCCTCCGGGTGTGAATCCATCCACGAAAGGGGCAAACACCCCCAGGGGGGAATGTGCAGCCGGGTCGAGGCTTGCTCGACGTGGGTCGGGGCAAAAATGTGCACCCTGCCGTGTCTTGACCCGAGGGGAAGATTTTGGCTTTTGGGCTGGGCCAACGGACGAAATGTCCGGGCGTTCCTACGTATCTCATAAGGATGAGAATCAAGCCATACGTAGTTCTTGAAGGCCATGCAGTTTAGCGTCATGCGGTGAGGACGTGGGAGGGTAGAAGAATGGGAGTGGGCGCATGGTGCGACCTTTACAATCTTTGCGTGAGTGGGGTTTCATGAGCGGGGCCAAGAAAGTCGACGCCCTGCTACACAAAGATCCTCCAAGGAGACCATTCCCAGGGGGAATAGTGGAAGAGAGAAGCTTGGGGCTGGGCTCAAGACAAGGCGTCCGAGCGTTCCTACGTATCCCATGAAGATGGGAATCAAGCCGTACGTAGTTCTTGACATGCAGTTTAACGTCATGCGGGACGAGGGGCATCTCGTTCGGGGATGTGTGCGGCATGGTACATGATCCCAATGTGAGAACGTAGTCCTACACTGTACCGTACAATCCCGTAAGAGGGTAAGTCGGAGAGAAACGAGGGGGGCCTGGGGCCAGACCTCGGTGGAGACGGGGCCAGGGGCCCAAAGAGGCCGAGGGGCCTGAGGCTGAGCCTCAGTCAGGAAGAACTGACTGACTTGCAGTTTAACGTCTTGCAGTGAGGAAGGAGATACAGTTTAAGGTCATGCGGGACCAAGTCGCAGTTTAGGGTCATGCAGGACCAATGCAGTTTAATGTCATGCAGGACCCTCTCGCAGTTTAGGGTCATGCAGGACCAATGCAGTTTAATGTCATGCAGGACCCTCTCGCAGTTTAGGGTCATGCAGGACCACTTTTGCCCTAGGCAAAGTATCGCTTGAGGAATCTAGAATTGGTGGGGGGGTTACACGCTCTCCATCTGTGGTCACCAAGGAGTATGCTCCATTGGGGTAAACCTTATGGATGATATAAGGCCCTTCCCATTTGGGTTCTAACTTGGGCGGTTTCCTTCCGGGAATCATTGGCGCTCGCAGGGCCAGCACCAGGTCACCCTGTAGAAAAGAGCGGAGACGAACCTTCTTGTCAAAAGCTCTTGCCATCTTGTCCTGATGCCTTTCCAGATTGTGCAGGGCACGAAGCCGGTTCTCGTCCAGTGCCTCTAACTCAGCTAGACGGATCTCGGCTACCTCATCTGATGTCTGGTGATCATAAACTGCCGTGCGTAGCGACGGAAGCTGGATCTCAATGGGTAGGACGGCCTCAGCTCCATACACCATGGAATATGGGGTCACCTGGGTAGAGTTGCGAGTCGTCGTCCGGTAAGCCCAAAGGGCGTTGGGGAGCTTGTCCGGCCAACTCTTCTTGTTCTGACCAACCATCTTCTGCAGAATGTTAGAGAGGGTCTTGTTGAATGCCTCGATCTGTCCATTCGCCTGTGCGTGGTAGCGGGAGGTATGGTTTGACCGGATGTCGTACTTAGCGTACAATTTCTTCAATTCAGCTGCTTGGAAGTTGGTGCCGTTGTCAGTGAGGACGGCGTGAGGGACCCCAAACTGGTGGATGATGTTGGAGCTCACAAAGTCGACGACGGAACGGGCCTTGACCTCTTTGAGCGGAACTGCTTCTGCCCACTTGGAGAAGAAATCTGTAGCAGTCAGGATGAACCTACACTGGCGGGCTGTTGCCGGCGGGTACGGTCCCACTACATCGAGTCCCCATACCGCAAATGGCCAAGAGTACTTGGTGGGGTGGAGGGGTTCTGGCGGCCGATGCAAGAAGTTGGCGTGCACTTGGCACACGTGGCATCTCTTGGCGTATCCAATAAAATCGTGGATCATGGAGGGCCAGAAGTACCCTAGCCTCCGGATTTGATGGGACAGCTTCGGCCCAGCTTGATGGGCGCCACAGGAACCGGCATGAACCTCTTGCATAACTTGAGGTATCTCTACTCCTTGGATGCAACGGAGGAGGACACCATCAAAACTTCGTTTATAGAGGGTCTGCTCAAGACTGGGGCCGCTCTGGAGGGAAAATTGAAGTGTGAGGCATCGGATTCGCTCGCGCTCGGCCCGGTTGTCCGGGAGCTGGCCATTTTGGAGATAATCGACAAAAGGTGCTCTCCAATCGGGGGTCGTTTCAACCACTGCGTCTGACGAACCCGGGACTCCTGATACGGAGGGTCCGGCGGTGAGATGACTTACCCGTAGGCTATCACGGTCCTCTTGGGTGACGGGAGCAATGACTCTACGGTGGGCCACGTGTATGACCAAATCATCTTGCTCGGGTTCTGCGAGCGATGCGGCTAAGCCAGCTAGGGCGTCCGCTTGGCCGTTCTGCGACCGCGGGACATGGGTAACCTCTGGCCGAGAAGAGAACTAGGCCATTAGGAGGAGGGTGTACTCCAGCAATGGTGCAAGCTCTGGCTTCCTGACGACGTAGTCGCCATTAACCTGTTTGATTACCAGCTCAGAATCTCCCTTCACATGTAGATGAGGTACATGGATCTCAAGGGCCAACTCGAGGCCGGTGATGAGAGCTTGGTACTCTGCCTCGTTGTTCGTACAACCTTCTGACAACAGGAAGGAGTACGGCAGGACGGCTTGCGTCGGGGTAATGAAAACAATACCCAGACCCACTCTGTTGAGCTTGGGGTCGTTGAGCCTTCTACCAGTGGGGCTCCGGGAGGCGCCGTCGAAATGCATTTGCCAACACGGGACAGCGTGATCAACCGAGAGGATCGTCTCGTCGGGAAAATCCAGGTCCAGGGATTGATCTGCGGAGGTTGGATGGGCAGCTAAAAAGTCTGCCAATGCCTGTCCCTTGACGGCCTTCTGAGGCACAAACCTGATGTCAAACTGCTGGAGAATCACCGCCCACCGTGCTAGCCGGCCGGTCAGCATGGGGCTGTTCAGGATGTACTTCAGCGGATCCACCCGAGAGATCAATTGCACCTCGTGGTGTTGCAGGTAGTGTCGCAACTTCTGCACGGCGAAGACGAGCGCAAGGCAGATCTTTTTGATAAGGGAATATCTGACCTCCGTATCGAGAAGCATGCGACTGAGATAGTAGAGACTGTTCTCAGTGCCCTCGTTATTCTTCTGGGCGAGCAGTGCGCCGAGGGATCTCTCCAGGGCGATCACGTAAAGGACCAGCGGCTTTCCAGAGACGGGTGGCATCAAGACCGGAGGTTGGAGCAGGTACTGCTTGATTTCCTCGAAGGCGATCCGACACTCCTCATCCCATTCGTAGGCAGCGCCTTTCTTCATGAGCCGAGAAAAGGGCTTACACTTGCCGGCCAGGTTCGCAATGAATCGGCGTATATAGGCTAAGTGGCCTTGCAAGCCTCGAAGCTCCCGAATGTTGCTCGGGGGAGGCATTTGGCTGATGGCCTTGATCTTCTCCGGGTCGATATCGATACCTCGGTATCTGACAACAAAGCCCAGAAACTTCCCGGAGGTGACTCCGAAGGCACACTTCAGTGGGTTCATCTTCAGGTGACGGGAACGGAGGAAACCGAACACTTTATCAAGGTCTTTGAGATGGTCCTGACGCTGATATGATTTGACTACAAGGTCATCCACGTAGCACTCCACCAATGTCCCGAGGATCGGTTTGAATATGCGATGCATGGCCCTCTGATAGGTGGCACCTGCATTTTTCAAACCGAATGGCATTACCCGGTAGCAAAAGGTACCCTGGGGAGCCCTGAAGGCAGTGGACTCCTCATCTTCGGGGGCCATCCGGATCTGGTTATACCCGGAATACCCATCCATGAAAGAGAGGGCTTGGAACCCGGCCGTGGCGTCAATCAACAGCTCTGTCACCGGGAGTGGGAAGTCATCCTTTGGGTAGTGGCGATTGAGATCGCGGAAGTCGATGCAGACTCTAATCTGCCCATTCTTCTTCCTGACTGGCACAATGTTGGCGAGCCATTTGGGGTACTGGACCTCTTTGACGAAGTTGGCCTTGATTAGCTTATCAACTTCGGCCTCAACCGTAGCGCCATGGGAAGGGTGCATTTTCCTGGGCGGCTGCTTAAACCCACGATGTTTTACTGGGAGGCCCAGATGGTGGACGGCCACTTGGGGATCCAGCCCTGGCATCTCATCGTAACTCCAGGCAAACACATCGCGGTGCTGTTTGAGGAAGTCTACATACTGCTGCCGCTCCTCGAGGGACATGGCCGCACTGATTAATGTGGGTCTTGGATCTGCCTCGCTACCAAGGTTCACCTGTACCAGCTCATCGACCGTGGTAGAGACGCCTTCTTCAAAGGCTGGGGGAGCATCCTCCAAGTCTTCCTCCCTAGACGTGGGGGGATTTCCCATGACGGAAGGTACTTCTGGGCTCTCAAAACCCGAGGGGCAGCTGGTGCCGGCTTGGGCAGCAGCGGTCATCACATCAGGAGACTCACTCGTCGTGGAGACCATAGCAATGAATGCATTTGACCCTATCCCATCCGGCCTTCGGCCTAAGGGGCCACGCTTGATGATATCAAAGCAGTGGTGATGTGTCGGCCAGAGTCGGTTGATTCCAGCCCGGCGAAATAGACACGTATGGCGCACCGCCGTTGTCATGAGCTTGACATCCCGGTACCGTACAGGGGTAGGAGACTCCGGGATGACCCGAGCCTGGTTGATGTAGGAGTACGAGGTGATTTTCCTCCGTCGCTTGGACGCGGGAACATGCCTTCCTTGCGTACCCGAAACAACGAAACATTGTCCCATGTCGGGGGTCGTGGCCTCCAACCGGTGGATCGGGAGGATGTAGGCGTCGTCCATGCTCGCCCAGGGATCACTTGTGATTGGGGCGGGCTCATCCTCGCTGACCAGGATCTGCTTGTCCTTACTTTTGTAATAACCCGCATCCAGATAGCGGGCCTCAAAAGAAGAGAAAGGGGACGCGTCTCCTTGGAGCACGCCTACTCGACCGTTGAGCGAGTACTTAAGGCACTGGTGATACGACGAGGGAACCGCTGCATGCAGATGGAGCCATGGCCTACCCATCAATGCGTTGTAGGCGGTGTCCTGAGAAACAACCATGAACTCGGTGCTGGCAATTAAGCCACCGAACTGGGTCTTCAGACGGATCTTGCCGACCGGGGTTTGCTCTGTCCTGTTGTACCCCTGAATCCTGAGGTCAGAGGGAGTCAAATCACCTTCGGACAAACCCAGCTTTCGCAGCGTCCGGGTCGGAATTAGATTGATTCTGGAACCCGTGTCAACGAGGCAGTGACGGACTTCCACACCGTTAAAGTGGCCAGTGATATACAGTGGGCGAATGTGCCCCTGTATAGGAGGGTATTCATCTTCACCAGAGAACGAGATAACCGCCTGACATTCGGTGTTTTCAATCGTCTCGGTATGGAAGGCCTCCGCGGCTGCCACTTCCGTCTCGAACTGGAGGGGGCTCCTTAGGGCCTCGGCAAGTGCCCCGCGCATCTCGGATGACAAGCGCAGGGCCTCAAGGATGGAAAGCCTCGCCGGAATGCCGGCTAGGTGCTTTAGGACATCATACTTGCGTGCCAAACGTGAACCTCTGCTTACAGGGGGTTTTTCGGCATTTGGAGGCATAGCGGGTCCTGCTGGTTGAACTAGCGGTCGGCTAGCACTGGGTACATCCTGCTGCCTACTAGTAGAAGCCTGGAGAGTAGTCGCCGGGCTAAGATCGAACAGCGGGGGCTGGCCCGTCGCCGGGCGAGACTGGCTGTGATACGAACGAGGCGGCTCTCCCTGATCCAGCAACACGAACGGCGGTGGAGGTAGAGCCAAGGGCGCTGGATGGGTCTGCGCGTGCTGAGATCTGTGCTGAGCCTGCTGCCTGGTCTCGGTAGCGTGCACGGCTTGGTCGCAAGTGCCTGCTGACATACCTCGGTGACCGGCGCGATTGTGATTCCGCTGACGTTGACGTCGGCTGGGAACGTTGGGGCGGTCTGCCTGGGGTTCCCCCTCATCGGGGGTCATATAGGGCTTTACCAGCTCCACGGTGTTAACCGAAGCGTACCCTTGACTGTCACTCGAAGATTCATCCATCGCTGGGCGGATTCTGGGGGGAATTCCCATTTCGGGAGGCATAAAGTCGCCGAGAGTGCGGGATGACGACGGCACTGGCGGTGCACGTTGCTTCTTCTTGCGTCGCCGCTGCTTGCCTTTTTGGGCAGAGGTCGACTGTGAAGACGATGTTGAGGCGCCAACTACTTCTTATGAAGGTTACGACTGCTTCAAGCGTGCCCGGATGATACCCTGGGCACGGACGACAGTTTTCCGAGCCATCCAGTTGTCGTATTTCTGGGACCCGCGGCTAGGGACCTGCTGCCACTCACCCTCGTTGTCACTGCCGATTTCCGATCCCGCGAAGATGCCTGCCACCTGCGCTGGCGCTGGGCCCAACTTGGCTATGTTGTTGTTGACCTGGTCCTGAAGCCAGTCTTTAAACACATAGCATCGCTTGAGGGTGTGCCCCAGGATCCGATGATAAGGGCAGTAGTTGGGGTGATCCGTGAGATGCGCCTCTGCCGGCCTCCTGCACTCAGGCAGACGCACGATCCCTTGCTCTAGAGCACTTCGGAAGTAACCAGGGACCTGATTTTCGTTAAACGAATAGGTATGGTACATTCTTTCCGGGTAAGGAGCCCTGGGGGCCTGATCCTGTCGAGGGACCGGAGGGGCCTGCCGAGGGGGCGGCGCCTGGTTGTCTCGCATAGGTGGCGGTGGCGCGTTGCGCGGGGGAACCTGTCGGTTCTGAGGCGGTCGCTGCTGGGCAGGAGCCTGTGCTTGAGGTGGAGGACCTCTGCGGGGTTGCGGGGGTGGTGCCGCCGGTAACAATTCCAGCTGCCTCGGGGCTTCTATTTGAGCCACTGCGGCGGGTTCAGCCCTGGCGGCCCTCCTGGCTGGGATCATAGGGGGCAGCAAACGGGCCTGACTAGCCTGTTGGAGGGCCTCCTCGAGGGGCTGGGCCTTATCCGAGAAGTCTCTGAACCCCCCAGGGTAGTTCTGGGTAATCAAGGAGGGTACCAGCTCTGTCTTTACGTTCCCCACACACATCGTCAGTAATTGCTCCTGAGTCAGCGGCATATCGAGAGAATACGTAAGTCCTTTCCACCGGGCGATGAAGTCTGCAACCCGCTCATCAGGCCTCTGTTTGCACTTAAAGAGGTCCGAGATGCTGGTCTTCCGCGTGGTGGAGATGAACTGGTACAAGAACTGCCGGCGAAGATCCTCCCAGCCGGTCACTGATCCGATGGGGAGCTGGCTGTACCAGACGAATGCCGGACCTTCCAACGTCTGTACAAAACATCGGAGCTTAGCGGCTTCTTGCTGAGCCGGGGTCCCCAGCATGGGGCCACACCTGGAAGAGAAATGAGCCAAGTGCTGGGGTGGGTCCCCTATCCCGTTAAAAGGCGAGAAAGTGGGGTTCCCAAAACCCGGAGGCGCGGGCATATCATCCACCCACGCGGGATAAGGCTTGCCATCCGGTGGGACCGCCACCTGCCGTGTCTCCAACGCCTCGAGGCGGGCTGTGAGTGCCGCAATAAGGTCCTACGGGTGGGGGTCCCTGTCTTGACGGGGGTCTCTAACCACAAGCGCATTGCCAGGTTCTTTAACACGGTAGACGGCTTCTGCTGCTCGCGGGTCAACTGGCTGGATGACCTGTTGGGCGACTGGGGGAACCCGGGTTGGGTTCTTCAGATTGCCCCGTCGCTCAGGGGGGTTTGGCGAGACGTATCGCGCCCTCTTGCCGTATGTTCCGGCTTTCGCCCTGTCCGCGGCAGTAGCATGATCAGGGTTGCCCGGAGGCATCTCACCGGGGGGAAATTGTTCCTGCCCCTGCTGTCCCGGCCTGGGATTACCGTAGTCGGGTCGTCGCTCTGCGGCGCGTTCAGCCAAGAGTTCGTCGACCAGCCTCTTCTTCTCAGCAAGCTGCTGGCGCAACGTGGCCTTCTCAGGGTCTTCGTCCGTTTTCTGCACGGAGGCGGACGGATCAGAGTGCTTGACTATCCCGACATGCTCCTTACCCTTGCCAGTGCTTCGCCCGAGTGCCAGTGACTCGGTGGGTACGGGGAGGCCTAGCAGGTTCCTTTGCTGACGGGTGACTCTCCCTGATGGGTCGAGCAGTGGCGGTACGCCCTCGGATGGTAAGTCCCCATCAAGGAACTCAAGCTCATCTTCCTTATCCACAACGTCGGCCATGTGGACTGTGACCCCTCTTGAGGGCATATCCTCAATGTCGCATAGCGAATCGGGCTGTCGTCGGATAGGGTCGAAGAGGAGAGCGGCATAGCGTCCCCAACCACGGACTTGCACATGGGGGGTGGCTTCCCTGACAATCTTGCGGAGTGCCTTGAAACTCTGGACGCATTTTCGTTGGAGGGCCCTCTGGTGACCGGGCGACTTGGGGTGCTGGGCCGCAAGGAGCGCCGCTGCATCAATTAGGCGGCACTGTTTGCCAATCTCCTCGAAGTGCTCTCGACTCCTGGGGTACACTACCCGTTCCCAACGGAGGCGGAAGTGCGTCGCCCACAGGGTCCGACAAAAGCATCCCACTTCTTCAGGGGTAAGAGACTCGGGTACGCGAAAATTTAGCGCCGCCGTGGGCCAGAACTTCTCTGGGAAGTAGTCCGCTGCAAGAATACTCCAGAAGCTCCTGGGTTCGTCCTCGGGGTTCGGCCCTACATTTCCCCACTCATCAACCGGGGGTGGCTGAGGGACCGGTAGCGGTACCAAGACGGACCTCTGGGATAGCAAACTCGGCGGTGGAGAATACGGCGAGCGAGCAGACTGGCCACCGTACTCTGGGCCCTCCTCTGAAGAGCGAGGTGACCTGACCACAATGTCACGATAGGACGGGCTAACAGCCACTGCTTTGGGTACGGGAATTGCCGTTACCGGTGTCCGGTCATGTCGTGGCTCTACCACCGTTGACCCCCAAAACAGCTCCTCGTGATCCCGAGTAGAGGTAGAGGGCGCTTCGGGTGACGGTGGCGGTGACTGCGCGGTCGAAACCTGCGGAATTCCCAGGATTTCTTCCTCCTGGATGTACCTGCGGAGAGAGACGGGGATCCGGTGGACCTCAAATTCCGGGAGAACGAGGCTGACGCGTCTGGTTCCTGCCCCAGTCCTTGATACGGAGGAGCTGGGAGAAGGTTCCATCGCTGAATCGCATTCCGCTTCCGAATCGGAGAAGCGGGCAGGTTTGATCCCCCCCTGGGCCTTCCCAGGATTCTTCTTGTGGTGGCGACGACCCGCTCTTCTGCCCCTGGGTGGCTCTTCGGGACAGGGTTGACCCCTATCAGGCAGCCCTGGGGCGGCACTAGCGCCGTGGTGGAGAGGGCCCCCACTTGAGACAGCCGGGGTGCCGGGGGCACCAGTGCAAATATCAAAGGGTACATGGGGAGGACCTCCATGAACAGTACCCACGTGGGCGGGGCCTCTATTGGAACCGGCAGGAGCATGGGGAAGGCCTCCATGGTCGGGGCGAGTGGAGCGAGGCTGACCTTCACTCCTTGAGTTGCTGGGGCGAGAAGGATCTTCGCCAGTCGCAGAGAGGACGTAGGGGGGGCCCACGTCGAAGGACCGGATGGACAGTGCCTTCAAAAGGATGGACTTCATACCCTGTACAGCGGGCGCGGGAAATGTTTCCGCGCTGAGCATCACTGCCCCGGGGCAGGTCTTCCTGCAGGATGGGGGCAGCACGAGGCATGCCTCCACGACGAACCTCGGAGCGGGGAAGGCCCACGCTCTGTGGAGTAGTGGTACGGGGAGGACCTCCGTACGGGGTGGCATCACCGCGGGTTAGTTCGCGACGATCATCACTGGGGCCTGCAACCCGGAGCGTCAACCCGGCCTGCCCATGGGGCGGCTGGGGTCTCAATCTTGGTTGGGCGAAGGGGTGCCCCTGCTCAGTGTAGGTGGGGGCTTCATAATGTACGTCGGCGGTGGCTCGGGCCACTATAGCTGTCGATGTGGACGCGGCTAGGCGAGCGTCCTCAGCCCGGGCCCGGCGCTGACGTCGGGTCAGGCGGGCCGGTGCAGGTGGTGCAGGGACATAGTCTGCCTGTTCTTCTTGCGGGGCCGGACGGCGGCGCTGACGTGACCGGACGGGAGCTCTCGCCTAGGGGTCCTGGGTCGGGGCCCTGAGCGGGCTGAGCCGGACCGCGCCTGCCTCTTCGGCGTAAGGCGAAGAGTCGTCAAGGCGTTCTGTGGATAGGCTCCCGAAACGGTTGAATGTCGAGGTGGGGAGCGGAGGCTCCCTGCGCGGCCTGTTGGGGCGGCGTTGACGGCGGGGCCTGGAAGCCTCCAGGTCCAAACGGGCCATATCCCTGGTCGGGATGACCCCTTGTTCCTCATACCTGCGCACGAGGCTGTTGATCACCCTTCGTTGGATGACCTCTGATGGGGAAAGGGGACGTGGACGTCCCGAATCCCGTGACGTGGCAGCCGTCGTGGCGGTAGCGGCGCCATGTGGAGTGGCCGTAGTGGTGTTGCCACTGCCCCTGCGCGGGCGAGGAGCGGATGGTGACCGCATCTCTGAAATAGCAACCTGGTTCCTGGCAAACGAAGGGATCAACTCATCAGTACTGAGAGGAAAAGGATTGACAGCCAGTGCCCCAGCGTCCTTCCATCCTCCTTGTCTGTGAGAAGGATCCACGCCAACACGCTGCGGAGCGGAGCGCCCCACGTTCTACTACCCCGACTTCTGGTGAGTTCCACGACAGGCCCGCCATTTACTTGGCGGGACCAGGCAACGGATATCTGAATCCGGTGACACATCAATCTACTGGTGTCTCGAACGCTACTAATCTCCATGCTGAGGAGAATAATTTCACGTCGGGTTCACCATTTCTGTTTCCGACGCTTTCGCCGGGGCGCGCGCGCATCCGTCCGCGGGGGAGGGGGACGCGCGGCTTTGTTTCCCCGCATTCCCGCTTTCCAAAGGCGGGCGGCATTCGTTCCTTATTCAGGTACGTCTGCTCCTTGATCTAAACGGGATGATGGGATGTCGGTTCTTCCTCCTGTGGATTCCTCCTCAGAACTCGTCACCTAGTCCGGGTCTCCCTTATAGATTTAATACGTAGTTCGTGAAACTCTTCCCGGTGTCATGTTTCCATGGACGCCGGTTAATTACACTGCTTCTGTCGGGACATTCCAAAGGGTCCAGTCAGGGCAGCAACCTTCGGTCAGGGGAGTAATCACGTTTGAGGCATCAGTAGCGTGTCTGGATGCTGGGGTACCTGGCATGTCTGTCTGTTATCCTCAATCATAAGGCTTCTCGAGGGCGTGGAAGCCCTGAGGCATCCCACATCGAGCGCAGGGAATTACATGTCATAGACACGTATCTGAGGTTTTCCTCAGCTTCCCATGTTCAACACAGGGTATGTTGCAAGATTAACATCTAGCAGAGACGGTTGAGAATGAAATGGGACCATCGCAGGGGGGCGACAACGAAGTTGGGCTTGAGCCTTGAAGAGACTTCCTACGTATCCCCGTGGCAGGGAATCAAAGTCCGCGTAGTTCAGGATGGTGCCGGTAAACCGACGTGAAGCTGGACCTTGGTCCGAAGAGATTTGGGCTTGAACCTCTGGGAGGATTCCTACGTACCATGCCTTGACATGGATCAAAGTCCCCGTAGTTCAAATGATATAGTTTAACGTCATGCGGGACGATAATGAACCCTGACGTGAATAAACGACGGGTGGGCTTGAACCTCGTGGAGGCTTCCTACGTACCATGCCTTGACATGGATCAAAGACCTCGTAGTTCAAGTGGTCACAACGGCTTACTGCTGGACTGGAATGAGACCCGACGTGAAAGAGCGACGGGTGGGTGTGTCGGTGAACCGACGTGAAAGTAGACCTTGGTCCACTAATGGTGGGCTTGAACCTCGTGAAGGCGTCCTACGTACCATGCCTTGGCATGGATCAAAGACCTCGTAGTTCAGGTGGGGGTTGGGTCGCAATGGCTTACCACTGGATCGGGCTGTAGTTTAACGTCATACTGGACGTAGGTAGAACACGACGTGAATTGGGTGATGGATGGGCTTGAACCTCGTGGAGGCTTCCTACGTACCATGCCTTGACATGGATCAAAGACCTTGTAGTTCAGAAGAAAGTAGACCTTGGTCCACTGATGGTGGGCTTGAACCTCATGGAGGCTTCCTACGTACCATGCCTTGACATGGATCAAAGACCTCGTAGTTCAGAATGGGTTTCGCCGGTGAACCGACGTGAAATCAGACCTTGGTCCACTATTGGTGGGCTTGAACCTCATGGAGGCTTCCTACGTACCATGCCTTGACATGGATCAAAGACCTCGTAGTTCAGAAGAAAGTAGACCTTGGTCCACTGATGGTGGGCTTGAACCTCGTGGAGGCTTCCTACGTACCATGCCTTGACATGGATCAAAGACCTCGTAGTTCAGAAGAAAGTAGACCTTGGTCCACTGATGGTGGGCTTGAACCTCGTGGAGGCTTCCTACGTACCATGCCTTGACATGGATCAAAGACCTCGTAGTTCAGAAGAAAGTAGACCTTGGTCCACTGATGGTGGGCTTGAACCTCGTGGAGGCTTCCTACGTACCATGCCTTGACATGGATCAAAGACCTCGTAGTTCAGAAGAAAGTAGACCTTGGTCCACTGATGGTGGGCTTGAACCTCGTGGAGGCTTCCTACGTACCATGCCTTGACATGGATCAAAGACCTCGTAGTTCAGAATGGGTTTCGCCGGTGAACCGACGTGAAAGCAGACCTTGGTCCACTGTTGGTGGGCTTGAACCTCATGGAGGCTTCCTACGTACCATGCCTTGACATGGATCAAAGACCTCGTAGTTCAGAAAGGGTTTTGTCAGGGTCGGTGCTCACTCTAAGCCCACGTGAGTCATGCTCGGTGTGAGAAACAAGAGGTTGCAAGGACCTGACGATCACGTCGCGAAGGGTGCGTCCGTGAGAAGCGAAGAGGGGCTTATGCGTTGGGCGGCCCATGGTGTTGGGACTTACTCCAGGATGGAGGCCCATGGCGCGACAAAGCGCGGGAAAGATGGACCTTGGTCCGACGATGGGAGGTGCCTCGTTCCCTATCACGTCCTCCACTGACCTTGGTAGTGGGGAAGTACCGAGATGCACGGGTGCAATCATCCGTACCAAAGGTTAGGGATTTACGCTCTGAGGCGACCCTCCCCCTGCGAACATACACCACTCCGACAAGGAGGATCTCATTCCATGTGCGGAAGAGTTCCATTCCCGTGGAGACGAGCGGTGTAATGAATGCTCGAGCTGGGGGGGGGACCCTTCGTGAGGGAGACGAGGTTGGGTCACAGTTTAACGTCATGTGTTGAGGACGCGGTGCTTGGCAGTTTAACGTCCTGCAGCTCGGACGAGGTGGGTTCACTCCACACCCCTAGGGCTTACATAACCGGTACCCTCTGGTCCTTGGGGAAGGGAAGGTACCAGTAAGGCCATGGTAGAGGGGGGTCGAGGGAGGAGCCATCGAGGGGTCCACGTTAGCGTGGCTATGCGAAGAAGCAATAGCCGTTAGCGTGCCTATGCGAAGAAGCATTGGGCGAAGCAACGCTACGGGAGGTGTTGTCCATGGGACTTTGAAATCACATCGTGCAAACCTGGAGGGTCGCACGGAAGGAGGAATCTCTAAGCAGAGGAGTGTGCTTTGCGAAGTGGGGTGCCTTGGCCTTAGCATGGGGCATAGGTGGGAGTGGGTGGTGCTTCGCGAAGTGGAACAGTGTTCGCGGAGCACTGCCTCGCAAAGAAGGAGTGGTTCGCGAAGCAGGGTCCGGCCAAGCAATGTGCTTCGCGATGCATAGTTATCCTGCCTTGGCATAGGGATTACTAGCATGGGTTGGGTGTTTCGCGAAGCACGAGTGCTCCACGGCTGCCCAGGTTTCCTTGGGAATCCCCTTCCTTTGCGAACGCCCTTGGGCTTCGCGAAGGGCATCCCTCTCGGAAGAGGGGCTCAGGACGAAATAAATCAGAGTCGTCTCGCGAAGTAGAAATACCTCACGGAGCTCATGATTCCCGGGGCAAATCTTGCTTTGCGATTCGGGAGAGGAGAAGCCGAAAGGTCGGATTGCCCGTCCCCCGGGACTCAGGGGGAGTCGAGTATTTATAGGGAAGGGGCGCCGCGATGCAGGGCTCGCGCGCCGCCTTCTGGGCTTCGCGGCGGCTCGCGAACGTCAAAAGGATTCGCGGAGGATTACCGCCTCCGGAGCTTCGCGGCGGCTCGCGAACGTCAAACCGGTTCGCGGAGGATTACCGCCTCCGGAGCTTCGCGGGGCCGCTAAGGTCGGGACGCTTCGCGGCGGGGCTCTGCGGACGGGCTCCGCGGCTGGGCTTCGCGAGGCAGCGCGCCAGCTGTCTTTTTCGTTCCTTCCTTTCGGGCCATATTTTTGGCGCCAACAGATCTTGTTCAAGCTTCTTTATTGAGCATATGGATATATATATATACCTTTTTCCAGTACCCAATCATTGGGTTTTGGATATTCTCCTTCTAGGAGAGGTGAAGACATGCGGGGTATGCCATGTGCTTTCTATGTCTAGATTCTCGTGGTTGGATGAGTATACTCTCCTGCTATAGGTAGAGAAGACTCGATTTGAAGTTCATCTTCTCACCGTTTCCAGCTCCTTATGTCTGGATGAGTCTATCTCCGTTCTCTTGTTGGGTTGATCTAGACTCTCTACTGTACTCTTTACTTCACTCTTGGTTGTACTTCTCTACATTCCCTATTCGATCTACTGCTCACCCTTCTGTACCCCCTTTGTTGCTCCCTCAAGCCTTCGGGGTATCCTACTGAGTATTTTTATACTCACCCCTGCTAGGGATTTTCCCTCACTTGGTGTGCCCTTGCAGATGATGGACAGGTTGGTCGTGACTTCAACGGAGCTTAGGAGATTGGGAGCTTGGACCGTGTGCGGTGGTCAGAGTCGAGTTCTAGGTTAGGGACCCTTCTAGCTATTTTTCTTTTGTTTACATGTTGTTGGGTTGTGGCACTTTTTGGTTGGGTGTGTTTTTTTTCCCTTTTTTCAGTTTACCTTCATCTTTTACATTGTAATTTTAGAGGTCTATGCACTTTTGTGGTTTATATATAGCAGTTGGTACTTTACTTTACTTTTTACTCTACACTTTTGCATTGAGTGTGCTACGTGTGTGTGTACCGGTACTCAGGCAAAGGCCTCCCCGAGTTTTTTAGCCTTAGGCGCTTGTCGCTAGCCCCTGGCCTATGGAGGCGGGCTTGGGGTAGTTGCGGCTCGAGCCCAGGTATGGTCGGGTCATGAAAAAGTGTTATCAGAGCTGGTTTCTTCCTTGGGACGTTGTGCAGACGTCCCTAAAAATGAATTGGTTGGGATTTAGGGAAACGGTGTTGACGTGTCTCGAGAGTGGCTCCCAGGCCAGGGAGTCCAGTGATGGTGCGACGACTGACGTATCCATTCACCAGGACCCTGATAACCCGCTTGTCGACTCGGCATGCTGAGAAACTCATTGCAGGGAAAATTGGTTTGTGCATCACATAGGATTGAGTCTTGATTATCATTCTTGAGTCAGCTCCCCATTGTTGTTACGGTTGTATACATATATGCTCATCTGACGGCGGCACTCCTTGATAATATTCAGGATGTCTCCGCGAAGATAGCCAGCTAGGATACCAGCTTTGGTTCGTGATCATGATCCTGTGAGCTACGAGGCCTCAGTCTAGGAACCATCATGAGAGCCCCTTTCTCTGGGTGGGCTGGTAGTAGTACCCCCACCTGTTGAGCAGCAGACAGTTTCAGCAGAGCAGGCTGAGCTTGAGCGCAGGTTGAGCGCACTCCATGGGTTCCAGCGTCAGAGATAGCTGAGGATCATTGGTGATACAGACCCTTAGGCAGAAGAGTTTTGGCTAGAGATAGTGGTTTGCATTTTCAGTCTTGTGCAGACGCTGACAGATCAGAGAGTGGTTTTGGCAGCCAGCCTTTTTCATGGAGAAGCTTGGCGTTGGTGGAGTCTGGTGACTCAGTTTCTTGAGGAGTCGTCGCTTTCGTGGGGTGACTTTCAGTTTTTGTTCCATGTGGAGTTTTTCCCCTCCTGCTTGCGCTCCGTTCGAATTCGGGAGCTCCTGCAGTTTCAGCAGGGAGGGATGACGGTGGCTGAGTACGTGGCTAGTTTCGCAAACTGTGCACGCTTTTACCTGGACATGGTCCATAAGGACAACATCTGAGTGTGGAAGTTTGAGCAGGGTCTCCACCGAGAGATCTGTGATGCCATAGTAACCTTGGAAATTTCCACATATTCCAGGGTGCTAGAGCAGGTGCTAGTGACGGAGAACTTCCTATCACATTCTAGAGTTGGTGGTGGCAGCAGGCACGTTGGAGCCGAGACTTTTGCCGCAGATAGTGGGCGTCGGCAAGAAGAACCTCGACGCATGTGGCTTTCTGACATCCGGACTCAGAGGAGTGGTCATACACCACAGTGATGTCAGAGGTCACCAGTGCAGCCCGAAGAGAGTTGGTGCTATGCTTCCGATGGACGAGGTCACGTCGCACGGGACTGCCCGACCAGGCATGCATAGAGCTTCAGGAAGGCAGCAGGTGCAACACCACGACGGAGGCAGCGCCATGATCAGATTAGTGCCCAGAGAGGTGGTTCTAGCAGTGGAGCGGTAGGAGCTGGTATTGGGGGACGACCTTATGAGTTCTTCCCATCACCACTAGGCAGTCCACATCAGCCTCCGAAAGTTGACAGTTGGGACAGCGGACAGCCGTGAGCTTTGAATGTCTACGACCCTGCAGAGCATGAGGTGATAAGAGGTATGCTCTATGGCTCTTCTACCTTTTTGTAGTAGAATTGTTAGACTCTGTCTATGAAATTCTTTTCTCCCTGCTCCTTGCTTGGGTTGTTACCAGGGTGACGCGGGGCGTCGGCATGGCCCGGTGTTGGTAAGGTAAAAAGGCATAGGACCTTTTCTTTAGTCGATGGTGTTGACTTCTTCGCTCTACGAGCATGTAAGAGAGTCCTGGTTATGATACATCGACTATGTAACCTTGCGTGACCTGATATCTTTGGGTGTTTCACTATATGGATATTCTGAAGGTGGGAATCACCGGGACATGTTTTAGGTGTGAGCGGTGATTCCAGTCGCGGTGTGCGACATAGGGGTTCAGTTGGGGAGGTGAACTACCACTGATGGCCTTTGTACCGTTTGAGACCATGTGAAGGGATGGCGAGGTTCCCTACCGCCTTTCCCTAACCCCAATGTCTAGAGTGGGTGCACGACGTCTCCTATGTGACTCACCTGAGAAGAAGTGTGTGTGCTTATATGCATGTCATCAGTGAGGGAAGACCTCACGTGAATAGATCAAATCCTTTGGTCTATGTGCGGTGATGCAGAACTATGTAAGAGTTCTTCTGGGTATGGGAGAGCCAGCTTCGGGCTTAGTTTCGTGAGTTGTTCCCTGGTTTTTCTTTTCGGGGATGAAAATCATGAAGTAGAGAATTATGTAAGAACCCAGTTTTTGGCTATAAAGAACTTTGGAATATTCTTGATGTTATTCCATATCAGCGCCTTCAGGCGGCATGTGATTCCGAGCTCCGGTGTGTTCAGAATTAAATTTTCAGTGCATTCACAATAAGAACGCCAAATAAATAGGATAACTCGTAAACGGTGATTCAAATCAGAGATCGTAGTGCGAGGATGTGTCCGGAATGAGGTTTTTACCCTAGAAACGACATAAAACATGTCGACATGGGACGTTTGGACCCCTCGCTCGCTATTAGAGCGTGGAATGGATAAATTAAATAATTAATTTATTCATTTAATGGCTAAACTCAAGTATCTCTTAAACGGTGTCTCAGATTGGAAAACTGGGGGCACCGTTGAGTTCAGAGCGTGTTGTTTACCCTAGGTGGGGTGTAAGTTTCGTGGGCGTGGACCGTCAGTGAAAAATGGCCCCGGGGGCATTTTATTAATTTGGAGGCCTCAGGTGTTAAGTTTAATAACATTTTAATGGAGCCTCAGAATAAAATTCTGAGACTGCCATTGTGCTCGGGAAGAGGTTTTTACCCTAGGGGAGGCTCAACCTCGACCCTGCTGAGGTTTCGGGTATGGGACCAACGGGCAGGAGTTTATGTTTTTTGTATTTAAACACTTCTCCCCCCCCCCCTCTTTGTTGTTTCCCGGGCGCAAGGAGTTCCCAACGAAGGAGGAAACCCTCTCCTCTCCTCTCATCTCCGGCGAGGCGCGATAGCTCTGGCGAGGCGCGGAAGCTCCGTCGAACCCATGCGAAGCTTCAGGCGAAGCCCATCGAGGTAGGCGGTGTTCGTTTGAGTTTTAAATCCCGAACCCCTCTTTGAATCCCAATTTTAGTGTCAAATTTTTGTTTGATCTTCGAAAAAATTCCATGGTCATGTAGTATAAATTTTTATCATTCCAACATACTTTTCGGGTTTAAAATCTGAGTTCTGAGGAGCTCGTAGTCATTCGTCGAAGTATGCGGGTTTTGGAGGTGTTTCCCTGCGGGTTCCGGAAAGCTTCGGCACGGCGGCGGCTCTGTTCCAGCATGCTACGGCGGCGGCGGATGGAGGCCGAGCAGAGGTTTCCGGGGGCATCAGCAGTAGGGCACAGGCTTGGGGCGGTGCGAGACAAAGCCGGTTGTGCGAGGCGGTGGCTCCAGGCGGTTAGGTCGTGCCGCAGGGGCGCGGCAACCGCGTGGTCGCATCGTGCGACCCCCTCTCGGGGACAAGACCCGCAAGATGTGGGTCTTCAGGTGGTAGGCGCAACCGTCCCTCATGGTCGGTCTGCACGTGGACTACAAGTCTATGTCCGGCCCGCGTGGCAAAGCCGCGTGCCGGCTATGCGAGCTGGCCCAGGCCGGTCCAGCCCAATGGGGAATTCGTCCCCTCTTCGGACGTCTGTAATTTTCATTACGGATGTCCATTTTACATGTCGTCTATGGCAGTGTGATTCTCGGCTGGAGGAGTAAGTTCTGAGATGATTTCATGGATTTTTAATTCCTGGGACGGGGGCTCGGTGGCGCGGCAAGACCGTTTAGTGGATGGGCGTTCTTCTGGGAGTTCTGGTTTTGGACGGCGCGGGCACATCCGATGTCCGTTTTGAGCGACGTCAGTGGCGTTGCGATCCTAGAGTCGAGTCGGATTTTTCCAGTGTGGTTATGGACATTGGAACATGAGTTGACGCATGGGCCCCACGGCCCGTGTTTTTATCTGTTAGCATCATTTTGTATCTTTTTCATCGGATGTTTGTTCGGGGTCTGCGAGCAGCCGTTTTTTGGGGTTTTTTCAAGGGGATTGCAATGGTGAAATCTGCCCAATCTAATTTCGCACGCTGGTGCGGGACCCATGGGGGCCATTTTGGGAGTTGACGGTGATTTCCAGCTTTACCACCGGGTGTCCGTTTTGGAAAAGTGAATTGTCCATCTTGTGTAGTTTTCTGAGATGATTGCAACGGTGCGATCTATTGACAGCGCTTCGGGGCTGGGATGCGGGTGCCACACAACACCACTCACGTTCGGTATGTCAGAATGCATTTTTTTCTCTGGATATCTGTTGCACTCAAGTGAGCAGACCTTTTGACGTGTTTTCCCGAGGGGATCGCAATGGTGCGATGCGCCCGACTGTTTTTGGGGCCGAGGCTCGGGACCACAGGACTCTGTTTGGGCGTAAGGCGGTGTTGGAGACTTTTCTGTCGGATATCTGTTTGAGGTGAGTAGGTAGTATATCTGGCATGTTTTTTTGCAAGGATTACAATGGTGTAATCTGTTCAGGAAAGCAGGGCCTCTTACACAATCTTATTAAATGTGGAAATATGAAGGTGTGTTGTTGGCGGTTCTTCTACCGTGTTTATAGCAGACCATTGGCGTGTGATCGCGTTCACTCCTGGGAGAGTGATGTTGGTTTTTAAAGATATGTGGTTAGCTGTGCCTAAGCCGTCAAGGTGGAAAGTTGGAGTTATTACGTTATGCCTTCGTGTTGACGTTGGGTGTCGTGTGCACATTAGCCTTTGGGTTGGAGACGTGGTATACTATGGGAGTATACAGGAATGCTGGGAGGTACATGTGGATGTTGGTAGCTGTGAATGTTTGTGCGCTTGGTTGGGGTTGAATTGGGGTCACACGTCTTGTGCGCCCCATGTGTGTGTCGTGTACTGCTTTATGTACTTTTGACCTCTCTCGACGTAGAGGGTTCCTCTGTTCTCATTTTTTTGACCAGCAGGGTTGAGTTTTCCCCTGATCCTATTCACATTTGTTAACCAGTAGAGTTGAGTTTTCCCCTAGTTCTGTTCTCGTTTGGCCGGTAAAGATGGTTTGGTTCCTCTATTTCTTCAGCTGTGATGTGTTTCAATATCGTTCCCTTTTCACCAGACTGTGGCACCGTTTACGACTATGTGTGCTCGTGCAGCGTTGGTTGGTTTCCCACATTCTTAGATGAGTTCTCTCAGTCCGCATTGACAGTGACTCAGCGGATTGGAGCGTGATCACCCTAAGAGGCCCGAGGTGTTTCTCCCGCACCTTCGTGTTCCCTGGTAGAGTTCTTGTGGAATCAGAGTGACCAACACATTACCCGAGCATTGATCCTCTACCCAGGAGGTTGTTTCCAATAGGTCTAGCTAGTGGGGTACCATCCAGCAGGGATGGCCAGAGCTGTACCATCCAGCAGGGATGGCCAGTGGGTTAGCATCCAGCAGGGATGACCAGTATAGTGGTGTTCACCAAGTAGTACCATCCATCAAGGATGGCCAGAGCACTTCTGGGTTTACCTCCAGGTAGGCTGGGAAAGGGTCCCTGATGCCGGGTTTACCTTCAGCTGGGCTGGGAAGTGGTCCTCGATGATGTTTCTGAGCCTCCCTCCAGTGGAGTACCCTTCTACGGGACTAGGCATTGGGACTCGTCGACGACTTTTGTTGGGTCTCCCTCCAGTGGATTACCCTTTTACAGGACTGGGCAGTGTGGCACCCGTCGACTCTTGCTGGGTCTCCCTCCAGTGGGAACCCATCGAATTCCAGGGACCACCCTCTAGCGGGGCTGGGCAGGGGGTCGCCTGTTGACTTTGAGGAGACCTCTCAACTGCGGGGCAGTGACAAGGTGTGGCTTGACATTCCCCCAGAACTCTCAAGTACGAGGGGCGCTTTCCCCACCGAGATGCGTCGTTGAGACGCGACCATAAACCGTGCGGGCGAGTTAGTGCCGCCCAAAGCGGATAGTTTCGAGGTGCGGTGATTTGATCCCTTGACTTGTAGTTTGGGGTAGACGTGTGGTATGCTGGGCATCGATGGTGTTTACTTCTAGTACTGTTGGCTACTCACATTCTTGGGCTGAGCTACGGGATAGAGATCCCCTTACAATCTTATTCGGGCTTCTTGATTGAGCATATGGATATGTATATACCTTGTTCGAGTACCCACTACTTGGGTTTTGGATACTCTCCTTACAGGAGAGGCGAAGACGCGTAGGGTATGCCAAGTGCTTTCCGTGTCTATCTTATCGTGGTTGGACGAGTCTACTCTCCTAATATAGGAAGCGAAGACTCGACGATAAGTTCATCTTCTCACCATTTCCAGCAACTTCTGTCTGGAAGATTCTATCTCCTTTCTCTTATTGGGTTGAGCTGGACTCTCTACTGTACTCTTTACTGGACTCTCAGTTGTACTCCTTTACTTTCCATGTTCGATCTACTACTCACCTTTTGATACCTCTTATGTTGCTCCCTCGAGCCTTCGGGGTATCATACTGAGTATTTTTATATTCACCCCTACTTGGGCTTTGCCCGCACTTGGTGTGCCCTTGCAGACGATGGACAGGTTGGTCGTGACTTTAGCGGAGCTTAGGAGTTTGGGAGCTTGGACTGCGTGCGGTTTTCGGAGTCGGGTTCCCGGTGGGGGACCCTTCCAGCTATTTTTCTTTTGTTTACCTATTTCCAGGTTGTGGAACTTTTTGGTTGGGTGTGTGTTTTGCCCCTTTTCTTTTCAGTTTACCTTCAGATTTTACTTAGTACATTTAGAGGTTGATGCACTTTTTTGGTTTATATATAGTTGTTGGTACTTTACTTTTCTTTTTACTCTGCACTTTTGCATTGAGTGTGCTGTGTGTGTGTGTGTGTACACGTACTCACGAAAAGGCCTCCCTGAGTTGTTTAGCCTTCGGCGCTTGTCGCCAGCCCCTGGCCTATGGACGTGGGCTTGGGGTAGTTTCGTCTCGAGCCCGGGTAGGGTCGGGTCGTGACATCAGCACTCCAACATATGTAGGAATGCTCAGGGGTACAATGTTGGACCAGATATCTCTACTGAGTCCCTACTCAAACTTACAGGTTTGGAAGTATCCATCTCATATCATGTTGATAGTGTACCATGTAAGGTCGATGAACCCCCCATCATAATCATCCATTGTCATCCCTTCCTACTGTAATTCCATAATCTCTTGAATCTGAATTGAGAATAATATGTAGGCCTATTACTCCTCAAGGTACAGTTTCTAGAAGTCTTCCCAAGAGAGTGTCAGCTCATCGTGCATCTGAGTAACTAAAATCCACAAATTTCCAGCTACTCCATGGAAAAGTGTTTTCTCTAGTGCCACCATATGATCTATCAATGTCTATATAAGTATTAAGATAACAACCATTGACTAAATCTAATCCTCTACTACCTGGGTGTGTGGATTGACACAGAACCTCAGCGGTCTTTGACACTGGAACTCACAATGTTTGCTAAGCCTATACATATCCTTATCTAACTCTGATGGGGTGATCTAGTAGTCAATAGGTGGAGGTTCTAATTATATCACACCTAGATTAAGGGGATCATCATATGGACCCTAATCTAAGTTCTCATCACTCTTTGGGTCTTTATTTTGAACTGAAGCTAGTATTCTGACAGGAATTCATCAGAGATAAATATTGACAGTTTTCACAGAGTACCACTTCTAGATGAGAATATATATACAAATATTCATATAAACAACAATGGGGATCTGAATCAAGAAGTATTTCAAAATAAAAAATCCTGTATGATTAATTTACCATTGATAACTACAATAAATTTCATGTCTTTCTGAGTAAACAAGAAGGTATTCAGGGTCCTGATAAAGGGATAAGTCAGCCACTCGTGCCATCACTGGACTACATGGCCTGAGAGAAACACTCAATACACATTGAAACTATTGACCTGAACCCAACCAATCCTTTTAAGGGGAAAAATCCAAACAATGTCCCAAAAAATTGAACTTTCTATGATACCAATCTTTCATGGCCCAACCCATGTGGGGCTCGAGCTGCAACTACCACAAGCCTGACTCCATACGCCAGGATTATAAACAAGCAGTGAAGGGATATTTCACTCAGGGAGGTAATTTCCTGATAACCTATATGAACACACACATCCAACACAATAAAAATGTATAGAGCGAAGAAATAAAAGATGCAACACTACTATAAATAAACCAAACATGAATGGTCCTCTAAATAGAATGAATTACTATAGTGTAAAGTGAAAAGAGAAGGGAAAAAATACACGCCCAACTAGAAATGTGTCCCAAAAAGATAAAAACTGGAAATGTAAAATATCTTATAGATCCCATATCCTAGATCCCATGCTACAACAATCGTACGTGGTCTAAGAACCCATTATCCCTAAGATCCTCTAAAATTACGATCAACATATCTATTTTCTATAAAATACAAGACAAGTGCAAGAAAATCCCATGCAGGGGTGAGTATATACATACCCTGTAGAATGCCCCAAAAGGCTGAAGGTGGGGTAGTAATTTATATAAATAAAGAGGAAAAAAGTAGATATAACAAGGTACGGTGCTAGTGTATAGCTCAACCCAACAAGGGAGTGAAAGTAAACACATCCAAACCAATAGATATTGAAATTTTGAGAGTATAAAATTATCATAATGTCTTCTCTACCTATAATGGGAGAGTAGACTCATCCAACCATGCGATACTAGACATGGAAATCACATGGCATAACCTACACATCTTCACCTCTCCTAGAAGGAGAGTAACTGAAATCCAAGGAGTGGGTATCGAATAAGGATATATATATATATGTGTATATGATCACTCAATGAATCCAAAATGAAATAGTAAGGGGATCTCCATATCATAGTTCAGCCTAAGAAGAAGAGTTTCCAATAGTTCCAAAAGAATTCTATCATTGATGGCCATAACTTCATGCATGTGCCCTTAATACACAAGCCCAAGGGAATAAATCACCACACCTTGATACTATCATCTTTGGGAAGCACCAACTCACCGGAATGGTTTTATGTCACTTTACAAGAATGAATCTCAGTGAGGATAGAATTCCCCTTTCTTGTGAGTCAAAATCAAAGTCAAAACACATCTCATCATTTTTCCTCATAGTCAAAGGGTTATAAGTTCTAGGTAAGGATCACATGTCCTTGTATGAATGGAGGGTCCTACTCTGATAGTCACTAATGAACTCCAATGCCCCTCCCAGATGGGGGAAACACTCGAGAATGTCATCTGGGAACTCCACTACCCTAGCATGCTAGATGGTTATTCCTTGAAAGTTGTTTGGGAAATATACCACCTAGCCCTTCTGGTAACACCCCGAGCCTGCCCATACAAACTCATTTCATGAAAAATGTATGTAATTTTTATTCTTATAAAATAAAATGAACAATTACCCATCTCAAAAAAATGAGGACCTTTTACCAGTATAGGTTTTGGAGGATTAGAAAACACATTAAATTTATCAGAGTTGGAATAAAATAAAACAAATGTCCACTACGCTTCTGCGGATGTTAACTCCAAAAGAGATGACATCTATAATTAAATTTCTAAGATACCTATGAAGAATCATTTTATAAAAAAGGTGTGCATTCAAATTCCCAGTATGGAGTTTTGAAATTGATTAAATACTTTTTATAAAATATTTATTTAAAAATAACATTGAGAAATTAATTTGTATATAAAATAAGAATACGTTTCAAAATACCCTTTAAAACATGATTGGAATTGATTAGGATTAATATAATATACCACTTTTGAAATTAATTATGTACAATAAGTACATTAAATATGATCTAGTGGTTTTTTTAGAAAATTCTAAGTAAGATTTTGAAAACAAAACATCGTGTATTATGGAAACTTGAAACATTGAAGTCTATCTTGGGCATACCCAATTATTGAGGTATTTGTTTTACTCCCCAATTCCCAACCATATTTACAACATTCAGGTGCCAGATTTTCTAAAAAAAATTAAATCCTTCTTTACACATATATATACAATCACAGGAGTTTTATTTTGAAACAAGTCACTATATTAAAATACACATTAAAGTTTTATTTATACAAATGAGTATGTATATATAAAAATATATGAACTTCCATTGAATTTCTCTTGAAATATTGGTTCAAACCAAAACTATAGACTTTTTATAAACATCTATGTACCCAAACATTTTACAAAAAACATGATTTCATATTTTTATAACTTCAAAAATTTACAAACAGCAATATTGAATAAAAATGGCAACAAAAAACTTGTTTCATTGATTTATGAATTAAATAATGAATGCATAAAATAGTAGGAGTAAAAAAACATATAAATTTTATCTTCTTAAAATAAATAATCATAACAAATAGATAATATTTTATACCACATAAAATTATCATCACAGCACTTAAATTATACATTCATCACTCTCATATATATTAATATATATGTACATAAATTGTTAAGATATTAATATTTAGTTTGTATACATATATATACACATAATTAGAAGTCAATCTAGAATGTTGAATAACTCATTTTTATCTTTATATGTGTTTGAATAATATGTATCATACCAATTATTTAAATAAAAATTTTAAAAATATAACTTTAATATGTTTATATATATATATCCTTCATAAACATAAAAATTAAGTATAAAACTAATCAATAATTTAAAAAACCTACATATTTAATTCATGAGTAAAAATTATTGTCTTGGATTTCATATAAGTATAAGTCATGCATTAGAAATATTTAGAAAAATTTTGAAACAATAATTCATGATGTTCTGAAATATTATTCATATAGATATTGACAAATATAAAGGTTTAAAAATTAGAAATAAATGATTTTCATCAAAATAAATATCTTTATTGAAAAATGAATTTAAATATTGTTTTGATATATATAATTCCTCATAGAAACACAAATTGAAACATGAATTGAAAAAAAATAAACTTAATTTGGATAAAACTAAATCATTTAAATGACATGATTTTGAAAGAAGATAAAACTTGAAAAATAAAAATAATCCATAACACAAAATTAGATTTTAACATAATTTTGATAAAATAAATGTAAATTTAAGATTTTTAATTGAAGAAATCCCTTACTTGTTATTTTTAGATAACGACTTGAGACTTATATTTATTCCTATTACACTGCATAAATGGTTACTATCTTCCATTTCCACAGTTTTCTCACCCAAAAAATCAGAATAAACTAAACAGCATCATTGCCTTCTGCCACGATAGATAGTGCAGTGCTGAGGCAAACTGATACACTATTTTATTGTAGCCCATGTCACTAAACAATTATACATATTTTATTTCAACTTGCTTATATATTTTTAAAACCCAAATAAATCTTCTGTTCAAATTGAGAGACGTGTTGAAAAGAGGACACAAAAGATGATCATAAATATTTGGAATGGACGGGAAGATATATCAACTTTTTAATTTTGAAAAACTATTCGATAATTGACATCTAGACAGAATGCAGCGAATGCAAAAAAGATCATAAATTAAATTTATCTTCTACTTAACTGATTGAATCAATTTGATGCAAAATCCATTGACAATAAATATATCATAATGTTGGAAAATCCATTCATCTAAAATCATAAAAAATCCAGTTGATAACATTTTGAAGAAGAAATTGAATGAAAAATAACACGTCATTGGATCAAATATAATTGTAGAAGAAAACTAAATCCATGTATTTAATAAACATAAAAACAAATCTTCAATTGAGATTTAATTACAAAAAATTGATTGAATAAAACCTATTATCAGATCTAAGACAAATCATTGAAATTGTGGTTCATTTTCTCCGGAAATCGGTTTCATCCAACCTAAACAAGATAAAACAAAGGTCGAAACCCTAACCAATGCTACTTCATTCGACTTCGTATCACTCAAACTTCGATCTCCATTGTTAGCGGGCAGACAACACCACGCCGGTGGATAGACTCATCCTTGACCTAAATCGCCACTCATCCTCCATGCATCTCTCAGTCGACGAAGTGGTGCTCGACTCTCGACTTTCTACTGTGCTTGACCCCAAGGATTTGAGGAAGACATGATCCCCAACTGATATCATGAAACCTGAAACCCCTAATCCTGATACCTCCTTCATAATTCTTTTTAAATTGTTTTTCTTTTTTTATTTAAATCGTTTTAATCTTTATATAATTCAGTTTCATCATTTTATATATCTAAATAAATTGAAAATTAGTTTTTTTTGTTATAAATCATTATTCATAATTCATATTTTATAAATTATTTCCTTTAAAATATTAATTCGATGATTAATTTTCAATTTTATATATAAAAGCTTAATAATTATTATCAATTATTTAATTTTATTTCATTAATATTAAAAAAACATATTTTCATATCAAATCTTATTTAAATTAATATATATATATTTTATAAGCCAACATTTTTCTCATATTTAAATAATTAAATTCTTCTAAGAACCTTAATAATAATTATTATTAATTAATATCACCATGAAATTAAATAATATATTTCATTTAAAATTTATTTTTTCACATATATTTATAAACAACCTATTTATTCACAACATTATTTTTCAGATAAAAAATATTCCTTTTAATATTAAATTTATGTATATTTATTTATTAAAAAATAAATTAGAAATAACTTTTCATGATACTATATTTCATCAACATATAATTAATTTATAATTTCACATTCAAAATAACAATATATTATAAAATAATATTACTTATATCAAAATATATTATTCATTAAAGGTTAAATATATTGATTTTCTATACCAAAATAATCAATTTAGATTATTTATTATTCTTAATAATACTAAGATAAATTTATATTAATATATATATATATATATCATTTCTAATAAATTTATATGATATATGTATATATATTATAAAAAATATTGTTTCTTGAACTATAATGTAATATGTTATATTTTAATTCAAAACATATTATGATTATTAAAATATATTTATAAAACTCTTTTATTATGTCATTACATAGTTTTGATTTAAAACCTAATTAGTAAATAATTATTTACTATTTAAATTATCTAAGGGTATTACATTATTCCCCCCTCAAAAAAATTGTGTCCTCACAGTACATTTTTTCAGACTAAAAACTATTCTGAATTTTCATATTCTAAATTAAGAAAAAACACTTGGACTTATAGACATCTAAACTACACAGCTTTTATGACAACATTTGATCTCCAAGTTTGTATAGACCATTCCTTTGATACCAACTATATTTCCCCGAGCATGCTCTTCTAAACACGGTGCTTGAAAAGGTTATATAAATTTTTTTCATATAAAATAAAATGAACAATTACACAACACTAAAAACAAATGAGGACCTTTTACGGGTCTAGGATCTTGATTATTAGACAACACCATTCATTTATCAATGTTTAATAGAAAATAAAACACTCTCCAACTACGCTTATGCATGCGTTAATTTTAAAAGCAATGAAATCTGTAATTAAACTTCTAAGATAATAGTGAAAAAACTATTTAAAACAAAGGGTGGGAATTCAATTTCCTAGTAAAGAGTTTTTAATTTGTTTAAATACATTTTAGGAAACAATTATTCAAAAATAATATTGTCAAATTACTTTTAATATAGCATAAAAATAATTTCCAATATACACTTTGAAAAAAATTATTGGAATTACTTAGGTTTAAATTAATTTATTGGATGTGAGGCCCTGGAAATTAATTTGGAAGCTCAATGTTCCCCCTAAAATCCTCTATTTATGGTGGTAGGTGTGCACTGGTATCCTCCCTACTAAGAGCCTCCTAGCCTTCTGACACTTTTCAAACGACAACTCCTGCCCCTTCTGCCCATCTGTCCCTGAATCCCCTCTCCATGCCCTCATCCAATGCCTAGGGGCCCAGGATGTCTGGAATTGCAGGGGATCTTCCATGGATCATTACCTGGACGGTGCCTCAGATCTTAAATCTCTTATGATGCGATGGTGTTCCTCATTTTCACTGGCTAAAGTAGGCTACCTATGCATTTTGGCCTGGATTATCTGGAACCGGCGTAACGAAGCCATTTTCAATCTTTTTCTAAGGCCACCTAGATTTTGGGTTGACCGGGCATCATCTTGGATTGCGGGTTGGCAGCACCACACTGAGCAGCAAAGATCTTTTACCCCCTCTCCTCACATCCAACATTGGCGCCCCCCCACCGGAAGGGACTATAATGTTTAATGTGGATGCCTCCCTCCCTAAGGACGGACCTGTTGGACTTGGTTTGCTGGCCCGGGAAAACCATGGAAATATTATTGCAGCCAAACATGAACAACGCCACACACTTTGGGAGCCCTCAGTTGCGAAAGCCGCCACCATCCTCGCTGGGATAAATTTTTCAAAATAACGTGGATGGGACTCAATTCACATCGAATCAGATAGTCTTACCATCCTCAATTCCATTAATCTCAATGATGGCGGGCTACAATCTTTGGATCCATCACTCGGATTATTCAATCTCTCAGGCAAAGCTTCACATCTTGCATTTTTACATTCGTCAAAAGGGAAGGGAATGAGGCCGCTCACCAGCTAGTAGCCGTTGGCCCTCCTTACGATGATCTGCTCTGGCTTGATCACTTCCCACCTTGGTTATGTACTTGTACTTCTGCTGATCTCCGTCTTTAATGGATTCTTCTTTGGTCAAAAAAAATGTACAATAAGTTCTTTAAAAATAATCCAGGGATTGTTTTAAAAAATAATACGTAAGCTTTTGAAAAAAACATTAAATCTTGTGGTAACTTGAAAAATTGAAGGAAATCTTTATCCTACCAAATTATTGAGGGATTGGGTTCAATCCCAAATTCTCTACTATATTCACAAAATTCAAGGGTCGTATATTATGAAAATATTTTTAATCTTGATTTACACATATATATATATATATATATATTCACTATAGTATGATTTTTAAACCTTTCAGTGCATTAAAATACACATTACACATATATTTATATATATGAGTATGTATATATTTAAATATATAAACTTCCATTGCACATCTCTTACAATTTTGGTTCTGAACAGAACTATAGACTTTTCATTAACATACATGACCCAAAATGTTTATGAAATACTTGATTTCATATTTTTATAACATCAAACATTTTAAAAAAAAATTAATAAATAATGGAAACAACATACATGTTTTATTGATTTACGCATGAAATAATGAATGCATAAAATATTACAAATAGAAAACATATAAATTTTGTCGTCTTAAAACAAATAATCATAAGAAATAGATAATTATGCATAGTACATAAAATTATCAATATAGAACTTAAATAATACATTCTTCACATTCATGGATATATATGTGTGTGTACGTAAATTCTGATGATATTAACTTTAAGTACATATAAATATATATATATACACGTTATTATAATTCGATATTGAATGTTGAATAACTCATTTTTTTTCTTTTTATGTGTTGGAATAATATGTATCATACAAATGGTTTAAAATAAAATCTAAAAAATATAACATTAATACGTATATATATATATATATATCAAGCATAAACATAAAAATTAACTATAAAACTAATCAATAATTTACATAACACACATATTTAATTCATGAGTTAAAATTATTGTCTTGGATTTCATATAAATACAAAACAGACAATAGAATTATTTAGAAAAATCATGAAACAAACATTCATGTTGTTTGGAAATATTACTCATATATATATTGAGAAATATAATGGTTTAAAATTTAGAAATAAATGAGTTTAATCCTAATAAATATATTTACCATAAAATGAATTTAAATATTGTTTAGATAAATATAATTCCTTACAGAAACATAAATTGAAACATGAATTGATAAAAATAAATTTAATTTAGATAAACATAAATAATTTAAATGAAATTATTATGAATGAAGATAAATATGGTAAAATATAAATATTCCCTTACACCAAACCATATTTAAACATAGTTTTGATAAAATAAATATGAACTTATAATATTTAATTGTAGAAATCCCTTACTCGTTATGTTAAGACGACTACTTGAGACTTATTTTTCATCTTATTTCACTCCACCAAAGTCTACTTACTTTCTTCACCACAATTATCTCACCCAAAAAAATCAGAAAAAACTAAACAACATCACTGCCTTCTGCCTTTATAGACAGTGCATCATGGAGGAAAACTGACACACTATTTTATTGGACCCAAACTCACTGTACAATAATACATATTTTATTTCAACATGGTTGGATATTTTTAAAGACCAATTAACATTTCTGTGAAAATCGAGAGACATGTTGAAAAGAGGACACAAAAGATGAACATAAATTATTTGGAATGGACGTGAAGTGATGTCAACTTGATCATATTGAAAAATTGTCCTAAAATTGTCAATTAGATAGAATATAGTGAATTCAATGGAGATTATAAATGAAATTTTCCTTCTAGTGAAATGATTGAATCAATTTAATTCAAAATCCATTAACAATTGATATATAATATTGGTTGAAATTTAATTCATCTAAAACCATAAAAAATCAAGCAGATAATGTCTTGAGAAGAAATTATATGAAAAAACACATCATTTGACCAAATATGGCCATAGAATAAAGAAAGGTCAAGGTATTTAATAATATTAAAAAAATATTCCATCGATATTCAGTTACACATAAATTAAACAAATAAAATATACATTCAGATCTAAGAAAAATCATTGAGATTATGTGTCATTTTCTCCTAAAATTTGGTTTTGACCATAGAAACAAGATAAAACAAAAATCGAAACCCCAACTCGATCTCCTTTATTTGACTGCATCTAACTCAATCTTTGATCTCCCACTCTGGTCGCCAGAAAAAACCACATTGGTGGCTAGACATGAACACAGAATGAACTGTCACTCGACCTTCATGCATCCCTCAGTTGACAAAGCGATGCTCAACTATCAACTTGTGATTATCCTTGACCCCAAGGCTTTGAAGAATACATGATCCCCATTTGAAATCATGAAACATAAATCCCCTAATCTTGAAACCTCATTCATGCTTACATTTAAATCGTTTTTCTCTTTTTTGTTTAAATCATTTTAGTCTTAATATAATTTTGTTTCATCATTATATATATATATATACATAATTTGTTTTTTTGTTATATATCATAATTCATAATTAAAATTTTATAAAATTGTTTCCATAAAAATACTAATTTGATCATTCAGTTTAAATTATATATATATAATTTTAATAATTCGTATCAATTATTTAGTTTTGTTTCTTTAATATTCATAAAAAACTTATTTTCATATCAAATCATAATGAAATTAGCATATATATATTTTATAAGTCAAAATTATACATATTTATAAATATTTAAATCTATTTAAGAACCTAAAAAAGTATTACTGTTATTTTATATCAGAAAGAAAATAAATAATATATTTCTTTTAAAAATTATTTTTCTCCTCCAATATTTATAGATATCCAGTTTATTCAAAATATTATTTTTCACAAAATATAATATTACTTTTAATATTACATTTATGTATTTTTATTTATTAAAACAATATATTAGAAATTAAAATTTCATGATACTTTATTTCATCAAAGTATAATTAATTTATAATTTCATATTCATGGTCACAATATATTATAAAATAATACTACCTATATCATAATATATTATTCCTTAAATGTTAAAAATATAGATTTTCTATACCATGATAATCAATTTAATTTATTTATTAATATTAGTAATATTTATATATATTTTCTTTCAAATCAATTTATAATATATATATATTATAAAAATATTTTTTCTTCAAATATAATGTAATATGTTATATTTTGATTCAAAATATATTTTTATTATTAAAAAAATATTTAAAAACCCCTTTAATTAAGTCATTATTCAGTTTTAATTTATAACCAAATTAGTAAATAATTAATTACTATTTAAATTATCTCTGGTGGTTACACATATAGATATTTATTCCTAGAAGATATCATCGGATAACATAACTATCCAACCTTTCTAGAAGGTTATGCCAAGACCATTGAGGAACTCCAATTCCCATACCTTTTGGAGGGTAACTCCGAAATATATTTGAAGAACACCACTTCCTAGCCCCACTAGATAGTTACAGCTGATACTATCATTGGGTAACTCTACTAACCATCCATGATGGAGGGTTATGCTCTGAAATGACTTGTGATTGTGTATGACCATTGTCATCATATGGTGTCCCCTTAGAGTAAGTCAACTTTGAAATTTTCACATTATATCTAAAATGTAATGGCTCAGAACTCTCTGGTCCATTCCTCTGTAGAAATATAGTGTTTGAGGTGTTCTAGTGGTCAAGGTGACTTATCCCCAACACTTTTCCATATTTCCAATTCGGTGAGCAGTTCCACCTATAGACCGGTGTGAACAGTTCTATTGGTGAGACGTTATGAATAGTTTCACCAGTAGCAGGTGTGAATAGTTCCGTTGGTGAGACTGATGTAAATAGTTCCACCGGTGAGACCGCTGTGAATAGTTTCATCGATGAGACTGATGTCAACAGTTTCGATGGTAGACCGATGTGAAGTGTTCCAATCGTAGAACGATGTGAAAAATGTTTCTGATCAGTGAGACACCCTGTTAATAGTGTTTTCATAATGGGGAGGTTCCCACAATAGCCTTTATTTCGTTTTCCAAATTTTATGTTCATGAACAATTTTTCCAGAATAGTGAGGTTCTAATAGCATCCTTTTTTCCTTTCCCAAATTTCATGTTCATGAAATGTGTTTCCAGAACAGTGAGGTTCCAACAGCAGCCTCAATTTCCTTTTCCAAATTTTGATTTCATGAACAGTGTTTCCTTAATGGTTAGGTTACAATAGCAGCCTCTATTTACATTTCCAAATTTCATGTTCATTTACAGTGTTTCCAGAATGGTGAGGTTCCAACAGCAGCCTCTATTTCATTTTCCAAATTTCGAGTTCATGAACAGTATTTCCCAAACTGTGAGGTTCCAAAAAAAGCCTTTATTTCATTTTCCAAATTTCATGTTGATGAACAGTGTTCCCAAAATGGCGAGGTTCCATCAAAATCTTTCATTTCTTTTTCCAAATTTTGAGTTCCTGAATAGTGTTTCCAGAACATCGAAGTTCCAACAGCAGCCTCTATTTCCTTTTCCAAATTTTGAGTTCTTGAGCAGTGTTTCCAGTATGGTGAGGTTCCAACAGTAGTCTCTATTTATTTTTCAAAGTTTCATGTTCATGAACAATGTTTCTAGAATTGTGTGGTTCCAAAAACAACCTCTATTTCGGTAACCAAATTTTGAGTTCTTGAGTAGTGTTTCCAGAGCGGTGAGGTTCCAAAAGAATCCTCTATTTCCTTTTCCAAATTTTGAGTTCATGAACATTGTTAGAAGACCAATGAGGTTCTAATGGTAACCTTTTTTCCTTTTGAAAATATCTACTTTGGTCTACAGTGTTTCTAGCTTTATACAGTTTATCCCCATGGACATTTACATTGACATAAAATGCATTTAAATACATGTTTTAAGGAATCTAAGGCCTATTCAATGTCTATAACTCCTATATTAATTTTCCTAAGGCTCGGGATGCTTTTACTTGGTCAAACCACTTGGTTTAATGGGATCCTCTTTTAATGAAAAAACATTTTATCTTAAACCATTGCTTCATTAAATATTCTAAAGGGATGAGATATCTTCCTCCCTAGTTATTCTTCGTTGTCCTCTAGTGTGAGATGCTCGAAACTTTTACTCCTTCCCATAGTAGTTGTGTGATCAAAATTTTCTCCTTGGATTGTCTCCCCTCTATTTTTGATGCAACCAAGCAGTATTGACCAATATTTGATATAAAATATGATCTATCATCATTATTTTTGGTTCATGTCCTTGTGTTTTTCTTTCCATTTTAAGGAATGTTATCTTCATATTCCTAATGGTCATTTCTTGGGTTTTGACCGGTGTGGTGGTGTCTTGGTATCCTCTAGTGGATACAATTGTCATAGTGGGAGGAGATCATAACCCATTGTGTTTCTCATTCTCGTATAAATAACTGTAAGAACCGTTGGAGGTAGGGGATTCGTTACATTTCTATTTATTTATGTGAAAATATAGAGTTTTAATGTTTTATCCAACTAGATCACAATGGAATTGACTTGTTAAATATTTTAATTAGATAAATAAATTGATATCAATCGTATGTTATTTCATTTTGTTTTGATAGAGAGTGTGATTTCTATGCTTTCTTTTTATAGATTTTCATTATTGATGGAAATTGGTAAAGAACATAAACCCGGAATTAATTGATAATTATTTGGGTTAATGATTAAGAGGAATGAAAATGAATCCATTTGTTGTTTTTGTAATTTGATGTAAATAAAATTGATATAGTAAGCACGTTTAAATATTTTTGATAGAATAATTATTAGGTTTCCCATCATTGGATCAAACAAATAATTAATTGGTTAATTCAATATGGGTTAATGAACAGGTTGTTTGATGAAAGATAATTCCTTGTAGTGTTCTGAGTTACCCTCTTCCTTGTTTAAGGGATAAGAGAACAATTGATAAGATTTTTGTTTTCCTGCTAGTTGTGTAGTGATGTGAGCCTAGAAGGATGTTGAGATATGTGGGGGAAGGTAGGCTTATTTATTGTGGTAGTAGTTGACGCATAGAGTGTCTATATCCATCATTTTATGCATGTGGGTGTTGGGGAGGAAACTGTAGATGATGGAATGAGTTGGATGTGAATGTTTGGATTCTTGTTGTTTCTTGTTGGTTGTTTATCTTCTTTAATTTCCCCACTTCTCACGGAATTTGGTTTTCTTACCCTTATTCCAAAAGTGGTGAAAAAGCGTGTTGTATGCCACATACATTCTATGTTTTCTTCCGGAGGGAGGATGGGTCTCCAATCTTGATATATGTGGAAAATACATGATGAGTAGTTCACCTACTCACCGTGTTGAGCCTGTTGTGTTTAGTAGCTTAGAATTTTTTTCTATAATACCTGAGAATATGGGAAATTAATGTTGTTAATAAATGATTGAATAAATTATGTTAACCTGTGGAGTTGGATGTTTCTAGGATGCAATGATGAGGTTGCATTTTTAGAGGAACAATGGGCTTGTGTGTGATGCTAATGAAATATAATGTGGAAATTTTTAATGGTTGATTAATGTTTAGATAATTAATTAACATAATGTGTAACTGAAAAAAAAAAGAATGAAGTAATGTAATAATGCTATTTATGTGGTTTTTTTCTTATAGGATAACTAGTCTTATAAGTGGTAGCAAGGAATCCAAGAGACGTTAGTTACAGTTGAGTCTAAGACTAGATTATTCCCATAGTGTGGTTGTGAGCTATAGTATATTCTGTACTTTTTGTGTTTCTATATGCTACTCCACACTGTCAGTTAGTGAAACTAACTCCCTGGGGATTCTGAACCTTGGGGGTGTGTTTTCCCCCACATTCTTATGGGAGGATTGATAGCTGACTACCCCCTTTGGACATGCTCTCTTATCTTGGTAGTTACTTTTCCTAGTAGGCACCATAGTTAGTTTTCCCCATATATGTGTGTATAGGGCTGTAATGGATTGTGGATATGCACAGACATATATTCTGGATATAGTTTCCTATGGACTGCTATGGGTGTAACATGTATAGGCTATGATTTCATAAGTATCCTTACTCGATGTGTGAGATGTAATGGCTTGAGGTATAATGCCTGATATAGGATACATGTTATTCGAGCTATGGTGGATCCCTAAAACTACCTAGTTACATTTATTATGTGGATGTGGTGGTTTTGTTTCATGAGGTTCATGTTGTGGTTCTTGGCCTAGGTGTCTGTGGGAATGCCTTTTTTGGAGAGAAATGGCTTAGGATGCGCAACTTTGGGGAAAAAGGAAAATCAGTAGGGAATTAGTAGTATGGTACCCTTGATATTCATTATTTTATTATATGCTCTTGTATGTGATACTTGGTTAGAGTATCCATGTTGAGGCTTGGAATTTAGTATACCTATATCGGTGATAAGTTAGTTTCACTTGTTTTAAATTGTTCATTAGCATGATTTCTTTACTTTAGCATTAGATGCTTTGGAGAGGATCCTACTGAGTATACTATTATACTCACCCTATGTCTATATAAACTATTTTTCTAGTCACTTGGAGCAGGTTGAAGATCATGATGGTTTCTACTATCTTGATATTGCGGGATCTGTTTGGGCTTTATGGATGCGGTTGTTTTTACGTTACTCTGGGTATTTTTAGTTTTCCCCCTTTCATTTGTAGTATTTTTTCATGAAATTACTTATTTGTACTTGGGATTTATTTTATATTGTTGTTTAAGTTGGATTTGGTTAGTGTCTATCTTATCTCTCTCTTTCGTACGTGTTCTCTTAGAGCTTAATGCCTCTTATTTGTGTGTTTACTATACCCTCAATGCTAGTCACTAGCCCCAGGTCTACTAGAGGCGGGACTCTGGTGGTCATTATCTCCATTCTCACATTGCCATCCCAATAGGGGTACACCTTGTGGGGAGGGGGCCGTGACAAAGTGGTATTAGTGGTCTGGTTGAAAGATATGATGGAGTTTGGTGTTAGGCACAGGTGAGGTTTCATGGGTTCGTGGGGAAATAGTATCATTCATGTTTAGAAAGTGATGTAAACACTAGAGATCGGATGAGAATAGGCATTTAGGTACCCCTATGATTTGATGCATGAACATTTAAGTTTACAATGGATACTAAATGAGGTGATACTACTTGCAGGGTAGAGACCTATTAAAGTATCATGAATCATTCTTCTTTGTGTCTGTGTTTGAATGGGTATACCTTGGTATAGGTTAACCTAAAATGAATAAAATAATAAAACATTAGTTAATTAATGTTGTGTCTTCCATATTCTAGGTTTAGAAGATCAAACAGTTTTTTATTTTTGTAGGTATGGCTCCGACTCGACGTCCTCATCAGGTTCATAAAGATGATGTCCAGAAGGTTGTGTCAGCAGATCGTCATAGTGTATATGTTGACGATGTTGAAACATGGAGGAGTACACTATGAGAGTTCCAGCGCCAATGACTATAGAAGTACAAGGGTGCCATTTCATAAGCAGTTACAGAAGACTAGTTGGAAGATGTCGAGATAGGCATCAGTTCGATCCATGCTCTGAATGATCAATGGGTATCTTTGGTTTTTATGATGCTATGTGTTGCAATGAGGAAGTGTTGGTTAATGTTTCTCAGGGTTTGTGAGGAGTTGGTGATCTCATTGGAGGTGTTCCGAGACAATTTTAGAGTCGAGTTTCTTATAGCAATCACAAAGGTTTCCAATATCCAGGAACTTCTTACCCTTCGACAGGGGATCTCTAGTGTGTGAAATTTTGGAATCCATTTCAGGAACCTTTTAAGATATGATTTGGACCTATTGCTTGATGATAAGGCAAGGGAAAGGCATTTTGAGGAGGATTTGCATCCAGAGATTCAGCGCTAGGTTACCCCATTTATGATGAAGATATATCTTTAGGTACTAGAAAGTGAAGAGGTCATAGAGGGGACATTGTCCAGAATTAGATCGTCATGATAGTAGAGTCCTCATTATTCCCCAGAAAGTAGAGTTGTGGTCTGGGGTTCTCTATTTTTAGGGAAGAAGAGTTCCCATTCGGCCGTGGGTAGGTCCCATCCCTCATCATCTCGTTTCTCTGAGGGCAGTGTCTCTTAGGCCTAATACATGGGATAAGGTGCGTTTTTTTCTTGTGGTGGTCTAGGTAATCTTTAGAGAGAGTTCCCGGACTTTTAGATCAATCATCGTGCCCCAGGTGTTCCAATCTAGGTTCCTCTGTTGAGGTAGTTCCATCTGAGGCAGCATCGGTAGTTTTCACCAGCTATGGATCAATAGAGGGTGGATGGGAAAGCAGAGGACAACCTTGTTATGCTCCCCATCCTCAGAGAGCAGAGTGCAGACATGGGGTGGTCATCACCGTGATCGAAGATGCCATGGAAGAGGTTGTGGTCTACTTCATGCTTTATCATTTCCAGTTCCAGGAGAGCTAGATGTCATTTTAGGTACCCTTTGCTTGTTTTCTAATTTGGTGTATTCCTTGTTTGATTTAGGAGCGACACACACCTTCATGTCACCTACTGTTTTCCATGTTTTGGGACTTGAGGTAGAGAGGCTTCCATTTCCCTTTACATTGAAACTGCCTATTTAAGTCTGAGATAACCTGTTAGATATATGTAGAGATTGTGATCTAGTGCCGGGAAAACACAGTTCTTGTGGATATTTCCTATGTTTATAGATACAACCACCTGACATCATCCTCAGCAACGATTGGTTGTATTCGGTGCAGGCTATCATAGAGTTCTTTAGGTGGTAGGTTGTGTTCTTTGATGAGGATGGAGATCCAGGGGTGTTTTTTGGCGAGAAAGACCCTTGTATGGGTTAGAGGCATGTTTCATCCTTATCAAACATGATGGTTGAGCTGAGGCTGAGTTATTCAGAGGTTCAGTAGTTTTCATTTCATAGGGTCGTAGAAGAGTACCCTGATGTCTTTCCAGAATATATTTTAGCACTAATTCCTCGATGAGAGATTAATTTTGGGATCAAGATACAACTAGGAGAGTCAAATATCTATTTTTATCCACATAGGATGGCTCCTTCTGAGTTACGAGATCAATGTATATATCTGGATGGTATGTTTTAGAGTGGTTTAGTTTTCCTGAGTGTGTCACCGTGGGGTGCACTTGTTTGTTTCGTGAAGAAGGCTGACGATAGTTTGTGGTTGTGTATCTATTATCATCACTTAAACAAAATGATAGTGATGAATCGCTATCCTATTTTGGGAATTGATGATTTATTCATTCAACTGAACAGTGAATGTTTGTTTTCAAAGATCAACTTTCGGTTAAGATATCATTAGATGCGTGTGAAGGATGAGGATATCCTGAATAATCTTTTCTGTTGTCCTCATGGGCATTATGAGTTTGTTTTAATTTCATCCGGTGTGACCAATTATCCAGTTTTTTCATGGTATTGGTGAATGCGGTGTTCCATGAGTTCCTGTATAAGTCTATGGTGGATTTCATTGACGACGTCCTTATGTACTCCATGTATGAGGAGGAGCCTACAGAGCATCTACATGTCGTTTTTGGGAGTTATTCGTCAACATCAGCTGTGTGGGAAGTTATTGAAGTGTGAGTTTTGGGATGGAGATGTCTATTTCCTATGGCATGTTGCGTCCCAGTAGGGAGTAGCTGTGGATCCATAGAATATAGAAGCAGTTGTGTCTTGGGAATCCCCCAAGACAATGGCAGAGGTGTGATGTTTTCTTGGTCTTGCAGGCTACTATAGTTAGTTTGTAGCCTATTTCTCTCAATTTTCGACTCCTCTAACAGCATTGACCAAGAAGGATTAGGTGTTAATGTGGAATGATCATTGCCATGCAGCTTTCGAGTATCTGAAGGAGAAGCTATTAAGTGCTCTAGTTCATTGTCTTCCAGTAGAGGGATTTCAGTTTGATGTTTTCTATAGTTCTTCGCATTAGGGGTTAGGATATGTTTGGATATAGTAGAGATTAGTTGTTTCTTATGGGTCTCAGCAATTACGTCCCCATGAACATAACTATTCCACCCATGATCCTGAGTAGGAAGACGTTGTGTTTTCTCAGATGTTGGGGAGACATTACCTCATTGGAGATCACTCTTTGGTTTTCACCGATCATAAATGTTTGAGGTATATTTTCTCCCAACATGGCACAAACTTGCACCAGCATCAGTGGATGGAGTTATTATTGGAATACAAATTTGATATATCATATACCCCTGGAAAGGGGAATGCTGTATTTGATGTGCTAATCAAGAAGTCACGTAATGATGCAGTGCATGAATCAGGTGATTCCAGGATAGTTATGAAAGAACATTGATTATTACAACTCGATATGGGATATGTTGGGGGAATAGGTTGACTTTTTTAGATGACGGTGCATTCATCTATGGTGCAGAAGGTGGAAGAGTACCAGTTTGGGGATCATGAGGTGGAGGTCTGGAGAGATCGATCTGTTTGTGGTGAGGCCCCTGATGGTTGTTTTGAGGATGAAAAACACCGAGTGTTGTATCAAGGGAGGCTATTTGTTCCTTTGGATATGCACAATACTCTTCTCAAATAGTTTAATAGTTCTATTTTAGCTGTGCATCCAGGAGTTAAAAATATTTACCAAGCCCTGAGGATTCATTTTTGGTGTCCTAGGCTGAAGCGTGTGGTTTCGAAGTTTGTGTCTCAATGTTTGGTCTGCCATAATGTTAAGTTCAAACAACATGTTCCTATTGGTCTTATCTATCCATTATAATTCCCTTAGTGTATGTGGTAGGATATCTCAATGGAATTTGATACCAGTTTACCTCGAGCATAGGGAGGACATGGCGCTATTTGGGTGGTAGTGTATCATTTAATAAAATCATCCCACTTCATAGAGATCAAGGAGTCATGCTCAGTGGAAGTTTTGTTGAGGAAATATCTAGAGGAGGTGGTGAGACTTCATGGAGTCCCAATTAAGATAATTTCTGATCGACATCATAATTTTACCTCTAGGGTTTGGAGAGGTCTTCAGCATGCTTTCGCTTCTCAGTTATGCTTTAACACTAGTTTTAATTTGCAGACAGATGGTCAGATAGAGTGGAATATCTAGACTCTTTAAGATATGTTGCGATCTTGTGTCTTGGATTTTGGAGGTTCATGTAAGAGACACTCTCCCTTATTGGAGTTCACTTACAAAAATATTTTTCACTCCACCATCTGTATGGTGTCATTTAAAGCCTTCTTTGGCCGACCTTTCCTTTCTTCGTTGAGCTGTACTGGGGTTGGAGAGTCAAACATTATCAGACTAGAACTATTATATAATATAATATATATGGTTTATATGATTTGTGAGAGGATGTAGGAAGTTACATATCGTTAAAAACATATGTCGGTCAAAGGAGGAGACCCATAGAGTTTGATGTTGGGGATCACGTGTTTTTGAAGGTGAATCCATGTCATGGGCAGTGAAGGTTCAATCATGAGTGTAAGCTTTCTCCCTTTAAGGTTGGTCCATTCTAGGTTTTGGGTCATGTTAGAGTTGTGGAGTATCAGATAGTACTTCCCCTGCAGAGGATCCAGATACATGATGTATTCCATGTATCATAGCTCCATCTTTATCTTCATGATGACTCACACGTCATTGATTGGGGAGAGATCAGTGTTGATGATGATGCGACCTTTGAGGAGCAGCTTGTGGAGATCCAATACCGCAAAGAGAAGGTCTTGCATAGGCATTCTATCCCCTTGGTTCGTGTCTTATGGTAAAATGGTGGTGTAGAGGGGAGTACCTGGGAATGTGATTCACAGATAAGTGCTTAGTACCCCAAGTTGTTTGATGTTTAACTATTTTAATGTAAAAAATATATGTTCTATTTTTTGTTGTAGACCTTTTATATTTATGATATTGATTTCTTTGGTTTATTGATGTGGTTTTCTCTCTTTTAAGAGGTAACTTGATGGGTGGTGGTTCGGACCTTGTTTTGGTTTCCCGTTATATTGGTTTTGAATTCTCGAGTATGAGAATTTTTTGAGAGGTATCTGATGTAATGACCTAGACCTCTCTGGACCTTTCCTCTATAGAAATCTAGTGTTTGAGGAGTTCTGGTGGTCAAGGAAACTTATCCCCAAAAATTTTCTAAATTTCTAATTCGTTGAATAGTTCCACCGGTACAACGGTGTGAACATGTCCACCGGTAGACCAGTGTGAACAGCTCCACCGATGAGACCGGTGTAAACATTTCCATGAGTAGACTGGGGTGAACAGTTCCACCTGTGAGACTGTTGTGAACAATTCCACTAGTAGACTAGTTTAAAAAGTTTCAAAGGTAGACTGATGTGAACAGTTCCACCAATGAGACCACTGTGAAAAGTTCTACCAGTAGACTGGTGTGAACAGTTCCACAGGTGAGACCACTGTGAACAGTTCTACTGGTGAGACCTTTGTGAACAGTTCCACCGGTGAGACCGTTGTGAATAATTCCACTAGTAGACCGGTGTGAACAGTTCCACCGGTGAGACCACTATGAATAGTTCCAACAGTATATTGATGTGAATAGTTACAATTGTAGACTAATGTGAATAGTGTTTCCCATCAATGATTCATTCTGTGAATAGTGTTTTCAGAACGGTGATGTTCCAACCGCAGCCTCTATATCCTTTTCCAAATTTCATGTTCATGTATAGTGTTTCCAGAATTGTGATGTTCCAATAGTAGCCTCTATTTCCATTTCCAAATTTTATGTTCATTGACAGTGTTTCTAGAATGGTAAGGTTCCAACATCAACCTCTTTTCCCTTTTCCAAATTTATAGTTCATGAATATTGTTTCCAAAAATGGTGAGTTTCCAACAATAGCCTCAATTTCCTTTACCAAATTTCGAGTTCCGGAATAGTGTTTCCAAAATAGTGAGGTTCAAGCTACAACCTCTATTTGATTTTCCAATTTTTGACTTCAAGAACAATGTTTCCAGAACGGTGAGGTTCCAATAGTAACCTCTATTTCCTTTTCCAATTTTAAAGTTCATGAAAATTGTTTCCAGAATGGTGAGTTTATAACAACAGCCTCTATTTCTATTTCCAAATTTTAAGATCATGAAAAGTGTTTCCAAAACTATGAGGTTCCAACAGCATCCCCTATTTCCTTTTCCAAATTTCAAGTTCATGAATAGTGTTTCAAGAAAGGTGAGGTTTCAACACCAACCCCTATTTCCTTTTTCAAATTTTGAGTTCATGAACACTGTTTCCAGAACGGTGAGGTTTTAACCGTAGTCTCCATTTCCTTTTCCAAATTTCATGTTCATGAACAGTGTTTCTAGAAGGGTGAGGTTACAACAGTGGCCTCTATTCTATTTTCCAAATGTGTAGTTCATGGAAATGTTTCCAGAATTGTGAGCTTCCAATGGCAGCCTCTATTTTTTTTCCAAATTTTGAGTTCACAAATAGTGCTTCTAGACTAGTGAGGTTCTAACAGTAGCCTTTTTTTCTTTTCGAAATTTTTAGTTTGGTGTATAGTGTTTCTATCTTCCTATAGTTTCACCCCTTTGATATTTACTTTGACTAAAAATGAATTTAAAGCCTCGTTTTAAGGACTCGGAGGCTGATTCAAAGGACATAACTCGTATATTAATTTTCCTAAGGCTCGGGATGCTTTTACTTAGTCAAACTGCATAGTTTAATGCAATCCACTTCTAATGGATAATTCGGCATATCTTAACTTGTTATTCCTTTAAATCTTCTAATGGTATGATATATCTTCCACCCTAGTTCTACCTCCTTGTTCTCTGGTATGAGACTCTTGAACCATTAACTTCTAGAAATTAATTTTATAAGAACGGACCTATAGCCACTATTTTATTGGTCTGTGGTTGTATCTTCCTAATTTTCACAGTTTTATTTGATAAATGTGGTTATAGCAAGTGTTTTCCTATTTGGTATCAGGGTCCCCAATTCGCTCCTCCCAATTTCTTCTCCTCCCAGCTTCTTCTCATCTCGACGAGTTCTTCTCCCCGACCTCGCCTGACCGTGTCTCCCTCCTTCCCGACCTCGGCTGACAGTATCACCCTACTCCCCCAATGACTTCTCCTCCCCGAAATTTTCTCCTCACCACGGTGCCCTCCTCTCTGACGAACTCTCTCACCGTGGAGCCATCCTCCCGACGACCTCTCTCATAGCTGCACCCTCCTCCCCAGAGACCTCTCTAACCACAACACCCTCCTCTCTGACGACCTGTCACTGCAGCGCCCTCCTCCTGGCTTCCAATCAACACAGGTATTTTATACCATATTATTTCATCAATGTTCTGATTTCAAGGTTATACTGTGATTTGAATTTCATGTGATGGTTGTTTAGATCTTACTTCCTCTTGTATATATTGAAGACATGGGTAGAGTATGAGTAGAAATTTAAGGCATGTTGATGTGATGATGTTGAACACATAAGGGAACCATACACAGGGATGGTGATATAAGAATTATTTATAATAAAATATATGTGTTTATTGTGTTCATATAGATGGATTCAAGTTCATAAAATCCTCCAACGTAACCATACATAGTAATATGATTACTGGGAATCAAATTTCAACCCTCATTATGATGTGTTCTATACCAACAAGGATTTTAAAGGGATTGTACCTCATGAACATAAGATATATCCCCTATTACACTGAATTTATTTGAATGGATTTGGTATACTGGATTATTTTTACACTCCATCACATGGTTATAATATTTCATCTTACAAACTCTCATATCTCCTTGATTTTATTCAAAAAATGGTTTCTAAAGACACTAAATTTTTTGTACCACTCCTCCATGGGGTATCCTACATGTTGGTTAACTCCCCTCAAGATCTAGAAGGTTTAAATATTTTCCACCAACCAATTGATCAAATTTATTTGAGCACACTCATCTCTTCCTTGATTTATCTTATAAGTGGTTGGATATCTAAGTGGGACTTATGACCTAGAGGTAACTTATCTGATGAATGTGCATGTCCTTTTTAGGTTAGAAAGAGATGATCATAATTCTCGAACAAGTTACTTGTTATCTATCTTTATGAGGTAGTATGGACTTTTCATTTCATCATGTATCATCAATCAAAACTTAAAGAGCTAATTTTTCATTGGTTTCCTAGAAATAAATCCTTCCTTTTATCCCATGGAAAAGTAGGGATTGATGTTTGGTATTTTTATTGATTGGGTGGAATGCCTACTATTTGGGAGATGTATGAAGAAAATAATCTAGTTAAAGATGTTTGGGATGACACCTCATGAGATTTGATATTGGAAAGGGATGTTCTCACCATTGTTAAGGATAAGTTAAGGAAGGATCTGAACCTACAGTCACTTTTTTCTTTTATGGGTTGGGTTAATATATTTCTCTACCACTAAAAGTATCAACAAACTACTATACACCCTCATCGATGCACTTCCTAATAGGTTCACGATAGAAAAAAAAATATTATTGGGACATCCTTGAAGCTAGGGAGTATACCACAAGGGGCTAAAAACGGAGATTAGAGGTATCCCCAAGCCTTCCACTTGAGGGGTTTATAACCATGTTTTTGAATAGATGTTTTTTCCTAAATGGGTAAACATTATTGGGAATTTAAGTAATCATATTAGTTATGGTAGTCAGATTGGGATAGGGGTTCCTTCTTAATCTATAAATGATGACTCGTGGACACCATTATCAACTCCACATTCATATTAGGTAAGGCAAAATCCCTTACTGGATTGGAGGACCCTTCCAGTTCTTATTTGGATAGATAGGAGGGAATTTCTGGTGTTACAAATATCAAAACACTAAAGGAATACTTGATGATTATATCTATTCTCATATGTTGAATGTTTCAAGGGTTGGGGTGATGCCACTAGGTCTTTATGTGGTTATTGTCATGTTGATACAACATTATCATTTCAACTTCATGCCCTATCCTGCCCCGTCTGGAATAATTTTTGATAATTGAAGGGGATATCTAGATGTGAGGTCATAAAATATTTATCTATAGTATGGGGTTCTTATGGATCCTTAGAAGAGATAACTATATACAATGCATATTCCCCCAATTAGTTTTCTCTCCAGTTTATTTGCAATCAAAGAGTTTCTCCTCTCCCTTAAGATTCCATGAGAGTCGAACAATATCCTGGACTTATCCACCAAATTCGTCTTATAATGGAATGTGAAGAAAAATATGTTGAGATTATTCTTCCACTGGTTGATTCACCTATCTTTAGGTTTTATGACTATTCCCAGGTTTGGGTGGAATATTATCTGGGTGCTTAATTGAATCGATCGATCTAATAGGTAGACAAGACATGTGCTTCCCTGAACCCCTTATTTGTAGTATCTATGGAGTTTACTCAGGACTTAGGTGAGCCACCAAGGAAGTGTTATCATCATATTGATGAACATCCCATTAGTGGGAAACATATTTTGAGGGGTATGGTCCATTAATATCAGTGATGGAATATGTTTCAATTGCGAGGAGAGAACATAAAACTTATTCCCTTGCTTCTTCATCTTCTTAGATAATCATTCCTACTTTTGTCATACCCACCCAAGTGGTTACAGAAACCCATGTATCATGAAGGAATATCTGGCATAGAATCTATGCCCTGATTACTGAGACTCCCTTGGAGGAGTTATTTGGCCAATAGGAACACCTACGCCAGCTTTTTCACGATATGGGGACAAGTGGATTTGATTACCAACCATTGTATGATATCCAGAGAAACATTTTCCTTACCGTAGAGAAATTGGTTAGCAATGATGGGGAATTTCATAGATTTGATGACATGAATCCCCTGAACTAATTAATAAGGGAATCTTCAAAGGTTCTTGAATAGATACATTAGATAATCTATCAGATGCATTCCCATATAGATGATTTGACCACTCAGATAACAAAATAGGAGGACATCGTATCCCGCTTAAATTATAATATTATGACTTAATTATCATTATTAGAGACTAATCTAAGTAAATATTAAGAGATTTCATATTTTATCAAGACTCTTCATTTATATAATTGTTTTTATTCCATCCCTATTTGGAGTAAATAGTACTATATGTATTATAAGTGGACAAGAAGATCTCAAATTTTTTATAGTAGAGATGATAATTCATTCCCATATTTATATCATTGGTTTTATTATCAATAAAGGTTATATAGAAACATTGTATTTTTAAATGAAATAGGAATTGACAACAAATACAAAGTGAGAGATTTAAGAGCCCAATTGATTTATTGAATTTTAATTTTATATTAACAATTTTATTCAATGAAAAATTTGGGATTTTTAATTATGATTATTTTTGAACTATTTATTATGTCAAAGTCATTATCTAATTACACTAGGATATGTGCACATTGTTTACAACATTTTAAAATGGAATATTAATATTATAGATGATCATATTTATGTTGTTTTTTATTTGATGGTGAGAAATGGATTGAGATTGTGTTCAATATTTACAATATGATTTATAACAAAATAGTGATACTTTATTAGAAAATGGGGTCAACCATAGGCCAAACAAGGACAACCACTTCTTAGAAAAGAAAGAATGTTTAATCTCCCAGCACATTGAAGCGAGTGAGCGTGAAAAACACTCACATGGAGTGCCTAAGGATTGTGGGATTCATAGTTCCAGCATGGATTTACTTTGGTTTGATCACGTATGAGGAGTGGGTATGTGGTATAACATAGGGAGGAATGACCATATAAATCCCATAGTGTGTGAAAGTGTATCAATGTGTCAACCCCAATGCCAGCTTGAATGTAGGGAGACACACCTATGTATTAATAAGGAGTAGCGGTCCAAGTGTATTATTGATTTTGGAAAACTTCTATGTAGAACAATTTTCATCCACTTAAAATGTTTCATATATAACTCAATTTATTTGATATGTTTTATTTAAGCTATCTGGTCAAGCTAAGATGTTGTATTCATCCTTAAGCTCCATCGGTGATGCTTTAATACACAGTTCTTCATGTTATAATGATTATTTATCAAATTCATCTCATCAAATCCTAATAGGGGATGAATTTGTTTGTAAGATTCCACAAATTAATAAACTGAAGTTAGTGGTGTAATTTATTATTAGAAATAATGAATAAAAAATGGTGGTAGGGAGATTTGTTTTACAATGATGGTGTCTTTTGTAATTTCAAATCATTAATTGGAGTGGTTCATATATATTATAGGTTGTGCACATATGCGGTGGGGATAATTCATTGGAGTATTCTCCATTAATACCTCAACATGCTCGTTTCTTGGGTAAAAACATTAGGAATATCCAAGAGATAATTTGGAAGAGTTGAGAGTGAAATAGGGAAAACAATTAAGGTCAATACTTGTGTATGGTTTCTATGAATTCATATAGATTATTTCTATAAATTCATGTTTTCATTATCATGGTTTGATTATACAATCCAGTGTGTAGTCCACACTATATTTCAGGAAGGACATGAAGTAGTTTCCATATATACATCCATTACTTGATGTATATAAGTGCGAGCTTAGTTGTGTGAGAGGTGTAAGGAAGAGACATCATGTATTCTATTATTACATATGTGAATGTTAAAATAAATTGATCAGATTAAATGTAACAGTATAAATTCTTCAGGATATAGAAAAATAGTGACGTTATTGTTAAGCAGTGAGTTAGGTGAAGAGTATAAGAAATAAAATACATAAAATAATATGCATGAATGTGTTTTTTTTCATGAAAATGAAAGTAATTCATTCATTATAAGTGAGTATATTGTTAATTTTTGTATCTAAATGCATTAAATATAAGGGGGGGTTCATTGTTTCTTACATTAATGTGGTTTGAGAAAAGATCATGTGATATATTTTTCATAAATATTGTGTAGTGTTTTGAGACTAATCTGGGTGTAGTATCAAAAGATTTCACAAATTATAATTTAGTGATTAAGTGAGGCTAAAACATCAGGAGAAGAAATAATATTTTCCTGATCATGGTTTCCCTTACCCAATTGATCATACAAAAGTGATTAACATTATTAAGAAAAATCTACATAAAAGATTTGTTTCTATTGAATGTATTTGATGTTGTACATTAGAAAATAATTATTAGAAATCCCCCTGAGGAAGATCATGAAATCATCATATAATTGATCAAGATAAAAAGAATGACCTTGTGAATAGGGGGACCAGTTATTGAAGAGGATCAACACTGAGGGTTATAACCATTAAAATTTTTTGGGTCTAACTAGAGGAAAAAGAGTTGAATCATTGGGGGTATAATTAGGATCAAATGGAGTATTAACTAATGGGAGTATAACCAGTTGATTCATCAACTATTATAATTAATTATAATATTATAATCGATAATATATAACTGGGGTATGTATAACTAGTTTTAGCAACGGGTATGTGTTAGTATTGAACAATATAAAAATATTTTTTTATATATTTCATTTAATTTTTTCATTTCATATTGGGTCTACTTATCTTAATAGGTGATAGAGGTCCAAAATTAGAAGGGGGCAGGGTGGCAGGGGGCAGGTCTGCAGGGCAAGGGGAAGGGGCATGGGGGAGGGTGGAGGGGGGAAGGGGGTAGGGGGGAGGTCTGGAGAGCAGGGGGTAGGGGAAGGGGGCATGGGTAGGGTGAGGGTGGAGGGGGGGAAGGGGGCATGGGGGATGTATGCAGGGCCGGGGCTAAGGGGGTGGTCTGTAGGGGGGTCTACAGGACACCCATTCTGCGACTACTGAAGTGCAAAATAGCATCAACTATCCTCACCGTCACACAACGATGAGATGCTGGACAAAGGAGAAGTTCATAATCTAGTTTGAAATATGTAAATGGCTGAAATATATAGATGGATGAGTCATGTGATCAAGGAGCCTGTAAGTGGTTACGCTAAAATAGAAAATCGCAGAGTGAGATAAATGTGTCAGCAGGAACAGCAGGGGTCTACATCAAAATGGAATCCCAAGGTCATGGGTGGAAAAATACATCCAATATTTTCCCAATATGACAGAGATCATTAGAGGTATGAAAAGGGGATCATGTGGTCACAAATACTTGGACACGTGAAAACATATTACTACATGCATGAAAATGCAGAATGACACAAGAGAAAAAGGTTGAGAATAAGAGAGAGAAGAAAGGAGGGGACTCCTGAGGAGAAACAGAAAGAGAGAACCCTGATATATTCAAGAAGAGTTTTTAGAGACAACAGAGAACATTATCAATGATCCAATAAAGGAAAAAGTTTGGAGTGAAGAGAGTATTGAATATTAGAGAGATAAATATGATAAAAATGTAATGTAGTGAAAGAGAAGTAGAAGGGAGGTTGGCGCCACGACAATCATCGAAGATCAGATGTAGTGAAGAAGGAAGAGGCATGAGACAGTTTATGAAGATAAAGAGTCACACATACATGTTTGGTTCACCCAATGGTGATATCATCACATTTTCATAGGCCTTTTAGACAACTTGTAAAGGGCAGTGAACTTCCAAAACAGAGTGAGGGTGCCCCATATAGGTAGCAAGTCTACGTTGTGTAAACAAGCATTGAGCCCAACATTAATAGACTTTGAGCTTTGTGTTGTACAGATAATGGTTTTAGTGATATGTGTGAGGAGCAATGGTATCACTCACACATTATATGCAGTCCCGCATTGGGATGAACAATGTAAATTGACTGTGTATCTTCTACTTGATTGGTTGTCTGCACCGCATGACTACTTTGATACAGATCTGTCATTATGCTTAAAAGGTTCTCATAATCACTTATGAACAAAATTTGTTAAACAATAATAGGTTTTAAGGAATGAATCAAGAGGAAAATCTTCAAAGTGGGTGTGGCTCTGACACTTCCATTATCGGTGATTATCGGTGATTTCAATGTTATCTTAACAACACTATTCAAGTGCCCTGGGTCATTATCGGTGATTTCAATGTTATCCTTAGAACTAGTGAAAATATAGGCCCATTGCACTCAAAACATCCATTAAATATTTTAATCATTGTATTGTTGATAATAACCTTATTGAGATTAATCTATTCGGGGGTGTGTGCAGGGGGGTCTGTCCAGGGAGGGGGGGTGGGTGGGGGTCTATCCAAGAAGGAGGGGGTGTCTTCTTGAATATGTACTTTGAAACTCAGTAATTTACAATGTTGTTTCTGATTATTTAATGTTATATAATGAGGAATATAGTTATGGGAATCTAATGTTGATTTCGTTTCTTTTTAGGCACTACAATGAAAATATCCAGCTTGAGTGAAAAATATAAGAGGGTGGTTGGCTCATTAAAAAGAAGAAAACTGCATCATATCATTACAGGGGAGTACATAATTTGGTTTTTACTTTTTTAGAACAATTCATTCATTCTTCCACTTATTGGAACTCTTTCATGTGTTTGAAGGTGTGTATTCCCAGTGGGGGAGCAGAAACTTTTAGTTAGAAATCTCCAAGAGCCGAAGTGGACTGTTTAGTTATACCTTGAGGTAGGATACCTATTCTAGCCACTTTAATTCAAGAATGATTTAAATTGAATTTATCTTATTTCTTCTATTTAATTACATTGAATTTCATATCTTGAATAAGTGTTCTTTAATATAATTGTTTCATTTGATAAATAAAGTCATGTTTTTATAATAAAACCCCTCCAATGGAGGTACGCTGTCTGAGAAAACTCACAATGATAGTTATGTTGATCTAGTTGCATAAATTATTGCATTTGATTTGTGATGAATGAGTTTTAGAATAAATTTTAAATATAATTATATGAATTGTGTAATAAAACAATTCCGTGATTTTATAATAAAACCCCTCCAATGGAGGTGCACTGTCTTCTAAACCAAAAAGTAGTGATAATTATTTGTATCATGTTTAGATTTGGTTTAAGTCTTTCATATGTCTCTTGTTGGTGTTTGTTTAGTGTCTAGTTAGTTTTTGTTTTCTTTGAATAATAGAAATTGGCTTATAATACTGGTTTAACTCAAATGACCTTTCCCGAGTAGGCATATGCCTTGACCATGTCACTTTTCTTTTCACACATCGAATATTATAAATAAAATTTCCATGTTTAGGAAAACTGAATAAATTTGTAAATGGTTTGTGTAGGGTGTATTATTCTTTTCCTTCATATTGTTTCACTTTAGACATTGCATTTCTGATGACCCATTGTTATAGAATATTAAATAGTTGATCTATTGTATCATCTACCTGTGGGGTGACAGTCAGAATATGGCCCCGCCTCCTCCCGCTCCCTTCACTCTTGGCCGGAAGATGCTACCCTGTGGATGTCGCTGGATAGGGCGGCCATGCCACGGTCACGCCATGGTCATGCCGCGGTCATGCCACGGTCACGCCACAGTCAAGCCGTGATTTGGCCATGATGTAGGACGACACCCCATGGCAGTTTGTAGTGATAGTATTCCATGAGTCTTGTGATCAATGTTGAGACTGACTAATCACAATTTCTGCTGGCGGGGAAATGGCTGGAATGTTTCCCTGCATCCTCCTGCTCCCTTCGCTCTTGTCCGGAAGATGCTACCTCGCGGATGTCTCTGGATAGGGCCAAAACTCTTCGGTCATGCCGCGATTTGGACCTGCTCCAGGACGACACTTCACGGCAGTTTGTAGTGATAGTATTCGTTGAGTCTTGTGATCAATGTTGAGACTGACTAATCATAATTTCTTCTGGTGGGGAAATGACTGGAATGTTTCCCTGCCTCCTCCCTCTCCCTTCGCTCTTGTCCGGAAGATTCTGCCCCGATGATGTCGTTGTACCGGTCCAACACAATGCGGTCATGCCACGGTCACGCCGCGATCACGCCGCGGTTACACCGTGGTCACGCCGCGGTCACGCCGCGGCCATGCCGCAGTCACAGCGCGATTTGGCCCTGCTCCCGTATGACACCCCGAGGTAGTTTGTAGTGATAGTATTCCATGAGTATTGTGATCAATGTTGAGACCGACTAATCACAATTTCTACCAGCAGGGTAACAAACGGAATGTTCCCGCGCCTACTCCTACTCCCTTAACTCCTGGCCGGAAGATGCTGCCTTGATAATGCCTCTGGACCAGGACAACATGACGTGGTCATGCCGCGGTCACGCTGCGGTCACGTCGCGGTCATGCCGCGGTCACGCCGCATTCACCCCGCAGTCACCCCGCGGTCATGCCGCAGTAATGCTGTGATTTGGCCCTGCTCCAGGATGACACCCTGCGGCGGTTTTTAGTGATAGTATTCAATGAGTTTTGTGATCAATGTTGATACAAACTAATCACAATTTCTTCCAGCAGGGGTGGTGCAATGGGTCCAACAGTGGGGGGGCATCTGACCCGGGGGGTCTAGTAGGGGGCTACTATCTAGGGGGTCCAGCAGGGGGCTTCTGCTGTCCAGGGGGGTCCAGCAGAGGGGGATTCTGTCCAGGGGGTCCAGTAGGGGGGGCTACTATCCAAGGGGGTCTAGAAGGGGTGGGGGGCAAGGGGTGCAAGGGATGTCTGTTGGGGGGTGGCGACTGTCCAAGGGGCCTGGATTTTTTTATGAAATTGGAATAGGACTTGTTTTTTGTTCATGGGTATTGGAAAAGCAAAAAACTTTGTCGTCATAGTCATAAATAATGCATTCACTTTCCTCTAGCGCTCACTTTTTCCAGCTGTGATCGCGTCGCAGCTGGGATGGTGGTTTCCAACAACAAACAAAGGTCTCACAATTGTCTCTCTCCTTGATCGAGTACTCAAAAACTATTTCCAAAGTAGTCCACTGACTGTGTATTCCTATGATGTCTATATGTATTGAAAAAAGAAGATATAACATCCTTCTTGCCCATATAATAACTAAAGATCCATCCTTTACTTATACGTAGCAAGAAAAATATTCCCTCACTTCCAAAAATGAGAATTATATTTATGGGATTGTCTAAATATACAATGTAATTGAAATTCTAGAAAACTTTGATCATTATGTTGTCACCATGATGAGGGATAAAGAGACATTATTAATTGATGTCCACATGGAGATGGAATCAAGAACAAGAAGGGCATGTAAGTGAATCCCATATAACATGATTGGGAGTTATGTTTAAAAGTAAAAAATGTGTATTGGAGCTCAAAATGTTATGGGGAGTTGGTAACATACCACATTAGTATTCCACAAACCATGAGTAAGAACTATGCAAAAGAAACCCAAAGTTTAGGGCCTACTGATAATATTTGTCAAACGATGAAAACCTACTAAGAATTGACCTATTTTTTTCTTTATTCTATAAGTGGTTAATAAGGGTGAGAGAGAGATCTCAAAATAGGCTGTAAGCCTTTAGTAATGGAGGGTGTGAAAATCTGTGAAGGTTTCGCTCCATTTTGTAGAAGTTGAGACTTGTGCATAAAACAAAATTCATCATGTCTGATACTTTTACACATGGTCCTCTAGTTGATAGAGTGGTGATTTTTTATCTTTGATTAGATTTTATTCTCATGTTGGAAACACCCATTATAACTAGTCAATCTCATGTACACAAAAAATTTATATATAAAATAAATTCAGCAACATACAAAAAAAATTGACTGGAAAAGTATGTCTGGGGATCTCCTTTTAGGAACTCTTCATCTGATGACCTTCTACCTGGTGATGCAACTTTCAAACTCCACACAAAATACTCTTTCTGAAAAAACTTCATCAGATGACTCAAAATTCCTCTTTGCACAAACAATAGTTTCATGATATTTTCACGATGTTAAGAACTTTTGGAACAATTTAACATCATCTGAATTTTTAGGAATGTTTCTAAACAAAGTTGATGAAACTTCTTAAACTTCCTTCCGCAACATCACAACAGACTTTTCTTAACAAACATTCAACACCTTCTTTCTCACTTGTTTTACAAAAAAAATCTTAACAAAAGTAACTTGTCAATAAATACAAAACATTGTTAAGAAAACATTGTAAAGAAATTTCCGTTCAAATTAAAATATACATGAAAATCATGTATGATCACACACCCATGTATAATGTTTTGTAGTCCTGTGAAAAACTTAATACCCAATCCAAATCCAAAAATAAAAAATAAAAAATATGTAGACCTCCAATCATTTTTCAAAATCAAAGTCCATCAAATTTTATCTATGAAATCAATTCCTCTCTTGTTTTATTCTCTCACTCTAATCCATTAACCTCAATTATCCATTCATGCACTTCACAACCTATCTCATGTGATTTTTTTCACTCTTATATTAAGTGTAAATGATGTGCAAATTTGTTCTCATCTCATGAACATGCAAGTTAATGCATATGTTTTAGAAAATTCTCATTTTCCATGAACGATACAAAGGAGGTGCACAAATCATGAGGATTTTACAAGGTTATAATGATGATTATCGGTTTGTTGGTATGAATTAAAAATAAAATTCCATGAATATGAGGTTCTGAATCTTTTATAATGCATAATTATTCAAGAATTCTCAATAGAAAGTATGTCACCCTATCTCTCTTACAAAGGTATCACATCACCTTACCCCTTGATTTTCAATTTGGTCTTGATTCAAGAACATGTTTGTAATGAAAAATGTATTCCTTATTCTCACTTTTTTATTTTTTTTTCTTTTTTTACTTTTTTGAACAATTTTTTATATAAATTTTTTTATTTTTTATTTTTATGAAGAATAGGATTCCGCCTATAATTTAATAGAGGATAACTCAATCCAAATGCTTTAAAGTACCCAAACGAATGACACAACCCATGCATTTCCCCCATAAATGTAATGCCTCTCAAAGTATACACATGAAGGCCCTTCCCCTACTCATATCCTTGAAATAATCAAGTAAAATATTGAGATAAAGGTTAGGTAAGTGATTTGGAAACATTAGAAGTCGCAAAAATAGAAAATAAATGATTCGGAGACGAATAAAAGGGGGGAAATGAAACGAGAACACAAGGATTTACGTGGTTTGAGAAAAATCTTGACATCCACGGAGAGGAAAAATATCTTCACTATGAAAAAATCTGGAAGCACAACTGTATTAGAATTCCAGGGTGATAGGAATCAATTAGAGAGAGAAAGAAAAATAGTAGTAACTTTAATTCACAGCAGCAGGAGTTACAGAACAAAGAAGGAAAACAAGATAAATAGAAGAAGAAAGGAATAAGAAAGGAAGAAGAAATCCTCTAGAGGCGCTGCTCTTCGTGGCCCAAGGTAGAAACCCGTAATTCTGCAGAGCAAAATTCTTCTATTTAAAACAATTCCTACACAAACAGCCCACAACTCCCTTATTTATAGACTCCATTGGAAGCTTCTAAAAAACCCAACCGCCCAACAACTAACTAACAAACTAAAAACCACCTAACAAACTAATAAACTAACAACCATTTATTGTATTTACATTACTACCCCTGACTGACAACCACTCCCCCTAAATCATGGGTAGTAGCACCCAACCTAACAGTAGTAGCACCCAGCCTCAGGCTCCTCCTTTGCAGCAGTAGAAGTCCAGGTAACAGGTTCTTATCAATTATGCCCCCTTAAAACCACCTTGTCATCAAGGTGATTTATCGGGTGGCTTTGGTAGTGGCCTCAGCAGTCGGCCAACGTGCACAATAGCTATTTCAATACTCCAGAAGTGTTTCCAACCATGTAGTGTGGCTATATTGTAAGAATATTCATCCCTTGATGACCTCAAACCAACAGTCCTCTCACAGTCAACCTCTTTTAGATGAGGTGGCTTGCGAATTCGGCCTCCAATCTCTATAGCTATTCCCAGCAGCTGTCTGAAACTCCCTACTATAGATAAATGTTATACTTCTTTTCTTTCTGGAAAAACCCATAATTGTGCCGGCATACTCATTTCTCTCTCCTTGTTGTCAAATGAAACCTCAAGCCAACACAAATAATATTCTGACGTATCTAGAAATTTCTTGACTGCGTGAAGACACTTCTCTGGCAACTTGATCGCTTCTAACAATTCTTCGACCGAATTTGTTTCCTGGATAAATTTCTTCTGCATCTCATTTGAAGCCTCTCTCCATATACTTTCCAAACATTTCCTGAGTTCCGCTGAAGGACATTTTGAAACTCACGGTACTGATTCCTCATTGCCGCACACGGTTCCACATGAGGTTGGCAAACTGGACACTCACTTGGAGCTGGAAATGACGTCGAAGTGGACTGCTGCGTCTCTGGCGGTAAGAACCATGAGAACACATTTTGATGCTCTTTATTATGCCTTCTCAACGCCGCATTCTGCCTCCTCATCTCCACATTCTTCTCCAGCATCGCCACATTCTTCTTATGCATCTGTTTGAGTACAGCTAACATAGAGTCCATCAAACATACTTGTTTCACCATCCCGAATAGTTTTCAAAGTTCAAGAATGATCAATAAATTTTAAAACTACTACAAGCCGATTGCCACTGCAATGTGGTGTTTCATTTGGCTTCATTTCCTCTCCGATCAAGTCCATGTCATCTGCTACGTCCTGTTTCTCTCTCTTGATTTTCTCTCAATGAAAGAAAAAATTGATAGGAATCAATTAGAGAGAGAAAGAAAAAAAGTAGTAACTTCAATTAATAGCAGCAAGAATTATAGAACAAAGAAGTAAAAGAAGAGAAATATAATAATAAAGGAAGAATAAATGAATAAGAAATCCTCTAGAGGCGCTACTCTCCGAGGCCCAATGTAGTAGCCCATAATTCTACACAGCAGAATTCTTCTCTCTAAAAAAATTCCTACCCAAATAGACCACAAGTCCCTTATTTATAGACTCCACTAGAAGCTTCTAAACAAACCCTCCTCCCAAAAAATAACTAACAAAATAACATCCACCTAAGAAACTAACAAACTAACAACCATTTATTGTATTTACATTACTACCCCTGACTGACAACCACTCCCCTTAAATCCTGGGTAGTAGCACCCAGCCTAACAGTAGAAGCACCCAGCCTTAGACTCCTCCTTTACAGTAGTAGTAGTCTAGGTAACGTGTTCCTATCAATTATGCCCCCTTTAAACCACCTTGTCCTCATGGTGATTTATCAGGTGGCTTTGGTGGTGGCCTCAGCAGTCGTCCATCATGCGCAATAACTGTTTAAATCCTCTAGTAGTATTTCCAACCATGCAGTGTGACTATATCGTAAGAATATTCATCCCTTGATGCCCTCGAACCAGCAGTCCTCTCATGGTCAACCTCCTTTCGATGGGGTGGCTCACGAATTTGGCCACCAATCTCTGCAACTACTGCCAGTAGTTGTCTAAAACATCCTACTACAGCTAAAATTTCTACTTGTTTTCTTTCAAGAAAAACCCTTTCTTGTGCCTGTGTACTCATTTTTCTCTCATTGCTGTCAAATGAAGCCGCATGCCAGTACAACTGATATTCTGACGTATCTGGAAGTTTCTTGACCATGTGAAGACACTTCTCTTGAAACTTGATCGCCTCTAGAAATTCTTCGAGATAATTTGTTTCCTGTATAACTTTCTCTGTGTATCCTTCGGTAGCCGCTCTCCATCTACTTGCCAAACTCTTCTTGAGTTCCGCTGAAGAAAATTTTGAAACTCACGGTATGGATTCCTCATTGTTGCACACGGTTCCACATGTGTTTGGGGAACTGGACACTCAACTAGAGCTAGAAATGAGGTCAAGGTGGACTGCTACGTCTCTGGCAGTAAGAACCGTGGGAACACATTTTGAATCTATTTGTTCTGCCTGATCAACGCGGCATTCTACCTCCTCATCTCCACATTCTGCTCCAGCATCACCGCATTCTCCTTCTGCATCTGTTTGAGTACAGCTAACATAGATTCCAGCAAAGCTACTGGTGTCACCATCCCAAACAGTTTTCAAAGTTCAATAATGATCAACAATGTTTAAAATTGTTGCATACCAATTTCCACTATAATGTGGCATTTCCTTTGGCTGCATTTCCTCTCTGGTCATGTTCATGTCATCTGCTACAGCCCATAGCTCTCTCTTTATTTTCTCTAAATGAAAGCACCAATTGATAGGAATCAATTAGAGAGAGAATGAAAACAGTAGTAGCTTCAATTAACAACAACATGAATTACAGAACAAAGAAGGAAAAGAAGAGAAATAGAAGAAGAAAGGAAGAAGAAATCCTCTAGAGGCACTTCTCTCCGAGACCCAAGGCAGCAGCCAGTAATTCTGCACCGCATAATGCTTCTCTCTAAAACAATTCCTACCCAAAAATCCCACAACTCTTTTATTTATAGACTCCATTGGAAGCTTATAAAAAACCCCTCCTCCCAACAACTAACTAACAAACTAACAACCACCTAACAAAATGGAAAACTAACAACCATTTATTGTATTTACATTATTAACCCTGACTGACAACCACTCCCCCTAAATCCTGGGTAGTAGCACCAAGCCTAAAAGAAGTAGCACCCAGCCTCAGGATCCTCCTTTGTAGCAGTATTAGTCCAGGTAATGGGTTCCTATCACAGGGGGTGTCTATCCAACAGTGAGGGGAGTGTCCGGGGGGTGGGGGTATAGGAGGTGTCTGTCTAGGGGATTGGGGGATGCCCAGAATGGAGGGAGAGTCTCCAGTGGGGCGTCAATCCAGGGGAGGGGGTCCAGGGGGTGTTTGTCCAGGGGGTGTCCAGGGGTATCTGTCCAGGGAGGGGGTTGTTCTGTCCAGGGGAGGGGGATGTCTGTCCGGGGGGTCCAGGGTGTTTGTCCGGGGGGGTCTGTCCCGGGGAGGGGGTGTCCAGGGTTGTTTGTCCAGGGTTGGGGGCGTCTGTCCGGGTGGGGGTGTCTGTCTGGGGGGGTGGGGGTGTCCAAGGATGTCTGTCCAGGGGAGGGGGTGTCCAGGGTTGTCTTCCCAGGGGAGGGGGTGTCCAGGTTTGTTTGTCTAGGGCTGTATGTCCAGGGGAGGGGGTGTCCAGGGTTGTCTGTCTAGGGGGTGTCTTTCCAGGGTGGGGGTGTCTGTCTATGGTGGATGTCTTTCCAGGGTGGGGGGTGTCTGTCCAGGGTGGGGGTTGTCTGTCCAGGGGGGGTTTGTCCAGGGGGTGTCCATGGTTTTCTGTCTAGGGGGTATGTCCAGGGGAGGGGGTGTCCCGGCTTGCCTGTCTTTCCAGGGGGGGTGTCTGTCCTGGGTGGGGGTGTCTGTGCAGGGGAGGGGTTGGGGTGTGTCTAGGTGGGTGACAGACAGGGGGGGGCTGACAGGGGGTGGGGAACCTGGGGAAAACAGGTAGGGGTACTGGCAGGGGGAAGAGCCAGATGGAAAATAGGTGGGGAGACATGCAGGGTGGGGGTGGATGGGGGACTAGCAGGTGGGTGGAATATAGGGGGACTAGCAGGGGTAGGGGGTGGAAGGCGGGCATGCAGGCCTGCTGTGTTTTTTTATTGAACATTAATCTATAGCCACTGTTCCTAACCATGACTATAAGGCCTGTTTGTGTTTTACCTTGTTCCATGGTTTCAAACCGTGGCTATAAGGCTTTAGCCACAATTTTAAACTATGGCTATAGGACTTGGTTCCCATATGTTTTTTATGCAACCAAGAAGTATCGATCAATATTCAATATAAGGTATGATATATCTTCATTCTTTTGGATTCATCTCCTTATATTTCTCCTTTCTCTTTTATGGAATGTTATTTCCATGTTCCAAATGGGAATTTCTTGGGTGTTGATTGGTGTGGTGGTGTCTCTTCATCCTCAGGTGGATACAGTTGTCATGGGGGGAGGAGATCATAACCCATTGTGTGGATCGTTCTCGTATAAAGATTCTCATGAACCGTTTGAGGCAGGGGATTTGTTGCTTCTCTATTATTTTACATGAAAATATAGATTTAGCTTGTTTTAGACCAATGGATCATAATATATTTGATATATTAAATATTTGAACTGGATAAATAAATTAATATCTATCGTACGTTATTGCCTCTTGTTTTTCTAGATAGTGTGATATCTATTCATTCTTTGTTTAGATTTTTGTTCTTGATGGAAATTGGAAAATTACGTAAACCCATAATTAATTGATATTTATTTTTGATAAAGATAAAGAGGCATGAAAATGAATCCAATTGTTTTTGTTGTAATTTGATGCTAATAAAAATTGATACAGTAAGCATGTTTAACTATTTGTGATAGATTAATGTTTACGTTGCTCATCATTTGAAGCTATGAATAATTAATCGGTTAATTAAAGATGGATTAAAGAACTTGTTGATTGATAAAAGATAATTCCTTGTAGGGTTCTTAGTTACCCACTTTCTTGTTTATGGGACAAGAGCCCAGTTGATATGATGTTTGGTTTACTTCTGCTTATGTTATGATGTGAGGATATAAGGATGTTGTGATATGCGGTGGTAGGGAGTCCTATTTATTGTTGCAAAATTTGACTCGTAGAGTGGCAAGATGCATCATTTTATGCATTTGGGTGTTGGGGAGGACACTAAAGATGATGGATCGGGTAGGATATGAATGTTTAGATGCTTTCTATTTCTTGTTGGTTGTTTGTCTTCTTTACTTTCCACACTTCACAGGGAAGCTGGTTTGCGTACCCTCCTTCCAAATGGGGCAAAGACGTGCGGGGTATGCCATGTGTTTTACGTGTTTCGATTCCCGAGGGAGGATGGGTCTACACTCTTGCTAAAAGTGGAAAAAACTCCACGGGTAGTTCACCTACTAACCGTGTTGATCCCCTTGTTTTTAGTAACTTAGAATGTTTTTTTTATAATTCCTGGGAATATTTGAAAGTAATATTTTTTAAAAAGGATTCCATAAATTATGTTAACTCCTGAGGTTTGAGCTTACTGGGACAAAATGTTGAGGTTGCAATTATAAAGGAATAGTGAACCTTGGGTATGATGCTAATGAAGTATAATGTGGAAGTCGTTAATGGATAATTAATGTTTAAAAATTTAATTTATGTAAAGTGTAACAGAAAAAAAAGTGAATGAAGTAATTTAATAATATTCCTTAAGTGGTTGTGTGCTTATTGGATACGTAGTCATAGAAGGGGAATCTGGGAATCCGAGGAGAGTTAGATGTAGTTGAGTTTAAGACTAGGTTATACCCATAGTGTGGTTGTTAGATATATTATATTGTGTACTTCTTGTGTTTATATATGCTACTCCACCCCGTAAATTAGAGAAACTGACACCTATGGGATTCTAATCCCTCGGGGTGTTTTCCCCAACATTTTAGTGGGATGATGGATGGTTGACTACCCCCTTTGGCCCACACTTTTCTCTTGGTAGTTACTTCTGCTATTAGGAATAGTGGTTAGTTTTCTCCATATATGTTTGTGTAGGGTTTTAATGGATTTGGGTTATTCACAGACATATATTTTTGATATATTTTCCTATGGAATACTATAGGTGAAACATGTATTGGTTGTGTTGGATTGAGGATCATTACTCAGTGTGTGGGATGTAATGTCTTGAGGTATAATTCAAGTAGAATGATACATGTTATGTGAGCTATGGTGGCTTCTGTAAAATACCTGGTTACTTTGATTTTGTGGACATCATGGTTTTGTTGCATGAGGTTCATGTTGTGGTGCTTCTCCTAGGTGTCTACAGGCAAGACTTTTTGGGATAGTAATTGATTTGGATGTGAAACATTGGGGAAAAGTAGAAAACCGGTGGGGAAGTTCTAGTGAGGTTCCCTTGACATTATTTCTTATATTATATACTCTTGTTTGCGATACATAGTAGGAGTATCCATGGTGAGGCTAGGAACTTAGTATACCTGTTTAGGGGACAAGTTTGTTTCACTTGTTGTTAACTATGATTTAACATGCTTTCTTTACTCTTGCATGATAAGATCTGGGGAGGATACTGCTGAGTATACTATTATACTCACCCTATGTCTATATAAACTATTTTTCAGGTGACTTAGAACAGGTTGGAGATCAAGCTAGTTTATACAAGATTGGGGTTGCAGGAGTTGTTTGGGCGTCGTAGTTGTTGCAATTTTTACTTTATTTTGGGTTTTTTAGTTTTTCCCTTTTAGTTGTTGTGGTTTTTCATGATATTTCAAATTTGTACTTAGGAATTATTTTATATATATATTTGATTTAGATTTGGTTGGTGTCTATCTCATCTCTGTCTTTGGAATTTGTTCTCTTAAAGGGTAATTGCTCCTATTTTTGTGTCTACTATACCCTCGGTGCTATTCGCCAACCCGGGGCCTACTGGAGGTGGGACTCGGGGGGTCATTATCTACCTTCTCACATTTCCGTCCTAGGTGGGGTACACCTTGTGGGGAGGGGGTCGAGACTCAAGAGAATAGTTTGTGGGATCTATCACATTCTATATGAAATAATAATCAGGTTAGGATACTCACAGGCCAACACTGATGTTAAAATGAAAGAGATGTGAATATTTGATGTTCACCTAGAAGAACTCATGTAGTAAAAGACATGTGAGGGGAACCACATGGTTTGGGGCCCCACTTCATATCCAAGTCATGTCTATAGTCATTACATTTATTCACATGCTTGTAGCAGTACATGCCTTATAGGTGGACTATATGGAGTGTCCGGATAACCAGAACTTGGGCCGTGTCTTTTGGCTGTGTCTTTGTACCGATCCCCATGTCCATGTACCTGGACACCGTGTCTGTGTGGTCGGCCACATGGAATAGACAACCAAGATTGGGGTACACTATGTGTGATGGGGACTACATGTCATGCCCTCCTTAATATTTCCAAAACCCTTGCACCACTTCTAATGGAGGTTACATGTCATCTTTTCTTCATTATACATGGAGTGTAGTCGAGATTTTAACAAAATGTCATGACCTGTCCCCTAGGGCCTGTGTCGTGACTACCCCTAGCCCTCCTTCCATAGGCCAGGGGCTGGCGACTAGCACTGAAGGCATATTCCCTAAAACTAGAGAGACATTGCCTTTATAAACTGTAACGCACACAATCAAGCACATAGCAAGATATGAACTCAAGTAAACTAAACAGTAAAAAAAGTGAGTAAAATAAGTAAAAGGTGACAGAATATAATCCCAACTGGAAACTACATGAAACTAAAAGTTCAAGTAATCTGGCATGGCTCATGTGATTAACCACCAAGGATCCTACCTGAAGGGTAGGTACTTCTCTCGAACGATTGTCTCTGTGGTATGCCACATCTAAGGTCCACCTCCGAGATTCCACCAGTCTTGGTACCCTCATCCTCAGTCAGCATTGTCTATCATCTACAACCAATGCAACAAGGTGCGGGCGTAGCCCTTGAAGGGGTGAGTATAACAATACCCAGTACGGACCCCGAGACCCTTGAAGGACTCACAAAATCCCCAAAGGATAAATCACACATCATTATAACAACTGACAACCCTACATAGGTATATCCACATACATATACCTAAGTTATCAGGTAAACCCATCTCAATAATGAGAAAACACATGGCCCAACTCATTATCCCAAAGCTCAACTTTTCCACAAAGGAAGAAATACCATGAAGGCAAGTACCACAAGGGTACACCATATTGAAGAATAACACCAAGGTATTACTACGATGGAAATTACCACAAATGTACAGACTCAGATCACACAAGGTATAACATAGGTACATTAGTAGAGATGATTAGATGTAACTACCGAATCATCTTACTCTGTTTAGGATGCTCAGCTACTGACCCACATAGGATCACTCAGTGCTGACACAAACATGATCTCTCAGTGCTGACCTTCATAGGATCGATCAGTTCTGACCCACACAGTATCGCTAGGTGCTGACCCACACCGGATTTCTTGGTGTTTACCCACATAGGATCGCTCGGGGCTGACCCACACATGGTCTCTATTCATTCGTCACGTCACAGCCAATTACTGGGATCCTGCACCATGCTTGCTCATCTCAGGGATGGTCTGTTCCCCAAGACACTGGTCGATTATGCAATTGCCACGAAGTCCCAATAATTATATCAAATGATGCCATGTCATATGGGTCTAAATGCAACAGACGGTGCATCAATCAGATGTCTGGTCTGTGAGTTATTAGCCTTTTAGTCCCGAGAGCCGAGCTGGATTTGTGCTCGATCCTACCCGACCATTACCCAACATAATCCAAAACTCTAGTGGGGGTATACCAAAGGGACCATCTCGCACCAAGGTTTCTTTCACTGAAAATGGTTCATAGAATAGACTTCTAGTGCCAATGTTATGTCCAAAAGAGCGTAAACGGGTTGATGTGGACCCGGGCCCAGTCCGACCTGGTAGGACCGACCCAGTTCGGGTTGACCCGGCCCGACCCCCTGGGTCTGGTCCAGCCTGCAGTGCTTCCCGACCCGCTGGGTTCGACCCGGTCTGCACTGGGTAGCACGGCCCGCACTGGGAGGTCTGGCAGGCCGTGAGGGACAAAGAGGTCCACGAGGGGTCCAGGGAGGTCGCGGGTGGCCGCGAGGTCACGAGGCCTTAGAGGGCCGCGGAGGGCTGTGAGGACGCGGGGCAGTGCGGAAGGCCACGGGGCAGCACGACAAGGCCGTGGTGTGGCGTAGTGGGCAACGGGTCTGCGAGGCCGCGGGGAGGCGTGGAACACCGCAGACAGTAAGGCCGAAGGGCGGCGCGACATGCCACGGGTCGGCAAGGCCATGGGGCGGCCCGGCAGCTGCGGGGCGACGTGGTGGTTGCGGGGCGGTGCGGAGGATAAGGGGAGGCACGGCGAGGCCTCGGGGTGGCGCAGCGAGGGAGCGGCCGGAATGGTGGTCGTGGGACGGCGGATACCACATGCATCAGTTTCCATAGACGACAGAGGCCGCAAGCAGCATGGTTGGGGACAGCAGAGGCTGTGGGCGGCAGCACCACGGGGCGGCCTAGGCAACGGGCAGTGGGGCGTCCTGCCTTCGTTGGCGGCCAGCTTGACCATCCACCCTTCCTTCATCGCCTTCACCATGGTTCTCGAGTTTCACCAGTGATAATTGTCGGCACTAGTAGCCATCAGCATCACAAAGATCACACAATATTTCCAAAAGATTTTCAAAGAGGATGAAACATGTTTTTTTGGCCCGCACTCTCCACGTTAGGGCGGTAGCCAGCAGCTCAACAAGAACATGAATGAAGAACGTCAAACCCTAACCTCCTGCAATTATTATTCCCAATCCGGAAAAATAAATCATTTGAGGATCAACTAGTTACAGAGTTGATCTGAATTATTTGTTTTAGAAGGGACGAACATTGGAATATATAATCGTACACCACTAAACCCCTACCTCGATGGTTTGGTTGAAGATTTTCAGCGGTGGAGATGGTTTGGCATTTTTCGATCCCACAACAAGTCTTCTCTAACAATGTTGGTGAGGAGAGGAAAAAACGAAATCAGTGACGATGGAATTTCCTAGATCATTGGTTCATTCATCATTGGAGATCCTTCGACGGTGTTTGGAGAAAGGTTCATCGAAGGAGAAGAGTTCTTCGTTGGCATTCTTCGTTGGAGGATGTGTTCCTCCAAGTTATCCCAAGCTCCCACAATTTCCAACAATTTTTCCCCCAACCCACTAAAATGAAAAGGTAGCCAATATAAAAGAATATGTTTTTTAATTTCAAATTGGATTAATTAATTACATTTTGGTTGGACTAATAAATCAAACGAGGTGGCACCATTAAAATGGGGGAAGTTTAAGAGGCTTCCCCACACTTAAGAAGGAGTTCAAGGGGGTTTTATCCTCAGGTGGTCCCCACCACCATAACCACTCATGGGATGTTTAGGCTTGGTGGTCTCTACCCTCAAATACTCTCATGGGAGGTTTTATTTTAGGTGGTCCCCACCTTTGAGACATCCACATGGGAGTTTCAAAAGAAAAATAGAAATAAAATGTTACACCATTTTATTTTATTTTTTTCTTTCACGAATAGTTGAAAAACTAACTTCCACCCTCACCCTACGTTGGTCAAGGTGAATGACTCATTAAGATAATATCAATGTTGCGAGTTCAATGGTGGCCTCAGATTTCAATTCCGAGCATCAGTTCAAAAGTTAGAAAATTCTGCTCGCACCTTTACAAAACATACCCGAATTAATGTTCAAAAATTAATTCCGGGCACTCCGAACCTCAAAATCAGGCGCCGTCAATTTATGCGAACTCATAAAATTCTCCTATATTTTAAAAAAATTACTTATAAATTCGGGGTGTTTAAACTCTCCCAACTCATGGATTTACATCCCCGTAATCCTTAACTCAAATCTTTGAAAACAAGTGGGGTACATAGCACGAATAAGTACCTCCCGCTCCCATGTGATTTCCCATGCTTCCAATGAATGCGCACCAGAGGTATCGACCACCCACAAAGGAATCTATCTTGTGGATCCTCAATATCCACTAGAACCTCTGTAAAAATCTCCCCATCGTCGACGTCTAACTATCCTTAGACGATGACGTGGGAAGGGTCATGGATGTATCTCCTCATCTGGGATACATGGAAGACGTCATGCATCCGGTGAAACTGAGGTGGAATATTTAAGCAGTAATTCACCTCACCAACTCTACTGAGGACCTGAAAGGGTCCGATGAGCCTCAGAGATAACTTGGGCCTCAGCCAAATCTCTGTAAACCTCGTTGAGGTGAGACCCGTAGAAAGAGGTGTTCACTATCCTCCAACTCCATAGGTCTCTGTATCCTTTCAGAATATGACTTTTTCTTGATCTATGTAGTCTTCATCCACTCCTAGATGTTCTACACCTTCTCTGTGTTAGTCCGTACCATCTCTAGTCCCACTAGTGCTGACTCCCCTAGGTCAGTCTTGCATAAAGGTGACCTGCACGGTTTCCCGTACAATGCCTCAAACGGTGTCATCCCAATGGTGGAGTGATAGTTGTTGTTGTATGAAAACTCCCCCGAAGTTAATTTATCCTACCAGCTGTGAACGAAGTCGAGGACACAAGCATACATCATGTCCTCGAGGGTCTGTATGCTCCGCTCAGTCTGGCCATCCGTATGAGGATGGAAGGCGGTGCTCAAATGAAGGTTCATCTTGAATGCCTCCTGCAACCCCCTCTATAGCCAGGAAGTAAATTGTGAATAACGATAAAAGACAATCATCAATGGTACTCAATGTATCAACACAATCTCCTGCACATAGAGGTGTCCCAAGTTCTCTTATGAACCCTACTCTCTGATCCTCAGGAAGTGGGATGACTTGGTGAGTCAGTCGATGATCACCAAGATATAGTCATGACCTTTGGATGTACATGGAAGTCCTATCATGAAGTCCATGGATATCCCATCCCACTTCCACTCTATGATGTCTATAGGCTGAACCAAGCTTGCTGGTACCTGATGATCTACCTTCACCTACTGACAAGTGAGGCACCAAGAGAAAAACTATGTGACTGCTTTCTTCATTCCCAGCCACCAGTGACGTCATCAGAGATCCTAGTATATCTTCACCACTCCTGGATGTACTGCTATAGGGGGTGTGTGGAACTCCCTCAACACTTTCTCATGAAGTGACACTGGTACCATGGTATGTCCTCTAAATAGGATGATGTGCTCCCAACCTTCAAAAAATCCATCAGGTGCCTGCCCTATGGATATTTGGGGATATCGATCCTTGAATTCCGCATCCCCATGCTTTTCGTCCATGACTCACTGAAGAAGTTGGGTAATGACTGTAAGAGACTTAAGAAAAGATGATGCATCTCGATCCACAAAGGATATCTTTATAGCGGCTAGCTGCTTCATCACCTCCCCTAGTAGTTGTATACCTGACCTCTTGCTGAGTGAATCTTCTACAACATTCCCCTTCCCAGGAATATAGACTATATCAAAGTCATAATACTAGAGAAACTCAATCCAAAATCACTGTCTCAGGTTCAGGCCCTTCTAAGATAAGATATACCTAAGACTCCTGTGATAAGAGTACACTGTAAAACGTTCGCCCATCAGATAGTGTCGCCACATCTTCAAGGAGAAGACCACTACTGCTAACTCCAGGTCATGGGTAGCATAGTTCTTCTCATTTGTCTTATCTTTTGAGAACCATATGCGATCACTGATCACTCCTACATCAGGACACATCCGAGCTCAGTCCCTGATGTGTCGCAATAGACTACGTACCCTACGCCCTCCTCTGCAAGCCTCATGATGGGGGCACTAGTCAGCCTCTACCTCAGATCTTGAAAACTCTGCAGGCATCTCTCTGACCACATGAAGGGTTTCCCCTTCTTCGTCATCATTGATAGAGGTTCTTCAACTCTGGAGAAATATGGCACAAACCTCCAGTTGTATCCATCCAAACCCAAGAAACATTGTACCTCTGTCACACTCCTAGGTGGATCCCAAGAAAGTACCGCCTCAATCTTCACTGGATCCACTGCAACTCCAGCCTCTAATATGACATGTCCCAGAAAGTGAACCTATCGGATCTAGAACTAGCACTTTGAGAGTTTACCATAAAGCTGGTACTCTCGGAGTGTGTCCAGTACTACTCGCAAATGATAAGCATGATCCTCCTCAGTATTTGAGTAGATCAGAATGTCGTCGATGAAGACTACTACAAAGAAATCAAGGTATGGCTGAAAGATCCTATTCATGAGTCCCATGAACACTACTGAAGCATTGGTTATTCCAAGTGGAATAACCAAGAACTCGTAATGTCTGTACAGAAACATGAAAGTTGTATTCTACATATCCTTGTCCCGCACTCTGATCTGGTGATATCCTGATCGGAGGTCTATCTTCAAGAACAATCATGCACCCTTCATCTAATGAAAGTGGTCTTCAATCTTCAGAAGTGGGTACTTGTTCTTCATAATGACCTGGTTCAGGTGCCGATAGTCGACACACAGTCTCCATCTCCCATCCATCTTCTTAGAAAACAAGATCAAGGCTTCCCAAGGAGATACACTGGGTCAAATGAACCCCTTCCCCTATAAGTCCTCCAACAGTACCCGCATATCACGAAGCTCTATTGGAGCCATCTAATACACTACTGTAGATATTGGTGTCGTCCTAGGGTAAAAATAAAAGTAAAAGTCCACCTCTTCGCATGGAGGTAGACCCATAACATCATCAGGGAAGATATCTGTGTACTGTTCCACCACTATAGGATAACTAGGACTCCCCATATAAACCAATCTTAGGGTAAGGCTAGCCAACTAATGTGTGATCGGCTTCACCCTCCTCCGAGTAAGTCTATCCTGCACTAAAAAGGCTCCATTCTCACCGGTAATGCTAAATCTGGTCCCATCCGTGCGGACACACTACACTTTGCACCTAATACAGTCAATCTGAGCTTGGACTATAAATAACCAGTACATACCCAAGATGACGTCGTAAGGACTCGAAGATTCTACTAGGAGATCCTAGCCGAAGCTCTTGCCTCCAAGAGTAAGCTCACATTGTCGCACCCGTGCATAATCATTGAATCCGCTACCATAGGTGTCTCTAGGTGTAAGGATCGAGCCAACATCTCCATAGAAATATCTGAGCTCTAAACAAGGGCAGTGGTAATAATAGAATGACTGGAACATGTTTCTATAAGTAATGCAGCTAAGGTGGAGTAGACATAGATCGTACCTCATATCATCTCTGAAACATTGTGATCGTAGGACTCAGCTACCTAGAGCTGAGCTCACCCCTATCCTCATGCTCTCTATGGTCATGGTGGACCACCTAGGGGTGGGGGTGGTAACATGTCAAATCGTCACCCACCACCGGCTGCACAACCATCTCCTCTACCACATCCTCCTGCTCCCTGCGAACCTCCTTGGTCGATCCACTTTCACTGCCTAAGCAGTCCTTATACCGTCGTCTGATCATCTGTACTGCGGGTCAGACAGTCATGAGCCACGTGACCTTTCCCACTGCATGCATAACACTGCCCGCTCCTGGCATGACTGTCTTTTCCTCAGGTTCCCCACACAACTGACCCTGAGTCATGTGATCATCCACCTGTAGGTTTGGTCCTCTTGGACCTCTGCGACATTTTTCTACTTCTAGCTGTAGAAGACTCTGCTATGTGACGATCGGTGGTGGGTCACGCTGCTGGTGACTTCTCATCAAGGAAATTCTCCACTACGAGGGCTCTCTCTAACTCCCCCGACTATGTCGGGATGCTAAGAGAAATCATTGAAGCCCTAATATATCGCCTGAGCCCCTGCTTGAAGGTCTGGACCCTGAAAAATGGGTCTTGTACCATATCTGTAGAGTATTGTGAGAGGTCAATAAACCTCTATGAGTACTGAGCCATAGTCATGCTACCCTGCTGCAGATGAAGTAGATCTTGTATGTGCACTACGTGAAGATTCGCTGGGACAAACTCTATTCGGAACAGGCTCTCCAAGTCTTCCCATAGAAGCGTCTCCTCATCGTAAAACTACTGAATCATTCTCTACTATTTTCCTGATTCTTCCTATTGAAGGTAGGAGGCATGGATCACCATGTGGTCATCTGCTGTTCCTACTAGTCAGAAAACTCTCACCACAGACTCCATCCAATCCTCATCTCCATGTGGGTCCATCTCCCCCCTGAACCAGGGTAGTCTATGGTGCTGTAACTCATGCCATTTTCTAAAGAGGCATGCACCCTCTACTGCTAGGGCTGGTGGCATCAGTGGCCCAATGGGTAATGGTACCACTGGTGCCTCCACTGGTGCCGCTTCTGGATGAGATTCTTGCACCGAGGCCTCATCGCTTGGTGGGTTGTCAGTGCGTACTACTCTCAGAACCCTAGATAGCTATCTGTGTGGAGGCATCCTGAAATGAAACAGGTGTGCCACAGTCAATAAGTTATACCTGGTGAGATGAATCAAAAATATCACGAAGAATACTCATCAAAACTCACACACAATCAGGGTTTTCATGCACTGAGTCAGAAATCAGAAGTCAGGGTCATGGTGTACTGATATGTCGGAAACCGCACCAACACCGTATTCCCTAAACTGATAAACACACTCACTACACTTAACACTATTTCCATTAAAAAGTTCTTAGTCTTTTGTTCCATGGTAGAACTAACTCCTATGATACTAATTTGTCATGACCTATCCCCTGGGGCCGGTACTGAGGCTACCCCAAGCACACCTTCCATAGGACAGGGGTTGGGGACTATCGTTGGAGGCGTATTCCCTAAAACTGGGAAGACGTTGCCTTTATAACTTGTGACACACACCACCAAGCACACAACAAGATACGAAGTCAAGTAAAATGAATAGTAAACAGAGTGAATACAGTAAGTAAAAGGGTCTATAATACAAGCCCAACTAGAAAGTACAAGAAACTAAAAGTACAAGTAAACTGGAACAGCTCTAGGGATCACCCACCAAGGATCCTACCTGAAGCTTAGGTACAGCTCTCGAATGGATGTCTCTGTGGTATGCCTCATCTAAGGTCCACCTCTGAACTACCTCTAGTCCTGGTACCCTCATCCTCAGACCAGCGTTGTCCATCATCTGCAACCAACAAAACAAGGTGCGGACATAGCCCGTGTAGGGGTGAGTATAATGATACTCAGTAGGGACCCCGAATCCCTCATAGGTTTAACAAAATCCACAATGGATAAACCACAAAACATGATAAAAAATTACAACCCTACTTAGGTATATGCCCATACATATACCTAAGTTATCATGTAAACTCATATCAATCATGAGGAAACACATGGCCCAACTCATTAACCCAAATCTCAACTCTTCCACCAAGAAAGAAATACCATGAAGGCAAGTACCACACAGTTACGCCACATAGAAGAATACCACCAAGGTATTACCACAATGAAAAGTACCACACAGGTACAGACTCATCTCACACTAGGAATAAAAAATTTACATTGGTAGAGATGATTATATGTAACTACTAAATCATTTTACTCTATTTAAGAGGCACTACTGCTGACCCACACAGGATCTCTCGATGCCAACCCACAGAGGATCGCTTGGTGTTGACCCACACAATATCGTTTTGTGCTAACCCACAAAGTATCGTTTGGTGATGACCCACATAGTATCGCTCGGTTCTGACCCACAGAGGATCGCTCGGTGCTAACCCACACATGATCGCTATTCATTCTTCACATCACAACTGGCTAATGGGTTCCCACACTAGGCGTTCTCATCTCAGGGAGAGTTTTATCCTCAAGACACTATTTGATACTCCAAATTCCATGAAGTCACATAAATAAGTATCTTAATGGACCTTTGCATCATAGAGGTATCAACGCAACAGACGGCGCGTCAATCGGACACCCGGTCTGTGAGTTATTAGCCGTTTAATCAGAGAGGTCTGGTTGGATTTGTTCTTTATCCAACCTAATCGTTACCCAATATAATCCAAAACTCCAATGGGGGTATACCAAAGGGACCAAATCGCTCCAAGGTTTCTAAAAATGTAGATAGTTCATCCAAAGTACATTTGGTGACAAAGTTATGGCCAAAACATCGTAAATGGGTCGATGTGGGCCAGGGTCCGGTCTGACCTGGTCGGACCGACCCGACATGGGCCGACCAAGTTCAGGTTGACCCGAACTGACCCACTAGGTCTGGCCTGACATCACTGGGCAGTTTAGTAGGCCTCAAGGCCCACAGAGGGTCGCGAGGCTGTGGAGGGCTGCGGAGGTCCGCGAGGCTATGGGGTGGCGCGGAAGGCTTTGGGGCGGTGCAGCGAGGTCGTGGGGCAACTCGGCGGGCCACATATGGCAAGGCCACGGGGTGGTGCGGTAGGCCACGGGTCAGCGAGGCCATGGGGTGGCGCGTCATGCCGCGGACGGTGAGGTCGTGGGGCAGCGTGACGGGCTGCGTGTTCGTGAGGCCACAGGGCCCCCCAGCAGGCGGCAGGTCGGTGAGGCCGCGGGGTGACGTGGTGGTTACGGGGCTTCATCGTGGCCGTGGGGTGGCGAGTCCTTGGGGCCGTGCGGTGGTCGTGGGGTGGCAGAGACTATGGAAGGTGGTGTTCGTGAATGGCGGAGGCCGCGGGTGGTGGGGCCGCGAACAGTGAAGGTCACTACCGGGTGTGCCGCGGGGCGGCGGAGGCTGCATGTGGTGGGGCGTCATTCCTTCGGTGGGGGTCAGCTTGACCAACCGCCATTCGTTCGTCGCCTTTGTCACAGTTCTTGAGTTCCACCAATGCCAATCGCCAGCACTGGTCACCGTCACCATTGCAAAGACCACACAAAAGATCCACAAGATTTGCAGAGAGGACATGCCATGTTTGTTTGGCCCGCACTCTCTGTGTTAGGGTGATTGCAAATGGCTCAGCAAGAAATTGAATGAAGAATGTCAAACCCTAACCTCCCACAATGATTATTCCCAATCCCAAAAAAGAAATCATTTATGGATCAACTATCTAGATAGTTGATATGTGTTCTTTTTTTAGAAGGTAAGAACATGGGAATATATAATCATACACAACTAAACCCCTACCTTGATGGTTCGGTTAAATATTGTCTGCGGTTGAGACGGTTCGGCGTTTGTTGATCTAGCAACAAGTCTCCTCCAACAACATCGGTGAGGAGAGGAAAATACAAAGTCGGTGGTGACGGTGTTTCCTCGATCATTGGTTCATTCATCATTAGAGATCGTTCGACAGAGTTTGGATAATGGTTCGTCGAAGGACAAGAGTTCTTCCTTGGCGTTCTTCATTGGAGGATGTGTTTTTCCAAGTTCTCCCAAGCTCTCGCCTTTTCCAATGATTATTTTCTCCCAACCCACAAAATTGAAAAGGTAGAAAATATAAAAGAATATGTTGTTTAATTTCAAATTGTCTTAATTAATTACATTTTGTTTGGAAAAATAAATCAAAGGGGGTGGCACCGTTAAAGTATGGGAAGTTTAAGAGGCTTCCCCATAATTAAGAGGGAGTTCAAGGGGGTTTTAGCCTTGGGTGGTCCCCACCACCATAACCTCTAATGGGAGGTTTAGGCTTGGTGGTCACTACATCCATAACCTCTCATAGTAGGTTTTAGTTCAGGTGGTCCCCACCTGTGAAACGTCCACATGGGAGTTTCAAAAGAAAAATAGAAATAAAATATTACACTATTTTATTTTATTTTATTCTTTCACAAATAAGTGAAAAACTAACTTCCACCCTCGACCTACTTCAGTTGAGGTGTAGGTATCCTTAAGATAATATCAGCTTTGCGAGTTCAACGGTGCCCCCAGATTTCAATTATTTCACCAGTTCAAAGGTTAGAAAATATTGCTTGCACGTGTACTAAACATACCCAAAATAATGTTCAGAAATTTATTCCGGGCACTCTGGGCCTCAGAATCATGTGCCGTCAATTTTTGCGAACTCGTAAAATTTCCATATATTTAAAAAAATTACATAGAAATTACGGGTCTTTACACAAAAACTCTAGATTCAATTCATCTCTCCAAATCTGATCCAAATTCCTTGGATTATTCCTTGATTCTACTTAAAATCCATGGATCTGGCCGTAGATTTCAGATCTCATCTGTTTCTCTCTGTGAATCTACTTTGATCACTGGTGAGGGTTTCATCAATAATTCTAAACACATCCAATGATTCAACAATTGATGATCCAACCCCAAATCATCCGATTTAAAATCCTTCCATTGAAACGATTACAAATCAATACTCTCCCAATAAAATCATTGTAGTTTTATTGATCCACCATGAATCTGGGTACCCAATTGAGATCGGGTCACCAGGAAAATATCGAACCAGGCACTATAGGGATTCCATAAATGAATAAAGATAATAATTTTTGGAGGAAATCATAATAAAAATGGTTTAAGAAATTTTTGGGCAACTGTTATTCGCCAATGATCAAGAATGTGATCTAGGGCTAGACAAACCAAATAAAAATAAATTAAACTCTAATATTTGGGAACATGTGAATTGTGTCAATGTGATAGATAAAAGGAAGAATAATGATATACTCAATCATTGAATTTTAAGGGAGAAAACCAATATATAACTATTCCTACCTCTATTTTGGAACAATCATTGGTAAAGAACACATTCTCCAATGAATTTAAGAGGATTTTATGCGTTTTTCTTACTTCGATTTTCACTGATCCAAGGATTCATCATTAATCTATATGATTATTCAAATTATGAGGGAAGGAGAGCTTCACCGATGAATGTGAACTATGATCCATCCTTGGAAAAAATTACATAACAATGAATTTATAAACATTTTTTTAGGTTAAATTATATTTATTAAATTAATTTCTTAATTAATTAATTAATTATCCCACCTAAACATGCTAACAAAGAGCTAGGGTTCTGAACATCCCATTCAAACTCATTTTATGTCATTCCTTGGTTAAGACCATGTTCTAGAATCAATTATGGTCTCATATTTTTTTATCTAATCAACCATTTGAGATTTATCCTTATTTATATAACTAACTATGCATGTTAAATATAAGATATATTTAATATTTTTATAAAATAAATTTTGGGCACACCGGGACTTTAAATCACACATCCTCCTAACTCTTAGATATGGAAATATATTTATAAATATTTAAATGCCTTACAAGGAAAACAAGGTCTCTGTATGATTAACATCAAGAAAATTTTGATGTACAGACAATTCCAGTATGGTAATTCAAAAAAACTACTCTCTTTTTTCAATAGTTTTTTGTAATTTTTTTCAAAAAATGTTATACCAAAAGGAATGCCCAAATCTTTTACTTTCTCAAACATTTGGTCAACTATTAGTGGAGATGGTGTTTTACATTATTCTAAACTTCCATTGAATGATGTAGTTTATGATTGGTAATTATGTCATTGGGGTAGAAAACTTCAATGTTATAGAAGAACAGTCTTTGATGAATATTTCAACCTAATTGAATTTATACCTTGTTCACAAAAGGGACACCTTTGAGATACATTAATGTTATATCCTGAAAAATTTCCATAAGTTGGAAAGTCATTTATCATCCCATAAAAAATGGATCTCAACAAGAAATATTCATTTTTTGTTATAATCATACAACATAACACCTAAATACCACAATAATTTCTAATCCTAGATCAATGGATCCAAATAAACATCAATATCATTACCTGGATATTATGGTCCAGATATAAGAAAATATTACATGATGTATTTTCATTTCTTGTATAACCACAATGGAAATTAATAATTTATCAACATAACTACCAATGGACTGTGAGTAATTCTTTGAAAAAAAAATCACTCCATCTGTAGATAATTAATGACAATGGTTTCTCATATCTTTTCCAAATATAGGATATCAAGATCAATTATCTTCCAATGAAGAGAGTCTATCAGGTGATGTAGTTTCTCATCTTTATTTCTTGTATCTAAGCACCACGTCAATTTACCAACTGTCTCATCACTTCCATAAAGGAACCTAAACTTTTCCATGAGTAGAAAGTACCATACCACTTTTTTTGGACAAGATTCATCTTTCTTGAATCATGAATCTCTAAACATTGGGAATCTCTAAGTGCATTTTGGTCCTTGTGAAATAATACACAATAATTTGGGTCAGCATGTATTCTTTTTGAGATCATACCCATCAAGAATATATATTGTTTAGAATCATATGTTATACTAGGGAGATCATTGTTTCTTGGGATCATATTTTTCAAGAGAGAAAGTAGTTTTGTAAAACTAGAGTCACTCCATCCATTGCCTACATTCAAATTATAATGCTTCATTTTTATAACATTGTTTTATATTTGGTGAAACTAGCATACAATTCCATATTTTCACAACTATTTAGCTTCTCAAACAATTTTGGGTAATCATAAAGATCATCTTATACCATCCTTGTAATTTTATTCAATATAATCTTCAATATCATTCACATCTATAATGACATCCTTTATACATTCTTCTCTAGTATCCACGCCTGTAATCATATCAGATGATCCATAAAATGCAGTGTTATTCCATCCACTAGATATATTGACTTTTTCCCCATGTTAATTCCAACATTTATAACATTGATATATTTTTTGATAGATCATGTGTTATTCCAAATCCTATGGATTAATTAGTCTTTAATAACAATAACATAATCATGGAAATATATTTTAGAAGTCTTATATGCATAATCTTTTACAAAAATAGTGAAATATTTTACACCATATTCATAATATTTTTTCATATTATTGGAATCCACCCATTCTTTATTCATATCCATCATATTTGATTCAGTAATATTAATAATTAACCAAATAAATACACAAATGATGTTTTATTGAAATCTCTCAAAAAAATTTCAAATGAGCTTTCTAGAAAGATAATTGAGAGTTTTTTATTCAAATACAATTAGTTTACTTTTTTTCAAGGATCATTAATAAAATAAAAATTGATTAGTATTATTTATTTATGACTTTCTTTAGATTATATACATTATTTAATAGTGTTAAAAAATAAAAACCCCCATTTTTTGTTTAAAATAATGGTTAATAATTTTTATGTTCATGATTTGAAAATGGTATTGAGATACACATAATTCATGATACACACACACAAACACACAGATATATATATATATATCGAAATAAATCAATAAAAAGTATACTTTATTTGATATTATTATATCAAATTTTGTGAGATTTTATTTTCATGTAGGCCAATGGAGGATATTGTTGTACAATAAAAATCATTTTTATCAATAACTCACTATAATTGAAATCAATTAAAAAACCCAAACCACTCTAATCTCATGAATGACACCACCAAAAAAAATAATCACCTTAAACCATTCATGGCTCTCCAACTTCCTAAATTTCTAAATATGTACAAACCATTATATAACCTCATGAGGATCTTAGTAACCATGAAAATGTAAAGATGATGAATAAATAATTTATAAGGTGAAGAAGATCATTCCCCTACCACTCTTTTAATATTTTGGGAAGATCCAATCACTATAAAAAATACATTAAATTTTTTAGCGGATTTTACCTAAGTCATATCCCCAAAATGGAATTTCTACCCCATATCAAGAAATATCATTAAGGTGAAATAATAAAACATGAAACATGAATATATCTCCTTCATGTTTTAAAATAAATTTGACTCATATATTCCAAATGCACACAAAGGGGTCAGCTCCCAAAAACATAATCCACTTGTGAAAAAACACAACAAAAATTTTTCAAAAATTTTCATTTCCATTGATATGAAACCCCTATCCCAAGATGGTTTAAATAATTTTTCATATATATTCACTCTCTTAAATCAATCCAAATTATTAAAAATGATAAACATTTTCATGTTAAATCCTTTACAAAAATTCCAAAAATTTTCTCAATTTATTCATAAATAAAAAAACCACATCTAAAACATTTCAAATTAAATAAATTCTATTTTTCAAGGAAATATTTACAAATTTTTTCAAAATTTAATGCATTTGTTTGAAGCCCCTTTTAATTTCAATACCAAAAATTCCATGTAAAAATGAAAAAAAAAGAAGAGAAACCATATTTAAAAAAAATCAAAACATTTAAAATACTTTTCATTCCCTAAAAAATTTGGTTTTAAAAGAAATTCACTAAATAAAATCTAATTTTCCAATTAAATATATTCCTTTATAAACAAAAAATAATATTTTAAGCCCTAAATCAAAATACAATGCATATGAGACCATGAAATTCCATATCACTTATGTGAAAGTGGTTATAAATCAGTTCATTTAAATAAAACCCCATTATACCATATATGAAATAATAGAAGAATTAAAATTAATTTATTAACAACATAAGAAGAAGGAAAAAGTTAATAATAGAAGAAAAACAAGCATAAACATTCAATATTTGTTGAATTTTTGTAATATAACATATCTAATGAATAATAACAAAAATAGAAATAATTTTTAGAATAAAATTGACTTCAATATTGGAATTGTATATAAAATTTAGTGTTACAATTCTTATATGAGAGATTCTATTTCCTGTTATACTTATAACCTAATTCCATTAAACATGTTTGTGGTTCATGGGTATTAATCCTTCAATTTTTAGACTCAATATAATCTTTTTGAAAATCTAGAATCTCATTGAATCTCCCCTGATCTGTCACTACATATACTTAGTCAATTAATTTGGTTACCTCCACATGGCATGGAAATAAACGGATGAAAGGGAATCCTAATGAATTAATATCCACCAATTCCACTAGATATAAAGCTAGATAACCAATAAAATTAAGAAAAGAGAAGTAGTAAAACGCAGCCAAAGGATGAGAGTTTGATTCATCAAGAGATACTAAAACAAGAATAGCAGTAATTAGTGAAAAAATAGGCGCAAAAAAGATAATACCATAGATTTGGATGTTTGGTGAAAAAATTATGGTCTGGTAGCATGCGCAGCAGAGGCGGACACAATGGTGGGGGAATCAGAGGTGGAGGAAGGGGAAGTGGAGGTAGTGACAGAGGAGTCGGGGGAAGGGGATGTGACGGAGGGGGAAGCACAGGAAGTGGAAAGGGCGGTATAGGCGGCTACAACGAAGGTAGCGGCAGGGAAATGGAGGTGGAGGAAGAGCTCTGGTTTCATTAATTCTTGAGGCGTGAGGGGCGACATGATTCTGATAGGGTTCCACTAATAAAAAGATAAATGGATTTTATGAGTGCTAAAATATAATGTGCTGATAAAAGGGGACTTTATCAGTAGTTTTTTAGTGAAGATAAAGCCAACCCTTTATTAGTGATGAAAAATAACATAAAAACACGTCTTCATTAGTTCTAAAAACATAGCACTAATAATTACATGCTTTATTAGTGATTTTTCAGTTCTGATAAAGGGTTATCTTTATCGGTGCGCAAAAGGCACTAATAAAGACCTAAAGCTAGTAAATTATTTGTAATTATAAAATTATAATGAATATATTTAATATAATTATAATTTTAATAACAAGTAAAAAAATATTTTTTAAAATAATTATTAAATTAATATATATTTATCTATAATTTAATTGATAATTTTTTAATTATGAAAATAAATATATATTTGTTGGTGCCAAAATTCAGGACAGAGAAGCATCCAAAACGAAGGCATCGTTGATTGACTCACGAATCCATTTCACAGAGTCCCCCCAGCACCACGATTGCTGCGAAGAAAGGAGACGGGATGCTCCACAAACACATTTGACATTCGCGAGATCGCCGTGAAGTAAGGAGGCAGGATGCTCCACAAATGCAGTTGACGTTTGAGAGCCCGCCATGAAGCAAGGAGGCGAGACGCTCAACGAATGCATTTTACTTTTTTGATCCCACCGCAAAGCAAGGAGGTGGGATGCTCCATGAATGTATTTGACGTTCATGATCCCACCATGAAGCAAGGAGGCGGGATGCTCCGCAAATGCACTTGACGTTTGCGAGCCCTCCGTGAAGCAACCAAGTCCCTCTTCGCACTGTGTAAGGTCCAATTCACGGTGCCTCTTGCCTATAAATACCAGACTCCCCCTGAGCCCAAAGGATAGAAAATCCGACCATTCGACTTCCCAGCTCCCGAATCATGAAGCATCCTTCTGATATACTGACCTTGAGCAGTGCAAGGTACTTATGCTCTGCAATGTGCCTCCCTTTTGTCTCATTTTTATCCCCTATTCTAAGAGGGATGTCGTTCGTGATGCCTAAGGGCCTTCACGAAGGAAGGGGATCCCCAAGGGGGCCCAGGTCATCGCAGAGTGTTTATGCTCCACGAAACACCCATCATTTACACATGATCTACATGCTATGGCAGGGTCACTTTACATCATGAAGCACATTTTTTTGCGACACCTTACTTCACGAGGCACCTTCGCTCTACGAGGCAGTGCTTTGTGAATTCCTTTCCACTTCACGAAGCACCTCCCATATGCCCCTCTGACCTATGCTTAGTCTAAGGAAACCCACTTCACGCAGCACGCCCCTTCGCATGTGCCCTCCGCCACATGGAGAAATAGAGCTTCACAAGGCCCCTGCCTATGAACCCCTCTACATGGAAATTCCTTTTCCCGTGAGACACTCCAGGTTTGAATGATGTGATTTCAATGTCCCTTGGATGATACCACCAATTGTGTTGCTTCGCCTCATTCTTCTTTCCATAGGAATGATAATGGATATTTCTTCTTCACATAGCCATGATAACGTGGGCCCCTCTATGGTTCTCTCCATGACATCCCCTCACCACGGCTTTGCATATACCCTCTTTTCACCAAGGAGCAGAGGGTACCAGTTATGTAAGTCTTAGGGGTGTGGAGAAAAACCACCTCATCCATGCTACATGAGGTTAAACTGCCAATCACCCACTTCTTCACCACATGACATTAATCTATAACCTCACCTCGTGCCTCGCATATGGGGTACCCCCACCTTGGAAATTCTCCACGTCCGCTGGTCTCCATAGGGGACGATATCCTCTTTAGGGGAGTGGAGTTTGTCCGTGGGGGAAGGGTGACCATCCTGGTGTAATCCCTTATATTTCTTGTAGGAGGCAGCATCTCGGCTCCTCCTTTCATCTTCATTCCCCTGGGCCAGGGAAGGGTGTGGTAGGGAACGATGCTTCTCTTTTCTTCGGTCACAAGTCCCTCTTCCACTGTGCTTTGTCGCCATCAGGCCTCCATCCTGGATTTAGTTTCGACTCTTTGGGCTGCCAACCATGCATAAGCCCCTATTTCCTCTTTGGTCCCCTAACCACATGTAAGTCCCACTTCACTTCCCACGGATGCACCTTTCACGACGTGATCGTTGGGTCTCTGCTATCTCCTGTTTCTCACACCAAGAATGACTCACTTGGTCTTAGAGTGAGCACCAACCATGACATCTTCCTTGGGAATCCTCAAATCGTAAGCCCCAAATGCCCCTCTTGAACTACGTGGACTTTGATCCTTGCCAAGGCAGGGTATGTAGGAAGCCTCCATGAGGTTCAATCCCACCACCCGGTCATCTCGACATGCCTTCACGTTGGTTCACCAACACCTTGGGCCGCCTCAGAGTGTAAGCCCCAAATGCCCATCCTGAACTACATGGAATTTGATCCTTTCCAAGGCAGGGTATGTTGGAAGCCTCCACGAGGTTCAAGCCCACCACCAGGTCATCCTGAAACCCCTTCACATCAGTTCACCAACACCTTGGGCCACCTTAGAGCATAAGCCCCAAATTCTCCTTCTGAAATACAAGGACGTTGATCCTTGCCAAGGAAGGGTAGGTAGGAAGCCTCCACGAGTTCAAGCCCACCACCTAGTCGTCCTGATACCCCCTCATGTCAGTTCCCCAACACCTTGGACTGCCTCAGAGCATAAGTCATAAATTCCCCCCACCTGAACTATGTGGACTTTGATCCCTGCCAAGGTAGGGTAGGTAGGAAGCCTCCTTGAGGTTCAAGCTCAAAAACCATTGGAACCTTGGTCCTCCTTCACGTCAGTTCACCGAAACCCTGGGTAGCCTAGAGTATAATCCCCACACCACCTGAACTATGTGGAATTTGATCCTTGACAAGGCAGGGTACATAGGAAGCCTCCCCGAGGTTCAAGCCCAATAACCATTGGACCCCAGGTCCACCTTCACGTTGGTTCGCCCTCATCCCTCATGACATTAAACAGTATCCACCGTCCTGAACTATGTGGAACTGGATCCTTTACAAGGTAGGGTATGTAGGAACCCTCCACGAGGTTCAAGCCCACCAACACCAAGCAGTTATGACCCCCTTCACTTTGGTTCACCCCATCCCTCATGACGTTAAACTATGAATCTCTTTCAGCGGTAAGCCATTGTCACTCCATTCAGCAGTAATCCATTGTCACTTAATTCAGCGGTAAGCTGTTATCACCTCAATCAATGGTAAGTTGTTGAAACCCCATCCAGCGGTATGCCGTTGTGACCTCAATCAGTAGTAATCCGTTGACACCCTTATCCAGTGGTAAGTCGTTGCATCCTCATCAAGTGGTAAGCTGTTGAAAACCCGAATCGGTGGTAATCCATCATCAGATGAACTATGTGGACTTTGATTCCCTCCCACGGGGATACGTAGGAAGCCTCTTTGAGGCTCAAGCCCAAAACCATCGTCATCCTCATGATGGTGCCATCCCATTCACCATCCCTTTCACAGAACCTTCCTTCAGCCATCATGATTCTTACCCAGGCCACCACATCCCGGTGGAATCATGCCACCCCTTTCTCCATTCCCACAAATAGCTCTCGAGAGGCCACCCACACAATGAAACCAATATTGGTGTTCCCTCTAGGGGGTTCTTCCATCTAATCCACTCTAGTAAGTGTTCTAATCAGCCTGATCCATCTCCACTAGACGTTAAACATGCATCATACCCTGTATTATACACAGGAAGCTGAGGAAACCCTCAGATATATGCCCATGGAATATGATTCCCCACATTCGATGTGGGATGCCTCAGGCTTCCGCTCCCTCGAGAAGCACTATAATAAGGGATAGAAGAGAGACACGCCAATCCCCCAGTGTCCAAACATTCCAGTGATGCCCCACGTGACTACTCCCCTAACCGAAGGTCGCTGCCCTGACTGGACCCCTTTGAATGTCCTGACAGAAGTAGTGTAATTAACTAGTGTCCATGAAGATATGGTTCTAGGAAGAGTTTCATGAACAACATCTTAAGTCTATGAGGGAAACCCGGACTAGGTGATGAGTTCTGAGGAGGAATCCATGGAAGGAAGAACTGACATCCAATCATCCCAATTCGATCAAGGAGCAGACGTCCCTGAATAAGGAGTGGATGTTTCCTACCTTTGGAAAGCGGGAATGCAGGGCTACAAAAAAACCATGTCTCTTGTCCTCGAATGAGACGGACGTGCACACCCCGTAGAAATAATTAGAAACAGAAATGGTGAACCCAAAATAAAATTCATCTCCTCAATATGATGATTAGTAAGACTAGGTGCATCAATAGATTAATGTGTCACTAGATCCAGTTATCCGACGCTAGGTCTCTGCAAACAAACTGCGGGCCTGGCATGAAGCTCACCAAAAGTTAGGGCAGTAGAACGTTGTACATCCTGTTCTATGATGTTGGCAGCATGGATCCCTCTTACCAATCACAGAATATGGGATGGCGCTGGGGCATTGGTCATTGATTCCTTTTTCTTTTAGCACTGATGAGTTCATCTCTCTGCTTCCCAGGAATTAGGTTGCTTCCTCGGGAATGTGATCATCGTCCGCCCATCTACACAGGGGCAGGGGAAATTCCAGCATAACCTCTCCACATGGCTTCACCGCTTCCGCGACTGGCTCTGCGTCTACGACCATGGGGCACCCACTCCCTATCTCCCAATCAAATGTTATCCATCAAAGGGTAATTAATGACCTTGTGCATCGTTACGAGGAGGATGGAATCATCCCTACACGGGATATGGACCACCTATATCTGGAGGCGTTTGTGCCTCGCCGCCAATGCCACCCATGAGGGATGCATAGGGAGCCATTGCTCCCCCCCTGACATACAACCGCTTTGGGGGGCTATCCTTAGGGAACTTTGACGACTCCCTACCTTATGTTGAAGAGGTTGGCGAAGTCCGGCCTAGCCCGGTCAAAGTCCCGATCCAGGGGCTCCCAGCAAGGGATCCCACCTGGCCGCATCAGTGTTGCCACCTGGTCTTGCCGATGGATAAGGTATGTTATGCACCTGCACCACCAGCCCCGGCTCATCTGACCCGATGCCATTGTCGGGCACGAGCTGAGGAGGACGCCCGTCAAGGGGCGTCAACGTTGACAGATACTATGGCCTGAGCCACCCCCGATTCATATCATCAGGTCCTTGAATACACTGAGTAGGGGCACTTATATGCCCAACCGGGACTGAGGCCCCAACCATCCCATGCGCAGGCTGGGTCGACTCTCTTGGTTGCAGACACAAGTAGTGGTATCCATGAACCAACCCATAGTGATGCCACCCCGTACAGAGTTCCTCCTCGTACCACTACCACAAAGAGCATGGGACTTCCCCACTGTGAGGATCGGCATGGAGGTTCACCCCATGCTACCCCCAGTCCAAATGAAGGTATTCCCTATGGAAGTGATGTTCTGTACGGAAGCCTCTCCCGTGCCCATTACACTAGATACAGAGTCACTCCTCCCCCTCCTTACTGCCGGTGTAGGTACATTTAACATTCGTTCTCTCCCTAATGTGGGGATCCTCCCTATGTCCTCTCCGCAGCTGGTGAAAGTCCTCCTTGACTCAGCAACCAGAAGGGTGAAGGCCAGCCTCACTCCAACCGCACCATGCTAGGAGGTCCTCCCCATGCTCCTTCCAGTTCCAGTGGAGGTTTTTTCAGCTCTATCTCTATTCATGGAGATCATCCCCATGTACCCTCCAAAATTTTCCCCGATTCTCCTCGCACCTTAGCTTTCTTAGGAGGAAACCCTCTCCTCCCCAGCACCAGTGCAGCCGAACGACCCTATGTTAGAAATCAACCCTATCCCGAGGAGCCACCCAGGGGTAGGAAGGTAGGTCGTCACCACCACCAGAAGAATACTGGGAAGGCTCGGATGGAGATCAAACTAGTCTGCATATCATACTCTAAAGCGGAGTATGAATCAGCTCAGGATCCCTCCCCTCACTCATCCAAGTTAAGTGTCGGGGCAGGGACGAGACATATCAACCTGGTGCTCCCGGAATGCGAGGTCCATAGGATTCCCACCTCCCTCTGTAGGTATATCCAGGAGGATGAAAATCTTGCGACCCGGTAGGTTACGGTCATGCAATCACCACCATCATCGCCGGAAGCACATTATTCCTCCACAAGAGATAACAAAGAACTATTTTAGGGACCAATGAAAGGAGAGCAGCATCGTGGCCTATCACCATCATCCCTGGCCCCTAATCCAGGAACGAAGTTCATCATCCCCTCTTATTGCGACGTAGCATCCAAGTCATTACACTCTTCGGAGGATTGCCTGAGAATCAGTGGCCAGTCAGACCGCTCGATGTACTCTACACCGGGCAGACTGTCTTCCTAGCAGTCTGCCTCTGTACCGCTTCCAGTTCCTCAAGCACCCCCAGTTGGAAAGTGGGGAAATCAAGGAACAGACCTTGAATTTTAGCTGAGGAGCTTATGGAGCATCATTATAGTGTAAAACTTCCCTGAGAATTTCTGGCTCGTGGAAGCGTAGAATTTCTACATATCGGAGTCCCTCACCCCAGAGGAAGTTGATAGTTTTTGCTACACCCTCTGGGTGACACATTTCAGTCTTTTTCATTAGCACGTGGTTTATCCAAGGATCCAAACGCATTTCGAATACATCAGTGAGCAATGTGGTCTAGTCGATCTGGCTTCACTCCCTATGGCCCAGCACCCCGAGTCACCAGGTTGTCGGGAGGCTCTCCAGCAGCAATGCGTTTAGAGTATCAACATACTCTACAAAGTTATCAAGGAGGCTACCCCCAATGTGCAAATATGTGGCTGGGGGCAGTATTCTGGCCTCCTCTTATGTCCTATCCAGCGGCAGCCCAACTCTCAATGCGATATTGAGGACATGCCCCCAGGAAGGGTCACGGTAAACATGGTTGATATAGTGGATGAGGAGGACGAGCTGGAGTATCTTGATGGAGACATACTCCCTGAGGGTGTTCCACCACTTTTGGACCCATCAGGAAGGTTTATGTGCCAGCAGAGGAACCTACTTGGTCTCCTTTCACCCACCGAGGTGTTGGTACTCATTAGGAATGCTAGTAAGGTCAAAGACCACGTCGAAGTTGTCACGCACTCTGACCCATCCGCCTCAATGCAGAAGATGGAGAAGGACCCTGAGAAGGCCATGTTGCACTATCAACTTTCTCAAAAGAAGAGGTTGGTCGACAAACTCATGGCTGAATGCACTACAGAGCGACGACCCAACTACGGTGATCTTAGGTCGGGGAAGCAGGGGCAGGAACAAATACCCCTCAGTGAGATGCCCCTAAGAAACCCTGATCATGCCGCTCATGTGGATACGGCAGAAGCCGGGACTCACGGAAAGATGGTGCGGTATGTCTCTCCAAACCCTCCCGATCGACGTGAAAATCTAAGGAATCTATCCTGGGTTCCCCCAAATTCCCTGCAAGTCTCTCCACCAACCGCTCCATGAGTCGTTGATCTTGTCTATCGTATTGATGAACCTGAAAACACGCTCGTGGTTAGGGATCCCCATCAAGATAGGGACCCCCAACCAGATGATCCTGTGGCCACACTCATAGCCCGCCTTGAGTGTTTGGAAGCGCGACAGGTGGGAATCCGTCCTAATGAAAAGCCATACACGGAATGGGTGGATGATATACTAGTGCCTCCGGGTTTTGGGAATCCCAACTTCTCCCCCTTTAACATGACGGGGGTCCCGCCGTAGCATCTAAAAAACATCAACTCAGGGTGTGGTCCCATGTTAGGGACTCCAGCATAGTAGTAGGCCTCCAAGTTCTGCTATTTTCTTCAGAAGATGGAGGGGCCAACATTCATCTGGTACAACCAGCTCCCCATCAGATCCATGACCAGCTGGGTGGACCTTTGCCAGAAATTCCTCTACCCGTTCAGCTCTAGCACCCGGAAAACCATCATCACAGACCACTTCAAATGAAATGAAAGGCATGATGAGTGAGTCACGAACTTTATCGCCTGGTGAAAGGGTCTCACTTACTCCCTGGACATGCTACTGACTCAAGAGAAACTATTGATGATGTGTGTAGGGAACGTTAAGATGGAACTGGTTCCTTATCTGATCACCCAGAACTACCTTGGAAGATTCTGAGACATCTCTGATAAGGCCCAGCACCTGGAAGAAGCCCTACAATAGGCCAGCTAGCCACATCTGTTTCCCCCTATAATTCTAGCGAGGAGATCTGCCAGAGCAGAGCCCGCTGCAGTTTCCCAAATAGAAGCCCCCAAGAAAATATAACTGCTACAAGTAGCACTAGACCCACAACTTTGCAGAGGCCCTCCTCCTCAGGCACAACCTCCAGCTCAGTAGTGTCCTCAGAATCAGCAAGAGCCTCCTCATAATGCACCGCCACCGCCCAGGTGGGACAATCATGGCCCACCTCCTCGACAGGCCCCTCTGGCTCCTCATTAGGGCCAGGCCTCAAGGGCCCCCTTTTCGGAAAGAAGAAACTGTACATACTTGTTCAACGAGAATCAGGTCCCTGGGTACTTCCATACCACCCTAGAGCAGGGTATTGTATGCTTGCCTGAGTGCAGAAGGCCGGAAGAGGAAAATCTCACTTATCTCCCCAAATGTTGCCCCTACCATAAGATTATGGGGCACACCATCAAGCAGGGATATGTGTTCAAATACTAGCTTCAAGGCCAGGTTGATAAAAACATAGTCTGGTAGGGTTCATCCCCAGCACAAGTGGTGGCTGTCTTTGTAAGGTCAGATAGTAGTAGCGACAGCGAAGGCGAGTGGAAGCAGGTCTCTAAACGTGGGTTCCAAAAGTACGACGACGGGACGGATTGCAAGATGGTTGCTCACGCCCATTGAATCTTTCGGGCATGCTTGAATCATCTGGAGCCTTCAGAATCCTCAGCCACTACTTATGCATCATCATCTCAGCTAGCCTTTTCTCAGAAGATAAAGTATCGTCGGCGCAAGAAAAAGTAGCGGGCCCTACCAATGCCATCATCGTTCCGCACTCTCGGTGACTCCAGGACCCCTGAGATGTGGATCCCTACCAGAATCTACCATGTAGTGGATGAATCTTCTTGTCAGAGTCAAGGGTATGCTTCTGTTAATACCGTGGAGTTGGTAAATCATTATATGTCTTTCGAAGACAGGGAGTGCCAGGAGAACCTCCCTAACATCCCCAGCTGACGCTAACTTTGGCAGAGCCATGGCCATATGGGTCGTCGGGGCGCATCAGTTGGAACCTCAAGCCAGGTTGTGTAAGCCACTAAGACCAGATAGCAGACCCAGTGCAGAGCTCAGTATGCACAGCCTATTCATCTGGTGTCATCAAGACCACCTCCACCACCATTTGTGCTACCGGATTAGGAAGAGCTACCTCATCCAGGCCGCGACCAGACTCGCCTAGCTACAGGCCGATCTGAGTCGTCTAGTCCTCATCTAGAAGGTACTCTTCAGTCTTCGACTAGTGTACAACGGGACATGCCTAGCACCAGCCAACCACCGGTCCAGCCAGAAGGGCTCTCCATGTCTCCAATCACAGAGCGGCCTCCAGTAAGAAAAATTTCGGGATTGGCACGGAAGTAAGATGTCCTCAAGCACCTTATCAGGATGACAGTGAGGCTTTCCATCCTTGAAGCCCTTCACCTGTCTTCAGATATGTGTGAGGCCCTTGTTGAGGCTTAAGAATCCCCCACTAGTTTGAGACAAAGGTCGCAGCTACAGAAGCCTTTCATGCTGAAATAGTTTTAAATGTCAAATACCAGCCCATCATTTCGTTCTTTGGTGAAGATGAAGGTTCTCCCATACAGGGGCACATCTTCCCAATGTATATCACCGGCTAATTTAACGGTGTAGAGATTCACCGCTATCTTGTTGACACCAGCTTCGGGATCAAGCTTATCCCGATGCGGGCACTATAAAATCTTGGTTTATCCAAAGATTAGCTAACTCCCTCCTATTTAAGAATCCAAGGATACCACATGACAGAGAAGACCCCAGTTGAAAATATCCATTTGAAGACCCATTTCGATGGCCTAATTTCCAGTACTATGTTTATGGTTGTCTCCCAGGACACCGCGTACAATTCATTGATGGGCAGACTATGGATCCACCTACATGCGGTGGTTCCCTCATCGTATCATCAGTGCCTTAAGTACTCACCTAATGGTCGAGTAGGCCATCTCCAAGGTGATGCATCTCTATTCTCCACTTGTGAAGCACGTTACCTGAAAACTGACTATTACAAGAGAAAGGATTAGCAGATTCTTGCAAGTGAGGTTGAGCCCACCATGATCACAACTGACCCCTGGGCATGTCTAGATGATTCCTACGTCTTCCCGATTCATCGATTGGAGTCCATGACCCCTGACACTGGGAAACACTTTGTCTTCACTAGTACAAGAGGAAATAATATTCACATGTCCAAGCAACGTCAGAAAATCACCTCGTACTCCTACACAAACCAGGATCAGGTGATCCCAGTGCCTCCTCCCCCCGTACGATATTGGGATGTCTGCCCCATGGAAACAACAGTACGTCATACATGTCTTTTTCATTGGGCTGGGATAAACGGGCTCAATACAACACGCCACTATTGCTCTGACATCATCAAGTGTGGCCCCTTGGGCCAAAGACCAGATGGGATTGGATCGACTACCTTCATTGCTATGGTCTCAGCAGCGTGTGAATCTCTTGATATGTTGTTTACTACTGTACAGGCTGGTACTAGCCTCCCTTTAGGTTCTTCCGACCTAGAGGAATCTTCACCCGCTGGGAATCCCTCCTCTGCATGTGAAGAAGAGGATTTGGAGGATGATCCCCCCACCTTTGAAGAAGGCATTTCCACCACGGTCGATGAATTGGTATAGGTGAACCATGGTAGCAAGGATGATCTGATACCCACATTGATCAATTCTACCATACCCCTCAAAGAGCAGTTGTGGTTTGGGGAATCCCTTAAACAGCACCGTGACAAGTTTTCATGGAGTTACGATGAGATGCCCGGACTAGATCCTCAGGTCTTCGTCCACTATTTCGGTCTCCTGAAAAATCACCGCAGGTTCAAGCAGCCTCTCAGGAAGATGAAACATTCTCATGGTGCTATGGTCGAGGCTGAGGTTGACATGATCATCAAAGACAACTTCATCAGGGAGGTCCAGTGCCCCAGGAGGATAGCCAAAATTGTGCTAGTCGGGAAGAAGAACTAACAGATCAAAGTCTGCATCGACTTCCGAGATCTCAACTGTCACTGTCCAAAGGATGATTTTTCCCTTCTAGTGATAGAATTGTTGATTGACGCTACGGATGGGTTCCAGGACCTCTCCTTCATGGATAGTTACTCTAGATATAATCATATCCAGATGGCCCCTGAGGATGAAGAGTCCACCACTTTCAGGGCACCCCAAGGTACTTTCTGTTACTAGGTTATGCCCTTCGGCCTGAAGAATGCAGGTGACACCTATTAGCTATCCATGCACCACATATTCAAGCTAATCCTCGGGACATTGGTGAGATGCTACGTGGACGATCTGGTGGTCAAATCTCTCAAGCACCAGGACCATCTCAAGGACAAAGAGAAAGTGTTTGGATTCCTCCATTCCTCCCACTTGAAGATGAACCCATTGAAGTGTGCCTTCGAGGTCACCTCTCAGAAGTTTCATGGCTTTATTGTCAGGTACTGGGCCATTGATATCGTCTCATAGAAGATCAAGGCAATCAACCATATGCCTCCCCCAAGCAATATTTGGCAACTTCGGGGTTTCCAAGACCACTTAGCCTACATACGTCGATTCATTGCGAATCTGGATGGAAAGTGTAAGCCCTTTTCCCGGATCATTATGAAAGGCTATGCCTACGAGTGGGATGAAGAGTGCCAGACCGCTTCTGTGGAAATCAAGAAGTATCTTCTCCAACCTCCGGGCTTGATGCCACATGTCTACAGAAAACCACTAATCTTGTATGTGACTTCCCTGGAACAATCTCTCAGTGCCCTTATCACCCAGAAGAACAATGAGGGTATGGAAAATAGTCTCTACTACATCAACCTCATGATACTTGATACGGAGACCAGATACCCCCTTCAAAAAAAGCTTCCTTGCACTGGTATTCGCAGTACACGAATTGTGACACTACGTGCAACACCATGAGGTACATCTGGTGTCTCAGGTAGACCTACTAAAGCACATACTGAACCGCCCTATGTTAACAGGCTGTCTTGCATGGTGGGTAGTAATCCTCCAATAGTTCGACATCAGGTTTTCCCCCAGAAAGTTATCAATGGACATGCATTGGCATACTTTCCTGCTGCCCAGCCGACCTCCGCGGACCAGTCCCTGAACTTGGATTTTCTTGACGAGGAAACCCTCTCAGTAGATCCATCCATCCACTGTGGGCAGATGCACTTTGATGGTGCCTCCTGGAGCCCCACCAGCAGGAGGATCAAAGATCCCCGACTCAATAGAGTGGGCCTGGGTATTGTCAATATTACCCAAGCACAATCCATTCTGTTGTATTCATTCCTGTTGTCAGAATGTTGTGCCAACAACGAGGTAGAGTACCAGGCTCTTATCACATGCCTCAAGCTGGCCCTCAAGATTGATTTACCACATTTTTAAGTGAATGTGGATTTCGAACTAGTCATCAAGCAAGTTAACGGTGACCATGTTGTCAGAAATACATAGCTCGTACCATTATTAGATCGCACCCTCCAGCTAATGGCCCAGTTTCCATCTCAGTCGGAAGATAATCATATCCCTCGATCTCAGAATGGTCGAGCTGATACCATGCCCAACCTACCTGCATCACTTGAAAAACCCGATCAAGATAATATGATTATACACATTGCACATCGGATAGTCATTGCTCCCATCACCAAAGATGATGATGACAGCCTATGAGTAAGCCATCTTACTACTGGATCCTCCCCGTCAGGACCCATAGGTTCTTCAGACGCATTGTTTGAAGTGACTCCCGACTATAGACACCCTTTTGTCGAGCATCTCCAAAATTGTTACCTCCCAACTAATCGGTCCATGCGTGAGTGAATCTGATGTCGTGCATTGTAGTTTACCCTCCAGAGTGGTTCAAGTCTTGAGAAGACCCTCTACAAGCATGGGTTCAATGGTGTTCTCCTCCGTTGTATCTAAGGATTCGAGATTTCTCAGGTTATGCCAGAGGTTCATGCCAGTTCCTGCAGTTCCCACCAAGATAGGCCAAAGTTGTCCCATCAGATCAGAAGACTAGGGTACTTCTAGCCCTCCATGATCCATGATTATATTGAGTTCACCAAGAGATTTCATGCATGCCAAATTCTTGATAAATTCATACATCAACCACCAGAACCTCTCACTCCACCGTGTACTCGTTGTCGTTTGTAGTATGGGACTCAATGTCATGGGACCATAACCACTGGTGGCAGCTCACTAGTACAGGTTCATCTTGACTACCACATATTTCTTTTCCAAGTGGGCAGACGTAGTTCCGCTCAAGGAGGTCAAGGCCCGTTCTATCGTTGACTTCGTGAGATCCAACATTATCTACCGATTTGGGGTCCCTCACTCCATCCTTGCCGATAATGGAACCAACTTCTGAGAAACCGAGATGAAAATTTTTTACACCAAGTACAACATCCATTCGAACCATACATCCCGCTATCACACACAGTAAACATCTGAAAATCAATGCATTCAACAAACCCTCTCTAACATTTTGTAGAAAATGTTTGGATAGAACAATAAGAGTTGCTTGGACAAGCTCCCAAACGCCCTCTGGGCCTATCAGACGACGACTCGTAATTCCACCCCGGTGACCCCATATTTCCTGGTGTACGGAGCTGAGGTCATCCTGCTCATCGAGATCCAGTTGTCCTCGTTAAGCACAACAGTCTATCACTAGCAGGAGCTAGATAAGGTATCTGAAATTATTCTGGATAAATTGGAGGCACATGACGACAATAGGCTCTGTGCCCTGCACAATCTGGAAAGGCATCAGAATAAGATAGCTACATCCTTCAACAAGAATGATTTCATCCACTCTTTTCTGCAAGGCGACTTGGTATTGGCCCTCCAGGTGCCAATGATCCCCGGCAGGAAACCACCCAAGTTGGGGCCCAAATGGGAAGGACCTTACATGGTCCACAGGGTTTACCCCAATGGAGCATACTCTTTGGTAACCATGGATGGTGAGCATATAACTCCTACCACCAATGAAAATTTCCTCAAGAAATACATTGCCTAAGCCTAATGGTCCTACATGACCATAAACTGGATGGTCCTGCACGACCATAAACTGGATGGTCCTGCACGACCTTGAACTAGATGGTCCCGCATGACCCTAAACTGCATGCCGATCCCGCATGAACTTAAATTGTCCAGTCCCACACGCCTTTAAACTGTGCATTGTCCTACGTGACGTTAAACTACATTTTGAGAACAACGTATGGCTTGATTTCTATCCTCGTGGGATACGTAGTAACGCTCAGATGCCTTGTCTTGAGACCAGCCCCCCGAACTCTTATCTTTGACTATCCCCCTTGGGTATTGTTCTCTCGGAGGATCTTTTCAAGATATGGTGTAGGATTCCTTATCCCCACTCCTGACAAGATTATAACAGTCACACCATATGCCCACTCCCCATTGTTATATTCTCACACATCCTCACCGCATGATGTTAAACTGCATGGCCTTCAAGAACTACGTATGGCTTGATTCCCATCCTTATAAGATACATAAAAATGCCCGGACATTTCGTCTATTCGCCCAGACCAAATTACAGAGTCTTTCTATCAGGAAAAGACATATGGTGGGTTGTAGAATTTTTCCCCAATTCACGTCGATCTAATCTTGATCCGGCCATACGACCCGCTCCCTGGAGACTCTCACCTCTTTCATAGATGGGTATAGCCATGCTTCAACCACTCTTTTTATTGGGACTCCATAATCCTTCCCATCCAGTAGGGCTTATGAATGGAATTAATGCTAGGCCTAAGGGAACTCCTACCGCCTCGAGCCAATGCCCTCGAGGATGTTGGGAAACAAGCCGATACAAGTCCCACATTTCAAATTTGGTTAGCGGTTGATGCTCATTTGTTTCTCCCATTTCAGGTCACTATGGGGACGTTGTGTTTTGAACATGGACAACAGCTCTACTGTGATGTTGGAACAACCCCAAGATGTCCCAAACATTGATTTTTGTGGTTCATTCTGCCCTGTTGTATCTTCAAGCGACGAACTCCATTCGGGAAATGCCAGCTATTAGGCCCCATGTGATGGGGTGAGCCAAGGCCGACTCCTTTTTTCCCAAATCGAGCAATAATCATGTGGGATTAGGAGCTGTGATAGGGTGGTAACTGTACAAGAAGACATATGGCCTTCCATCCGAGGCCTATCCTCAGGACCCTTGGCCTTTTTGGGCCCCTGACCCAGGTTCTCTCTTATGGGATTGTACTCTATGGTATGGGATTATGTCCTCATTCACTTTGGGTTACTCGACATGCCATACACATCTCCGAATTATATACCTTATCCCCTCTTCATCCTCACTACAAGACGTTAAACTGCAAACTGGTCGAGCCTTCCTGACCAAGGCCCAACCTCAGGCCACTTGGCCATTTCAGGCCCCTTGGCCTTTTCAGGCCCTCAGCCCAAGTTTCTGTTTAGGTTTGTATGGTGTGGTATGGGATTATGTCCTCATTCACGTTCGGTTATTCACCATGACGTACACCTCCCTTGTGTGGGACATCTTACTCCTCTGTCGTCCTCAATACAGACATTAAACTGCAAACTGGTTGGGCCTTCCTGAAAGAGGCCCAACCTTAGGCCCCTTGGCCTTTTCAGACCCCCGAACTAAGTCCCTATTTAGGGTAGTATGGTGTAGTGTGGGGTTATATGCTCATTCACGTCGGGTTTCTCGCCACGCCGTTCACCCCCCTCATTAAGGTATCCTACCCATATGTGTGATTTTAGAACTACGTATGGGTTGATTCCCATACTCATGGGATACGTAGGACTTCCCAAGCAACTCATTTTTGAGTCCAACCCCATCTTGGCCCCTCTTCCCGCATTCTTCCATCAAACGGATACACAGTGTGGTACAGGATGATATCTTCATTCACGTCGGTTTTTGTAACAACCACGCCACGTACCTCTTTCTCCTGAGAGTTTTCCATCCTCTAGTGCTATCCTCGTCTATTCAAATCAGCCACTCTCAAGATGAGCCCCTCGGTCCTGTTCGGAGATTCACCAATGTGCCTAAGGGTACTCTAGTTTAATACCTGGAATTTAGGACTCTACGCGGACATGCTTTCATTGATTTTTCAGGCTATGTGTTTCCCTTCATTAGGGCTTCCATCACCTTTCACACCCGAAGGGACCCCCATGTGGCATGGATGCTTGACCTAAGGGCTCTACTACCAATATGGGCCAATGTCCTCAAGGGTCACAGACAAAAAATTGATACAAATCCCGAATTTCAAATATGTTCAGCAGTCGACACTCATTTTATTATCCCCATTTCAGGCTAACGCAATATGGTTGATGTGTTTTGAACACGGTCAATAGTCATCCTCCATCATCATGCCAACACCATTTAGCCCAAAATGTCAGTTACATGATTCACATCCTTCTCCACCACATCATGTCCAAGTAGAACTTTGATACTCTTGGTATTATTCCTCAGTGTGCATCTACACATTAGGAGGAAACAATCCGTGATAAGGAAATCACTCGGGGCTTCACCAGTTCCCCCTTTGCTTGCATTTCACGTATTGTGAATACCTAATCCACACTTGTTTCCTACACAGAGTTCAACTCAAGTTGGCTTAGGGATAGGGTTAAGGTCTGCCTTTACATGGGATTACCCTGCATCTCTATTGTCTGAGCTCTAAGACCGTAAACTAATATCTCTAATGAACTACGTGTGGCTTGATTCCCATCCTTATGGGATAGGTCGGAACACTCAGATGTCTCTTTTTCAGGTCCATTTCAATTGGAAGCTACTTTCCCCTGTCCCTTACCTTCTCACCTCTATTTAGGTCCCTTGTCTTGAGGTTCCTTTCTCAAAATTGTGTACGGTGTGGTATGGGATTATGTCCCCATTCACGTCGGGTATGTTTTATTGCACCGTAAACATTCCCCACTTAGCATCTTCTCTACTGCGTCTGTGTCACACGTTGTTAAAATGCATGCCTGGTCCAATCTCATGACCCTAAACTGTGACATTATCGTCCTGGCCGCAAGACAAAAAAGGCAATGCCTTGTGATGTCCTCACTCAAGGGGACACCATGTTTGGTATCCGTCACATGCCATACCATTTTCAACACATGCATACAGATTTATTATTGTAGCGATGCCCGGAAATTATATCCTAGGCATGTCGCTTCACAAAAAAACAACATCCATTCACCTTAAAGGACAAACACGATACATAAAATACCGCTTATTTTGGTGTGAGGGCCACACATGAATGCCCCTTTGATCCCTAGAACTGGAAACTTACCGTACAACCTCTTAGAACTATGTGCTTCTTGATCCCTATCCTCATGGGGTACGTAGGAACGTCTACACACCTTGTCTTGGACCCATCTTAACTCTTTTTTTCAGTCTCCTGACCTAAATTCTTCCCAAGGAACACATGGTGGTTGGAACCCCAGGTTCCCATTCACGTCGGGTGTTATAATTACACCACCATGTGTCTCCCATGTTTCCTACGATCCATGGTCTGAATTCTTTGACCCTAAGCTAAGATCTCCCTATGGGAATGAACTCGATTCCCTCTATCTAATATGTCTCGTTGTCATATTCAGATGCGTTTTAAAAAAGAGCTTGAAGTGTGGAATTTTCATGGGTATATTCCCCTCATTCCATGTCCAAGATTCGTGAGCTCGCTATTTGGATCCTCATCCTCTTCCACATGTGAAGGGACCCCCTTAACGGTCTGGTCTTATGCCGCTTCGGCTCACCTACCATTTCGGGAAAATGTCTCTAAAGATCTCGGATGAAATTTGCAACAGGTCTCATGTTTCGAACATGGTTAGCGATCAAATATCATTTGTTTGTCCCCATTCCATGCTAATGAGATCACTACTAAAATATGGCTTATAATAGCGCTAAAAACGGCCTTTAACAACATTAAAAAAAGTGATGTTAATATCGGTGAAGATAAAGGGGGGTCCCCTTTATCAGCGCTAAGAAAGCACTGATAAAGGTAGTATTTATCAGTGCTATTTTCAGCACTGATAAATGTATAATATATCAGCGCTATTTTGAAAGATGATAGAAACTACCTTTATCATCTCTCAAAATAGCGCTGATATATTATCCATTTATCAGTGCTAAAATCGAGCTGATATATTATTCATTTATTAGCACTTAACTAGCACTGATAAAGGCCAAAGATCCTGTGCAAAACCAGAACCTGCACAGAACCTGCCCTGCACCTGCACACATTACAACACCCGCACAGAGCACAAACAACACCTTCACACAGCACAACAAAACACCCACACACAAAGCACAGAAGAAAAAAAATGATACATACATTTACTTGAAATCATGAATACAAGACAACACACATCTATATACATTTCAAACAATGTTTAATTTGGTTACAATTACATTTATCCAACAAACAGCTAAATAATGATGTTCCATCTTTTTTGCATCCATCCGCTCTAAAAAACTGTCGTCTATGGCGGCAGTTTCTAAACAAAGCAGGAAAAAGAGTTCACCTACATAATAAAACAAATATTATGTTAGTAATACAATAATGAAATAAAAGTAGGGGTTTCTAAATGGAATTATACTAGTGAGGCACAAAACATAAAATAACCAATTAATGAAATTGGAGCATGGTTAGGGATAATCATTTATAATAATCAAATGGCCCAATGTTTAGAAGAACATGGGCTATTTAATGATTCGAGGGGGAATAGATAAACCTACAGTTTGGTTCTACGGTTATGATGGTCTCACATTGATGGTTAATAGTTTGTCAAATAATGTGATGAACATGTGTAGGGTATGAGTTTTTGGGGAAGTATCTCTATATGGTTGAATAATGGATTGTAATCCACTCAATGAAACTATACGGATTAGAAGTGTGTGTATATTGATTCCCACGTTGTTGGAAAATGATTTATTTTACCGTTAGGCCTAATAATTCACCTAATTAATGAGTGGAATTAACAAATTTTCACTATAAACCATTAAAGCGGGTTACCCTCATATATCCCTCATTCCACTCAACAAAATCCTTTACACGAACTCTCCTCATTCTCCCTTCCCCAATGGGATATCTCCCTTACTTTTGAGATAAATCAAATATTATCAATTACATTAAAAGAGTGGTGGAATATCTTCAACTCTATTATCCTCCTTTATATTCTTCTCCCTCTTCCCCTAACTTTGGTTTCAACTATTAGGGATTTTGGTCTCCATTCCACAACATCATGATGCTATTGGATACCAATGATGGGACTTTTGCAATGACATTAAACCTTGGCTATATACCTATAGCCCTAGTTTAATACCATGGATATATGCCCCCCCATTCCATAAAAAAGAAGCACCCCTGCCCCCTTCCCCAGCACACCCCCTACACACTGCCCACCCCCGAGCACTCCCCCTACCCCTGCACACTCCCTGCCCCATGAACACCCCATTCCCCAGCACACCCCTGCCCACTGCACTTCTCCCCTGCCCACTGCACACTCCCCTGTCCACCCCTACATATTTCAAAATAACCCAGCACACCCCCTACCCCTTCCCCCTACCACTTTTCCCCCTTCCCCCTCCCCCAGAAAACCACCCCTTCCCTCTCAACCTGTCCCCTGCACATCATAAATAAAATAACTTGTATTGAAATTGTGCTCAATTTACATTATAGGCATCATATATATCAACAAATTTTAATGTACTTTCATTCAATGTAAATACACATATATAGACTCTCTACATCTCATAAGAAAACCCTCTTTAAAATTCACAAACACATTAAATCCATTTGAAAACACCCATCACACCACTTTCTCATTTCATCAAACACATTTAAAGGACTTAAGCATGAAAATCCACAAGAAATATAGCTGCATTCATTTTAAAAATAACTTTCAAGTATATACACACCCCAAATTCCTTTGATAACACATTTTTAACCACACAAACATTTCATATAGTACACTTAGCAAGAAAATACAACATAATAAAATCATCATATAATGTAAAAGAATGGAATCACCTACATAAAGCTTGGAATCTTCCGAAATCTACTAGAAAACATAAAACCACACCTCCACAATACCTTAATAAGGACTGATTAAACATTAATATTGAATATATTAATGGAAACCCATGTTTAACTAGTGGTATTCCATGATTTTAACATCCCACAAGGATAGAGGGCCATGATTTAATGTCTTATAGAGATGTAAGACCTGGGTGGATCAAAACACTTATAAAGGTGGATCAGGTAGGTACATTTCTAGGAGGGAGCACCTGGATTGTTTACCTGATAGATATATCAAAACTCCCAATGAGGTCTAACCCAAGTGTGGTTCATCCCATTAAGGTAAGATTTCTCATTTTGTAGACTTATTAGGATGCCATTAACCCAGTGAGAGGGTCACAGTGGTTTACCATTGGTAGGGATTTAACCTCATGGAGGCTTCCTACATACCCTATTTAGAATACAAGGATCAGAACCCATATATTTAAAAGAGGTATGTTGTGGGTATTACCCATGGTTAGCTTCCCTTCACACTAAGAATACTATTGGTTGGATGAGTATGGTTTTTGTGGCACTTATGCATTGTCAGATTCTCAGGTTCTTCCAAGAGTAGCAATTGGATGAATGGGACATACGTGCTAAGATGGACCATGTGAATGATGTGATCCTTGTAAAGAGGCATGAGGCACAAAAAACATGTGGAGCTGTCTATAAACATTATTTATGGTGGCCATGGGGCTCATTAGACTCCCCATACCTTCCATAAACACCTCAAAACATCACGAGGACCAGATTCTACATGATGGTGCATCATAGGGTTGATTCTTTTGATGATGTACTGGTCGTTTGATCTTGGATTTCATCTCAACCAGCCTTTACCTTACTTGAATTATCCTGGGACATATATTTTGGTTCCAAAAAATCCCTCAACGATACCGATTATCTCATGCATCTACCTATAAATAATTGTGCAAGTAAAACAACAACACATGTGCTCAGATACAAGTTCAAACAAATGAGATACAGAAAATGGATTTTGCTGATCCTTGGTGGTTTCGTCATTCACCCCATATGCACTGCACACCATCATGCCTTGCTTCAATATTTATTTGTTCAAAGATCAATAATATGAATCCAGGGATAGAAAACATTGAGTAATAAATTCAGATTTCAATACAGCAGAGCATTCTCAATTCACCATAGAAGGTTGGAGGATAATCAATGATCATATATAGATAACATAAGTAGTAGTAATTCACCTTTATCCTATTTGTGTACAATCTTCCATCAGGTATGTTTCCCATTCGTTTCTAAACACATGTATATCATCTTCTGAATATGAGTTTTTGCGACAGTCATGGTAGTACTGAAAAAATATAAATACACAAAGGATTAATAAATATTATAAATGAAGGAGTAATTATTTTTGAAAATACCTCATTAGGGATGCTATTTTGTTGATGAAATACGATCTCTTTCATAAATTTACAAACATAATAATCACAGTCCTTTCTGTTTGTTTGTTTTGGACACTATAAAAACATCAACAACAATAAGTAATTTGTTTTGATATTTGTTTTGATAGTGAAATGTTATTATATATACCCGGATACTTTTCCAGTTGTAGATCTTGTAGGCATGCTCATCCTTATGCCCTAGATTCATTCCATGCATTAGACGATATTGATGCACCTCCCTATTATAAAAGAATCCTCATTAAAAGATAACATAAATTATATAACTAGATTTTTAGTTTTAAAATGTTGGATCTAGTGTATTACAAATTAACAAACGCCATCATGCATGGTCGGTTTGTTGGATATCCATGCGTTGAATCCAGAAAATAAATCTTTGGAGTATCCAAATTGACTGCAATCAGCATCTAAAGCTCCCTAAAAATACAAAAAGGAATAAGTAAAGAATGAAATGAAAATATAGTTGATATGATTAAATTGTAGAGTTTTACCCCTGCATCGTTGGTATTAAAAAGAGTCTGTCATCCGTAATTTTTTTTCAAACGATTTGAGCAGGGATGACATTATTGCAGCCTCTTTATCAGAATCTATTTTGTCTTTTGAAGAGGTGGTGTGAGGACTAACGAGTCCAATTTTTTGTTCATGGGGAAAACCCTTCAATTTTTTTCATATATACATATGCGACAAATATAAAATGTATTTAGTCAAAATTGTCAGATTATATAAGCTTTTGTAAAATCAAATCATGAAAACTTACCTCATGTATACATTTACAACTGAGGCGTCTAGCCATTCATACTTGAGGAGTTCATTTACATTTTCAGCACTAATGAAATCTGATATTTTCTCTTCATACATATATTTTTCGAAATCAACTATGTGAGTACTGCCGTCTTTCAACATTGTATCCACATGAGCCTGCAATGATATTAACTGTGGATATAGAACGAGCGGGGTGAAGGTGCTCTCAGTAGACCGTTTCAATCGGTTGGTTGATCCTTGAGATAGTTTTCAGCTGATATTTCATTTCACCCCACAGTCTTTGTCATTCTGTATTAAAATTCATTGGTTCAGACCTTTTTTCATTAAATGTTATAGGTCCAGCTTGAAAACTAAATTGGAAATGAATAACTTTTTGACGACATGTTTCTTTACAAGAAATGTTGGCCATGCAATGAATGTTCCAACATCTTTTTAAACCGTATCAATGTCATCATCATCATTTGGAATAGGTAGCTCGGCACTCGACTCATTATCTACGTTAATTTACACTCTAAGATGATCTTTTGGAAGCTATCTGTTGTGTATCATGTCTTTTTGCGTATTGAACACCGTAGCCCTCGCTACAAGGCCATAGGTGGGAGTTGATAAATATAAATCGCAGTCATTTTCACCCTGTGGAATATTAGTGCAGGAAAGGTATCAGTGTCTATGTAAATCACATTGCACAGAAACAATTATTAAAACATTGATTACATCATCTAAGTCAGGTTTTTTAGGGGAATGGCTCGCCTCAAAGCTGGTGGGGGGTGGGGCGAGATCATCACACACGAGTTGTTGTTGAGTTGTTTCTTCTGTTCGCCTCTCCCCCATCAATTTTGATATAATCTCTCTCTAGTATTGTAATTATTATTGAAAAATAGATAATTGTTCTTGAGGGTTTTCTATTTTTCATTTTTCTCCCCCACTTGTTTTTGTTTTTGAAAATATGTTCGGGGTGTCACCATAAAACCTGAACCTCTGACGCGGCCATACTTTTCTGGATGCTTCAAGGCTACTGAAAGTATTTCTGCATTTGGTGTGGTTGTTGTTGACTCATGTGACTATTTCAGATGGAAAATATAGATAAATAAGTAGTTATTTTAATGTAATAGTGATTTAAATCAAATCAAATCTATATTATGTCATACCTACACATGTTTCCCACACTTTTTGTGTGTTTTCATCTATCAATATCCCCTCTTTATTTACACAAGCCTCCTTCCATAGCACATGGCATGGGATTGATATGGATTTCGATTTTTATTCATCAATCTGTATATAAACAAAGAAACAAGGTTATGGTGTTGTTTTATGTCACATACTAGTAGTAGGTTAGGTTTAAAAGACGTAAAAAAAATTTCTCAAGTTCAGCATACCCCATCCTTTCTTTACGGTAAGGGTATGCGGGTTTTGTTGCACGTTTTTTATTTTCAGCACTCATTAGCAGTTTCATAAATAAAAAACTGTCAATCAGAGTGATGAATACAAGCAAACATCAAACAACATATTACACCACAAAATGTACCTGAAATGTATGCTCCCCACGATGGTTTCTAAATGCATCCCACACTCCTTAGGATATCAAATGTGCTTAAAGAGGAGGTGGGTGCGGCTTGATTTTCCCTTCTGCATCTTTAATATGATATTTCGTTAAAATTGTGCAGAAACCTCTATGAATCCTTTCTACATCTCTTAATACATATTCCTTGTACGAGGCATCTACTATAAATGCACTCTTCAGTGGATGATGAAGAGTAAGTCAATGTTTTGGTATTTTATTTTATTTTCATAAATTAAAAAAATGATATCATAATGTAACCATAATCCCTTCCCACATTAGTATCTTCAGCCCGGTGACAACATGGTGCCACGACTGTACATTAATCAGCACGTGTTGCTGAGTGACAATTCCAATGTAGCTACTAATGATGGCTCTATTAGGGTTAACATGTTGGCCTCGCTATTTTCATCCCTCCTCAAATTTGATGACTTTTTCTTTTTCCTTAAGGATTTTGGCTAACACTGTCAAACAACGATGCTCTTGTTTTTTTTGTGCTTTCAGGGTTTCATTTACTACCATTTCCTCAGAAGCAGCATCAATATCTTCCCCCAGAGCACTAGCATCGGCAATGGGACCAGAAAAAACAGGTTGAGAAACCTTTTATACCTCAGCACTAGGACCAACAACAATTGGTTGAGAAACCTGTTGTTGCTCTGCACTGGGACCACTAGTATCTGGTTGTGAAACCTATTGTTTCTCTGCAGTGGGACCACTGGCTGCTGGATGAGAGACCTTTTGTGCCTCGGGATTGGGCGCATCAGCAGGTGCATAAGTCATTATCTGTAGAAGTGGTTTAATATTTAATTTAGATTACATGAAAATAGCAGCGAAAAGATAATAACATAACGTAACACAATGTATGTCACAATAAACAAATAACCTGATTATTGTACTCTCTTTTTTTCTTTAAAGGCTGAAGAGATTTGACTCCTCTATCGACTATGTAAATTCCTTCATTGTGGTCTCCTATGACATACAAAACGCCGTCTACATTGGGACTGCTGTGAAATGATTGTGAAGTCCCTATAAAAGGGTCAACCATCGTTGAACTTTCATCTAACCCTTCAGTTATTTTGGTCGATAACAGGACAATTGACCAATTTCGGTTTGCGGGGTTTGGAACATAAAATACTTGTACTACCTGTGATGCCATTATAAATGGTTCATCTTTCTCCCCTTTTTTACTGAAATCAACTTTCACGAATCCTAATTCGTCTATTTTAATAGCACTCTTGTTATCAACCCACTTTCATTGAAAAATCGGCACTTTGAATTTCATACAATCCAACTCCCATATTTGTTTGATGATGCCAAAGTATGACATATTCGCATAAATTGGATTTTTGTCCTTAGCACCAGAAACATGCATTGCCTCAACCAAAAGTGTAACCCCACTATTCTGTATGGTATTGTCTTCATCATGTTCATTAGTATAGAATGTATAATCGTTAACTGCATAAGTATTGTAAGATAATACGTATACACTTGCTCCTCCGGCCAGCCATCGATGTCGTTCTGAAATCGAGTCTGGATTTTCATCTAACTGCTTAAAAATATGGTCTCAAAACCATCTTATAAATTGTTGATTATGTGTATCTGATATGAATTTTTTCAGCCCTATAAGGATTCAAACACCTAATAATTTCTTTGGGGGTTTGAACATATGGGTCAACGTCGAAACTGTTATGCAAAACGTAAAGGTGGGCCTGATCCTGATCTGTAATATTGATTGTGACAACCTATATTCCAGAAATTCCTTCTCCCTCAAGCCACTCAGTGTGATGAGATTTTGGTAGGCCAACTATTTCAACACCAGACAGGTATTCGGTACAAAATTCAACAGCTTCCTCAACAATATATTGCTCCGCAATACAACCCCCTGGACGACTTTGGTATTTGACATACCCTTTCAAAATCTTCATATACCGTTCAATGGGGTACATCCATCTATAAAGTACAGGACCACATAGTCGAATATCTCTCACCAAATGAACCATCAAATGAACCATCATATCAAAAAATTTCGGCCAGAAGAACATTTCCAACTCACATAATATGACAGAAATTTATCTTTCCATAGTTGGCAATTTCGCCGGGTCTATAACTTTGCTGCATATAGCTTTGAAGAAGAAACAGAGCTTCGTTAATGTATGGCAGACATTCTTGGGAAAAATGCAACGTAAAGCTATAGGAATTAGATCTTGCATCAAAACATGGCAGTCATGTGATTTCAGACCCTTTAATTTTAAATCACCCATTGGAACGATGTTCTTGATATTTGATGAATACCCCAATGGAACATTTACGTCATTCAAGAAGTTACAAAACAGATATCTCTCCTACCTGGAAAGAGTGTAAGCAACAGGAGGAAGAAATGTTCATTTTCACCCTTCACTAGTGCCAACTCTTCTCATATTCCCATCTCAACCATGTCCAATCTAGCCTTAATTCCATCCTTTGTTTTACCAGGTGCATTTAGAAACATGCCGATGACAGTATCACATACATTTTTTTCAACATGCATAACATCAAGAAAATGTCTGACATACAGACAATTCCAGTATGCTAATTCAAAAAAAACTGATCTCTTTTTCCAACCTGTTTTCGTAAGGATTTTCAAAAATGGTTTACCAAAAGTAGTGTCCAAATATTTTACTTTCTCAAACAATTGATCACCTGTTAGTGGAGACGGTGTTGTACGTTCCTATGAACTTCCGTCGAATGATGTCATCCAAGATCGGTACTTATGTCGTCGTGGTAGAAATCTGCGATGTCCTAGAAACACGGTCTTCGATGAATATTTCAACCTAATTGATTGTGTACCTTTTTTCAAATGGGAAACCCTTGAGTTCCTTTAATTCTATATCTTGACAAATTTCTATAAGCAGGAAATTCATTTATCATCCCGTACAACATGGCTTTCAAAGTGAATTGTTCATTTTTCTAAGCATCACACAGCGTAACACCTGAATCCCACAATATTTTGAAATCCTCGATCAATGGTTCCAAATAAACATCAATATCATTACACGGTTGTTTTGGTCCTGATATAAGAATAGATAACATGATATATTTTAGTTTCATGCATAACCACGGTGTTAAGTTATAATTTACCAACATAATCGGCCATGTACTGTGACTGCTGCTTTGAAAACTGAAAGGTTTCACCCCATCTGTAGATAACGCCAGAAGAAGGTTTCTTGGCTTGTTCCCAAATTCAGGATACTCGTGATCAATTCTCTTCCACTGAGGAGAGTCTGTCAGGTGACGTAGTTTCCCATCTTTAATTCCTGTATCTGCATGCAATGTCAATTGTCCTGCAGTCTCCTCACTTCTATATAGGCATCTAAACCTAGGAATGATTGGAATGTACCATACAACTTTCATAGGACTAGAATCATAATTCTTGTATCAGGAAGCACCACCCTTTGGGCATTATTTATGTGATTTTTAGTCCTTGCGGAACAATATACAGTCATTCGGGCAAGCATGTATTCTTTCAGAGATCATATCCATCGATCGTAGCATTCGTTTGGCATCGTATATTCGGCTTGGGAGTTCATTATCTTCTGGGAGCATGTCATTCAGGAGAGAAAGTAGTTCTGTAAAACTGGCATCACTCCACCCATTGCCTACTTTCAAATTATATAGCTTCAATACGGCTGACAATTCTGTATATTTAGTGCAACCAGCATACAATGGCATTTTTTCACAACTCTTTAACTTCTCAAACAATTTTGGGAAATCATGAAGTTCATCTTCAACTATCCTTGTCATTTCCTCAATACGATCTTCATCATCATTCACATCTGTAATCACACCCTCCGTACGATCATCTTCACTGTTCACACTTCTAATCGTATCAGATGATCTATAAAATGTCGTGTTCTCTAAGTCACTACCTACATTGGTTTTTCCCCGTGTTTATTCCAACATGTATAACTTCGATCTATTTCGTGATAGATCAGGTGTTCTTCCAACTCCTCTGGACTAATTTGTCTTGAATAACAATAACGTAAACACGGACAAAGGATTTGAGAAGGGTCACATGCATGATCTTCTGCAAACATTATAAACTCTTTCACGCCATCTTCATACTCTTTTTTTAACCGATTGGAATTCATCCATTCATTATTCATATTCATCGTCTTTATGGGTTCAATCTCGAGAAATTTCCAAATATTATGTTTTAATTAATCATGTAGCATTTTTTGGGTTTTATAAAAACAAATCATGGTACAAATGCCTTTAAACACATGTGAAATCCATATACATGGTGTGTCCAGTAGGGTGAACATCATATATATATTAGATACCTGATTTAATCTGATATATATCAAATTTATTACATGTTAGTCTTAGAAAGACTGAATGATGCCTTTGAAAATACATGACATTTAGAACAACTTGATAAAAATGCATGTACTTTAGATACATATTGAGTCACCTCACTAGCTATGCATCACATTTTTGTGGAATACACGGTGTGTAGTCCTTACATGACCACTAGGGGTGTATAGTCTATACACATCAAGTCTTTATGGATCTATACATGGTGTGAGTGAAGTAAAACACATGTTATCCTGGGGTGTTCATTCATAAGTCAAGTATACGTATATTACCAATTTATATATTCCAATGTTCAACAAGAACCAACCAACATTCAATTCATTTAGTGCGCAAACAAGGACCACCAACGGCCACGATTTTCAGAAGAGCGTTTAGCCCGTACATTTCACATTATAACCATCAATATCAAACGGTAATAACATGCGAATAAGAGGAAACCAATGAGTAACAGGAGAAAATAGTAATAAATATGATGTTATCTCAATCTACTCAAGGTGATGATAAGATGTTGGTCAATATCAACTATGGGTTGGGAGTACACTAATATTTAATTGAAAAAAACTACAAAAAACTGATCCAGAAAAGGATGAAATATCATATTCATTAAGTCCATTAATACAACCAATGCATTAGTTAAACCAAATATCATCACTAAAAATTCATACATGCCATAACTACTCCTAAAAGCAGTCCATGGTAGGTCCATCGATGTCCAACTCATGTAATGGTATCATAATGTCAAATCTATATTGCAGAAGATCATATAACCTCATAGGTGATCAATGTGACTATCAATGCATGGATGAGGATACATATTCAGGACTCTCATCAGGTTCAATCTCCAATAGTCCAACAAATGAATAAATACAAATCAACTGTCCATTTTAGAGAACTATAAAACCCCATGGTAAAGTACTATGCCATATGAAACCACTATATTTTATATCATCAAATTGTAATTCAAACAATTGATTCTATTTTGGTGTTATTTTAGAAATTGTGATTGAAACTAATTTTTCTCCCAAAAATAACTAGATTATAAAGTTTATCTCTTTATTAAGAAGTAAATTTTATAACTCATTAGTGAAAACATCCTAAAAATGTACCACCATTGGGGAAAAAGAATCCTACATAATTCTAGCAACATCTACAATATGCCTGACAATTTGAGCCATGAAAAAATACAATATAGATTGAATTGGTTCTACATGACCAGATAGAAGATTCCTCTCATCCAAGTGAAAATAACTCTTTGTATTTTGGAGATAAAAAGGTAACTCTCAACTGGGAACAAATGATTTTGGATTCTTATAAAGCAAACTAATCCCTAACAAAACTAAAATAAAATATTATCATATAAAGCATGGGTAGTTCACAAAATAAATGATAACCTCCAATATCTAGAGATCATTCCTTAGAACATGTTATATTCGTGAACTATAATACCAATAGTGTGTCGATGGTTATAACACTATCCATGATTTACACCTCCAAGCCTAAAACATTTAAAAAAAGAGTGAAAAAAAGGAATGTGATTCTCTTTTATAAAAAATAAAATAAAGGGTAGATGATATAGGAATTGGACCATTGACAGTAGATGATCAAGAATCCACAATATCCACATTAGACTCTATAACATTCATATGACCAGCCCCTAAACCCTAGGCTAGATCTAGACTCCCTATGTTATATACTCTTCCTTATACTGTCATCCCGACATGGTTGTACAACATCCCCTATCTTGACCAAAACATCCAATGGGACTCTAGCTACCTATTATCAGAGGAGTGTTTGAGTTATTCCCTATCAATGGTTCCATTCATGTTCCCATACAAAGGCTCTATTGTTGCATTCCCCTAGAAAACCACATTAGGTGGATGAATCTTTTATAAGCAAGACACCTCAATCTTAACACCATACAAACCAAACAATCAAAATTTTAGAATTTATAAAGCATCCCTTATTCAATTTGGTTTGTTAATTCAGGGGTTATCAAAAAAGTTTTATCATACTGGGGTGTTAATTCATAATTCAAGTATACATATATTACCAATTTATATATTACAATGTTCAACAAGAACCAACCAACATTCAATTCATTTAGTGCGCAAACAAGGACCACCAACGGCCACGATTTTCAGCGGGGCATTTAGCCCACACATTTCACATTATAACCATCAATATCAAACAGTAATAACATGAGAACAAGAGGAAACCAATGAGTAACAGGAGAAAACTCACCGCGAAGGCGTCGTTAAGCACATGGTAGAGGTGCTTACATGGCAGAGAAGAGGCACACAACAGAGGAAATTTCCAACTGAAAAGAAAACATTAAATAGGGAAAACACATGAGAATAAAATAATCTAAAACTGAGTACACCATTTACCACACCCCACAAACCCCAAAAGACAATTCATGCAAATAAATTTAAATTTATTGATAGAAATCACTATCTGATCACTAATTTTTATTCAAACCATAGGTGTAAAAATATCCAAATAGGAATCAGAAGGATCACATACCTCGAGAAAAGAAATCCAACCATAATAGTGATCAAGAATAGAACAATGTGAACTAGATGGAACTCAGGATGGGGAGTAAGCCATCATGTAATAACTCTATGAAATTGGTGTTGTGAAAAAATCCCAACATCCTATTAGTATTTTTGGTGCGATATGTTATACTCAACACCCGATGTAAGGGAGTGTGATTTTCCTATATTCTCAACAATTACCTTACCATCTTATGTTATCCTCTATAAAGGTGTATTTTAATTTTAACTATAATGGAGAATTACCTCCCTTCCATCAATTTAATTAGGACCTTTTGTATAAGTAAGTCATTATTCACATTCATATTTATATAACAAAACATGAAGAAAAACATCTCATACGTCCCATTATCCATGTACAATTTCATTCAATGAAATGAAATACACAATTATCATTATATATAACATGTTGTAGATAGTGTTCCCTTTCAACCCATTATAGATCATTTAAATTCATTTAATTAATTCATTAAATTAAAATAAATCCATCATGTAAAATTCACTCCTCATTATTATTACACATTCAATTTTACCAAGAATGGAAAATTCACTAATAAGGATCAAAGGGTCTTCAGAATGGGCCATAATCAACATGGAAATTTCCTACACTGTAAATTCCATTAAGAATCTTGGCCAAACACCTATAATGTGTCTTCAATTCCATTTATATACCATTGTATCAAGGGAAACCTCATTTAAAAGCTCTGACATAAGCTAAAAAGGTGTTCAGGGCAGTTAATAATTTGACATTAAATGGATAATTTTACTTGGCACACACAAGGGGTGTCCATAATAGAGTTCAAGAACATCTAACCCATGAAACAAGATTCAATAGGTGTTTATTGAGGTGCAAGGATTAAATAAATAACTCAATAATATCAATAATCCATTGACTCTTGCAATAACACCTTAAATCATGATTTCACACATTCAATCCAAGCGGTAGAAAAACAATTTACCTGAAAATGAATATCAATAATGGTAGCGGTGGTGGCGGAGGCGGAGGCGGCGGCGGTGGAAAGGCGGCGCCGGCGGCAGAGGCGGAGGCGGCGGCGGCGACTGAGGAGGTGGCGGTCGCGGAAGCAGGGGTGGAGGCGGCAGAGGTAGTGGCGGTCGCGGTAGCGGGGGTGGGGATGGAGGCGGCGATGGTGGCGGAGAAGGAGAAGGATGAGAAAGAGGAAGGAGGAGGTCGAGGAGGACGGGGAGGATGAGGTCACAGTGGCGAGGGGCCTGGTTCATCTTCCGCGAGAGCTTGATTGCCTGCAAGTGAGGATGGCCTGTTAGGGTTATTAAATAAAAACTGACAGAAACATTATTAGCGCTCGTTAAAAGCGTTGATAAAGGTATGCTTTATTATCTCTATAATAAGAGCGATGATAAAACATTCATTTATCAGTTCTTTTTTAGCTCTGATAAAGAGATACCTTTATCAGCGCTTTTAGATAATGCTGATAAAGGCATACCCCTTTATCAGCACTTTCTGTTTAGCGCTGATAAAGGGGCAGCGCTTCCCTTTCCCTATTTTGTGGTAGTGGATATGGATGTTGTGTTTCAAACACAGTCAACATTTATCCCTCCATCGTCATGTCACCATCATTGTGATCTAGATTTTGAGCATCATGATTCACACATTTCCACTTCCTAATGTTCAAGTGGAATTCTGACATACTCAGATTTACTTCTTCATGCATCTAGGTGTGCTAAATGGATGGGTTAGCATCATTGGGACGACATTCACCGAGAATCACTTCGCCCTAACATGTTCCTTCCTATGTTGGGAATTTCCCACCACTACCTCTTGTTTCCCACATCAAGCATGACTCGCGTGGGCTTAGTAGTTTTGGTAGTATGTGCACCGGTGTAGCCATGATTCTCATCATCCCGCATGACATTAAACTATGCTTCCAGAACTACGTATGTCTTGATTCCCATCCTCATGGAATACGTAGAGACACCAAGAAATTTCACCTAGGGTCCAGCCCCCGGAATCATAAATCTGGTTCCTCCTCATTTCCAGCCCCTGTCCTGAACCCTTGTGGAAAACCATTTAAGTACAATTTTTCCCTAAACAAGTTAGGTATTCCCAAAGATGAAATTGGGAAGTGATAACTCCCTCTCCAGAGAGGTCCTGTCTAAAAGAATGAATGATCCATGATCAGACCGTTGTGTCCATCTAATGTGCTTCCACCATGGGGAAATAAATTTGAGGGTGTTGGATTCTTTTCAAACAAACCATCACTCTACATTCCATGATTTGTGTGCACCTTATTCGGACCCTCGTCCTATTTCATTTCTAAGGGAGCCCCCTAACAATACGGATGCTTGGCCTATGGCCCGCCTATTGTCTAGGGCCAATGTTCCGAAAGACTAACAGTTGAAATTTTGAGTCAGGCCCTGTGTTTCGAATATGTTCAGTGGTCGGCCCTCATTTTCTATCCCCACTCCAGACTAATACAATAAGAATACTGTGTTTCGAATGCGGTCAATACTTATTCATTATTGTCACTCCACCCCCACAATGATCCAAATCCTGTGTATCGTGATTCACACCTACCATTCACATCTGTTCAGATTGATTTCTGCACCCCTGACATTACCTTTTTCATGTAGAAGAGCACACTGGGAAAATGGTAATTTGGTTATTTGGAGAGAATCATTCTCCAGTCAGGTCTCTCCCATTTCCTCCTTGCAATCTGGACCGGTTTTTCAAACCTCAGATGACCAAATCTTGGTTTCACTCCTACGTTTGGATGGGGTGATAAGGTGATCATCCCTTATTTATCACATTGGGCACAGCCCACATGAGTTTAGGGAATTATCACTGGATGCTCTGTGAACATCACAAGGATGAAATAAACCAATTTAAACTATGGAAGTCATGCATGCTACGGAATCAAACAATTAAAGCATGAAAGGATGTTTAAAGGATTTTAATCACTACAGAAACCTGGGGTCGACTCCCCCAATGGAAAAACTGATCTCGTCAAAGGAATGTTGTAGCTCTTCCACCCTCTGGTTGGTGGCTTCTAGGAGTTGATGCCGCATGTTCAGCTCCCACTCCTCCTCGGCAGTGAGAGGGCGCAATTCTTTGGCCGCAATCTCGGCCCGCTCTACATCGAACTAGATGGCAGTCATCTCCTTAGAGGCTCTCTTCAGGCCCTCTTCAGCTTCTTCCAGCTAGGCCTTCAATCTCAATACTAGCTCATATTACGCATTGAGGGAGGTCGAGTGTTTGTCCGCCCGATTTTGTATCCGCTAGACCTCGTCTTTAGCCTCCTGGAGCCTCTTGATGTTTACTACCTTCCTCTGCTGCCAGCCCACACCAAAGCCACAATCATACTCCCGAATCATTTCTTCCATAAGATCTCAGATGAGAATGCGAGGACACTGGGCATCCACTCCCCCAGCACACAGTTCACGCAGTCTCAAGCGATGTCTGTCCATCTCATCCAACCATAGTGCATGGGGTTGTCATTGATGAAGCACGTCATCGGCTTCCACAATCTACGATGGACTATTTTGTTGTCCTCCTCGTCAGAGTCCATATCGTCCTAGTCGGCATGGTTGGTAGGTTCGTATGCGGGGAATACCCACAAGAACTCCTCAGTTGGGTCCACGTCTAGCATTGGATTAGGCATGGAGGGGCCTGAACTGTTTGGTTGATCCTCATCGTCGGATCCCACCTCAATAACCTTGGGGGCAATCCCACTGGTGTCCCTTCCAGTGATCAGGAGCACTGCAGTTTGGTCAGGTTGGATGTCCACTACCATGACCATTGGAATGCCTCTAGGAAGGGCTCTACCAGAAGTCCCGACCAACTTTTCCGCAGCGGCTGAGACCAATTGAAGGACTTTACATGCCAAAAAAGGGGACGCGGATGTCAGGTAACATAGTCAGGGGATGGCCATCATAAATTTGGTAGAGGAGAATTACAAAGATCAAATACATGGTGTCTCACATGGGATGATGTCATCAGGACCCTAAGACGTGGCCCCCCCGTATATGGTTGGAAGGTCTGGAGACTCCAAGGGAGCCACCTCAATTGTCCTAGCCCCGCCAGACATAGAAGTTGATGCAGCCACGGTTGTGGATCATGAAGGTCCTACATCGGCACCCACTAAGGGGGGAGAATGAGAACTATGGACAAGGTCCTCCTATATAGTGTAGATGCTAATAAGGAATCCATATTAACCTAAGAGTAAACCCTGAGGAAGGAACTTGGGATTTTACCTCAAGGGCCTCTGTGAAATCTTTGAGATCTGAGGACTGATCGCAGACTTCACCCCCCTCCAACAGACTCCCTCTACGGACCTCGTCTCCCCAGGAGGGCTCTTCTGATTCTTCCAGAAGAGGGAATCATTCCCTCAGGTCAGAAGATGACAGTTGTGGAGGGACCGTATGATCCAACAGCTCCTGGACCCAATCTTTCATCGGGTGTGGGTCACCCCGGGAGTGGATAAAGTCTTCCAGGACGGCCATGTATTGCTCCGCCTCTACCTGGGATACTTCAAAACTAGCTTTAATAGGGACAATCCCCGACAAGTCCATCCTAAGGTGGTTAAGGTGTTTTTATAACTCATATGGGCTGAGGAATTTCCAGTTGACGTCCCAGATGTCCCAGGCCACTGGGAAGACAGCATTCTTCGGCATGTCAATATGGCACAGCTGTTTCCTTGGGGCTTGAGTAGAAATTCTGAGGAATCCTCTCAGTGGCTGCCCCTTCGAATGAATCTGTTCTCATGGGACCACCCGGTCCGCTGCCACTGTCGGATCTGCTACCACTGCTTCCCCCTCAACTGGTGCGGGTATCGCCGCTACAGCAGCCTTGCCACTGCAGGATTCCCTTTCCACCTTCTAGCCTCGACTCCGAGGTTGGGGAGGCTCACCATCACCGACTAGAATGGTCAGCTGCTTCAGTGTATCCCCTGGGTAAGCTGCCTCCCAACTCTGGGAAAATTCTTTTACCAGCCCAAGGATGGCGGTCGGTAGAGGCAGTTCATTCCACATCTTCCCATCTTCTCGTGTGAGCATGAGACACATCTACTTCATCACACACGGGTGCTCCTCATGATGATCCTCTAGGTAGACCTATGGGGTCAGTCTCTGCTGGCACCATAATTTCCATGAAAATCGGTGTGGGGTGTATGGATCACAGAGATGCTCGCGGTCCACCCAGGCCACCAAGACTCCACATCGAAATGCTAGGATGTAGGCCCTGTGCTCTTCCGCTCCCTAACCATCATCCATGAAGGATCTCGTCAGCAAAAGGAATGGATGAAAGTTGAACTATTCTACCTTCCAGACTCGAGTTAACACTAATGGTATGATCTCCTTGGTTCGAAAATACCCCACGACATTGAGAATAGAGGTGCGGAAATTCAACCCTGGAGGTGAGATGGGGTTTAGATACTCATATATCACCGTGATATGAACCGTTATCCACCCGTACGAGAGGTGGAATGTCCCACATACCCTTTGTGACCTCTCCACCTTGTTGATGTGCCACAACATCTTATACAACTTGGCAGCCATCAGGATCCCTAGGTTGACCTGCCCTCCTGTCACCAATGTTGATTCTATGATGAAAGTTCTTGGTTGCACTCCCATGCTGGTATCCCTCACTGGGAGGATCAAACCACAGATGAGAGCCATGTTGAATGCCTCCAGGTTTACTATTGGTTGTTGCTCAGTGCTGACACTGATCCCCTAGGTCTTTCACTAGTTATTCTCCAACAGCCGCCATTACAAGTGTTTCCTACTCTAGGCCCCCTTCGGGAAAGTTTGAGGTCTCTCCATGAATTGACGGTCTACTGGGATGTTTAGAAACTTTTTGAACCAATTCTTGAAGTGGACATCCCTCACCGCCTCCTTATCCTCTCCTGGCACAAGCTCCATCAATGCCATCACCAGATGCGACATCTAATCTGGATCCTCCCACGCACCCATAGCAGAGAGGAATTCATTGTACATCGCCCCCAGTATTGGGACCCTTAAGATTTGATACACGTCCCATAAGCTAATGCCAACCTCCCCGTGATGCAGGTGGAAGGTATTGGTCCCCAGTTACCATTGTCTCAACCGCTCCGGAATTTGCTACTTCGGCTGGAAGATGTGAAACTGGGAAGCCCAAACTTCCTCAAACAGGCCCACTCTTCTCAGATCTGCTCTAAACTCCTCACACGAGGCGACTACCTAGTAGGCCCAGGCCCAATCATCGGTGAAGTTTCCACCCTGGCGCAGGTTCCATTCCTCATACCTTTCCTTCTTCAGGTTCCCTAGTGACGCCTTTAGGATAGTTTGGTACAGAGGAGGGGACTTCTCCAGCTGTAATGCCTTCCCATTGATGTTGTTCAGATGGTTGAATAAATAATTAGCAATGATGGGCGTGAAGTCCTCCTAGGCATGACCATCGGCCGCCTTGAACCAATGGTTCTGACACGGTATGCTCTAGAACTAGTAAGTTGGCTCGTCCTAACTAGCTTCATGGATGAAGATGTCATCCCTCATCCCGAAGCCATACAAGGGCAACCTTCTACACAACAGGTAGTTCTTATGGATCTCCGATAGAAGCTCCACCAATGAACTATTGTCTGAGTGGCTAGAGACCAACTCTCCTAGTCCCATACTAGTCTCCATCTCATCCCTCCAAGAGACATCCACATAGACCCCTGGGCAGCTTCTTGGCAGGCCATTCAGTTCTGGAACTTGTATGATTTTCGGGTTGGTTCGCAAAGCTCATTCGCAGAGCGCGTTTGTGAAGACTGTTTGCGAAGACAGTTTGTAGGGTGTTATCTAGGAGTTCAAGCACTAGATAGTGGAGTTCCACCGTGGATTCGAGGACTCTATGGGCATCGTGAAGACTCGCTTTGCAGAGAACACTCACGGATTTTTCTGAGACTCGCGAATCGAGAGTAGAAAAGGAATATTTTGTGTATAAGGGAAAGGAAAAAAGAGACGACTGCCCCCCTATTTATAGGTGATGACCTTAGTAGCTTCGCGGCATATCCAGTTCACACTGAGCTTCACGGCGTACCAAGCCTGCGCATCCCCTAATAGCCTCGTGGTCCCTTTTCATGAGCCAACATCACAAACGACTGATGATTTTAGCGATTACCCTCAAACTTCAACCCTTTATTTCTTCAAGGCTCCAAGTCTGAGGGGGGAATTTGTTGGAACCAATATTTGGGACTAAGAAGAAGCCAAAACAAAGGCACCGTTGACTACCTCGTGAATCCATTTCATGGATCCCCCAGCACTGCGACTGCCGCGAAGCAAGGAGGCGGGACACTCCACGAATTCATTTGACGTTCGTGAGACCACAGTGAAACAAGGAGGCAGGACACTCCGATAATGAATTTAACATTCGTGAGACCTCCGTGAAGCAAGGAGGCGGGACGCTCCGTGAACGCACCTGACGTTCACGAGCCCGCTGCGAAGCAAGGAGGCGGGATGCTATGTGAACGTACTTGACGTTCGCGAGCCCACCGTGGAGAATCTCGGTCCCTCTTCACGTCGTGTAAGCTCTGCTTCGCGGTGGCTCTTACATAATAATACCAAACTCCGCCTGAGCCCAATGGATGGAAAATCTGACCTTTCGGCTTCCAAGCTCCGGAATCGTGAAGCTCTCTTCTGCTCTGCGAACCATGAACTGTGCGAGGTACTTTAGCTTCGTGAAGTGCCTCTCCTTTGTCTCGTTTTGATGCCCTCTTCCAAGAGGGATGCATTTCATGAAGCCTAATGGACTTCGCGAATTAAGGGGATCCCCAAGGGGACCCGGGTCATTGCGGAGAATTTATGGTTCACAAAACACCCTTCATGTACAGATGATCCACATGCTTAGGTAGGGTCACTGTACTTTGCGATGCACATTGCTTTGCGACACCTTGCTTCACGAGGAACCTTCACACCGCAAGACAGTGCTCCGCAAATGCCTTTCCACTTCATGAAGCAACTCCCATATTCACCTCTACCCTATGCTTAGGCTAAGGATCCCTACATCACGAAGTACACCCCTTTGCAAGTTCCCTCCGCCACGCAGAGCAACAGAGCTTCACAAGGACCCTTCCTATGAACCCCTCTGCTTGGAAATTCCTTTTCCCGTGCGACCCTCCAGGTTTGCACGATGTGATTTCAAAGTCCCTCAGATGATATCGCATGTTGCGTTGCTTTGCCTCATGATTCTTTTCATAGGAACACTAATGGATATTGATTCTTCACATAGCCATGATAACGTGGGCCCCTCGATGGTTCGCTCCATGACACCCCCTCACCACGAATTTTCCTGTCCACTCTCCGCACCTAGGAGCATAGGGTACCAGTTATGAAAGTACTAGGGGTGCGGAGAAAACCCACCCTTTTTCGAGATGGAAGATGTTAAACTACCAAGCTCCCTCGTCCTCAGCACATGACATTAAACTATGACCTCGCCCCATGACTTGCACGCGGTGTACCCCCACATTGGACATTCTCCACAATCAATGGTCTCCACAACGGATGATATCCTCTTTAGGGGAGAGGCATTTTTCCACGGGGGAAGGGCCACCATCTCGGGGTAAGCCCCTAGATTTCATATTGGAGGAAGCATCCCTGCTCCTCCTTTCATCTTCGGTCCCGAGGGCCAGCGAAGGGTGTGGTAGGGAACTGTGCTTCTCCTTTCTTCGGTCCCAAGTCCCTCTCTCGCTGCACTTTGTCGCCATCGGGCCTCCATCCTGGAGTAAGTCCTGATTCTTTGAGATGCCAACCACGCAGAAGCCCCTGTTTCCTCTTTGGGCCGCTAACCATGTGTAAGACCCACTTCACTTCCCACGGACGCACCTTTCGCGACGTGATCATCGGGTCTCTGTTATCTCTTGTTTCTCACACCGAGTATGACTCACGTGGGTTTAGAGTGAGCACTGACCATGACATCTTCCTTAGGTCCCCTTAGAGATTAATCCCTAAATACACCTCCTGAACTACGTGGACTTTGATCCTTGCCAAGGTAGGGTACGTAGGAAGCCTCCATGAGGTTCAAACCCACAACCTGGTCATCCCGACACCCCTTCACGTCAGTTCACCAACAACTTGAGCCGCCACGGAGCATAAGCCTTAAATGCCCCTCCTGAACTACGTGGACTTTGATCTTTGCCAAGGGAGGGTCTGTAGGAAGCCTCCACGAGGTTCAAGCCCACCACCCAGTCATCCCGACCCCCTTCACGTTGGTTCACCAAAACCGTGGGCCGCATCAGATCATAATCCACAAATGCCCCTTACAAACTACGAGGACTTTGATCCTTGCAAATGTAGGGTACGTAGGAAGTCTCCACGAGGTTCAAGCCCACCACCCGGTCGTCCATACACCCCTTCACGTCGGTTCACCAACACCTTGGGCCGCCTTAGAGAATAATCCCCAAATGCACCCAACATGAACCACATGGACTTTGATCCTTGCCAAGGAAGGGTACGTAAGAAGCCTCTCTGAGGTTCAAGCCCAACAACCATTGGACCCCAGGTCCTCCTTCACGTCGGTTCACCGACACCCTGGGTAGCCTAGAGTATAAGCCCCACACCAACTAAACAACATGGACATTGATCTTTGCCAGGACAAGGTACATATGAATCCTCCACGTGGTTCAAGCCCAACAACCATTTGACCACATGTCCACCATCACGTTAGTTCGCCCCCGTCTCGCATGACGTTAAACTGTATCCACCATCCTGAACTACGTGGAATTTGATCTTTTCCAAGGTAGTGTACGTAGGAAGCCTCCACGAGATTCAATCCCACCAACACCAAGTAGTTCTAACCCCCTTCACGTCAGTTCACCCCGTCCTGCATGACGTTAAACTATGCATCTCTTTCAGCGGTAAGTCGTTTCCACTCCATTCAGAGGTAAGCCGTTGTCACTTCGTTCAGTGGTAATATGTTGTCACCTCAATCGGCGGTAAGCCGTTAAAACCCCTTCCAAAGGTAAGCTGATGTGATCTCAATCAGCGGTAAGCCGTTGACACCCCTATCCAGTGGTAAGCTATTGTGGCCTCATCCAGCGGTAAGCTGTTGAAAACCCCAATCGGTGGTAAGCCGTTATCAGATGAACTACGTGGACTTTGATTCCTTGCAACAGGGATACGTAGGAAGCCTATTCAAGGCTCAAGCCCATAACCATCTTCATCCCCATGACGGTGCCATCCCATTCACTATATCCTTCACAGAACCTTCTATCAGTCATCCTGACTCTTACTCGGGCCGCCACATCCCGGTCGAATCATGACACCCCATTCCTCGTTCCCAAAAACTGCTCTCGGGAGGCCACCCACACGATGGCCCCAATATCAGTGTTCCCTCCAGGGGGTTCCTCCATCTAATCCACTCTAGTCAGTGTTCTGATCAGCCCGATCTGTCTCCATTGGACGTTAAACTTGCGGCATACCCCGTGTTAAACACGGGAAGCTGAGGAAAACCTCAGATACATGTCCATGACATATGATTCCCCGCGTTCGACATGGGATGCCTCAGGATTCCACGCCCTCAAGAATCCCTATAATAAGGGACAGAAGACAGACACATCAATCCCCCAGCGTCCAGACACGCTAGTGATGCCCCACGTGACAACTTACCTAACCAAAGGTTGCAGCCCTGACCGGACCCCTTGGAATGTCCTGACAAAAGAAGTGTAATTAACTGGTGTCCATGAAGATATGGCACAAGGAAGAGTTTCACGAACAACGTCTTAAGTCTATGAGGGAGACCCGGACTAGGTGACGAGTTCCGAGGAGGAATCCATGGAAGGAAGACCCGATATCCCATCATCTTGTTTCGATCAAGGAGTAGACGTCCCTGAATAAAGAGTGGATGATGCCCGCCTTTGGAATGCGGGAATACAGGGCAACAAAAAAACAGCGTCTCTCGTCCCCGAATGAGACGGACGGGCGCGCCCCTGCGAAAGCGTCGAAAATAATATTCATTTATAGTAATAAGTATAAATAACAATATATTTATTTATAGTTATTAGTATAGATATTTATTTATTTATTTTAATAATTATAAAATTGCAATAAATATATATAATTAAATTTATATTTTAATAATTACTTAAAAAATATTGATATAATGGATGAACCCAATGCCAAATCTCTTGATCATTTAATAAAGATTAGAAAAAAAAGAGAAAACTGGAAAAGGGAAAGAGGATGGGGTCAATCAAAGAGATAAGCCCTCATCCATAAAACATACTAGTGATCAAGAAAATGGGGATCATTCAAATAGTCAGAATCAGATTCGTCGTCATCATCCGCAGTTTCCCATTCAGACTATGGGTTTTTTTATTTAATATCAAAGGGTATTTTTTCTTTAATCTTTCCTATTCTATAGTGAGTTGGATCTCCTTGGTAGAGAACCATGTAGGCATGCCACACCCAGATGATGAAGCCTCCCAACTATCTCCTCATACATGACCCTTTAGAAGATGACCATATCTGTAGGGTTTAGGTTGTTCCCAAGTCCCATTTTATTCTTCTGATATAGAATTCACATGAAGTGGAATATAATATATGTGTATTTCATCATCTTGTCATTTGATAGGATCAAATACATCAAATGTGATTGATATCATCACCATGTCATTCAAATTAGGCCCCAAAAGAGGGTTGGATTTCCTATGAGAAACCATTTTAAATCCATCACTATCAACTGGATTCTTCCATTTAGTATTTTTTTCAACATGTTGTCTCTCTGCTTAACAAAGGATATTCCATGTTTGATTTACCTTTTTGATTCCTTGAAACATATTATTCCTACAAAAAATGTTCATCGACAACATTTTGATGTCATACTCAATGACCTCTTGTTCATTAATATGGACCCTTCATGGAACCCCACTTGTGGGATTTGACGATCAACTGTAGGATGAGAGCCTTCTTTTGTTTTTCGTCTAGAGAATTACCCTCTATTGAAATTTCAGCCCCATACCGATAGATACTAGTTAATATCATGTTCAAAGGAAAATATGTATTCTATTTTGGACATGTTCAGTCGTTACCATTATATTTTTCATCATTATTTCAAACATCAACAGGATGTAAGGAAGTATCTCTAAAAAATCAGATGCTTCCCTTGTTTGAATACCAAGTGAACTATCAGGCTATGGGCCCCGGGATGATTCACCACCCTGTAGAGAAGTCCATTTTGAATCATGATTCTCCATATTCCCATCATTCATCTAAAGATTTTCAGGCTGCTTGGAACTACTTTGGATATCATTTCTCTTTTCCTAATTGCATGTAGAAATTTCAGGTTCATGGGCTGAGAAAAAACATTGGACAAAACTTTTTTATAGTTGGATAACTGATGGCCAATAATCCTATTGTTCGAGGAAAAGGGAGGCACCCACTCATATTCAATTTTCAACGGAAGTTTATCCAATTCAGTGGAGATATGGACTGTGTTAACCAAAGTGGTGTCAAGATCAACTTTAACAGAAAACGGGCAGAATTCCTAAAAATAGAAATCTCTTTCACTTTGTCCAGTTTGATCTAGATTCCAATTTTGAGTGAAATATCATATAAAATATATGGATTCTACAAAATCTAGTTTAACCCACAATTGAACATGAGAGATACTCATTTACAATGGATTGATGTTTTTATCCCACGGCTGAATAGGGAAAACACCTAGATGAAGGGAGATCGAGCTAGCCCCTCATTCCTTCAGCCTCAGATCATGAGAGGGGAAGAGGAAGCTCATCATCACCAGTCACCAGCAACCCCGCATTCGAGATCAGCGCCATCCTGCATCTGAAAACCACACTGCTCATTCATGAATCGCTACCGCCGAGTTCAAAAATGCACCTCTATACCTGTACTAGATGACCATTAAGTACCCTACCCCTTGTATCCCGAGTCTTTTTCCAACAATGCCTTCATCCCAAGGTCTCCAGTGTCGCGCATCCAAATTTTATCTCCATCTGTCCCTACCATTAAATTCATTGGTGTGACCCAATATCACCTACCACAAACATCGAGACACAATCACTAACAACTTCGGTTAAGACGTCATCACCATCCATCACCGTTGAGACTTAATTACTATTCACCTTCATAAAATCACCATCAGCACCCACGACCTGCAAATCAAGGCCCCCACAGGACGTATAACTTCCATAACCAGAATCACCCTCAAGCAGATATGCCTCTTCTTTATTGTGTCTATGATTCTCACTACATGCTACAAAAAATAATAATTACTAAAAATTTCATCTTCAAACCTAAGAGGAGAGGTACCACATGGGTGCGATTACCTAAGAAATTTCCATGGGGATAAGGAGAGATAGACTCTCGATTTAAGATATAGATAAACTCTCCATCACTATTATCTTTATTTAATATATAAAATCATAATATATATATATGTATATATAATTAAATTTATAATTTTATAATTATATATTGTAAATATATTAATTATATATAAGTATAACAAATATATGTATTATAATTTTAGAATTATTTAAGAAAATATATATCTATTTATAATTATTTATATAATAAGTATATTTATAAATATTTGTATATATTTGTATAATTATATATAAATATCTTAATATATAAAAATATTTATAAAAATATTTATTATTGTTTTATAGTTACAAACAAATATTTATTTATTTTAAGTTACAATTATAATTGATTATTTATTTATTTAAATAAATAAATTATTATAATAAAAATATTTATTATATTTATAATTTTATTATATATGTTTTCCAAATTATAAATACAATAAAAAAATTTAATATAATTTTATAATTATTTAAATAAATATATACTTATTTATACTTCTAACTATAAATAAATAAATATTTATTTATAATTATACAATCATAATAAATATATTTACGATATTTATAATTTTATAATTTTGTATAATAAATATATTTATTATAATTTTATAATAATTTTAATAATTTTAATATTTATAATTATAATTATAAACATTTATATATATATATAAATATTTTTACATATTTATATATATATTTATAAAAATATTTATATTTATAAAATTATAAATTTATTTATTAAATTTTTTATTTATTTGAATATATATATTTAATTATAATTATAAATAAATATATTTATAAATATCTGTATATACTTATAAATACATACATTCAAATATATATATATATATAACTATAATGAATGTATTTATTGTAATTTTATAATTATATATTTATAATTATATTATTTATACTAATAATTATAAATATAAATATATATATACATATACATATAAATTTATAATTATAAATATAATAAATATATTTATTATTTAAATATATTTATTATAATTTTATAAGTGTTTGTGAGAACATAATAAATTCATGGGTATAACATGAATGAAATAAATGAGTGTCAATTTATAAATGAAAATTCATAACAATGAATATATGCTTGCACGTGATATCATAATATAGGTAATCAAAGCATTTGTAACATAACTCACAATCACATCTACAAATATACATTATTGTTATATAACATCAATTATAATCACACATCAACATATAAAAATAAGTAAATATAGATATCAATTATTTATAAGCTTATAAATAATTTTTAAAAACATTATATATACATATGAATTATTAAAAGTTTATATTATAATATATCATATTTATATTAATTATAAACATGCGCTTTTTAATTAATTTATATAAATAAACATTATTTTGAACATGAATATAATATTTGTATATATATATTAATAATATTTCTTATTAAAATCTTTTATCAGCACTAATAATAACGCTAGTAAATCTATCCTTTATTAGTATTGAAAATCACTAATAAAGGATACAAATTTATCACTGTGTTCTTTAGGGCTGATAAATGTGACCTTTATCCGCGCTTTTTAGAATTGATAAATGTGACCTTTATCTGTGATTTTATCTATTGTTGATAAAGGTGGGCCTTTTATCTATACTTTCTGCTTAGCGCTACAAAAACACAGTGCATCCCTTCCCCGAATTTGTTGTAGTATTATAATAGTCATTAAAAAATAAAAACAATGTGAAGGTATGGATCAAAGATAAATTGAAACTGTCACGACCCGTCCTCAGGGCCCGTGTCGTGACTACCCCAAGCCCGCCTTCCATAGGCCAGGGGCTGGCGACTAGCACCAAGGCGTAAATATCAGAAAAAGGGAAGACATTGCATTTGTAAAGTAAACAAGCACCACAGAGTAAGCAAAAAGTAAATACTAAGTAAAAACTGTAACAAGCTGTGCTGAAAGTAAAAAGGGGCCGGAAATACAAGCCCAACTGTAAAGTACAACTGAAAGGGAAAAACAGCAACTGAAAAGAAAAGCCGCAGCGTCGAGCCGTCCTCTGGAAGTCCCACCTGAAGGGGGGGTACAGATAGCCTCCACTGCTCCACGGGTCCACCTGACCGCTCCGAGTACGTCTCGCCCAGTGGTCCACCTCCAGGTACCGTCCTGCTCCGCAAGCCTCCACCACAATCAATGTTGTCCGTCGTCTGCAACCAACACAACGTAGTGCGGGCATAGCCCGTGCAGGGGTGAGTATAAGCTACTCAGTAGGGACCCCGAGACCCCCGAAGGTCTCCCGAAATCCACAAAGGATAAATCACAAAGGAAAGATGCAATCACGAAGTAAAAACCGACACTGCTTAGGTATATGCCCATGCATATACCTAAGTCATCAACTCCAGTTCGGCTCCAACATCCGAGCCCAAGCACAACCCAGTCCACACAGGAGAGCAAAACGTAAATCCACACAGGATAGCACAACGTAATCCACAAAGGAGAGTAAACAGTAAACCCACACAGGATAGTTCAGCACAATCCACAAAGGAGAGTAACACAAGATTCAGCTCACACATGTATACTTCTTCGGATAACGATAAAGATGACCACGGATCCATCTAAGTCGTCGGACCCACAAAGGATCGTTAGGTACTAACCCCCGCAATGACCCACACAGGATCGGACCCACATAGGATCAATAGGTAACTAACCCCCGCAAAGACCCACACAGGATCGGGCCCACACAGGACCTGTGGGCGCTGGCACACACAGAACCGCTGAGCGCTGACCCACACAGGATCGGATCCACACAGGATCTGTAGCACGGATCCACGTAGGATCGCTGAGTGCAGTAGTCATCGCAGTCCACTGAGGATCTCTGCACAGTTGTTGTCGCAGTCCACTGAGGATCTCTGCACAGTCGTCGGAGTCGCAGCCAGCACTAGGGTTCCCGCACACAGCAAGCTCGTTCGGGAGGGTCCGCTCCACGAGCCGAGAGGCTGATACTTCAACTGACACAAAGTCCGAAGTTGATGTATCCAAAAATTCTGTATCATCAACAGGAACTCAACGTCGCAGACAGCGCGTCAATCGGACGTCCGGTCTGAGAGTTATTGGCTTTTTCGTCCCTGGGGCCCAGTTGGTTTTTAAGTCAAAACCAACCCGACTGTGCCCCTCCTGCATCCAAACCTCGGGAGGAGTATTCCAAATGATCCGCCTCACTTAGAGGAATCCACCAAAGTCGACGACACGTCAATCGGACGTCCGGAACTCAAGATATGAGCGTTTCCGCTCCAAGGGCCCAGTTGGTTTCGTGTACGAACCAACCCGGCCGAACCGAAAGTAATCCGAAACCTTGAGTGCAATATACCGAAACGACCATCTCGATCCAAGGATCGTGTTTCCGCTGACGGCGCGTCGTTCGGAGGCCCGTAGCTCAAGTTACGGACAAGAGACCGAAAATGGTCCAAAGATGGGGGGTCTGGGCCCGGGCCGACCCGACTGGACCCGGTCCGGTCCGGCCAGGGCGCGGCCCGGCCGGTTGGACCGGCCTGGCTCGGCGCGGCCGAGCGGCCGAGTGCGGCAGCCGCGGGGCGCCGCCCCCGCGGGTTGAGGAAGCCGCAGCCCTCGAGGGACCGCGCTGGACAACAGCGGACGCAGCTTCTGTCGTGTCCCGTGCAGGCGAGCCGGACCCGCGCGGCCGCGGGTGCGCTGGCCGCCGCCACCGTGGCTTCAGCCGCGGCGGCCCTGTCCGGCGGTGCGCCGGGGCGCCGCCGCCTCCGGCCGCCGGTAGCTTCCGCGGGCCACCGGAGTTGCTCCGGTGGTCCGTTTTCCTTCCCGTCTGCGCCGCTGTTCCTCCCGGGTTCCAATCTTCACTGCGGGATCATCAAATCGCCCTTGCGTCATGTTTTTCCGTCACCCACCAAATCCGCACAACAACGAAGAACGGCGGAGGGTTGTCGTGCCGTGTTCGTTTGGCCCGCACCCTCCGCGTTAGACGATATCAATCGGGAGGATTAAACAACACGTCAAACAACAATTTTAATAAATTAAAATTGTCCTTATGAAACCAGTTCTTTAATTTAAAAGAAACGTTCATGGAAATATAAATTATTTCACAACAACCCCTACCTCGTCAAGTCGTCGCACGCACGTTCTTCGCGGAAAGTGGGGATCGTCGCGTCGTCACGGTATCCGGCGTCGCGTCGTCGCGGAAGGGTGTCGCGTCGACGAACTCCGAGGTTCAAGAACAAAAAGATTTAATTAATAATAATTAAATCCGTGCGTGGTTAAAAACCACAAAGGAGTTTTAAAAAAAACCCAGAAATCTCTTACCTCAAACAGATGATCGAAGATTTCGTTGCGGATGAAGGAACGTCGCAGAAGAACGCCGCGGAAGAGGAAACGTCGGCGTCGCGGCACACGGCGTTGCGTCGTCGATTTCCGCGGTTTCGGCGTTCTTCGTTGGAGTCCGGTATTCTTCGCGTTCTTTGCGTTCTTCGCGAAGAAGGGTGAAGGCACAAGAACTTCTGTCAAAAGCCTCTCAACGTGTAATCCTCCAAATGTCGGCGTTGGTCTTATTTTATTATTACGCCAACGGATTTCAAACCGGTTAAGAAACGAATGAAATTAATTCATTGAATTAATTTCAACGAATTAACCACCCAATTAATTAAACGAAGAAAACCGCCCAATTAATTTTTGCGTTAAGAAATTAAGAAAACGCGTCAGTTGACTTCATAATGACGGGTTTTCGCAGGTGCGTTACTTAGCGGAAAAGAAACGGTGGGGCTCGTGCGGGCCCCACATTACAAATATCCTACCAAGAGGGTATGATATTTTTGGATAGCACCCTATCCGCATCAACTCAGCTCAAACAGCTTTAAGTAGCTTCAAGTGGCTTCCAAGTGGCTTAAGTGAAATAAAATAAAGTTTGTCGAACAATTTATTTTATTTCATAACTTTAATCCCAAAAATTAAAAACCACACCCGAGAAAACGCAACTCCGGAAGAGGAATTTCTAAGAAAATATCGGCGATGCGATTCCATCGGTGCCCTCAGAATTCGATTCCGAGAACCGGTTCAAAAGTTATAAAAACCCGCTCGTCTGTTCACTGAACATACCCGAGCCAAACTTTGTAAAATGATTCCGGGCACACCGGGCCTCGGAATCAGGTGCCGTCAGAAACTGACCTCTTGTAAAATTCCAAAGAAAATTAAGAAAAAAATTTCCTTGAAATTTACGGGTCTTTACATTACTCCCACCTCAGGGCTTTACGTCCCTGTAAAGATACATCATAAACTAGGGAAACAAATGTGGGTACTGAGCACGCATCTGAGCCTCCCGCTCCCATGTGCTCTCCTGGAGGTTCCCGTGCTGCCATCTGATGCGCACAAGAGGAATCGATCGCCCACGTAGGACCCGCTCTTGTCGATCCTCTATCTCCACCGGGACCTCCGTAAAAGTCGCCCCATCATCCACGTCTAGCTCCCCATGGTCAATGATGTGTGTTGGATCGTGCACGTATCTCCTCAGCTGAGATACGTGGAAGACGTCATGCACCCGGTGCAACTGAGGTGGCAGAGCCAGGCGATAAGCCACCTCGCCAATCTTGCTGAGGACCTGGAAAGGTCCGATGAAGCGTGGAGGCAACTTGCCGCCTCGGCCAAATCTCCGTAAACCACGTCGAGGTGAGACACGCAAGAAGACGTGGTCTCCATCCTCGAACTCTAGTGGCCTCCGCCTCCTGTCAGCATAAGACTTCTGCCGGCTCTGAGCTGTCCTCATCCGCTCCTGGATGACCTGGACCTTCTCTGTCGTGGCCCGGACCATCTCTGGTCCCACAAGTGCTGACTCCCCAGGGTCTGTCCAGTACAAAGGAGATCTGCAAAGTCTGTCGTACAACGCCTCGTATGGTGCCACCCCAATGGTGGAGTGGTAGCTGTTGTTGTATGTGAACTCCAACAAGGGTAGATGATCCTCCCAGCTGCGACCAAAGTCGAGGACACATGCGCGGAGCATGTCCTAGAGAGTCTGAATGGTCCTCTCCGTCTGACCATCCGTCTGAGGGTGAAAGGCAGTGCTCAGACGTAGCCGCGTCCCGAACGCCTCCTGCAACCCCTTCCAAAGCCGGGAAGTAAAGCGAGTGTCTCAATCGGAGACGATAGACGATGACACACCGTGAAACCATACAATCTCCTGAACGTAGAGACGCCCCAAGCTCTCCACTGAGACCTGCTCTTGGATGGGTAAAAAGTGTGCTGACTTTGTGAGTCGGTCAACAATCACCCAAATGGAGTCGTGACCTCTGGAAGTGCGTGGAAGTCCAGTCACGAAATCCATAGATATCCCGTCCCACTTCCACTCCGGGACCTCCAAGGGCTGTACCAAGCCTGCTGGTACCTGGTGATCTGCCTTCACCTGCTGGCAGGTGAGGCATCGAGAAACGAACTCTGCCACAACCTTCTTCATGCCCGGCCACCAGTGATGTCGTCTGAGATCCTGGTACATCTTCTCCACTCCAGGATGTACCGCCAAAGGAGAAGTGTGAAACTCTCTCAGCACCTCCTCTCGTAAAGAGACTGGTACCAAGGTACGTCCTCTGAAAAGGACGTCGTGCTCTGCTCCAAGGGAGAAGCCATCAGGTGCCTGTCCTGAGGATAACTGTGCACGCCGCGTCTCACAGTCAGCGTCCTCACGATGTGCCTCTCTGACCCGCTGTAGAAGTGGAGGAGAGACTGTGAGAGACTGAAGGAAGGCTTCTTCGTCCCTATCCACGAAGCATATCTTCAAGGCGGCTAGCTGCTCTGTCGCCTCCTCAAGTAGCTGAATGCCCGTCCTCCTGCTGAGGGCATCGGCTACTACGTTCCCCTTCCCAGGAGTATAGACTATCTCAAAGTCATAGTCCTGGAGGAACTCGAGCCATCGCCGCTGTCTCAGGTTCAGGTCCTTCTGAGAGAAGATGTACCTGAGACTCTGGTGGTTAGAAAAGACTGTAAAGCGCTCGCCCATCAGATAGTGCCGCCATGTCTTCAGAGCAAAGACCACTGCTGCTAACTCCAAGTCATGGGTGGCGTAGTTCTTCTCATGCGGCCTCAACTGACGTGATCCATAGGCAATCACGACCCACTCCTGCATCAAGACACACCTGAGTCCGGTCCCTGATGCATCGCAGTAGACTACGTATCCAACTCCCTCCTTAGGCAACCTCAAGATAGGTGCGTTGGTCAGTCTCTGCCTCAGCTCCTGGAAGCTCTGTTGACATCTGTCTGACCACACAAAGGGTTTCCCCTTCTTCGTCAAAGCTGAGAGTGGCACCGTAACTCTGGAGAAGTCCGGCACAAATCTATGATAGTATCCAGCTAGTCCCAAGAAACTCCGCACCTCCGTCACGCTCCTGGGTGGCTCCCAAGCTAGCACTGCTTCGATCTTCGCGAAATCCACCGCAACTACCACATCAGAAATGACGTGCCCCAAGAAGTGGACCTCACGCAACCAGAACTGGTACTTCGAGAGCTTTCCATAAATCTGGTGCTCTCGGAGTGTGTCTAGCACAACCCGCAAGCGGTAGGCGTGCTCCTCCTCCGTGGTCTAGTATATCAAAATGTCGTCGATGAAGACCACAAAAAATCGATCGAGGTATGGCTGGAAGATCCTGTTCATGAGGCTCATGAAAACTGCTAGAGAGTTGGTTACGCCGAAAGGCATAACCAAGAACTCATTGTGGCCATACCGACACCTGAAGGTCGTCTTCTGCACGTCCTCGTCTCGAACTCTGAGCTGATGATAGCCTGACATGAGGTCTATCTTCGAGAACCACCATGCTCTCTTGAGCTGATCGAAGAGGTCATCAATCCTCGGTAGCGGATATTTGTTCTTCACTGTCACCTGGTTCAGGTGACGATAGTCGACACACAGTCGCAAGCTCCCGTCCGCCTTCTTGGCAAACAATATTGGGGAAGCCCAGGGTGAAACACTGGGTCAGATGAACCCCTTGCCCTGCAAATCCTCCAACTGTACCCGCAGCTCTCAAAGCTCAGCGGGGGCCATCCGATACGCTGGAGTGGATATCGAGGCTGTCCCGGGGTACAGATCAATATAAAAGTCTACCTCTCTATGAGGAGGTAGCCCTAGAACGTCATCGGGAAAGACGTCCATGTACTAATCCACCACTGCAGGAAAACCAGGACTCCGCATGTCAAATACTCCAAGGATGAGGCTAGCCAACTGATGAGTGATGGGCTGTCCTCTCCTCTGCGTGAGTCCATTCTGTGCTACAAAAACTCCCTTCTCACCGGTGAAGGTGAACATGCTCCCGTCGGTGCGTACACATCGCACCTTGCGCCTAAAACAGTCAATCTGAGCATGGACTGTAGATAACCAATCCATGCCCAAGATGACGTCGTAAGGCCTCGACGCCGCTACATGAAGATCCCAGCCGAAGCTCTCGCCTCCTAGAGTAAGCTCACACTGCCGGCACCAGTGCATAATCATCGAGTCTGCTCCCGTAGGGGTCTCTAGCCGTAAGGATTGAGCCAACGGCTCTGTCGGAATCTCCGAGCTCCGAACAAGGGCAGTGGCTATGAAAGTGTGACTCGCCCCTATGTCTATAAGAACTGCAGCAAGGGTGGAATAGACACAGATCGTACCTCGAATCATCTCTGGCGCGCCGTGGTCGTAGGCCTCCGCTGCCTGGAGCTGTGCCTGTCTCTGCCCGCCAGCTCCCTGTGGTCGGGGCGAACCTCCTGGTGGTGGTGGTGGCAGAGCCTCAAAGCGTCGCCCACCAACTACTACTCGGCCAGCCCCTCTGCCTCGTCCGCCTCCTCCATGCGGACCGCCATGATCGAACCTCTGCCTCTGCCTAGGTGGCCCCTCCACCGTCTGCTGCTCCTCGGTACGGCAGGTCGGCCAGTCACGAGCCATGTGGCCCTGCCCGCCGCAGGCGTAGCACTGCCTGCCTCTCGGAAGACTGGCTCCGTGCTGTGTTCCCCGTACTGCTGAGGCAGTGTCCTGAGGTTGTCTACGAGAGGGTCTGGTCTGCCTGGAACCCTGAGTCATTCGTCGGCTACCTTCTGCCGAAGACTCCGCTACCTGCCGCCCTGCGGTAGGTCTCGCTGTTGACTCATCCAGAAAGCTCTCGATCAGAAGGGCTCGCTCCAGTACTCCTGCCTGGGTCGGGATGCTGAGGGAGATCATTGATGCCCTGATCTCGTGTCTCAATCCCTGCTCGAAGGTCCGGGCCCAAAATAAGGGGTCCCGTACCATGTCGGTCGAGTAGCGAGAAAGATCTGTGAATCTCGTCGAGTACTGGGCGACCGCCAAGCTTCCCTGCCGCAGCTGAAGAAGCTCCTGGATGTGCACCGCACGGAGGGTGTCCGGGACGAACTCTGAGTGGAAGAGGCCCTCAAAGTCTATCCAGATGAGAGAGGCCTCATCATGCACCTGGAGCATCAAGCTCCACCATCGTCCGGCTGCTGCGTGCAGTAGGCTCGCCGCGAGGATCACCATGAGGTCTGCTGGTGTCCTCACTAGCCTAAAAACTCGAATGATCGCCTCCAGCCAGTCCTCGGCTGCCTGGGGGTCCGTCTCCCCACGAAACTTGGGTGGTTGCTAGTGCTGGAACTCGTGCAGAGCTCCGAGGCGACGTGCATCGTCAGTGGTTGTGGCAGGGAGCATCGGTAGCTCGGCGGGTAAAGGTACCGCCGGTGCCTTTGCTGTCAACGGGCCCTGTACCGAGGCCTCGTCGCTCGGTGGGCTGTCGTCACGCTCTACTCTCAGAACCCTAGCTGGCTGCCGTCGTCGGGCCATCCTGAAAAGGAAACAAGTGCGCCACGGTCAGAACAGTATACCTGGTGAGCTGACACAAGTAATCACAAAGAAAACTTGAAACACACATGCAATCAATGTTTTCGTGCATTAAGTCGGAAATCGGAATTCAGGGTCCTGGTGTACGGATACGTCGGCCGCGACACCAACACTGGACTCCCCGGACTGATAACCACACTCAATATGCTTAACACTATTGCTTCACATAGAAGAAGGATCAGAGTCTGCGGTAGAACCGACCAGCTCTGATACCAATTTGTCACGACCCGTCCTCGGGGCCCGTGCCGTGACTACCCCAAGCCCGCCTTCCATAGGCCAGGGGCTGGCGACTAGCACCAAGGCGTAAATCCCAGAAAAAGGGAAGACATTGCCTTTGTAAAGTAAACAAGCACCATAGAGTAAGCAAAAAGTAAACACTAAGTAAAAACTGTAACAAGCTGTGCTGAAAGTAAAAAGGGGCCGGAAATACAAGCCCAACTGTAAAGTACAACTGAAAGGGAAAAACAGCAACTGAAAAGAAAAGCCGCAGCGTCGGGACGTCCTCTGGAAGTCCCACCTGAAGGGTGGGTACAGATAGCCTCCACTGCTCCTCGGGTCCACCTGACCGCTCCGAGTACGTCCCACCCAGTGGTCCACCTCCAGGTAACGTCCTGCTCCGCAAGCCTCCACCACAATCAGCGCTGTCCGTCGTCTACAACCAACACAACGTAGTGCGGGCATAGCCGGTGCAGGGGTGAGTATAAGCTACTAAGTAGGGACCAGAGACCCCCGAAGGTCTCCTGAAATCCACAAAGGATAAACCACAAAGGAAAGATGCAATCACGAAGTAACAACCGACACTGCTTAGGTATATGCCCATGCATATACCTAAGTCATCAACTCCCGTTCGGCTCCAACATCTGAGCCCAAGCACAACCCAGTCCACACAGGAGAGGAAAACGTAAATCCAAACAGGATAGCACAACGCAATCCACAAAGAAGAGTAAACAGTAAACCCATACAGGATAGTTCAACACAATCCACAAAGGAGAGTAACACAAGATTCAGCTCACACTGGTATACTTCTTCGGATGACGATAAAGATGATCACTGATCCATCTAAGTCGTTGAACCCACAAAGGATCGTTAGGTACTAACCCCCGCAATGACCCACACAGGATCAGACCCACATAGGATCAATAGGTAACTAACCCCCGCAAAGACCCACACAGGATCGGGCCCACACAGGACCTGCAGGCGCTGGCTCACACAGAACCGCTGAGCGCTGACCCACACAGGATCAGATCCAAACATGATCTGTAGCACTGATCCACGTAGGATCGCTGAGTGCAGTAGTCGTCGCAGTCCACTGAGGATCTCTGCACAGTCGTCGTCGCAGTCCACTGAGTATCTCTGCACAGTCGTCGGAGTCGCAACCAGCACTAGGGTTCCCGCACACAGCATGCTCGTTCGGGAGGGTCCTCTCCATGAGCCGAGAGGCTGATACTTCAACTGAAACAAAGTCTGAATTTGATGTATCCAAAAGTTCCGTATCGTCAGCAGGAACTCAACGTCGCATACGGCGCGTCAATCGGACGCCCGGTCTGAGAGTAATTGGCTTTTTCGTCCCAAGGGCCCGGTTGGTTTTTAAGGAAAAACCAACCCGACCGTGCTCCTCCTGCGTCCAAACCTCTGGCGGAGTATGCCAAAAGATCCGTCTCACTTAGAGGAATCCACCAAAGTCGACGGCACGTCAATCGGACGTCCGGAGCTCAAGATATAAGCGTTTCCGCTCTAAGGGCCCGGTTGGTTTCGTGTACGAACCAACCCGGCCGAACCCAAAGTAATCCGAAACCTTGAGTGTGATATACTGAAACGACCTTCTCGATCCAAAGATCGCGTTGCCACTGACGGCGTGTCGTTCGGAGGCCCGTAGCTCAAGTTACGGGCAAGAGACCGAAAATGGTCTGAAGACGGGGGGTCTGGGCCCGGGCCGACCCGACCCGACCCCCCCTGGGTCATCCGAACCGGGTCGACCCGAACCTGATCGACCCGACCCGGTCCGACCCGGCTGGACCCGGTCCGGTCCGGCCAGGGCGCGGCCCTGCTGATCGGACCGGCCTAGCTCGGCTCGGCCGAGCGGCCGAGCGCAGCAGCCGCGGGGCGCCACTTCCGCGGGTTGAGGAAGCTGCGGCCCTTGAGGGGCCGCGCTGAACAACAGCAGACGCAGCTTCTGATGCGTCCCTTGCGGGCGAGCCGGACCCGCTCGGCCGCGGGTCCGCTGGCCGCCGCCGCCGCGGCTTTAGCTGCGGTGACCCGCACCGCCGGTAGCTTCCGCGGGCCACCGGAGTTGCTCCGGTGGTCCGTTTTCCTTCCCGTCTGCGCCGCTGTTCCTCCCGGGTTCCGATCTTCACTGCGGGATCATCAAATCGCTCTTGCGTCATGTTTTGCCGTCGCCCGCAAAATCCGCACAACAACGAAGAACGGCGGAGGGTTGTTGGGCCGTATTCGTTTGGCCCGCACCCTCCGCGTTAGACGGTATCAATCGGGAGGATTAAAAAACACTTCAAACAACAATTTTAATAAATTAAAATTGTCCTTATGAAACCAGTTCTTTAATTTAAAAGAAACGTTCATGGGAATATAAATTATTTAACAACAACCCCTACCTCATCAAGTCGTCGCACGCGCATTCTTCGCGGAAAGTGGGGATCGTCGCGTCGTTGCGGTATTCGTCGTCGCGTCGTCGCGGAAGGGTGTCGCGTCGACGAACTCCGAGGTTCAAGAACAAAAAGATTTAATTAATAATAATTAAATCAGTGCATGGTTAAAAACCACAAAGGAGTTTTTTAAAAAAAACCAGAAATCTCTTACCTCAAACAGATGATCGAAGATTTCGTTTCGGATGAAGGAACGTCGCAGAAGAACGCCGCGGAAGAGGAAACGTCGGCATCGCAGCACACGGCGTTGCATCGTCGATTTCCGCGGTTTCGGCGTTCTTCGTCGGAGGCCGGCGTTCTTCACATTCTTCGCGTCCTTCGCGTTCTTCGCGAAGAAGGGTGAAGGCACAATAACTTCTGTCAAAATCCTCTCAACGTGTAATCCTCCAAATGTCGGTGTTGGTCTTATTTTATTATTACGCCAACGGATTTCAAACCGGTTAAGAAACGAATGAAATTAATTAATTGAATTAATTTCAATGAATAAACCGCCCAATTAATTCAACGAAGAAAACCGCCCAATTAATTGGTGCGTTAAGGAATTAAGAAAACGCGTCAATTGACTTCATAATGACAGGTTTTCGCAGGTGCGTTACTTAGCGTAAAAGAAACGGTGGGGCTCGTGCGGGCCCCACCTTACAAATATCCTACCAAGAGGGTAGGATATTTTTGGATAGCACCCTATCCGCATCAACTCAGCTCGAACAGCTTTAAATAGCTTCAAGTGGCTTCCAAGTGGCTTAAGTGAAATAAAATAAAGTTTGTCGAACAATTTATTTTATTTTCTTAACTTTAAGCCCAAAAATTAAAAACCACACCCGAGCAAACGCAACTCCGGAAGAGGCGTTTCTAAGCAAATACCGGCGCTGCGATTCCATCGGTGCACTCAGAATTCGATTTCGAGAACCGGTTCAAAAGTTAGAAAAACCCTCTCGTCCGTTCACTGAACGTACCCGAGCCAAACTTCGGAAAATGATTCCGGGAACACCGGGCCTCGGAATCAGGTGCCGTCAGAAACTACGCTCTTTTAAAATTTCAAAGAAAATTAAGAAAAAAATTTCCTTGAAATTTACGTGTCTTTACAGAAACTCTGAGTAATTAAAACTCACATATTTTAACAAAATGAGATATTGTTTTGTCAGAAAAAGAATACAAAATTAAACTGGATCGCCTATGGTCTGGTCATATGTGGAATGGTCCAAAATAAAAAAAAATATAATTCATCCCTAATCTAGACTTAATTCCTCACTCAGCCTTACCACCTAGCTCCAAAACACTAGGTAACTTTATCCATTCCTTGTGATTCATCAGACTCATGTGAATACCTTATTGAAATGATCCATCTCAAGTAATTATAACCCAACACTGGAAAACATATCCTTTGCATAGAACTATCTTCACCTTCTACATAATATAGATTGATAATAACACCATGGAGAGGCCAAGTCACTAACTCTATCTAACCCATAGGATATCCATCACGAACTCACTCCCACAAAAGACAAATTAATGTTTAACCCCATTGAAACTCCTAAACCTACTTATCCAACATCACATTCATGGTTTAACATAGAGGAGTCCAATACAACTACATCTTCTCTCTGGTTTGGTGTTATCCTCTAAGGGGATGAGTCTACGGAAAAAAATTCAATAATAATTATCATTCATATGTTGGGTTCCCCTTATTTTAAAGGCCCCTTTTTGTGTATTTATTTTGTTAAATATTAATATTACTTAATCAAATAGGATGAATATGAATAATGAATGGATTAATATCAATCAAATAAGAAAATATTATGAAGAACGAGTGAAAGAGGTCATCAATTTTGCAAAAAGATCATGCATATGGCCCTACTAAAAACCTTTTTCTAGGTTTAAACTATTTTTATTCAAGACTAATTAGTCTATAGGAGTTGGAAGAACACATAAATAGTCACAAAATTGATCGAAGTTATAAATTTTGGAATAGACATAATGTCTAATGTTTCTATTGAATGCGATTTCACTATGTTTTATGGATTATATGATATGATTACAAGAGTATACAATGAAGAATACCATATAAAGGAAGAAATTTTTGGTCTGAGTGCTAATGTAGATCATATTGAGGAAATGGTAAGGAAAATAGTATATGAACATTATGATTTCCCAAATTTTTTTGATAAGTTAATGATTTCTCCAATGATGCCATTGTATGCCATTTTCACTAAATATATATAATTTTCATGTGTTCTAAATCTGCATAATTTGAATACCTGAAACAGATGGAGTGATGCCCATTTCACTAAACTATTTTCTCTCTTTAATGACATGACCCTAGAAGATAATGAGATCCCTATCCAAATATACAACGCTAAACGAATACTATTCTCGATGAGCATGATATCTGAGAGAATACATGACGACACAAATGACTGTGTACTATTTTTCAAGGACTAAGAATGACTTTAAAAATGACCAAATTATGGTGCTTATCAATACAGGAAAGATGAATTGGCACCTATGGAATTTTACGGAACATTACAATCCTTCCATGGTTTAGGCGCATATATAGAATTTAGGATATTTCAAGACAATTGATGTGAAATGTAGATAAAAGGAATAAATATGGAAAACTTTGTCACCCAGTAGACTCTCCTCACTAGAAGAAAATTGATTATGAGTATCTTGAATTTGGAAACGAGCTGAGAAACATTCATGTAGCATTATCTACATATGGATAGAATACATTAGGTTTTCAAAGAAACACGTACTGTACATGGCTAATTATGTTGTTAAATTATAATATGCCACCTTGGTTATGCATTAAGTGAAAATACATCATGTTATATTTTTTTATATTATGACCAAAACAACTGGGTAATGATATTTATGTTTATATGGATCCATTTATTGAGTATTGGAAATTATTATCAGATTCAGGTGTTATGATGTATGATGCCTACAAAAATGAATATTACATGATGAGATCCATGTTGTGTGAGACAAAAAATGAATTTCTTGCTAGAATAAACTTTTCATCATATAGCATTGAAGGAACTCAAGGGTATCCCATTTGTGAACAAGGTGCACACATTATTTAGGTTGGAAGATTTATAAAAACATTATTTCTAGGACAATGTATATTTTTTCCCCGATGAAATAAGTGTTGATCTTGGAAGACTTCATTCGATGAAAGGTTGGACAAACATAAAACACTATCTCCCCTAATAGGTGATAAACTATTTGAGAATGTAAAATCTAAAGACATTGATTTTGAAAAACTGTTTAAAAAAAATCTTGCTAACAACAATTCGAAAAAGAAATCAGTTTTTTTCTGATATACCATACTAGAAATGTTTGTATGTCGTAAATTTTATTGATATTATGAATATTTAGAAACAATGTATGTGATAGTGTCATCGACACATTACTAAATGCAACTAGAAAAAATGGAAGGAATTATAGCTAGGATGAACATGGTTGTCATTGGAATATAGGAAGAGTTGGCGCCAATGAAGGTTGAAAAATTAAATTTTCATCCTCCAGCTACATACACTGTTTCTAGGAAGAGGAGATATTAGTTTTAAACATCTTCAAATTTGTGAAGGTTCTAGAGGGGTATTCATAAAATATCAAGATTAACATGTCAATGACTGATTTGAAGTTAAATGGACTAAAATTACATGAATGTCATATTTTTATGAACGATCGAATTCTTATATCTTTACATTTCAATTTTCCCAAGAATTCACATCATACATTAGACAAGATATATTTCTTTTTCAAAGATATATGCATTAAAGTTATAGACCCGATGAAATTACCTACTCTAGAAAGGTAAATTTCCTTCATATGGAATCATTCTTTGGTATGATGGTTCACTTGGTGGTTCACATAGTGACAAAGATTTGACTATGTGGTCCCATACACTATAGATGGATGTACCCCATTGAATGATATATGAATAATTTGAAAGGGTTTGTTAAAACTCAAAGTTAGAAAAAGGGTTGTATTATGGGGTGATATATTTTTGAGGAAGTGATTGAATTCTATACCAACTACCTATCCGGTTGGTAAACCATTGGTCTACCGAAATCTCATCACACTAGGAGGCTTGTGGTTGAAATAATTTTAGGATGAGATGTTGTCACAATCAATATTATAGATTGCGAGTAGGCCCAACATTATGTTATTTTAAAAAAGTTTGAATGTTTCATCATATGTTGAAACCCAAAAAGAAATTATTAAGAATTTTAATTCATCAAGATTTGAAATATGGATATCAAATACACATAATCTAAAGGTTCCAGGCACAACAGAAGCACGTGGGTGGATGTACCCACTTGGATTTTTGTCATTAGCAATGATCAATCTGGGATCAATACGACAATAAATGCCAGTCTCCACGGATCGAATCACAGAAAAAGACAAAGAAGATGGTTTGTCCCGGAACCACAAACAAGGATCGTTACAGGTTGATTATAGTTAATTTAATTAATTATAAAGAAATACCTTTTGGGTGTTCTTTCTTCGTTGATGTTCTCGATCACGGTGTTAATGTGATCCGTCGTTGCATCGCAGAAGCCAAGTGTAGACTCCCTCTAGCGGTGATCCACACATGTACCTCGTATCTCTGGATGTCGCCAAAGGATTCTATGGGTGCTAGCGTGGAGAATCATTTGCTTGCGTTGTCTTCATTAGATCGTCTTGATCTGATGGAAGAGGATCTCTCTCGGTCTTGAGAGCGTTCTTGGAGGAAGAGGTTCTTTCGGCCTTTAAAGAATTCTCCAGAGATGTTGTGCACAACGATTCTCTTGTGTTAGGAAAAGAGTTGGGTTGTGAGGATATTTATAATCGTGTTTGAGGTTGTAGAGTTATGACAACAAATAAATGCATTACACATTTCATTTATTTCATTAACTCTTATTGAAAACCCCCATGTTGAATAATTAATTCCTTGACATGCGCTCACGCTGATTATAATAAATATCATTTAAAACAATATTATATCCTCAAAATACCGACTGGAAAAACTACACAGTGTGTAATAATAAATACACGAAGTGTACTTGTTTTTCATTGAAAACTACATGGCGTGTACACTAAATGTACACATTGTGTATATCTTGTTTTCATTTATTCATTTCCTTTCCAAAATAAAACTACACAGCGTGTACATTTAATAATACACGGCGTGTACTTGTTTTATTTTATTTTTCTTTTTCTTCCATCATTTAAAACAACTTAGGATTCCTTGAATAATTATTAAACCACGTACGGGAATAATATTTATTCAACTTGAGATACTTGGATACACTTAGTGTGTGACCCTCTAGGCCTCTTTCTCGTTGGCATTAGGAGGGCTTGCCTAAAGTCCAAGATTACTGTCTAGAAACGGGTCAAGGCACCTAAGAGAAAGAAGTTGACGCCGCATTGAAGTATCACCTCATACGAAGGCTTACTATGTAATTTAATCCCTTTGTCTCGATATCTCATCAAGCAGGTTTCATGGCAGTGTCATAAACCTATATGTTTGATATGTCATTCTTTGACTACCTGAAATAAACTCGTCATTTACACCATGGCCATGGAATTTAATGCGACAGTTCTATTTCAATCAAAGAGCCGAGATATCGACTTCCATAAATGGAAGGGACAAATCCTTCCTCGACTTATCCATTAACAACATGTCACTCGTGACGCACCCAACGTACCCTACTTCCCGCCAACTGTCTGCGTGACAATTTTCATCAGTAAATCTAAGTGCGCGAGTCATGACATGAGTTAATGATAATATTTCAGTCTAAGGACCATTACACACGCTCGCAGATAGCAATATCCGATGACACCAAGACATGCAGAATTACTATTGGCGGGTCTATTCTCATAATCTCCCATCTTGGTGATTACCAAGTGCAAACTCCATGAGAGAGAGTCTCATCTTCTTACTAGTACTCGCACATGACATTTTGTATACTATGTGTCCTATCATAGTATGTCATCCAATCGCAGAACATTATTTAAGAATATTGTTATAGCATTTCAAGGTTCTCATCATAGCGGGGATCTGCTATGACCTTATTAATACAACAGATATTCCAGGACATTATTATATTATAGTCATGTAGAACAATGAACAATATATAATAAGTGAACATTTATGTAATAAAAGTATAAAACAGTTGGTTCTGAGGGCACCAACCCTTACAAACTCCCACTTGTACTAGAGCCAACTGCCTAAGACTTTTAGTCCACTAGACCTCACATGATGATCATGTTTCTTCTGAGTCAAGGCTTTAGTCAATGGGTCCGCCACGTTGTCTTCCGTGGAAATACTGCTCACTGCAACTTCACCTCTCTGAGAAAAATCCCTCAAGAGATGATACTTCCGAAGTATGTGCTTTGTCCGCTGATGTGACTTTGGCTCTTTTGCAAGTGCCACCGCTGCAGTATTATCACAATAGAGTGTGATAGTATCTTTACTCCTCGGTACTAAATCCAGCTCTTAGACGAAGCTTCACATCCATACTGCTTCTTTAGCTGCCTCAGAAGCTGTGATATACTCGGACTCTGGTATAGAATCTACCACCACACTTTGTTTTGAGCTCTTCCAGCTCACTGCACCTCCATTGAAACTGAAGATGTATCCAGTCTGTGACTGTTGACGCTCCTTTCGTCATAGAATCTAAAAATCGGAAAAGGGGAATATCTGAGTCCAATGTGATTCATCCTTTGAAGAAACACCAAAAATCGACAAAGGGATGAACAAGGAGAACATTGCCCATAGGTCGCGCAAGTTCCCTCATGGTCGCGCAAGTACACTTGCGCGCCGCCTAGTGGTCGTGCAAGTACTTGCGCGATGCCTTATGGTCGTGCAAGTGACTTGCGCAACCTAAGTGATAACCGCCCGGTAACCGCCCTGGGTATTCTTTTGCCTATAAATAGACCTTGTGGGCCCCCCATTCGAGAAAATCTTTTTCCAGAAACTCGCATCGAAGCTCCCGATGCCCAAGTCTCTTCTCAAAGCTTCCAGAACACTTCTAAGGTAATTTCTTTCCTAGAATGGAAGATCTAAAGAGAAGAAGGAAGGCCTAAGTGTTGAAACTTATCAAACACTTGCGCGCCGACTTAATTCCTTCAATATAACTTGCGTGTCCCTTCTCTGGAAGAACCTCAAGAGGATGGGAAAGGGTTTAATAAAGAGTCTCTCAAGCATTTCAATATTGGTTGAAAATCGCGCAAGTACCCTCCATGTCGCGCAAGTATACTTGCGCGACCAATACTTGCGCGCCGCCGCATGACTTGCGCGCCTTGCAAGACTTGCGCGCCCCTATCTTTTTGGGTGCCCATCTTGCCCATTTTACCCCTCTTAAGCCATTTCACCTTTCCTTTTTAAGATTCAGTCTTCAAGACACTCTTAAAAGACATTTATGGCATGATTTCTTGATTTGACTTTCTTATCTAAAAGGAATTCTGTGGAATCTCTCTCAAAGTCTAGTGATTTAAATATCCTTATGTCACTAAAATACAGAGAGTTCATTCATTTAACCTCATCCTTTAAGATGAGAAAATCCTAACCTGGGTCTCCTTTTCAGGAATAATCCCCAGTTATAAAACCTTTGATCTGGGCATCTTCCTCAGGAGTAAGCCCCAATCAAAGTCCTCTAATCTTGGGCATCTTTCTTAAGAATAAGCCCCAACCTCAAATATGGGCATCCTCCTCAGGAGTAAGCCCCAAACCTTAATCCTTAACCTGGGTCTCCATTTCAGGAATAAGACTCAGTCATAACCTTGGGCTTCCTTTTTTGGAGTAAGCCCCAAGTCCCTTAACCTGGGTCTCCGTTTCAGGAATAAGACTCAGTCATAACCTTGGGCTTCCTTTTTAGGAGTAAGCCCCAAGTCCCTTAACCTGGGTCTCCGTTTCAGGAATAAGACTCAGTCATAACCTTGGGCTTCCTTTTCAGGAATAAGCCCCAAGTCCCCTTAAACTTCTCTTAACCAGTCATAAATTACCTTTGATTTGGGTTTCCTTTTCAGGAATAAAACCCAATCATAAGTCCCCTCCTAACTTGGGCATCCTCCTTAGGAGTAAGCCCCAAGATTAGAGTATTCAAATCTCCATGAAGCACATATAACTTTGTGGACCCTGTTCATGGATTTTTCTCCCTAAAAGTAAATCCTAAACCTTCGTCTATCTGGGCAGTCATCTATACATAAGCCCCAAAACAAATTCTTATGATTGCATCTTTTATGGAACAATTGTCTAAATTTTACCAATACCTCTTGTTTCTCACACCGAGCATGACTCACGTGAGCTTAGAGTGTAAAAGTAATTATAACATTCAACTTTGAGCCATCAATCATAAGCATCATATCCCATTCCTCGAACTACGTGGGTTCTGATTCCTTTTTCAAAACAAAGGATACGTAGGTAGCCCATTTATGGGTTCGATCCCAACATTGAAATAATATCTGTCCTTCTGAATGACGATAAACTTCAAGTGCCCCACTAAGTGGCTTTAAAACCAGCCTGGTCATCAAAATGACCAAGAGACTTTTATATAAATGTTTTGAAGGATACCATTGACCAAGAATCTCTAAACAAATATAGATGATTCTATATTGATGAAGAACCTCGAATACATATAAAAGATTCTCTAAATTTCTTACATATTTAATCATTGATTGTTAAAACTAAAGGAAAGCTCATTTTATACTTGGTAATGTAATAAGGATTCACGAATTTAACTTAAATCTATAAAGAGAGTCCCGGAGTAGACAATAATTCCCCTCAAAAAGGTGTGATGAGTCCGACCTCCCATCCTCTCGACCAATGCAAACTCCTAAGCCTCATTAGCCCACAAGCTAATGAGCGCCTGCCTTTGGAAAATAGGTCCAAACGGATGTGGAATCATTGGATGTTTCCGGTTCTATGAACAAACCCGTTAGAAACCGATCGGAACGTTTGAATCTCCCGTCCAGGAGGTCATCCCCGGATTCCGCGCGAAACAAAAATGGTGAACCCGACGTGAGTCCTTAACCAAGTTAAAGTGATGTTCTTCTTATCTGTTAGGCCCTTTGGGCCAACAAGGCAATCATTGACATATGATCATCCAAAAGATGCAGTAGCCGGATTCATCTTGATTATGGCTGTTACATGGAACAGGCACTCTTTTTTCAAGATCTTCTACAAAAATGGCTTTCCTTAAATTCACCCCTGTGAATACTGCTGCTGGGAACACCTCTACTGTGAGGTCTGCTGCTGTGAAAACCAATGCTGCTACTCCTGCTGGAACGTCATCAGCTCTGAGGATGACATCACCAACTCAGCGTCTTCAACGCTGTGTTTCTAATGCACTGGTTAAGGAGTACCGTCGCAACGGTACTATCCCAACTCTGGAGGCCGCTCGTCAAGCCCTCCAAGTTAACAATTCTACCTGGTCGTCCGGACAACGGCGACCAGCAATCAAGAAGCAGGCGGTGCTGACTACCGTCTCTAACCATTTCGGGTCGTTATCCCCGGAACGCAGTTTCCATTCACTCCCTTACTCCGAGGAATTGAATGAGCAGGTCCCACAGGACCTTAATTCAAAAAGACAGGAGTCCTTCTCAAAGGCTCCCATCAACAATCGCCGCCAGACTCGTGCGGTAGTGCGCCCTCAACATGATGAGGGTACCGACTCCAGGCATTCACCTCAGGTTCCTCGAACCCGAGCAGGCAAGATGAACCGCCAGAGACGGAACCCGGTTAACAATAGGCAGGTTGTCATCCCTGCCATCTCCGGAGAAGTCCACCAACCTAACTTGGTGGCAAATAACGAGCTGGCATACACACCTGTTCGTTTTAATCCCGCTGTCCAGCAGACTCGTCTGGCAGCATCAAGCCGATCCCGCCAGGCAATTCCGGCGGAGTACCATAGGCAGGAACATACACCTGCTTATACATCAGCAGTTAGTCAGCAGGCTCGTCTGACTACATATGATGGATCTTGTCAACCGCGTTTGGCGAAGTGTAATCAGCAGGCACATACACCTGCTAATACTAATCAAGCCTACCAACAGTCTCGCTTGGTAGCGCACGGAGAAGCCAGTCGGAAAGCCCCGACGACAAATAGGAGGCAGACTAAAATCTCTGCCTCCACACTTGAGTACTGTCAGAATTCACTGACAGGAAAAGGAGGACAGGAGCAGGCACATACACCTACTCCAAGCCCGGAATGGACGTATATCCCTGTTCCGGCGGCTGAAGTCACCAAACATATTTTGTCAATGGTGAAAGAGCAGAAGCAAATTCCTGCTCATATTCTGGATGCTTGCCAGGATATCATAACAGCTTCAACATCATCTCAGGGACAGACACATAAATCTATCCCTAGCAGTGGAGTGACACATCAAAAATTCACTCTGGAACAGACACACACATCTGTTCCAGTCCAAGAGGGTTATGGGGCATACTCCCCCATATCATACGGACAACCAAGTCAGGCACATACACCTGCTCAGAGCAATCACTTTCGTCATCAAGTGGTTTCTAAAGCGAGTAAGAAGGCATCTAAGAAAAAGATCCGCCCAGCACAGTCAGGAGATCAAAGGCCAATCTGCAACCAAGCCTTGCTCGATGCTGGAGTTCTTGAAGCCCTCACACATTTATCTGTCGGAATTCAAGATTCTACTCCCTCAGTTCCCAATATCAGGAACCTTAATTTTGAAGGTCTTCAACAGACACTTCCTCATGAAAACTTGCTTCATGAAAATTCGGTCAATCTTGAAGTTTCTTCTTCAGATGAGAGCCACAGGAACCCTCTGTGTGGTCAGAAGGCCAAGGAGCAAGAGATTTCATCTTTTGCTGTAACCCATCTTGATGGTCCTCCTCATGGTGATGAACTTCGCTGCGAAAGTCCTCTCCGCAGTAGTGATTCACGTTGTCTCGAAAATTCTTCAGAAGGCAATGTAGTGACGAGAAAGCCCTCCTATCTCGAGGCACTTGAAAACGTAAAACCAGTCATGTATGATGCTTTACTATCGGCAGGTGAAACTCTTTCTCCATCAGAAGATAGCCTGGGGTTCAGGTTATTCTCCGAACCTTCCCTGGGTCATTCATCTTCCAGCATGAATAGTGATTTCTCTACCAATCTTGTTGAATCCGATGAAGCAACAAGGAAACACCAACTCTGGTCCAAACAGGTAGAAGAATCTTCATTTAATGATAAAGGGGAAATGCTGAACATGAGGAAAAAACTAGGAAAAGGTGAAGTACCAGTCATGTTTTGGCCTTTGGCTGACTCCCAGTACGACATTCCAAAAATGTTGACGGATGATGGAATCCATGATATTCGTCTCAACATATGGAAAACTCTTTGTCAATTAAAGAAGAAGGTATTATCTTACGATGAATATGAAAATCATCTTAAGATAATAGAAGGGTTACAACGCCAGATTGATTTGGCATCTCTATCAGTCTCTCGGTATCCGAAGGCTGAAAAGCAACAGAGAACCCTTCAACGTTCATGCCTTGGCGCACTAAGAAGATTGCATCAGTTAATTTCCAATGCTCTATCTAATGTTCATATCAGAGGATGGGGTGTTCACGGAGCACTACATTTCACAGTGCTTTCCGGTCAGCAGAGCCCGCCGAAAATGGTCTCATGCAATGTTATTTCCCATGGCCGGCCACAGTCAATGGGCTTTGTTCATAATCAAAAGCATGCTCGAGATCAAGCTTCAACTAGTTCCTCTCAAAGTCAAGTATATAGAGAACAGGTTGTTGAATTGATCCTACATCAAGCAGGCGAGAATATTGCACAAGCCTCTCGTCTGGAGCAAACACGTCATCAAATGACAGAAGTTTCGGAAATCATCCAACGGTCTGTTGAACCAGGTGATAAAAGTGGATACAGGTTAATGCATCCAGCTAATTTCCGAACTAAGATTCGCAAGATCAAGAGAGATTTTAAAAAGATCTCAGACATAGCATGTCAAGAGACACCCCAGCTTGCCAGACTGGGGACTTCTCTAACCCAACCCTCAGAATCAACGAATGGGATTCGAGGAGTTGAGCGGAAGCAACAGGAACACCCCCAGTCCACCGGACTGGGGACTTTTTTAAATCTTCAATGCCTCCCTCAGAGAAAGTCAGTATTCTCTCGATTAGGGAATAAGCCTCAAGAGGAACGAAGAGACAAGATGTCAGGAGATTCTCTCCAAGTGACGGTTCTCCAAGAAATTCCTGAGGGATCAAGTCAACGGAATGCCATGTCTTATCATGGACATAGAAGGAGACAATATCACAGAAATGCTGATAGAAAGGATTCAATGCAATATGCATCCATTAATGTCATCACTGCCGTTGCTGCTGATTCACCAGATGAGGCTCAATCAGAGGGATCAGACGAAGAGGTTCCTGCTCAAGAAGTTGCGCACACAGACCTAAATGAAGAAGGTGTGCGCACACGTAATCAAAGGCTTACCCAAAATCTGGGTATTCCTTCAAGTAACCCACTTCCCCCTCTCCGAAAAGGATCCAATAAGGGGAAAGGAAAGAATCAGGTTACTTCTCACCCTTCCTATGAAGGAGGTCAATCGCTCTCATTAGAGCAAAGGTTTGCACAACAGGAGGAAGAAATGAAAGAATTAAGAAGGTTGAATGCAGAACTACTCCAGAATAGTCTTCTTCTTAAGAATGCTGAAGTCCGACAGCCGAAGGAATTTGTTGTAACTACTGAGATGGATCAGGAATATCCTCCTTTATCAGTACACCCACAGAGGTCTAATCCTACGGGTCAAACGCAACAACGGTTGGCAGCACTACCATTAGTTGCAGCACCAACCTCCACGGCTGTCCAAGCTCCATTCATTGCACCTACCCAAAACCAAGTTCAACCTGACATTTCTCAAAAGTTAATAACTACTATTGAGTCATTAGCAGCTCGGTTAGAAACTATGGAAGGGAAACGGGCGCAAGTTCAACCTGAAAAGAAGGTTTACCCTGAATGGGTAGATTCAATTTCTCCTCCATCCAGTTTTGGAAACCCTGTTTTCCCTACTTTCAATGGATCAGGCGACCCTGAACAACATTTGACGCATTACGTGTCTTGTTGTGATCCTATGATGGGAACTCCAGAGCAGCAAGAAGCAGTGAAACTCAGATGCTTCGTGCGAACCTTGCAAGGACCAGCCTTTGTCTGGTATACAAGCTTGCAATCCCGGTCAGTCATCGGATGGGAGGATCTTCGTCAAAAATTCCTCCTTCAGTTTAGCTCAACTTTTCCAAAAACGACAGTTTTCGATCTTACAAACTGTAAGCAAAGAGAGAATGAAAGAGTCTCTGATTTCATTGCTCGTTGGAAGGGATTAACGTATTCATTGAGTTTAGCACTCCCTCAGGAGGAATTGTTGCCAATCTGTGTGGAAAATTTGCGTGACGAATTATGCACGCCATTGATCCCTGTGAAATACACAGGAGGGTTTCGAGACCTTACTTCAATCGCTCAACAGATTGAAGATTCCCTTATGCAGGCTAAGGTTAAATCTCGTGTAATTCCATCAGCTCCAGGAAGAAGAATGGGTAAAGCAGAAACTGCTACAGTTATGCTTAAACAGGCACCTGTACCTATTTCTACTTCAAAACCTTCATCTTCTCGAAGGGCTCCACCTCCTGAACGCCAACAAAAAAGGCTGTTTCGTCCAAATGATCAAAAAGATCAACGACGAAAACAATTTGAGGATATGAAGAGTAAAACATACTCTTTCCGAAGTGAGCAAGTTCCTGGTTACTTCATTTCAGCTCTGGAAAATAATTTGGTTCAATTACCAGTGCCGAAGAGACCAAACAAGGAAGGAGATGAAGACCGTCCCAATTATTGTCCCTTTCATCAAATGTTGGGACATCCCATCCAGGAATGTTTTGTCTTTAAAGACCTCCTACAAAAGATGGTCAACTTGGGACAAGTCAAATTGAAGGGTTCTTCAGCTCATGTAGCATGTATTACCGCTACAGATCCAGAGGAAGGAGGCGAGTGGCAGGAAGTCAAAAGCAAAACTGTGAAAAAATATGATGATTGGATGGTCAGAAAGACAATCAATCGGACCCATTCCATTTTGCGAACACAATTGAAGAAGACAATTGTGTCTCCTACAAAAGCTGCAGTAAAGCCTCCATCAAAGGACAAATCCTCAAAAGGGCAGCGCAATTCAAAGAAGAAAGAGGAATCAGGAGAAGATGAGTATGTATCAAAGCCTAAATTGTCTTTGACTCTGGCAGATTTCATGCCATCTACTTCAAAGCCACGGGCACCGTCCCACCAAACGGCACAGCCTAAACAGGCTAACCAGGCAGAGTCTTTATCAGACGAAGAGTTAATCATTGGTTCTGTTAATATGATTCAATTAACAGATTCATATTCCAGTCTTGATGAGCCTGAATTCCCTGTATCAAATAAAGGAACCCGAGGAAGTTCTAGAGGTTCAGGATATAGGGGAAGACGTGGATCTTTCCGAAGCCACTACTCTAATTCTACCCCTGCTAGCACTGTATATGCAGCAGAAACTCGTGGTAGAGCCCTTCAGCGAGCTCGAAATGAACAAGCAAGTTCTTCTGCCAATGGCCAACTCAGCTTCGGCACAGTTATTTTGGAAGACCGATTAAATGTTCCATCTTCTTTATCTCAGCAAGTAAATGGATCTAATCAGTCTAATTTTCCAAAACCAAAGATGTTGCCAACTTCAATACAAGATGCATCAGCTTCCAAAGCATCTGCTTCCAAGGTACCTGCTAAATCACATATTCCTATTGGGAAACGCAGGCCTCTAGATCAAAAGTAGGATATATTGAAACACTTGGCCCAAGTACCAGCCAAATTATCAATTTTGGATGCTTTGAATCTATCAAAAGATCTTCGGGAAGCACTCATCGAAGCTTTGTCAAGTCCTCAGGAGTTTGAAGCTGAAATTGCTGCGGCTGAAATTTATCACATAGAGAATAATCCTGCAGAATGTCATGCAGTGATATCTTTTACTGATAAAGATGAAGATGATGTTGTGCATGGGCACATAAAACCTTTGTACCTATCTGGAAAAGTCAATGGTATAGATGTTCGAAGAGATTTTATTGACAATGGTTCAGGAGTCAACCTCATGCCCATTCGCACACTTCGTCGATTAGGCCTCACGGAATCTGATTTATCTCCTTCTACCATGATGTTGCAAGGATATGATAAAAATGAACAAGAACCACTGGGAGAAGTTACGCTCAGAACTCAGTTTGGAGATCTTGTTTCCAATTCGGATTTCATGATTGTTGATCAAGACTCAGCTTTCAATATCTTGCTTGGAAGACCCTGGCTACATCAGCATGCAGCTATTCCGTCATCATACCATCAATGTCTCAAATACTATTTCGATGGTCAAGTTGGAACATTGTATGGTGATAAGGCCCCGTTCAAGACATGTGAGTCTCAATACATTGAGGCAGAATTTTATCACATGAAGGGAAGAGAAAAATCTACAATGAAGGAAATTACCAAAGTTAATGCTCCATATGGTTTGGAAAAAATTCCAATAAATCCATTTTCACATGTGAGTACAGATTATGTGTTACCTATCAGTCAAATTGACAAAATAGGCCCAAATCAAAATACTCTTATGGAAAGATCCATAATGTCAATTACGGCAATCGAGCCAGACAGCATGGGAGAAATTGGTAACTTACCAAGCAGTGATGAAAGCATAAGTGGTGACGTTTTCATTTCGTCTGCTGAAATCCAACAAGTCTATACTTCGCTAATCAGGCCAGAAGAAGTTATAGCAACACCAGAGGTGAATGTTGATGTCGATTCTCAATCCATCATCTCCTCTTTATTTCCCAAAGAAGACCCTTTTTCATCAATAGGGTCGGAAATGGAAGCTTCTTCTTCAAAATGTGAAAATTTTGACATCTCTTATGATCATGAGAATTTCGTTTTTTCATCTACTTTGCAAGTAGAAACGGAAGAAATAACACATGATGAAGAGGAAGAGGAAGATCTTAGAAATGCTCCTCCAGCATTTGAAGAGGGTATCTCTACCACTGTGGATGAACTCAGAGAAGTAAATCTGGGTACAGAGAAAGATCCACGCCCCACTTTAATTAGTGCGGCCATGACCCTTGAAGAACAAGAGATGTATATTTCTTTTCTAAAGCAAAATAAAGATATTTTTGCTTGGAATTATACAGAGATGCCTGGCCTTGATCCTGATGTTTCCACCCATCATTTGGGTTTGCCAAAAGAACATCGAGGATTCAAGCAAGCCGCGAGAAGAACACACCCAACCTATGCTTCCAAAATCGAGGCTGAAGTGGATAAGCTTATCAAAGCTAACTTCATCAGAGAAGTTCAATATCCCAAGTGGTTGGCTAATATTGTCCCTGTAAAGAAAAAGAACGGACAAATTAGGGTTTGCATCGATTTCAGAGATCTTGATCGGTATTGTCCCAAAGATGATTTTCCAGTTCCGATTACAGAACTCTTAATTGATGCGACGGCTGGCTATGAAGTACATTCTTTCATGGATGGATATTCTGGATATAATCAGATTCGAATGGCCCCAGAAGATGAGGAATATACAGCCTTTAGAGCTCCTCAAGGTGTGTTTTGTTACCGGGTGATGCCCTTTGGTTTAAAGAATGCAGGTGCAACATATCAACGCGCCATGCATCGTATCTTCAAACCTTTTCTAGGGAAATTTGTTGAATGCTATGTAGATGATTTGGTGGTTAAATCCAAACAACGTTTTGATCACTTGGCTGATTTGGAAATCATATTCCACAAGCTTCGACAACATAATTTGAAGATGAACCCCTTAAAATGTGCTTTTGGGGTAACCTCAGAAAAATTCCTCGGCTTTGTTGTACGCCATCGTGGTATTGAAGTCGATCCTGAGAAGACCAAATCAATCCTTGGTATATCAACTCCTCAGAATTTGAAAGAATTAAGAGGACTTCAAGGACACTTAGCCTATATTCGGCGTTTCATCGCCAATTTGGCAGACAAAAGTTTACCCTTTTCCAAATTATTGAAGAAAGGAGTCACTTACCAGTGGACTGAAGAATGTCAAGAAGCATTTGATGTTCTCAAGAAATACCTCTTGAGTCCACCAGTACTCATGCCACCTGTTGAGGGTAGGCCTCTTATCCTCTATGTGACAGCTTTAGAGCGATCATTGGGTGCCTTTCTCGCTCAAAAGAATGATGCTGGGAATGAAAATAGTCTCTACTATCTCAGTAGAACTATGCTTGAAGCAGAAACCCGGTATTCGAGTATTGAAAAGTGCTGCCTAGCATTAATCTTTGCAGTTCAGAAACTGAGACACTACCTGCAACATCACAAGGTCCAATTGGTATCTCGTAATAATCCACTCAAATTCATCCTTAGTCGTCCAATTCTTACAGGACGTCTGGCAAGGTGGGCGGTTATTCTACAGCAGTTCGACATCCAGTATGTGTCTCAAAAGGAAATTAAGGGCCAAGCTCTGGCTGATTTCCTGGCTGAACACCCTTCAGTGGAAGACACGTATTCAGATATCGAACTCCCTGATGAGGAAGTTTTTTCTATTCAAGAGAGTCCTCAAACATGGGAAATGTATTTTGATGGTGCTTCTAGAAGTCCAACAGGGAAGAAAATGGAAAATCCTAAATTCAACAAAGTTGGTTTAGGAATTGTGCACATTTCTCCAGATAAGGCAGTGTTACCTTATTCCTTTTTTTTGTGGGAAGGTGGTACCAATAATGAAGCTGAATACCAAGCTCTCATTGCAGGCTTGGAGTTAGCACTTCAAGCACAAGTGAATCACTTAAAGGTGAAAGGTGATTCAGACCTGGTAATCAAACAAATCAATGGGGATTATGACATCAGAAAAGAAGAATTAATCCCTTTGTATGATTACGTCAGAGAGTTAATGTCGGAATTCCCTACAGAACCGACATTTTCTTATGTCCCAAGATCACAAAATGCTCAAGCTGACGCACTGGCTAATATAGCCACAGCTTTAGCAGATCCAAATAGGGACGAGACAACCATCTGTATTTCCCACCGTCGTGCAATTTCACCTTATGTTCAAGTCAGAACAGAGGAAATTAATGAAATTAGTCCCATTCCTGAACCATATGGTCATACTACAGGATGGATGTCACCTATCAGGGAATACCTTCAAAATGAAACACTTCCACCTGATAGAGCCGAGAGAGAACAAATTCGGCGACGTGTGGTCAATTTTACTCTTTATGATGGTCCAAACCACCTCGAGAAAATTCTCTACAAACATGGTTTTGATGGAGTTCTCTTCAGATGTATTGATGGTGAAGAGACAATGGCTGTCATAAAAGAAGTGCATGCAGGAGTCTGTGGTGCCCACCAGTCTGGACATAGATTGTCTGATCAAATTCGAAGGCTTGGATACTTCTGGCCTTCAATGATACAAGATTGTGTTAATTTCACAAAGAAGTGTCATTCATGCCAAGTATATTCCAACTTCATTCATCAACCTCCAGAGTTGCTTCATACAGCTAAATACTCATGTCCATTTTCCACATGGGGAATGGATGTGGTAGGACCTTACCCTTCAGCTACGGCCAAGCAGTTTAAGTACATTCTTTCTGCTACTGATTTCTTTTCCAAATGGGCAGAGGCAGTACCTCTCAAAGAAGTCAGTTCTAAATGCATTGTTAGCTTCATCAAGTCTAACATCATTACTAGATTTGGTGTCCCTCATACCATATTGACGGACAACGGCACTAACTTCTGTTCTTCTGAGGTAAAGAAATTGTATCAAGAATACAACATTAAGTCCAACCATTCATCTCGATATCATGCAGCGGCTAATGGCCAGATAGAGGCCTTCAACAAGACTCTTTCAAATATACTGCAAAAGATGGTGGATAAAGATAAGAGGTCATGGCCTGATAAACTCTATCATGCTTTATGGGCTTATCGGACTACCACTCGCAATGCAACGCGGTCTACTCCATATTCATTGGTATATGGAACAGAAGAAGTCTTGACAATTGAAGTTCAATTGCCCTCACTCAGAATAGCCATTTGTGATCAGTTATCAACAGATGAGCAATCCCAAAAGCGTTTGAATGAATTGGAACAGTTAGATGAGAAGAGATTGTGCACTTTGCACCACTTGGAAATCTATCAGAATCGGATAGCATGAGCTTTTAACAAAAAAGTTCGTCTTCGTTCATTCATTCAGGGAGAATTGGTATTGGTTCTTAAAGCACCAATGATACCAGGAAAGAAACCTCCCAAGCTTGAACCAAAATGGGAAGGACCTTATTCAATACATAAGGTCTACTCCAATGGAGCGTATTCTCTAATCTCAATGGATGGAGAACACATCACGACTCCAACTAATGCCAGATTTCCGAAGAAGTATTTTGTATAAACACAAAATATTGTTCCCAGAACCAAGACTCTTGCATTTGGTTCATACAGCAATGGTCCAGTATGACCTTAAACTACAACTTCGTCCAACATGACATTAAACTGTGTCACACTTCTGTCCGAGATGACATTAAACTATAATACGTCCAGCATGACGATAAACTGTACGGTCCATGCATATGACCTTAAACTATTCGCACTTATGTCCCTGCAACATGACACTAAACTGTGCAGCACCAATAGTCCTAACTATAAGACTTTAAACTGCATAGTCCCTGATTTTGTCCTACATGACAATAAACTGTATAGAAGTTCCTATATTTTGTCCGAGATGACATTAAACTATATTGTGTCCTAGCAACATGACATTAAACTGTGTGGCACTTCCAACGTCCAGCATGACGATAAACTGTAAAAAGTCCCTAGAACTGATATCCTCATATTGGTTCACCTTAGTCCTAGCTACATGACTTTAAACTGTACATCACCAGTTCGTCCTTGCTATATGACGTTAAACTATACAGCAATGGTCCAGTATGACTTTAAACTGCAACTTCGTCCCACACGACATTAAACTGTGAAAAAATTCCATGAACCGTCCAGCATGACCCTAAACTGCATCATCCGTGGTCCATGTATATGACCATAAACTATTTGCAAATATGTCCAGAAAGACATTAAACTATGATTTCCTAACTACATGATGCTAAACTGTATAAAAGTCCCTCACGTCCGGAAAGACGTTAAACTATATAATCATCAAAAGTCCAGCATGACATTAAAACTGCACAATCCCCCTTTCGTCCAATATGACGTTAAACTGTATTGTCCCCATCGTCCTAACTACATGACGCTAAACTGTACAGAAAGTCCTTGATATGTCCTACATGACATTAAACTGTGCATCGTTAAGGTTGTTATTACCTCTTGTTTCTCACACCGAGTATGACTCACGTGAGCTTAGAGCGAACATCAACCATAACACTCCCTTTGGGCCACTAACCATGTGTAAGTCCCAACAACATTTTTTTTAGATCATTGTCCACAAGAACAACTTGGTCATTAATTCATTCTTTAATTGAACTACACGGACTTTGATCCTTGCCCTCCAGGATGGGTATGTAGGCAACCTCTCAGGGTTCAAGCCCAAAGAACAATCTCTTCACATCGTTTCACCACCATCTCATATGATGATGATTTGTGAAACCGCCCTTGGAATCAATATCTTTACATTGATTAACTTTCGTCCTTGTTATATGACGTTAAACTATACAACACTTCTGTCCGGTATGACAATAAACTACAATATTCTTTGATTTCCTCATTTGAAAGAGAACTATTATTGACATTGATTTTTCAATCATGGTTTTCATTTTTTACGTGCATACATGGTAATGCCTGAACTTTTTATCTTAGGTTAAACCATCATTGCATTAAAATCCCCTTTCACCCTTCACATGTACGAACCAAATTTGTACAAAGGGTAATTCTAGAACTACGTGGACTTGATTCCCATCCTTATGGGATACGTAGGAACATTCGAGTGTCCCTCGAATCCAGTCCCAAGTCTTTTGGGACTAACCCCAAATTTCACGTTCAGTCCCTTGGCTGAAAAGTCCTCATGAAAACACACACTGTGTATTCATTATTATGGTCCGAATTCTATGTCCCTAAACTAAGATCACTCATAATTTCGTCCTGCACGACGTTAAATTGCATTTCAAGAACTACGTATGGCTTGATTCTCATTCTTATGAGATACGTAGTGAAGTCCAAGTTTCAATTCAGGACCCAGCCACAACATGATTATGGTTTTCATTGACCTATGTATCTCTATATACATTGGACAATACCCATCTTTATGTGTTATAATCCTAACCTTAAATATTTTCAGATCTTCATAACCCTTTTCATGACTTCTAGTCACAAAAATGTCAAACTTCTGAGAATTCTTTTGCCTGACTATGCAGCACGTGCCCATAGGTGGCCTTGCATAAACAGTCCACATAACAGACTTGTCAGCCAAAAGATGCTATTTTATTTGACCATGCAGCCAATGCCCATAGGTGGCCCTGCATATTTCAACCCCCTAACGGGTTTTGTTAAATAATAGTAACTTCATTCTTGGGAAGAATGCCTCTTTTGTCCTTATTTGTCTTAAACGACAATATGTAGGGATCCACAAAAAATAGCCATCCTTAACATATTTGTCCCATATCCTTTTTCATGATCTGAAAGTATTCAAGTCTATGGTTTATTCTTCTTCCCTACGTTTGAGTCAGACCTTCGTAGGAGTGATATTTATCCAGTTCTTCGATATTCTTGTTTGGAAATATCTTCTCCATATTCAAGTACCTCTTTCCATACAAAAAACTCTATGCTTTAGAAAATTTGAATCTCCATAAACTTTCACTGGCTTTTAGCACTAGGAAAGTAAATTTCTGGGAGTTCTTTTGCCTGACTATGCAGCACGTGCCCATAGGTGGCCTTGCATAAACAGTCCACATAACAGACTTGTCAGCCAAAAGATGCTATTTTATTTGACTATGCAGCCAATGCCCATAGGTGGCCCTGCATATTTCAACCCCCTAACGGGTTTTGTTAAATAATAGTAACTTCATTCTTGGAAACTACTTCTTCTAATGCCTTTTAGCTCTTTTTTCATATCATTCCTCAGATTCAAATATTCTTAAGCCATAGTTTACATTTTTTCCCTCATACTTGAGTATGGTAATATGTTTTCAGATGAACTTTCAAGGAATTGTGTCAATTCTAATCCATTTTGGTCAAAGCTATTTCGGCCTTAAAACATTAGCCCCTTTATGTTCGGCATGCATGACTTTAAACTGCCCACAAAAGAAAAAGGAACTCTGAATAAAATTCAAGTTCAAGCACACTTGCGCACTGCCCTCTGTGCCCTAAAGTCTTGTGCGCCCCCTTTTCCTTTGGATGGATTCAATTTCCTCAGAGTCAAATCCTCATTTTTCTCCGAATCCAACTCTGAGGGGGGACTTTTGTTGACGCTCCTTTCGTCACAGAATCTAAAAATCGGAAAAGGGGAATATCTGAGTCCAATGTGATTCATCCTTTGAAGAAACACCAAAAATCGACAAAGGGATGAACAAGGAGAACATTGCCCATAGGTCGCGCAAGTTCCCTCATGGTCGCGCAAGTACACTTGCGCGCCGCCTAGTGGTCGTGCAAGTACTTGTGCGATGCCTTATGGTCGTGCAAGTGACTTGCGCGACCTAAGTGATAACCGCCCGGTAACCGCCCGGTAACCGCCCTGGGTCTTCTTTTGCCTAGAAATAGACCTTGTGGGCCCCCCATTCGAGAAAATCTTTTTCCAGAAACTCGGATCGAAGCTCCCGACGCCCAAGTCTCTTCTCAAAGCTTCCAGAACACTTCTAAGGTAATTTCTTACCTAGAATGGAAGATCTAAAGAGAAGAAGGAAGGCCTAAGTGTTGAAACTTATCAAACACTTGCGCGCCGACTTAATTACTTCAATATAACTTGCGCGTCCCTTCTCTGGAAGAACCTCAAGAGGATGGGAAAGGGTTTAATAAAGAGTCGCTCAAGCATTTCAATATTGGTTGAAAATCGCGCAAGTACCCTCCATGTCGCGCAAGTATACTTGCGCGACCAATACTTGCACGCCGCCGCAGGACTTGCGCGCCTTGCAAGACTTGCGCGCCCCTATCTTTTTGGGTGCCCATCTTGCCCATTTTACCCCTCTTAAGCCATTTAACCTTTCCTTTTTAAGATTCAGTCTTCAAGACACTCTTCAAAGCCATTTATGGCATGATTTCTTGATTTTACTTTCTTATCTAAAAGGAATTCTGTGGAATATCTCTCAAAGTCTAGTGATTTAAATATCCTTATGTCACTAAAATACAGAGAGTTCATTCATTTAACCTCATCCTTTAAGATGAGAAAATCCTAACCTGGGTCTCCTTTTCAGGAATAATCCCCAGTTATAAAACCTTTGATCTGGGCATCTTCCTCAGGAGTAAGCCCCAATCAAAGTCCTCTAATCTTGGGAATCTTTCTTAAGAATAAGCCCCAACCTCAAATATGGGCATCCTCCTCAAGAGTAAGCCCCAAACCTTAATCCTTAACCTGGGTCTCCGTTTCAGGAATAAGACTCAGTCATAACCTTGGGATTCCTTTTTAGGAGTAAGCCCCAAGTCCCTTAACCTGGGTCTCCGTTTCAGGAATAAGACTCAGTCATAACCTTGGGCTTCCTTTTTAGGAGTAAGCCCCAAGTCCCTTAACCTGGGTCTCCGTTTCAGGAATAAGACTCAGTCATAACCTTGGGCTTCCTTTTCAGGAATAAGCCCCAAGTCCCCTTAAACTTCTCTTAACCAGTCATAAATTACCTTTGATTTGGGTTTCCTTTTCAGGAATAAAACCCAATCATAAGTCCCCTCCTAACTTGGGCATCCTCCTTAGGAGTAAGCCCCAAGATTAGAGTATTCAAATCTCCATGAAGCACATATAACTTTGTGGACCCTGTTCATGGATTTTTCTCCCTAAAAGTAAATCCTAAACCTTCGTCTATCTGGGCAGTCATCTATACATAAGCCCCAAAACAAATTCTTATGATTGCATCTTTTATGGCACAATTGTCTAAATTTTACCAATACCTCTTGTTTCTCACACCGATCATGACTCACGTGAGCTTAGAGTGTAAAAGTAATTATAACATTCATCTTTGAGCCATCAATCATAAACATCATATCCCATTCCTCGAACTACGTGGGTTCTGATTCCTTTTTCAAAACAAAGGATACGTAGGTAGCCCATTTATGGGTTTGATCCCAACATTGAAATAATCTCTGTCCTTCTGAATGACGATAAACATCAAGTGCCCCACTGAGTGTCTTTAAAACCAGCCTGGTCATCAAAATGACCAAGAGAATTTTATATAAATGTTTTGAAGGATACCATTGACCAAGAATCTCTAAACAAATATAGATGGTTCTATATTGATGAAGAACCTCGAATACATATAAAAGATTCTCTAAATTTCTTGCATATTTAATCATTGATTGTTAAAACTAAAGGAAATCTCATTTTATACTTGGTAATGTAATAAGGATTCACGAATTTAACTTAAATCTATAAAGAGAGTCCCGGAGTAGACAATAATTCCCCTCAAAAAGGTGTGATGAGTCCGACCTCCCATCCTCTCGACCAATGCAAATTCCTAAGCCTCATTAGCCAACAAGCTAATGAGCGCCTGCCTTTGGAAAGTAGGTCCAAACAGATGTGGAATCATTGGATGTTTCCGGTTCTACGAACAAACCCGTTAGAAACCGATCGGAACGTTTGAATCTCCCGTCCAGGAGGTCATCCCCGGATTCCGCGCGAAACAGTGACTTCATGTCATCTTGATCAGTCTGTAAACTAGCATCTACATTTCCTCTGATGACTAGTTCCTAATCTCCTCCATAAACCAGGAACATATCCTTAGTACGCCTCAGATACTTAAGGTTAGTCTTGACTGCCATCCAATGGCGGTCTCCTAGATCAGCTTGATATCTTCCTACCACACTTAATGTGTAAGAAACATATAGCCTCGTACATATAATAGCATACATGACTGACCCAATCGCGGATGCGTAAGGGATCCTTTCCATCCTATTTCTTTCCTCATGTGTCTGAGGACACATTTTCTTGGAAAGATGAATGCCATGTGACACTGGGAAAAAACTCTCTTAGACTGTTCCATACTGAATCTCTTAAGTATCTTTTCAATGTATGTACTTTGACTCAGGCCCAAAATTCTCTTGGATCTATCATGATGGATCTTGATCCCAAGAATATATGCCGCCTCGCCCAAGTCTTTCATGGAGAAGAATTTATGCAACCATGCCTTAACTGACTGTAAGACAGGTACTTCATTTCCAATTAGCAATATGTCATCAACATATACTATTAGGAAAACGACTGCACTTCCACTAAACCTTTTGTAGACATCTTCCCGGAGGTTCCCATTAAGGAAAGCTTTTTTGACATCCATTTTCCAAATTTCATAGTCATGGTAAGCAGGAATGGCCAATAGGATTCTGATGGACTTCAGTATTGCAACCGGTGAAAAGGTTTCATCATAGTCAATTCCTTGATGCTGTCTAAAACCTTTTGCAACCATTCGTGCCTTGTAGGTGCTGACTTGCCCCTCCATGTCCATTTTCTTCTTGAATACCCATTTATTACCAATAGGCTTTACATTAACTGGAGGATCTACCAAAATCTAGACTTGGTTTTGGTACATGGAATCCATTTCAGAATTCATGGATTCTTGCCACTTGACAATGTCTGTGCCTTCAACTGCTTCCTTGTAGGTAAGAGGATCATCATTGTCAACCAATAATGAGTCACCATCCTCGGTGACAAGAAAACCATATCGTTCTAGTTCTCTCACCTCTCTCGTGCTCCTACGCAGTTCTTGTGTCTCTGGAACAGATTGTTCTTCCACGGGGCTTTGTGGAATCCGTTCTTGTACCAAAACATGTGTATCTTGAGCCTCGACTTCATCGAAGTCTATCTCACTCCCACTATCTCTTTTGGAGATGTGCTCCCTCTCAAGGAATATGGCATGTCTTGCCACTGTAACCTTTTTGTCTGAGGGGTTGTATAGGTAATATCCCCTTGTTTCCTTGGGATATCCTATAAAGATACACTTTGTGCCTCGGGGTGCAGTTTTGTTACCTGAAGAGGCCTTAACAAATGCTTCACTACCCCACACATGTAAATTCGATAACATGGCTTTGCGTCCACTCCATAATTCATATGGAATACCATTTATCGATTTAGTTGGTACTTGGTTTAGTATGTGCGCTGCTGTTTGTAATGCATATCCCCAAAAGGATAATGGAAGACTCACATGACTCATCATTGATCACACCATGTCCAACAGGGTGCGGTTCCTCCTTTCAGTTACACCATTCCACTGCGGTGTGTAAGGAGGAGTGAGTTGAGATAGAATCCCAAACTCCCATAAGAAATCAATGAAGTCTTGATTAAGATATTCTCCTCCTCTGTCTGAGCAGAGTTTCTTAATCTTCTTACCAAGCTGGTTCTCAACTTCATTCTTGTATTCTTTGAACCAATCAAAAGAATCTGACTTATAACTCATTAAATAGATATATCCATATCTACTAAAATCATCAGTAAAAGTTATGAAGTATGAGAACACACCCCTTGCTTCAACTGTAAATGGTACACACACATCTGTGTGAACTAATTCTAGATTCTCTTTAGCTCTATCACCTTTCCCAGTATATGGGGATTTGGTCATTTTGCCTTGTAGACATGCATGACATACACCAAGTGGTTTTAGTTCGAAAGAATCTAAATACCCATCTTGATGTAATTTTATCAAACTTTTCTCATTGACATGACCTAGCCGGTGATGCCAAATTTGGGTGTGGTATGAGTCATGTGAATTAACTTTGTTATCGATTGCCATTACTTGGTTTGTGTAGTCTAACACATAAAGGCCGTTATATAAATGTGCCCTACCAAAACAAATGCTATCTTTATAAAAGTAGCAACATTCATTTCCAATATTGAATATGAATCCATCAGTATCTAATCTGGATACTGAAATAATGTTTTTAGTTACATAAGGCACATAGTAACAACCTTTCAAAACCAAGACCATCCTGGTAGGCAATGTGAGGTGGTAGTCTCCGACAGCTACAATAGCGAGTCTGGCTCCGTTGGCTACTCATAGATCTACCTCCCCTCGATCAATCTTCCTGAATATACTTGGTTCCTGTATTTGGATACAGATGTGAGAACCAAAAGCAGTATATAATACCCAATTAGTAGAAATAGATAGATTACATTCGATAACAAACGCACCTGAAGCTTCCCCTTGATTCCTTGGCTGGGTGCAGTTTTTCTTCCAGTGGCCCTTCTTTCCACATGCAAAACAAACAACATCCTGTTCCTTTGCCCCCCTTTGATCTTCCTTTGCTTGGAAGGCCTTGAAGAAGCTTTGGGCTTAAATCTCTTCTCCTTCCCTTTCCTTTTATTCACCATAAGGTCATAAGGCTTTTCACGCTTCATGTCATTGTCCACTTGGCGAATAAGGATAAGAATATCATATAGAGACTTCTCAATATTGTTCATGTTGAAATTAACAACAAAGTTTGAGAAGCTCTGGGGGAGTGATGGGAGAATGAGATCGGTACCCAGTTCTTCAGGGAGTTTAAACCCTAGAACCTTCAAGCACTCAATGTATCCAATTAGCTTGACTACATGAGGCCCAGTTGGGCCACCCTCTCCAAGGTTGCTCTAAAATAGAGACTTGGAGATCTCAAACCATTACTGTCTTTCTCTCTCCTAGTATAGACCACAGAGGTGCTCGAGCATGCTGTAGGCATCCATGTCTTCATGAGACTTCATGTGCTCACTAGACATAGATGACAACATCAAACATTGAACGTCGAGAGCGTCATTCAAATGTTGATCATAGACTAGGAAATATTCATCACTCACCCCTGGGGAAGGGGAATCAGGAAGTGAGGACTCCAGCACGTAAAACTTTCGTTCATGGCGTAGGATAACCCGAAGGCGCCTAAACTATTCCTGAAAGTTACTGCCGGTGAGGATATTGTCTTTATCTAGTATTGATCACAGAGAAAATGTGGTTGATGAGTTTGTCATCTTGATTCTACAATTTAAAAGAGCTGATTTATTAGTACTTTCTTGATTACATTTTTATGAGAAATAATAAATTTTATTAATTCTCCCACTATTTTATCAAGTCCTAATGGACCTCACCATTGAACTCAGAATGTCCAGTTGCTTTAAAATTCTAGTGGGAAGGATCCATATTCCCCTTCGCATAACCCCAACAAGGGTTGGTCAAGCTATTTGAAGGTATTTAGGTAGGCAGGTCTTTACCAACTGTGAGCTTACAGTTCCTTGATCTATTGAGTGGACTCCCCAATCCTGAAATCCTGAGTTGGATTTCCTCAACTCTTGCCTCCAATATTACATCAAGTCTAGCAAGGGCTACTTCTCTTTATGTAATATGGTTAAGTCAACCCGAAACCTTTCATAAGAGCTTCCTTTATAAAATTAAGTGTCCCAACAGGGGTTGGTCAAACACATAGTTTTATTGAGTCTTTCCCTTAATCAAGTAACAGATGGCTTGGTCTGACTTAATATGGTATTTGAGGGATTTTATTCTTTATGCATATCTTTTCATTATCACATGCTTGTTAATATTAAGTGATTCTTTCTTAAGTGATTAAACATGTTCTGATAATGTTTACGCATAGTCCGGTTTTTATTTTATTCCATCTTTGCATGCTTGTTCATTTTATTAATTATGTGATCGCGACAACACATACATAATAAATAAACCATGAAATCAGACAAAAATAAAATAAGATGGCATAATCATGAGCTTCTATTTGGTTAGCTTATCTAGCATTTTTGATAAGCTAACCCTGACCTAGGGAAAACACCTTGAACCTGATGGTTCGTTTTTTTTCAGCTCCCACATGTCCACCTTTGTATCTTCTTGTGTCTGTTTCGCCTCAGCTTCGGGATTTGAACCGTCTCCTCTGGCTTGGGAGATCCTCCATTACATGGGTTTACATTAAAGAAACCATGGGTACGCATGCCCTACATTTTATTAGAAGAAGGCACGGAGACCAACAAATTTAAATTAAATAAATTTAAATGACACCATACACATACAAAGGGTCTTTGGTCTAGCTCATGATCATCCATAGTTTTCAATGATATTAACGCATATTTAGAATTAAAATTCTTTAAATTGTTCTTTTATTTAAGATAAGACGCACTCGAATTCAATTAATTATGATCTTATAATTAATCAATTCTATATATTAAATTCCTTTCTAAATTTCCTTGAGATTCTTCTCATCCATATTCCTTGTACGGGTCTTTGTACATTGGAGGAAAACTAGTGAAATTCCATTTCTGGAAAGTACACGGCGTGTAGTTTATAATTACATGGCGTGTATTTTTCTATTCACCCTTTATCCAAAGTACACACCGGGGATTTGGCGTGTTTTCTGTACTTTGGAAATTTTAGAGTACACGGCGTGTAGATGAATCATACACAGCATGTACTTACTTGTTACGCGGTAACCAGCCTGGCGATCTCGTGTACGCGGTACGCGGATTATCTTTGTACACAGTTTCACCTGGGTCGGAATGGACTACATGACGTGTTATTCCAACATACACGCCGTGTATTCCGGTTTCCACGCGCCATTTTATTCTGGTCAACACGGCGTGATTAAAACTTAGGCATAATCAATTCACACGGCGTGGTTTGGCGGACCAGTGCCGGTTCGTTGAACCTAAGTATACGACATGTAGTTTTAATTACACGCCGTGTAATCCCATGTTTTACAGACAAAAGAGCGGTTTCTCCGGATGAGTTCCTTATTTTTATTTTAATCAAAATTAAAATGGAATTAACCTAAAAAATATTTGAACCGGATAAACAAATTGATATCGATCGTATGTTATTTCCTCTTGTTTTTCTAGATATTGTGATATCTATGATTGTTTTTTTAGCATATCATTATTGATGGAAATTTGTTATAGAACGTAAATCCAGAAGTAATTGATAATTGTTTGGATAAAGATAAAGCGGAATGTAAATCGATCTAGTTCTTGTTGTTGAAATTTGATGTTAATCAAATTGGTGCAGTAAGCATGTTTAATTATTTGTGATAGCTTACTGATTAGGTTTCCCAAATTTGGAAGCTACGAATAGTAAATCAATTAATCAAAGATGGATTAAAGAACTGGTGTTTTGATAAAAGATATTTTCTTGTAGGGTTATGAGTTACCATCTTGATTGTTTAAGGTCCAAGTGCCCAATTGATCTGATGTTTGTTTTCCTTCTGCTTGTTTTCTGATATGAGCCTAGATGGCTGTGGTGACATGTGGGGAATGGAGGCTAATTAGTTGTGGCATCAGTTGACACATAGAGAGGCGAGATGCAACGGTTTATGCATGCAGGTGTTGGGAAGGACACAAGGGATGATGGAATGGGATGGATGTGATTGTTGGATGCTTGCTGATTCTTATTGGATGATTATATTCTTTACTTTTCCCCACTTCTCAAGGCAGATGGTCTTGGTTACCCTTCTTCCGAAAGAGGTGAAGATATGTGGGGTATGCCACGTGCTTTTCGTGTTCAGCTTCTCAAGGGAGGATGGGACTACGCTCTTGCTATTGGCGGCAAAGACTCGACTCGTAGGTCATCTACTCACTCCATTGAGCCCCCTTGTGTTTAGTAGCATAGAATGTTTTTCTAGAATTCCTGGGAATATGGGAAAGTAATTCTATAATTAATAATTGAATAAATGATGTTAACCCATGGGGTCGGAGTTTCTGGAACAAAATGATGAGGTTGTAATTTTTTTAAAGGAATAGTGGACTTTGGGTGTGATGCTAATGAAATGTAATATGATATTGTTGATCTTTAATTAATGTTTAATGAATTAATTAACATAAAGTGAAACTAATAAAATGGGAATAAAGTAATGTATTAATTCTCTTAAAATGGTTGTGTGCTTATAGGATACCTAGTCTTAGAAGTGGCAGCCAGGAGTCCGAGAGATGTTAGTTGTAGTTGAATCTAAGACTAGGTTATGCCCATAGTGTGGTTGTGAGATATAGTGTATTCTATACTTGTTGTGTTTCTATACTCTACTCAACCCTGTCATTAAGGGAAACTGACACCACGGGGATTCTGAGCCCTGGGGGGTGTTTTCCCCAACATTCTAGTGGGAGGATGGATGGCTAACTACCCCCCTTCGGCCCAGCTATCTTCTCTTGGTAGATAATTGTGCTGGTAGGCCCAGTGGTTAGTTTTCACCATATATGTGTGTAGAGGGCTGTAATGGATTTTGGTTATTCACACTCATATATTTTAATCTATCACTGGTGGTTCATATCAATACAATGTTACGAAATATTAGTAATCACATTGATGATTTTGAAGAATAAATCTATGAAGATGACATTACAGACTAAATTGCTCTTGAAAATGTAAATGGATTCCTCAACTATGAATGGATAAGAGGCTTAGTTGTATGCGTATACATGAGGTATGTTACATTGATTATTTTTTCAAAAGATAATATACTATGTTAATTGTGACTAAATACATTTCATAATTTTTATGGCATATATATTAATATAAATTGAATGGATTATCCCATTAACATAAATTTGGACTTATTATAACTCATGCCACTTCTATATAACAAATTTAAATAGATTAAAAAAGTCTGAATTAGAGGAAAAACTAGACGAATCATTTGAAATAAAACTGATGGATTATAATATCTTCTTAATACTAACGATGTAGGGGTAAAGTTATAAAAAATAATCATATCAAATATTTTTTCTTTTCATTCATTACTTATTCCTTTTTTAGGAATCATTATATGCTCATTGTGGACCATTTGGATTCTCCAAATATTTATTTCCTAGATTCACTACATGGATATCCAAAAAACTGGCAAAACATTATGGTGTTTTTAAAATTTTATACATTATATCAAATATATTAGAACTAAACATAAATTTATATAATTTATATTATGTTTGAATGAGAATTATATTATGATAGGTTGGTGTATAAATATCATGAAATTCATGGAATGCAGACATGAATTAAGTACAAAGAGCCTAACAAGTTTTACAAGTGGGAAAGTATCATGGTATATATAATAAGATTTCACTATCCAAACACATATAAAAACAAATTACTTAATTTTATCAGGGTTTATGTAGTGTAGGAAAAAATGGAAAATATTTTGGTTATTGTGTATGTTAATTTCTGAGAGAGATCATATTCCATCAACAAAACTCGCATCTCTGAAGAGGTATTTTTAAAGATAATTAATATTTAATTTAAGATAGTTATTAATAATTTTGGTATTTATATTTTTTCACTGCTATTATGAATATTGAAAATACTCTTATCCACAAGAAGATAATGGTTTTCTTAAAAATTAATGGGCAACATACCTCATGGAATAATATACAAAAATAACATAATGATGTGACTTACATATAAGTAATGAATTGTTTCATATTTATGTTTAGTTTAATTATTCTTAGTATTACTCAAATAAGAATTGTTTTCTTATATAGGTTGAATAATTTCTTTGATATGGGGTGGTTTGTTCAAAGTTTCTCATGATCTTTAGAGATTGAACTTTGATGCTACAACTGAGGTAATGAAAACAAGTAAAAGGGTCAAAAATGTATAAAACCAACATGAAAAAGTTAATTCATACTACACATTTAATTAATTTTTTAATAAATTTATCTTTTATTTGTAAGTTTTTCCCCATCATTTATATCTAATACAAATTAAGTTCTTTTCACAGATCTTTTGGGAAGTCATGTTTTTCTTTCAAATAGATAAAACAATCCACAAAAGAGGTAACATGTTCCTTCCTACCAATATTACTACTATTTCCCTTGATTTTATTTGTCGACTTAACAACACTATATATTGAGTATATGTTATAATAGAAAAAACCATTCTCATTGATGAAATCCGGAAATGTAGAGGGATATCTTATGCTCATTATGATGACTTCTCAAGATATAATGTTCATAAGAGATTCATCTACTCTTCTAGTTTTCAGAAATGAGAAAGGTGTTTTAGCTAAGAACATCGACTCAATAGGAAGTGATGGAAGTTCGAAAAATATAGACAACAATAATCGTGGTAAAATAAGATAATTTAGGTAACTGATCTCTAAGTCATTTGAGACATGTAGGAATCAATTGTACCTTGATTCAACCCACGATGTGACCGGTAAGACTCTATGTGTTTTTTTTATTGAAAGTTGTCATTAATTATAGAAAAAAGAAAAAGTGACCTACTCAAAACTATGAAAACACATTTTTATTGTTTTGATACTTTATAAAGACAATATATGATTCATTTGTGACATTTAGGAATCCCTTATACCTCAATATGGGGCACGGTGTGACCGATATGACTCCAAGTGTGTCCATTTATTTTATGTTGACATTTTTTTAAAAATGAACACATGAGATAATTTAAACAAAGAAAACACATTCATATTTATTTGATGCTTTAGTAAAATTATCTATGAGTAATTTGTGATGTGTAAGAATTAGCTGACCCTCAATCCGACACAAAGTGTGACTGGTAATATTCCCAATGCTTCTTTTAATTTAAAATGTATATCAATTTTAGAAAAAGGAAAATTGATATACTCAAACCTGATAAAATTAATTATACTATTTTGACACATTTGGGAAACAGTCCATAAGTAATTTGAGACATGTAGGAATCATTTTCACCTCGAAATGATGCATGGTGTGACTGGTATGACTCTAAGTGTGTCTATTTATTTAAAACTAGCTTCTATTTTAGTAAAAAGGAAAAATGAACTAATCAAAACAAATAAAATGAATTAATATTGTTTTGAAACATTATGTAAATGATCCATAAGTCATTTGTGACATGTAATAATCATCCGTACCTCCATCTAATTCATGGTATGAAAGATATAGATCCAAGTGCATCTTTTTATTTTAAATTGACATTAATTTATGAAATAAGAACAAGTGACATATTTAAAACCAATAAAAAACATCATGATCATTTTGATACTTTAGGAAAATTATCCATTAGTCATTTTTATGTTCAAGAATCTCCCGCACCTCAATTTGATGCACGGTGTGATCGATATGACTCAAAGTCCATCTTTTTATTTAAAATTGACATCTATTTTAGTGAAAAGGACAACTGACCTTCTCAAAACTAAGAAAATGTAATCGAATTATTTTGAAAATTTAGGTCAACTATATTTAATAGATTTGAGAAATGTAGGAATTTTCCACACCTCAATATTTTTCACAGTGTGACCGGTATGACTCCAAATGATTCTTTTTATTTAAAATTTACACCAATTTTACTAAAAGTACAAATAACCTACTCAAAACTAACAAAATTAATTTTTACTATTTTGTAAATTTTAGAAAAAGATCTGTAACTCATTTTGGACATGTAAGAATAAACTTTAACTCAATAAGACACACGATGTGACTGACATGAATCCAAGTGTTCCTTTTTATTTAAAATTGACATCAATTTTAGTATGAAGGTCAATTTTCCTAATCAAAACCACCAAAATTCATTTTTATTATTTTGATACTTAATAAAAAATGATCCATAAGTAATTTTTGACATGTAGTAATCAACCACAACTCAATCTGACACACGGTGTGACCGATATAGCTCCATGTGTGTCTTAGTATTTTAAATTGACATTAATTTTAGAGAAATGAACAAGTGACATACTGAAAACTGATAAAATTCATTTGGATTGTTTTATAATACTTTAAAAAAATTATCTAGGAGTCATTTGAGGTGTAAAATAATCATTCACACTGTCATATGACACACATTGTGACCGGTATGACTCAAAGTGCCCGTTATCAATTTACAGTTGAAATTTTAGATCAAATCATGTGTCACTCACTAAAAACCAATAAAATGTACTATTATTTCCTTGAAAATTTATAAGATCAATTCATAATACATTTTTTGTTTGTAGGATGTACTCTCATGTAAAACATACACACGATGTGAATAGTGTGATACAAAGTTCCTATTTTAATTTTTAAATGGCATTTTAGTAAAAAAAACTAAAGTGACATACTAAAAACTAAGAAAATGCACTCGGACAGTTTTGATAAATTAATAAAAGAACCCATATGTAATTTTTTACATTTAGGAATCATCTGGACCTCAATCCCATATACGGTGCGATGGGTATATTTCAACGTGTGTCATTATTTAAAATTAACATTAATTTCATTAAAAAGAACAATTGACATACTCCAAATAGAGAAAAAACATTCAAATTGATTTGATTCTTTAAGAAAAATTATCCATAACTTATTTTTGACTGTTTGGAATCAACCACACCTCAATAAAATGCAGGTTGTAAGCGGTATAAATCCAACTGTGTATTTTTATTTAAAGTTGACTTTTTTAATGTATTATTTAATATTAATGTTAATTTTTTTATTAATAATATTCCTAAGAAAAGATTTTTTTATTATATTGATGGATTATTTTTCTTGGGTTAAGGTGATTTTTTTAACAATGGGTACCATGGAAATGCCTCTTTGAGATGGTATCATGGGTGACAAATATAATGAAACATTAATGTTTTTAAATGTATATGGATAGTAATTCTAAATTTAATTATAAAAATAATTGTTTGAAATGTATATAGTCGTTTTTTTGTACTCATGGTGTAAAATGTATTTCAATTAATTTATATATTTTTTGTATTGTTACATGTTTTTATAGTGTACAGTTATACAAACAGGACACTGCAACAGGTGGGGCCTTTATCATCCCATGAAATAGTGATGATGAAGGGTAGACTTTATTAGTTCTTTTATTAGCACCAATAAAGGATCCCATTTATCTATGATTTTTAGGTCTAATAAATGGGAACTCCCCCCCGTAACAACATTAGGGTTAAAAATGTATTTTTAGATCTGTAAAAAGTGATTTTTTGCACTGATAAAAAGATTATCTATATTAGTGATATATATATAAACAAAAAAAATAAATATATATTTAGTTTCAATTTTTAAAATATTTTACTCTCATAACATGATAAAAATTTAAAAAATAAATTGATATAAACACAAATATAAATAGAATCAGATTTTAAATGGATATTATATTATTGGGCTAGTTTCATTTTTGTGGGAACCGTTTATTTTCATCCCTAGTTGTTTGTTCATGTTTTCAAAATTTAGAAACTAAAGAAATTGGCTATTTATTTGCAGGATGTTTCCCACCCCCACCCCCGTTCTGTCAAGGTGGGTGGGTGGGGTAGGCTTGTGGTGGGTGGCCAACCCCACCAACTGATCTAGTTGAGAGAAGCAGTATGGGGTTATGCTTTCCTATAAAAGGCAAGATCCTCCTTCCATTTCTGCATCTGATCTAATCTAAGTCAGCTTCCTAACATCCCTTGGGTGGTATTCTATGTGGTGGTTTCCCCATTATTCAAGAGAGTTGTTAAGAGTGTTTTATCCTAAGGGGGTTTTACACGTTACATATGGATTCATTTATTTCCAAATTTTTTACATTATTTTATATCATGAATTTCCCTGCACCGGTGGTCCAATAATTTTCCTTCCCAACAAGTGGTATAATAACATTTTTTTATCCTGATGATGTTCAATTTTTTGGGTATTAATAATTTTAATTAATTTTAGTATACTCTGTGATTGAAAATTTGGTTGATATGTTACATCAAAAAAAATTTATAAAGATTATTAAATACACTGTTGTGAAATTTTGGAGGTTCTGTACTAATAGTGTGTCTAGATGGTGGTGGAATTTGAGATCGATAAATTCAGTGGGAATAATTTTTTGTTGAGGAAAATAAAGATGCAAGAAATGATGTGGAAGGATAATGGACTCTTGGAAATCGGTGAAAACCCAGCGGGTGTGATGGAGGGGAAATAAAACAATATGGATAGGAATTCTATTGTCAACATCTATTTGTCTTTGGTAGATGGGATCCTGTTGAGAATTGTGAATAAAAAGACGATGAAGTAAATATGGGATAGTCTAACAAAGCTATAAAGGGCCAAGTCACTACATAATTATATTTTCCTGAAGATAAAATTATACACTCTATGAATGGTGGAGTCATCAAAAGTGACCTACCACATCAACAACCTCAATACTCTATACACTCATCTCATGATGTTGGGATATAAAATTATGGATACTAAATGTATAGAAATTCTACACTAGAGTTTTCCATATTTTTATTAAAAAAACATCATAAACCACACCCAAATAATATAGTAATTGATATTCATACCTTAAATTATGTTTTATATGCAGTTCTACAAGAAGAAATTCAGTGCAATAACGAGGAGGAAAGATATACAACTTCACACCAAGTAGAGAATTTTTTAATGGAGAGAGAAAGGATGGTGGAGTGTAGTTCTAGTGAGATCTAGAATCATAAAAGGTCCAAATCAAGGAGTAAGTATAAGAATGTCACATGTTTACATAGTTTAAATAAGTGGAACATCAAGAAGGATTTTTAGAATAATAAGTGTAGTGAATAGAGCTCACATGGAAATGTGGAGAGTACTTTTGTAGGTATACAAGGTAGTGAAGCATTGATGATTGCTAGAAGTTGGAAGCGTCTCAACAATCCATGGATAATTGAATCTTGGTCAACATGGAACATGATGTCTCAATGATAATGGTAAATCTATATAAAACTATCCTAAAATGGCTTGTGTACAAGGGGAACTATCACACATTTAATGTCATTGTAGTCGGTACTATCAAACTAAATATGCATGATGGAATTGTTCAAACAATCCAAGGGTTTCGTCATGTGAAGCGCATGAAGAAGAACATATTATCATTGGAACAATTTGATGATATCCTATACAAGACTTGCACAGAGAATAATGTGATGAGAATTCTGAAGGGTTCCCTTGTGGTGATGAAGGTATAGAATATCTCAAAGAACATGTATGTGCTTATGGGTGAAACATACAAAGAGGCAGAGATAGTGGTCACATCAACTACCTCAACCGAAGCATTTATGAACTATGTCATCAAAATCTTAGTCATATGTCAGAATGATGCCTAAAGATTATTGGTGATTAGAAGTTTTTGTCTTGCCTTCTAAAGGTATCCTTACCATTTTTTGAGTTTTTTGTTTTTATCAAGAAACATAGGTTAATGTTCGGGAAGACAACAATAATAAGCAAAGAGATCTTAGCGTTGATCCATTCTAACATTTGCAAAGCATTCGTTATATTACTAGGAGAAGAAAGGTACTTTGTATCATTCATTGATGATTATTCCATGAGATTTTGGGTGTACCCAATAAAGAGTAAGGAATATGTTTTTTAAGTATTCAAAACATTAAAATCATAGAAGGAAGTTGAATATGGAAATAATATCAAGTGTCTGAGGACAAAAAATGGTCGAGAATGTACAATCGAGGAGTTTGATACTTTTTTTCAACATAAAGGCTATATGATATAGTTTATTGAGGAATACACTCCTAAGCATAATGTACTCGATGATTTTATCAACAGAACCATGATGGATAGAACAAGGGAGATGTTGAAGACTACAGAAATTTCAAAAATATTTTGGAAAAAATAGTAATTTTTTCATGTTATGTGATCAACTAATCTCATTCTATGGTGATTTATCTGAAGACACTGATAGATATGTGGATTGGTTAACCCACTGACTATTCTCGGTTACATACTTTTGTAAGCCTTGTATATGTAATATTTAATGACCAGGAAAGATTGATGTTGGATTCGAGATCATGGAAAAGTATATTCTTGGGGGTACGTTGATAGTGTGAAGGGGAAAAATTTGTTGTATCCCATTGCCAAAATAAACTTATCATCAGTAGAGATTTCATTTTTGAAGAAGACAATCTAAAAAAGACAATTGATCAGGACATAGAGAAATAGAATATAGTAACTACAAAAAATCAAAGTAGATGAAAATCCAAGGAAGAACCAGTTTCCTCTGATGCATTACCAGAGTATGAAGATAAAATATTGGTTGAGTCTGGACCATGATGGTCAAGTCAGGAGAAAGGAGAACTAGTATGGAACTCAAACTATGTCACTTAGAGCAATATGGTATAGTGATTATTATTGGATAATGGAGATATATCTTCTTTTATTAAGGTGATCCAGAGCGTAGATGTATCCTCGTGGATGGTGGAGATGCATGAGTAACTATAATCCCTACACAAGAACAACACTTGGGATCTTGTTCCATTACCTCATGGAAGGAAGAATATTGTAAAAAAATGGGTCTTTAAGATCAATTTTGATTCAAATGACTAGGTGTAAAGATATCGTGCAAGACTGGTGGTCAATGGATATTCTTAGAAGGAAGGCATTGATTTCAATGAAATATTTTCTCCTCTTGTTGGAATGATGAATGTTCAGATTGTTAGGGAGATTGTTTCCACATAAATATTACACATTGAGTAGCTAGAAGTGAAGACCGCTATTCTAAATGGTGATATTGATGAAGAGATCAATATGATCAAACATTAAGACTTTTTAGAACAAGGAAAATAGATCTTGGTTTTCTGGATGAAAAAATTTCTATACGGTCTCAAGCAGGCATTGGGGTGTTGGTAAAAGAGATTTTATTCCTATCTCATGAACCTTGGATACAATATAATTTATTCATATCCATTTTCATATTGTAGTTTCTCACATGGTAATGGTTCCATAATTCTTCTATTGTATGTGGATTACATGTTTGTTGTTGGACCCAACAATGATCAGATATAGGAGAAAAAGGTATAATTGGTTTGGGAGTTTGAAATAAAGGACTTGGGACCAGAAAATAATATTCTTGGGAAACTGAATTTTCAACACATAAGTAATGGGAATATTTTTCTATCATAGAAGAATTACACACAAAATTTCTTAAAATGGTTCAACATGAAATATTTTAAGATAATATCTACCCCAAATCCTATTAATTTCATGTTATCCTATACAATGTGTCCAAGTAGTGAAGTAGAGATTATGGATATGTATTGAGTCCCATATAGTGACCCGACCTTTTCTTACATTACTATTACATCATTTCAAAGATAAAAAACATAATAGAATTACACATGGAGGATACGGAGGTTTAGTGTCTTGGGAAAACTAGGACCACACATAACTGTACAACATCAAGCATAAACATTCATTTAATTTCTTCTTCTATAAATTCTTAGTAGCACTTGTCCTCTCCTTAGTACATGTAGCCACCTGAGGATATACATCAAAATGGGTGATCTAAAAGCCCAGTAAGAGGATAGATAAGAACAATACATTATTGGGTGAGCATAATCATAAAATAGGCAAAATATCATGAACATGAGAGGAGCATAAATAAAAGACTTGAAATGTGGCAATGCATAAAAATGAAACATCATGACTTAGTGGTTAAATACCACCCATGCTTGTGAACAAAGCTGGAATATTTTTCACACATCATTTCACATTTACTCATGAGATTCATCACTTTACCCAATGCATTGGAGCGCTGTTTAATTTCGGGCGCACCCGTCACATTGAAACATTCATATTGCGCTATATAATTCCGGGTGCACCCGTCACATCATAACATTATCATTATCATGCTTGCCACATAGAACACATATCAGAAATGTAAATAAATAACCCATGGAAAGGAATGGGTTTCATTTCATAATAACACATTCATAAGATTTGGGTTCCCAAAAGAAAGAGGGAACAACATACTTGATACAAGAACCATCAACCATGAATGAGAGGTAAAAGGTGAGATATTGAAGGAAGAGTTCTTTTGGAAAACATTTTTATGGACATAAAAACCAGTGACAAACATTTATATCCCAGAAAAGTAGAGTAAATTATGAACAAATGATCTTTGAGGAGCAACCATATCAAAAATGGTGTGAAAGAGGGAGAACCCGAAGGAAGAAAATTGGGTTCTAGATTTCCCCTTACCTTGTACTCGAATGCCTCCTTTTCATTAATGTCATGTATAATGACATTATATTAATTAATTAGAAATTCCAGAACCTTTAATACATTAATAGGGTTCATTATGGTTTCATTATTTCATATTATGTTCCTTTGGATGACTTATAGAGTTTAAAAAACATTGACCGGGGATGTTCGTTTTCATGGTTTTCTTGAGCGGTCCACTTGTATTCTTAAATTGATATTTGGTTAGATCATGGGTAAACATCCAGAACTGATATTTCATGTTATTAATGATATTACAGAAGCCTGAATGATTTTATAATGAGTTATATTATATCCATGTGGAAGAATCACTAGATAATAATTAAATGAAGATTATTTGGGTTAATTTGAGCGGTTTTTGGATCACAACAAACTTGTTCTAACTTTTCACATAGTAATATGGACATAGGTTAATTAAAGAACTTAAAATAGAACATAATACATATACAATATTCTGGTGCAACCATAAAAATGGTTTCATGACCAGATTTGAAGGTAGAAATGGAATAAGAGAGCATGTTGTTTTTGAAGGTGATAAATTTAACACCTCATGAACAACGTTCTCTTTAATAAAATAAAAGGAAGAGAGAAAGGGTGTGGGGTGATATAATATACAATTAGAATCATAATATTACATTATATGTATAATAATGGAGTTACAAAACAATTTGTATGAAGATAGGTGGGGAGAGATCAAGAAAGGAACTTGAACTTGAAAGAAAATTAAAGGAGAAGAGGGAGTGAAAATACCTCTAGAATCTTCCTCTTGAGATCCTCTTTAAGGAAGCTAGGATTGGTATTTTGATGAGACCAGAAGATTTTGGACGTGGGAGATGAGCTAGGGAAGGTGTTTGGGAGGAGTTTAGAGATGTATTGGAGCTTGATAGGTGTGAGGAAAAGAGGGAGTGAAGGGTGTCTTTTATAGTGGAGGGGAGAGGGGTTTCCTTAATATAAAATTGATTAGTTTATTAATTTCACCTAAGACAAGGAATAGTGAGTCTTGGATGACCAAGAATAGTAAATTAGGCATGTGAGTTCAGGATTTGGGTGCTTAAATCACTTGTGATGCCAGGAATAGTGGGTTTTAATTAAAATGTATTTATATGGTAAATTAATGTATTTTACTATTCACAAAAAAATCAAGTATCTCAGAAAAATCCCAACAATTTACCCCAACCATTTTTCAACCTGTAGAATCCTAAAATGAAGTTCATTTTTCAAAAATAATGTTCTAAATATTATTAATTTAATATTTAAATAAAATCATAATTTACTTAAAAAAACAGTTTTTTAGATTAAAACTGATTTTATAGTTCTTTCAAAAATTACGTAGGGTCTTATAAAATTATCTACAAACTATTAAGAATTGATTCAATAATTTATTAATATAATTCATGGAAATAAATATTCTTTTAAATTAATTAATTAATTATAATTAATTATTTATGACTTATAAAATACCAAAAACGTTTACAAAGGTCAAATTGTCACTTTCTATGATGACTAAATTTTATTTTATTATTCATAGGTAATGTTACTCTTATTTACTATTCATAAGGGTCATATTACTATTCATAAGGGTAGGTTACTATTCACCAAAAATTATTTTTGTTTCATTAGACTCCAAAAACTATCTTGAACACAACCGTGTATGTCGAATTTTTAAAATTCCAAACATAGGGGTGAAAAAATTATGTTTAAAAGTCACTTATCACTTAGTAGTTCATTATTTTCTATTTTTATGACATAGATATAAGAAGGGATTTTTCTATTGAAATACTTTGGGTCGTTACATTCTTCCCCCCTTAAGAAATTTCGCCCCCGAAATTTCACTTTACACAAACAGGTGTGGGTACTACTCCTTCATTGCCTCTTCTGGTTCCCAAGTTGCTTCCTCAAACTTATGGTTCCTCCACAACACTTTGACAAGGCGGGTTGTCTTTTTGCGTAGAACCTTATCACTTCGGTTCAAAATTTTTACCGGCTGCGCCTCATAGGTGAGATCATCTTCCAGCTCTACCACCTCTGAGTTTAGTACATGTGAGGGGTCTGGTATGTACTTCCTCAGTAGTGATACATGAAACACATCATGAACTTGAGCCATATTCGGTGGAAGTGCCAGAAGATAGGCCACAACTCCTATACGATCAAGGATCTCAAAGGGGCCAATGTACCTTGGGCTTAACTTCCCTTTCTTCCCGAATCTCATGACTCTCTTCCATGGAGATATTCGAAGGAAGACTTTATCTCCAACGTCAAACTCCAAGTCCCTTCGACGGTTGTCAGCATAGCTCTTTTGCTGACTTTGAGCAGCTTTGATGTGTTTCTGGATGACTTGAACCTTCTCTGTCATCTCTTGAACAAGATCGGGACCAAGTAGCTTTCGTTCTCCAACTTCATCCCAACAGTTTGGAGTTCTACATCGATTCCCATTAAGAGCTTCATACGGAGCCATCTGAATACTCGAGTGGAAGCTATTGTTGTATGAGAACTCAACCAATGGGAGATGCTGATCCCAACCACCTTTGAATTCAAGAGAGTAGGCTCTTAGCATATCTTCAAGCGTCTGAATAGTCCTTTCAGACTGGCCATCAGTTTGGGGGTGATAGGCTGTGCTGAAATTTAATTCCGTACTCAAAGCATGTTGAAGGCTCCTCCAGAATTTAGATGTGAACCTTGGATCACAGTCAGAGAAAATCGAGAGTGGAACACCGTGAAATCTCACTACTTCCTTCACATATATCCTTGCAAGTTTTTCAAGTGAGAGGTCTTCCCGAATAGCGATAAAATGGTCATTCTTGGTGAGTCGATCAACCACAACCCATATCGCATTATTTCTCTTTGACGTCTTCGGGAGACCCATGACAAAGTCCATACTAACATTTTCCCATTTCCACATGGGTATAGGCAATGGCTGCATCATACCTTTGGACTTTTGTCGCTCAACTTTAACTTGCTGACATACCAAGCACCTTGATATATATTCCGCAATCTCCATCTTCATGTTATCCCACCAGAAGTGTTCTCGGAGATCATGATACATCTTGGTACTTACAGGATGGATAGAGAAAGGTGAGCTATGTGCATTATCCAATAGCTCCTTCTTTATCCCAGGTGATGAAGGCACACAAATCCGCATTCCAAACTGAATCACACCATCATCGTTGATATGGAACTCTTGCATCTTCCATTACTTTACTGCATTCACCCTCTTTTGTATCTCCACATCATTCCTTTGTGATTCCTTAATCTTCTCTTGGATGGATGTTTGCACAATCATTTGGGCAAGGTAGGATGTATCCCCTACACTTATGATTTCCAAATCCATTATTTGCATATCCAAGAAGATAGGGTCTTTCTCAATCCTCAACATGGATAGAGTAGCAGGTTATTTTCTACTTAGAGCATCAGTTACCTTGTTCGCCTTTCCAGGATGATAGTGAATAGAGCAATCGTAATCCTTGATTAGCTCTAACCATCTCCTTTGATGCATGTTGAGCTCCTTTTATGTGAATATAAACTTTAGGATCTTTTGGTCGGTGTATATGTCACACTCCTCTCCATAAAGGTAGTGCCGCCAGATTTTCAAGGCAAAAATCACGGCTTCCAGCTCTAGATCATGCGTCGGGTAGTTCTACTCATGGATCTTCAACTGTCGTGAGGCATAGGCTATCACGTTATCATTTTTAATGAGTACACAACCCAAGCCTTTCTTTGAAGCATCACTGTATATCACAAAACTTTCTCCACATTTCGGTAGTGTTAGTACAGGTACAATGATCAGCCTTCTCTTTAGCTCCTTGAAGCTTCCCTCACATTCTTCCGTCCATATATACTTTACCCCTTTCCTTGTTAACTTAGTTAGCGGTCTTGACAATCGTGAGAAGTTTCTCACAAAACGTCGATAGTACCCAGCTAATCCAAGAAAACTACGGATTTCTGTGACACTAGAGGGCCTGGGCCATTCCTAAATCACCTTTGTCTTTGAAGGGTCCACAGAAATTCCCTCTCTTGTGATCACATGTCCCAATAACGTGACTTGATTCATCCAAAAGTCACACTTAATGAACTTGGTGTACAACTTATCCTTTCTCAATGTCGCCAACACAAGTCTTAGATGTTCTTAATGTTCCTCCATTCTCTTGGAGTAGATGAGAATATCATCGATAAACACTACCACAAAATTTTCAAGGTAATGTCTAAAGACTCTATTCATCAAATCCATGAATATTTCAGGGGCATTAGTTAGTCCGAAGGGAATCACCAAAAACTCATAGTTCCCATTACCTTGTACGGAAGGCAGTCTTCTGAATATCTTCCTTCTTCACCTTTACTTGATGATATCTAGAAGGAATATCCACCTTTGAGATGTATTGAGCTCCTCTTAACTGGTTGAACAAGTCATTAATCATTGGGAGAGGATACTTGTTCTTTATGGTGATCTTGTTGAGTTCCCGATAATCGATACACAACCGCATGGTTCCATCCTTCTTCTTCACAAAGAGCACTGGTGCACCCCAAGGTGATGCACTAGGGCATATGAAACCTTTTTCCAAATGCTCCTGCAGCTGCTTCTTTATCTCCTCCAGTTCGATAGGAGCCATCCTATAGGGGCACTTCGAGATAGGAGTAGCTCCGGGTATGAGTTCAATTGAGAACTCTACCTCACGATCCGGGGGAATTCCGGGTAACTCTTCGGGAAATATATCACTGTATTCCCTCACGATGGGAATTTCCTCAAGGTTGACACTTTCCTTTGACTCAACCATTTGGGAGAGGTATGCTTCTTCATAGGGAATCAACACCCATACCATTGAAGGATTTTTAAAAGGAGATTCATGATCTTCCTTGTATTTGTAGTGGAGCATGGGATGGTTCAGAATATGAAACTATATTTCCTTTTCCTGACAGTTGATATGTGCTCTGTATAATGAGATCCAATCCATTCCCATTATAGCGTCAAATTCCACCAAGGGAAGTATTGCGAGATTTTCCGGAATAATCTTCCCACATACGTCAACAAGAGAAGAGTCAAACACTTGGGTTGCAATGATTGCACCACTTGGTGTTTTTACAGATATCTCTACTTCAAGGTTTCGGGGCTTCGATTCTATAGTTCTAGAAAACTTGCAAGATATAAAGGAATGCGTAGAAACAGAATCAAATAAGACATTTTCCATTCTTGAGTGAATAGGAAGTGTACCTTGTACGACTTCATTATCATGTTCCACCTCCGTAGTAGTGATGGCATAAGCCTTCCCTTTTTCCCTTCGCTTTGGTGGTTGTTGGCGCTGATTACCCTCGAGAGCTCGAGGTTTAGTGCACTGGTTTGAATAGTTCCCTAGCTCCCTATAGTTATAGCATTGAACCACGAGTGGTTCTCTCATTTCATCGACTACATTATCCTTCCTTTTCATATCTTTTAGACACTCATGAGCTTGGCGTCCTTCTTTCCCACACTTAAAGCATTTCCCCGTACCTTTGAGGCAGTTTTCATGGTGCAACTTCCCACATTTTTGGCATGTGGGTCGTTGATTTTTCTTCCCACCTTTGACACTAGATCCACCAGCTTGAAACTCCATATTTCTTTTCTTATCACCATAGCATGAGACCATTCTTCAAACTCCTTCTACACTTTGACAGCACACCGAACAACTTCTTCATAACTCCCAAAGTCTTAAATTTCAAGAGACTTTCGAAAATGTGGTTTTAATCCACTAAAGAATCTATCAATTTTGCTATCATTGTTGATAACAAAACTCGAAGCATACCTTGCGAGCCTTGTGAAATTTTCTTCATAGTTTGTGACAAATTCTCCTTATTTTTGCTTGAGCTCTATGAATTCTCTCTCCATCTTCGTGCAAAGAGTTCGTGGGAAGTACTTATTAAGAAACATTATCTTAAAGTCTTCCCATTCCATCTCTTCAATTTCCTGCCTTGGCTTGGTGTTCTTAATCAAAGCCCACCATTGACCAGCTTCTCCATCTAGACGATAAACGGATAGAGTCACCTTCTCCGTCTTGGAACAGTGAAGAAAAGAAAAGATCTTCTCCATGGAGTTGACCCACTGTTCCGCAACTAGTGGATCAGAAGATCCACAAAACTTCGGTGGTCGTTGCCGCATAAAACATTCGATAGCTAGTTTCTCCCTCTTTCGTGAAGGAGGATGTTCCCCATTATTATGGTTATTATTCATAACCTGAGATAATTGGGTAAGCATCACCACGAGTAGTGTCGATCAGAGGCCATCAGAGAACATGTGGATCACTGCTAGAGTAATTATAGTTTTCATCCTTACAAGTTCAATGAAATAATCTTAAAGGGTCATTCTGGACGATCAACATCATCAGCAAGAAAAATACCAAAGATCCAGGTATAATTTTTCTTTATGAAATTAATTAAAGTAATTATAAACATGATGTGCAAGATCCTCTCTAAAGGTTTCAGGCCTCTTTCTTCTTTATCTAAATCTTTTATTATATTCAATGGATACTAGAGTTAATTATCATATTGATACCCAAATAATCATTGATCAAGGTAAAATTCAAAATTGGGTGTCATCCCAACCACGCTTCTACTGTGCTCGGAACCTTCATAGGGTTCCGGGACATTCTAGTTTTGGACAACAAAAATTATGGGGGATCTTACAAAGAACATTCTAAATTTTTTGATTCAGGCTCTAATCACCGTTACATGGTTTGAGAGGAAGGTTGAAGAGTTAGTTTGTAGAACATAGTGACTGTACTGCTAGAAATTTGTGTTTTTTCATCATGGAAGTGGGCGACATCCTTTGGCTGTCACTAATCTGGAATTGTAGATTAGCAGTATTTTTTCTAACCCCACCACTATCTTCTCCAATTTCATATCTATAACACATTAAATTATCCCTTCCCCCCCACCATTGTCCCGTTGCACTTGGACACCCTCATCACCACCCCACATGGCCCCCACCATAGCCGCCACTGAACTACCATCAACCCTAAATTTTGATCCCCATACATTAATCTGAAAACGATAGCCCGAACAATCCCTCTGGATTCCATGAATTTTCCCTCTCCAGTGGATGAGGCTTTTGGTCCTTCCTTATTGCATATGATTATCCCCATGTACCACATTTCAGTGCTGACACCAAAAATCGAGTAGTATCACATGGGAGTTTTAGTGGCCACCAAGGGTGGTCGTTGTTGAGAAACACTGATTGAGATACTATGAATTCCAAATACGGTTTCATGGATGTCTCTAAAGTCCTTTAGAAACATCCTTTTACAGTTGTTAAAAGTCATATTTTTAGTAGTGCAGACATCTAGTGGAGCAGTTTATCAAGGACTCGAAGAACATTATAGAAAGATGATGATGGTACCAGAGGAGTCTATGGGATATCAAAAGTCTAATTGTCCATAAGGAGTCATGAGGTGTATTCTGTTGTCGATGGCAGTCAGATCTTGGTGGAAGAATTATAAGGTTCCATAGGTAAGGTATTATATTAGGTTTCCAGAAGAATGTCACCAGAATATGGAAGTGGTATCAGTAGTACTGTGGGAATATAGAAAGTCTTCTCATCCACAGGTGTCATGCAGTGTGTTACATTCCTTAGTCAAATTTAGGATATTAGTGGAAGGCTACATAAAATATAGAATTTAATATAACTAGAAGACCATGATAAAAAGAAATAAGGTATTATTTCAGAAGTTGAAGTTAGCTGACATATGACTGAGATTCTTGGAAGGAAATGTCATATGAATCTATAAGTTTCTATTCAAGTTAGTGGAATATTCGATTGACACCCTAATTATATATTAAATTTCTAATGGAGAATGGATATTGTTTTTTTCATCTCTATGAAAATGATCTTTTGGTGGATTTATATTGAAACAAAAGAACATTTTGTAATGAAGTTGAGATCTCAAAGAGTAAGAACCATCCTGGAAGTAATAGGAGAAAAATACCCTACTATCATAGTTTAACTGAATGAATATTTAATTTCATTTAATCATTTTTTTGACATAAAACATTCTAAAATATTTGTTTAATAGATGAAGGTCATTATTTATGTTTTCACTCATGTTTGATGTACTAAAAATCTTTTGGGTGGTGCAGAATCTCAGTAATAGAGTTTTAAAAAATTCATAGAAGACCAATAGAGTGAGGATATAGAAATTGTGCATGGAACAACTTGTTTTTGGGAATTTATATAAAATCATAGGATATAAACTCATTCCGGATTGATTTGGAGAATTTTTCCATGGAAAACTTCAGATGAGTTTGACATAGATAGTGGAACGATCAGATCACGGTTCCAGGAGACTGAGGAGGAACTACTTCAGTAGGAGACTATTCAATTAAAGAAACATGGATTAGAGTACCATGTAGTTTCTGTAGAATAATTTTAAATGTATTTTGGACCATTTCTACATTAGTAAGAGAATTATAATATTCTTCGAGTGGGAGATTGTTGGACTTAAACTGGGGAAATGGTACACAACACAAAATTGATTTGGGTCCAGCCAATTTATTAGAGAGATAGAAAATCATTAACTGAGGGAATTATCTCAACCTTAATATAAGATTTTCTCACAACATTAATATAGAGTTAATTATCAATATTAATGTATGGAAAAATTAATTTTAACTTAATTAATTAGATATATGGACTTGGGGTATATATATATGGATGTAGTTATATTTTTTGATTATGGATGATTAGTGGAAGAAAGGTCCTAACCATGATGGAGGTGGATCCCCTTATGGGATATCCATCCTGGGTGCATACAAAGAGCTAAAGGAACTAGAGACAATAATGTTGGTCAATACCCACAAGGGAAGAGACCATAAGAAGGGGGCCATAATATGAAATGACCAAATGATTTTGGTGGAACATCTTCTAGTGATATTGGTAGTGTTCTAGAAGATGGAAATTCTTGTAACATAGATGTTTCTCTCCATTGAATGAATTCTATAATTCCATTCACCAATGAAAGTAGGATGAAATTATGAAACACATAATCTTATTGTCTATTTTTTTACTTTATTCTTGCATGTGTGTTTTCTTGTTGTGCGCTTATTCATTATTGTGAATGAAGAACTTGGGATTACCAGAACTAGATGCAAGGATGACTCAGTGTGGTGGCTAGGGTGCTTGGACTTCCTAGTTCCAAACACCAAATTCATGGGGGTGGGGTCTTCTAGAGTAGGTTTTTCGCTTGTTGCTTTTGGATCAAATCCCCAACATTGATGAAATTTGTAATGGACTCCTTTATCAACCCCTTCATCAACCCCAGTGGATTGATGTTATGGATAAAAGACTACGAAACTAGTAGTTTCTTCTATCTAGAGTTCGAAAACTATAGACATGGTTCTATGAAAGTGGCACATGTGACGTGGTGGGGCATAAAAAACATCAATCTATATCAGGGTTGGGGGTTTGTGCTTGGGAGATTCTTCGACGTTTATAATTGGTTTGCCCCGTTCGAATTGCCGTAATTTTCTAGGATGATTCCCAACAAAAAAGTAGCACTAAAAATCCCTGAGGACCTTCCACATGAAAAAAATTATAGTTTTGGGCAAATCTCTTGCAGCTACCCCCACCATGACATAAAATCTTTTTGGCATAATCGATGGAATCGTTTACTTAATTTTTTAATTGAAAAGTTTTATTATTAAAAAAACCAAATCATGACATAATGTTGATTCTGAAGATGAAAAATATAAGTGAAACAAACAACTGATATTCTTTCCTTTTAATATTAATAAGCCTTTATCACATGATTTTTTTTATTCATGATATAGTATTTGATGATTTCCTAACACCATATGTCACAATAAAAGGTAAAATCAATTTATCAGTATAATAATAATCTTGAAGTCCCATGACATTATTCTTAAATATAAGTACTATAACTGGAATATGTCATTTTATGGGATAAAAATAATATAGGTTTTTAGGGCTAGAGGACTTATAAGTCTTTGAAGTTCATCTTTGATGATCTTAGGAAAGGAGAGAATGAGAACTTGACCCTATGGTAGGAAATCCACATTTTTATGTTTCATTAGATGTTCCTATCTATATATGTGTGTAATGATTCTTGGACTATAATATTATTATTAATGCTTGTCATGAGTCACATTCTTTCTTGTATTATTTTAAATTATGATGATATATGTTCCTGGTGAGGTTTCATATGTTTGGTGCATCATGGTTGATATTAAAGTATTGAATAATGTGACAAATGATGTTCCCCTTAAATTATTTACTGAAAGTTGATATATCAAGTACTTTCTTGAGAATAAAATTGAATTATTATGTCTATGGTCATGGCGTACTAGGGGGAAGTTCATTTTTGGAAAATCAAAAAATCGAAATTACACACGTATGTTGATGAGACCAATATGCCACCTGCTTGATTTAAGATATCAAGATAAAATGGACTCCATTACAGTGTATTTTTGTAAGAGGTTGTATGTCAGAATGAAAAAAACTTCTTTATATATGGGATACTTGATGATATTATATATACTAACCTTTAACTTTATCCATTGAAGCCTATTACCATCAATAATTGAGCCTATAGGGTCCAACACAATGTTTATCTGGAACCTTAGTTAAATTATCTATGAGTTTAACATGTTAGATAAATCTTATATTCATATGTGGATTAATAGTTATTTTTATTAATTTGATCACACATATTCAACCACTAGTTTTTTGAAATAATATAAGTGAGTTGAATATTTACTAAAAAGTTATTTATGTTCGGAAAAAGATCACTCAAGGTAACATTGAATAATTTATGGGTAGATTGTGTTTGCTGAAAAAATAGGGTTTCCGTGGTCAGCTGTGGTGTTATAGAGATATTGTTTACAATATATGTTTCCATAGAACCATTAAAATGAATGGTTAATATGGTTTTGTTAAAAGTAATTAATGTATACAAGGTGGAATTGTTACCTACTGTTTACCAAATTTTCAGGGCCTCATTATCAGAAAATGGATGCATGAGTTTTTAGAGAAGGAAGTAGTGTACAAGATTAAAGATGGATTGAAATGTTGCATTCAAGGCATGTTTTGGGATCAGAACATCAAAAAAATGGAAAAGGTATGAAGTTTCAGAATGTTTTGGAAATGTGCATGAAATCTGAGTTTACGTAAAATAGGCTTTTGCGCCCAATGCGATGTCAAATTGGGTTTTTCACTCTCTGAAGAATGAAAAAATTTTATGTAAAGGGATTTTCGTAAATGAATTGGAGTTATGTGCAAGCTAAATAAGATGAAAGTATGATTTGAGTTGTGGGAAAAAATTTACATTGCACACAATAGTTGTTTGAGGAAAAGCATAAAACTTGCATGCAGGACGCAGTAAGGGTTGCATGAATGATTTGAAGTTTCCCAGTATATCTAGGATAAATCATTATTCATTAGTGGATGAAATTGTAAAATGTCAATAGAGAATCTATCTATAGTTGGGGATTCAGAATTAATGAAAATTAAAGGACCTTCAAGTCCATAAACTGTGAGTGGATCCCTTCCAATAGTAGTGAGTGAAGGAATAGGAAGATGGTGATCTTTTCCATCGGTAAGGATCTTGAAGAAGAGACATATGGAGTGACCCTTGCGAATGCATTGAGAAGACCCTAAAACATGTAATGGAAGTGATCCTGGGAATATAAGAACTAGCCCAAACATCATTATTGGTAGTCATCCTTAGTGAATTTGGTACATTCGACACATCTTCATTGTGTGATCCTTGGATGTAGCCCAGTGAGGGTGAACGAAGTAAAAATCATTGTGTCCTTGTGCTTACATTACTAAATTAAATTCAAAGAATCATTATTAGATAAAGAAGGAATGAATAAGACCAACATTAACACTTATGTTCAAATGAAGTGACCCTTATAATAAACATGTCAATATCTAGTGGGGAAGGACGAATTTTGAAAACTTTCAACAACCTGATTAACCCCCCACCCCATACGAGGGTATCTATGCCCCTTTTTTTTACCTAAAACATTATTTGGTAATTATTTATTTAATTATGTGAATATATAATATTTATTAATTTGTGATTATTCATAAAGAAAAAAAATATTTATTTAGTTATGTAAATGATTAATAAATATGTATTCAATAATTTAGTGAATATAATATTTATTTATTTACGAGAAAATAATTTAGTGATATATTTTCAATTAAATAAATAATCATTATTCAACACCATATAAATGTTGAGGATTTATAGGCCAAGATTAATGATCTGATAAGAAATGAAATATTAAATATTATTTGAAAAAAATATGAAATTATTTATTCAAGAAAATAATATTTATTTTATGCTTGATTTTAAATCAAGTCAAGAAAATAATTATTATTTTATAACTAATTAGACATGAGGTTTTCTGAATATTAATAAAATAAATATTTCCCTTGGGTAAATAATTATTTTTCAGCCTTATCACTCTTTAGCCCACTTATGAAATTTTGTGAAACCATGGCCAATTTATTATCATTGGTCACAAACGAGTTCTATAGATGTTTCCCTCAAGACTCTGAGATATCCTCCTCTAAAAATATCTCAAGAATTTAAATCAAGTTTCCTCAACCAGAATGATTCCTTCTCACCCTAAAGTATTCTGTTGCAATCAACAACAGTCACTATAAGCATTAGAACCATCTACACAAGCACCTGGAGGATTCTATGATGATGATCAAAGGTTCATAAAACACGTGTGGATCACCATTAGAGTAAATCTACCCATGATCCCTATGATGATAAAATGTTATGAAAATAGGTCATCATCCAATCATTAATAATGAAGACATAAATCTAATGAAACATATTTCATTATTTAAATAAATTAATTATAAATTATATTTGAAAAGATACACTCTTCTTGTTACCATCATTTCATTCAATTAATAATTTATTTAACATCATTGGTATTAACCTTATTCATCATGTAAATCATGTAATTATTGTAGACTGTGAAAGAAATATGAGTTTGAAACAACTAAATAGGCACGTCAGATGCATCCAGAATCATCAAGAGGTATCAGAGTAGACAAATAATAATTTATAATAATTTATAATAACTTATTATTTGATGATCAATTATACACAATTTTTTGTTTTTTTCTTATATTTTATCCATTATTTAATCTCGATATTGATTAAAATTTTTTTCAAAAAATTCATATGATTAGTTTATGTTTTATATGGTACTAAATAGATTAATAAAATATGAAGAATTATTGTAGATGTCATTGATTGGTGGTAAGGTTTTTTATCAGTAGACATGGATACATGGTGTGCAATTTTAACTACATTATGTGTACTAAGGTTCATCACACTTGGATGTGTTGTGAGGTACATGACATGTCGAGAGATTAATGACACATGGTTTTTCATTAAATGTATTAAAAATACCACATGTTGATCGATTTATCCTAAAATAGGGTTTATAGGAATACACAAACTTTATATGGGGTACACATCATGTAGTCCACATGGTTTCACAGTGAAATTCACAAAAATAGTGTGGTCAACTATATGTCACACATATGACACATGAGACCATAAAGTTGTAACATTAATGAGATACACAATGTGTAGTTGGATTACACATCGTGTGACTCATTTATCCATGAATCTGGGATATACAATGAGTTGGAAACCAAGTTTCACAAATACATGGAAAGTGGAACAAACAATTCACAGCTCATTAGTACACGTTGTGTATTCCAACTGAGATATACACTGAGTCTATACACATTTATCCAGATAATATGGTAAGTGACAAACATGAATTGTAGCTTGTTATAACACATCAAGAATTATTCTAATAATGAAAAAAATTAATTGATTACATGGAGATTAAATAATTTCATCATTAAAAACCAAATTATATTTTTAAAAACTGGTATGTTGACTATGTGATAATGTTTTACTAAATTAATAAAAAAATTAATTCCATGTAATTATCTATAAACATTGTTAAATCTATTTATATGCCAACATTTCAATAAATGATGGGTATCACCAAGATTATTCAAATGTATATTAAAAAAAATGAATTAAAAACACTATTAATTCATATGTGTTTAACTTAATAATAAAAAATTAATTGAAGTGAATGATTGATAGTGTACATTTGTGTATTTATTGTTTTTATGTGGGTGACCATGAGCTTAGAACAACATGTTTCGGTGTTTGTTCTATTTAGTTTATTATTGTTGGATGGTTCTAATAAATATGTATTAAATTAAATAATTGGATATGTTACATTCCCCTCCTCTCTTTATACAAGGTCATGTGTTCCCATTGTTTCTTTTATGTAAACCCCCTTTAACCAATATTCCCCCCTAACTTTCAGGTGAGTAAAATATTATATATTGTATCAAGCTCCCAGAAATGATAATGTAGTTCATGTTTGAAACTTAGGTGAAACGAATCTAAGAGGTACATCAGAGCACAAGTGGAATGCAGCAACTCAAATCAGACATGGTTCTAGGAGTTTTTCCACTAAGTTCAATTGTATATTTAAAATCTTCTAGATAAACCAACTATTAGAAAATATCATTGTAATTCATCAATTTATTTTTATTCCAGCCAGTTTCATGGGTAATTATTTATATATTATGAATCATTAAATAATTTAATTAACAGTCATTCAAGATGGAATTAAAATGATAATTAAAAAAAATTTAATGAACATCTAGACATGGTTAATAGCTTAAGTAAGATCTACTTAATGTTAACAATCACGTAATAAGATAAAATGGGTAGTTTACCTAAAAATATAAAAACCCACAAATAAAATTTAATGTTAGAGAAGTATTCCATTACTTAAATAATAATTAAACCATAGAACTTTGTGTTTGAATGTCCAATTTTTGGAAATTTATTTTTATTTGGAAATTATTATAAGGGTTCTATATCAACTTACCAAATTTTTATAATTTATAATAGCTAAAGTATTTTCAATACCATTTTGGAGGAATTTGTTAAGGAAATCCAAGTATAGGGTTTTAGGATTGGAGATTACACTCAACATATCATGTATTTGTGAGTTAATACAATTGGAAACGTATGCCTACCTATATTTCTTCAAGTAATTTTCATGGACAAATTATGGGTTGTGAGAAGTAATTGATCAATCATTTCCACTAGAATATCCATAGAGAATGATATTCTAAAACTAATTGTGAGGTATATGGGCTTTAAAAAAGTAGTGGTAGATTAATAAATAATATTTAATTTATTATCTATTTTTTAGTCTTGATAAATTATTATAAGATTTCTTTTATTTATTATAGAAATGGAAACTTGTATGAATTTGATAATATAACTGTGATCCATATTTGAGAAGGATGACTTTATCATAAACTCAAATATCTAGGAATGACATAGATGATTTTCCATTATACTATTCCATGAATATAAATAATTTTTTTTGAAACCCCTATTTCTAAAGTGCTTGGAAAAGAGTCTTTGTTGATGAAGTTTCACTCTATGTGAAACATTTGGATGATTCCACATATGTCCAATGTTTCATGTTAGCATCACTATTGAATATGATTTTAAGGAAATATGAGGATATGGATTCATATAAAATCATGCCTTACCTTCATGATATTTATCATGACAAGACAATACAAGAGATATTTGAGATCTCCAATTTATTATTCATGTGAAATATTAGAGTTTGAATGTTAATTGTTCATAATGTATTCGAGATAATTGAATACATTGAGAACATAGACATCTTCGGATTTATGAACCCTAGTGATTTGTTCACATATGTCATTTTATACTCATCACTATATAAGAGTGTTTCTAGTTTCATAATCAATTATAATATGAGAAATAACAAGAAGTGTCTTTTGAGGATACTTTAATTTTCCAAGATGTAAAGTACCTGAGGCATGAAAAACTTATAGTCCTTATCGTGTATAAAAATAAGAATAAGGTAAAGGCCCCCCCCAAAACTCAAAGTATAAGGCTCCTGAGTATTGAATTTACATGAAAAATAAGATCCATGTTAGGAAAAAGAAAAATGCATAGTATGTTTTTCATGCATAAAGATGGGCTATGAGAACAATAACTTCACACAGTTAAATAAGTAAGGGGATGCATCATATGTGTTCATTATAAAGTGTAATATTTCGATGTATATACATTGGATATAAGATATAGTTTTTTTGTGATAAAATATAAATTAAAATACTATATCTAATAATTTTTTTAATGATTTCATGATTATAAGTGGATTTATGTGCTATTAGTGGAGCGAGGGTGGTTTTTATATCTATTTCACACAACTTCCTCACATTTCCATCATGACTTATCTTGTTTTTCTCAATATAATTTTCTGCTTAGTGGTACCAAAAAACATCTTCCTTAATTTACTTTACATATATGGATTTATTTTTAAGTTGGGAAATAAAAACATTGAATTTTGTAAATAAATAATTTTCATGGCATGAAACATCTCAATTATGGTCCTTATGTATTAAATAAAAAACTAAGAATTGGAAATTGCTAACGAATTAAGCTTGTATGAATCATTTCACACCCAGTTGTGGCATCACTATCTTGGTCATGTAGAAGAGAATAATTTGAAAAATATATATGATGATCGTTAGCTAGAAAATCGTGATCTAAAATCAATTGAAAAATGTCATTCTTGTTTACAAAGATAAATCACCAAGACGCCATTTGGTGGAAATGTGAAAGGGCTACAGAGCTTCTTGAATTGTTATACACTGATGTGTGCATTCCGTTTCCCATATAAGTTAGAGGTGTGTAATTGTACTTATTAACTTTTACTGATGACTTAAGTAGATATGGATATGTATAATTGGTGAGGTATAAGTCAGAATATTTTTTGAAATTTAAAGAGTTCAATAATTAAGTAGAGAATAAACATTTTAAGAAGATAAAGAATATTTGATCTGAACATGGTAGTGAGTATTGTATCCAATAGTTATTCAAATGTTTATGGGTGTATGAGATTCTATCCCAACTCTCTCATCCATACAAAAAATGTACATTTCTTATCATAGTGATTTAAATGATAGTTTATGTAGGTATTACATTATCCATTTGGGGATATTTATTAAAATCAACAACATACACACTAAACCCTATACCAAAAAAGTGGTTAACAATATCCCATACCATTTGTGGATTGTGAAGGAACATATTTTTTCAAACATACATGTATGGGGATGTGAAGCATAGGTTATGCTCATAATAGGAAATAAACTAGAACCCTAAGTCATGAAATGTATCTTTATATGATTTCCTAATGAATCTAAAGGATATTACCTATACAACCATTTAGATAAAAGAATTTGGGATGACCTACGTCTCACATTTATAGAGAGGGAACACATCCTAAAATAGGATAGTGTGATAAAGTTTGACTTTGATGGATTAAATGATGAACATACATGAGATTTGGTATAGGAATAGATCTCATGTGTTCAAGTGGAAGAGGTAATTTCTAAAACAAAAGTACTAATTATGAGAACCAAATAGGTTAGAGAACTAAAAAGAAATTATTTTCTAGTCATTGAGTATTTTGACTCATTATTAGTTGGCAATAATGACCCTATTTCCTCAAAATAAAAAGTATAGAGCTTAGAAGATTCAAGATCGATAGAACCCATGAATTATGAAATGGATACCATATATTAGAAACAAGTATGGGTTTTACTTGATCTTCAATAATATGTAAAGAATTTTGGGTGAAAATGGGTATTCAATATAAAAATAGACATAGAAGGTAAATTGAATAAATATAAGAAATCTAGTGGATGAAGGGTTTAAATAATTCCAAGGAATTATCTATAATGAAACAATTTTACTAGCTTCTATGATTAAATATATCAGTCTTATACTTTCCATAACATATTTCCATGACTATGAGATTTAGAAGATGGATTTGAAAACAACCTTCCTTGATGAGAATCCTTATGCAGATGTCTATATGAAACAACTTAAATGGGTTTATGACTCTATGTATTTCTAATAATATATGAAAGTTATAGAAATTAATTTATGGATAAAGGAAAGATTATGGGTCATGGAATTCTTAATTTAAAGTAGCCAAAAAAACATTATGGTTTCTTAAATAAAAAATGAGAGTCTTTTGTTTAAAATAATCTCATTGGGGGTGTGGTAAAATTTTTAGTAGTATATATTGATGATATATTAACAATTAAAAATAAAAAACCCATATTCCATTCAACTACGGATGAGTTAAAAAAATTTCTCTATGAATGACATATGTGATGTAGTATATATCCTTGGAATTAAGTTCATCTTTTATAGATGAAAAATATCTCTTAGAATAAGTCAGGGTACATATATTGACTATAGACTAAATATATTCAGTATAGAAAAATCCAAGTGGTGATTAGTTCTAGTGTCCCATAGTATACATATCTATGTGAAAATGCATTCTCAAACACTATAAGGGGGGTAGAGAGAGAGAGAGAGAGTGTGTGTGTAAGATCACATAAAATTTTGTGATATCATATATCATGTTTAACATGATATATACTAGTCTTGATGTCACTTATTCTTTGAGGATGGTAGGTAATTATCAATATGATCTATTAGAACAACATTGATCTACTATTAAGGATATCCCTAAGTATATAAGGTGTACAAAAAATATATACCTGTTATATAGAGGAGATAAAGAGAAATTTAACTGCGAATATATAAATTCTTGTTTCCAAATAGATCATAATGATTTTATGTTGTAGTTGGGATAGAAAATTAGTCTTAATAAATGAGTAATGAGATGTAAGCATTTAAAGCATCCATTTTTACCTGATTATATAGCATAGTCCAAGTATATTTTGGCTCCAGATGTAACCAAAAAATTAGTTCAGAAAAAAAGTTTATACAAGAGATAGTTGTGGTACGTAGAAGTAATGATAAAATCACATTGTTTTGTGATAATACTACAGTAGTGGCACTATCAAAGAATCTAATGTTACATCAATGGAAAAACAAATACTCCAAAAATATTAAAACATGATGGTTTTTTTATCAGATAATTGATTTCATGTTGAGAATAGTATTCATTGAATAAAAAATAGTAGACTGCTTTAATAAATCCATATCCAAGCAGAAGAATCAGTATCATGTGATAGATAACAGAATGAAAGTTGATAGCAGTTGGATCTAGTGAAAGTGGGAGTCTATAGGAGTTTTTTTAGGACCAACATATACAGACTTTATGATTACATGTATTCACGGATTTTAATAAATACAATGTTTTATCACAAAATGACTTCCCTTAAGTGTGACATTGTATGTGATAATTTCCTAAGTGTTAAGTCATAATAATAAATAGATAACGAGAGAGAGGGTGAATTGTGTCTTTTCAAAAATATCAACAAATTCATGTTTGTAAATCTCTCAGTGATTTATGAAGATATACAACATTTTCATCTGTAATGACTATGCGCAGTGAATAAACATAAAGAATGAGAACATAAATTTTATAGTGGTTCAGGGAAAAAATATCCCCAAGTTCATTCCACCAACTCTTTATCTCAATGATATTGTAGAATATCACTATAAAGGAAATATTTTCACAAGAACTTCAGATCCACAATTGAGTACAAGCAGTTGACACCTTTATAATTAATCCTAAAAAAGGGTCTTCTAGATCCTTTACAGGGAATTGTTTATCCACATCTTAGAACAACAAGATGATACTTAAACCAAAACTAAGTACGATTATTTGATACCCTAATAAATCAAAATAGTTTGATTTTTTAAAGGTTCAGTTTGATATTCACAGTTATAGCAGTAGAAATTGATAGTAGATGTATCCTTTTCTTCAGAAATGATCTTCTTCTTTAGAAATTAATGTCCTCTAGAAAGAATAACTCTTAACTGATCCTAGGTTCAAATGATTTTTTTAATAGAAACTATAATTAGTAGTTATTTTATAGTTATATGAGGTAAAAAATGTATGTCTTAAAAGTGTTGCCTCTTTAGAGAATAAAATAATCATTTGTTCACTATAAAAAAATTAAAATTTATTCTCATGAATAAAATCATATCTGGATATGTGTGTCACTAATTTTTAAAAGGAATTGTTGTATAATATATAGATCATAAATATTTCTACTATATTCTAGATCCAATCCAATAGCTTATAGACTGTGCACATTAAAATTAAAATTGATTAGGGTAGTCGTAACTTAAATTAAGAATAAGAGTTATTTCCTCTAATAAATATGATTATTTGAATCAATCATAATGATTTTGGAATTAGTTGTAGATGATCTTTAAATAAACCATTAATTCTATCAAAACTATTGTAGGAATATCAAATTATATCATAGTATTAAAACTCCACCATTGAATAGCGAAACATAGGGTTAAACTATGTAGTATAGGGTTCTATTTCATAGTGTAGGGTTCCTTTTCATATCATAGTGATATTTAACCACACTTTTATTTGTGCATAACATAAGAAAAAACGAAACTCTAGGATGAGAATCTATACATTTATTCTTCTAGAACAATGTTGATTCCAATCGTTGTAACGGTTAACCAAAATTTAAATCTCCCAAACAAAGGGTATGAGAAGTGATTCCAACTTCCAAAATGGGGATGATATTCAATATGATTGAAATTTCTCAAAGAATATGGTTTCCAATCCATAAATTTAATATCCATCATAGGTATGATGATCCATATGCAAACGGTTCAGCGTAGCATAGGGATGATGATCTATACATTCATTTTCCAAACACATGGTTTGAAGAGGGTTTACATAACACGCCCAATGGGTTTGCATTCCATCAAAATAATGATTTATATTCCCAAAACATAAAAAACACAACCTTATTAGAAAACAAAAATAGGTAATTTTTAGCATCAAAGATCATTATGATCAATTCAAAGAAATGTATTCATCAAAGAAAATCTATCGTATTCTTAAGTGAATTTATGACCCACTAGAAAATTTGAATTTGGATATCTGAATTCTATAAAGAGAAATTATTAGATCTTAAATACAGTAGTATTCTACCTACAGTATATATTCTATCGTAATTCCTTTAAAAATAGTGATACAAATATACACATGTGGTTTTATTCATGTGAATATCTTTTAGAGTACTGCTGCAATGAACAATAAAATCTATTATTTTATGAATAGGATATACTTTAGAGACATACATTTTCTACCACATACTACTGTAAGATTATTGCTACAGATTTTTTATATTAAAAGTGAAGATCATTCTCAATTGGGTCGCATCAGAGATATTCTTTCTAGAAGAATTTCACATCTAAATAAAAAGATCCATCTAATGTCAGTTTATGTTACTGTAATTGTGTAGATCAAACTGAACCATCAAAAAATAAAACATATTTGATTTATTGGAGTATAAAATATTCTTACTCTGTTATGGTTCAAGTATCAGCTTCTTGTTCCATGCTATGGATTACTAGTTCCCTATAAAATAACCAAATGTCTCTATTTAGTCATAGCTGAAAAGGTGTCAACTGCCTGCACTCTGTTTTTGATCTAAAGTTCTTGTGATAATAGGACATTTCTAGTGAAATTAAAAAAGATCAAAGAGAAATCATTGGTGGAGTGGACTATGGGATCTTTATGCTCTGAACCACTATATAATTATTGTTTTCATTATTTCTATTTATCCGCTACTCATAATCTTTATAAGAAGATACCATTGCATATCTGCATAAATCACTAAGAGATTTATAAACCAAAATCCATTGATATTTTCAAAAATACACAATTCACTCCCCTATTATGTTTTCTTTGTATTATTCCAACCTTAAAATTTGTATCATAGGTGACATTTTGTTATAAATCTATAGAGAGATGAATTGAATAAGGTATATACAAAGAATATGTAAATGATTTATTCGAAATAATGTTTGTCTATGGTTCAAGGTCCCTAATTTAATAGTGACAACTATAGATGATGGAAATCACATATGTCCATATATCTGAAAAATCTAGGATTTAATGTATATTCAAAGAGCATCACTCCTTATGTGATTCTTGAAATATCAGAGACTTGGACTGTTGAAACAGAAGCTAAATATGACATCAATTCAAAGGAAATGAATGATATCATCTGTTCACATGGACATAAAGAATTAAATGAAGTTTAACAATGTCCTACTACCTATGAAATGTGGATAACTATTGTAGTTAATTATACAGGAACAGATAACATCAGATAGATGAGATATTCTACTGTTATGATAAATCTTGCAAATTTATAATGTTGGATGATAAAAGAATCACATAGATAAATGGAAAATTAATAGATAATTTCAAAAATATTACTTCCTTGGGAGATTATATTAGTCAAAATGATCAATAAATAAAAGTAATCAGAGTAATACCCTCTAAATAAAATTTAATATCTACACCTATCTAAAAATTATCACCTGTCAAGTATTTGAAAATTGAGGAACTAATTGGAACATTGATGATATATGAAGTAGAAAATGTAATATGGTGTTGAAGATCACAATATTATAGTAAAAAGGTAAATACTAATCCCAAAGTGGCCTCTTAGAAGCATAATTGAAAATAAAAACTTGAATTCAAAAGGGAAAAAAATAAAAAATCTTCAGATTCTAAAATAGAAGTGGATTAGGTAGACAATAATTTCATAAAACTCTACAAGAAGAAAAGTGACTTCAGAAAAACATACCAGAATGATGAAAGGGGGAATCATGAATTAATATGCTATGAATAAAAAAATTTGGTCACATAAGACCTGGTTTCGCCCAAATAAAATATGAACGAAAGAAGAAATAAATGAAATATTATAAAAATGAATATTATGAGTATAAAAAAGAGCTATTAAGGCTACATGGATTGTGTTTGGAGATTCCAGTAGCTCCTCAGTATCAGATTCAGGGAAAGAGTTGAAGATTCTCAAATCCAATATTTGATTTATGGATAATAACAAAGAACAGGTACAAACCTATTACTCTTCTACTTCTGACTTTGATAGTTTCTTAAATGATAAATTAGTTTCTTACTATTCTATGTTAGAAAAGAAATATGATTCTTTATTAAATAATAATAATTCATTAAAAAATATTCATAATTTGGTTTTAGGTGAAAGATACACTATGCTAAAACAATATCAAGAAGTAGCTGGAAATTCAATTCATCTACAACAAACTATATTCATCATGAAAAATGGATTACATAATTACTAGATAAATTAGAATCTTATAAGATTTCATAAATTACTTTTACTAAAGGAGAATAAGTATTAAATGATATTCTGGGAAGGAATGTTATTAAAATATAAATATTTGGAATAGGAAGAAAGGGTGAAAAATCAAAATTGTACAAAAATTATTTTGTGCCCACTTCAAAAATTGATACCTGTTATTATTGTGGAAAAAAAGTTAATTTTACAAACAATAATTACTTGAGAAATCCTAAAATTAGTGATATTAAAATGAATTTTATTTCAAAAATTATATCTAAAGTTGATAAATCCAATTTGGAAAGATAAGACAAATCTGTATTCCTAGATCATTTCTCAATGACACTACTTGACCCAAGAAACTTCAGGTACAAAAAAAACATGTGTTTAATTTATTTTATAAGAAAAAGGCCATTAGAATAGAAAATACATATGGTATATTGATAGTGGTTGTTCTAGGAATATGAGTGGAAACTTATCAAATTTTTATATTCTAACACATATAGATTGATGGCTACTCAGTTTTGGTGACAATGCAAAAGGACAGATCATTGGAGTTGGAATTTTTTGGATATCAATATTATATATAAATAAGCAATGTATTTTTTGTGAAAGAGATACATCAAAACCAGATAATTATATCTCTACTTTTTGATGATGTATTTTATATTGATTTTCGTGACAATATGTAACATCCTGGATCCAGGTGCCACACAACGGCTGCCCCGAGTCCGGTTAGTCACACGACCTCAAACGCATTTCCCCAAATGCTAGAGGCTTTCAACTAGCAGTGAGGGCCTAGGATTGATTGTGGGGAAAATATGCCCTCATTTTTCAAATTGCATCACATTGGAAATAAATATAAACATACAAAAGAGGAATCAGTAAACAATATAGAGCTGAAATGGACAATGGAACTGAAGTAAAAGATAATCAAAAATCATTCATACGAAGAAGAAATATGTCTCTAATTATAAGAAAGTAGCCAAAATAGGATACACTACAATATAATACAATACAGCACAAAGTAAAAGTACAAAAAAAAAACATAACCAAAACAGTGAAAAAAGGAACCCAGCAGCATCGTAAGACTAAGCTCCGTCCCATTCTCTCCTACTCCTCTGCAACAATCATGTACCTGTATAGGGACCCTTTCCCTTATCAACACCTGCAGCAATATAATGTGTGTGGGCCCAAGACATGACCCAAACATGGTGTGATAAATAAATACCAGTAGGCAACCACCAAAGGCCCGTGCCCAACTGTCAGTGAAAATGTGCAACAACAGTGTGAAATAATGAAAATGGAGTAAACTAGGAAGTACTCAAAAGTAACTGTTCCTTCCAGAACATTATCATTTTAATAATTATTTATCAAGTCCAAGCCTATGATTTATATTTGAAGGTACAACATAAGAAATCACCATAGTGAATATTGAAGTAAACATTGTTCTCAGATGTGAAATCCTTACCCTCATGTGAATAGAAACGAATTCCTTGGGTGACTGCCCACATGAATAATGAATATTGTCCCCAGGCATACGAATATTTCCCTCAGGTGTATGAGATATTTCCCTTATTCACAGAAGTGACTTCCCTCAGGCATTGGAGATGTTTCCCTCAGTCTAAAAAAAACCTTTCTCTCAGGATGATCAAACATTTCCCATAGGCTAAGCAGAACCTTTCCCTCATGCTAAACAGAAGAAAATAAATTAATCGGGCGATGCCCAAAACATTATCAAGAAATTTATATATGTTACCACTCAAGAAAACTAAAAACATGCTATACTCACAGCATACCCATGGGTATCCTGAAAAAATGGCTAAACAAGGGAAACGTACCCTCGGGGAGGCTCTGGATCAAAGCCAAGATCCCAAATAGTTGTTTATACTTATTCAATTTGTTTACCTATGCAATCTAGGTATCTTAATGGTCAAAGTCCCAACCAAAGGACACCCCGAACATGGGCGCGTGTCACAATGGTACACAAAATCAACTTGACAATTATAATTAAACACAATACCACCTACCTCAATCTCCTATGATCGATATACATGGAAGGTGCTTTTCGAAACAACCATGAACATCATAAATCCGAGATAAAAATTGTCCTGTTCAAACATAAATAACTTCCCTTAGATAAGAAATTGGAAGGAAATGTTCAAGAAGAGAGAAGGAATTACCCGTGCGGTTCAATCGAGATCGACGTCGGAAGAATCCGAGTTCCGACGTGCGATTGGGAGCTCCTCCAAGCTTCACCCTCCTCTCCCGATACTCCATGTGAGTTTTCTGCCTCCTCTGCCGAATGAGAAGGTTACTGCCTGTTTTTAACGAAAAAATATAACTACACGGTGTGTACTATCAATTACACGACGTGTAATTTATTTTTTACTGGTCACTGGCGGAAACTCTCCACCGCCTTACTATTCACCTACCGACTGATTACACGGTGTGTATTACTAAGTACACGACGTTTAGTTAGTTATTACATCCTGAACCATCGAAAAGTCTACACGCCCTATGTTCTCATACCACACGGCCAAAGTACACGACTTGTATATTAAAGTACCTAGCGTGTTGTTTGTTTCTACCAACAAACCTACGTGCCCTGTATTCTCATCCCACATAGCTGAAGTACACGGTGTTTGTACAAAATGTACACGGTGTGTACCCATAAATTTTGGTGTTTTCCCCATTTTCATTATTTTCTCAAAAAAACTAAAGGAAAAAAGGAAATGAAGAATCCCGTACCTAAAGAATAAGAACTGGGTTCTTACAAACATCCCCCCTTAAATCAATTCGTCCCCGAATTTCCCTTCCAAGGGTGGTGAAGATAAAGCCAAGAACAATTCTGGCCATAGAGCACATACATCGGTCTCCCACTCCTAGGTTTCGTCCTATACTCGGTCATGCTGCCATAGCACCCATACGAGGGGAAGTTACTAGCCTAGAAGAACCTTCGTGCTCTTATCAACAATACAAATTGGTTTCTCCTCAAATGATGCATAAAAATGAAGTTAAACTTCCTAGGGATGAAAGATGTGAGATGGTTCTAAGTGATAACGGTGTAGCTGAGATACGTGGAAGGCATCGTGCATGACCTGGTACCTCTGTGGTAACTGCAACCGATAGGAAACTAGCCTGACTCTCTCCAGAATCTCAAATGGACCTACATAACTCGGTGAAAGTTTACCATGTCTCCTGATCCACCTATGTCCCAACCTCGCCGAAACACGTAAGAAGACCTGATCCCTGACCACGAACTCCAAGGGTCGTCTGCGGCAATCAACATAATTTTTTTGATGAGACTGTGTAGTATCCATCCGCTTCTGTATCAGCTAGACCTGCTCTGAAGTCTCCTGCACAATACATGGTCCCAGTAAAGCTACCCCATCTGCCTCTAACTAGCACAAGGGTGATAGGAATGGCTTACCATATAAATCATCATAAGGTGCCATCTCAATAGTTTCTTAAAAACTATTATTGTAGGAAAACTCGACCAGGGCTATGTGCTTCACCCAAGATTCCCCAAAGTCCAGGATGCACACACGTAGCATGTCCTCTAGCACCTGTATTGTACGCTCTGACTAGGAATCTTCTAGAAACAAGACGTAAAACTGGAATCCCTATCGTAAATGGTAGAATGAGGGACCCCATGTAGATGTACCACCTCTCAGATATAAAACTTTCCGAGCTCATCAACACCGAAGGTCTCTTTGATCGAAAAAAGGAGAGCTACCTTCGTATGTCTGTCCACAACAACCCATACAACATCATTTCCTCTTGGTGACCTCGGTAACCCAGTCACGATGCCCATCGTGACTGCATCCCATTTCCACTCCAGAATGGGTAAATGTTGTAATAGTATGTCTGGCCTCTGATGGTCCACCTTCACCTGCTTATAGGTGGAACATCTCATAACAAAACCATCTACCTCTCTTTTCATACCCGACCACCAGTACTGACCTCTCAAGTCCCGGTACATTTTGGTAACCCCAGGATGTACTTCCCAAGATGAAGCATGAAATTCTGGCATTAAATCCTCTCATATATCCCATGGAACCCATAGTCGTCCATGGATATGTAGTAATTCATCATCGTCTATTGTCCAACCAAGAGGAGGGTACCCACTTGCCACCAAATTCCATAGAACTAGTCCTTCTGAATCCAATAATTGTCTCATCCTCACTCTATCCAGGAGGGTAGAAGTTATAGATAAAGATGAAAGATAGGTTCGCCCTAGACTATCATGCACCTCCAAATGCATCTCGGAGAACAAAGCCATAAGTTTCCACTCACCACTGGCCTCCTGCACTACCTGTATCTGAGTCCTCATACTCAGTGCATCAGCAACTAAGTTACCCTTACAAAGTGTATAGGAAAGCACAATATTGAAGGACTGAAGGTATTCAACCAACCTTTGCTGTCTCAAATTTTAGTCACACTAGGTAAAGATGTAGTTAAGACTTTTGTGGTCCGTAAACACCACAAAATGTTTCCCAAGAGATAATGTCTCTAATAGTGTAACGTATGAACAACTGCAGCCAACTCGAGATCATGCGTTCATTAATTCCTCTAAAGTGGCCTCAACTACTGTGACCCGTACACAACTACTCAATCTCCCTACATCAACACTGCTCCCATCCCAATACCTAATGCATCACAGTATACTGTATAGATCTTCCCTTGCTATGGAAGTATCAAAACTAGTGTTGATGTCAACCTTCTCTTCAGCTTCTGAAAGGCTATCTCGTAAGCTTCTATGCAAATTAAATTCATACCCTTCTTAGTCAAACCCATTAATGGAACTACTAAGCAGGAGAGGTTTTGTATAATGCGCTTGTTGTAACTAGCCAGCCCCAAGAAACTCGGTATTTAAAACACGTTCTTAGGCAGCACCTAGGAAACTAATACTCTCACCTTCTATGGGTCTACATCAACTTCTGCCTATGAGATAATATTACCTAGGAAGTGAATCTGGTCCATCCAAATGTGGCACTTTGAGAGCTTAGTATATAACTAATTCTCTCTCAGTGTACTCAGTATGATTTCAAGATGGGTGGCATGGTCGTTTCAAGTGTGAGAGTACACCAAGATATCGTCGATGAAGACTACCACCAAAGAATCAAGATATGGATGGAACACACAATTAATCAGTGCCATGAATACTTATGGTATGTTCGTGAGCCTGAACGACATGAACAAGTACACATATAGACCATATCTGCTTCAAAAGGATATAAACGGTATGTCTGATGGTCTTACGCGCAAATGATTATATCTGGATCTCAATTCAATCTTCGATAACACTCATGCTCCTCAAAGATGATAAAAAATATCATCAATCCTCGGTAAGAGATATTAGTTCTGAACCGTCAACTAGTTCAGTTTCAGATAATCTACGCAGAGTCTAGGGGTACCATCCACCTTCTTCCCAAATAGGATAGGTGAACCCCAAGGAGAAGTATTGGGTCAGATGAAACCCTTTTCCTGTAACTCCACTAACTGCCTCTTGAGCTCCTGAAATACCGGTGTATCCATCCTATAAGGAGTAATGGACACCGGTGCCACTCCTGGAACAAGATCAATAGATAAATCCACCTCTCGCTCCGGAGGTAGACCTGAAGAAGTCTTCTGGGAATAAATCCCTAAAACAATCATAAACTGGAGGGAAATCCTTATAACAAGTTCCCTGGTCGTCCAGATATAAAATCACAATCTAGGATATCACTTCACCTCTCCTACAATTCTTGGGTCCAGCTCGGCTTTCTTGGACATCAAATTCTCCCTTCTATAGAAACTTCCTACCCTCTAGTGATGTGAAACTCACCCTGCGACGATATCAATCCACAAAGGATCGAAAGGGTACCAATCAGTCCATCCTGATAATGAAGTCATAGCCCATCATCTCTAAGACACAGAGGTCCCACATAAAGTGACACCCACCAACCTCTAGGGGGCACTCTTTGCACTGACGCACACTTGTTGTTCTAATTCCCAACAAAGTGTCTAACGTCATGATATTCTTAGAAGAATAAACACAGAGCCCAAGGCTCTCCACAATGTGCATATATATAAATCTATGTGTAGCACCAGTATAAAAAAGAATAGAAGAAAAGACAAGCGTAAATATAATAGTACCTCTGACAGAGGAAGGTTCGGTATCCTGCTCTTATGGTGTATGTTGCACTGCATATGTCTGCCCAGGGCTGTGGCCCTGCGACACAGCCTAGCTACCATGAGATGACCCACCCTGCGGTCTCTGAGATCCTCATGTCTGGATACCATGGCCACAACCCCCAACTCAGTATGATCATCCTGACATATTCTAGTTCTCTGACTGTTATTAATCTACTGGCCCTTCACCTATACGTGGAGTCTACACATAAACCCCCTCACTAGTCACTGGTGAAAATTCCCTACAAAAACACTGATGATGACCCATCTTGCTTCAAGTTTGACACTCTATTAGGTCGTGTGGACAATGAGGTCTCTTGTGACCCTCTTTACCACACAGGTAGTACATTATCTAGCCAGTAGAAGAATTATTCTGTATAGTATTGTCACCGTGAGAGAAATCCATCTGCTTCTTCCTCTTTCTGGAAGAAATAGTACCAGAGACCGGTGCCGAACCGCCCTAGTCCACACCACTAAATTCCTACAGATTCCGCTTAGTAATCAACTCCTGGTTCATAATAGAATGCACTATAGGAAACCTGAAAACATTAACAAGTTCTCGGATGTCATATTGAATACCATCCTCAAAGAATCTATCCCTCAACGTCTCATCTCCCACAAGAATAGGTCCAAAATGCTGTAACTCAGTGAAGCGGGCAGAATAGTCCATCACTTACATGGCACCTGACTGTAGATTCATGAACTCTCAAGCTCGATCTACCCATATCATCTCTGAAAAGAAGAAGTTATAGAATACTGTGTGAAAACGTTCCCACACCATGTCTCGGTGATGCTCAGACTGGGTGGTAACATCCCACCATCTCTTGGCGGAATCACACAGTAGGTTAATAGTGAGCTTGACCCTCCTCCCCGGAGGCGTATCTAGATGCTCGCAGATTGTCTGTATAGAACCCATCCATGACTCCGCAGCCTATGGTTCGCATTCCCCTAAGAACCTAGGTGGATTTTGCTGCTGGAATATACGTGTCAGCTCTACCATAGATTTGTCAACCGGCAATGCTCCCTGGAAGGTCTGCATGAATCGCATGAAGCCTTCACGGAACTACGCATCTGTGCCTGCGTCCGATATAATGGTTGGCACTGCATCTGGAACTATTGGAGGATCCATTGGTTTCTCATAGACTACCATGTCTGTAGTATAATCCCTGCCACTCTCTTGAAAAAAACTCATGGTCATCTCGGCGGCATGACTCTACAAAGTAAAACACATGGCTTAGTTTAATTACTGTCGAGGTTCTTTTGTTCATTTAAAATTGTCAAAGAAAATAAAAAAAAACAGAAGAACTGGAAAAAAGAGACTACACAGCGTGTATAATGTCTACACTGCGTGTACCCTTAAGCACTTACATTGTCGTGTTCTAATGCCGGCCTGGGTGTGTCTCAATCCTAGGTACACGGCATGTTACACCTGCACACAACGTGTACACCACCCCATCTCCCCAACCACATGGCCAAGTCAACACATTCTCTCATCGGTTAAGACTACACAGCATGTCCCATAGGTACACCGCGTGTACTAGATGAGATTTTTCCGACCCGTGTTCTTTGAGACACGACTGGATATAGGGCTCACACTACACGGCATGTTCCAGATGTACACGACATGTATGAGAAGTGGTAACACTGACCCGTGTTGTAAGTTACACGACCGGATCCCCAGATAAAACTACACGGCGTGTTAGGCATTGAAATGATGTGTTTAAGCTAAGATTTCACCATCCATGTTGTTAGTCACATGGTGGACACATGGTCAACACAACACATCGTGTACAACCGGTACACAATGTGTTCCCTCTAGAGTTTCCATATCCCGTGTTTCTGTCCACACAACCTATAACACTGGTAGAGACTACACAGAGTTTACATATGGAACACGACGTGTAATTTTTTTTTCATTTCTTCCTGAAAAAAAGAGTACATGGAATGTAGTCATAAATAAATGGCATGTAATTTAGGTTTTTATGGATAGTAAGCCTTAGAAACTACTCTAGTGCCCCTCTTTCTTTAATTTCAAGCATCGGTATGCCAAATTCCGATCTATGGGGGCCCATACTCCCTGTGAACCAATGTTTATCACTCGAACCTTCACATTATATTATATAACACAAAAAAAGGCTCGATCATGATCTGCTAAATTTCGGTCCAAGAGAGCCCATACTTCTTGGGAACCAAATCTTAGCATCCAAAAACCCAACCGTAACATGTACCAATACCCTATAAAAAGTAGGTGTATCTATCATGGTACCTATCAAAACAACATGCATTTTCTCACACAACATCTATCACAACAACATGCAATTTCTAATGCACCTACATGGAATGGAAACTATTCATCGCTTGTGATTCTAACATGTTCCAAAATGATGCATGAGATGGAATACCCTCATCTCAATGGGTTTCGGCTAAATAGAACCCTGTATAAAATATAAACATAACACCACAAGTGCGTCACCAAACGGTGAAAATAAAATCAACTGTAAAATTGAAAAACCTGAAAATTGCAATTAAATGAGGTAGATTGGATTTTCACTGTAGATGGGTTAGCTACTCCTGGGCACAACTTATTACCAATTACCAATTCCACCCTATCCTAGACTATAAGATCCAAATAGTACATCAAAGAAAGAAACCCCTTTGATACCACTTTATAAAATCTCGGATCTGGGATCCACACAACGGGTGCCCCAAGCCAGATTGGTCACATAACCTCGAATGCATTTCCTCAAACGCCAGAGGCTGCCGACTAGCAGAAATGGACTAGGAATGATAGTGAGGAAACTATGCCCTCCTTTTTCAAAGTGTAGCGCAGCGGAAATAAATATAAACACACAAAATATGAAGTGGTAAACAATATAGAATTGAAATGGACAACGGAGCTGAAGTAAATGATAATCAACAGTCATACATATGACGATGAAATATGTCTCTAATTCTAAGAAAGCATCCAAAATAGGATACACTACAATCTAATACAATACAGGAAAAAGTAAATGTATATAAAAACAAAACCAAAACATTGAAAAAGGAACCCAGCAGCATTGCAAGACTAAGCTCGGTCCTATGCTCTCCTACTCCTCTACGACAATCATGCACCTGTATAGGGACCCTTTCCATTATCGACACCTGCATCAATATAATCTGTTTGGGCCCAAGACATTACCCAAAATGGGTGTAGAAATAAATCCCAAAAGGGAACCACCAAATGATCATGCCCAACTGTCAGTGAAAATGTACTACAAAAGTGTGAAATAATGAAAATACAGTAAACTAGGAAGTACTCAAAAGTAACTGTTCCTACCTGTACATTGCCATTTTAATAATTATTTAACAGTTCCTAGCCTATGATCTAGGTTGGAAGGTACAACATAAGATATCACAACAGTGAATATTCAAGTAAACATTGTCCTCAGACGCACAATCCTTAGACTCAGGCGAATAGAAACGAAACCCTTAGGTGACTGCCCTCAGGCATAATGAATATTTCCCTCAGGAATATGAAAATTTCCCTCAGGCGTACGAGATATTTACCTCAGGCACATAAGATATTTCTTTTAGGCATTGGAAACGTTTACCTTAGACTAAACAAAACCTTTCCCTCAGGATGATCAAGCCATTCCCTCAGGCTAAACAGAACCTTGCCCTCTGGCTAAACCGAATAAAACAAGTAACTGGGCCGATCCCATAGCATAATCAAGAAATTTATATATGTTTCCTCTCAATAAAACTCAAAACATGCTATAGTCAAGTAATATCCATGAGTATCCTGGACAAACGACTAAAAAAGGGAAACACACCCTCAAGTGGCCCTAGATCAAAGAAAAGATCCCAAATAGAAGTTTATACTTATTCAATTATTTTACCTATGTAATCTAGGTATCTTAACAGTCAAATTCTCAACCAAATGACACCGTAAACATGGGAGCCTGGAAAAATAGTACCCAAAATCAACTTAACAGTTTTAATTAAACACAAGACAACCTACTTCAATCTCCTCTGATCGATATACGTGGAAGGCACTTTCCGAAACAACCAAGCACAACGTAGATATGAGATAAATATTTTCCTATTCAAACGTAAATAACATCTTCTAGGGAAATAATTTGAAGGAAACGTTCAAGAAGAGGGAAGGCCTTACCTGCGCGGTTCAATCGAGATCGACGAAAGAAGAATCCGAGTTCTGGCGTGCGATCGAGAGTTTTTTCAAGCTTCGGCCTCCTCTCTCAGCGCTCCAGGTGAGTTTTCTGCCTCCTCTGCTAAATGAGGAGGCTACTTCCTATTTTTAATGAAAAAACATAACTACATGGAGTGTAATATCAAGTACACGACATGTAATTTCTTTTTAATTATTCACTAGAGGTGACTCTCCACCGCATTACTATTCACCTGCTGACTGATTTCACAATGTGTATTACTAAGTACACAACATGTTGTTAGTTATTACATCCTGAACCACCGAAAATTCTTCACACCCTATGTTCTCATCCCACACGACCAAAGTACATGGTGTATATATTAAAGTACATGGTGTGTAGTTGGTTTTTACCGACAAACCTACACCCCCTGTATTTTCATCCCACCTAGCCGAAGCACACAGTGTGTGTACAAAAAGTACACGGCATGTACCCATAAATTTTGGGATTTCCCCCCATTTTCCTTATATTCTCAAAAACACTAAAGGAAAAAAGTAAAAGAAGAAACTCGTACCTCAAGAATACGAACTGAGATCTTACACAACACCTTCCCTATTTTAAAATATAAACTACTTACATTTTGATCACCAAGAACTGACAATGTTTATAATTTTTATTTCAATTCCTTATGTAAATAGAAATTGAATTATTTAACTATAATGAAAAATGAGTCAAGGATATGGAATATAAGACTAGTAAATGTCAATATATATTATTTAAATACATTATATATTAAATAGTTAGTTTCTGATTTTCATAGTCTTAGGTTTGAAAATGATTGATTCTGTGATGCATGCCAAATCGAAAAACAAAACATATTTTCTTTCAAATATGTTTAAAAAATTTCAATATCTAAACCTTTAAAACATATCCATATGGATTTTTTATACCATATTCGGTTGAATTTCTTTTGTCTAAGTTTAATGTATTTGTTTTCTTAGGACTATTCTCAATTTACTTCAGTATATTTTCTAAAACTCAAAAGTTATGTATTCACTGAATTTTAATGTTTTTGCAAAATTTTTCAAAATGAAAAAGGTTTTAAAATAATTAAATTGATAAGTGATCATGATGGGGAGATTTAGAATAAAATTTTTTGTTCATTTTGCTAAAACATAGATATTTAACATGCCATCTCTATACCAATAAAACCTCAAAAAATCAAATTATTTAAAGAAGTAACTGAACTATTCAAGAAATGGAAAGTACTATGCTGAATGAATACAGTATTCCTATATACTTATGGAAAGAAGCGACAAGCATAAACTACTATACCATGAATAATTTTTTAATAATACCTATTATTAAAAAGATACTATATGAACTTTTAAATAATATAAAACCTATGGTAAAATACATTAAAGTGTTTGGATACAAGGTGTGGACATTGAGTACTAAGGATAACCTTGGTAAATTCAATCCAAAAGCTAATGAAGTAATATTATTTGAAAATTATTATACTTCTAAAGTCTATTGAGTATTTAATAAAAATTCAAGGATTATTGAAGAATCAGTTCATGCGAAGTTTGATGTAACTGGACCGTTCAATAAATAGACAAATCGAAGAGATGAAATTATTGATTCACTTGATATCATGAGACTTGAATCCCCTAAAGCTGATTTTTAAAATGATATAAATAAAATTCATCTCAATTCATAAGAACAGAAACTAAAGAACCAAAATGTTTAATACCAATATATTCTAGAACATTAATGAACTATCCATTAGAAACTATCATAGGAAACCTAGATATAGGAATTAGAACAAGAAAATGTGTTGGAAATCTAGTTGAATTATCTTTCTTTCTATATCAGTCAGAACCTAAATCCTTTAAAGAATCTTTGGAAGATGAGTGTTTGAAGTTATCCATGTGAGAAGAACTAGAAAAATTCATAATAAATGGTGTTTGGAATGTTGTGGAAAGAGAATCCTATTATCCAGTAATGGGAACTAAGTGGAAATTTATAAATAAACATGATGATCAAGGGATCATAATAAGAAACAAAGATATATTAGTAGCAACAAGATATAAACAAGAAGAAGGTATAGTTTATGATGAAACCTCTACACCTATAGTATGATTATAAGACATTAGAACCTTTTTAGCTTATGCATATCATATGAATTTTAAATTATATTAGATGGATGTTATGTATACCTTTTTAAATGGATATTTAATGGAGGATGTTTATGTTCAGCAACCTACTAGTTATGAAAACCCTCACAAACCAAATTCTGTTTTAAAACCTACTAAAGATTTTTATGGCCTTAAATAAGCACCTAGTGCATCATAAATAGATTTATTTTTAGACTGGTAGATCCAATTTTTTTTAAGAAAACTATTTTTTCTAATAATTTATTATTAAAAATTTATGTTTATGATGTAATTTTCAATTCAATAAATAAAATTCTTTGTTAATATTTTTCAAAAATAATTCTAAAATAATTTGAAATGAGTTATATGGGAGAAGAAAATTTATATTTTTGATTTTTGATTTATCAAAAAAATATGGAAATGTTTTAAATTAATGTAATTATATTATTGATTTATTAAGAAAATTGGATCTGAAAATAGTAACACGTATACAACTCTTATGTGTAAAAATATAGAAAAATATTAGGATAAAGCTAGAAAACTAGTTGACAACAAGTAATATAGAGGTGTGATGGGTAGTTTGATGTATCTTATTGCTATCAGAGCAGACATTATGTTTTATATTTGTATATGCACTAGATATTAGTCAAATAAAAAATAATTTCATCCTACTACTGTTAAAATAATTTTTATGTATTTAAGAGGAACTTTTTTTAATCTCTTATTTTTCCAAAAAAATTGATTCTAATCTAATTTCATATTTAAATGCTGAATTTTTAGGTTTTATATTAGATAAATAAATCACCTTAGTAACCTATAACTTTTTAGGAAAATCATTAATATCATGGTCAAGTATGAAACAACACTCAGTTTCTCTATCTATAGTCGAGGTAGAATATGTTTATTCTGTAAGTTTCTATACTCAGGTTTTGTGGATGAAAAACACTCAACTATACTTTGAAATAAATTTTTAATAATATGCCTATTTTATGTTAGAATACTATTACTATTAATATTTCAAAAAATACTATAAGACATTATAGGACTATGAATATTGATATCAACCTTTATTTTCTAAGAGATCATGTTCTTAAAAAGGATATATCTATATAATTTGAAAATATAGAATATAAATTAGATGATATTTTTACTAAATCACATACCATTGTAAGTTTTTATTTTATTTAGGGGGAGTTAGGGATGTTTAATTTTAAATTATAGTTTATTATTTTCTTATTCTCTCTATTTTTATATTAATTAAAGTTTATTTATTGTATTTAATTATTTGAATTTTAATTTATTTTTATTCATTTATGAATGGATTAAAGAATTTTGTTTCAATTTATTTTTATTTATCATTTCAAATTAAAAAGTAATGAGTACATTCTCAATCGGTATGTGAAAATCATCTACCTTATCCTGCTCTTCATACTCCTCCACACCCTTTCTGATTACAAAGAGCTTCTCATTCCAATATTTTAAAACCCTAAAACTTTGAACCTTTAATCTTAAAACGTTCAGAAATGGAAACATCATGAATAATTGAAGATGGTGATTTAGGTGAACCTACTAACCTAGAAATAAAGTATCATAAAGTTATTAAAGGTAAAGTAATATAAATAAAGTATTTAAATGATAGAAATATTTCATTAATTATAGCCATTAGATTTAATGGATTGATTTTTTTTGGATACGGTAATACTTTTTTGATGATTCCCGTATAATTCAAGGAGCACTGTTGAAATGACTCATTCAGTTTTTGAGTCAATTAAGACTCTATAATCTATGATATTGACATTGATGAATTTTATCATTCTTTGTTAGATATTTCTATGTTATTACGCTTTCCCCATGAGGGGGGATTTTTGTTTTGACTTAAGGAATATAGGTGATGAAAATATAACTTAGTGTAGATTGTGTTTTCTTTTTTTGGAATAAGATATCTCAAGAAATTATTGACAAAAGACCTTAATCCTGATCAAAAAGTCTTGATAAGTTTTATTCAAACTGGAATTCTACCAAGAACAACTTAGTTAGAGATAATTTTTTATGTAGACATGTATGTTATTTTTCTATTTTTGAAATAAGTTAGGTTCAATTTCAGTCACTTTATGTAATGATATTAAAGTCATTGTAGTCAAAATGATGCAAATATGGGATACTTTCCTTAAGGAGGAATTATTTCTTTTTTGTTTTAAAAAAAGAGAAAAATAAAATATATGAATTTTGGATAGAGATTTAATCACAACATTTTAAATGATGTCACTATCAAGAAATTGGGATATTTATGGAGAAATTCTTATAAAGTCTTTTAACTGTTGGAGTGGAATAACCAAAGAAGTTGATGGTAGTTGCTCAGTGGGAGAAGAGGATGATACATTTTATTGGTTCTATCTAAACAAGCCTTGATTACGAGGCAGAATCAAGAATTGAGGAGAGTAATATTGTTCAGAAAGAAGAATACCAGTCCAAATTCCTGAGTCTATGGTTGAAGTTACCAATGAAGTTGAGTTTTAGGACCAAATGGGAGATTATATTTAGAAAAATGGATCTTAGAGAAGAAAAAAATACGGTAGATGTCCCTACCCATGAACACATTTTAATATTTGTTCTTGATTCAGTAGCTGTTGAAGGATCTTCATTGAGAGACATATGACAAGGTCTGGAAGAGCCCAGTTTGGCAATTATGTATGTTTGACAACATTCATAAGATGTTACTCTAGATTCTTATAAATCCTATAATGAATCTATGATTTTAAATTGTATTCATTTAGAGAACCATACCTTGTAATTAAGATAAGAATTTGAAATTGAATGAAAACATGTTGAATAACTCATAATTTATACAGTGCCAAGAGTAGAATTTGAGGCTCATTATGTTATATTAAGGTAAGTGCATGAATATTTTATTTTTTGGAGATCTTGAAGATATTATCAGATCTCTAACTAGGAATCCTATAATGTTGAAAGAATGTTTTTTAATGAATTCATATTTTCATGAGCTAAAATAGATGTTAATAAATGAATTTCAATCTATTGGATAAATTAATTAGGCTTCAACATCTATATATCAACAAACTCCTCCTGATCTAATAAGAATTTTTAAGAAAATTACTATATTGTTATCCAATTTTAATAATATACCACACACTCTTCATTGTGAAAGAACTCCATTGAAAATTCCTCTGTATAATCAAAGAGATTTTCTAAGTCATCTTGCATATAATGAATCCTTATTGGGACAAGTCATTAATCAAGTCATATATAGGTAAATTTCCTTCATTCAATCTAAAGAAATAGTGAATCAGTTTTTCAAGAATACTTTTGTTTAAATCATGGAGGTTCGAAAAGAATCAAATAAGACGCTTCGACAGTGGAAATATGTGTTTAACAATCGGTTTTTATCTTGCTAGTGAAGTTTCTTCAGATTCATGGTGTTTGTAAATTGTTTCCTTATCCATATTATCTTAATATCCATGGATATTCTAATCAAATCCACCCATTTTGAAGAATTTTTTTATGGTATGTACTCATAATTTATCAATAAAATTAAATGTTCATTTATGTTTAAATTTACATTACTTTTATTTTTGTATGTTTTATACTGTTTGATGTTTTTTTGTTATTGATGTTCAAATTTACACTTCCATATCATGTATCATATTTTTATACATAGTATAATTTGACATAAATTTATAGTTTATAGCTACATTAATTCATATTTATATCATTTATTCTATAAAACCTTTCTTTTTATATCAAAAAAAGTGGTAGAATATCTGGGAACCACAAAATTACATATTTTTGGGCTATTTAAATTTACAAGTATCTATTTTCTATCATCTAAATAATACTATGAAATTGAAATATTTTATTATATCATATTAGTGTCTAAAAATCCTAAATTGTTTGTAGTTTACATTATGGGATATTTTATCATCAAAAATGGGGAGATTTTAGGGAAGGTTTTGTCTCAAAAATACTCTATAATATATGATGATTTTGATTCTCACAAATACCCTTGTTTGTTTCCTAATAAAGTTGTGTTAAGTATGTTTTAGGAATATATATCATGATATTTGATGGAATGGAATGAAATGATTTGTTTTATGGAAACACTATTCAATCATTATGTAATTCTTTCAAGACCATTGCATGAATCTTAGATCACATCGCATCATTAAAACTATGATTTTGAATAGTCGAACATAGGGTTCGAATGTATAGCATAGGGTTCTATTTCATAGTGAATGTTTCCTTTTCATAGTGTATGGTTTCTTAAGCATACTTTAATCGATCTATAACATAGTAAAAAATGTAACTTATGGAGGAGAATCTATTCATTCATCCTTTTAGTGAAAGTTTGATTCCAAATGTAACAATTGTTAACAGTATGTTCAATCTCTTGAACTTAGGGTATGAATATTGATTCCAGGTTCCAACATAGGGATGATATTCTATATGTTCTTCTTTCTATGAATTTGGGGTTTCTAATCAATAAATTTAATATCTATTGAAGGGATGATAATCCATATGAAAATGGTTTAGTGAATCATAGGGATGATGATCCATATGTTCATTTACCAAATTTAGGGTTTGAACAGTGTTTCCACAACACATCCTGTAGCTTCTCATTCCACCCAAGATAATGATATAGATTTCTGAAACATACTTCATCAAACTTTATTATAAAAAAATCATAGTAATTTGTGATCATAAAAATAATAATATATTATAGATTATTGTTGAGATAATACAAGACCAACATTATGTATACATGTCACGCAAAAAGGTAATAACAGTTTCCTGTTATGACGAGAATCTAGAAGTTTAATTATAGTATTATTAATGATAAGTTATATGGTATTATGATATCATTTAATGGGATAGAAATGATATATACTATCAAGGGTAGGGGTCTCATAATTTATTGATACTTGTTCTAATGAATTTATTCCATAGTAATCTCAATGTATGTGATTACGATATATTGACCCGCTAGTAGGAAATCCACATAAAAATGTGTCATTTTATGTTCCTATCTATTGAATTTTTTAATTATTATAATACTTTCTTATTATTATAAATTCATATAATGAGTCGCACATTTTTATTTATTTTCATAAACCCTATAAATATATTCTCATAAAAAAGTTGAGTATGTTATGTGTGTTATGATTGATATTTTTTAATGAATAATGTGGGATAGGATTTGATCCTTATGTTCTTTAACACAATTTTATCTCAAAATACATTTTAATAGAATATAATTTCCTAATTAATTCCATATACATGGAATTAATCAACAAGTTTACTTACGAAAATTCAAAGAAAGATGCATCAATCACATAGGTCAGTGACACTAGTATGAAACTTGATTAACATGAATGCCATGAACAACGAATGTTTTCCACTAAATATTGATATAAGAGATACCTTAAGCCCATATAGCATATTTTCATGTTAAATTTATAAAAAAAATTTTAGATCAGAAGAAAAGGTTCCCTCATATTAGAAAATTTATTCAATGTAGATGTTGATCTTCTGAAAAATTCTTTTTGGAATATATTCCTTATGCTTTAAGGATCAAAGTATAGAATCCCTATAGAAGTGATCTAAACATGATCATTTGATCTCTAAGTGATGCTGATTTTTTTTGGGTTCTAGAATAGTGAATCAATCATCTTACATTTTTCTTCTTGATCGCTTCATGTTCCATCAGGTTTAAAGGAGTTCCTCTCACTCTTAAAAAGATGTGAGGAAGAATTTAAGAGAAAATAATATTGAGTGCAATGATTATCAAATCTCGAATAGCCCACCACAATAAAAATAACCATATATATATAAAGTTAGGGTTTATGTTAAAATATAATTTAATTGTGTAATAAACACATATAACTGCAGTGAAAAAAACTAAAATGAAATGTTTATATTGAAAATAGAAACACTGATTCATACCGACCACTTCATGTTCTAGATTAATGTGTGGTCATTTCCTACACATAAAAAATGATTTATTGATCATTTTTAAAATTCTTGAGAACAATACAAGCTCATTTTCTTGATTTTGACTATATGATAGTGGTTTTAAACTAAAATGAAACTTATATTTAAAATATGTACATTGAGTCATACCTCTCACTTTGTGTAACCGATTTAGGTGAAATCAACTCCTACACATCAAAAATTAATTATAGTTCATTTTCCTAAAGAATGAAAATAATCTAATCATGATTTTTATCTTTCACAAAATTATATATGTTTTAAACAAAAATGGATTTTTTATATTGAAAACATGAAGTTCGAGTCATACCGACCACATAAAGTGTCAAATTGATGATTATTTGATTCCTAGATGTCAAAAATGAGTTCTGGATCATTTAACAAATGTTTGAAAAAATTGGATCTCATTTTATTTGTTTTGCATAATTGAAAAACATTTTAAATTAAAAATGACACTTTTATATTGAAAAAATGAATTTCAAGTCATACCACCATATTTTTGTATATGTTGATTGTTAAATAATAGGAAAAGAACCATATAATTATTTCTTGGATGTTGTAACTGACTATACATAAATCATAGGAATAGTTTTTCAGAGATGCCTGTAAACGTCATTATGGTGTTTTAAAACACTAAAACATGTTTTTAATAGTAAAAATCATATAAAAAGACCTCATATTGACATAAAATCATATTTTAACCATATTTGAGTTATTTTTAATTTTTATACATTGAAATAACATCAATTCGACGTGCGGTGTGCTCTAAATGACTTGACATATACTTTTAACAGATATTAATGTCTTTAAAAATGGGTTTCAAAAGGTTAGAACAAGGAAAATTATTTCATATGGCTATGAAATCAAACAAAAAAACCCAAAGAATTATTTTTAAAATTTGGGAACTAATGACATGTTATTCCGAGTTACGGTTTTCCCACGATGCTTATAAACAAAATGTTAGTGTTTTAAAACACTAAAATGTGCATGTAATGGTCAAGATAAAATATAACGACCTAATTTTGATATAAAATCATGGAAACCCACTTTTGAATTATTAATGTCATGTACGAATAAAAAAACGTCAACATGACATGTTGTGTGCTCGAAATGACTCTATAAACTATTTTAAAAGATACAAAAGTCTCTAAAAACATGAGTTAGGGGGTCAAACTTGGAACATGTTGTTAGATGGATATCAAATCATAGAAAAATGACCATATATTTATTTTTGAAATTTAGGAATTAGGAACACATTAATCCATGTTATGGTTTTCCTAGGAAGCTCGTAAATGTGTTTTTAGTGTTTTAAAACACTAAGACATGTGTGTAATGGAAAAAACAAAGAAAATGACCTCATATTGACATTAAATCATTAAAAAATCACATTTGATTTTTTTGATATGTACAAATATAAATTACATCCATACGATCTGTAATGTGTTTAAAATGACTCAATTTATTTTTTTTAAGGATATCGATGTCTTCAAAAACATGTGTCATGGGATGAAAAATAATTAAATAGTGTAGGATGGTTGTGAAATAATAGTATAATTACTGTATATTGTTTTTTTAATGTTAGAACAAATGAAAATTCATTTTGAGTTATTGTTTTTTTGGGATTCTCGTAAATGTGTTTGTTGTGCTTAAAAAAATAAAATGTGCATATAAAGGTCAAAACATAGAAAATGACCAAATTTTAAGATGAAATCATGGGAACCCCACTTTTAATTTATTTTTCATGTGTATTTCTTAGAAACACATCCATCTCACATGTGGTGTACTTGGAATGACTCAATAAACAGTTTTACAAGACACCAAAACCATAAAAATGTCTATCTGGGGTTCAAAATGAGGAAAATTTTGTTTGATATACATTAAATCAATGTAAAACCTCCATAGATTTTTCATTTAAATGGAGGAACTAACAACACATCAATCAATGTTTTGGTTTTCCCAGGATGCCCATAAACACATTTTTCATGTTTTAAAACACTAAAAATTGAGTGTAATGGCCAAAAAATAGAAAATGATGAAATATTGATGTGAAATCATGGTAAATCCACTGTTTATTTATTTATGAAGTTTATCTATATAAAAAACATATATACTATGTGCGGTATACTCATAATGACTTATCATACTGTTTTAAAATATGTCATAGTTTTTAAAAATGTATGTCAGGGGGTTAGACATAAGAAAAAAATGTTATAAAGACATGAAATCATAGTTAAATGCCTATGGATTTTCCTATGAAATGTTGAAACTAATATCACAGTATTTTGAGTTACAGTTTTCCTATGATGCTTATAAATCCGTTTTTATTGTTTCAAAATTCTAAAACTTTCCACTATTAGTCAAAACCATATAAAGTGACCTTATATTGAAGTTAAATAGTGTTAAAACCACCATGTAATTATTTTTGATGTGTATTCATATAAAAAATTTCCATAAACATGAAGTGTCATTGGAATGAATCAATAATAATATTTAAAAATACCAAAGTTATTATAAACATGTGTTAGGTGGTTAAAACCAAAAAAATGATGTCATATAGCTGTGAAATCATAGTAAAATGGCCATATATTGTTTTTTTAAATGTAATAACTAATGTAACATCATTCCGAGTTATGCTTTTTTGAAGATTCATGTAAAAATTACTAAAAAAGTGGCATTTAACAATGCAAGAATACGCCTCTATCAGCACTAAAAAAGTACTAACTACTGGAGTACGGTTAAAATCCATAGAATTTTATCAGTGTTAGAAAAGTGATGATAAATGGGTCCTTTATTAGTGATAATATAAGTAATGATAAATCGCCCCTTTATCAGCACAGTTAAATGACCATTTTAACAGTTATTTTTTAGCACTATTAAAGGGCTCCTTTAACGACATTTTTTTAGTGGTGATAAAGGTCCCCTTTAATAGTGATAAAGAAATCATTGTTAAAGTGGGTAAAATGGAATTCTTTCAGACATATATGAGGATGAACCCTTTATCATCACTTCCATTACCCCTTTAATAGAGCTCAACCCCCTATCAGTGCTTTTCACCCCACCACACCTTCAATCAGCGCTTTGTGAATTTTCAGCGTCTTGTGCGCCCAATTGGATCTGAACCCAACACCTCTCCTTTGATGATGGAATTCCTTTTACACTACACCATTATATTTTATATGTTTAATGATATTTATGTTTATTTAGATATATATTTACTTATATATATATTAATATTAATATTATTCATATATTTAAATAATAATTTTTAAATACATTTATAAAACATATGTTTGTTTGTGATATATATATATACTTATATTTATTTAAATATAGTGTATAATATATTTATTTACATATACTAGAATATAATATAAATATATATCTATTTATTAATTCACAAATATATATTTATAAAAATTGAAAATATGTTTTCATAATATAAAAAATGTTCAGATATTGTTTCAAATAATTTTTTTGAATATATATTTATTTACATGTATTAGAATATATATATACATATATATTTATTAATTATTGACCCACACATGTTTATATATAAACTTTAATTGTATTGGAATATATATATATGAATGCATTTTTATAAGGTAAATAATAAGGAAAATGTTTTACATTAAATGAAATGATTAATAAAAAATTATTTAATATATTTAAAAATATATTTCTATACACTCCAAATAAAAAAATTTATTAATAAAAACGATTTTAAGGAAAAATGGTCAACCATTGTTCATCAACAAAAACTACTACATGATGAAATAGTTAACAAAATGATTAAACACCAAGATAAGATTACTTGACTTATATACTCTATAAAGCTCCCAATGCAACGTATTAACATGTATTTTTGAATCCTCTCTGATTAGCTCTTCAAGGTGACTGATCATCCTTTCCATTGTCTGATTAAATACCTTTGTGTTGATTTTTCTCTGATAGAATCCTTGGGCTAGTATGAGGTTTTTTTTGTCTATCCACACTTCTTTCTCCTTGTTAGCATCAACTTGAAACTGACCATCATAAATTCTTTTGATCTCCTCTTCAGAGACATTGGGTCGAAGACTAGTATCAATAATTTCTTATTTGGAGTGCAAGATAAGTTTCAATCACTCCCCATATTATTCTTCCCTATCTCTTGAATTCTTACTCTATTCTTCACTTTCCCCATTCTGAACATCTTTACCTTCCTTTTTTCTACACTTCTTGGCCGATCTAGTCTACATTAGTATTTTCAAGTATGAGTAATCCTTGCATCCCTTTGGTTTTTCTGCTGGACCACAATTCATTTCCTTGAGTCACACATGCTTTTTTACCCATCTTCCTTCGAGGTATATGGGGTACTTTCCCATGAATTCATTCCATGCTATCCACTAAGGGGTGACTGTAACTGTCACCATCAGAAGACTCCTCCTCATGTGGTACTGGTCGATTATGGACATCCAGACCATGAAAACGATTCCCCAACTCTATTACCGTGAAGTCATTGTGGTCTTTCTGCACACACAAAGACACCTTCCTATTTTTATTCCCCAAAACATATTTCTTCTCCCCATCCCTAGCCTTCCAATGACCTTTAGGGTTGGTTTTTAGGGTTTTTGGGTCTAAGGGAATTAAGACATTATCCACATCCAGCCTTCCCTGTCCACATTGAGAATCAGTTACAGCCGACGGGAAGGATTGTCCCTGCTTCAACTCTAGTCCTTTGGACTGTTCATATCTTCTTCCCATAAACTAAGGCTGGAGATTCATGTCCTCCAAGTCCTGACAATGAGATCCCCGGGGAAATTTAACATCACTCACTCACAAGCTCATAGTTAATGGATCATCTTTAGCTATCTCATGAATTCCCAAGTCCTGCCTTAAATGAGAAAACACACCCACAACCCAAGCCTCAGCCTCCTTAGGCTTCACACACTTCAATGTCACTGGAGGGTCCAAAGAAGGCCACAACTTTTGAACCTCATTAACAATGGCCTCTGCAAATGGGCTGGCTAGAGCCAGTACCTCTAGAGTATCCCCACACACCTCCACTTGCTCGCCATAGACATCAAGATCCCACAACATCTGGTTCATAACATGATCAATCTACACCACATTCCCCTCATATCCACTAGTCTGAGCCTATCTAACCATGTGCCGGTGATGAAAAATAGGGACCAAATGTCCAAATATGTGGTCCCCCAGGTAGAAAGAAGTCCATGATTCAAACATGACCCTTTGTTTCTAGCGGAACTCTTCTCCAAACGAAATCCACATCCACTCCATAGCATCATTGAAACATCAGCCTCGACACATACTCGATGGGAGATATGATGTAAAACCTCCAACTTCTGTCTATTTGAACATAGGTATCTAACAACCATATTTCCTAACTATCATATAATTGAGGGGTTCTATAAAAAGAGAGGTAGGTCTAGAAATATTACCCAAACTGCAGACGAGGGAGCATCATGATTCATGTTTAGATCAAAAGACCATCGATGAAGAAAGAAACTACATCCATTGATTGTTGGAGGGTCCCGGGACAAGGCAGTATTCATATCATCCTCTGAGGAGAAACAAATCATCATTTGACGTCGATTAAAGAGACACACCACCATATATTCTTACAGATCGCATGAATCAAATATGAATCAATCAAAATCATTAACATAGGGATGGAGACCCCTTAATCTAGCTATAATCATCATCCAGTGAAGATCTAAGGCCTCTTTGAACTCATTTGAAGATATCGCATGTTGAGGTGCGCCGAGGTGAAGATAAGAGACCATAGGGAAAAGTGGGATCAAAGGGATGGGGGGAAGAAAATCCAAATTCAAGAAAGTAATAAAGGGCCTAGCCTTCAAGGAGGAAGTGAGGAAATTCCTCCCTCGCCCCGCCGGGGAGGAGGGGTATCGAGCTGTGGGAATCCCGCTAGGTCATCGTCATCGGAGGACGAGCTTCGCAGAGGTCATGAGATGGTCCAGAGTGGTATATTATATATATAAAACTATACAAGTGATTTATTATAAAGAAATATTAGAAAATATGAAAATATTTAATTATAAAAAAATAACATTATAAAAAATAATAAGATTTCAAACCATAATTTGTATAGTAATGTTTCCTCTGAGAATATATTCAATCTCCACTGAAAACGGGAAAAAAGACCCCATTAAAAGAGGCTGAAATTCCATTGAATATTAAAAAATTGGGGTACCCTGACTACAAAATAATTTTTGGAGGACTTTTGAAGCTTTTGGCCCCTAAAATCATGAAATGAGTTTCCCCTATGTCACCATGGTGTAGATCACACAATAGGATTCGAATTGATATGTCGTAGAGCCCAAATAGTCAATTGGTTCAATAGTAATGGTCGTTTGAAGTTTCAGTTATGTTTTCAAATTATTTTAGATCTTTTATAATTTTTTTGATTTTATTATCTTTGAATATTTATTAAATGAATATTATTTGATTATAATTAGAAAAATATTAGTTAAAAATATTTTTTAATTATTTTATAAGCCACTTTCACTAAATATCTTACATAATAAGTTTAAATTTTTTCTATCCATATCTAAAACATGTTTAATATATATATATACATATACATATATATAGATATATGTATATTATATTTTTATCAATATAAATATATTCATATATAAATATATTATTTTTAATGAAATATTATTTTTTTCAAATGTATCATTTATCAGCACTAGTAATAAAGTGTTGATAGGGGGGGGGGGGTCCTAATCACCATTTCTAAAAAGGTACTAATAAAGACCCCCATCATCATTTTTTACATGCACTAATCAATCCCCCCCATTATTTTCTCTTTTCTACGAGTAATTATCCCCCCCTTTATTAGTTCTTTTTTACTAGCAATAATAACAGGACCCCTTATCAGTGCTTTTTTACTAGCACTTATATAGTGGGGCCATTATAATCACTTTTTTAAGGGATGATAGAGGACCCCTTTAACAATTAATTTCTAGTGTTGTTAAATAAACCTTTTAATATCCCAAAAAATCACTATTAAATACCCCCTATAACAAAACTTTTTCTAGCTCTAGAAAGGGGGTCTTTAACAGTTATTTTAGCTAATACTATTAAAACCCTATCACTGGATAAACCCAGTTTTATTGTTATGAAACATACATTTTGTGTTTTAAAACTATAAAATATGTGTCTAACAATAAAAACAATAAAAAGAAACTATATTGATGTAAAATAATGAGGAAACATAATTGATTTATATGTGATGTGTACACAGAGAGAGGACATCCATCTGACATGATGTGTGCTCGGAATGGATAAATAAATAGTTTTAAAAACTACCAATGTCTTTAAACATTTGTGTTAGGGGTAAAAAAAGGATCACAATGTAGAATGACTATAAAATCACATGACTAACACTATATATCTATTTGTGAAATGTAGCAACTGAGGACACAACATTACGAGTTAGGGTTTTCCTGGGATGTCTGTAAATGCATTTTTGTGTTTTAAAACATTATAATGTGCATATAATAGAAAATATGATAAAAAAATCATATTAATGTGAAATCAGGTGGAAAACACTATTGAATTATTTGTGATGTGTATTCATAGATAATATGTCTATCTGATGTGTGGTATGATAAAAATTAATCAATAAATAGTTTTTAAAGATACCAAAGAATTTAAAAATGTGTGATAGGGTGTCAAAACTAGGAAAATGATGTTGAATGTCCATCATCATCAAAATCATCATTTTTTGTTAAAAAAATATTTACTATAGGCCTACAATGAAAAAAATATGAATCTATGAGGGTGAAAATAATAAATTCCAAGCGTATCTCTTAGTTTTGGTTTTCCCATGATGCTAAAAAAAGTGTTTTTAGTGTTTTTAGTGTTTTAAAACAAATAAAACATGTTTTTAATAGTCAAAACCATAGTAAATGACCATATATTGAAGTGAAATATTGATACATCCTCTGATGAATTTTTTTTAAAATATAGGACATTCTTCCACATAAAATTCATTAATTTTTTTATTAAGTAAATTTCATGCACACCACACATCAAATTAAAAATTAATTGTATTTATATATACTTATAAATTTTTAGTTTCAAGTGTTTAATAATATCTTAAATATGTAATTTTATTTTTCAAAGTCATTTTCCTGATATATTAATTTTTTATGTTAAAATTTCTTCTGTTTGATTAAAAAACAACAAATGTTACGTGAAACATTCAGAATATTTTCTAGACCTATCCTCTTTTACATTTATTTTATAAAATAATCTCTTTTTTATTATTGGTTATATATGCTGATAGTAGGTCAGAGGTTTTATATTCTTATCCACAACTATTTTTAGAAGGATGTTATGATGGATCTTAGTTTTTGTGGTATGTATGAATATTATCAATGATTCTGCTAAAATTATGATTTATTATGTTCAATTAAAATTTCAATCTTATTTTCCATTATTTTTGATGAAATGATGTATTCGGTTCCTGTTGAAGACACGATGCGGACGTAGATGGATGCAGTATAAGTCCTAGGATGGATATATATTGCCCATGTGTTGTTGTTGTTGGACATATCATATATATATATATATATATTGATGGCTAATGTAATGGGTTGACTGAGTTTATCGGTATAATGAGGTTGTATATATATGAATTTGGATGTATTATGGTGTATGTATGGTGATTTTATTGTGCATTTATGGTTTAGGTTATTGTATGTTTCAGTTTTTGTATGCATATTTTTTATGAAATTTTTCAAAATAATTTTTTTTTGTGATATATTTAGAAGTGATTAATTATGTCTGCTTCTAAATAGGTACATTAAAATCTATCTAGCGGTGGTTAATGATAACTTCCACTACATATACCTTCCACTAAAGTATATATTTGAAGTTATGTTAATTACCACTATTTTATTTTTGGATGATTTTTTTAAAAGATCATTGTGAAATGAATTAAAAACAACCTCTAAGTGATAAAAAAAATGATACAAATAAAACTCACCACTAAAAAAATAAACACTTCTAAATGATTTCTAACAATGAAATATGAGTATGTTTTCATAACCACCACTAAAACATGTAAAAGTTGTTTAAACTGCCACTAGTAGAAAAAAACTTCTACTATGCCCACCCTTTATTTTAATGTGATCATGCCATAAATTAAAGAATTTAATCAAATAATTATATGATTAAATCATATTTTTAATAGATAATTGATACAAGTCATCACTATTAAACCCTTTACCATAAACATGCCTCCGTTAAATAATATAGCATTGTTAGATTTTAATGATACCCAAAATCCATTGTTACAATGAATATCAACAGAGACTAGATTCTTATGAATCTCAGGTGCATTCAATAACTAAAAAATATTTGACTTATTTATAGAATCAGAATCTAGTTACATTCTTCACTATTTACCTATCAGTGGCCTTTATCAGTGCTTTGTAAAAGTACTTATAAAGTCCACCTTCATTAGAACTTGAAAAAAGTGGTGATAAAGGGTGCCTTTTATCATTGCTAAACTAACAGTGCTAATAAAAGGTAACTTTTATCAGTGTTTCTTTAGAATTGATAAAAGGTGTCCTTTATCAGTGATTTATTAAAGCAATGATAAATTGACACATTATTAGTTATTTTTAGTGTTGATAAAAAATACTTTTATCAGCGCTATTGAAAAATCATAGAAAAAAGCTTCCTTTATCAGCGATTTTTTCTAACACTGATAAAAGTAACCTTCATTGGTGATAATAAAGGGTCCTTTTATTAGCGCTAGAAACATCACTAATGAAGGGTATCTTTTATTAGCACTAAAAAGCACTGATAAATGATTCCCTTTATAAACACTTTTATTTTAGCGCTAATAAAAAGTACCCATTATCAGTTCTTTTTATAGCCCTTATAAAGGGAATATTTGATAAAAAATAGAATATATTAGTAAAAATTATATATTAATATATAAATATGTTTATATTGATATAAATAAAATAAATTATATTTAATATGATTTCAAGAAGATGAAATATGCATTTAGATATTTTGTGAAAAATGGATTATAAAATAATTAAAAATAATATTAATTAATAATTTTCTATGTTTTATCAAATAATAGCCATTTCATAACAATTGGATGACATAAAAAATGAATATATGAATAAAGATCTAATATAAGATGAAAATATGACTTGAGCTTCAAACAACCATACCATTTGATCTAGGTTTCTCTTTAGGATCTAACACACATCAAATCGAAGCTTGTGAAGAGATCTAGGCAGTATTGATTAGGGGATCATAGACACTATTTTTTAGAGGTAAACAAAAGGCAGGGTAGCCCTTTAAAATTGACTTTTGAGTTGTGATACCATAATATTTTGATATTCAATTGGATTTCAGGTTCATTTAAGAGGGTCGTTTTATAATTTTTTAGGGAGACTGAATTCATTCTCGAGAATTATATTCTTATAAATATTATTCTTTAGAAATTTTATCATTTTTCATATTATATTTTTTTTATAATTAAATATATGATTTTTCCTTATATTTACATATAATAAATCAATTGTACAAATAAATATTTAAACGCATTTCTATAAAAAAATTATTTTTAAATATATAAAACATGTAGAAATAAATAAATATTATTCATTTTATTTTAAATAAAATATTATCCATTATATTAACCTTTTAAAAATGAATTAATATATATATATATACTTATAAAAGTAATGTTTATATGTAAATATGTTTCCGTCAATAAAAAAATTTAACTGTATATTTTAATATATGTAATTATTTGTGTGTGTATGTGTGAAATATAAATGTGTCCATTTGTGTGTAAATATTTTTGTTTGTGTGTGTGTATCAGTATTGTGTAATCACATTATATATAAATGTATTTTTATAAATATATCATTATAATTATGAAAAAAATAGTTTATAAAACATATTTACAATAAATATTTATAAATTCATTATAAAAATTTATATCTTAATATACAATTATATGTGAATATGTATAAATATATATATATGTAAATATATAAACATATAAATATATATGTAATGTATAAAATTTAGGACTAAATAAAAATATACAAACATATTTTAAATTTTTATTTCAAAATAACTATATAAATCATATGGAATTAATTATTATACATTTTATTAAAAATAATATCGAACCATTATTTCACATTATAAAAATGTATGAATATATATATATATACTTTTACTAATCTATATATATTTTTTATATATACATTTTTATGCGTATTAATATATATATATATATATATATATTCTAATATATGTAAATGAATATTAATATATAATATATTTAAATAAATATAAGAATATATATATATCACAAATACACAAAAATATCTTTTATGAATGTATTTAAAAATGATAAAATAAATATATGAATAAAAATTTGGTGTGTATATATATAATTACAAATATCATAAAACATAGAACTAAAAATTCTCGGTGTAGAGGTAAAGGTGTTTAAATTGAAAAAGGTATGTCTATCCACATAACCCTTATCCCAGTCGGTGAGGACAATTCAAGTGAATCCAAGAAAACCGAGATCAAATCCAGGCGGAGGCATATTTCATATATATTGTAGAAGGTAATATTCAGTACTGTAGTAGCCGAAACTATTCATCTCTTTCACCAGTTTAGTTCTCTATTCCTTCAAGGCCTTCAGGACAATAAGGATTTCGGTCCACCTCTAGGTCGTCGGGCCACCTCAAGGATTTCGGGCCAAATCAAGACCTTTTTTTCACATGAAATGCAGATGCGACCAAACATATTTCAAAGGAACAAGGCTCCAGATGAAGATTCAAAGTAGGAACATTCATCAGATCAGAGTTAACCAGAACTGAAAGAATGAGATAGTATGACATTATCATTAGTATGAGGCATGTTAATCTATACACAAAACAATAGTATAACCATCCATGCGAAGGAGGAGATTTGAAATCAAGATATATTTTGGGGAGGGGCAGTTCCATTTAGTCTGTTTGGGATTAATTCCTCTAAGGCTTTCGGGTCATGTAATGTGTCACTTAGCCTACGGGCTATGTAAGGCTTCCCTTTCAACCCTTAAAATGGGTATTATCCAAAATAAATAAAAAATGAAGGCCTTCGGACTATTTAGGAAAATTTTAGGTCCAAGGATGGAAACCAGGGGCATTTCTAGTTGAACAGGAGGTTCGATAGTGGAAAAGAGCTAACAAAGGGGTATTATGAGTGCTAATAAGTGGAGGTGGGTTTCCTATGGAGTGAGTTGGGTGGAAAAAAAGTGTTGAAAATGGTGGGGAGAAGTTCTCTTAGGGAAGTAGAGCACTAAAAAAATTATTATTTTTTAAATTTTTTCAGTTCTTTAAAAATGTGCTAATAAATGTACCCTATAAGTGGGTTTTCAGTGATTATAATGGATGGATTTTAGTATCTCTTATATTACCATCAATTTTTAGTGCTGATAAAGCAAATTTATAGAACTTTTAAAAACATGATCTGTAGTAGTGCTTCATTTACTAGTGACGTGAATGCATGGATAATTTTTTAGGGGTACATCCGTCGTGATATAACTTTATTCAAATATTTTAATCATCAAATAATCCTTCCATGCATGCACTATAGATCTGTAATCAAGCCATTGTCCCACCTTTTTGGGTTTCATATTAAATTTCATTATCATACCAAATATATTTTGTTATTAACCATATTTTAAGTGGGTTTTCTCAATTTCATTTGATAGCAATGTTCCCTTGAAAAATTCCCTAGATTTCCATAGATAAATAATTATTTTTTCTTGGAAGGGGTTATTTTCATAATAAATTGATTAATTTTATTAATGAAAGATAAGAAAGAGATTTGGGAAGTATTTACCTCAATGATGCTAAAATTATAATTAAATTATCAATCCATACATGTGTCTTTCAACTAGGATTCGTTTTCAATGTGAAGATGATTTTTCTATTATTCCATGTAAAAATACCCACTCATATTAATGAATTATTTAATAAATTTTTTCCACATAGTTGGAATATTAGAAATAAAAGAACATACTTGGGAAGTATAATTTATTTTAATTTTTTGGGAATGAAGTTTTATTTGATGACAAAGATCACATAAACATGATCCAACACCAGGTTGTTATCAACCAACTTGAAGCTAATATATTTTTCAATAAGACATTTATTGGTATTTTCTTCTATGAATTTTTATTTTAATTCAACCCTATCCCATATATCTTGATTGAAATTAATTGAGAGAACGTAATCCTAAATATGATTTTATAATGTGTTGAGAATATTTACTCCATAGAAAACCTCACTATCTTCCCATTTTTCTTCATTGCATAAATGTGGTCTACATTTTTCACATCAATGAAAGTACCATCCATATTTTGAGTGGGCACATAGAGGGTGGTAGGAATGTTTGTTATAAGAATATAAAATATATTTAACACTGTAAGAAGTAACATCATCATATATTTCAATTGTAAGAAGTTATTTACATCTAATATTTCATGTTTGACCATATATCAGTCCACCACTTTAAGAGATTAAAAATCCAACTTCTAGGTTTTTCTCATTTAAACCCTTTTTAATATTTAAAATACGGTAAAAATAGTAATATAAAATGAAAAAATTGTAACTTGACACTTTAAAGTTGTACCAGTTTGAAACTTGTACTTCTGGATTAGATGATAAAAACGTAAACATTTAATTTATGGCTTTTATAGTGATAAATGTGACCCATTTCTTCCATCAAAACTTACAATGTCAAAAATAAATATAGGATCACTTACAAACCCAAGTAACTGTTATGTTTATCATTTTAAAAAATTAGGGAAAACTCTTACATATCATAGAACGATAAAAAATTCCACATAAAATAATATATAATAACAAAAAAAATTCATGTCTAACATTATTCTTCAACATATCCAATTTAAAAAAAATTATAACCTTAGGAAAATATTCTTCAGAAGGGGTGAGATCAGATGCTCAGTAAGGGTAACCATAAGAGTCATAAATGATTACATAATCATAACATGATCATAAGGGTATATGAAAATAAATTTTAAAAATTATACCCTAAGAATCATAGTCTTGATTAATGGAATAAATATTATAATTTCATAAGACAAGAATCAATAAACAATCAAAGAACATGATAAACAATAGCATAACATAAGACCTGGAATGTTAGAATTCACATAATAATAGAAAATATATAGATGGATACACCTCTTGGGTAGGAAATGCCACCATCCCTAGGGTAAGACCTTTCCATATTTTTGAATGGGTTCACTACCCAAACTATCATAGTAGTTAATGTTCACTTCCAATATTATCAAAGAGGACATAATCCCTTACTGAATTGAATTTTCTCTCTATTCCATTCAGGTCTACCTCATGAGATATAAATCATAACCCAATTAAATTGAGATATATATAGGTCACAACCATCACATAATTAAAATAATACATACGTGTTCCCAAAGAACATAAATCATTCAACATACCATAACCCATGAAAATAAATTATTTTCATAAAAGTTTCCTCATGAAATAAACCATGGAAAAGAAATGGGTTTCATAAACATCATGACATCATAATCATAAACCATCTAGAGAAATAACAAAGATGATATCCATGGATCATATCCGTATTAAATCATGAGTAACATCAAATAATTGCATATGTTATAGAAATATGAATTGAAATATTACAAGGAATAATCTTTAAGGAAAATAACTTTTCTATTTTAAAATAACTTCTATTTAAAAAAAAGGGTGCACTTATAAATGACAAAGTTTTCATTGAATATAAAAATTTAAACTTGTAATGAATGATTCAAATAATTAAGTCTATATGATGGTTGTAAAGGAAACTCATGTGATATAAGTTAAATAATACACTCCATTCATATTTTTTTCAAACAATTCACAATGTATCATTGTTGGAAAAGAATTAAAATATTCTTTACAAACTATTTTGTAAATTGTTATAAATGGGTAAAAATTACTATAAAAATTTATAAAATTATAGTAAAAACCTTTTTGATAAAAAATTATAAAACCTAGACATGGAATAGAAGTATTCCCCAATAGGGACATAAATATTAAAGATTTTAAATAATAATGATATTATGAAATAATCCCTTACAACAATGATAACTTTTAAGTCACAAGCCTCATGAAAGAAATAAATTCAGATGGATATGTATATCCCATAGTTTTTTCATGATAAAAATCATGAAATACGTCCATGGGTAGTGCATATACTGAAAAAAATAAATAGGTAGTGTGTAAGTGATGTGTCCCAAACAATAAAAGTGAGAATAGAACTGCTTAAAGATATCACATTATTGAAGTGAGTGTTAATAAAATGAATAAATTTTCTATATTAGCTATATACAAATACAAATAAAACATAAGATAATAAAAATTCATTTCACACATAATTATAGCATGAAGTAATCAATGAATTAGATGTTTAACCCAATGAATGGAAATGTAGTTAACAAATCCCTTAAGTTAAGTACAAATCATCACATACGCTATTTATCTTTCTGAATAATAAACATAGGTCAATAATTTAATTTATTTAGAATATTTTTCAATTTTATTATTCCTTTTACATAAATTATTATTAATTTGTTACTATTACTTTATTATTAAAGTTCACAACAGATGTTTTGATAATATTCGATACATGACTCCAAAATGACTTTGGTATGATGTCTATAGTCAAACTGTTAATTATTACATAATATACATAATAATTATAATGAAATAATTATCAATTTAAAATATAAATTATAATTTTAATTCCATCCATCAAATATGGATATGAAAAATCAACTATGTTAGAATCATGGAGACGGTTGGTCATACATACGCATGAGTAATGTTTTTATTTTTCAACGATCGTTATGAAAAAAAGTTAAGTTTTATTTTTTATTTAAATAACGATAATAATATCATATATATAATAATACATCATAAAATATATTTATATATATAATCCATGTTATGTGGTGATTAAAAATGAATCGCAGCGCTTCATGGAGGTTGTAGTCCTCACTTACTCACAGACGACGTTATCATTTTTCTGTGCATGGAAGGGTAAGAACATAAATTAAATATATTATCTTTTAAGAGAAATAAATATTTAAATAATATCATATATAAACCTTACTAGCATCAATATAAATTCTCTTGTGTGATGATGATGGAAAAGGAATTGCATCGGTTCACGAGGCGGTAGTCTGTTGTACACACGAACAATGAATTATTTTCCCATTTGATGGAATTAGATATAGATATTGGTATTTACATTGAAATAATAAAATCTAAGAATATAGAAGATATTTTATTTATTATTTTATCATAAATTAATAATGGTTTATGGATGTGAGAGAGTAAACAAAATAGAAATGATTGATTAAAAATGATATCTTTCTTCAGACAATCTTCTTTTCATAACATCTTAAGACCACTAAGGGGGGTTTTATTTATTAAATAAGGAATATAGAATGTGTTTATATATTATATGAATATATTTGGGTATTTATAGGAAAAAAATTAATGGTTTTTTAATTTTTAATAAATAAGAGGAATACGTTCCCTTTTATAAGAGATGATAGTGGCACTTTTGGAATTTCCTAAAATATTAAATTAATATAAATTAATTTTCAATTTATAATATATCAAAAGTGATTTATTTAAATTAAAATATCATTATGGGAGTAAATAAACTAATCCAATAAAATTTATATATGTTTTGATTATATGTTTACCCATATGTTTTTTTGACCCTAATTTAACTCCTTTAACTCTTACCTTGACAACATGGATTTTTACTCTTTGAGGGTTAATATATTTAATATAATGTGTAAATTGACCCATAAATGGATAATATATAATATTATAAACCTTAAACAAATAATGTTTTTTAATTTAATATTTTTTGGAAATTCTTATAATTTGAAAACATATTATTAATAATAAAATATTCAAAATGTCGATTTTTAATTACTATTCATTACTTTGACGTCAATAATATCACAATAACACTTATAATTCAAAAAATATATTTTCTTCCACCCCATAATATTTCAATTTAATATATAATATTCAATAATAAAATTAATTATGTAAAATAATATCTATTTTAATATTTTTAATAAAATTTATTAGATATTTCCATTAAACAAATAATTACGGAATCATCGTTGTGTAAGCTTGTATAGAAATTATTTATTCAATAAAAATTAAAAATAATTGACCATGATTAATATAAAGCTTATATATTTCAAATTACTATTTATTTTCGAATATACAAACTGAAGAACCACATATTAAAAATGTGATATATATTAAAAATATGATTGTAACATCGTTGAATTTGTTTAGAAAATAATTATAAATGTCAAAATATTATAAAAATGGAAGGAAATTCCATATATAAAAACATTGAATGATTATGGATGAAACATAAACATCAATTAAAATGGGGCATGTATAAGGGTCATTTTATAGTCCTTCTCATATAATTTTCACTCTTAATTAACAGATTTACACTTTACCATGGTAACAAAATTTACCAAGGTTACTATTCATATTGTTCAAAAATAAAGGATAACTATTTAATAATTTTTTAGCTCATGATTGAAAATATGTAATCCATTTTTCAAAATTAAAGACACATAAGTTTTAGTATTTAATTTAAAATTAAATCTTAAAATCACAATGAAACTCTTTTTCTGTTTTTTTAAATTCCCTTTAAAACATAAAATGTTTTAATACTAAATTATAGTATAAAATATATTTAAAACCCATAATTACATTATTTTAAATAAAATTTAATATCATAAATTTAAAAAAAAATATAATTTTTTTTTATTTTTAAACCCTTGAAAAAAATACAATTTTCAATAAAAATACGCATTTCCCCTCTTCGTTGATTAATCAAAACATTCAGAAATTTATCAAAATTTTACCATAATATAAATATGATATTTTTATTTAAAATATTATATTTATTTCATTAAATAAACGTTCTAAAATTTCTAAAAATTAGTTATATTTTTCTCGCACAAAAGCAATAAAAATCATTTTTTACTAATTTGTATTTGAAGAATAAAATTAATTTAATAAAATTTAGTGATTAATTTTCTATGAATTAATTAATAAATTATTAATGAGAATGACAATATTGTATTTGATAATTTTTTTATACTAGTCATTCCCTCCAATTTAACTTCTTGGTTATGACAGTCACACAATAATATTTATTTTTTCATTTAATCTTAGTGTTTCATATCTTTTGCACTATCGAACATAATGATTACTTCTATAATAATGGGATATTAAATTCTCCCCCCCACCATTAAAAAATTCCACCTTCATAATTTTATCATATTATTTTTAACCAATGTTTCACATTTCACAATACATTTTTCAAAATCCGACTTCATAAAATGTGTTATTAAAACATCCACTTTAAAAAATGAAAGGAAAGTATAAAGGTTTCTTGAAGTGAAATATACTTGGTTTCATGTTAAGAAAAAATAGTCATTTAAGAGAAAACTAACCCCAAATAAATTATATAGAGTGATACAGAACATGATCATAATAAATTTAACAATAAAAACTGTTAGGACCATTAGGGGCCTATATACCCTGAGAGGGGGGGGGGGGGGTGAATGAGGGGATGGATATTCTTTTTCAAAATTCGTCATGCCCCACTGGATCATGACCTATTAATTACAAGGGTCACTTTGTTTTCACTTGTGTGTTTATTATTCCCACTTATTTTCTTCTATATCTGATGATGATGCTTTAAATGAAATGTAGGGAAGTAAGCAGGCAGACACAGAGATTTTTACTTGGTTTACCCACACTAGGCTACATTCAAGGATCCTACAATGGTGATGTACCGCTATACCAAATCCACTAAATCACACTGCTGTTTACAAGGTTCAGGCTAGATCACTTTTATGCCTAGGCACACTGCCTTTACAAGGTTTAGGGTAAGCTCACTATTTTCCCAAGTGTCACTCCCTATTTTTCTCTCTCTGGCTCACTGCTGATGGAGAGGATCACCTTCTTCCTCTTCCTTTGCTCAATTCTCTTAAAAGGATCCACTCATAATATATATACCTGTAGGTATCTTCATTATCACTAATGAATACATCCTCTATTGTACGTGGATGCTCTGTTGAAGTCTAACTTTCACCCGTAGATGAATCTCACTTTGCACTGAAGGTATCGGGAATTATTCTAGCTTTCACGCAGCCCGGAATCACTGTCGTGCTTCAACCACACCTGGCTCCCTTCTCCAAGCCAGCGCGCAAGTCTCGGTGCGCAAGTTATAATATGCGCGCAAGTCCACCTCAACCACTTTCACGACACAAGCTTCTGCAACTCCAAACATGCGCGACTCCCACCCGTTTATGTCGAAACCAATATTGGCGGCCAACAAGAAACTATCGCACTTCTTCAAAACATGGAATTCAAGTGTCACCAAACCACTTTCACGAAACCCCTTTCTTCAACTCAAAACTTTGTTGACTCACTTCCTTTCTCGCCCAAACCACTCTGGATGTTCAAACATCTACTGGCGCGCAACTTCTACTTGCGCGACCACACCACCACTTGCGCAACCACCACACCTACACGACGGGAGCTCTGATATTCTCTAAGTGTTGAAATCTCCCCAAATAAGGATGGGTAGACCTCTCTTTATAGGAATTTGGAAACCCTGTGCGAGGGGCACAAGTCTCCCCTCAGCGCACAAGTTTCGGCACGCAAGTCTCTACCGTGCAACTCACTTGCATGACCAACCCTAAAACTTGAGAGTCCCTTTTCCCTTTTCCATATTTTGATGTTCTTATATTGAAAAACATATGGCACACAAGTTTCCTCTCATTCAAGACAATGGTACACAATTACCTTTTCCAAAACCATTTTTCCCCATTTGTAGATTTTCCGGCCCAAATATTTGACAAACACTATAAAACGGCGCCACCTTGTCTCTGATCTTTTTACACCGCCTCCAAATCATCCTTTCCTTTTTTGACGTTCTTGAATCAAACATGGATCATTAACAATATCCCTTAAACTTTACATTCCACTGAAATCCCCTTTGTCAGCAAATTTTTATGTCATGGTTTGCTTTGTCAACAATCAAATCATAGATGCCCACTTTGTCAACAAACACAATCACCTCAAAAATGCTTTAATGATATCTTAAGGGATTTTTTCCAACAAAAACTAAAAATATATGATGGGTTAAAAGGATATTGATTTCTCAGTAAGATATGTAAAGTGATAAATTTGTTTTCTCAAAATACTTTTCCTAATTATGAGAAATTTGTTTAATTCCTATATTAAGAACATAAGGGTATATACTTACTTAAAAATTATAGTTTTATCCTTAAAGAAATTTTGACCACAAACTAATTATTTTCTCTAAATGATGAGTTTGAATTTTTTATTCTTGAAGCACTAGAATCAACTTCTACTGAGTACGAATTACATAAATGGGATAATAGGATATTATTCTTATGTTTATACATTAACAACAACCAACATGGTTTCAAAAAGATAAGTTGATTCCAAAAAATGATAACCCTTAATATGAGGAAAACTACTTTAATATACAAAATTCAATAGTAATATCTAAATTTCAACTTAGACCATCCAATAAATAATTATCATTAAAATTCCTTGAAATATTCCTAAGTAAGATTGAAACCCAAAAATCACATATGCTTCCAAGATAAATATAATATTTATTTCTAGATAACATGAGTCCCTCTTAATGTATCATACAAAAAAAGTAATTTCTATATTAACATATTCTCCAAGATATGATAATAATTTCCCTAAATAATATTGAAGACCATAAATACACAATAAAATCATACGTGCTTAACAAAAATAATTAAACTTTTATTTCTCAAATAATGTACCATAATATCATATATGTTTCCCAAAATATTGAGAGTCATTTAAAATAACATTATTCATGTATCTAGTAAATCAATATATAACTCATGGTTATCTATACAATAAATTATATATTCCTTAAACTAAATTTATTCTTAATCCACTAAATAATTTAATAAAATTTTATAATAACTGGTACTTCACATATGCCATTGGTAGGTGATTATCCCTTATTATCCTTTAGTTGTGGCTTCAAACATCATGGCCTTTACAGATCTGATGGGTATTCACCCATTCTGTGGGATGTCCCTTTTCTAAAACTATCCTTATAAAATTCTAGAAATGTGAGAAACATCCATAATAATGACCTTAATATATTTAACACTAAATAATTATTTTAAACTCAATGTTTATATCAAAAATTTCATTTTTCATCCCAAAATTTAAAAACCCATAATTATCTAAAAAATATGTCTCCAAAAATATTATAATTCACCATAAACTTTCATAACTTAAAACCTCAAAAGGGGTGTTTAAAACTCTGAACAAAAGGTATTTTATACCCATGATTGTATTTATAATTCTTTAGATGACTTCTCATTAAAAAATCATAATCTATAATGTTATGTAAACCCTTCTCTGATTACAATTATAATAGTCTAAGACGTTCACTTTCGGATTCGGAGCTAAAAACATAAATATTATATTTCGGGATTTGGTATTGATAAATGTGACCTAATTTTTTCATCAAAATTTACAACATAAAAATGAAATATGGGATAAATTGCATACCAAAGGACTTTTTAGGTTATGAGTTTCATAGGTGTAGTTCAAAATATTATATATCATAGAAAAATAAACTATACCATAAAAATATATATCATTTCCCAAAATTTCACATCTTCTATATCCCTTCTTAGATATAACCTATATAAAATTATTGTTCATATACTAGGGAAAATTATACATAATAATGGAAAAAACAGATTCTCAGTAGGTGTAACCATAGAATACATCCAAGATTACTTAAGCATAACATGATCGTAATGGTATATAAACAAAAAATTTGAAAACTACTCCCTATGTATCCTAATATTGAGTCAAGGAATAAATATTGGAAGTTCATAATACATTAATCATAAAATAATAAATTAACATAATCCATGATAGAATAAAACAGTACATTGAATTGTGGCATATAAATAAATATAGAAAATCCATAGGAGGATAAACTTAATAGGAATGACATAACACCATCTACAACGGAAACACTTTCATTATAGTCAAATGAGTTCACTCCCCAAATCATCACAGTATTCAATGTTAATTCCCAAGACTATCAACGTGTACATAGTCCATTACTAAACCAAGTTCACTCCCCATTCCAGTCCTATCTATCTCAAGAAATATAAATCATTACCCAATGCATTGTATGGAGATATAGTTCCCACACATCACATAATAAAATCCATACATATGTGTTCCAAAATAACATAAATAATTAATTATTCTAGAACCTCTAAAAATAATTGAGTTTCATAATCATTTCATCATAACATTGCCCACAGAAAAGAAATGGGTTTTATAAACATCATTCCATAATAAACATAAAACATATAGAGAAATAAAAAAGATGGTATCCTTGAATAATTTTCCCAATAATGAAATAGTAACATAAAATAATGTCATCTTATTTGGAAAATTAATTTGAAATATCACATGAAATTATTCTTGAGAAAATAAATTTTCAATTTTAAAATAACTTATTTTTTTTAAAAAAAATTGTGCACTTATAAATGAAAAACATGTTATTGAAAATTAAAATTTAAACATGAAAAGTAATATTCAAATAATTTATGTGACATGGTGGAGAGAAAATATTCTCTTTTCGTATAAGTTAAAAAATAGTCTCTCCATATTTTTTTCCAAAAAATTCACATAGTGCCTTGTTTGGAAAATGAAAAAAATATTTCTTTCAAACCATTTTATAAAAAGTAAAACATGGATAAAATGACATTAAACATTCATAGGATAATATTAAAACCCATTTTGAAAACATTCTTATAAAACATGGACATGTAAGAAAAATATTACCCAATAGATCCTTAAATATAAACAATCTTGAATAATGATGATATTGTGAAATAAACCCTCATTGCTTAAGTAACTTTTGAATCATAAGCCCCATGAAAGAAATAAATTCATATAGGTATGTATATCCCATAATTTTTCATGATAATAATCCTGAAATATATTCATGGTTAGTATATAAACCATACAAAAGAAATAAGTGGTTTATAAGTTGTGTGTCCCTTTGAATAAAAGTGACATGAAAATCCCTTACAACTATCATATCATTGAAGTGAAATTTATTCAAAATAATCAATTATGTGTATTAGATATAAATCCAAATAAAAAATTGGAAATAAATAATAATATATAAAAAATTAATTTCTCACATAATCTTCACATGACATAATAAATGAATTAGATTTTTAACCTAAGGAATGGAAATGGAGTTCATAAATCCGTTAATTTATGTCCAAATTGTCACAAACATTCTTTATATTCCAGATTAATAAAATTAGGATATTTATTAAATTTCATGTAGGAATTTATAATTTTTATTGTTCATTTTATGTAAATTATTATCATGTTATAATGATTAATTATTTATTTATGTTCATATCATACATTTTGATGATATTTGGTACTTGAGTCCAAAAATAAATTTGCTATAATGACTATAGTCAAAGTGGTCATTATTCCATCATATCAAGAATAATAATCATGAAATAATTATCATTTTTATAAATCAATAATAATTTTAAATACATCCATTATATATTCATATGAAAACTGAACTATATTACAAGCATGGACACGGTAAGCTGTACGTATGCATGAGTAATGTTTCCATTTTTCAATGATCACTATAAAACAGAGTTAATTATTATTTTATATTTATATAATTATCATATTATAATATATGTCATATTTCTTATTTAAATATACTTATATATATCATGTAGGTAATGTGGTGATGAAAAAAAAATCACATCGCTTTGTGGAGATGGTGGTCCACATATACGCACAAACAATATTATTATTTTTCTGTACATCGAATGGTATGAATGTAAATGATATATATTATCTATTAGGAATGATAAATATTTCATTAATATCATATATAAAACGAATTCCACCATATTACCATTCCTGGGAGATGGTAATGGAAAATGAATTACATTGGTTCCAGAGGTGGTAGTTTTTTGTACACACGAATGATTCATTATTTTCCCATTTGATAAAAATGGATAAGGATATAGATCATAAAAATAACATAATAAAATATAATTATATGTATGATACTGTATATAATATTTTAACACATTTTAAGAAGATACTAGGAATGTGTAAGAATAAAAAAATAGAAATACTTGATCAAAACTGATACATCTTCTCTAGACAATCTGCTTCGCTTAAACACTTAATGTCACTAAGGGTGGTGTTATTTCTAAACTAAGATCTATATAATGTGGGGATTTATTATATTAAGATATTATAATAGGTATTGTATGAACCAAAATGTAACGTCCCGAATCCGAAAGCTACTCAACGGGTGCCTCGGACCTGGTTGGTCACAAGACCTCAAGCGCATTTCCCCAAACGCCAGAGGCTTCCGACTAGCAGTAAGGGCCGAGGTCTGATAGTGGGGAAACTATGCCCTCATATGTCAAAGTGTAGAGCAGCAGAATAAAATATACAAAAATAAAACAATATCATAAGAAATAAACCATACACATTTAAAATGAACAACTGCAGTAAAAGATGAGCAACAGTTATATAAATAATGATGTAACATGTCTCTAGTTCTAAGAAAACAGCCAGAACATGTTACACAGCAGTAAAATACAACACAACTGTGAGTATAGAGTACAAAAAAGCAAAACATAACAGTGCAAGAGGAACTCATCAGCATCACAAACCTAAGCTCGGTCCCATGCTATCCTACTCCTCTGCAATAATCATGTACCTATATAGGGACCCTATCCCTTATCTACACCAGCAGCAACATAGTCTATTTGGGAAGAATACATGAACCAAACATGGTGTGAGAAACAAATCCCAGTAGGCACCCACCAAAGGGACGTGCCCAACTGTGTGAAAATATACAACTACAGTGTGAAAAAGTCGATGCAGTAAACCAGTAAGTACTTAAAAGTAACTATCATTACTAGTTTCTTTTCCATTTTTCGTTTTAACCATTTAAATTAATATCATTCTATGCTCATCAGAACCAAGCCCGCAGGCCAATCGGAATATTTACCTCAGGGTAATATAGTAAAACCACATGCTTAGGCTTGCCCTCAGGCTATCGAGTGTTGTCCTCAGGCGTAAGAAGTGTCACCCTCAGGCACAGAAGTCACCGCCCTCATGCATAAGAAGCATTTCCCTATGGAAGAATAGAACATTTCCCTCAGGATAATCAGTGCCATTCTCTCAGGCTATACAAACAATCCCCTCAGGCTATAAAGAACTCTTCCCTCAGGCTTAAGTAACTGGGTCGAGCCTAAATCAAAAACATGATATTTGTATAGAATTCCTCTCAAGGAAAAAGTAATTCACAAAATAAACATGGAATACCCTCAAGTATCCTGGCCAAATGGCTAAATAGAGGAACACACCCCCGGGGTGGTCCGAGATCAGAGAAGTGATCCCAAACAACAGTTTATTATCGCATTTAATTACCTAAACTATTATAGGTATTCAAAACATCCAAGGCCTCAGCCACACGATACCCCAACATGGGTTCGTAGCATAATTGTACACACAAACACACAATAGTTATAATTTAAAAACCAAGCCACCTACCTCGATCACCTCTGATCGGTATACTCGAATGATGCTACTCAAATCGTCCAAGAACGATGTAGATATGAGGTAAAAGAAAATCCCGTTCAAACATAAATAACTTCCCCTCAGGAAAGAATTGGTAAGAACGGCTTAAGGAGAACAAAGGGCTTACCCGTACGTGTCCAACGACATATATGGTACAGAAAACAGGTTCCCGTTGGGCGATCAGGAGATACTCAAAGCTCTGGTCATCTCTCCGATGCTCCTTCGATATTCTAAGCCTTCTCTATGTACAGAGGAGGATACTTCCCATTTTAAGCGAAAAAAAACAGACTACATGGTCTGCACTATTAAGTACACGGCGTGTACTTTCCATTTTTTAACTATTCCTTCGGCGGCTTCTTTCGACCGCGGCACAGTTCATCAGTTGACATGAGTACACAACATGTAATCTATAAGTACACGACTTGTACTGATGCTCAGCTGGCGGCTACCTTCACCGCCTTAGTATTTGCCTACCGACTGACTACACGTCGTGTACATACCCACTACACAGTGTCTAGTTGGTTTTTACACCTTTTATCACCCACTTAGCTACACACCTTGTGTACTCATCCCACACAACCAATGTACATGGCGTGTACCCACCAAAAAGTTATTTTTCCCAATTTTTCTTATTTTCTCAAAAACACTTAAGGAAAAGAGAAATGAAGAAACCCATACCTAAATAATAAGAATTAGGTTCTTAAAAACTTCCCCCCTTAAAAATATTCATCCCTAAATTTACCTTCCAAGGGTGGTGAAGATAAATCTCTGAACAACTCCAGCCACTGAGCACGTACATCGGTCTCCCGCTCCCATGGTTTGTCCTGCACTCGGCCATGCTGCCATAGCACCCGTACGAGAGGAACTGACCGGCCTCAGAGGACCTTCGTGCTCCTATCCACGATACAAATCAGATTCTCCTCAAAGGATGCATCTATCTGAAGCTCAACCACTTCTGGCTCAAAGATGTGAGACAGGTCTGAATGATAACGACACAACTAAGATATATGGAAGACGTCATGCATGGCCTGATACCTCTGTGGTAAGTGCAACCGATAGGCAACCGTCCCGACTCTCTTCAGAATCTCAAATGGCCCCACATACCTTGGTGAATGTTTACCCTGTCTTCTGATCCGCCTGTGTCCCAACCTCGGTGAAACACGAAAGAAAACCTGACCCCCGACTGTGAACTCCAAGGGTCATCTGCGACGATCAGCATAAGATTTTTGACGAGACTGTGCAGTAGCCATTCCTTCTAAATCAACTGGACCTGCTCAGAAGTCTCCTGCACGAGATGTGGTCCCAGTAAAGCTGCCTCAACTATCACTATCCAGCACAAAGGTGACTGGCTTGTCCTACTATATAAAGCCTCGTAAGGTGCCATCTCAACAGTTTCCTGAAGACTATTATTATAGGAAAACTCAACTAGGGGTATATGCTTCTCCCAAGAGCCCCCAAATTCTAGGACGCATGAACACATCTTATCCTCTAGAACCTTTATCATACGCTGTGACTGAACATCGGTTTGAGGGTGGTAAGATGTGCTCAGAAGCACCTGTAAACCTAGTTCCATCTCAAAACTCTTCCAGAAACGAGACGTAAAACATGCATCCCAATCTGAAATGATATAATGAGGAAACCCATGAAGACGTAAAATATCTCGGATATAAAACATCCCATGCTCATCAAATCCGAAGGTTTCTTTGATTGACAAGAAGTGAGCTACCATTGTGAGTCTGTCCACAATAACCCAGATGACATCATTTCCTCGAGGTGACCTCAGAAACCCAATCACGAAGTCCATCGTGACATCAACTCATTTCCACTTTGGAATAGGTAACTGCTGTAACAGTACAACTAGCCTCTGATGCTCCTCCTTCACCTACTGACAGGTGGAATGTCTCGTAACAAAACCAGCTATCTCCCTCTTCATACCAGGACTCCAATACCGACGTCTCAAGTCACGGTACATTTTGGTAACTCTGGGATGAATTGCCCAAGTTGAAGCATTAAACTCCTGCATCAGCTCCTCACGTATATCCCCTGGAACCCACACTCGTCCATAGAAACACTGTAACTCATCATCACCTATCGTCCAACCAGGAGGAGGGTCCTCACTTGACACCGACTCCCGTAGGACTAGGCCTTCCGAATCAGATAGTTGTCTCATCCTCACTCTATCCAGGAGGGTAGAGGTCACAGATAAAGATGAAATATATGTTTTCCCCTGACTGTCATGCACCTCCAAATGCATCTCAGAGTACAAATCCATAAGCTTCCATTCACCACAGGCCTCATGAACTGCCTGTATCTGAGTCTTCCTACTCAGTGCATCAGTAACTGCATTACCCTTATCAGGTGTATAGGGAAACTCAAAATTGAAAGACTGAAGGTATTCGACTCACCTTCACTGCCTAAGATTAATGTCACAATGAGTAAATATATACTTGAGACTTTTATGGTCGGTGAAAACCACAAAATGCTCTACCAAGAGATGGTGTGTTCAACAACGTAACGCATGAACAACTACAACCAACTTGAGGTCATGCATCGGGTAATTCCTCTCATGTGGCCTCAACTACCGAGAACCGTACATAACAACTCGATCACTATGCATCAAAACAGCTCCCAACCCAATACCTAATTCATTACAGTATACTATATAGCTCTTCCCCTGCTTTGGAAGAATCAGGATTGGTGCTGATGTCAAATTTCCCTTCAGCTCCAGAAAGGCTTTCTCACAAGCTTCTGTCCAAACAAAATTCACACCCATCTTAGTCAAACCCATCAATGGAGCTGCTAAGCGGGCGAAGTCATGTATAAAATTACTGTAGTAACCATCCATCCCCAAGAAACTCTATATTTCAAACACGTTCTTAGGCTACTCCCAAGATACTACTACTCTCACCTTCTCTGGGTTTACTGAAACTCCTGCCTCTGAGATGATATGACCCAGTAAGTGTATGTGGTCGATCAAAAAGTTTCACTTTGAGAGCTTAGCATATAACCAATTCTCTCGCAGTGTACTCAAAACAATCTGAAGATGGATGACATGGTCGTGTCGAGTGTGAGACTACACCAAGATATCATCCATGAATACTACCACAAAAGAATTCAGATAATAAAGGAACACACGATTCATCAGAGCCATGAAAATTGATGGCATGTTCATGAGTCCAAACGGCATAACCAAGAACTCATATAGACCATATCTGCTTTGAAAAGCTGTAAGTGGTATATCTGATGATCTATTTTGTAATTGATGATATCCAGATCTCAATTAAATCTTCGAGAACACTCGTACATCCTGAAGTTAATAAAAAATATCCGAAATCCTTGGCAAGGAATATCGGTTCTTAACCGTCAACTGGTTCAGCTTCCGATAATCCACACAGTGTCTGAGGGTATCATCTGCCTTCTTCACAAAAAGGACCGGCGAACCCCAAGAAGAAGTACTAGGTCTGATAAAACCCTTTGATTTTAACTCCTCTTACTGTATCTTGAGATATTGTAACTCAGGTGTAGCCATCATATAATGAGTAATGGACACCAGTGCGGCTCTTGGCATAATCTCTATAGAGAAATCCACCTCCGCTCCGGAGGTAGAGATGAAAAGTCATCCGGGAAGACATCCCTAAAATGATCAACTATTGGAGGGAAATCCTTCTAACAAATTTCCCGGTCATCCAAATATAAACTCACAATCTGGGCTGTGACTCCACCTCACCCATGATGCTCTGGTCCAGCTCGACTCACTTGAACATCCCACTCACCCTTGTATAGAAACTCTCCACCCTCTAGTGACATGAAACGCACCCTACGACGATAGCAGCCCACAAAGGCTCGAAAGGGAACCAACTAGTCCATCCCAAGAATGACATCATAGCTCTTCATCTCCAAGACATAGAGGTCCCATATTAAGTGACACCCACCAACCTCTAGGGAGAACTCTCTGCACTGACACACACTGGCCGTTCTAGTCCCCAACGGAGTGTCTAGCGTCATAACAGCAAAAGAAGAAGAAACACAGAGCCCAAGTCTCTCCACAATGGGTATAGATATAAAGATATGTGTAGCACCCATATCGAAAAGTGATGAAGATAAAATATAAGCTACTAGAATAGTGCCTATAACAGTAGAAGGTCTGGAATCCTGCTCCTGTTGGGTCTGTTGCACTACATATGCCTGCCCAGTGTTGCAGCCCTACGACACAGCCTGGCTACCCTGAGTTGTCCCACCCAGCTACCTCTGAGATCCTGGTGTCTGTCTACCATATCCATGACCACCATCTCTACTTGCACACCCTGACGTATTCATGTTTCCCAACTGGTAAGAAGCTGCTGGTCCTGTACCCTCTCGCGGAGTCTGTACAGAACCCCTCTCACTAGCCACTGGGAGAAACGCCCTGCAAAAGCGCTGCAGATGTCCAATCTTGCCGCAAGATTAGCACCCCCTGGGTCACGTGGACACTGCGATCTCTTGTGTCCCTCTTTACTGCACTGGTAGTACATGACTCGGCCACCTGAACTAATCACCTGGCTAGTACTACCATCGTGAGAGAGACTCATCTGTCTCTTCCTTTTCCCGGCAGAAATAGTACCAGAAACTGGTGCTGAACCACCCTGGCCTACACCACTAGGTTCCTGCAAGTTCCTCTCAGTAATCAATTCTTGGTTCACAATGGCATGTACTATAGGTGACCTGAAAACATTCACCAGTGAACGGATGTCATACCGAAGACCATCCTCAAAGCATTTTGACCTCAATGTCTTGTCACCCACCAGAACGGGTGAAAAATGATGAAGCTCGGTGAAATGAGCAGAATAATCCAACACCGACATAGAACCCTGCTATAGATTCATGAACTCTCGAGTTCTATCTACCCTCAGCATCTCTAGGATAAAGAAATCACAAAAATCTGTCTGAAAATCTTTCCATACCATGTCTCTGTGATGCTCTGTCTGAGTGGTAACATCCCACCACCTCTTCACGGAATCAAACAGCATGTAAGTAGTGAGATTGACCCTTCGCCCAGGAGGCATCTCTAGATGCATGAAAATAGTTTGCATAGACCCCATAAAAGACTCCATAGCCTGTAGTCCACCATCCCCTGAAAACATAGGCGAATGCTGCTGCTGGAAGATACGTGTCGGCTAAGCCATAGATGCGGCAGCTGGCGGTTCTCCCTAAAAGATCTGCATGAACCGTATAAATCCTTACCGGAATTGCACCTCCGCGCCTGTGTCCGGTATAACGGCTGGCACCGCATCTGGCTCTGCTGAAGGATCCACTGATAGCCCATGGCCTACCATCTTTGGAGGATAATTTTTGACGCTCTCTTGGCAAACAACGTGTGGTCGTCTCAGCAGCATGACTCTACAAGGTCAAAACACACCATAGATTTAAGTTTATCAAGGAATGAAAAACGAGGGGACAAAAAAGGGGACAGGAGGAAGAAGGAATCTCAAGATTTTCAAAAAAAGACTACACAACGTGTATATTAACTACATGGCATGTGCTTTCCTTTTCTTCCACTGCCCAGGTCCTTCTACACGGCTTAGCCACATGGCTCCCTTTGAACAAAACTACATGGCATGTATGTCATCTATACTACGTGTATGGTTTAATTTCCAACTACCTGTGTCGTTCGTGACACAGACGACTACTCAGCTAATACTACACGGCATGTTACACCCGCACATGGTGTGTACACCACCCCGTTTCCATAAACACACGTCTAAGACCACACGACCTCACAACGACAACTACTACACGGCGTGTACCTCTGGTACACGACGTATTCAACACCGACCCATGTTTGTTAGCTACATGTCCAGTTCCCCAGGTTAGACTAAACGGTGTGTTCCAAGCTAGACACGACGTGAATGTCTCAAGGCCTCCTCTGTCCATGTTGTCAGTTACATGGGCGGACTCTAGGTCAACACTACAAGGTGTGTACTTAAGGTATACAACGTGTTTTTCCCAAGAATTTACCTACCCCATGTCCCCTCCCACATGGTATATGACACGAGAAGATACTATACGGCATGTACTGAGGGTACACAGCGTGTACTCAAATTTTTTTCTTTTCTTCCCAATTAGAAGAACACATGGAGTGTGTAAGAGGAAATACACGGTGTGTATACTGGGTTTTCTAGACAGTAAGCCTCTGAAACTACTCCAGGACCCAGTAAATACTGTAAAACAATACCTAAGTGCCAGATTATGATCTGTGAGGGACCATACTCCCCACGGATAAATGTTTTGCATCTTATACATGTTATACACAAGTAAAAAAGTCAATGATCCACCAAATTCCTGTCATTGAGGGCCCATACTCCCCAAAAACCAAATATTGGTGTCCATACTATCAATAAGATCACACGAAAATACCCTATCACATAGTAGGTATATATCAAAGAAGCTAACACAACAACATGGTTTTCTAGCACAACAACTATCACAACAACATGCAATTTCTAATGCGCCTACATGGCACAGAACTATGCATGGAATGTGATTTCTAGTATGTGCCTAAATGATGCATGAGATGGAATACACTCATCTCATAGGGTTGCAACTAAATAGAACTTGTTGGTAAAATATAAATAGCACAATCACGAGTGCATCACCCAATGGTGAAAATCAAAGCAACTGTCAAATTTTCAAAATCAGAATAATTTCAAAAATACGAGGTAGAATAGATTTTCCATGTACACGGGTTAGCTACTCCCGGGCACAGCTTATTACCAACTACCATTTTTTTCCTATCCTTGACTAAGGCTCGAAATAGTAAGTCAAAGAAAATAACTCATCTGATACCACTTTGTAACGTTCCTAATCTAGAAGCTACTCAATGGGTTCCCCGGACCCGGTTGGTCACAAGAACTAAATCACATTTCCCCAAACGCCAGAGGCTGTCGACTAGCAGTGAGCACCCAGGTCTGATAGTGGGGAAACTATGCCCTCATTTGTCAAAGTGTAGAGCAGTGGAATAAAATATACAAACATACAACAACAGTGGGAGCAATTAACCATACACATTTAAAATAAACAACTACGGTAAATGATAACCAACAGTTATATAGATAATGATGAAACATGTCTCTAGTTCTAAGAAAACAGCTAGAACATGTTACACAACAGTAAAATACAATAGAACAGAGAGTACAGAGTACAACAAAGAATAAAAAAAGTGCAACAAGAACTTAGCAGCATCGCAAGCCTAAGCTCAGTCCTATGCTCTCCTACTCCTCTGAACAATCATGTACCTGTATAGAGACCCTTGCCCTTATCCACACCTATAGAAACATAGTTTGTTTGGGCCAAATACATGACCCAAACATGGTGTGAGAAATAAATCCCAGTAGGCACCCACCCAAGGCTCGTTCCCAACTGTGTGAAAATATGCAACTACAGTGTGCAAAAGTAAATGCAGTAAACCAGTATGTAATCAAAAGTAACTATCACTACCAGTTTCCTTAACATTTTTGTTTTAACCATTTAATTTAATATCATTCTGTGCTCATCAGAACCAAGCTCTCAGGCCAATCCGAATCTTTTCCTCAGGCTAATAGAGTAAAACCACGCCCTCAGGCTTGCCCTCAGGCATACAAAGTGTCGCCATCTGGAATATAATTCACCACCCTCTGGCATAAGAAGCGTTTCCCTCAAGTGGAATAGAACATTGCCCTCAGGATAAGCAGTACCTTGCCCTTTGGCTATATGAACCATGCCCTCAGGCTAAAAAGAACACTGCCCTCAGGCTCAAGTAACCGGGTGGAGCCCAAAGCATAAACATGAAATTTATATACAATTCCTCTCAAGGCCAAATTATTGCATAAAATAAACATGGCATACCCTCGGATATACTGGCCAAATGGCTAACCAGATAAACGCACCCCTGGGGTGGTCCTAGATCCAAGCAGCGATCCCAAACAACAGTTTATTATCACATTTAATTACTTAAACAATTCTAGGTATTCAAAACAGCCAAGGCCTCAGCCACACAACACCCCAACATGGGTTCGTAGAACAATGGTACACACAAACGTACAAACGTTGGAATTTAAACACCAAGCCACCTACCTCGATTGCCTCTGATCGGTATACTCGAATGGCGCTCCTCGAATTGTCCAAGAATGATGTAGATCTGAGGTAAAATAAAATCCCATTCAAACGTAAATAACTTCACCTCGGGAAATAATTGGTAAGAAATTCTTAAGGAGAAGGATGGGATTACCCGTACACGTCCAACGAGATCAACGGTGTAGAAAACGGGTTCCCAGTGTGCGGTCAGGAGGTCCTCAACGTTCCGACCATCTCTCCTAAGCTCCTTCGGTGTTCTAAGCCTTCTCTGTGAATAGTGGAGGCTACTGCCCATTTTAAGTGAAAAAACAGACTACACGGCATGTACTATTGAGTAAAAGGCGTGTACTTTCCATTTTTTTACTATTCCTTTGGCAGATTCTTTCCACCATGACACTGTTCATCAGTCGACATGAGTACATGGCGTGTAATCTGTGGGTACATGGCGTGTACTGACTCTCAGCTGGTGGCTTCCTTCAACGGCTTACTATTTTCCTTCCGACTGACTACACGTCGTGTACATACCCACTACACAGCGTGTAGTTGGTTTTTAAACCTTTTATCACCCACATGGATACACACCTTGTGTTCTCATCCCAATGGACAAAGTACATGGCCTGTGGAAAAGTACACGGCATGTACCCACCAAAAAGTGATTTTTCCCCATTTTCCTTATTTTCTCAAAAACACTTAAGGAAAAGAGAAAGGAAGAAACTCAAACCTCAAGAATAAGAAACGTGTTCTTACACAAAATATCCTTGATGTTTGAATAAATGAGATGAAGATGTGCCCTTTTATAAAAGAGGAGAGATGCACTCTTAGAATTTCCCAAAATAATAGATTAATATAAATTAAATTTCAATTAAAATTGGCTCCAAATTAATTAATTTTTAACCTAATATGTTTATTATTCTAATGGAAAAAATTAAATAAAATTAATAAAATCTCTAGCTATATGTTAACCCATATCGTTTGGATTTTAAGCCTTATTTATCCCTTTAACTCGTACCATGACACCATGAATTTTTACTCTATGAGGGTTAATATAGTTATTATAAAATGAAAAATAACCCATATATGGATCATATATTAAATTATAAAATGTATACCTATACGTTTTCTGGATTTATGTTTTTTAGTAATTCTATTCATGTAATAAAATATTATTTACTATAAAATATTCTTACTATCAATTTTAAGGACTATTAATTACATTGAAATTAATAAAATCAAGATGAAACTTATAATCTAGACCAAAAAAAATTATTAACACCTTAATATGTCATGTTAATATATAAATTTATTTTATCACATTAATTATCTAAAAAATATAATTACTTTAATTTTTTCATAAGATTTATTTAATATTTCCATTAATTGAATAATTACTACATCATATTTGTATAATAATTTAAGTTAATTTTTTGTTCACTAAAAAATAAAAATAAGTTACCATGATAAATATAAATATTTTATATTTCAAATTAAAAATTATAGTCTCATATATTCTCAAAATAACTCCATATTAAAAATGTTATAGTTATTAAAAATATATGTTTGGCATTTTTTACATTACTTCAATAAAATATAATAAATTTATAATCACATAAAAATGGAAACCAGAGGCCATATATTCTAAAATTTAATGATTAGGGGTTAAAATTTAACATACAATAAAATTTGGGTGAGTATAATGGCCATTTTATAGTCCTTAAGATATTATTTTTTTTCCTCCATTACTCAATTAACCATTTACCGTTGTAACAAAATTTACCAATGTTGTAATTCATATTGTAAAACAATAAAAGTGACATATTTAATAAATTCAGACCTCACAATTAAAAATATCAAATCCATTTTTTAAAAAATTCAAAACAAAAAAGTTTCAACATTTAATTTGAAATTATATCCTCAAAATATAATGAAAAAATGGTTTTTTGGATGAAAAAAATCATTTTTAATCATAAAATATTTTTATACGAAATTAAAGTATAAAATAAATTTAAAACCCATAATTAAATTTTATAAATCCAAAATAATAAATTAAATTTTAAAAATAATATAAAATATAATTTTAATTTCTAAACACTTGAAAAGATAATACAATTTTTAATAAAAATTTGTATTTTTCACTCTTCATTGAAAAATCAAACTTTTCATAAAAATTTCAAACTTATACTATAAAATAATTTTGATATGATGATTTAATTTTTTTATTTATTAAATTAAATTAAATTTCTAAAATTTATAAATTTAATTAGATTTTTCTCTCACAAAATCAATAAAAATCATTTAAAAAAAAATTATTTGAAGAATGAAATGTCTTTTCTAAAATTTTATGCTAAATTTTCTAAGAATTAATTATTACATTATTAATGAGTAGAACCATTTTAAATTTCATAATTTATTTAATAATATTCATTCCCATAAATTTAAAATCTATGTTATAACGACCATATAATAATATTTCTTTGTTCATTTAAACTCAGTGTTGCATATCTTGTGCACTATCAAACATAATGTTTCTTTCTAAAATATCAGGATATTAAATTCTCCCACCTTAATAATTTGCAACCTCACAATCTGAAATTAATCTTAGTAATGAAAGAATGACCTTTCAAAATTCCTTTGTTGAAATCCCACATTGTATAAAAAATCATTAAAACATAAATTTTAAAATAAATAATCAAAATTGTTAAGGTTATTTGGAGTAACACATAATTGGTTTCTAGGTAGGAAAACATGGTCATGGAAGGGAAAAATAATTCCAAAAAAATTGATAGAGAGTGACAGAGAACATTTTCATGAAAAATTTAACTATAACAAAACCATAAATCTATAATGGGTTAAAAGGCTATTTATTTCTCTGTTAGATATATAAATGGATAATTTTTTTATTTCAAAATAATTTTCCTAAAGTTGAGGAATTTGTTTACAACCTATATTAAGAAGATAAGGAAATATACTTACTTGAAAATTAGAGTTTCATCCATTAATAAATTTCAAAGGAAAACTCATATTTTTCTCTAAATGGTGAGTATGAATTTGTTATCCCTAAATAACTACAATCAACTTCCACAGATCAGGAATTCCAAAAAAGATAATAATATATTTTTCTTGTTTTCATACGTTAACCACATCCAAAATAGTTAGAAGAAGATAATATGATTCCAAAAAATGATAAAACTATGTATGATGATGAATAATTTCATATAAAAAATTCAACAATAATATCAAAATTTCAACTTAGATCTTTTAATAAATTACTATCCTTAGAATTACTTGAAATATTCCTAGCTAAGATTGAAAGTAAAATTTCATGTAAATTCTAAGATAAATCTAATATTTATTTTTGGATAACATCAATTACTCTTAATTTCTCATACCAAAAGTTAAATTCCCCTAATAACATTATCTCTAAGATATTCTAACCATTTCCTAAAGAAATATGAACCTAAATAAATAAACAATAGAATCATATCCGCTTCTAAAAGATAATTAAACCTTTATTGATCAAATAATACACCATAATATCATATAAGTTTCCCAAAATAGTGATATTCTTCCAAAATAAGATTAATCATGTAACCAAAAAATCAATATCAATGTAATATCCTTGAATTTCTATACAATATTTTTAATTTTATTGAATTATTTTGTTAAAAGACTCTTTGACGGTACATGATTCTATGGCCCAGTGAGCCGAGAATGGAATTTTGAAAGTTTTTTTATGTTTTTTTAAGTAAATGTGAGAGTGGGCTTTTCTTACGTTTGAACCGGTTCTCAGATCAAAAATCTGAGGGAACCATTGAACTCAAAACGTAGAGATTCTCCTAGAAAGGTCCTAACTTCAAACGAAAATGATCAGAAGGAAAAGTTAATATTCAGACTTTTAGGAAAAAATTAAAATAACGTAAAAGATTTTTTATTTTGTTTTTCAAAATCGTTGGGTGAGTTTAAGGAAGTGTTTTGGTGCGATGACGAGGTGAATTAAAGGAAACTCATTAATGGCTCTTAAATGTGTAGGATAATGATACATTAAATGGAGCGTAAATGAAAAACTTTTTCAAAAATGAAACAACAAAATGATGCGACAATGCAGCGTAACAGAAATGTTGCGACGTGTTTTCTTTTTAATAAGTTAACGCATTAGAGAAAAGAGAATTAAACCTTGGAAATGATCTGAATAGCTTATTAAAAGAAATATCTCCAGTGACGAATATCAAACATTCGCGAACAGCTAATAGCATCGACGAAGAATTGGACTGGTGAGTGACGAACACCAATAGATTTGATCGGAACATAAATCTTTATGGACGAAACACTCCAGTGATGAACATCAAATGATGTAGGTTTTTTATATTTATTAAAATTTTCCCCATTATTTCTTCTAAAACAACAAACATATGTCAACCCACAAATCAGTTGACCCACAGATCTCTTGTCAAAATGGGAGGGTTCCTTTTCTCAGGGGACTTTTGTATCCAACTTTAATAATTATTTTTTGATTGAAAATCATCCCTCAACATCCCCTGTTTTGAAATTATAATGTTTAGGGAGTGGGATGACAATAATAAGCCCCCCGCTTGTATGTTATTTGTGATCGAGTTTTCGAAATGGCGACAAAGTGGATTTTAGGCCTTCGTTTTGAAGGTGACCCCCACAGAGGCCGGAGGCGCAGATGGCATGAAGAACATACAAATGGTGGTATGAAGAAGGAATGGTTAGTGGCACCAGTGATCGTAGATGGTGGCCTGTGGCGGAGGTTTCGGGCGGGTAGCGGTGCACCAATGATGGAAGTCGCAATCAGCTTGGGCTGCGACATCGTTGTAGGATCTGCCAGCCATATCGGTGGAGCAGATCGCAGCTGCGGGTTGAGGTTCTTGGGGAACATGGTCCCCTGACCACATACGGACGGCCGACCAGCCAGTTGTTGGGCCGTGTGGTGGCGACCTGGACACGTCGTACAACCCGGATAGAGGAGGCGGCCCCGCAGCGACGCACATGGAAGGAGGGGGACAGGGCCGCCTGTGGCATACCAGTCAGACCGGACCCATCCTAGGTGATACTGGTGGGGGTGGGATACCCCAATGGTCCGGATCAGTGCCCAACTAACGAAACACACCTCTTCGGGATGGGCTGGATGAGATTGGGTCACTGGGAGACCAAGTAGGCTGGTCCCTCGGCCAAACCAGACCGGGTCCAGCATGGCCCAATGGGCTTGACCCACTACCTAGACTAGACTAGATGGACCCAAACTAGAACCAGGTCAGGTCAGGTCATTCGAATCAAAATGTTTCCTGTTGGGACTTTGGGCCGGGTTGGTTAGGTCAAATCGGGTCGAGATGCAACCGGCCCCTGTTTTAATAAAACACCAATAACTTTCAAATCAGGTGTCTGATTGACGATACGTTTGCGGCATTGGAACCCTTGAAATGATGCGGATGTTTTTTATACTCTAAGTAGTATTTCATGGATGTTTAAACATGAATAATTTCTTGGGATGAAATTCTCTCGATATGAAGCATGATACATGCAGAAACCCTACGGTTGGTCAAGACCTGAAGACTACTGACGAGATACCCTGTGTGGATCATCCATGATGGCCCAGTGGGAAGTGGCTCTATGTGACTTAGTAGTACCAGGTTGGGGAGTGACTTTTTGTGACTCAATAGACCCACGGTACATGATGGGTAGTATTACCTCAGTATGGACAAGGTGGGAAGTGGCTCTGTGTGACCTGGTAGGCCCACGGTGGGGGGCGACTTTGTGTGACTCAGCATACCCATAGTACTTATAGGGATGAGTACCACATCAGTCCATGGTTAGTGGGATGTGGATTCAGTCTTACCCAGCAGGCCCACTGTACTCAATGAGGAGGTGTTCTCTAGTAGGCTAGGTGTTCGATGATACGAGTGATGATTTTACTTTCCCACTCTAGACTATACCAGGTGTGAGATGTCTTGCTTCATGATCAGGCATCATGATTTGTTTTTGGTATTTCATTTTAGTATTTACTTATTGTTTTGGGGTCCCTACTTAGTATTTTGTTACTCACCCCTGCACGAGCTTCACAAGTATATGTTGCATCTAGTGCAGATGATCGACGCCTTGATGGAGGACCTAGTAGCCTAGGACCCTACGGTGCCTAGTGGGACCAGGAAGGGAGGAAGCACTTCTACAGCTTCCAGCAGCTACACCACACTTACCCATCAGGTGGGGTTCTCAATGGATGGCTATCCATAGTTTGTTTTCTACTTTCCTATTTTTCATTTAGTCTTTTGTTGGGTTTGTATTCTGTCCCATTTGACTTTCAGTTGTACTTGTACTCATTGGTTATTTATAATGGCATGCTTGTTCTTCTTTCCAGTTTTTTGACATGGCTGTGTGTGTGTGATCAGTTACTCAGTAAAATTCCTCCCACTTTAAGGTTGAAACCTTCACTTCTAGTCTCCAACATCTAGAATTCGGGAGGTGGGATCGAGGGTTTCATGACACAGGTCCTAGGGGATGAGTCATGAAAAAGTGGTATCATAGTGTGATCTTTTCTACCTCAAAGACTGAGATTCTTTTGTTTTGTTTTTTGTACAATAGTGTTTAATGTTTTGAGTTCAACATTTTGATTTGGCCAGTCGAGTGTTGATGCGGCAACCGACGTATCCATACACCAGGACACTAAATCCTACTTTTCAGCTCTATACATGAAAACAATAGTTGAATAAGTGTCTCCTTATAATATTCTTGAATAAGATTCGTCTCCCAATGTATTATCTTCTGATTTTGGAACAACATGATCTATTTTAGGATTCCTCCACACAGACATCCATCTAGGCTTCAGAAACATGATCGTGTGGATATCCTTTCTACAGATGAGGCATTGGATCAGGGGACAGTGCTAGAGATTGCCCCGCTGGGTGGTCGACCATTGTTGCAACAACCCATTGATCATTAGTTTCTACCAGCATTACCGGTAGAGGATGTATGCAGAATCAGTGCCTTGCCAGAGTTTCAGAGACAGAGACCTCCTAGGTTCATGGGAAAGGCATATCCTTTGGCCGTTGAGAACTGGTTGGAGGCAGTGATGCAGGTATTCCTCTTAGTGACGATGCTACTTGACCAGATGGTGATCATAGCTGCGAGAAATCTTTAGGGCTCAGTAAGAATATATTGAAGGTTGACCATCCAGACACATGATAGGGAGACCCTCACCTAGAGTGACTTCAAGTGCATTTTTTGGGAAGATTTTTTCCCAAAGACTTTGCACTCTATGTGAATTCAGGAGATAATTCACCTATAGCAGATTAGCTGATGGTTGTTGAGTACTAAATAAGGTTTACCGAGATTTCATGTTACACTATCTATATAGTGTGTGACCGTTTCTTCAAGGCATGATACTTTGAGATGGGACTCTAATAGGATATCAGGGCATCAATGGTGTCTCTCATCATCCCTAATTAGGCTAGGGTGATAGAGAAATACCTTCTTGTAGAGACCTTCCTGGAGGATAAGGTGCCGATAGCTAGATCCACCAGTAGACATTAGGTTATACAGTCTTCATTTGTAAGCAGAAACCTGCAATCATGGGGGCCCAAGAAGGCCAAGTCTTTTTGGAGGCAACCCCCTGACTTTGGGTTGGCCATGTGGGGATCCTATACCAGAGGGTCTCATCAAGGAGCCATAATTTTCTACACATGTGGTGTGTAGAGACACATGGCTCATGACTGACCGACCCACCGTACAGTAGATCCTCATATGGTCGAGGGACCTCCAAGGCAGAGGTAGTGGTTCGAGCAAGGAGGTCCATAAGTCAGAAGACATGGAATGAGAGAAGGCCAAGCATTATGTTGTGGGATAAAGTTCCAGGTACTACTGCAATCACCTCCAGTTGGCCAACCCTGACCTCAGGGAGTAGGTGGGAATCAGTGATCCCAGCTTCAGGCAGCAGAGGCTTATGACTACGGAACTCCATAGAAGATTAGATGTATGATCTATGTCTTCTTCACCTTAGCTGAAGATTTTATATACATAAGTGATAGTCACTCATTCCTTTCCATATCTATCATTCGAAGCTCGGAGATCCCGGTGGAGCCATTGGCATGATCCTTATGACTAGAGACTCATACTATATGGGATTTGATGATTTCACATTGGTGCTGGTAGTGAGAGCTTACTCTTGGAGGTGATATCTTCAGCTGGGATCTCTTAGTAGTAGCATCGATTACTTACAACATAATATTGGGTATGGAATGGTTATCCCCAGTCCATACCCATATCAACTGTTTTAGATGTATATTTCGGCGCGTCTGCAAGGATGGGTTTGGGATTCCCTTCACCAAAGAGAAGGAAACTTTTGCTGCACAGGACAAACTTTATTGGAGGAGGGTGCAACTGATCACTCACTAGTTGGCTAGCCCCACCCTCAGTGAGGTGGATGAGAGGGGTTCGAGCATTCCTATAGTTGTGGTTGAGTATGAAGATTTTTTTCCAAGGATATTCTAAGACTACCTCCTCCTTGGGAGGTAGACTTCTTCATCGGCCTATACCCCGGGATGGCACCGATATCCACACGGTCATATCGGATGGCTCCCTCATATATGCATAAGTTGAGGGTATAGGTAGAGGACTTGCAGGATATTGGGTTTGTAAGTCCCAAAGTTTCACCATGGGTAGTCCCAATATTGTCTGTCATGAAGGAACATGGGATTTGAGGTTTTACGTGGACTTCCAACACCTGAACCATGTGACATTGAAGAACACGTATCCACTGTTGAGGATTGATGACCTCATTGATCATTTGAAGGGAGCGAGATGGTTCTGGATGATTCATATCATGTCTGGATATCATCAACTTCGAGTATGTGATGAGGATGTACCGAAGATATCATTTACATCTGGTATGAACACTATATGTTTTTGGTGATTCCTTTCGGTGGTAAAAATCCCCTAAAGTGCTCATGGGACTGATAAAAAGGATCTTCTAGTCTTACCTCAATCATTTTGTGGTGCTCTTCATTGATGATAGGTTGGTGTACTTGCTGTCAGAGAGGACCACGCTACACACCTGCAGATAGTCCTAGATACACTTCAAGAGTACCAAAATTATAGTAAGATCTCGAAGTTCCAATTATGGATACTGGAGGTCCACATTTTGGTACATGTTATCTCGAAGGCTGGAGTTGAAGTGGATTCAATGATGATATAGGTAGTTCTTTCTTGGGATCCACCCAGGAGTGTGAATGAAGTGCATAGTTTTTAATGGGGTTGGCTGGATACTACAAGAGGTTCGTTCTCGAAATTTCTAGACTAGAAAAACCTTTATCAGCTTTGAAAAAGATGGTATAACCCTTTCGTGTGGATAGAAAAGTGCTAGCAAATTTTCCATGAGATGAGGCCGAGACTGACGAGTTCCCCCATCTTGATACTACCAGAAGAGGGTGTTGGGTATGTAGTCTTATTTGATGAATCACAGATGGTATTGGGTTGTGTATTGATGCGGGACAGAGAATTGATCCTCTACAGCTCGCAACAGCTAAGGTAGAAAAACCATAACTACGTGACGCATGACCTAGAGTTAGTAGTAGTGGTCATTGCCTCGAAGATGTGGTGGCACTACTTGATGGGTGAGCAGTATACAGTTTACTCCGACCACAAGATTCTCAGGTATATCATCTCCCCGAAGGACCTAAACTTGAGAAAACAGAGATGTATAGAGTCCCTCCTGGAATACGACTTAGAGATAATATATACTTTTGGGAAGAGGAATGTGGTGGAATATGTGCTTAGTAGATGGTCCAGTTTACGGCTGCTGAGTGAGGTGATGGAGAAACTTTCCACAATGAAGATATCCTTCTTCATGGATGATGGAGCATCTTACCTTTAGTCGATGACTATCACTCATCCACTGTTATAGCAATTCATAGAGGCACAACTTGTGGATGTTGAATGTGAGGCCTAAAGTGCTCAGTTGTCCTCAGGACAAGCTCCTGTTAGATTTTTGATAGGTTTCCAACACATCATTCTTTTTAGAGGAAAAACCTTAGTACTAGTGACGTTTCAGGTGGATGTGTTTAGTTAGTCTCATTTATCCCCTAGGATGATACATACTAGTGTGGAAAAGATGTAATATGACATCTGACATCAGCAATGGAGGCCAGTGATGAAGAAAGCGGTGACAAAGTTCGTTTCATGATTCCTCAGATGTCATCATGTAAAGGCTGATCATCGGGTTTCAGTAGTCTTGGCATATCCACTTGAGGTACCAGAGTAGAAATGGGATGGAATATCAATGGAAATTATGAGAGGGTTACCATACACGTCCATAGGATACGATTCTATCTGGGTGATTGTCGACCAACTCACTATGTTGGCTCACTTCCTACCCATCCATGACCAGGGATCAGTAGAGGGATTGGGCCGCATCTACATCTAGGAGATGGTACGGGTAAACTATGTGCCTTATTCTATCTTCTTAGATCATGATTATCACTTTACATCCTGGTTATAGAAAGGATTTCAAGAGTATTTTGGGCCTCAGCTACGCTTCAACAAAACCTTTCACCCTCAGATAGATGGTCAGACAGAACAAACCATGCAGAACATGTAGGAAATGCTTCATGCTTGTGTTCTGGATTTTGTTCACAGTTTGCAGAACCACCTACCATTGGTGTAGTTTATATAAAAAAATATTGATCGCTCCACCATTGGCATGGCACCGTTTGAAGTCTTGTATTGGTGGACTTGCAGATCACCTCTATGTTGGACACACCTAGGGGAGTCAGCACTCATGGGTCCAGTGTTAGTATGGGCTACCACTAAGAAAGTGCAGATCATCCAGGAGTAGATAAGGACTTAAAAGAGTAGGTAGAAATCATATTCTTACAGTAGATGGAGACCCTTGGAGTTCAAGTAAGGAGACCATGTGTTCCTTCGGGTCTCACTCTAATGGGGATTTCATAGATATGGCCAGGGTGGCATGTTATCTCTGAGGTTTATCAAACCTTTTCAGATTCATATCAGAGTTGGAGAGGTGGCGTACCAACTATCTCTTCCCCCACAGATGCACCGAGTTCATGATGTTTTCCATGTTTTCTACCTGAGGAAGTACGTTCATGATCCATCCCATGTCATCTACTAAGGTGAGATGGATATTAACGATGGGGTGATGTTTTTGAAGTTCTCGATATAGATAGAGTACCGACGGAAGTGGGTACTTCATGGATGGTCGATTCCTTTGGTGCACGTTTGGTGGTAGCCTGAGAATCTATAATAGAGAAAATAGGAGTAGGAGGCTCATAGTTGTGATAAGTACCCCCATTTTTTGATTATCCCATATTTTGGATTTCAGGGATGTAAATACCTATGGGGGGAGAATTTAATGTCCCTGAATTTTCATAAATTGTTTTTCATTGTATTTATTTCTTTCAAGACAAGACACTTTGATGGCACGTGATTCTGAGGCCTAGTGATCCCGAAATGGAATTTTGATCTTTTTTAATTTTGTTTAAGTAAACATGCAAATGGATTTTTCTAACTTTTGACCAGGTACTCAACTCAAAAATATGATGGCACTTTTGAACTTAGAATTCATGGATTCTCTTATAAATGACCTAACTTTGACCGGTAAGGGTCAGATAGAAGTGTTAATTTTTGGAATTTTTGAAAAAATAAAATAACTTAAAATATTTTTTGTTTTTATTTCGAATATTTTGGGCTGGCATATGGTAGTGTTGTAGTGCAAAGATGAGGCGTATTAAAGGAATAACATTAATTTATTGTAAATTTGTAGCATAATGACATAATAAATGGAGCATAACATATATGTTGTTTCATAAATTAAATAGTGTAAAAACATGATGATGCAACGTAACTGTAATGATGTGATGTGTTTTTTAATAGGTTAAAGAGTTAGAAAAATTATAATAAAACCGTGGAAATTGGATATTTAAACTTATGACAAGAAATCTCTCCTAAAATGAATGTTGAATGCCTAGGAACAACTAATGACATTGATGATGAACGTGATCATTGAGAAATGAATGCCGATGGATTTGATCGGAACCTAAATCCCATTGGGCATAACGCTCCATAAAAGAACATCAATCGAGGTATGGGTTTAATTTATTTTAGGTTTTTCCCATTGTTCATTCTAAAATGATGAACGTGGGTCAACCCACGAATAGGTTGACCCACATATTGCTCGTCAATGCGGGAGGGTTCCTTTTCTTGGGGGAATTGTTTATTAGGATTTAATTCTTAGTTTTTTATAGAACATCATACATAAACCTACCTCTATTTTTAAATTCTAACACGGAGGGTATGGGCTGACACGAACAAGACCCTAGCCCCTGCACTTGTGCGTTCTTTGTCATCATGTTTTTGAAATGGTGGAAAAGTGGATTTGAGGCCTTCACAGGGAAGCTGACACCCCCACGGAGGCTGGAGGAGCTGAAAATGCTAAGAATGGACCATTGGTGTGGACCTAGTGATCTACAGAAGGACTCAACAGTGCGCCACGATGGTGCGCCATGATGGTGCGCCGGTGAAGGCAGTTGCAGCCAGCTCAGGTCATGGCGCAGTGGGAGGAGTGCCAGCCGGTATGGTGGCTGGTGGAAGGATGTGGCTCATCAGCTATATCGGTGGAACAACCCCGAGCCATAAGCCAAGATTCTTAGGGTACACAGTCCCTTGACCGCTTGTGGAAGGCTGGCCATGTGGCAGCGCCCCGACCACGTTGTGCGTCTGGGATAGAGGAGGAGGGCCTGTGGAGACTAGCGGGGCTGGATGGGGATGCGACCTCCTACCGTGTCATGGCCAGACATGGCCAACCATAGACAGGCCAGGTAGGGGGTGACCTGTGCCAATGAGTCGGACCTGCGTCCAGCAAGACAATCCCTCCCTTTCAGGGTGAGCGACCCTGCAGGATTGACCCTCGGCCAAACCGAGTCAAGTCCAGCAAGGACAAATAGGACTGGCCCACTGGACAGGCCGGACCGGACAGACCAAGACCCGAATCGGGCCACATTGGGTCATTCGAATACAATCGGGGCATGTGGGGCCCCTATGTCGAGTAGGTCAGGTAGGCCTGACTGGGTTGGAATGGGGCCAGACGCGGCTGGCCCCTATTTTACTAAAACACCAATAACTTGAAAACCGTGTGTCCGGTTGACAAGACATTTGTGGCGTTGTAACCCTCATGAATAGAATTATATTTGGAATAATCTAGGGAGGATTTCATAGAATTTTATTTAGGAATAATATCATTGGGACTGGATCTCCCAAGATCAAGCTTGCTATGTGCAGAAACCCTACGGTTGGATGAGACCGCAATACTGGTGAAAAGCGACCTTGTGTGGATCAGCTATGATGGCTTAGTGGGAATCATATCCATGTAACCCAGTAGGCCCATGGTGGGGAGTGACTTTTTGTGACTTGGAAGACCCATGGTACATGGTGTGGAAGAGTATCTCAATATGGACAAGGTGGGAAGTGGCTCTATGTGACCCTATAGGCTCATGGTTGGGAGAGACTCTGTTAGACTCAACATACCCACATTAATCATCTAGGATGAGTACCACAACAGTCCCGGGTAAGTGGGATGTTACTTCTATATTACCCAGTAGGCCCACTCTACTCATTGAGGTGGAGTTCTTGTAGGTTCTGGGTGCAGCGTAAGCACGTTGGTGGGAGTGCCCAACTTTAATTTTACCATTAAACAACATTCAAACCGAGATCCTTCACGATATAAAACGCCAGATATTTGGAACAGAACAAAGAACAAAAAACAAAAGAGGGATTCCCAGAACCATATATATAGGATCATCATATGTTGGTTATAATTAATTTAATTAATTCACAAGAATTACCATGGTGGAATTATTTCTTTGTTGATGTCTCTGGTCACGATCTGATGTGATCAGTCATTGCGTCATAGAATCGATGTGTAGGATTCCTCTAGAAGTGATCCACATGTGCTCCACGTATCTTTGGATGTCGGCGAAGTGATCTCCTGGTGCTAGTATAGATGAACCTTCACTTGCGATGTCCGCCTTAGATCGACTTGATCTGATGGAGGAGGATCTCTCTCGGTCTTGAGAGCGTTCTTGGAAGAAGTAGTTATTTCGGGCTTGAAATAATTCTCAAGAATTTTTGTGTGCAACGATTGGGGAAAAGTGTTGGGGTTGTGAGGATATTTATAATTGGGTTTGAGGTTATAGATTTATGACAATATATAAATGCGTTACACATTTTATATATTTATTTAAATCTTATTGAAAACCCCCAAGTTGAATTATTAATTCCTTGACATGTGCCATGCTGATTATAATAAATATCATTTAATAAAACAATATTACATCCTCAAAATCCTGACTGGAAAAACTACACGGCGTGTAATCATTAATACATAGTGTGTACTCATTTTAAATAAAACTACACGGCGTTTATATTTAATATACACTACGAGTATTTTTATTTTCCATTTTTCTTATTTTCTCCAACACATTTATTAGTCCTTGAGTAATTTTTATTCATTTGTTAAATAAACGTAACTGCATTACTCGCTAATAAATATATATTATTTCACCCACAGTATATTCTTTGGAATAACTAGTGTCGGAATAAATGAAATCAGGAATTCTTAAATAATTATTAAACCATAGTCGGGAATAATATTCATTTAACTTGGTAAATTAATATTTTACTAAGATACATGGACACACTTAGTGTGTGACTCTCTAGGCCCCTTTCTAAGTGGCATTAGGCAGAGCCTGCCTTAAGTCCACGGTTAGCGTCTAGCAACATTCCAAGGCACCCATAGAGAAAGAAGTTAATGCCACAATGACGTGTCACCACCTATTAATGTTTACCGTGTAATATAATCCCTTTTTCATGATATCTCGAATCAAGAGGGTTGCATGCTAGTGTCATCAACCCATGTGATCGATTATTCTTTCTTCGACTTTCCTAAATTGAACTCGCCCATACCTTACCATGGACATGGATTTATTTAGGATATATCAATTCCATCAAAGGGCCTAATATATCTACTTCCATTACGAAACCGAAGGGACAAATCCTTTCTCGCATTATCTATTAATGAAGTATTTCTCGTGATGCACCGAACGTACCCTACCTCACTGCGAATAGTGTGTCGTCACAGTTTTTATCAATACATCTAAGTGTGTGAGTTTTAATACCCATTAATAATAATCCTAAAGTCTAAGGACCAATACACACATCTTCAGATAGGAACATCCAGTGACACTATGAAATGTGGATTTCTTACTGGTGGGCCTCGTTCTCATAATATCCTCTTAGATATTACCAAGGGTGCACACCATGAGAAGGTGCCTTAAAGTTTTATGAGTCCTCACCCCTAATGGAATGTATTATTTGTGTCCCTAAAATTACATTATCTGGCCATAGAACATATTTTCAAGAACATTTTTATGGAACTTCCGGTATCTCATCATAGCAGGGATCTGCTTTGACCCATTAATGCAACAGATGTCCTTAGGACATTATCACATGCATTGTCACACAGATGAACAATCAATATGTGGTAAGGTATTTATTAATGAATAATGTAAAAAGTAGTTGGTTCTAGTCCACCACCTCCAAAAGACTCCCACTTAGACTAGATCCAACTGCTAACAACCTTTAACTCGTTAGCTCTCACATGATATTCATGCTTTTGTTAAGATAGGCATTAAGTCATGGGGTCCACCACGTTCTCCTCTATGGACACTCTTCTCACTACAACTTCACACCTATGATAGAAATCCCTCAAGAGGTGATACTTCTAGAGTATGTGCTTTGTCCATTGATGTGACCTTGGTTCTTTTGCAAGAGCCCCCACTGTAGTATTATCACAATACAATGTGACATGGTCTTTAATTCTAGGAACCACATCAAGCTCCAGGACAAAGTTCTGAATCCATACGGCTTCTTTGGCAACGTTAGAGCACACTATATATTCAGAATCCACTGTTGAATTGGCGAAAACTAGCTTCTTTGAACTCTTCCAGCTCACAGCTCCTCCATTGAGATAGATAACATATCCAGATTGTGAATTCAAATCATTCTGATCTATCTAAAAACTAGCATCAGCATACCCTCTGATGAAAAGATGCTCGTCTCCTCCATACACCAGGAACATATCCTTAGTTCTTCTCAGATACTTTAGGATAGTCATAACAGCTGTCCAATGCTGTTCTCCTAGATTTTATTGATATCTACCTACCATTCTAAGTGCATAGGCAACATCAAGCCTAGTACATAACATAAAATACATGATAGATCCTATAGCCAAAGCATATGGGATATTACTCATTCTATCTTTCTCCAATTGTGTATGTGGACACATTTTCATAGAAAGATGTAGGCCATGTGACACTGGAACTAATACCCTCTTGGATTGTTCCATACTAAATCTCTTTTGTATCTGGTCAATGTATGTACCCTGACTTAGTCCAAGAAGCATTTTGGATCTATCACAAATGATCTTGATCCCTAGAATATAGGCTGCTTCACCCATGTCCTTCATGGAGAAACACTTGTTCAACTAGTCCTTAACTAATTGTATGGCTGGTACATCGTTTCTAATAAGCAATATGTCATCAACATATACTACTAGGATAACGATCAGATTCCCATTAAACCACTTATAAACACATGGCTCACATTCGTTCTTAATGGACCCAAATTCCTTTATGGATTCACAAGATCAATTGTTCCATGACCTGGATTCTTGCTTTAATCCATAAATAGATTTATGCAACTTGCAAACCCATTTGGCCTCACCTGGTGTCACAAACCCTTATGGTTGTGTCATATAAATATCTTCCTCAAGGTTCCCATTAAGGAATGCTGCTTTGAAATCCATTTTCCAAATATCATAGTCATGGTAATATACTATGGAAAGTATGATTCTTATGGACTTAAACATGGAAACTGGCAAGAAGTTTTCATCATAGTCAATTCCTTGACTCTGTCTGAATCCTTTAGCCACTAGCCTTGCTTTATATGTGCAAACTTGAACTTCCATGTCTAGTTTTCTCATGAATATCCATTTTCATCCAACATGATTTACATAAAATGGCTCATCGAACAGAACCCAAACTTGGTTCTAATACATGGAATCCATCTTAGAATTCATAGCTTCTAGCCATCTTGCTGCTTCTAAGCTTTCTATTGATTCCTTGTGGGAGAGAGGTTCATAATTGTCCTACAATAATGATTCACCATCCCCAGTGACTAGGAAACCAAATCTCTCTGGTTCCCTTACCTCTCTTGGGGTCCTACGCTGTACCTGTGTTTTTGGAACATCTTCCACAGGGACATGTGGAACTTGTTCCTCTACCAACTCCTATGTATCTTGAAAATCAACTTCATCGAAGTCAATCTTGCTCCCACTATCCTTTTTAAGGATGTTCTCCCTCTCACGAAAGACGGATTGCCTGGCGACAATCACTTTATTGTATGAAGGTTTATGTAGGTAATATCCTTTCATTTCCTTGGGATATCCTATAAAGATACACTTTGTGCCCCGAGTTTCTAGTTTGTCGCCTGATAAGGCCTTAACAAATGCCTCTCAACCTCATACACATGTGTGTGACAAAATGGGTTTCTTTCCATTCCATAACTCAGATGGAATTCCATTTACTGCCATAGTTGGTACTCGGTTTAATGTGTAAGCTACAGTTTGTAATGCATATCCCCAAAAGGTTAATGGATGATCTGCATGACTCATCATCAACCTCACCATGTCCAGCAAGGTGTGGTTCCTCATTTCACTAACACAATTCCACTATGGTGTATAAGGAGGAGTGAGCTGAGATAGAATCCCAGACTCCCATAGAAGATCAATGAACTCTTGGTTCAGATAATCTCCACCTTGATCCGATCGAAGTTTTTTTATCTTCTTACCAAGCTGATTCTCTACTTCATTCTTGAATTCCATAAATTTCTCTAAGGACTCTGACTTATACCTCATTAAGTAGACATATCCATATCTACTTAAATCATCAGTAAATGTAATGATGTAAGAATATCCACTACTATATTCTACTGTAAATGGTCCACATACATCCATGTGCACCAATCCTAGAAGCTCTGTGGCCTTTTATCCTTGTACACAAAAAGGCGGCTTGGTCATTTTACCTTGTAAACAAGAATGGAATATATCAAGTGGTTTTAGCTCAGTAGAGTCTAAATATCAATCTTGGCAGAGCTTTGTCAAGCGCTTCTCATGCACATGTCCAAGATGATGATGCATCAACTGGGTGATGTATGAGTCATGTGAGTTTGTTTCGTTATCGATTTCCAACACTTGGTTTTAATAATTTAATACATACAAACCATTATTTAAATGTTCCATACCATAACATATGTTGTTCTTATAAAAGAGACAACCCTTATTTCCATACTTGAAAATAAATCCATCCATATCCAAACAAGATACAGAAATTTTGTTCTTGGTAACACTAGGAACATAATAACAATTATGAAAAAACAAAATCATCTCAGTCGGCAATGAGAGGTGGTAATCCCCAATAGCCAAAACAACTATCCTTGCGCTATTGGCAACTCTAAGATCCACCTCTCCTCTAGAAATATTTATAAATCTACTTGGTTCATGCATTTGAATACATATGTGAGCCCCACAAGCTGTATCTAATACCCAATGTGTAGAAATAGAAATATTACACTCAATAATGAAGGCACCTTTAGCGTCCCCATGCTTCTGGGTGAAGTTCCTCTTCCAGTGGCCTTGCTTTGCACATGAAAAACACACTGCCTCCCATTCCTTGCCCTACCTCTGGATCTTCCCCTTCTTGGAGGGATGACTCTCGGGGGCTTCAAACCTTTTATAAGTCTTTGGCCACTTTTCCTTGTCCTTCCTTTTCCTATACACCATAAGGACACTGGGTTTTTCATGCCCCATGTTCTTATCTACCTGGTGAATCAAGGTCAAAAGTTCTAATAGACTATTTCATTGTTTCTCATGTTGTAGTTGACAATAAAGCTAGAGAAGGTCTTGGGAAATGATGATAGGATGAGATCTTTAAGCAACTCATCCGAGAATTTAATCCCTAAGATGTCCAGGCATTCAATGTAGCCAATGAGCTTGACTACATGAGGCCCAGCTGGCGCAGACTCCCCAAGATTAGTTGTAAACAAATCATTGGATATCTCATACCTCTCATGTCTCACCTTCTCTTGGTAGAGATTCTTATGGTGAGACATCATGCTATACGCGCCCATCTTTTCATGTTGCTTTTAGAGCTCATTAGAAATGACTGATCGCATGAAACAATGGACATATGTGGCATCATCCATGTGTTTCACATAGAGAGATATTTCCTCATCGCTAGCCTCTTTTCCTGGCGCAACTGGAATAGGCTCTTCTAGCATATACAATTTCCTTTCATGGAGAAGGATGACGTGTAAACGCCTCTACCACTCTTGGAAATCAGCGCGAGTGAGAAGGTTTTCCTTCTCGAGTATGATTCACAATGATATGTTTGAATTCATTTTCTTGTTGTTTCTAAAAATTAATATGAGAAAAGGTTTATTACTTTATTAAATAAATGAGACAAATAAATAAATTAATACTTATTAGTCTCCCACTATTTTATCAAAATCTAATAGCCCTCACCATTGACATCAGAATATTCTGTTGCCTAAATATTCTAGTGGAAAAGATCTATATTTCCCTTCGTATTACCCCAACAAGGGTTGGTCAAGAAACTTGAAGGGTTTTTGGTAGGCATTCCAAATTCCAACTGCATTAACTCGCAACTCCTTGATCCACTGATTGAACTCCCCAATCCTATAATAATTTTATTTTTGATTTCCTCAGCCTTTTCCACTTGGTCACACCAAGTTATGTTGTGGTAGTCAACCCTTGATGTGAACCAAGTTAATTCAACCCAAAACCTGGAATTTGAATTCCATGATAATTGAAATCACCCCAACTAGGGTTGGTCAAGAAATTTGAACTATGGTTTGATTCTAACTAAGATTATGGAAGGCTATACCAGCTTAATAGTTATTTTGAGGTATTTTATCCTTATACGTAAATTTCCATTTTTATTATATTTTATTACTTTCTTGTTAATATTAAGTGGGATATACTTAAATGATTAACCATGTCTAAGATAATATTTACATATAAGCTAGTTTTATTTTAGATCCATCTTGCATGCTTGTTTAATTCATTAATTGTGTGATCGTGACAACACACCCACAATAAATAAACCATGAAACTGGCAGAAAATAAATAAATGGTATGATCATGAGCTTTGTTCTATTGGTTAGTTTATATAGCGGTTGATAAACTAACCCAAGACATAGGGAAGAAACACCTTGAACCTTTCGGGTTCGTGTTTATATCCTTCCACCTGTCCACTTTTGTATCTCTTTGGATTGGTTTCACCTTGGATCCTGACTTGAGCTGCCTCCACTATCTTGGGAGTTCCATCCATTACATATGCATTTATCTCACACATAAGTGAAGGGTAAAAAGGGGGTTTTACATAAAATAATCCTTGGGTGCACATGACCTACATATTAAGGAGGAGAAGGCTCACATGACAACAAATTTAATTTAAATAAATAAATTAAAAGAACCCATTAACATAAAATGGTATTGGTCTAGCTCATGATCATCCATACATGCAACGATATTTACTCATAAATAAAACTAGCATTCAAATCTTTAATCGTTTTGTTTAAGATAAATCCTGCTCAAATCAATTAATTATATTTAATTAATCAATCCTTTTATCTTAAACCCTTTTTCTAAATTTCCTTGAGATTCTCATCCATCATAATTTTAAATAAATTAAAATTATCCTTGTCAGTAACTTGTACCTTGGAGGAAACCCGATGAATTCTCGTTCATTATGCAGATGTTAAATTAAACACATTTATATAAAACAGCTATCACCTGTTGTGCCTCAGCTTTAAGCCTACACCATGGTACACGTCTAAAGGGTTTGTATAATATAATAATAAATTTTAATAAATTTGCGTAATTTGGGTGAGTACACAGTGTGTATTTCCGACTACATGGCGTGTACTTTTCTTCACCGTCCATCCTAAGTACACGCCCGGGGACATGGCATGTTAATTTACTTCAGAAATTTTGGGAGTACACGGCGTGTTCAGTGGGACACACACCGTTTAGTTTCCGCGTTACACGGTTTCCAGTCGGGCAAGCCGTGTACGAGGTACACGGTCCAACCCTAACCCAAAGGGACTACACGCCATGTTCTATTGGACCACACGGCGTGTAATTCGGAAACCATGTGCCACATTTTCCTGGTTAGCACACTGTTTCATAAATGACTTATATAACATCAATACACGACCTGATTTGGCAGACCAGTCTGATGCATGAACCTAGACTATATGGCGTGTACATCCAAATACACGTCGTTTATTCTCTTGTTTTATGGACAGGAACGTTTGGATCCTTCAGATGAGATCCACTATTTTATTTTAATCAAAAATTTATAAGAAATGGTTGTTTCTGTATGGTGAACAAGAAACAATAGAGGAGGAACATATCTTGAGATTCATATTTAAAGAACGATCAACTTGAATTGAAACAACTAAATTATTATGAGATTAAATCACCAATGAAAAGATAAATAATTAAAATCAACAATATTACCCCTCTAATACCACTTGTAGGTTTCGGGCACAGCGGAATGGCATTTGTGGGAGTGCCCATCTTTAATTTTAGCATTAAACAACGTTCAAACTGAGATCTGTCGTGACATAAAATGCCGGATCTTCAGAATAAAACGAAGAATGAAAAACAAAATAGGGAGTCCTAGAACCATAGATATAGGATCATCATATATTGGTTATAATTAATTTAATTAATTCACATGAATTTCCTTGGTGTAATTATTTCTTCATTTATGTCTCCGTTCATGATCTGATGTGATCATTCATTGCATCGTAGAATCAAAGTGTAGGATTCCTCTAGCGGTGATCCACATGTGCTCCACGTATCCCTGGATCTCTCCGAAGGGATCTCCGGGTGCTAGCATGGAAGGACCTCCACATTCGATGTCCGCCTTCGATTGCCTTGATCTGATGGAGGAGGATCTCTCTTGGTCTTGAGAGTGTTCTTGGAGGAAGTAGTTCTTTCGACCGTGAAAGAATTCTCAATAATTGTTGTGCACAACGATTGGGGAAAAGTGTTGGGGTTGTGAGGATATTTATAATCGGGTTTTATGTTATATAGTTATGATAATAAATAAATTTGTTACACGTTTTATTTATTTTATTAACTTTTAATTAAAACCCCCATGTCGAATTATTAATTCCTTGACATGCGCCCACGCTGATTATAATAAATATCATTTAATAAAACAATATTACATCCTCAAAATCCCGACTGGAAAAACAACACAGTGTGTAATCATTAATACACAGTGTGTACTTGTTTCCATAAAACCACACGGCGTGTATATTTAATATACATAGCATGTATTTTTTTTCCATTTTACTTTATTTCCTCCACCACATTTTTTAGTCCTTGAGTAATGGCTATTCATTTGTTAAATAAATGTATCTGCATTACTCGCTAATAAATATATATTATTTCTCCCACAATATATTCTATCGAATAAGTAGTGTCAAAATAAATGAAATCAAGCATCCTTAAATAATTATTAAACCATAGTTGGGAATAATATTTATTTAACATAAAAATAATATTTAACTGAGATACATATACACACATTGTGTGTGAACCTCTAGGCCCCTTTCTCAGTGGCATTAGGCAGAGACTGCCTAAAGTCCAAGGTTAGCATCTAGAAACATGCCAAGGAACCCATAGAGATAGAATTTAACACCACAATGACGTGTCACCTCCTACGAACATTTACTGTGTAACATATTCCCTTTGTCACGATATCTCTAATCAACCGGGTTGCATGCTAGTGTCATCAACCCATGTCCACAATTATACTTTCTTTGACCTTCTGGAATTGAACTCGCCCATACCTTACCATGGAAATGGATTTATTTAGGCTATATCAATTCCATCAACGGGCTTGAGATATCTACTTTCGTTATGAAATAGAAGGTACAAATCCTTTCTCGCATTATCTATTAAGGCAACATTACTCATGACGCATCCAACGTATCCTACCTCACTGCGAATAGTGTGTCGTCACAGTTTCTATCAATACATCATTGTGCGGAAGTTGTAATACCCATTAATAATAATGTTAATGTCAAAGGACCAATACACACATCCGAAGTTTGGAACATCCAATGACACTATGAAATGTGTGTTTCCTACTGGCGTGTCTCATTCTCATAATATCCTCCTAGATAATACCAAGGGTGCACACTATGAGAAGGTGCCTAAAAGTTTTATGAGTCCTTACCCCTAATGGAATGTATTATTTTTGTCCCTCAAATAACATTATACAGCCATAGAACATATATTCAAGAATAGTGTTATGGCACTTTCGGGTTCTCATCATAACATGGATCCTCTATGACCCATTAATGAAACAATTGTCCTTAGGACATAATCACATACATTGTCACGTAGAAGAACAATGAAGATGTCATAAGGTATTTATTAATGAATAAAGTACAGATTAGTTGGTTCTAGGCCACCAAATCCAATAGTTCTCTAGTAGCCGAGGTGTTCGATGATATGACTGATGATTCTACTTTCAAACTCTAGACTATAACTTATCTGAGTTTTCTGGCTTCATGATCAAGCTTCATGATTTTTTTTGATATCTTAGTGGTCTTTACTTGTTGGTTTGGGGTCCCTAATGAGTATTTTCTTACTCACCCTTGCATGGGCATCGCCCGCATTTGTTGTGTCTGGTGCAGATGATCGACACCTTGACGGATTTCCTGGTGGCCAAGGACCCAATGGTGCCTATTGATACCAGATAGGTGGGATGCACTTCTACAGATTCCTGCAGCTAATCCACACTTACTCATTAGGTGGGGTTTTTAGCATATGGATATCTAGAGATTATTTTGTACATTCCTATTTTCCATTTAGTCTTCTTTTGGGTTTGTATTCTGGCCCATTTTAACTTTAGTTGTACTTGTACTCAGTGGTTATTTATAGTTTCATGCTTGTTCTTCTTTTTAGTTTTGGGATGTGGTTTTGTGTGTGTGTATGGGTTCTTAGGAAAATTCCTCCTACTAGAATTTTAACACATTTTTCACTAGTCTCCAACCCCTGCCTTCACGGGGCAGGCATGGGGGAGTCACGGAACAGGCCCTGGGGGATGTGTTGTCACAATTTATACCCAGAGTTATCTATACGACAAAACATATGTTCATAATACAAAATTATTCTTAATTCACTAAATCAATTAAGAAAATATCATACTAAATAAGAATTAACATAATATATTTATAGGAAATGAACCCTTATCATCTTTTGGTTGTGGGTTCAAAACACACAACCTTGTCGGATGTGACTGGTTTTCACCCATCCTATGGGTTGAACTTTTTCTAAAAAAATCCTTATAAAATTCCATGAACATGAGAAAAATTCTCAAAAATAACTTTAATATATTCAACCACAATATATATTTATTTTATTAAAAAGTGAAAGGTATAAGGGAATGAAAGAGGAAGAAAAAGATCAAGGGGTTCTAAAAAAGTGTTGACCAAGAACATCCCAAATAACTATGTCAACACCTCCCAGGGGAAGGGATCCTAAAATGTAGAACACCCTAAAATAACTTTCATGTGTAGCAAGGGAGGACAAAAAATATGCAACCTAATTCCCCTCTCACCAAGTGTATGTAATTTGGGTGTCATTATAATTGATTTCCTTGCCATTACAAATCAGGTTTGTGACTAGCCAAGGAGTAAAAGAGTTACCTTTAATGGTGTTCTAGATAATATTTGAGTCCATCTCCACTGAAGAAAGAAAGACATTTCAGGATTTTCATAGTTCAAGGCCATTGAGAAAGGCCTTGGAATCCACTATAAGAGATTCTTCGGCCCCGTAAATGAGGATAAGTCCATAAAAATGATTGTTGAGAGTCCCTGACCAATCCCCCCCTCATGTCACCCAGAATACATGCTCCATCTATATTGAGTTTTAAATCATGGTTTGGTGGATTCCAGCGAACCAAATGACATGTATTCTGAGGACTATACATACCACCTATGTTTCTTCTTACTTTATACTGTCTAAGAGAAGGGGATCATCATGCTTCTTAAAAAGACATGAAAATTATGAGGCAAGGAATAGGACTCTTTCGAGTAGTGCATGTCTTGAGGGAGGAAAACTATATTGGAGGCACTGATTACAATCCTTCCACAAGAAATGATAGTTGTATGCAAGAAGAACCAATAGACCAATATACTATGAATTTTTTCTAATAGTACCCTCAAACCAAAGATTAAGGAAGTCCCCGAAGGAGCCCGTACCTCCAGCTAAAATGAAAAATACTCCCCAATCCTTCCACATTAAGGCCACCAAGACACTTCTTAAAAATAGATGGTCCATGGCTGCCTCCATGGGGGCAGCGTAACAGTATCATTTAGAAGTCGAGAGATACACCCTTAACAGCCAGAGACCCACACATTAAAAATCAGTTCTAAAAAAATAAACAATACATTTTTTTCTTTGATACTAATAAATGGTATCCTATTTTCAATTAAATAATACAACATCCAATGGAAATATTGGATCACTTATAGACCCAATGAACTTTTAGGATTAAAGTTTTATAGAATTAGGACAAAATCCTATATATCTTTGACAAATAAAATGGACCACAAAAATATATATCATCTCAAAAAATTTCCTCATGTATATAACTGTTCAAAAACATATCCTTATTAAAACGGTTCATCATGAACTGGTTAAAAGGTAACATAATAGAGGTTGATCTCAGATTCTCAGTAAGGGTGACCATAGATGACATCAAATATTACACAATAATAACATTATGATAAGAGTATTTCAACTTAAAATTTGAAAATTAAACCTTGTATATCATAATCTTGAGTCATGGAATAAATCATAGAAGTTCATAATACCTGAATCAAAAAATAATAAAATAACATAATCCAAGAGACAATAACATAATATATTGAATTGTGGCATACCCATAAGCATAGTAAATCCATAGGTAGTTATACCTACTAGGGGAGGCACACCAACTTCCCCAGTGGAAGCCCTTTACTTATAGTGGAATGGGTTCACTCCCCAAACTATTATAGTAGTATATATTGACTACCAAGACTATCATAGTGGACATAATCCCATACTTAATCTAGTTCACTCCCAATTCTAGTCTTATCTAGGAGATATAAATCATTACCCAATACGTTGGTGGGATATATAGGTCTCACCCATCACATAATGAAAACCATATACCTGTGTTCCCCAATAACATTAATCATTCAAAATAGTAAAACCCAGGAAAATAAATGATTTTTATAAACATTTTACCATAATATACCGCATGGAAAAGAAATTGGTTTCATAAAAATCATTGCATCATAAAATTAAATCATCCCTAGAAATAATTAGGATGGTATCCTTGGATCATATCACTAGTAAAGAATATGTAATATTAAATAACTTCTTCTTATATAGAAAATGAATTTGAAATATTACAAGTAATAATTATTGTGAAAAATAACTTTTCCATTTTAAAATCACTTTTATTTTTTTAAGAAAATGTGCACCAATACATGGAAAATATTCATTGAAAATAAAATTTTAAAATTGTAAAATAAGATTCAAAAAATTAATGTGATAGGATGGAGATAAAATTATCTCATTCTATAAAAGTTAAAAAACACTCCTTTGATTTTTTTTCAAATATTCACAAGGTGCCTTGTTTGGAAAATGATAAAAATATCCCCTTTCAAACCATTTTTAAAAATTAAAACATGGATAAAATGGAATCAAAAATTAATTGGGGTATATTAAAAATATTTTGAATACATTTTTATAAAACATGGAAATGGAATAGAAATATTCCACAATGTATACTTAAACATAAACAATCTTGAAGAATGATGAGATTATGAAGTAAACCCTTACCACTTGGGTAACATTTTAATAATAAGCCCTATAAAAGAAATAAAATCATATGTATATGAATATCCCATAATTTTTCTAGATAATAATAATAAAATAAATTCATGGGAAGTATATACACCACACAAAAGAAACAAGTAGTGTATAAGGCATGTGGCCCATAGAATAAAAGTGAGATAAAAATCGATTAAAAATATCATATCATTGAAGTGAGTATTAATAAAAATAATTAATTATGTTTATAATATATAAATACACATAATATTTTTTTAACTAAATCATAAGATAATTTTTACTCATTTCACACATAATCTTAGTATGACATAATCAATGATGTATAATTTTAACATAATGAATGGAAATTGAGTTAATAAATCCCATACTTCCAAATCAGCACATATATTATTTATATTATTTAATAAAAGAATTAGTTTAATTATTTAAATTATTTATAAACTTTTTAATGTATATTATTACTTTTAAGTAAATTATTATCATGTTATAACAATTGTTTAATTGTTTAAGTTCATGTCGTATATTTTGATGATATTTTGTACTTGAGTCCAAAATGACTTTGGTATGATGTCTATAGTCAAAAGTGGTCATTATTCCATCATATCTAGATTAATAATCTTGAAATAATTATAATTTTTATAAATCAATTATAATTTTAAAACCATTCATTAAATATGTATAGGAAAAATGAAATGTGTTACAATCATGGACATGGTAGGTCGTATGTACGCAAGAGTAATGTTTCCATTTTTAAATGATAATTATAGAAAAAGGTAATTATTATATTATATTCATATATTTATCATAATATAGTGTATATCATATTAATTCATTAAATATACTTATATATATCATCCATTTGATGTGGTGATGAAAAACGAATCACGTCACTTCGTGGAGGTGGTAATCCACACGTACACACAATTGACCTTATCATTTTTATATATATAGAAATGAAATAAAGTAAATTATGTATATTATATATTATTAATGATAAATATGTAATTAATATCATATTTAAATATTAATTCCATCATTATAACGATTCTTGAGAGGAGGTGATGATAAACGAATTACATCGGTTTGCGAGGTGGTAGTCTGTCGTACATAAGAATGAGGAATTATTTTCCCATTTGATGGATATGGATATTTATATAAGTTATTACACTAACATAATAACATATAATTAAATTAAGGATACTATATTTATTATTTTAACCTGGTTTAAGAAGGTTTTATGGATGTGGAATAATAAACAAAACCTAAACCTTAGATTAGAAATGATAAATTCTTTTCGAACAATCTCTTTTTCATAACACCTTAAAACTACTATGGTTGGTTTTATTTATGAATTAACACCTCTATATTTTGAGGAGGTATTATATGAAGTTATTTTGGAATTAATGAAATGAAAAAAAAAGGTTTTTATGTTTTAATAACTTAGAATAAGAGGTTCCCTTTTATAAGAGAGGAGAGGGGTCTCTTCGAATTTTCCAAAATATAAAATTAATATATATTTATTTTAAATTTAAAATTGTTCCAAAGTTATTTATTTTTAAAATAAGATTATTATGGGTCTAAATAAAATCATCCAGTAAAATTTATAAATGTTTTTTCTATATTGTTACCCTTATCATTTGTTGTTAACCCTTATTTAACTCATTTAACTCCTACCATGACAACCTGAGTTTTTATTATTTGAGGGATAATATAGTTTTAATAAAATGAAAAATTGCCCATAAAATGATCATATATAAATTTATCTGCATTATAATAATAATATGTTAATATTTAATATTTTTAGTAATTTTATATCATTTAATAAAATAGTAATTATCATAAAAAAATTATTAGTGACAATTTTATGGATCATTCTCTACTTTGACTTTAATAATATCAAGATAACAATTATAATGAAAAAACTATTTTATTACCTCCCTAATATGTCAATTACTTCAAATAAACTATTTTATAACATTATACATGTCAATATATATTTTTTAAATATTTTTAATAACATTTATTTTATATTTCTATTAATTGAATAATTACTCCATCATCATTATGTAAAACTTTTAGGTAATTATTTATACACTACAAATTAAAATAATTGCCATGATGAATATAAATCTTTTATATTTAAAATTAAATTTTTTTGTTGAATATATCCTCTAAATAAGTTGATATTGAAAATGTTATAGTCAATAAACACATGAGTGTCACATTTTTTCTTTTAATTAAATAAAATATTATAAATGTCATAATCACATAAAAATGGAAACAAAAGTCCATATATAATTTTTTTAATGATTATGGATTAAAATTACTCATAAAATTAAATTGGGGAATGTATAATGGTCATTAATAGTCATTATCATATTATTTTTATCCTTAATTATCATATTTTCTATTTACTAGGGTAACAAAATTTACTAATGTTGCTATTCATATTGTCTGAAAATAAAAGTGAAATATAAAATAAAGTTTAACTCATGATTACACATTTTGAAACCAAATTTCAAAATTAATAAAAACGTAATTTTAAATAGTTAATTTGAAATTAAATGATTAAATTACAATGAAAAATAATTTTTTTCCAAAAATTGCCCCATTTAAACCTAAAATGTTTCAATAATAAATTATAGTTTAAAATCGATTTAAAAATGCATAATTTAATTATTTTAAATAAATATAAATAAATTAAATTTAAAAATAATCATAAATATAATTCTAATTTTTAAATACTTAATAAGAAAGTGAAATTTGCAATAAAAATAGGAATTTTTCAATATTCAATGAAAAAGAAAAATTCTCTGAAAAATGTTAAAATTTCACCATAAATTAATTTTGATATACTGATTTCCAAAATGTTCTTTATTTAATTAAATAAAATTCATACAAATTAGGGACATTAATTACAGAGTTCTCTCACAAAAGAAATAAAAATCATTTTTGAAGAATATATATTTGAAGAATAAAATGAATTTACTAAAATTTAGTTTATAATTTTCTAAAAATTAATTAATAAATTATTAATGAGTGGGAAAATTTTATACATCACAATTTAGTTAATACTATTTAGTCTCATCCATTTAATGACAATGTTATAACTGTCACATTATAATATTTCGTTGTTCGTTTTAACTCTATTTAATGTATCTTGTACACTATCGAACATAGCCTTTCCTACTAAAATCTCGGGATATTACATAAGTGTGATGATGTCACTATCAAAAAGAGGTTAATATACCCTTACTCAGTTATTTTAGGGTTTTATTATAAATTTTCCATGTGGATAATATTTAAGTGGTGATGAATATTATACAACATTTTTGAAATTTTCCTAGGATATTCTAGATTAAGGATCCTAGAAGTTATAGTGAGAAAGAGGGAATAATTATTTTTTTAAGTTTTCCTATGATAATTATTTAAAGATAAAAATTGATATCAAATTTTCCAAATCAATCACAATTAATATTCAAATAAGGTGTTCATTCATTCAAACCCTCACATTTCTTCAGGTGTTATTTTGTTGTGTGTGTGTCAAATACTTGTACATGGGTTTGGACTATCTAGTTTCAACTAAAACAATAGGCCCTTCTGTTAATATTTTCTGGTGGGACTGACCCTGACAAGACATTTTTATTAATCAATCCTTGAAAGAAATTTTCAATTGGACTTAATGCATTATTAAATAAAATAAATTTTATATATAATTATCATCAATAAATATAAATGTTAAAACATTTAAAAAAGATAATTATAAGATAACATAATCGGGTTGGGTGGGTTACTTATTTGGTCACTAATGAAATCATTAACCTGAACCTATTATTAATTAAGCTTTTAAATTTTGGCCCATTTAAAACTAAGGTTAAAAAATTAGGCCCTAATATACTTTTTTATCTAGTCGGGGTTATCAGTCTATATAGGTCCCCTGACTCATGTACTGGTCTATATATATATTATATGTATATAGATAAACATTTTATGAAAATATATATTACAAATTATTTTTAAATCATTTACTAAAATATTTTTTACGAATAATCCAATTTACAAGGCCCATATTTACTCAAATATATTTTATGAATAAATATATAACATACACAACCTGATAAAATTTAGTAAGGACACTTTTTAATGGGGTTAGAGTATAGTTTTAGGTTTAATAATACTACTCGATTATTAATGATTTATGGTTAAATATTCAAAAAAATGAATATATTTATATAGACACACACACACACACAATTTTAATATATATGATGTTTATGTTTTCTATTTTAAGTATATTTTTTCCTTAAAAAAAGATAAAATTTAAAATAAATAAAATTAAACACAAATTTAAAGGAATTTTTTACGAGTTTTTAAAAAATAATTTAAAAAATCTATGGTAAGGAAAATTTTAATTCTACATCATAAAGGTGGCAGGTGCCCTTCCGCCTTCTTGATTTATTGAAAGGTGATAATGGGTGTGTCTCCTTTACCTATCATCAGTGCAGATCGATGACATAGAAGTGGCGGGTGGGGGATATCATCTTTTTCTTAAAATAATTTGAAAGGATTCCTGATATTGGATTCCTTTCATCAAACATAATTTTGAAATTAAGAACCCATTGTTGCCTTTACCTTAAGTGCCTATAAAATAGAACCCCACCCCAACCCTTCTCCTCACTTTAAAATTCCCTCCTCTCTCTAAATTCAACACCCTATCTCTCTAAAATAAACCATCTTTGTGCATCGTGGTTTTGGTGGCCGAAAAAACTACCAATTTTTTTTGTGAAACATAATTTAGAGGTATTTTTTCTTATTAAATTTAAATTCATTTATTTAATTAATTGATTTTTTTAGTTAGTTCTATATATGTTATTTATTTAATATTTTAGTTATTTATATATAGTTTGGAAATAATATTTATTATAAGCAATGATTAAGTATATATTAATTAACGAATAACTAAGGATTAAATATTGTTTACATATAATGATTAGGTAATAATAATTAACGGATTAATTCATATGATTAACTAATTATTTAGGAATAATTTATTAACATTTAGGTAAGGTTTAATTAATTATTAGGTAATGAATAGGAATGATTAAATAATGATTAAATGACAATTAAGTAATGATTATATAATTTTTAACTAATTATTTAGTCATGATTAACTACTGATTGAGTAATGATTAAATTATGATTAAATTATGATTAACTAATGATTAAATAATGATTAAGGAATGACTAAATAATTATTAAAGAATTGTAAACTAAGGATTATGTAATGATTAAATAATGAATAGGTAATGATTAAATAATGATTAGCGAATGATTAAAGAGTGATTAAATAATGGTTAACTAATTATTAATTAATGATCAACTAATAATTAATGAATTATTAAGGAATGATTATGTAATGATTAAAGAATTATCAAAGAATTATTTACTAATGATTAATTAAAAATTAACTAATGATTAATTAATGATTAACTAATGATTAAATATTGACTAACTAATTATTAATTAATGATTAAATAATAAATATCAAATTATGAAAGAGAGATTAATTAATGATTAACTAATTATTAAGGTCTCATTAAGAAAAGATTGAATAATGATTAACTAATGATTAACTAGTGATGAAATAATTGTTAAGGAATGATAAATGAATTATTAACTAATGATTAACTAATGATTATGGAATTATTAAATAGTTAATAAAGAATGATTAACTAATGATTAAGTGATGATAAAATAATGAATAGGTAATGATTAAATAATTATTAGGAAATGATTAATGAATTATTAAATAATAGTTAACTAATGATTAACTAATGATTAAATAATGATTAGGTAATTATTAAATAATGAATAAGAATATTTAACTGTTGATTAACTAATGATTGAGTAATGATTAAATAAGGATTATGTAATGAGTAAGGAATGATTAATAAATAAATAATAAATAATTAACTAATGATTAAGTAATGATTATAGGATGATAAAATAATGATTATGAAATGGTTGTGTAATGATTAGATAATGATCAAGGTATGATTAAAGAGTGACTAAAGAATAATTATCTAATTATTTAGTAATGATTAAATAATGATTAACCAATGATTAATGGATGATTAAACCATTATTAACCAATGATTGACAAATGATTAACCAATGATTAACTAATGATTAACCAATGATTAACATTAGATTAACATAGTATAAAGATAGGATGAAAGATTAAAACAATGGACCACAAAGAGGCTTAAACACAAACATGATTTGTTACTCCATTAATTTGGGTAGCTCATCCCTTATTACAAGTCTATTCTATTAATATAGATTGATATGGTTTAGATGAATATACTTCTACTTATAAACCACTGAACAATACATTAGAAATGTTAATAATAGTATTAAAAAATATTAGTGTCATCTATTTGGATATAAGAAAATGTTCTAAAATCTTGGTAGCATAAAGATTATGTGGTTATCATACTAGTACAAAAATAATTTATCACGCTGGCCTTATCATGATAGTTATTCATTACTGATATGACAAATTCATTTAACTAGATTTATCACATCAGTAATTATGTAACCTACGTGATTAACCGATTTACACGACTTTTCAAATCATTTTATTATGTAATCGAAATGAAAAAATGTGATATATTTCTTTTTCATGTCGGTCATTATAAAAAAAACATGATAAAGCCAATATCTAACATCAGTTATATAATAATTGATGTGATAAATAAATTTTCATTTCTATTCCGTATCATTTATATAATAACCAATGTGAAAAATCATCTTTATCATGCCGGTTAAATAATAACTAAACTGATAAGGAATTTAAAATTTTATGGATCGTAATTTGAATCATTTCAATGTTACTCTCATCTCATGAAAGATGACTCATTTTATCACGAAGAAGTCCTAACCACCATTTCTTTGATCTAGTGGTCTTGAATATCAGTTTACCATCTTGTTAGATCCTCTAGTTCTATCAGCCTCACTATCGCACATTCGATTTCCACCACTCTTAGGTAAAACTCACACATAAATCCTCTCTTTTATTTATTCAATATATTTTAATCCCTAACTATTTTTTTTATTATGTGTACTAAAATATCACATTTTCATCTTCTTAAATCATTTGATTCTGTAGGTCTCATCATTGTTCAATTGTATATAGATATGTGTGTTCATCATTGATGTCGATTTAACGATTTTTTCTTATATTCTATGTTATACATTTTTGAATCTTTTATGGGTTTTATGATTTTTTGGTAGGGATTTCATATTTAGTCAAAGTGGAATTGTAATAGAATCAAAACTTATGATTTTATAAATAAATACATTCTCAATAGAAGGTGTTGATTTCTATTAGGTTAACCCTAATTAAATTATTTTTTATGTATAATGAGCATTATCACTAAGTGTTATCGATTTCTCATTGATTGAAGTTAAAACGTTTGTAGATTGATTTATATGTTAGTGTTGTGGTGTTTCTTTTAAATGGAAAATATTTTTCACTAATTTATTTTAAATATGCTTATACAAAATCCTGTCTTATATTTATGTATTGAATCTAAAAATAATACTTATTTGGATAATGGTTGTGAATAAATCATTATTTATACATATAATTCCTTTTATATGGATAAATTTAATTTAATTTTATAAAAATATCAGTGACTTAGTAATACTAAAATTCAATATATACATGCATTTCAATGTTCATGCAATTCAATATACAATATCGTATAACTAGTGTATATGCATATCAATATACTTCTTTTGATGTGATCATATTATTACCTTGAAAAATCATATATTAAATTTGAAGTCTTTTTATTATGATTTAATATCAATATAATGTTGACATTATTGGTAAATACATAATTGTAATTGTCAATTGGTTCCTTTATATATCATATTATATCCTGATAGATATATTTTCATTGAATTACACATGCATCACATTGTATTCACACATAAAGTGTTTCTCACCCCATAAATTTTTATAACTATTATATCAAATAAAGTAGATTTTAGTATTTAAAATGTGGGTTATTACTATGTCATATTCAGATAAAACATGTTTTCATAGAATACATAGTATGTAATATTCATTTCACAATTTTCATAATAAACTATACAAATATAATATATAATATTAATTATTTATATGTAAATATATTTACCACATTACAAATTCATTATTCTGTGGTTTTAACTCTACTATACGATTATATCATAGTATGAATTAATGTTTTAAATATTAATTGTTTGATATTTTATGTGAAAAAATTATCAATTCAATAATAAATATACCAATCAAAATGAAAATTGAGCACATGATTTCAATTATATTCAATAATATTTAATTTCATGTTTCATCTAATTTAATTCAGAAGAAAATGAAATAAGAGAGATTGGTATGACTATAATTATTTTTTTAAATTACATGAATTTATATCTTTTTATGTTTTATGTATTATATTTATACTTATATTCCATCATTCTATAGAATTTATAATTATATTTTTCAGATACACATCTATATTTTTTATTTTTTAAAATTTTGTTACTTTCAAATTATAAAATATTTGAAATAAATTTAAAATTTTCTTATATTGACAAGAATTCTATTCTTTATATTTTAATAGATAATAATGAGTCAAATTTGGATTATGGAAATTTGCATAAGTGATGAATATGAGGAAGGTGTTGATGCTTTTTTAGAATTTTCTAAACAAAATGATCCAAATAAGGACATGTTTTTTTTCTATCCATGCCTTAAATGATTAAACATAAAGAATTTCAAAAGTATATAGATCAAGGATCATTTAATTTTTCATGGTTTTGAATAGAGTTATATCCCATGGATTTTTCATGGCCAAACTGGGCTGAATTTTGGATCTCTTTAGGATGATTATTTGCAAGATGATAAGTCTAATCAAATTAAAGAAATTATTCTTGATATTTAAGTAGTGTTAATTAAGAATTAATTGAAAATTAAGAATATACATGGTGATTCTGAAAAACTGTTGTATCCAGGTTGTACAAAATTTACAGTTTTATCAATGGTTTTATGATTGATTAACTTGAAGGCGAAACATGGATAGAGTGACCAATGTTTTAAGTAGTTTCTATAATTATTGAATGAAATTATTCCTAAATATAGTGATATTCCATATTCACATTATAAATGGAATAAAATATTATTCCAAATGGGATTAAGGTATAAATAATAAACCCTTTCCCAAATGACTGTGTGCTATATAAGAACGAATATGAATTTCATTCTTGGTGTCCTAAATGTGGGAAATCACAGTATAAGTTAAAAGAAAAACCATGATATCATTTATAAGTTACAAATACCCCATACAAAGGATTTTGGATTCTTCTAACAATTCCTTATTTGAAATGTTTATTTGAAACTTCGCATGAGGAGAAATGTTTATGATTTCATGATGGTGAGCGGATATGTGATGGAAAATTATGACATCCAACTGATTGTCCATAGTGGTAAAAAACTAATCACCAGTTTCCAATATTTATAAATGAAGTTAGATATATCATACTTCGACAATGCACAGATGTAATGAATCTATATTGGAACCTTAGTATCACAGATAGTTCATAAATCATTTTATTGGAAATTTACAACTTATCTTCTGAATTTTGTATGAAGTGAAAATATGCCATGTTGAGTTCAATGATATCTAGATGAAAACAACCTCGAAATGATATTGATGTTTTATTTTAACCATTAATTTATTATATAAAACTTTTATGGGGGGAATGTATAAGGGTGTATGATTCTTATAAAATGGAATATTTTCAACTATATTAAATGATTTTGTTCACTATAAAAAATTCCCAGCATATAGAAATTTTTCTAGATATAGTATTAAGGTTCATAAATCATATCCAAATTGGGAATAATAGACTTCATATTATCAACTACATCATGGGAGAAAAACAGTATACATGGGTTGTCGATGTTTTTTTTTCTATTAATCAATCATATAAAATATTAAAAATTATTTCAATGGCTTGCATGAATTTGATATTTCTCCAAAAACATTATCCATTGATCAATATTTTGGTAGGTTGAAAAACATTAACGTGACATTCAAAAAGACACATAAATCTTTTAATGATAGAAATATTTTCAATAAATGGGAAATATATTTTGAGATGCTGTGTTAGAGATATCATGAGGTCAAACATAACATCAATTTAATGCATGTGGAATATAGTATTTATGATAGCTTGATGGGAACATTGTTAGATATAAAATAAAATAATAAAGATGGTTTGAATGTAATATTAGACATAATCTCAATGGTAATACATTTAGAGTTAGATCCTGCTCTTTATGGAAGTCGAACATTCCTTCCCCCAACTTTTCATACTTTATCCACGAGAGATAAAACGACATTTTTTAAATGATTTCAAGATATCAAAGTACCACTGGTTATTGTTTTAACATAAAAAAATTTGTGTCTTTAATGGAATTGAAGTTGATAGATATGAAATATCATGATTTTCATGTCCTGATGTAACCTCTCATATCAGTTGCATTGCACGGAATATTTCTGATCCATGTTAGAATGATTATCATGAAGTTGTGTTATTTTTTCAATTAAATTTTTAATAAGTTGATTGACTCAAATTATTTGGAAACTTTTGATAATGAAGTGCTTTCTATACTTTTTCAGTTGGAAATTTATTTTCCGCCATCTTTTTTTTTGATATCATGGACCATTTAATGGTTTACTTGGTTTGAGAAATAATGATTTTTAGACCTATATATCTACATTTCTTGTATCCTTTTGAATGAGCATAAAAAAATATTTTCCATTGTTTAAAAAGACCATGATTGGTAGATAATATTCATTAGAAACATTTAGATGGATTGTGTTTGTTACATCTTTTAATCGGATAACATGGTCTTGGTATGACATTAATGGCTAAACATTTCATAATAAAGATTAGGACAATAGAAGCACAATTTAGATAAGTGGTGTATTGGTTTTGGTAGAAGTAATACATTTTTTTGAGTGTCAAAGACAAAAAGCCAATCTATTTATCAATTATATATTAAAGTGTCATTAATGAAATATGGAAGGTTAATTAAAATAAATTTCTTGTTCTAGTGTTTAACTGAAAATGGGTTATCAGTAACAACAATTTCAGAAATGATGAATTTGTAATGATACTAGTAAATATGAGTAAATCGGAATGTATAAATGAGCATTTTATCATGGAATCAAACGGAAAAATTTTTTTTATACTTTGGGTCAAACCTATGTGTGGTGGTCTAATGTTTTACAAGGAAAAAATAATTTGTTTTTGATGATAAACATGATGAAAATGTGGATTTATGTGGGATCCCAACTTCTATGGAAAAATTAACAAATAATATTGCAGACCACATCAAAGACACCATTTTCCCAAATATAGAAACATCATGAAAAAGGAATTTGGGAAAATATTCCTTTAGTTCATTTCTAATATTTTAGGTAACATATGTTCACTTCTGGTTTACTATTTTAAATTTCATAAATTATTAGATATTCTAATTTTATTTTATTTATTAAATCACATATTGTAACTAATATGTAAAATTGTTTGTTTATATTAGTTTAGTTTTGTTTAGTTTACCATGTTTACCCTTACATAAATTATCTATTAATTGAATTTTTTGAAAAAAAAATAATATTAAAAATAATATTTTAAATAAAGAAAAATAATTATATAAGAGTATATTATAAAAAAATATTTTCAGTGTAAAAAGGATTTATCATGTTGGAGAATAATTACTATAGACACACCATTTTTGCATTTTTATTCATTCATTTATGTCATTTCATCTCTAATTTAATTTTTTATTGTTTTAGTTAACTATACAAAAATATGAATAAAATTTTCTAAAGTTTAGTTTACTTTATGTTTGAAATTTATTCATTTTTTACATTTGTATGTAATAGTTGGATTTGTATCTTTTTGTACAAATTGTTGTTTCTTTGATTTATATAAAAATGATAGATCAATATGATTCACCATATAATTATAGAGATGATATTACTCACACCACTTGGGATGAATGTACACATGCTCCTATTGATGAACCTCCTCATCCTCTTTAACTTAAGACATCTATTTCTATGACGGGAAAAGAGTTTGAGGGAAAGTAAACATGGTACAGAATGTTTACCAAAATAATTTGTTTCCCATACTCAGGACCAAAGGATAACAGTAGATTTATATGATAATGATATTAAAATAGGTGAAAACTCAAAACAATTGAAAACTTTTATATCAGTGAAGGGTAAAATCAACGTTATTATTTTGTTTGATGATTGGAGAAGTGTAGACAATGTGATATTATCACACCCGTCAGAGACCATTTTTGAAAGATCATTTTTTATTAGTTTACTTATCTTGATATTTTTATTGTAAAATATGTTTTTGTATTCATTATGAGATGAAATTTGATATACTTGATACAAAAGGAGTGAGAAAAAATATTTATAATGGGCAGCTATGAGATGGAGGAATTTTAAATCACCCCTTATGTTATAGTTTATTTTTTAGGACATAAAAAATCATAATCCATGTGATATATGTTCATTTATATATGAAGAAACACGGAAGAAATTTTTTTAAAGTAGACGATGAGAAATATTTTTGGAAAGTGAAATGTAAACTTTTATATATTTTTTATATTAATGTCCATTTAAATGATTTCTTTTTTTTATTTCTTAGTTTACTGAAATTGAGGATATCTCATCAAGAGATATAATCTAGAAATTTATACCCTCATACATTTTCTATGAGAGGTTATATTTTATTTTAAGAATAAAATATAGAATAAAAACTTCAAAATCTGAGAGTTGATTCTGCAGGGTTTGCGGAGGTTTCACCTCCTCCCCCCAGCTAGACATGAAAAATAGAAGAGGTCTCATATGATTAAAAAGGTAAATACATTATAGAACAGTTGAGGGTTGTAGATGAGAGTATTGTAAGATGTTTACTTTATTTATTTATTTAGGTTAAATCAATTATTTATATATTGTGATTCATTACCTATTTTTTTAGATATTCTATACAGGATTATCTTGAGGATTAGAGAACATAGGCATCCTTTATTGTTGAGGGTATAAAGTATATATTAGATACAACATTAGGAATGCCTGAGCACCCCGGTCCTGTACGAGGATACCCAATAAGTATATCTATTGTGAAAGAATTTCCACATTCAAAATCTTCATCAATGGAGGATGTTTAAAAAAATAGAAAATTTGGAAGCTGATGTTTGGGATATTCTTGTGATGATGGAGGATAGGATTAGAGCTTTGATAAAGTCCATGTTTACTAAAATTTAATGACAGTTTCAGACTGCTGATCCAACTACTCAACTTCCACCAGAATATTTCGCTCCTCTTAATTATCCAACTCATATATCTCTACTCGTATATCCAACTCCTTATTATCATACCCATATAGCCCCTCCACCATGGATTCTCAGTTATTGTGAGTTATATGTTGATGATCCCTATAAAATTGTTCCATATGAGATGATATTATATTAGATATACCATTCATCATCAACAGATATACATAGAGAATCATAGGGTCACTGTACATGATATTGTTCATAGATCAACAAAAATACCATATATTTCATATGAAGAGAGTACAGTTGGACAAATTGTTGGTCATTTTTTACTTTTACCATCTAGACTACTTCGAAATATTACCATAGAGGTATGTATATATTTAATCTTTTATTTAATTTTGAAATTATATTTTTTTAACATTTTTTGAATTTATATATTTATCTAAATTTTATAGGAATAAATTAAAGGAAAATAAATTTTGTATAGAAAATAGAAAATAGAAATTATTATATCGTTTGAATCATATGCTACTAGTATTGATATATTGTCTATATATTAAAATTTTTTATTGCATGCATATGATATTTCAAATGAAGTAATTTTTTGAGGGCGAGAAATGACTATGAATCTTTTGATAAGTGTTATCATGGATCTTGTAGATGGAGATAAGTTGGGAATCAACACAATGAAATTTATTTCCATGTTTGTCAAATAAAAAAATAAATTTATTTAATTAATTGAAAATTTATAACTATGGTTGTTTTTTATTATATATCTTTATAAAATTTGTACATATTATGAAAATATCAATTTATATAGATTTATGGACCTAAAATTTATTTCACATATCGCTAGGATAATGACTGATGTATAAAGAACATTTTATATTTGAAAATGATTTCAGAATAATGAAATTATTCAATGCTAGATGTTTCCATATCTTCAATAGTATAAAACATATTTCTCAAATATATATATATATATATATATATATTAACATAATTAAAACTCACACAAAAGTTTCTTATATTTTAGTGTTCAATGGATCTTGGGTGTTTTTTTAAGAGAGATGACATTGTACAGACTATTCTCTATCCATGGTGAAGTTAGAGAAAATTTTAGGAATGTAATAAATGTGTAAGTTTGAATATTTTAATACTTGTTTATATAATGAGTTAAATTTATTTTATTCCTATTATTTTCAAATAGGTCATTGAATTTCTATAAAGAGATGAAAAAAAGAGTGCCAAGAACAAATTTTTACAGGCTAAGGTAAATTTTCATTTTCAATTACTGTATTTTCAATATATTCCCTAAAAATGTAATTTTGAATTAAAATTTAGTTGGAATAATATTTTCATCAACAAGAATGTATATAATTATGTGGATATTATCTTATATGATTTATGTATGAAATAATTTCAACTAGGTCGATTATGAAGTTCTAGAAAGTTAGGTTTATTTATAATGTTTTCTTTAACATTTCATTTATATTATTGAAAATACAAGTTTAAGTCTTTATTTTTTATTTGTAGATTTTTGATGAACCATGAACATATAGTGCACAGAAGTTGAGACATTTACAAATTGAGTGGGAGAATCAATTTTTAGGTTTTATTGATTTTTAGTTCATTTGTAATTGTAAAATTAATAGTTCAATTGTAACTTAATTTTACTGGATTCGTTTTATATGTTTTCATTCAAATTTTCGAAGAGTGTTTATATTGTGTCTACTATAGAGAGGATTTAAAACTAATATTAAAAAACTTTTTCATGACATTTATTTGAAAACCGAGGTGAAAAAGAAAAATTCCCTACGTTTTTAAATAGTCAGGGGATAACTGATGTGAAAAAGTGTTTTTCACATTGGTTCTAGGATAACCAATGTACAAAACTACAATTTTTTTTAAAATGTTTGTTTTAATTTATTGTGGTTTAAAAGTGATTTACAACATTACTTTTGACAAATATTCCTAATAATTTATGTGAAAAAGAAAAAAACTGATGTGAAAAATCATTTTTCACTAGTGGAAAGAAAATACATCTCTAGATACTATAGGTATATGTGGATCTGGAATAGATGTACATAGGGGTAAAACCTGAAAACACCGTGTTGAGATAGGTTCAGTCGGGAAATTTTTCATTATAATGGGCCTTACAGCCCACCGGTTTTAGTACTCCAGGGGGATATTCTTTAGATGATTCATATTTTCTATATAAACTACCAAAATACCTTTAAAAAGATTAAAACTTTTACTATGAAACATTAGTAGCATATTTTATGATATAATAAACTGTTCTAAATTTTTTTTATCATTAAGATTATATGGTAAAACCTCATTGTCAATAGTATTGATATAATTTTTTTCAAAACCTATGTAAGAATATGAGAAAACATAAAATAAATTTATTTATCCAGGATAAAAAGAAAATTGTGTTCATATAAAGTGAAATAAAAAAGAAAAAACATTAAATAACACAAGAATTATTTACAACAGACAAGAAATACCTTGAATTTTTTTCAACAAAATAAAGTTTGGATAAGATGAGTCTAATATTGGAAGTAAAGTAAAATCTAACTTCTGTTCAAGTGGTAGCTTAATAACATCATTCAAATATATATAATTAAATCCTTTTATTATTCTGTTTTTTGTTATCTTTTTGTGTTTTTTTCAACTCCATAAAATTATGCTACACCAACAATGTGGTATTAGAGCCACCAGGGTCAAAATGGTGATGTAAATAGAGGAATTTCTAGTGACCTAATGATTGAATATGGTCAGAAATGGTTTTTGTGGCCAGATCAATGAAGAGCTATGTGAGATGATTCCACTGATGCAAGCAGCGTCAATAATGGAGCTAAAACGAAGCCGGTATAGACTGTCAAATTTTTAGTTACACCACGGGTGCTATAGTACCCCTTACCAAAGAAGATAGAAATTTTCATGCTAATGGTGAGTTTTCAGTGACTTTTCTTGCCTCTATTATATCAAGTTATGTCAGTGCCACATTAGTGGTCAATCGAGACTTTTGAAATTGTTTTTGGATATATATTGTCCAATCAAAGTCTATTTTTAGTGATCCATGAGTTGATTACCACTATTTCAACAATTCCAGACACATCTGGATAGTTATATTTTCAAAATTATGACATCATCAATGGAATAAAATACTGATAATATGATTATACTTGTTTCTTTTAATTATTCCATATGAAAACCCAAAATAGAGGATATTTTTTATATTAATGATTTTTGGAAATGAATAGCGGAGACCGCTAATCCCATTATAGTGAAAGTGAAGGAGTCTTCAAAAATTAGTAAATATAAGGCGAATATGTTATCCAGTACCCCGTTAGTTGATTTGAAGTGGTTCTTGCTCAATAGAATGTGTGCTTCCCAAAACAGACAGTGGATCAACAAGAGTATCTTCAAAAAAAATTCCAATTAACATGATGCTTCTATTTTATAGTTAAAATTGGAAAAGATGTATGTGATGAAAACCATGAAGAACAAACAAAACAAGACATGCCATTTTTTTCAACTTTAAGTAAAAAATATGAAACCAATATATCATAGCACATGAGTGAGTACCAATGTACTATAGATTATATTAATTTCATGAAAATTATAATTAATTATGAGTTTCAAGAACTTTTGATGGTGATATCGTTACCAAATACATGGGACACACTAGTTGTGTCAGTAAAAAATTTAGGTCAAAATGGAAATCACACTATGGAGATAGTGAAAGAAAGAATTATGAATAAATAATCCAAAAGGAATTATTAGGTATGAAATCATAGATCAGAGGATTTTATCATTGAAATAAATGGGATGCAGAAATATAAGGGAGGAAGTGGATGATGAGATCCCAAGACCAAAGTATTAAAAGGGGAAGTGATAAAAATATTGATCGATATATGAAATGAAGTGTTACACTATGGAAAAATCATATACTTCATCTGTGAGTGTAGAAGGTTGAAGGAAGATCAAAGGAATCAAGAATGTAAAACCAAAAATATTAATATTTTTGTTCTTAATGAAGAAATCATTGTTGTTCTTGATGATAATCAGGATATTCTTGCATGACAATACTCAACATGGGTAATCGATTATTGCACCTCCAACTATGACATATCCAAAAGTGATTTCTTCTCTTCTTATAGTTTAAGGATTTTTGGACATCTGAATATGGGAAATGATGGTGCATCCAAAATCACTATTATTGGATATATTTTTCTTGAGACTAATATTGGATGTGGGTTGCTATTGAAGTATACAAGGATTGTTCATGATATTCACCTCAATCTGATATCCACTAGCATACTTGAAAATAATAGATATGTCAGTTCTTTTTGTGTTGGGGAATGATATATTAACAATGGTAACTTGCAATTTTATAAAGGAAAGAAATATATATCTCTTTATCTCAAAGATGCTAAACTATTTGGAGGATAAGTTATTACAAGAAGAAAATATATTCCAAAAGAAGTTTGGCATAGGCAGATTGGTCACATGAGTGAGAGAGGTATCTAAATTCTCTCCAAGAATGATCTCTTTCTAGGACTAAAAGGTAAACATTTGGTTACCTGTGTTGATCTCATCATGGGAAAACAACATATAGTATAATTTCATGTTTATTTACCATATAAAAAATATAAATTTTTATATTTGATTCACATTGATATATGCATGATGAAAACCAATTCAATGGGAGGTTCTATATATTTCATTACCTTTTTATATTACCATTCTAGAAATGTTTGGGCATTTTATTTGGAAATTAAAGATCAAATACATGATTTTTTCAAGCAGTTTCACATGAACATGGAAAGAGAAATAGGAAGATAGTTAAAGTGTGTGTGACCATACATCATAGTAGACTACCATAGTCCATTTGAGGATTACTGAAGGAATTTTGGCATTAGGATGTAAAAATATGTACCAAATATGGCTCAACATAATAATATTGTTGAGAGAATGAATAGAAAAATTTTCGATAGTGTTTGATATATTTAATGAAATTCAAAGCTTCCAAATACCTTTTGGAGGGAGGTAATGAGGAAAGTTTTTTATCTTATCAACCTTCCTCCACCAGTTCCACTAAACAGCTACTAACCAAAAATTGTGTAGATAGGTAATGATGTTTCAAACCAACACTTGAGAGTATTTAGTTGCAGCGTATATGTTCATATCCAAAAAAATTATTGAGAAAGGCTGGATGAAAAAGTAAAGTATTGTCTCTATTTGGAAAACGCTCATGAAGATTCTAGAAATAGACTATCGGATCCTATCAGAATGAGGATTGTCAGTAGAAGATATGTTGTGTATCTTATGGATTAGACAATTAAAGATTTTGGGAAGCTAGAAAATGTAGGGAAATTACAGTATGAGGAAATTCCAGTCAATTTGGAAGCAGTCTCACCACCATAAGTACCAAATAGTGTGAGAGAGATACACGATACTGATGATACATTTCTACTAGGTAACATGTATCCATTTGTGGATATGTCTCCATCATATTATATTCATGAATAGATTCCTCTTAAAGTGTAGTTGAAGGGATCCACCAGGGAATGAAAAACGAGTTGTAGATACTCACCACACGAGAATGTGATACTCACAAATGGCAGAGATCTAGAAAGTTATGATGATGTAATCAGGAGATAACATAAAATGTAATGGAATAATACCATGCAAGAGGAGATGAAATCCCTTCACAAGATCCATAGATTAGATTTGGTGGAATTACCACATAGAAATAAGGTAATCAAGAAAAAGAGTGTGTATTGAATTAAAGGATAATATGGTAGCTCACAGCCGCGCTACAGATCCAAAATGTTTGTGAATGTATTAATTAAAAATAAAGGTATTAAATTTGATGAATTTTTTTCTCCTGTGCTTAAAATTTCTTTTCTCATGGATGTTCTTGGATATGCGGCTAGTCTTAATCTAAAGGTTCAACAACTAGATATAAAGACAACATTGTTACATGGTGACCTTGATGAGGAGATATAAATAAAGAAACCTAAGTAATTTTAGTTTATAGGTAATGAAAACCTCGTATGAAAACATAAGAAAAGTTTATATGGTTTGAAATAGACATTGAGGAAATGGTACAATAAATTCAACTCATTCATGGATAAAAATGATTACAAGAGGATATCTATTGATCAATGCATTTCCATAAAATAGTTTTCTGATGGTGATTTCATTATATTGTTGTGTTATGTTGATGATATGTTGATTATTGGTAAAAATATCATCAATATTGATATTTTGAAGAAGTATTTGAATAAGTCTTTTGAAATGGAGTACTTAGAGACACTACTCATATTCTTGGTATTATGATTACTCGTGACAGGAGGAATCAATTTTTTTTTCAATCTCAAGAGTAGTACATTAAGAATATTATTGAATGATTCAATATGAGCAGGGTGAAACCAGTTATAAATCCACTTGAGAGTCACTTCAGACTTACAAATGGTCAATGAAATTCTAATGAAGTTGAAATTTAGTGATAGAAAAAGTTCCTTATCAGTCAGTAATTGATAATCTTATGTATGCCATTGTTTTCACCAGACCATATATTTCTCACATTGTTGGTATTGTGATAAGATTCTTATCAAATCCAAGAAAACACCATTGGATAGCGATAAAATGGATAATGGGGTATCTTCAAGTTATATATATTAATTTTTTATGCTTTGAATTTTATAAAAGTTTTTTAAGAGGATACACATATTCTTATATGGTTGGAGATGTAGACATGATGAAATCTATATCTGGGTACCTGATATCATTTTTAGGTGGATAAGTCTCATGAAAATAAAAAATTTAGATGTTTGTTTCCTTGTCTACCATAGAATCAGATTATATCATGGTCAGTGAAGGGTTCAAGTAGATGCTATGGATGATGATGTTCTTACAAGAGCTAGGATAGAGTAATGAGAATTATATTCTCTATTATGATAGTTATAGTGCTATTCATCTCAAAAAGACCTCAAAAATTTCATTCTAAGTCGAAAAACATTGACATGCGATATCACTAGATACAAAATGTGTTGGAATAAAGTTTGTTTAATGTTGAGAAAATCCAAACTAATGATAATGGGGTACATATGATGATGAAGGTTCTACTTAAATAAAATATGGATGCCTGCAAGGAGACTGTAGGTTTAGATATTACCCAAAATTGGTCATGATAGAGGGATTTTTGTGGGGGTACTCCCAATTTAGGAGAAATTAATTTGAGTCTTCTTTTTTGGAAACCGTTATGGTGGTTTCTTCATTGGTTGGCAGCCAGCCCATCCGACACTGCATAATCATAGTAAGCAATGAGATAAATGTCAAGGGTTGATGAACCACCCCAAAACAACCCTTGATAGCCTTGATATTCATTCATCATTAAAATAGGATTAAATCCCATGAATTTTGAACTATAAAATCACTCTTTAATATGTTTTGTGTATCCTACAACCCTTAATTCCGAAGAAGAGAGAGATAAAAGAAACACCAATTTCTCTCATTTATATAGGAAGCATTGCTGAATCACAGTAAATCCTCATGTTATTCCATTTTTTGTATCTTATTTTTTTGTTTTTTCATCACTACAAACTTCCAAGAACACTATTTCCCCAAAACCTACATGGATCAACCCAATGAAGAGAACGAAATTAGAGGAGGGGTTGTTGGTGCTGAAGCTCGACCTTATAGTGGTGTATGATGGGAATAGATAATCAAGGATGATTATTGAAGATATGATATGAATTGTGAGTAAAAACAAGAATATGTTTGTGTTATAAATCAAGTAGAGAGTCTATGAAGAGGTTGTCCAGTTCAACATGACCTTGAATAAGTTGGTTCTGATCAGTAATTGACCAATGAAGATAAATATCACCAACAAAAAAATATATGGTGATGGATTCCCCAACTTCAAAAACTCAATAGTCGGTATGTTATATATATATATATATGATTGAGATGGGTTACTGATGACTTAGGTATAAGTATGGGCTTATACCTAAGTAAGAGTTATCTGTTGAGATTCTGCTTTGTGGTTATCCTTGTTGGATTTAGAGAGACCATGAGGGTCTCGGGGTCCCTACTGAGTATCGTTATACTCACCCCTGTACGGGCTATTCCCGCACCTCATTGTGTTGGATGCAGACGACGGATAGCACTGACAGAGGCCGAGCGTTCGAGGACTGGACGGTACCCGGAGGTGGATCTCATGACGAGTCGGTACCCAGAAGAGACAGACGGATGGACTATTAGACGTGGAGTGATGAGGAGGGCATCTGTACCTACCCTTCAGGTAGGATCCGTGGTGGATGATCTAGGAGCTGCGCTATCTGTACATACCCTTCAGGTCGGATCTGCGGAGGACGACCCAGGAGCGGCTTCCATTCTTCTAGCTGTTTGTCTTTTTCTGTTGTACTTTTGTTCAGCTGCAGCTTTACTTTCGATTGGGTTTGTATTCTGACCCATTTACATTCCAACACTTCCTTTTGTACTTAGTGTATTACTTCCGCTTGTACTCTGTGGTGTTTTGTCTACTTTTATAAAGGCAATGCCTTCCCAGTTATCGGGAATTACACCTTTGGTGCTAGTCGCCAGCCCCTGGCCTATGGAGGGCGGGCTTGGGGTAGTCATGGCATGGGCATGAGGACGGGTTGTGACCAATTGGTATCAACGTATTTGGTTCTACCGCATGACTTATTACTCTGATATTCCTTTTCTGTGAAGCAATAGTGTTAAGGGTACCAAGTGTGGTCTTCAGTTCCGGGAGTCTGGTGTTGGTGCAGCAGCCGATGTATCCGTACACCAGGACCTTGACTTCTGATTTCCGACTTTGTGCACGAAAACACTGATTGCGTGTGTGTTTCGAAAAGTTTTAAAAGTCAGCTCAAACCAGGTCAGCTCACCAGGTATAAATCTTTTGACCGTGTCATGTTTTTTTCTTTCAGGATGCCTCCCCGTAGATGACCAGCTAGAGCCCCGAGAGTTGTACGTACTGATAGCCCACCGAGTGATGTGGCCTTAGTACAGGGCCCTATCCCAGTTGAGGCACTAGTGGAGACACCAGCGGTACTACTACCCGTTGGGCCACCGATGCCACCAGCCCCCGCAGTAGAGGGTGCACGTCGCTTGAGCGCACTGCACGAGTTACAGCGCCAGAGGCCACCAAGGTTCATGGGAGAGACGGACCCGCAGGCGGGAAAGGATTGGTTGGAGACTGTGGTGAGAGTCTTCAGGATAGTGGGGACACCAGCAGACTTCATGGTGATCCTTGCTGCCAGCCTCTTTCAAGAAGCATCAGGTAGATGGTGGAGCCTGAGGCACCAGATTCTTGACAATGTGACACTTCTGTGGGCAAACTTTGAGAGCCTGTTCCGGGCAGAGTTTGTACCCGCCACCCTTCGAGAGGTGCGTATACAGGAGCTGCTGCATCTACAGCAGGGTAGCATGATGATGGAGCAGTACTCAACGATGTTCACAGACCTCTCGCGCTATTCCACAGATATGGTACGAGACCCATTCTTCAGGGCCCGAACCATTGAGCATGGGCTCAGGCGAGAGATTAGAGATTCTGTTGTTTCTCACGTCATCCTGACACAGACAGGGGTGTTGGAGCGAGCCCTCTTAGTGGAGAGTTTCCTTGCTGAGCAGTCTCCAGCAGCAAGACCCACCACTAGCAGGCATGTAGCAGAGTCTTCTACAGCGGGCAGTAGACAGATGACGTAGAGGTCCAAGAGGACCAGACCTACAGGTGGTCGACTGCATGACACAGGATCATGTGTGCGAGGCAACCGGGGTGGAGAACGACTTACCATGCATGGAAAATGTTACTCTTGTGGTGGGGTTGGTCACATGGCTCATGAATGTCCGACCCGCCATGTTGATGACCAATAGTTAAATGAAGAACCTCCCAGGTAGAGGCAGAGGTTCGATCGAGGCGGACCTCTAGGAGCAGAAGGCCGAGGGAGGGGAGCTGGCCGTACAGTTGGAGGTGGACGACGCTTTGAGGTGTTTCCACCACCACCACCACCAGGAGGTCCAACTCGACCACAGGGAACAGGTGTACATGGGATAGCTCAGCTTCAGGTAGTAGAAGCATATGACTACGGAGCTCTGGAAGCAAGTGGACAAGAGCAGAACTAGTGGTTTCCTTTTGTTCTTTGTAATTCTAGTTCCATGTTGTTGTTACATTTGTTTCTTTATACTACGAGCTAAAATAATAAAAAGACACTTACCTATGTGAAATTTTCTTCCTTCCTTTTTGTGTACTAAGAGGTTCCGGTTAAACTGTTGACTTGACCCTCACTTTCGAGATTCCTACTAGAGGAGACCCAGTTACCTCACACTGATGCCTACAGTGTGACTCAACCCTTAGAGGCGATAGTGACGGTTGTATCTCTTGATAGTAACGTCGAGGCCTTATGACGTCGTCCATGGCATGAATACATCATTCATGTCCATATTGACTGTATTAGGTAAAGAACGTGGTTCATCTAGGGGATGAGACTCGATTTATATTATCAGAAAAGAAGAAATCATAGCAGCTCTTGTGGGACCAGAGATGGACCGGGCCATGATAGAGAAGGTCCAGGTCATCCAAGACCAGATGAGGAAAACTCAGAGCTGATAGAAGCCTTATGCTGACAACAGGCAGAGACCACTAGAGTTTGAGGATGGCGACCACATTTTCTTACGGGTATCACCTCGACGTGGAATTATGGAGATTTGGCTGAGGCGACAAGTTATCTTCGCACTTCATCGGACACTTAAAGGTCCTCAGCAGGGTAGGTGAGGTTGTTTACCGCTTGAACTTTCCACCTCAGTTACACCAGGTGCATGAAATCATCCATGTACTTCGGCTGAGGAGATACGTGCATGATCCTTCACACATCATCGACCTCAGGGAGTTGGACGTCGATGATTGGGCGACATACGCGGAGATTCCAGTGGAGATCGAGGACCGACAGGAGCGGGTCCTATGAGGACGGTTGATTCCTCTTGTGCGCTTTCTTTGGCAGCACGAGAACCTCCAGGTGAGCACATGGGAGCTGAATTCTCAGATGCATGCTCAGTACCACTTTTGTTTCCATAGGTTGTGTTAATGCTTTACGGGGATGTAAATCCCTGAGGTGGGAGTAATGTAAAGACTCGTAAATTTCAAGGAAAGTTTTTTCTTAATTTTCTTTGGGATTTTAGAAGAACGCATTTTCTGACGCCACCTGATTCCGAGGCCCGGTGTGCCCGGAATCATATTATGATGTTTAGCTCGAGTACGTTCAGTGAACGAATGAGTGCGTTTTCCTAACTTTTGAACTGGTGCTCGGAATCGAAATCTGAGGACACCGATGGAATCGCTGCGCCGTTAATTGCTTAGAAACACCTTTTCCGGAGTTGAGTTTTCTTGGGTGTGGTTTTTAATTTTTTTTTGGGTTAAGTAAAGGAATAAAATAAAAATGGTGCAACCAATTTTTATTTTATTTAATTTTGTTTAACCTAAGCTAAGTGGTTGAAATGGAACCCACTATATCCTACTCCACTAGGTAGGATATTTGTGGGGTGGGGCCCACACGATCACCACATTTTATACTTCCTCAAAACCACCCACCTTTAATTAAGTAACGCACTAGCACCCACTTTAAATGAAAGTCAACTCATGCGTTTATCTAATTATTAAACGCCTCATTAATTGGGCGGTTTAAACTTCTCAATTAATTCAATTAATTGATTGAATCAATTTTGAATTTAAAAAACTTTTGGCTTGTGTGTTAATAAAATAAGACAAGTCTTATTTTTATTAAGGGGTTCTTTGTGTGTGAGGGCTTGGGAGAATTTTCTCAAAGTCTTGATGTTCCTCTTCCTCGACGAAGAACGCGGAGAACGCCGACCTCCGACGATGGGCAACGGTGAGAGACGACTTCCTTGGAGATCGACGACCCGACATGCTTTCCTTCGTTCCTTCTTCCCGCATCAAAGGAAGCGAGACACCGTTCCTCCTCAGACGATCTCCGTCAATGTGTGAGGAACTTTCCTCCACGACGCTTTCTTCCACGACGTTCCATTCTGTGACGAGCCTACGTTCAACTATGCTCGAAGTAGGGGTTTATTTTATTGTTCTTTGTTATCTCTTTTGTTGCCATTTTTTGTTTCAAATTGGGCCGCCTGTTATCGCAATAACGGGAGGAGGTTGGACCATACAAACATAGCCGAAACTCCTCCCCCCTTGTTTGTTTGAAATTTTTGCGGCACATGTAAGGCAGCGCGGTGCCATTGCACATTGCGGAAACTATGAAAAATGGCGAAGAAGGGCGGCCCCGTCGCGCCGCGCTGTTGAAATCAAACAAGCCGCAACGCCGTCATGCGGCGCCGGAGAACGTCGAAGAGGCCGCGGCCGGAGTGGGGCCGCAGCAGAGGGGTGCCGCGCCATCTCGCCGCGCCGGTCAGACCAAGGCCGCGACCTTTGGCCGTGGCGGAGCAGGAAGCGGTGGCCGGCTTCCGACGACCGACGCTGGAGGAGGAGAGCGGGACCCCGATGGTTCCGCGGTGGCAGCAACCTACAGGCTGGACTGGGCCATCTGGCTTCCGAGAAGAGCTGGGGGTCGTAACCCCCAGCTGGCCAGCAGAAGCGACCCCCATCATGGGGGTCCCGATTTCACACATGAGAGGGGCAGCCCCCCCCCCCCCCCCCCCGCACCCCTTTTCGCTCGGCCGTTATGGCCGAGCATGCCAGGCCAGGCTGGGCCGCGCCCTAGCGGGCCAGACCCAGACCCGGGTCAGGTCGACCCGGTTTGGGCCGACCCAGGGGGTATCGGGCCGGGACAGACCGGGCCCGAACCCCCTATTCGCGGACCACTTACGATATTTTCCCCATATCATGGGTTACAGACCTCTGGTCTATGCGCCGTCAGCTGCGATGCGATCATTGGGTCAAGACGGTCTTTTTGGTATATTACATTCAAGGTTTCGGAGAACTTTGGGTACAGTCTGGTTGGTTCGAACCTAAAACCAACCGGGCCCTTGGAGTATAAACGCTTATATCTTGAGCTCCGGATGTACAATTGACATGAGGTTTACTTTGTTGGATTTCTCGTGATGAGAAGAAACTTTTGGCATGCTTCGCCAGATTTTTGGATGCAGTTGGATAATGGCCAGGTTGGATTGTACCTGAAATCCAACCGGGCCCCAGGAACGGAAAAACTGATAACTTTCAGACTGAATGTCCCTTTGACGAACCATCAGCGGCGTTGGTGATATCATTGATAAATGGTCCCTATGAGTATACCCTATGAGAGTTCGGGGTACGGTTGAGATACAGCCGAGTTGGTTTGCACACAAAACCAACCGGGCCCCTGGGACAAAAAAGCTAATAACTCACAGACCGGGCGTCCGATTGACGCGCCGTCTGTTGCGTTGAGACCCCTACGACGAGGCAGTAATTTTAGATACATCTTTGTGGGACTTGAGATACATGGAGTATCGACAAGTAGCTCATGGAGAAAACCCTCCCGGAGACGAGCTAGCAGAGTGCAGTAACCTAGTAGCTGACTGAGACTTGAGGACTGCTGATCGATCGAATCAGAGTGATTCAGATAGCCCAGTGGGGTGTGCTTGGTTGTAGCTGTAGACCAGAGGTACTCGATAGAAGGAGTACCTCTGTAGGCTATGAGGTGGTGCGCTTGGTTTTAGCGACAGACCCATGGTGGGATGCACTTGGTTGCTGCAGCAGGCCCACAATACTCGACAGGTGGAGTACTTCAGCAGTCCAAGGTTAGTGGGACGCGCTTGGTTGTAGCGACAGACCCACTGTACTCGACAGAGGAGGAGTTCTTCAGCAGCCGTGGTTTCGATATCGTGAAAAAAATCTTGGTTTGAGCTGAGTCTATGACCTTTGTGTTTACCTCATGATTGAGATGGGTTACTGATGACTTAGGTATAAGTATGGGCTTATACCTAAGTAAGAGATATCTGTTGAGATTATAATTTGTGGTTATACTTGTTGGATTTAGATAGACCTTGAGGGTCTCAGGGTCCCTACTGAGTATCATTATACTCAACCCTGCACGGGCTATGCCCACACCTCATTGCGTTGATGCAGACGGCGGATAGCGCTGACGGAGGCCGAGCGTTCGAGGACTGGATGGTACCCGGAGGTGGATCTCACGACGAGTCGGTACCCAGAGGAGACAGACGGACGGACGATCAGACGTGGAGTGCTGAGGAGGGCATATGTACCTACCCTTCATGTAGGATCTGTGGTGGATGATCCAGGAGCTGCGCTATCTATACCTACCCTTCAGGTAGGATCTGAGGAGGATGACCCAGGAGCTGCTTCCATTCTTCCACCTGTTTGTCTTTTTCTGTTGTACTTTTGTTCAGTTGTAGCTGTAATTTAGATTGGGTTTGTATTCTGGCCCATTTACATTTCATCACTTCCTTTTGTACATATTTTGTTACTTCTGCTTGTACAATGTGGTGTTTTACTTACTTTTATAAAGGCAATGGCTTCCCAATTATCGGGAATTACACCTTTGGTGCTAGTTTCTAGCCCCTGGCCTATGGAAGGCGGGCTTGGGGTAGTCACGGCACGGGCCCCGAGGACGGGTCGTGACATTTTGTAAAAATGTTATAAGATTACTTTGCAATTAGTCATCAAGCAACATAATACTGTAGGAAAGAATGTTTCAATATTGTTTATCATTGATCGGATACCCAAATCTACACATTTCAATTTAGCAAGAGAATATTTTACTAATAAAAACCATATAAGGATCTATAATAATGATGTTGTAAGACTTCATGGAACACCTCTTTAAATTTTGTATAATAGAAATCTCCTTTTTTTATATTAAAATTATGGATGAGTCTTTAGAAGTATCATGACACTATTCTTATTTTAACACCACCTACAAGTATCAAATAGATGGATAGTTCAAAATGACTATTCATATAGAAATGAATATTTGGATTTAATGTTCACATCACATTCAAGTTATGATGGATCAATATTTATCTTTAGTGGTATTTTACTATAATTGTAGATTTCCTTCATGTATTAAAAATTTTACATATAAAGAATTATATGAACATATATTTTGAACTCTATGTTAATCAGATTATGTTATTGAAATGAAACTCTTAGGTCTAAAACTTTTTGAAGAAACAATAATAAATGTAACCGATATTAAGGATCTTATTAAAGTATCTCAATATATGAATATGAGTTTTTCCACTAACTAGATGAATGACATGGAATTTATAGTGGGGGATTTATTTTCATAAAATTATCTCCATGGAAGGGAGTTATAAGATTTGGTATGAAAGGGAAACTAAATCTTAGTTACACTAGACCTATATAAATTTTTTAAATAATTGGTTTCGTTTTGTCTAGTTGGGAACTTTTTCGAATAATCTTAAAATTACATGATGTGTTCCATGATTCATTATTATAATGTACGTGAGAAGACCATCGAATTTCATCACATATGATAAAATAAAATTGGAACATTATCAATTTTACTACGATGAACATGACATGATTTTTTATACTATAGATCTAGTATCTGGGAATCAAACAATTGGACATGTAAAAGTAAATCAGAGAATTTTTAAAATAAATAAGGAAACGTGGGAACATGATGATAATATGAAAAAGAAATAACCACATATATTTAGATGGTAATATATCGAATATCTCTAGGATGATTTCTTTTTATGATGTTATAATGATACACCTAAATACATTATAATACATACTTTTTGAATAAAATTAATTTCATCGATAACTTGTGATACACATTGAGTTGAAATAAAAAATTCTTTACTAAACCATTTTCTACCTGATTTAAAATTAAATTATAACACATTTATAATTTTTTTACAAAATAAATTTTTTATTGAAATAAAAAATTAAAAATTATTCTTAGGTGAGTATAGGGAGTTTTTTTAAAGGTTCATTTTTTGATGAATAATGAATGATATTGATTTTAATATTGAAACTACCTTTTAGAATAAAAAATCTACAAAATTTAAATATATTTTGAAAATTTTAAAGTAAAATTTGTTCATTTTTTTAATAAATAATCCCCTTTAGTTTATTGGTGTATGTTTTATATTTAATTTCCATATATAAACATTATCAAATTTTGATCATTTTCCGTTTCAAAACCTAATTTCTCGTCACATCTTTGAGATTAAATTTAATGTGACATTTTCAATTTATATGAATTAAATTTTAAAAAATAAATTCTATATATTAAATAATAATAATTTATTATTTATCTTATGTCTAGATTAACTTTTGACAACAATGAAAATTGAACTCATTAAAAATATTGTACTTACATTATAGTAAAAATAAGTTTACTGAGTGGTTAAATTATAAATATATGTGTAACAATGACTTATAAACTTCTCTAAAAAAATATTATATGGAAATAAGTTGACCATTAAAACTGTTAGGTTATTTTATGACCCATTTTGGTCCCCTGTCATATATTAAAATTATGGTATCACCCTATTGTTTTCAAATAGCCAATGTGTGTCCTCTCCCCTAATTAAGAATGCCCACCCTCTTCTATATTATTAAGACATCAAAAATACAGTTTTTCATCTATTACCTAACCAAATAACATTAAAATTTTATTACCATAATCATTGAATACTAATATTTGCCCATACATAATCCTTTGAAGTCTTTAGTTCAAAAAAATTAAGTATAAATGAAGAAGTGGTAATATTTTTCAACATGTAACTTTATTTTATTTCCTTATCCCAATAATTAAATTTTTATTAAAAATTTAGGATATTATATCAAAATTATATTACATATTATATTATATTCTTCTAATATTTCCATGTCATTAAAAATGTTACACTTCAATAAAATTGGATGAGAAATTACTATTTGTGTGTACAACGTACTACGTCCATACGAACTAATGTGATTTGTTCATCCATAACAACCATTCACGGTTGGGTATGATGATGGATATAAAGTATATATATGATAATTATATCATAATTGAACCAATGGAATCATTATTTGACACACACACACACAGATATATATATATATATATATATGTTACATTTCTTCCTATATAGGATACGATAAAATCACTTGTGTGTAAGGAGGACTACCGTATCATGAAGAAATATGATTCATCCTTACCTAATGATTCACATGGATGGTGTTATGATATATTTAATCATTATAAGTGATATAATTTCAATTATTAATATATTTAAGAAATATTTATAATTCTGTAAATGATATTATATATCATTTTCTTGATATTATTTTCATGTAGGAAATGTTCAATACATCGTTCATGTATGTCTAGACTACCACCTTCACAAATAAATTTTTTTATCTTTTTATTTTAGTAGAAAATGAGTTAAATATTTAATTATTTATAATTAAATAAAATGATATATATATATATAGATGTATATCATATTAAGGTAATTTGTTAAAGATAAAATATTATTTTCCTCATTTATATAATGATCAATGAAAAATAGAAATTTTACTCAAGCATACTTTTGACCTATCCCCTCCATGATCATAATATATTTCATTTTTCATAAAATAATTGATGATCAATTTAATAGAACAAAACTTTTTTTTATATGATTGTGATATATAATATGTGCATTAATTGGATCTTTCATGATGACACAATGAGGATAAAATAATGAAATGACAACTAAAAAACCAAAATATAGAATAATTATAAATGTACAGGTGATATATTGTTATAGAAGAATAATATATGATATTAAAAAAATTACATCATTTTTAATAGATTAATAACATGTTTAAAACCATTATACATGAGTTTAATGAAAATTCAATGAATGTAAGCATAAGGTAATGGATTTAATCTCAATTTATATTCTGTTGAAACATATTTTATATAATGCACCAATTCACATTAACGAGGTCTATATTTTTTCCTATTTGTTAATCAATATCATGATTCATTAATATTTATTTTTATTTGATTTTTCAGTTTTTTTTCATCTATGAGGATTTTACATGAATATTTCTATCTTATAAATGTTATTGTAGAATCTCAAATTAGGTTGTAATTTCTAACATTATCTTGAAAAAATAACCACATTGAATAAATTTTCATTATGCCTTAAATGTATCCTAATTATCCCTATTATTATATAAGGGATATGAATATTTCTTACACCATATACCATTTTTACATATTGTGCTTCCATTGATAGTTATTTGTCTAAATAGGGAATGATTGATAAATTTGTATCCCATAAAAAATATTTATATTTATTGAAATTTAAAATTATTATTACATATTTGAGGAATTATTTGTAAATGAACAACATAGGTGGGTCCCATTAAAGATAGCACCTCGATTCATAAGTAGTATAATTAGATGAATTTGTTGATGAAATCATATGTGTATTTATTATGTATATTTTAAACCATATTATGAAAGGTGATGTGGTAAAGGTATCAATTTTTAGGAAACCTGATGTTTGATAATTATTAGTTACCTCCATTCAGGATTCTGTTATTATTATCCATGAGATTTTCCCAATGATAATATCTTCAAATTTATTTTGTTCTCAGATTTTTAATAAATTTAACGTGTTTTATGCTATTTACCTTTCCATTTTTATTGTGCCTTATCAAGTCTTTTTTTGTTCTATTTGTTTAGTAATCTAGATTTTTATATTGTCAATTCTTATTCATTTATGATAACATTTTTTGTACTTAACATTAAGGATCATTTAACCTCACCTTTATTATGTTTCCTTTCTCAATGTTATGAATATGAATCCTTTGAGTGTGTTATCAAGATTCTATGTATTTTCTTTTTTTTCCTGAATTATATTGTATTCCCATTGTAAAATGGGTATTAGATATGTATCTAGTTCTCCCAAACTATTAAACTGATCTAACAAATTGGGATTCAATGCATTATATCTATGACAATGAAATAAATTAAGGAACCATATTTGGGATACTAGGGTTGGGTTTATAACACCAAAATAATATATATATATATATATATTCATTAGTTGTATATTTATTAAATCTATGTAATGTGGTGATGAAATTTTTCTACACCTCTTTGTGGATACTGTAAGCCGTATATACTCACAAATGATGTTTTCAGTTTTTTTGGATGGAAATGTGATAAATATAGTTATTCAATAATTATAACAAAATATTAGTATACTGATGATACTATATTTATATTTTAGTATGGTTATAAGATACTAATATGAAGTTAAAGAATGTTGTTTTTAAATTGTAAAAAATGATTACCTCTTCATCAAAAGTTGTCTATAAGATCTTCTCTTAAGGGCATAAGTTTTATATTTTAATATTCCAAATACCTCAAAAACATGTATAATTATGTAGAGAAGAAGTTTTTAGGGTTTTATAAAGGTAAAATTATATAGGTTGTGTACTGATGATATGATATTTTTTTACCTTTTTTTAGTGAATTGATGGACACATATAGAATTAATACTTTTTTAAATATTATAAATTAATTATCATCTACTTGTTTCTCAATGTAGATAAAAATTGAAATTACGTATTGCATATTATTTAAATAAAATAAAATTAATGATTTTAGAGATGATTATGGTGTATTTTAAACATTATCTTTTTTTAACATGATCGTGAAAGAATTTTAGCCTTAACCATAATAACTGAATTTTCAATTTTAATGTGTTATAATTTATCATATAAAAAATAATCTGATAATAAATCGAATAGGGATGAATCATTAGAGCATTTAAGATCCTATTTATTCTCATTCATGTTTTTTTATGATTTTAAATAATTATCGAAATATATTTCTCAAAAGATATAAGAAATATCAATTTTTTAATATTTCATGGAATTTAAATTTAATGATATTAGGCAAAAAATTTATTAATAATATAATCATTTAAATCATCTCTAATACATCATATAAATATCTATAAAACTCTTGGATAATTTTAACTCAGCCAAAAAAATTATACATTTCTAGTATATTAAAATAATATTTTATATTTTTAAATTAATAGAAAAATACTTTTTCCACATTGTTTAAGATTTTAATATAATTATCATGACAATAAAGACATAAAATAAATCTCTATGGTAAAATAAATTAATTCTGTTAAAAATAAGTTTTTATTTTCATTCAAGACATATTATTATGAATATGGGAATATATAATAGTAATTAAAATAAAATGGGGTAAATATTAGAATTTGTTTAGATAAAATAATATAAATGTCAATACCAAGGTAAAATTTCCATCAAATACCAAATATTTAAATTTGGGAGGAATATGGACTAATTTTTCTCTTATAATTAAATAATTTACAGGGTTGGGTTTAATTTTATTTCCTTATCACAGTATTTTAAACCTTAATAACTTGATTTACCCTCTACTAATGTAATAAATTTTATAATTGTTATTTCTATTAATTCCTATAAATAAATAGATCGTTTAGAAAATAAGAACACAATGATACTGAATATGGTTTCCATTTTCCTTGATTCATTTTATAATAAGTGGATGAAACTAATTTTACCAAAAATTAAAAAAATCATATGATAAAAATTTCAATTTTTTTCTTTTTATGTTTAAAAATTAACTTTTGTCAAATTCCTTAATATTATTTATTTAAATTAGATTATTATAAATTAGAAAGATCATATATCACTATAATCCTAATTGAAAAATATAATCGGAAATTTAAATTACTTAATTTAATTAAAATAAATGTTTGTATTAAAGAGATCAATTATTATCAAATTAACTGAAAAATGAATTATGTAAGAAAAGTTTTAAAATTATACACTCTGTTAAAATTAAAATAATAAATTTAAATTTAAAATTTATTTAATTGAATTATATTTATAAAATATTATATTTTTGGTTTTAATAACATTTGAATAGAATTATTTGTATTATGATATTGTTTATTTATAAGGAAAATATTACAATAAAAAATCGTAGGTGTGACAAATATTTTCTTATTGATGTTTCTAAAAATAATTAACAATTATATCATTGATCCCATATTCACTCGATCATAATTTAAGAAATTGACCCACAAGTAAATCTCCAAAAATCTAATAGAGTTACCAAACTAACACGTAATATTTTCCATATTGATGTTTAAATAGTGTGGTTTCTTTTTATAAAAATTAGAATAAAATGAATCAATTCTTGGATCACATAATTTATAAATTATTCCATTTATCTATTTTGTTCCCATAAGAATATGAAACACATAGGTACTTGATATAGTGAAACTATAAGTTAATCATTGGAAGAAACCTATGTTATGAAACCAACATAGTTCTCACATTTATCTGAAGAAGAAATTGATCAATGAGAAAACCATTAATTCAAAAATGATTAATATAAGGGATTTAATATATTAATTAAATAGATTATGGGGTCCTATGATACCTGTAACATTACATAATCATTTAATGAAAACATGGAATAATATATAAAAATTTATAATTTTTCACATGTAGATAATAAACGTCATTACAATGATATATAATTTTTATAGCATGCTTGTTTGTAGATATGATTATTATGAGAGATTTAAAATGAATTTTATAATTTAAAGAAAATAAATAACTTATAGTAAGATATGTAGAAATTTTGGGATAACCAAATTCATTAATTTTTATAATGTATTCTAGAGGGGTCCATAAATTATAAAAAGTGATATTAGTGATTGGTTAATTATAAAATATAATGAGGAAAAAATACATTGAGGATTAATATCATAAATGTAATGTGAGTGACATTATTTTGTTGGTATAATGATCATATTTTTATGAACAAGATTAGATGTAATATATGATGTCTTGTAATAGATGTATACTCAGCATTAGTCTGTGGAATTCATTTACATAATTTAACTCGAAGATCAATAAATATATTTTATAAAATATATTGAGTGATGATGCTATGGCTCAAAATACCTTATCAGGAGTATTAAATTTCAATATATATACATTTAGTGGATGGATTTTCCTATATCATAAGTAGTTTGTGATACAATATCTATCAATAATAATAGTTATTTAAAATTAAAACAAGAAAATATTTATGATTTTAAAAATATGTTTGATGATCGGAAGATGAGATATATTGATTTTTTAAATGATTATTTATGCATGTTAATAAATTTTTTGGTAGTTTACATAGACTGAATCATAATATTTAGGATGAAGATATTTTAAATAGAAATATCAAAAGGTAAAACCATTGTGCAATCTATAATAATTTAAACATAAATAAATGAACCTTGGATAATTAGAACATTATGTCATGAATGTTAATATATTCATATATAAAATGTAAATGAAGATAAAATGATAATTATAATATTCATATTAAAATATTTCATTCAATGTATTTGGGATGAAATATGTTTAGGAGGAAAAAGAATTATATATATATGATGATTTCAAATTATGAGTTGTAAGAAAATTAAAATGATAGAAATTAATATTTGATAGTAAATTATATGACGATTTTTTATATTTTGGGAACATTGGTAAAATTTAAGGTTGTTTTCCAATTATAAATTAATAGAGGTTGATGAGTTTGAATTTTCAAAATAATAGAAGAAAATGATTTCATCTGTAATTTATGTAACTCATGTTGTAGAAATGAAATGAAATTTTAGAGGAAGGTATATGTAAGAAGAGTGTATGAAGAGACATTGAAATATCATGTGGATGGTATTATGAAACTTTTTATCATATATATATATAATGAAATTATAGATTCAATAGACAACTTTAAAATTTATTTTGAAGATAATTATCATCAAAAGGGAGTTATAGATCTAATAATAATTTTGAAATGGTTTTCAGTATATTTTACTATTAATATAAGTTATGATAAAAATTCAAGGATTATTTGGGATTATTTATAATTTATTGTTTAAATTTATGAATATGTTTATCATTATAAAATTTCATCGAAGTAATGTGAAAATAATCAAATAAAATATAAAGAATCATTGAATTAAAAATATTTTTTGAAAAAAATTCTTTTATCATTTATGATGATAATTTATTTATAAATATGACTCTTCTAGAATTAAAAAATCAAGGGGAAGATGTGATTTCATTATTTATGATTATTGAATAATATATTAAAATATACGGTTCAAATAACAATATTTATATTGGGATTTTCAGATATCATGTTTTGAAATAAATGGAAGGCTGAGGAACAAAAACATTTATGGAACTACATAGATCTCAAAAACACAAATTTTTGGTAAACACACTATTTTTTATGAGAGTGTTCTTTTTATGATAAGGCCAAAAATTATTAAAACCAATGGTGACCATAATGGAATAAAATATTATAAACTATTGAGAACTCAACAATAATCAAGGAGATATTCCAAGCTATGACATTAATGGATAAATATTATAAAAATGACATTTCCATTGATTAAGTGTAAATTGGGTGGTTTTGAAAAAATATATATCATATTGTGGTATAAAATTAATTAATTAATGATGAGAAGAAATTGGTCGTTACAAATAGAGAAATAAAATATATCCTTCATTTCAGAATAAAAATTTATTTTATGGGTGCTATTATGATTATTGAACGTTATAGAATAAGGTAGCAAATTAACAAATGAAATGATGTACATATTCTTATCAATGATAATGGAAATTGGATTCAAGAAAATACAAATAACTTTTGTGGAAAAATATATTTTATCCATTGAAGAAAAATAAATAAATTGTATTTTTTATACAGAATACAAGGAGAAGCGGTCAATAAATGTTTCAACTAATTTTTGAATATGAACAGAGAAAAGGAACAATATGGAGAATTATTTTTTTAATTATATTTTAAATAATATTATTATATTATCAAAATCTATTTTGAAAGTGGATATTAATCTCATACGATTCGCTATATAAATCTAATAAAGAATATAAAGTGAATAGTTAATAGAAAATGGTGTTTTAGAAATGACAGAGTGTTAAAAATTTATGGAGTGGTAATTCTTTATTGGATTAAAATGAATTGATTAAAAATTATGAAATCTATGTTAATGAACATTTTTCTAACATATTGAATATATGTTACCTATTTGGCTCTAGTTTAAAAGTCATATACCACGAGAAATAATAATGTATCATATCTAAGGGTATGGATTATTTTATAAAAGGATAGAGGGTAAATTGTAATTTATATTAGTTAAATAAGAAAGAGAATAATTATATATTAATGTAATATGGAGAGAAATTCATTTGGAAATTATTATATGCCATATTAATGTTAAATGTATAGATAAGTTTGTCATGTTTTAATCTGTAGTGGATATTCTTACCTTGAATCAAGACTTGAAAACAATTTGTTATACATTTTTTGTTTGGAATTCAAATCAATTGAAGAATAAGTGAGCATAAAATAGGGTCTGTAAAAATTTATATAGTATACTTAAATAGAAATTAACAAATATATAGAAGTTCATTATAGTATTTATTGATGATTATTAAATTATGGGATGTGCTATATGTAATCCAACAAAGAGAGAGGTTCTAGAATATATTAAATGTTTTTTAAATAATTGAAAAACAAAACTGAAAAACATTAAATATTTTGATATTAGAAAATGGAACATAGTATACATCCTATATTTTTTAGCATTACTGTAAAAAATCTTATTAAATAATATGTGCCTTCTACGATAACAACATGTTAAAATTGAGTTTTAGAAGGAAGAAAACATAAAATGACTAATAGGGAAAGAAATTATTGCAAAAAATAAAAATATCGCAATAGTAATATAAATAAACATTGATATTGAATATCTATATTAATTATAAATTATTACAGATCCTTGGAATAGAGTTTATTATTTTTTAAATTTGGTATATATGGAAGGCCTCACTAAAAAATCATAGACTGTTTAGAATAAAATCATTAATTTAGAAAAAACTGTCAAATTACGATAAATATTGTGATTCAATTGATGAATATTTATTTATATTTTACTTATCAATGTGTAAAACCAGTTTTTTTAATAAAATTATTAAATTTATTTTTGATATAATTGATGTTATAGTGTATAAGTATGAATAAAAAGAAAATTATATAATTATATATCATGAAGAATTTATTGAAAAATATGATGAGATATTTGTTGATTCAAGAGGTTCAAAAAATATACAAAATTATAGTGGTTCTAATATTGAATATATTAAAGGAAAAGTAAACAAATTTATTGATTTCATGCCATAGTTATAGAGGAAATTAGTTAAAATTTATTTGAGCAACATTTTTAGTGAGAAATATTTCTAATATATATTAAAAGTATGAGGGAAATTTTATATTAAATTATATTATTTTAATTATAATCAACAAAATTTACTTATATATCTAATGAAAAATAATTATTTAAACCCATAAATTACGAATGAAGTTAATTTTAAAATAATCAGACATTTTATCGTGTTGATAGACATAAACACTATAAAGTCTTTGGAACAAAAAGTGTATTTGAAAATATTTATATTTAAAATTATTGAGAGATCAATAATAAAAATAGATTTTAATGTAGTGGTTATAAACAATTTTTAGAATTTAATAATAGGGAAAAATTAACAATTGTCGAAAGAAATAATTCTATGAAACTCTTATTAATATCCTTTATTGAATGATTTTTCCCTGTTTAGATAGATCGTAATATCTAATTCTAGAATGGTTCCTTTTTTATATAATTTAATATTAAAAATTTTTTGGAAAATTTTTATTTTATATTATGTTTTTTATGTGTACATATTGAATATGATTTTTTCTAGTGCAAAGGAAAAACCACAGACATGGTACACATAAATAAATTCTTATATGAGAATATTTGAATTCTAGAGACGAGAGGTTAAATGAAACCTCTATTTGAATTTTTTTTATGAGGAACAATTTATAATAATAATGTATATGTATGATATCATATTTATATTTATCAAGTATAATTCCATTTAAAATCATTACAAATTATTTAGATCTATTTTTTTGGAAGACATTGGTTAGATGGTTGATATAACTTTTTCAGTTGTAAGTACATCATTATGAAATAAAGAAATATTTATCCCATGCGAATTAGAAAAATTATGTTCTAAATATGTTACCAATAGATTGGTGAGAACCCGTTTCAACTCTAATAGTATTACAACAAAATCATTTAAAACATAAATAAATTCACAGAGTAAAATATAATTTGAATAAAATAATTATTTATTTTTTGATTTATATTATAGAAATAAATCAAGATATATTATTTGATACATGATGGGAATAATATTTTCAGATGTTTTTATATAATTATATTTTTTTCTATTTTAAATAGAATATTAAGGTTTTTGCAATGAAAATTGAATTATGTTTTGATATTCAAGGTCGGATAAGATAAATACTTGATGTAATTTTTATATGTATACTTGGTGGGTAATATTGTGGATATATAATTAACTAGTGGATTAGTTTTCTTTATTATAAAGAACTGTTATAAATGGATGTGTATGAAAAAATATTGTGTGACATTAATTGGAAAAGTAGTAGAATATATTTCAGTTTCAAGGCCATCAATTAGTTGATTTAGAAGAGGTTTTTATAATAATAACATGACAACATGGTTCGAAAAAAAATATTTTTTAGTACTAATAATTTTTTTATCAAATTTCACTTATAATATTGCCTAAAATTCTCCCATAAAAATATTTTTAATTGAAACCACATTAAATAAGAGAATGTAAGGAATAGTTATGTGAAAAATGAATTTATTAGAACATAGAAACAAGTGGCATATGTCTTTAGATACCATTTAGTGGAACATGAATTAGAGTGGAATTAGTTAATTTTTAGAGTTCAAACAATATCTTTAATCTAAAAAGGATTTCATTTCCATACTCCTCATTATATAACTTGATTTGATTTATTTTCATTTTTTATAACAAATTATATATTGAGGGATGTAAAATGTTAACAGGAGAAAATATGATTTGTAAATTAACGTTATATAGGTGTCTTACTCAGTGAACATAGAAAACCGAGATATAGTTTACAATTTCAATTATTTACTATAATAATACATGACTCATATAGGCATTGATAATTTTTTATCTCTATTTATATATTACAGAATGATAAATTATTTAGAGTATTTCAAATGAATCAATATTTTAAAAAAATCATCTGAATTTTATTATTCATGTGGTGAGTGACAATTTGGGGGTAGTTAATAGAATAAAACATGGATGATGTTGATAATACTATGTAAAATAATGATTTCATATATAAAAGAGTTATATTAAAAATAGAATCCTAAATGGATGATTTATATAACCCTAGGTTTTAATATGTTGGTTTTCTTGGCAATTGGAATCTTAAAAGAATATGTAACAAGTTGGTTAGTATATTTTTAAAGGAATCATTCACTATAAAATTCACCATAATGTTGTCTATCTTATTAATATATAGTCAATTTTAAAATTAATAGAGAAAATATACATAAGGAATTTTTATTTTCTATTCATATAATATATATTTCAATATGAAACGGTCAACTGAATCCCCACAATAGTAGATGATATTTAAATTAACTAGTATACATGATAGAAATGAAAATATTTTATATTATGTGGGAATATACTTGATTTTATTTGTAGGATTTTTATTCTAGGAAGAGGAGGAAAATTGTGTAAAAAATATTATATATAAAAAATCATTGAAGTTGTGAAAAAATATTAGAGATAAAAATTAGGAGACTTTAGGAATGGAGATTCTGAAACTTTGAAATATTTATCTCTAAATTATGAAACACAATGTTTTGATTTTATTGAGTATATTTTTAAAATGGAATGAACCAAAATCATTGTTATGTAAAACATGAAGATTTTTAAGGGATATATAATATCTCATAAGGATGATAGAAATTGGGAACTGAAAAAATATATTCTATGGATGAAGGAATTCTTCACAAAATGTTTTTAGGGTTCTGGTAAATATAAAAAGATGATATTGATGTAATTTACGAGGATGTATTTTTTAAATATTTTAGAGTTTTGTAATGGTGTTTTGAAGTACATTTCATGGTCTGTTACTTATGGATTCCAATATTAGTGTTTTTTTATCATAGACCAATCATATTATTTAAAAAACTAGAAGATTATGATTATCTTTTATCATTTTTTAAAATCAATAATATATTTTTTGTTATATGTAAAACATAATTATTTTGGATTTCTATGGTGATGATTTTATTGAAGGGAATCTGAAGGTTGAATTTCAAGAATGGGAACATAAATGTTATTTTAAATTTTAAATTTGAATTTTTAATTTATAATTATCTAGATATTTTTTATTACTTATAAAAAATAAATAGGGGTATAAAAAAAATAAAATAATGATAAATTTATTGATGCTACATAGAAGATAATTATTAGTGATGTTCATTGGATACCTGTAATTGGATGTTGAATTGTGATCAATCCGAGATACAATAAAATCATTATGTAAATATTAAATTTAAATGCACAAAAAATATATAGAACAACAGTAATATTAATAAAATAGAAAATACATTATTATATTTTGTTTTAAAAATGATTTATGTTAATGTAATGTATACCTATTTTTCAAATATATCTCTATAAGCCTTTTAATAGTAGTGTATGGAAGAGGTTGTGAACATTATATGAGAAGTGAGATTTCCCTATTATTTTAATAACATAACAGTGGAGTAATAGTTAATTTTAATGTAACAAATCATTTATAGGTTATTCATAGATGTATTTAAGTACTTATAAACCAAGTAATCTTATAACAATTATTTCTCTTTTAATTATAAATTTTTGTTTTTCTTTTACATATGTATTATAAAATATTTAAATTGATTTTCAAATTTATAGAAAATATCCAATTTCAATTAAGTTAAATATAAATTACAGGATACTCGAAATAAACACCCCAATTAGGGTATTTACTAAGACCCCATTAGTTATAATATGGTTGGATCCCTTCACTTATATCAACTATCTGAGTGAAAATATTCTATTGGATGCTGGTTTAAATATAAAACATGTTTCACTAAACAAACCCAAAATATTTCCCATTCATAAAAATTAAATTTCACTATACTAATCACCCATAATATAATATATAATTCATATTCATCCTAGGATACATAATTTTGTTACCCATACCTTGGGTATGTCAAACTAAACAACAACCTAAAACAAACACCCACATTTCCCCATGATTCATTATATAAATACTATTTCTTCTTATTAGTAATTAACATTTAGAGATCTCATCTCACATCATTAATGAATTTCATGTAATATATTTCATTCCAACACAACAATCATCATATTACATATCAATACTAAAAACCAAAAATATCAATATAAATAAAAATTATAATAAATAATCAAATAATACACTTTCAATCAGGGACACATAATGATTGGAAAACATAAAATAAGGATGGATATGCTAATACTGAATATACATTATCCAATGATTTAAATAAAAACATTCCGGAATTCCTTGTTAATATATTAAGGAAAATAAATAATTAAAATAATAAAAAAGCAATAATGAACTGATATATCATTTTATATTATATATCACATCACTGATCCATTCCAAAAAAAATTAAGAAGTTAATGAAATAGAAAATCATAATCTACCACATATATTGAAATACATTATGGGCGTTGAATCCCCCATCATGGTTTTATAAAAATATTGTAATTCACTGATCCATTAGTTCAAATATCAAAATAATTTGTATAATAATTTCTCTTAAAACATATGTTACCCAAAACCCTATAAGACACCAAAATCTTGTGAACATAAACTGCTACATTTTTTCCATAACCCTAAGGGGTGGTGAAATAATTTGAGGGACTAAGATACATATTAGGGAATGATTATCCATTATTTATCATAACTAAATTCAATCTAGCATCCTACTGAACAATCAAACAGAGCAACACATATGATTAAAGATTTAATATATAGAAAATAATATGTGAAACAATAGAATTTATTATGAGACAAGTGATCATGGAAGTAACCCGCCACTCCCTGTATGTTTCAGAAAGAAAATCAAATAATATATTTAAAGAAACATATAGTGGATGAAAATAAAAAAACAAGGAAAAGTTAATAAAGAAATCATATCAATAACTTTAAATCCATAGTAAGAAATGTTCCCTTGTTAGGTTTCCACCTTAATATTTTATTTCTCTTTTTATGAATATTATATATTCCTTAAATATTAATTATTATTTGGATAATTAATTTTTCCCTCTCTGAGTTTATTTAACATTGATTCATTATTTATCATGTGTTTCATCCTCATTATTTTATATTTATTTGTAATTTATTGTTTTCATTTATAATAATAATAATTATTTTATGTTAAATAATTTAATATTCATTATTACTATTTATTAGTATTCTTCAATTTTTTCATATATTCTGTTAATTTTCATATTATTAGATAATATGTATTAACCATTTAACCACATATATATTGATAATTTTGAAATTATGATTAGTGTTGAACCATTATGTATACAATAGTCAGATTTTATTTTACATTAATATAATGAATATTTAATTTCACACATTGATTGATTATAATTTATTAATAGTTTTAACCTCCTGAATTTAATACATTAACACTTGTGTATTAATGGATTTCTCTTATTTACTGATATTAGGATTAGTCTAGAATTAGATACATTTTGAAATATTTTTCATAATAAATTTTGGTAATGGAAAATATATTATATAATGGTTTTGGAAATTAAATTTCATATGTAATAATTTTTTAGATCTTATGGTCAGTTCATGGATGACTCTAATATTGAATACCTCTTGTATTTGTATTTTTTTTATTATAAAAATATTATTTATGAATAAAATTTTTGAGTATATCACACAATATTGGGATCCAATTTTGTAGTTTCAATGGATTGATATTTATTTTCTACTAAAAAAATCAAGAGATTTTTAATATTTATTGATGGAATAAAAATATGAGAAATTAATGTGAATGATACAAATGTTATGAAAATATATATTACTATTATTGAAGTTGTTTGTAAGTTTTTATTTTTATGTATAGATGATAATATGGTTTTACGAATGTTTTCAAGGGTTTGGAAACACTATTACATAGTCAAAATAATTTTGATGGGTGTTTTAGTTGACGATTATGGAAGTACTACCCTCTAGACATGTATCAAAATATAGTGGTTTTTGAATAGATGACATTTTTTCATTGTGAAAAATAACAAATTAAAAATTTATGGTTTTCATCATATTTATTTTCTTTGAAATAGTTATGTTTAATACATGTTTTTATAAGGTTTTCCAGGAATTTCATTAATATATATGGGTGATGAGAAGTACAAAATAGTATAAATAATTGAACCATTAATGTGGTGGTTACAAAAATACTATAGGTTTCTCATCAATATATTATGGAAGTGATTTTTATATCAATAAATCCCAAAGTAAAATGAGGTGTAGATCCAGAATTTTACTTCCAAGGAAAATGTAGTTAGTGAAAATATAAATGGAATGAACTAGATGGAAGCATAAATATTATAAAATTTTTAATATAGGATACAACATTTTGGTATATTCTATGGGGGATTCTAATATTCATAGTACTAAATGGGTAGATAAAATATGATAATTTTTGTTTCCATGGAGTTATTAAGTGATTAATTTAAAGTGGGATATTAGAGAACACATATTAGATGGTCTATGGAATGATTATTTTCTTGATTTTCATGAAGAATGTGAAATAGATTTTTGGTGTGATACTATAATTTAATATAGATATTATACATAAAAGTGAATTGGACTACGACTCAAGGATAATGAACAGACCATGGAAGTGATGAGTTTGAAATATTTCATTTTTAAAGATCCTCAATATTTCGAGTGATTTGTGGGAGAATCATTATGAAATCATTAATGAATTAAATATGATATATTTCATCCATTTCCTTGTATTTTGTTATTATATAAACAATAAACTATACATGGGAAATTTATATATGATGTATTTATTTATAGGATTAATGAGAGAGGAATAATGAAATGGTTATTATCAGGTTGAATTAATATAAAATATAAGAATACGATTTATATGATTGAAATATAAAATTTTGATATCTTTCACCATTTTTGGAAATAAATCATCTTATTTTCAATGAGAGACTATATAGATAAATGTAACTATATAAAATAAATATTATATGAATCCAAAATAAAAATAAGAATTTTGAATAACATATCTAAAAAAGTGTGATAAAATTGATTGAATTGCCTTAAATGGTTGAGAGGGGAGAAGGAAATCTATGGAAAATTATACTATGTTGATATTTATTGGAAATATCATATTTTAATCTATAATATGAATAATAATATATTCATTTTTATTTATAGAAGTATATGTGGAGAACACATTGCTAATATGTATTGAATATGTGAAAATCCAGATGAAGTGATTGAAAATAACTAATGAATAAAGGAAATGACATGTACACTCAGAAAAAATAATTCAAATGAAAGAGTTTACATGATCACACATAATAAAATAGAGAATATGTTCATGGTGATGTTGTGAGAATATCATTTATAGTCTAGTTGGGGGAGATCAATGAGACCCCTCTACAACATGTGTATTAATTAAATAATGATATGTTTTATACTTTGTGAGTGATATTAATATAGTGATTCCATATGAAGTAGTGTGAAAAGGATATGATATAATGGAATAACCCATGGGTGGTAGTGACCTAACCCTAAACCAACTAAGGGGAGTGATCCATGGAATTGGACAGACATACCATTATCTGACCACAAATATTAATGATTAGTGGATTCTATTAAATGAAAAATCACATTTGGAAACACCATATATTATCTCTATTTGGGTGAATCAAGAAAAATAACCATGTCATACATGCATGATTTAATTACATTCTATAATAAATAAGATATAAGCGTGGGTTAAGAAACCATTGACCAATTCTAGTAAAGGTGAGGAGATGAAATATGACCTTTATATCTTCATCAATTGAAGAGTAAAGGTTTACCCTACTAATTCTAGATCAAAATATCATTAAGAGGGAAAGGGATTTTAATGAAAAAGTGATTATAATGGGAATATTTCCATACTCAGATTCTGGACCTCTATTATTGTTTCTCTAGTCAATGTCCAATGTGGGTCCCAATAATTTATACTATATAATAGGTACCTTCTAGGTCATTTATTTTTCTACAATGTAAAAATATTTGTTTTTATAATAATATTTTATTATATCATTACATTCATATATTTATTTTGAAGTGGTAAATAATTTGAAGAATAAATATAACTTTAATAGAATTACATATATTAGGGAAACATATTGACAAAGTTTTCTTTATATGTAATCATGTATAATATCTCATGTAAAAAATAAGATAAATATAATAATATAAATTTTAAATTTTTATTAATATTTTGTAAATATATTTTATATAGTTCTATTAATTATAATAATATTATTTAATTTTATAGTGATGTTTAAACTAATTTATGTATAACCAAATTTGGTTTTTATGTAATATATAGTTTTATTTATAATATTCAAATGTGTGATTTTTCAATTAATAGTGAAATATATATATAAATTTTAAAAAATATTTTATTTTCATGTTTTTATAATTTATCATTAAAGTTTTATTAGTTTTTAAATTTAAATAGTTCCTTTTGAAGAAAAGTAATACAATATGTTTAATTTTAACCAATCTTAATATTTATTTTGGAATGAAAACATTTTTTTCTTAAATGGAACTTTGTTTAAAACCATTTCAGTCCCATGTTTTTGTGTTGAATTTTAATTAATTCATTCCAATTTTGTACAATGAAACAAATAATATGAATTTGATCTTAGTAATTAATTTTTTTCAATATAATGATATAATTTGAACATATTTTTTGTTGATATTGAATTGTACAAACTGTAAATATCTATTACCATGGTTAACATTAACATTGTATTACTAGGTGTTAATCTAAATGTATTTTGGTTAAAATGAGAATGAAAGTTGTATAATATCAATTTAATAGAAATATTTATACCATATATAGTATAATAATCATAAATGGTCTGGTTTGGACCCATAAATTTAATGAATAAATTAATATAATTCAAGCTTGTTAAAAATTCCATGTGTGTTCTCTCTCCCTCATAAAAAGGATAAATCTATTTATTTTCCTCTAAAAAAATAAACAGTCTTTTGGATCCTTTAATTCCTAAACCAATACATTATTAATATCAAGAAATACATCCCTGTTTACTTGGATATATTATAAAAATATCCAAAGAAGGATTTAGGTATAAACCATTATAGATAGTTCGAAGAAGAGGTAGCGTTCTTAACATGGAAATTTTTTCATTTCTTATTCTACATCGTCCAAATATTATACAATGATTATGTATTGATAATATATGTATCATAAATATTATAGGATTATATTATGTTAATTTAATTAGTTATTTTTGTCTTATTCTTCCATCAATGAGAATGAAACAATCATTCAATTGTACGGAGGACTACCACATCATGAAACGATGTAATTATTTTTTGATAACCACCTCCCATGTCTAGTTATAGTGATAAATTTATTATATATATATTAATATATGAAATTAATGACATATTTATCAATATAAAATGATAATATAACATCTACATTCTTACCTTCCATCCACTGGAAAAATATAACGTCATACGTGCATATGTGTGGATTAACACCTCTCTGAAGCGATGTGATTGATTTTTTAAGGAAATCACAAAGATGAATTATATAATATCATTTAAATAAAAATATTATATTTATGATATAATATTCACTATGGGATATCGAGATACTACTCACCTTATATCTCCCATTCTCTTTAAAAAATAAAAACATTACCTATGAAAATGTACGAACTACCATCTCCATGATTGTAATGACATTAGAATTTAATAACTATATTTATTATTTGAAATTCAAGGTATTATTAATTAATAAAAAATATAACTATTTATATACTATTATTATCTATATGATTGAATAATGACATCTTTTACACTATAAAACAAAAAAAAAATTATTTTGGATATATGAGATGAATATCATCAAAACGTTTGATGTGAAGTAAATTAATTATATAATTATATAAAAAATACTAATAAAACAAAATTAGAATAATATTATGTATAGAAATGGTTATATTTAATATTAATAATTAAAATTTGTTTTAGATAAATAATGTACGTGATAATTCAGACATGAGGTAAGGGAATCTTTTCCATAAAACATCACTTTACATGTTTTAATGATTTAATTTATAAATAATTTTACTCCTTGCAAATTGTTTTAAAATTATTTTTTTGAATTATTTTTATGGAAATGAAATAATTAAAAAGTAATGTTTCTGTCCATTTTAATATATTTTTAAGGAATTAAAAAGGAATATTTTTACATTTTTTATTCAACAAGACTTGAAAAATAGTTAAATGAATGATTCCATTTTATATATACCAAATCAATGGATTTTCAACCTATCATATCTGTTATTTGTTGTTTTGATTCCATTAAAATATTCCATGTAATAGAAAAATAAAAATACTTTTCTTTTAATTCAATTTATTTTTGTATAATGTTTTAAATTGAATTTATAATAACATATTTGAAAAAAATTATTATGTGTGTAAATTATATTTTTATGAGTATGATGATGGAAATAAATGATTAATTATGTTATAGTTATTTTATGGTTGATAATAATCTTTTAAAATGATGGTTGATGTTTATATAGCACAGGATGTTGGGTGATCATTATATTTCTCAACATGATGGATGAGACTGATTTATTTCTGAAATGTTTTAGTTAAACTGATTATGTTACCTGGGATGCTTCTATTATGTTCTTATGTGAATTTATTGAATATATTATTTGATTTGTAAGAGTGATTGTAAGAATGATATGAAGATTTTGTCTCATGTTTCAAATGTAATTAATCTATGAAATGTGTGTATTTTTTATATAAATATAATTATTTCACATGTTATCCTAATGTGTTTAATTTTAAAGGGATGTTTATATGATTCCTAATAGTGAAAAATAAATAGTTTTTAGATTATTTTCTTAACTTTTTTTATTACATCAATGAAACCATTTTTTCCTTTAATATATATTATGAAATATATTAAGAATTCATTTTACTAGAGATGTGGATTTAATAGGTTTCAATTTTTTTGTTGAACGATTATTTTCACAAAGTAATTTTGTTCTGTGAATTCATGGAATAATATTCTTCTTTCATTATTTTTACATTCCACTCACACGTCCTTCTTTTCTCATCCTTTATTTTCAAATTCATTATAATTTTTTCTAAGGAAGATTTATGAAAAGGATTAGGTAAATATGGAAAATATTAATATATTACCTTAATGGAAATAAAATTTTACCCTTAATGTTTTTTACTGGATTAAAAATGGTAACTCATTAGAAGTGTAAAATTTTTGAGGTAATAATTAATTAAATAAGATGGATTAATTATCTTTATATAACATGAAAAAATATATGTCTCAATTAATGCTAGAAAATAAATAATTGTATAAAGAATCAATTTTATATATTATTTACGGAAGGGTATTTTTTTTTATCAGGTGATATGTTACGATACTATTTGAGGTTAGGAAAATGAATGTTAAAAGCGTTGAGATCATCTAATTTATGGTTATAATGATATATCATTTGAATATTTCCTTTTAATAATATCAATACACTGCCTATTTTGAATGGTTTTCTATAAAGGAAAATGGGTAGATGATATTGGAAGGCCCCAATATGAAAATATTCATCTAAATTGGATACATGGAATAGATGAAAATAAAACTACATTGTTTCTTGTAATTATATTATAGTCTATTCATTCTATATATATTGTGGTGGCATCCATACTAGAGAGAAACGTGGTCGACCACTGATGCTCATGTCAATAGTGGAGCATTTTATAATACTACACAACCCAAATTTTAGTAACTCTCTTTAATCCGTTCTTGTTACGGGTTGGATAAAAGATTTGGAAAGGGTATTTGAATTCATGGGTTGTTCAGATCATCACAAACCAACTATTTCTAATTACTTTTTTTAAGGAGATGTTCATTAATTTTGGTAAACACTTAACATTACTAGGGAAATAGATGAGAATTATTCGATGAAATGAAATACATTTAATAATCTTCCAATTAAGAAGTATTTTCCTTTGGTTTTTCAACAAATGCTGGAAATGAAATAATTGTAATTGCATGAAAATTGGGATAATTCCATCAATGTATATGAGGCAAACATCACCTGATTTTTGTTTTATACACCAAATTTTATCTGAGAGCTTAATAGTAAAATAATTAGTTCTACTCAAGAAAAATACAATAATTTAATAGATTTTTCATCTCACAAATTTAAAAGGAATTTAAAACTTTGTGAATATTCTATAAAAGTGGAAATATATATTTTTTATAATGAAGAATCCTATGAAAATAATTTGGATAAGAGACCAATATAGTATTTGAGTGGGAATAATCCATCACTGATATATAAAGGTAATAAAATAAAATATCCAATTCGGTATAGTTGTGGTAAAAATAACCATGGGAAATATATTATAAAATATTGGATGTTTCTTTTGATGTGTTATGTTTGGGTATATGTATTTTGATTGAAAATAATATGACCTTATTACTGGTGAGATATATTTTTTGAAACACATTATAACATGTTCTAAATGTCAAGATATGGTTCATTATGAAAATTAATTTATGATGAATAGATATAATTATTGGATTCAAAAATTATATAAGAATAATTGTGTGGTGAAATCAATTTCCACTACCTTTGACGATTTTAAGATATTCATCAAAGCAGTAAAATGTACAAAAAATGTTTGTTAATATTTTAATTATGCCTTGTTTGATATTTTTATACATATTCTTTCATATATGATAAAAATAAAGGTAAAATGAAAACATCACCTCAGGATTTAATGCTAGTAATTTTTATAAATAACCCATATTTCTAGTATTACGAAACATGAATTTTCAAATAACATTACTTTATCAATTTTTGAATGTTTTCCATAATATTTTGTCATTGAAAATTTATAATTATTTTTTTCAAAGAATAAATTGGCCATTAGTTAATCAAGAAAGATATATTTTTCAAAGAAATATATTATTTTCCTATATTATTTTCTATTTTTATAAATTAATAAATTCAGGTCATTGAGGAAATTTCACGAACATGAGGAACTTTGAAGAGATGGATATTAAATGTATCCTTTTTATATTATTTAAAATTATGTAAATGTGAGTATTAATGATCTATTGATAGTAAAATAATATATATATGTTGTATTTGATGAGTTAGATGGTATTATACCAAACACGAATCATGATATTATTAATAACATATTTCATGATACTAAGCCAATGTCACAACCAACATATTGAATGTATCAATTATAATATGTGTTATTGAAAAAGTAGTTTCAATGGTTACATGATAAAATATTCTCTAATACTAAGTCATCACTAATGGGTTCCCATATTTTATTTATGAAAAATAAATATTATTCTATGAGCATTTTCCATGTTTGTAAATTATTTAATAAGATAACTATTATGTGTAAATATCAATACCAATACTATTGAGTTGTTTTATCTACTCTAAAGACATAAATATTTTTCAAAAGTGGGTTTCATGTTCAGTACCATCAAATAGTGTTTAAAAGGAAGAAATCTCTGAGAATCCTTTTCTTACATTGGTATATCCATTACGAGTATGTTCTTATGCTTTCTAGGTTTAAAAATTCCTCATGTGTACTTTGGATCTTATAAATATATTTTTTAATAAATATGTTGATACATTTGAGGTTTTGTTTTTTGTTAATATTTTTTACTATTTAAAAATTTATTAAGATAAGGAAATGAGTAACTTTACTATTCAAGAAAACATGAGTGATAATAAGTTATATGGAAATTTATAAAATGTGAATTTATGAAGGAGAAAAATTCATTCTTTTGGAATATTATTTACATATATAGAAATAATATCGATTCCACTAATGATAAACTGGTTGATGAATTTCCATGAACTTTATATGTATCATAGATTCATTGTTTTTATGGATTATTAGGATATTAATGATAGTTTTTTGGATAAGATTTAACTTTTATATATCCCATTAAGGAAGATAACACTAAAATGATTTAGTTTTATAATGTCAACTGAATGTGATTTTCTTAAGGAATTTTAAATAATATAGTTAATGATCTAGTACTAGACCTAATTACTAGAAATGGTGGTTGAAGTATCTAAAAGGATGATTCATTAATGATTCATGGATTTTTATAATGAGTAATTTTTGATTAATTTATTATGAATCATGTTAATTTATACGACATTATCCAAATTATCATATAGATAACCCTAAACAAGAGCATATGTGGTTTTAATTTAAAATGGTGATAAATAATTAATATGGATTAAAATGTAAAATATATACATATCATACAATTTGGAAGTATATATCCACTAATATGTTGTTTAACTTGAGACAAACATGATGTTTTGAATTGATAAATGATTACTACTTAATAATTCTCTATCATCTAGTAATATGAAAATTTCTACATAATGATCAAAGTAGAAGGATAATACTACATTGACTGTTACACATCCTTAAAAATATTATTCAGTTAATAATTTGATAAATGATGGAATATAAAATATTCAAGCCTGAACTCCCTATATTTTGTTTTATGTGCTGGTAATATCATCATTATTTGATATGATTTCACAAAAGCAAGATAAAACTAAAAAATTAGAGGAAATTATATAATTGGGTAAAACATCTATGTTTTGAAAAGTTTATATTGATGGAAAATACATTTTAGGATTTATATAATTGTAATATGTTTCATGTGATATCCATTTAAATAAAAAACACTTGAGTTTGTATCATAGATTTTTATTCTTAATTAATCATGGGAAAAAGGTATTAGTACCTTTTCAAGAATTTATAGTGCAAAATAATAAAGAATGATAATGCTGATTTACTATGAAACTGTTCACCATAAAATATGTTAAAGACAAATGAAAATTTATGATGGCGGAGCTTCAACCATTTGAGTTCCATAATGGGAATAAGATAAAATATCCCTGAATTTTTTGGTTTCACTTCATAAAGACATAATTAAAAAATAAATGAATTTGGGAATTTATTGATCGATTGACTATATATACTCATTTTACTCTTCTTTTAGGTAATATAAATTTTATTCATTATTGATGACGTTATTATATAGATTTTATTATATTTAATTGTGTCCCACATTCAATTGTATATTATCTTGATCTAAGATTCACCATTAACTTCTATAAAGGTCATTAAAAGTCATCAAGAAAAAAAATAAAATTTCTGAAAACATTTTCAATCTCGATCAAATGTACAATTAGTGGGAATGATTAATAATATAGTGTATATGATTTTAAAAATTTCCATGGATTATTAAAGGATTTGGGATAAAAATATATATGTTTTTTACTTTTCTTATAATCATTGTTTTCATTCTAGAATAAATGAGTAACTATTTAAGGAATTTTATAGAAAGGGAATCATACTCTCATATTTGGTGATAATTTTTGGTAATGAAATTTTTTGGGGCTTGAATTCGTAGAGTAAAAGGTTCAAGACGTAAATATTATTAATAAGATCATTAAGACACCTCAAATAATGAAAAAAACATATATAGACAACTGAAGGAATTATCTTTATTTTTAGGTCAACCTTCCTGGTTTTCTGAAAGTATTTCTATATAAATGTGTTATGAATTTTTGTAATATGTGAAAATTAATCGAGTCATTTATTAAAAGACATTTATTTCAATAAAATATTTTAATTGGTTCTTATTGAGTGCCTATACCTATGGATTGTTGTTAGGTATATGACACATTTCAGGATTATGTTTTAGGAAAATATGTGCCACATACATTTCATGTTCTGAGCACTACAACCATTCAATTGGAAGAAATAATATATTTTGAGGAATATGAAATAAATATTATAGATAGAAAATAGATATATTTTAGAATAATTTCAATTAGATGGTAATGGATTTTTTTTCAAAAACCAAAATTGTTCAATAAGAAACTTGATAATAAAAAATGATATAAACGAAATATATCCCCACTTATTTAAGTAATGAAATGAATTATGTGGATTCAATTTATAAAAGTGGCTAGTATTTGGAGAACTTGTAAATATAAATGAAAATCATTTCTATATATTATTATTATATTAGGAATTCTATTTTATAATATTATATTCATTATATGAATACCAAACACTTTTTCAGTACAATATAAAAAAATAATTTCAATTCTAATAAGGATTTCATGCATTATAATGTTTTCTTTAAATGATTTATTTCCATCTCATAAATTAAATATTCTATAAATCTGAATTTATTTTTGTATTTATAATGTAAAATAAAACATAGGATGAATGAATTATTGAGAATTTTCTAAAATGAATGTTATTCAAGGAATAATGAATTTTTTTGAAAACTATCATTTATAATTATTTATAATATGTATAAATTTCATATAATTTATGTTAATAAGGAATACAAAAATCAATAAAATATATTACCACTATTAATGTTAAAATTGGTTTACCCAGTGGTTAAAGTAAATAAATAAGGTTAAAAATGAACTGAAAACATGCCTAAATTCAATTCAATTTAAATATTTAGATGAAAAATAATATAATATTTTTAAATATTCTATTTGGGTTCCATTTTTCTTCACTTAGACATTAATATATTGTAATCATTGCAAAATTTCTAAGTGTGTCAACTCCCCAAAATATAAAAGGGGACCCGATTTCAAAATCATTACAAAATTGATGTTCATATTTGTTGACTGCTGAATTAACAAAATACCTCTTGAATATGTAGTTGGGGTTTGGCTTAGCGGTAAGAACCTTGTAATACTACATGAAAAATGGGAGTTCAAAACCCATTGGGCATAGGTTACTGTAGTCGTACTGTAGCGGTACTGTATTAGTGGTGGTACTGTTGATCGGCGGGTACTGTAGCAGTCGGGTTACTATTTACAAAATGGGAATTGGGCCAACAGGCTATGTAATTGGATACAAGCCCACTGGGCCTTCGGGCTATGTAATGGGTCCCCCTATACCTAGTTAAAAGAGGAATTTTCTTTGCTTTATTAATAAAAATAAGGCTTTGGCCCCAACCTTTATAAAAAATTACCTTCATAATATCTATCCCCGCACACTAGAGCCTTATTTTTTTATAAAAAGCATCCCAGTAATGACCTATGTATAATCCATTTGAGTTTCTCTAATTTTGAGGTATATTTTATAATTTCTACCTTCTATTTTATTTCTTTTTATTCCTCCTTACAATCATCATTAACCATTAATATATACATAAACTAGTATCCTTCATATAATGATATGGAATTATTTTATTTAAATAACCTAAATCCTTATCCTCCTTCTTTCAAATGGGAAAATGAAACCATCTATCTTATGTATAGTGAACTTCCACCTCACGAATGGATGTTTTTCATTTTCCATAACTGCATATCAAGAACTCATTAATGTTGGATTTAATATATATATATATATATATGATATATATATTATTATCATTATAAAAATGTTATATATTTTCTAATTTTTTAGCTTTACATCCATTAAAAATTACAATTTCATTCATGGGTCCAAGTGGATTACCACCTCCATAAATCTATGAGAATTTTCTTCAGGAACATATCACATAGATTATATATATAATTATATTTAAATTAATAAAATTAATTTTAATATAAAATAATAATTTTTTAAATTTATAAAAATACTTTCCTTCATTCCCCAATTTTCTTTGAAAATTGAAAATGTTACTCATGGTTACACACAACCTATCATCTACCTGATTGTAATGTAGTGCATTTTTCATAACCATAGTTATCTGTTGTGTTTAAAATTATAATTACTCATCAAAAATGATAATTTTTAATGAATAATACTTTGGATATTATGTAATAATGAAATATATTACCATATTCTCCATACTAATGTCATTGTGGTCATATGAGACAAATATCACCAAAAAATTCAATGTGAACATATTCGATTAGGTAATTGTAAATAATTTGTTAATAAATAAAACAAAAACTAACAATAAAACTAAAAATTCTTATTAATAAGGAAAATAAATCATATATATTTGTTTTTATGTAATATAAAAATCCTACAAGAAGAGTGAGACTCAAGGTAAGGCATACATTACCATGAAACCCTCACATCAAATGTTTTAATTATTTAATTTTAAAATCATTTCCTTAAATTTTAATATTCGTAAAATTAATTTATTAATGTATATATATGTAAATTAATAAAATATAATGGAAATATAAATTTATCGTTTTACGTTCATTACATGGTTTCCAACAAGAATTTAATTACTTATTTTTTATAGAATCTTTTAAAAAAAAACAGAAATAAACTATTCTATTTTAACATATATTGAATCAGAAAAATTTTCCAATAAATTAATAGTTATTTTATGTTTGTATTACTATAAAATATTACCTATTTAAATCAATAAAAATTACATATATTCCATTATTCTTTTTATTTTAGGATGTATTTGAAAGAAATGGATTATTATACATACAGAAATGATTTTTCCAATTTGCGAAAAGAATAGTTTTGTGTGAATAATGATGGAAATTAACGAATTAATGTGTTTAATATTTTTTGTTATTCTTGGGTATTTTAATATTGACGAGTGATATGTACACTACTATTAATGATATGTGAACTAGATTTTGATGATGATTATGGATGAGCAATATAGAGAACTCTAATAAAATATGTCATGGATATATTTAAATGATTACCTTTTTCATAAGAGATTATATGATTTTACCTTGATGTATATTCTATATGTAAGATTGAAATTATATGATTCCCCAATTTAAATATATTATTTATCTATTATTTATAAGGTTTTTTTGTAAATCATATGATTTTATAGGTATACAAATATGAATATGTTAAATGTATTCTTATGATACACATGAGGGAGAAATATAAAAACATTTTAAAATAATTTCATGTTTTCCATAGAACATTTATGTGTTTTAATTTTTTTATTAATATTACTTATGATTTTTTAAAATGTTTTGTATAGAAGATTATTTCACAATTAAACATAATTTTTATTTTGTTCTCAATTTTTATTGAAATTAGTTAATTATTATTAATATTCATTGAATAATAAGTTTATATAATTATTTTTATATTTACCTTACCTAAATTATGGTCATCATCAAACATTTTGAAATATTTTTCATAGAGTTTAACAAATGAGTATATATAAGGATGAGGTGGAAGATAAATGTTTTGATGATATTTCATGAAACAAGAAGGGTTTTTTTCATAAATCTTATGTCTTTTGGGATTAATGAATACCGATTTGAATTATCTATAATGTAATGTGTCATATATCTTTTAAGGATGATGAAATAATTCTCTAAAAATATAACCCAATATGATTTCCTGGAATGAAAAATATATATTCTTTTATAAATAATGTTTCTTATGGATAGTTTAAGGGGAACTCCTTTTATCTAATTTTGATGGTATTTCTAACTATAATTGTGGATATGTTAATGATTTTTTATGATAAACTAAGGATCCAGATTTCAAATTTCTAACTGAATATAATGATGGGGATGATAATATGAAATGGAACCCAAAATATAATCTATATATTTATCAGGGTACATAGATTAATTATTAGATATAGAAAATAAGATGTTAAAATAGGATAAAAATATTTAATGGATTGAGGTTAATGTTTTGATAATTTTGGTTAAAGGAATTATAACCCTAAATGAAAGTTTGATTTATGTTTTTAATGATATTTGAGAAATAATTATTCTAAGTGAATGAAATTGGATGAAATATCTTCTAATTTATAAACGAGTAATTCTAATTCTGAATAGAATCGACATAACAAAACAAAGCTTCAAAATATGATGAATTTTTAGGAATAATAGATTTTATACATTGAATAATCGGTTGAGGATAACAATATGTAAAGTATTCCAAAAGTATTCATAAACATAAAAATAATAAAAATATATTAAAAAAATGAATGGTTAAAGTGATCTAGTTGGTGAACCTAAACAATAGATAACAAAATATAGAGAAAAACGGGCTCAAGAATTTATTTTCCCCTAAAGGAATAATTTTTTAGACGATATAATTTGAGATTAATTTTGGAACAACGATAGAGTTGATGACTGTAAAATTGGGGAAAATGGAAGATAAGATCAAGAATAATAAGTGGTGGTCGGAAAAAAAATGGAATGAAGGAAATTATTAACAAGAAAGATATAACTAAAAGATCCAACATCAAAGGAAATATTTAATCCATGGCAATATAGAGAAATTTAACATGTTCTATAAAGGAATAATCTAAAATAAATATGGAATTAAAATGATTGTATTCAAGAATATTATAAAACATGATGCGTTTTTGTATAAAATATCAAGGGCTCAATGGTTGTAAAATTTCTTTACAGAAAACATTTATCAATGGAATTCTTATAAAAGGTATAGTTTTGATTAGATATATTTGATATATTCTAAAATTGAATACAAAATTGATATTTTATATAGAAAAGAGTTGAAAAATCACATTTAAATAAAATGTTCTTATGAAAAGTTATATGAGAACATTAAACAAAGGAATACATTTTTTTGCTAAAAAACTGGCTCAAAAACTTGGGGAATGTAATGGATCCCAAAAAGGCTTCACCAAGCATAGGGGAAAAAATAATCGTACTATACACCATGGATAGAAAAAAAATGAAAAAATAGTTAAAATATAGATGTTTATATAATAATGAAAATGATGGAAAAATAGCAAAATAATTTACTATCAAAGATAAAAAAAATAAATAGGTGGATCTCTAGGATGTTAAGGAGGAAAGATTAAATCATACATATGAAGTTTCACAAAAACCACTATAATTCAATATAATAGCATGGGTGGAAGTTCCCTCATATATTGGAAGAGACCCGATGATCGATTCAATGGTACAGACTCTAAAGAAGAAACAAAATGATGTTGGATTAGACTCATAGTGAAGTGAAATTCCATGAAAATTAAGGATTAGATCAATGGAAAAAAATAAATTCTATTTTATAAAGAGTATATGTTAATTTTGAAACAACATCATGGATTTAAATATAGAAAAAATGGTACATCATCCATGAAAAAACATCTTTATAAACATAATAGAAAATGAAAATTCCAATATCTATATAGATTTATATTCTATTATATATTATTTTGGTGTTTCATTTTTTTAAGAGATATGATCTTTCGAATGAAATAAAATTATATTACAATTGATACTTTTACATGCTCTATATATCTAACTAATGGTGGAAGAAGAATAACTGGTTCCTTGTTGAAGGAGGAATTTTGACAATATAACTTTTAGAAAAAGGGGTGGACTAGTACCAATTGGTGTGAAAATTTTGTACCAATGTATAATATTGGTTAATGTGTAAATATAATTATCTTTAATTGTTTTTAAATTTTTAATATAGAATAAAATGTGAAGTGGAATAACATAAAAAAATATTTATATGATTTATATATGTTATGATGATTTTCATATCATGTACTCGTTTACAGTACATAACATGGATGGATATTATGATAGATTTCATATTTTTAGTGAAAACAATATGATGATTTATGCTGAGTTTAGGGATAATGATCTAATTGGGGTTTCTTTATCATTAGACGAATGAAGCATGATGATTAAGATAAGAAATATCTGTTAAATATTGGTATTATTTATGATAATTTGTATTAACATTGGTGCCTATAAATTATCTATAATTATATAATATATTTTTAATGACACACAATATAATTTAATCTTACACAATAAATGTTTCATAAATTTTAGATGAGTTTAATTAAAGTGTTCCTTAGTAAAATATATTAATTTTGATTTAATGATTATTATAAAAATAATTTGGTGTAGTGGAATAAAAAATGTTTTTACCATAATATATTTCTTTCTATAATGTGTTTCGATGTATAATGATTATAATATTATTTATAAATTATTTCAATGTGTAAATTTGACAACCTAAATTCTAAAAATAATTAAGACATAGATTACAATTATTTAGTATTTGTATAAAAATATAAAATTGATTTAAAAGTGACATATATAGATACAAATTGTAGTCACCTTGATGTTTATGGGGAAATAGAGGATCCATTTCTCTCTAAATCGCCTAAAAGTAAAGAATTTTCAAAGGAGGAGAAGATATTTTGGTGATTATAACACTGCTATATCATGATATGTAGCATCCTAATAGGCGGTGTCTCCAAATAATCATTAAATATAAAATAAAATTAGTGTTTCTAATTTCAGACATCAGGACATTAGTTGGATAACATTAATAATTTATCTATCCACATAAAAGTATTTATAGTTTGGATTTCATATAAAGGGGGTAGACTGAGCATAATGAGTCAATATGTAATAATTTCTCTCAATGGGATAGAAGAAATCGTGGGATGTAGGAAGAATCATATTGATTGTAAAAAAGTTCAAATTGATCATATATTTGTGTAGTGTTTCCATAATATAAAAAAAGATAATATTGGAATTTAATTAATTTTTATTTTTTTATGCTGAAATATTTTTTATCAGAAGTAATCAGTGACTTCAAATAAAATTTGGATCCAAATAATAAATGGTCATCAAGATGATCTAAATGATTTTATAAGCTCATATGTTATTATAAAAGTTATCATATTGTTTAAAAGGGAATACACTATTTTAAAAATAATAAAGTATCTCTAAAAAAAGAAATTTACATGAGAATGTGTTTGGATTATTTATAAGATAATTTATATATAAATATACTATAAATATGTACTACATCAATTAGGGTTTTTGTAATTTTTTGATGAATATTTTCCTTGAGATAAAAATAAAAAATCGAATTTTATTAATTATTATTATAATGTAGGAATATATGATTTGTAGGGTTCGAATGGATTTTGTAATGTTATATATATGGTTCATAAAATTATATGTGTGTATTATGGTAGACCAAGAAATGGATTAGGGAACAATGAACATATAGGTATAAAAAATTATAATGGATTCACACTATAATGGGGAAGATGTAATTTTGAATTATAGTAATCGTTGAGTGAAATTGGGGAAATTTTGAAATTTTGGAGGATGTGGTCAAAAGAGAACATCAAAAATTGAAATGAAATGAATTATTTTCAGAATCACATAAGACAAAATGGGTAGAAATTAGAGAATTCACTATCGTCAGCACTAAAGAGTATTTATAGATTTAATGTGATAAACCAAGAGGTGAGAAATAGGTATTCTATATTCCATAGGTGGATTATGTGCGGATATTATAGTGGGATATTGGAAAACATTACACCACTCTTAATGGTGTAAAAGGTATCAGGTTCCCAATAATAAATTAAAATGGGAAGTGGGTATGGTGCTTGGTGTTCTGATAAGAATAGTGTATGAAGTGGAATTAAACTATAACATGGTGATTATGGACACATTCTAATGATGAGTTTTTAACCCCACATTTTTATGGTTATTATATTTTTGGACAAATTAATGGAGAAATAATTACATGATAATTATTGAATGAAATATTATATATTTAAATATATTTCTTTGATATGGTAATTTAATATTCCAAATATTATACAAAACATCATCATCTATGACCTAAATATTTCTTGTTTTAGAGAGATAAAAACTATATTAAAATTAATAGGGATATAAACACACATAAAATGTAATATTATGTAACATATGATTCAAATATCATATTTTAATATCTTTATCCATTCACATGGTAAAATTGATTGATATTTTAAGAGATATTTTTTTTTTCAGAAATATGTGTCTATAAAATATTGTGAAAAAATAAATAAAACTAAATGAAATGTTCTAAAAAACATATATGAAGAAGTTATAAAACAATATAGTGAATTTCCATAAAATTATGAGAGATGATGATGAAGAAGAATGGGTTTTCTTTTATATTTAAATGTGAAGAATAGTGACATATTATATTCTAGATGAAGAAGAAAATTGTATTTCCAATTTGTGCTAGAAGGAGAAGAAGTATAAGAGATCACTATTATATAGTGAAGAATGGAAAATATTATTGAGTATATAGAAAATAAAAAAATATTAAAAGGAAAATAATTCATACTCATATAAGACACTACTAAAGAATAAATGGTTTCAATGAAGAATCATGAAAACATAATAATTTCATTCATGTTGATGTTCAAATCATTATTATCACGATGTTGTAATTAGTGATCAAAGTCAAACATCAACATATTTTTAATTAAGAAAACAATAATGTTTTTTAGGAATGGATAATAATGATAATGTTGAAATCCTATCTATATCCATGATTAAAGGAGAGGAGTGATGGCATAAAATATTTGGTTAATGTTATATGAAACTACATCTTGTATGGGGATTGAACCTATTCTTAAAAGTTATTTATCCTAAACTCAAAATTAAATAGCACAATAAGTTGATTACATTGAACATAAAATCTAAATTTCATGCATTGTGGTTTATCCAAGTGTTTGTGAACAAAATAAAAAAAACATTTCACATATAAATATACATATATTTTAGTTTTATATTATTTTTAACATAAATGATGATATTGTTTTATAAAGACATTGATAATATCTATTAATGATGTATAATATTTATATTACTTAAGTATCATATTATACAGAAGGTATACTAAAAGCCCTTCAACTATTTAGGTCCATATTATCAAGGGATAAATATATTTTATCTGCAACATGTTAATATGTTTAATTATTAATCACCATGATTTATCCCTCCCAAGGTATTTATTTATCATTTTTTACGAGGGCCCATATTATATACTTTGAAGATATGGATTGTTATCCTGAGTGGGGTATTCATAAGGGAAGGATGTAGAACTTATTATTTTATAATTTTGTTTCATATTTTATAAAAATATTGTTAATTTGAACTTGTGGTAATTTCAAAGAATATTTTAATGAATAATGGGTTTTCATTAAATCAAGGTCACTTTAAAAAATCCACACTTATGTGAAATTTATGCAATTCAATGAGTATTATTTCGAGAGTATGAAAATTGTTTTTTTATTTTAAATTTTAAATTTATATATTTTATGAAATAACAACATCAATAGTAACAAAGTTTGTGTTGAAGTATTTTATATCTATAAATTAGTTCATTGTTAATAGGAAGATATATTTATAAATATTGGATTTTGAAAAACCATAGATTGTTTTTAAGTGGTATATTTTTAAGTGTTGATATAAGTATCACAAGTACTATTATAACAAAAAATTCAATGTGTTCAGATTCATTAGTGTGATTGAGTTTCTATATAGTCACCCCTCTACTAATAAATAATGTTTTATGAATTTTATTTTTGTTCATAATCATTAATAATCTTTTTTAATAGTAAATTGTTTATGATTTCCCTAAAAAATCTCAATATATTTTTTTATACATCAACAAATGGTATACATTGTTGTTCCAATGAAAATTGAAGTCTCTGTATTTAGTTGTGCCTCTACTAAAAATGGTATGATTTTATTGATGTGTAATTTAATTTGAAAGTCATGTTCTATAATAAATCATACAATTATAGGCATTTATGGATTCAAATAATTAATTTAGGGTCATTTTGATCTACAAAACTATAAAACACACTTTTTTTATTTGTATGCATATCTATTTCTAAATTTTTTATTTTAAATAAATTTACCCCTTCTATGGACTCTTGGTCATCAGAAAATATTTTAGTGATATTATTATAGGATCATTGGCTATGTAATAATTTTTTTATAAATAAAATTATCCTAGATTAAATAGTATTAATAAATATCATTTCATATAGATGTTTAATGATCAAATGATTGTTGGAATCCGTTGAGTGAAACCTTATTTGATAGTAGTTACTATGTTAATTGGAAGGCTATGATATAATATTACCTTATGAAATATATATTGAAAAATATTTATTTAATTTTAAATCATTATAAACTAATTATGAATGATCCAAATATTATCACTCGTAATAACAAATCTAAATATTTTCTAAATTATAATATTATGAAGGTTTTGTATTGTGTGTATAAATGTTTTTTTATTATTCATGAAAACATGTTCATTTTATTATATGAATTATTTAATCACATATTAGGATATAGAAATGTTTTAAAGTTCAAGAATTTACATGTTTTGAGATGAATATAAACACATTAATATAGTGTAAAATGATACTGGAAATTTACTTTTCCATAGATTCACAATCATTATAAATATAAGGATCACCTTTAATGAATATCTAAACAAGTAATTAATGAATTAATGATTTATAAGATAAATAAAAAATATGTAGAATACTATTATCATATTAATTTATGAAATAAAAAACGTTAAGGTGTATAAAATTTAAAAAACTAATTAGTTGTCTTGTATAATATTAAGTGAATTTAAATTATTATTCTAAATAAAATAGTATAAAAATAATGGATTATAATTCAAAATGACAATTTTTTTCTATTGTGAATTTTTAGATAAATATATGTGAAAAAAATTATTTTTATTAAATGTTGAATGTAGTCAAAAAATAAATTCAAATAATGAAAATTTTTATTAGTTTATTTAAAAGAGACTATCTTAGTGATAATATAAAAATAAATAACAATGGTAATATTAATTAAACATTTAATACATCATATATAACAGATTATGAGTGTAGAAATAATTTTTATATATATATTAAAATTCTATGAATAAATAATTAACATGAGGATAAAAATTTAACAGAGAAGTAGAAAAAGAGAATTTGCTATAAGATAAATCCTTACTGAATAATTTGACTCAAGAGACTAATATATAACCTAGATTGAAACTTTATATTTATGGTACATGGTAACATTTAATGGTGTTATTTTAGTGGTCTATGTTCTTTATTTTTATTCTAATAAATAATATTACAATGAATTACCTAGTATAAATGAGTAAAATATATATTAACTATTATACTGAGTTGTTACAAAATCATAAATTTTATATTAGGGAATTTAATAATTTAATAAGAATATTATTGAGGTAAAATGTTATTTCATATGAAAATTATAAGATAATAAAAATTACATTTTCTATGATTGATAAATATTATAATGATTTAGATAGCATTCTAAAATAGGATAAATATAGTAATAAATAGGATGACTGTTAGAAGGAATAAATGGTAGTATTTTTTTTTGTAGAAGATATAGTTATGATAATATTATGTTGATGAAAAAATTATATAGAAAAAATATTTCATGTTACGATAGGAGGAACAATATTATAATAAGAATTTATTTTTAAATAGTTTAAAAGGATTTATCTCTACCGCGAATTATTTTAGATATATGATATAGGGATTCCATTCTAGTGAATGATCTATTATACATTATTAATTATGGGTCACACTAACTTATATATAACTAAATCATTTTCTTGTTCAATTTATATTAACAGTTATTTGATGTCATTTTGTGTTCTAAAAAATAGTACGAATAATCCAATTGGAGAAAATGTCATAAGGGTACCAAGATTTTTTATTTATTTATTTTTAGAAAAGATTTCTCAGAATTCTTAGGAAATATGTATTGATAATGGAAAATTATTTCTCTATAAATATGAATATGTGGACATCAGAATTAATTTCTTTTTATTTATTTTATGCATGAACTACCGATATTGGAGAAAATTATAGGGGAAAGGTAAAAGGTTTTTATGAGTTCAATATATCAACTTATTCAATTATTAATAAAGTATGGTATATATATATATATATTAAAATATAGTTTTATTATTATTTTATAATTATGTTGTGTGGAAATGAATTTTAAAAGTTTAAACTGTAAATTCCTTATCTAAAAATTTGATTCAATATTATTTCATTATAAAAAAAGAAAATATTTATTCTTTTGAACATGATGAGATAACATACAAAAATAAAATTTGTTAATTCCGTACAAATATATAGTAATACATTTTATAGGGTTCTTGGTAATTTAATTTTTATAATGATTCATATCCATTAAAAGAATCATAATTTACAAATGTAAATATTTCCAAGTGGGGAAAGATAATGTATTTTATATGTGAAAAAAATTAACGTAGCATAAATATTGTTTTATACTATCTAAGAATGAAATCAATATCATTCCAAATTAATTATTTCATCTTAATTTATTTCAATATATTCACGTTACATGTCTTAATGGTGATATGTATTGATTTTTTACTATATATGTCTATAATAGATTTATGTTCTTTTACAGCCAATCTCACAGGAGTGAAACCTTATATAACTATTATTTCTTATTATAATATATAACATGAGGTAAAATTTTATATAATTACATATATTATAAGAGAAATTGGAGAATAAAATTAAAAATTGTAATATTAGAATATCTGACAATTTAATGGAAATTTTTTGATAATATTGTCCACAAGATACTATAATAAAATAGAGTTGTTGACTATAATAAAATAAATAAATTAAGAAATAAAAATAACCATGTTATGTTTTAATTTATTACATTGATACCTTTAATAATAATTTTTAATAAAAATATAGATTTATTTTCTAATTGAACTCATATATAACCTATTGTCAAGAAAAATTCCAATGATTTTTTAAAGGCTGTGAAATTAAATATTTTTTTGATAGAATGTATTTATTATTTGCACAAATGATAGTTTTAATAAATTATATTCAAAATCTTATAAAATGATTTTAATAATATATTCATGTATAATTAAAGATTATATTAATTATAAAAAAAGAATATTAGATTTTTAAAAATAATAAAATATCAAAATTTATGAAAAATAATGAATGTATTTATTTACAAAGTAAGATCATATTGAGAAATACATTTGGGATTTTAATTTTATAGATCCTGTATTTTTGAAAATTTTGGCTAAATTTTTTCTTACACCAAATGAAGGAGATTATTAATTAGGTCGACAATGGTTTTTTATGATATATCAAGATCATCTAATTGAATGTTTTATTTCTGAAATTGATTAAAAAATTGAAAATTATAAGTTTAGCAAGAAAATTTATACGTATATGATATTTAAATTAAAATTTGTTCAGAATAATATCTCATAGGTGAACATGGTTTTTTATATATAGGATGATATTAATCAAATTTCATTGAATTATGTTATAGAATTTTTTAAACATACTAAAAATAAATAACTAATTGGATCTAAATAGATTTTAAATTGTAAACATGAATAATCAATATAGATATTAAAAAATATAGCCGTATTGGTTACTAAAAATTACCGTTAAGAATAATTAATTACCTGTAGATAAATTTTTTTACTAGTTAAAAGTTTTTAAGAGATTCAAATTTTATTATGATACAGAAGAAATTAATATTTACATCTATATGAAATAACTGTTAAATTTATAATGGACTTATCTCAAAAGATATTTATGAAATATAAACACCATGATTTAATCATGAGAAGAAGAAAAATTATTTCATTGTTATTTATAAAACACTATATAGGATACAATATAACTATGAACATGGTATAAAAATATATCCAAATTTATTTTCATGAATGAGATGAGAACCATTATTTTTATCCTGCAGTACTTATAGAATGTTAATCATATAATATCAGTATGCTTTTTATTTATCATGATGATATCAAAATTGGATTATCCAATGAATTATTTAGTATGAGTTTTTCAGATTTTATTACAATTGAGATTGATATGTGTATTAGGAGAGAAATTAGACCCTTTTTCTGAGATCAGATCAACCAAAATGAATATTTAATTTTTATTTACTAATTTAAATATTCTATTGAATTAGTGAAATCGTTTAGAAATTATTCTTTTATATATTAGAATACTCCTCTTAGTAATTTATTTATATTCATGGAATCTTATGATGGTAAATGAGATGATCATATTTTTTGAAGTGGAATTATTTTTTTTCTGACATATTTAGTAACATCGCAGGAAAATAAATAATAAGAAAATTATAAATTTATTAATATTTGTTATTAAAATATTAATTATACATTAATTCTTATTCTATGTCTGATGGCATACCCGAAACACAATAACGAGTTTCTTGGAAATCTGAAATTGCACACATAGTCGAGTCATAATGAAAAATAATAATATTTTATTATATAAAATGGTAGTAAACACCTAGACATTGTATTGGATATAATGAAAAGAACTAACAAAAATACATTTATAAATTTTTATTAAATGTTTTTACATTTATAAAATAATTGTTAGTTGCTGAAAATCGGAATGAATCCAATTTTAAGCACAAAAAGTCTAATATTTTTTAAAAAGTCGATTTATCGCCTTTTGATGGAGAAATGTTTTTAAATATTGTTTTTTGCTACTTTTATATGTTATATAATACTAAATAAAATTCATCTTTAGAATACAAAGATCAACCAAATTTTGGGTGAATTTTTGGTATTTATCTGATAAAATTCATTTTTAATGAATAATAAAAAATACAGAATTTTAAATCAATCCCACATTTTAACCTAATTTATTTGTATGGATAGATTATAATTTTAGTTTGTTTTAAAGTGAAATTAGATAATGTTTTTACCATTTAATACAATGTTGGTAATTGGATGTAATTTCACTTTGAAATTTAACAATATCAAGTGTCAATCTTTTGATAGTTATTATTTCATAAAAACAAACTTTTTTATTTTTGCAATGGTAATTTATTTTAAATTAATTTATTCCAATAATGTTATTTGAATTCCGAAAAATGGATTACATATTTGGAATCAGGAGTTCCAAATTATTTAAATAGGCATCTTTTATTTTTAGTCATTATGAATATTTACATCAATAAATATTTCATTTACGATGGTAAAAGGGAAAAGTTGGAAAAGAAGGGTAAAAAACTAATATTATAATAATATTACATCACCCTAACATGTGTAGTAATACTATTTTTTGATAAATTTCCAACCATGTGGATTCATTGTTCAATTTAGGGACCCCATGGTGCCATTTAAAAGTGATAATGACACTTTATATTAATTAATTTATAGTAATAACAAAATTCACAAAAATATATATATATTAGTAAATAAATTATTACATGGGGTTGCATAAGTTATATCTTCGACTATAAGTACTAATTAGAATGATAAAAATATTTCCTATATCATTGTACTTTTTTTTATAATTTTTCTAAAATCAATAAATAAAATATTTTATGACATATAAGGATGTAGTCTTTACCTCATTAATGAATTATTTAAATAAATAAGATTATAAAAAGAAAACAATATCCAAATCCCATCAAATTCCTATGTGATGATATTATTTTGAATAAGACACATCTTATCTTCGACTAAAATGTGTTTTGGACCTGTAGAAACATAAAATCATAATATAATAAAATAATATTTTAAATATTTCTTAAAGAGCCCCTCCTCCCCTTATAAAATGCCACCACCTCAGACCCATTAATCAAACCTCTCAATACCCTTGGCCCTTCCAATGTCTTCCCAAATAATAACTAAATATCCATCTCTTACACCAAGAAGCCTTACCTTTGGAATAATGAACTTCAAGAAATCCGTTTGGTTCAAAAAAAGGAGTTAACCATCAAATGGCCCGAAGGCCTTCATTTTTTATTGATTTTTGATAATCCACATTGCAAGGGGTGAGGTGGAACCCTTACAAGGCCCGTATGTGTATGTATTACATGGACCATAGGCCTTATAGGAATTCAATGCTCGTAGGCTTCAAACATTACATACAACACAAACTAACTACTTGGAACTTCTCCACCCTAGTATCTTTATCATGAAATCATCTCTTCACCTATGCATGGCTGTTCAGCTAGGCTTTCCTGGGCATGGACAGTCTTATCCCAATGGTAGATTCTATACCCTATCATTCTTGCAATTGATTTTTGCTTCTGTTATGGTGAAAGATCATTGCTCATCAACCATCTGAAGCTTGTTCCATATAGGTTGTCTGGTTTGCATCTACACTTAATGTGGTCTGATGGCCTTGAGGGGGCCTAAAGGCCTTACTGACCCAATGGCCTGGGTGGCTTCAAGGCCTTAAAGGACTCGGGGACTAAATCGGTGGCCTGAAGGCCCAAACTGGGGAATATTCCCGGCTGGGACAGTTCCAAACAATGCCTGCTATAGTCCCGCTACAATAAAAGCTACAGTACCCCAGAAATTACCCTCCACCTTGATTTTATCCCAAGTCTCCTTGATGCACTTAATGAGTCCTCACCAACTAGGCTGAGGCTCATGTGCTAATAGGGAGTTACCCAATCTAAAGGTAACATCTTCTCTTATGTTTTTTTTTCATATTTTACTTACTCAACCCCCTAAAATATATTTATTCATTTATTTTATAGCAACACTAGTATAATTAATATAATAGGTTGTTTTTATGAGAATAATAATAAATATGATTACATAATCCTTCATCAAATAGGTAATTAACATATTGTTTATGTGGACGACAAACTACTACCTCACAAAACAATGATTGTTCAATATTCTCCTACCACCTCTTATGGTGGCCATTAATATGGAAGTATATTTTCATGTGATATATATTATATTAATATTTTTTTTATACTTATGTATTTTTCATTTATATAATACCATTATAGTTTCTATAATGGGTAAACGTGATAATTTCATTAGAGGAAGTGCGGACTACCGCCCCCTCCATGTGATACGACTCGTTCATACCATAAATGGAAAGTATAAATGATGTTGTTAATGAAAATATATAACATATATAAATTGTTATATTATAATGAAATTAAAATATACATATGTATAATTATGTTCTCATTCAATTAAATATGAAATAGAAATGAAAGTAGAGTTCACTCGTCCGTACGACTTACCGACTCAATGAATGGTGCATTTCATTTATTATATCCAAATGATATGTACTGTTATAAAAAAAATATATAGTAGATATATATGATATATATGATATCTAAAAAATGAATATAATTTTTTAGATAATAGAATTTTTACCACATAGAGAACACGTAAATTATAATAACTTCATTTTTGACTCAAGTATCAAATAATGACAAAATGAACATTATTAACTTAAATAATTACATAATATTTATAAAATTGTAAAAAGTTATATAAAAGTAATATTAATATTTAAAATGGTTTCTAAGAATGTATAAATTATAATTTGTTTATTTTTTCGGAGATTAACAAATTAACGGGTCATGTCAGACATGAGGTAAGTGACTTCATCTCAATCTACATTCATTGATCCATTTTTTTATTTATACATGACATTTGTTTGTTTGGTGTATAGACCCAGTTTAATTTTCATTTCATTAAAAGGGAATATTTTTTTATGAGGCGGTTTAACGAACGACTTAAAAGAATGTTTCCTTTTCATGTAAGTGGTGACAAAGACCTTTCGTCCACCGCGAGTAATATTTGATATTTGGATTCCTTAATAAGCTGTGGTGTTTTTTTAATGGAAAATAAATAACATATACTTTTTTATGTATTTTGTTATAGAGAATAATTTTGAAAAATAATTGATTATTTTAATATCTTTAAATGATATATTCTGATTGAAATGTGGAAATGTTATATTTCCATTATGATTGTTTTATGTGTTATGAATATGTTTTGGTACTTGGAAATTTTTTACATATATGTGTGGTTCTGTGATAAAAATAGGTTGGGTGATCTTGATATATCTTTCAAAATCATTAGGTAACATTACGGAGGTAAACATGGATATTTTTCCTAAGATATTTATAGAATATATTGTGATGGGTATTCAAAATGTTACTCCTTACATAGATATGAAAGCTACAACACAAGTATTTTATGGATGACAGAAATTACATTTATGATTTATGTTTTCTATGTTTCATTCATAAATATTATGATTTCATGAGGTATGTTAAAAATCATATGTTTTGATTGACTAATGTTTTCATTCATTATTTTATAACCCTTAATGAGTTTTTTATACTCATCCCATGTTTTGAAATGTTTTTCACAGGACTTAAAGATGAATAATGTCAAGGATGGGATCAAGGAAAATTCATGCTACCAAAAACATAGAACTATAACTGAACCTTTTTATCAAGAGTATTTATTTAAAAAAAAACAGAACCTGAGTAGAGGTGTCTAGTTTGTAATTTTTTCAGATGAAATGTAATAGTTATAGCTTAATTCTATAACACTGTAAACCTAAAAATATAGTCAATGTGAATTTTTCATATAATTCAAGATTATGTAATGTTTTAAGGCTGGGTCATTATATATTTAATTTCTAGTAGACCTGATAAGAAGTTATTATTTTCTTATGATATTATTTTGGGATGACTCAAAGAAAATTCATATAACAACTTTAAATAGATTTGACATTTCTGTGAAATGTACTAATAATCATGTTCATTGTATACATAGAAAAAAAATTTAATTAGTTATTCATTTAGAATTATAATTTTTTAATAATATATATTGTAAAATAATAAATATTATATTTCATTTCTATTAAAATTTCAATTTCGAGGAATTTAAATATGAAATATTATGTTGAATTGTCAATATCTAAAATACCTTATCTCTAATCAATTTTTTTTTTGTAAATCATAAACACTTATCATTTGGAATGCATTATACTATTTTTATATTCATTTTGAAAGGAATCGTACTACATGTAATAATTGATTATCCATATCTAATTTGATGAAAAATAAATTGATTTATAAAATAAATAAAATTGAATTTTCATATGATATAATGATATGTTATTCATGGATTGTATATATCATTAAATATTTTTTCCTACAATAAAAACTATATAATACATATATAAAGCCTTTTTTTAAAAAATTTGTGAAAAGATTAAATATGGTATTGGGATGATGTAAGAATCATAATATTTCTTAACATGGAGCTATAAACGGGTATATTAAAATATGTCATTTTATATTAATTAAATGTATTTTATACTAAATAGTATATTATTAACTAGTTTTATAGATCTTTGATGCTTTCTTAATAAATTTTTTTAGGTGAATAATCATTTAACTGTTATATCAAATTTAACATCAGAAATATTGTATTAATTGGTATAATCGATTAATATTTTATTATTTATTAATTTGATTAAACAATTTTAATTTTACCTTCTTATGTTTATTTATATTTCCTCTAATAATTTTTTAAAATTGAATGGAGTTTGTTATTTTTCCTATTTTATTTTATCCTTATAAAATGGAAAGAGATGTAATCATTTAGTAATTTAAAAAAAGGTGTAAAATATAGAGTGTATCCTTGCTTATTTGAGCTATAGAGTTTGATAATTTCATATTAAAACTCTTTTTATAATTATTATGATATTTAAATTACCCATATATTCGTTCTTATATTTTTTTTAATTTAGTTCTCATATTTTGTTTAATTAAAATAGTTTTTTAATAATTTAAAATTTATTGATTATTATTTATATTTATTAATGTTTATTATTTTATAAAATTTTATTTTTATTTTTATAAGTAGGTAACATTAAAAATTAAATTATTTTCTACTTTAATGTCGATATTGTTGTAAATTTGGAAAAGTTACAAACCATTGCTGCAAACAAAGAAATATTTACATTAATATTAATTATTTAATTATTTTATCTTATGTATTTACTGTTAAACATTATGGACATTTTTTGGGCCTTAATGTTTTATAATTTAACTCCATTAGGATAATTGTTTAGTCATAAATCATGATATAATTCCATAATCATATTCATTGTCTACTATAATACGTAAATAATTTTTGATAAGGAAAATATTTTTCATAATTTTTATTGATGTCAAATATCAAACAAATAGATTTTATAAAAAAGTCAATATTAGTTTAGTATTGATTTAAATGTTAATGTACTTAGGTATTATTAACTATTGATAAGGTAAAAATATTACTTATGAATCTATGTTACAAATATCTAAAATATTTACTAATGAAATCAGATATCATGTTGAGTGGATATTACATTTGTCAAATAATTAAAATATAAGGCTTTAAAAGTTAAAATTAGGACTAATATAAGTATTATCACATTGAATATAAATAAATTTCATATAATAATTTATTTAAGAGAGAATGATACTTCAATTAATGAGATTATTTCAAATTGAACATTAAGAAATATCAAGTATATTCAATGAAATTTAATTCAATTTTATGAACATTAAAACTTTTATTCAGAAATTATGATATTTTTATTTTAGGAATTAATTATGTTAAAATTCAGGAATTTAGGAAGAAGTATTTTTTAACTATAATGTAGCTCATTATTAAAGAGAATATATCTCTACAAATTAATATTTATAAAAACAAAAGAGGTGGTCCAATATATATATTTTGAAATATTTTGATCAGAATAACTACTGATATTATTAGAAGAACATCAATGTACTAATATTAATTGACGTGTGCTCATATTTCTACATATTCAAATATTTTCTATGTAAATATATATTTATAACATTGATTTTTATATTATTTTATTCTACATTTAAACTATAACTATTTTATTATTTTTAATAGGAAAACAATTTTTGGTTATACCTTTTTATGAGGAATATTTTTTAATTTTTTATACCTCAAAATAAAAAAATGTGGTAATGTATTTGGATATGTATCCACTAATAGAGGTACATTTTTATTCGTATTGAATCACATAATTTTTTTTATTCCATAGGTCTGAATGCATATATTTTTACAGAGAGTATTTATTGAAAATTCAGATTTAATATACTAAAATATTATTATGGTCATATTTATTTCACCGCATATTTTTTAATTTTTTTTGGTTAATTTAATTAATAATTGAATCTAGAACTTCATAATATTTTAGAAAATATAATTCTAAATAAATGAGAAAAAATCTCACATTTATATCCAATAATCTCTGATGTACCTTTAATTACCTAAAATATGTCCAAAAAGATACTTCTTGTCAACCAAGATGTCCATCCATAGTGCGAGAATGAAGTATTCACCGGGGAACCACCAATATTGTTCCAACATAATAGTGATATAATGACTATTTTTATGGAATTTTATACATATTTACAATCATATATAACAAAATAACCCTATATGTATTATTTGATAATAAGAAGTAGAGTATGATAGAAAATCAAATTTACAATCAATTAAAACATTAAATGATACTTCATATACTTTGAGGATCAATTTATATCTTTATGGTGTTGTAAATAAGATATGTAACTAAGATTATTGGGTTAAAGAATTCATGTATTAATTACTATATGAATATCACAATGTAGTATGGTTTATATGGCCGTTTCAAAAAGAATATGGGTTTGTGTATACCCATGTAGGGGAGATCTTTCAGCCCATCCATTAATACATAGGAGAAAGGGTTAAATTGAGTTGGAGAACCATTATCACGTCCCGCCATTACTCATGAAATATAGCCATGGTATTGTGACATCATATTCTTCCAGTAAACTAATATTAGAAATAGGTGTACCTAGGAACCTTGTATATAAATAATTCAATGAAAACATGATTTTATAGATATATGGTAGTTATTTAAGATAACAAATTATTATCAATTTTCATAGTGTATTACTGGTTACACATAAAAAATTATTCATAAGTAAATAAAATAGCCATGACAAAATCATATCAATTAACAAAATGATTTAACACAACAAACAATAACATATTTAATGAAAATAAAAAACTATATCAACAAAAATGTGATAATACAAAATAAAAAACATTCTGGATACAAAGAGGAGAAAACATGGTCAAAATCATAGCACTTACCGAGACACTCATTTGATAGATCATATATGTATCATAATGTCAAACATATTCTAAAGGAATAAAAAAATAATAGGCCAATTAAAGAATAATGTATTATTAAGAAGAAAGTAAAAACATGGAAGAATCATGTATATGGGACTACAGAGCCATATCAATCTAGATATAAATGATAAATGCTTAAAAAACTAATTTATATTTTTATTAGTTAACTTTATTACTATTTCGGACCAAATAACCAGGAATAACATATGGATCCAAACTGAGGAATATATATATATATATATATATACATATATTGTGGTCCTTGAATAAAACAATTTGGACATATCCTTTTTACAATGGTTATATATATGTCAAGGTAATTATACATCAATTTGATGGTTCTGAGTATACAATTTGAAACCTAACACATAGTTTAATATTCAAACGAATCATTTTATGTAAGAATATTTTTTATTTTATTTTTCATCTATAAAATGAGAAAAGGTCATGTCATGGATTATAAATTTTTGGTAGACATTTGGTATACATATAGAGTTTGATTAAGAGAAAAATAAATTTGAAATATCATTAAAAAATAACTATATTAGTGTTGAGGTTTTTTATAAAATATTACAAACATTTATAAAATATATAATAGTTTGAAAGTGCATGGTTTGGCGAAATGTAACTGATATTACCCAAGAAATCAAGAGCCATAAATATTGAAAAAATCAATGAGTCCCACCCTAAATAATCTTAAATTATTCAAGGAGAGGTTTTCTAGTAATGTGTTGGCTTATTACACAAAATGGATGGCCATAGAATGATGTAAAATTTCATAAAAAACAACTTCATTATATATAATAAAAAGAATGAATAAAAATTAATATAATTCTATAAGAATAAATATTGATACATGTGATATCCCCTAAAACCTACTAATCCATACATTGTTCAATTTTAAAATTAAATGGGAAAAATTATTCCCAATAATAGTCCAAGGGAAAAAATATACATAAAATGAAAAATGGATGAAGTCTCTTTGAAACTAAGAACTTTTCAGGGACACTTTTCTCTATAACCGTATCTAGATACCACCAATCATCATCCAAGACAAACCAAACTATGTTAGTACAAAAATTTTCACTTCTCAATAATTCATAACATGATAGGGAAAAGATTCAAAATTTAGGGTCATTGTACACAAACCCAGTTGGGAAAAAAGAAAATAAAAAATTAATAATTAGAACAGTCAGAATAATCAAAATTAATACAATAAAATAATCTATAAGAATAAAACAAATATTTATAATAGATATAACCTGACATAAGAGGATATCTCGTTATCCATTGCTATATATTTGGTAAATCAAAGTGCCACTCGAATAATTCATAATAACCATATCATGAAAATCATCTGTCATCTATAAAATTGTGGCGGGGAAAACATTTCCTCACTAGAAGAAACCTGATTCACTAGATAATGTCCCAAATATAGGAGATCATAGGCTTATTTATTTATATGGAATATATAACAGTAAATGTAGCAAGAGATAGATAACCCCACAACTAGAGTATTATATGCTAAATAATGGACCCTACTTGTTTGACGTGATAGAGGGTCCCACACCCTTGGAATATGTGAGAAATACTAGGCCTGTTATAAAAACAAATCCAAGGATCTTGTATCCAAAAACATTGGTATAATGTTTGTTTAGTTTACTCTACACATAAGATAAAATTTTGGATCTTATGACCCATTTATATAGGGGATACCATTCCCTATCTATAATGTATCCCAATAATAGAGGATCCCATAGAATGATATATCATGATATACCTGAACTTCTATGGTGTATTATAACTCTTTTTAATGATATAATTAAAATCTATATTAGTGAATATGATCCCATATTAAAAATATTTGAATATCACTTTGGAAAAAATCCCATATGATTGACTATACCATTTCATTGAAAACAAAAAAAATATTATGGAAATCCAAAAAGAATTCCACAAGGGAATATAGTGGGTAACCTGGTGATCCCTTGGAATGCCATGTGGCAAAAAATGTTCCCAAAATGATTAGATAATTCCTTACCTTATTGGAAAAAATAGTCCTAGGTACTAGTTTTAATTCTCATTGTCTTGTGGGCTAGTGGTTTCGACCCTAGTTAGTGATAGATAAACCAGTAGACCAATGCGACATGACCCCTAAGGGTTGGATTGATCTATCTTCCAAATCACATTGACCATAATATATGTGGTTCTAATCATAATTTCATGGTAGTTATTATTTATATTTCTCAACTATGTTGAAATAAACCTACCTACTTCCACACACACTACATCGTAGTGAATATCAACCACTACCTTCGTCACTTTGTTTCACCCAATAATGGGGTAGTATTATGCTATGATGAAGTTGAAATCTCGTTTTTTTATTACTTCCATTCTATATTTTTATTTTTTATTTTTTTTCTCACCCCTACACCACCACCATCATGCCATACTTCCTCATACAAGAATGGTCATTCCTTCCATCTGGTATTGTTCACATATAGCCTCTTTTGTGAGTTATAGAAAATTATATTGCTTGAATAGTTAAAAGCAATGATAGAAGAGAGAGGGGGCTAAATTTTCATGATCATTATCTTTCAACCAACCAATGGGTAATCACATCTAGATCAATGTTATATAATAAGATTCCATATACACTACATGAAATATCATTGGGATGATATTTTTTGGGATTTAAGAAGAAGGTAAATATAAAACCATATAATGTAATACAATATGAAATGATTTCATAAAGCATAAAGTAGAACCCAATTCCATATAAAATTACCAAATAATAGAGCCTGGGGATGTAATTGTCCCTACCTCAATAATATTACAATCATTAATAATGATACCTCCCACATCCACTATCACTAAAAATATGATATAAATTTCTTTAATTATTTTTAACTGTAATCCCTACATCATTGATAATATTTAATACCTAGGGTTATTATTACTAAATATATATTATTTTATATAGTTACAATATCTATTATGGGAAAAATATTTATCTCTTAATTATAGATAAATAATATAATATATTTCCATTATTAAAATAGTAACATAATCAACTGTCGATGACCAACTCCCAGAGAATCCAACATGAATAAATATTAGAAAAAAATTAGTATAAATCCAAATTTCCATTTTAGGTTTCATCCTTAAAATTTCCATTTAAATTTTGTTGGATCTAAAATTAACATTTAATATATTTAATTTTAGAGTCTTATATAATTAGGCTTAAATCATACAATGTAAACCCATACATTAAAAGTTGACACTTATAAAAAATATCCATTTTTCCGCAACATAAAATTCTTTAAAATAAAACATTAATTCAAATTATGTAAAAACATCACAATTATACCATTGATCTCATCTATATCTCTATTCCTCCTTAAAACATTAGAAATAAATTTCAAAACATGCTATTTGCCCAAAATCCCATAAAGGTGGATAAAATACATGATATTGTTACTCTAGTGAAAACCCATTAAATTTTTTTCATTAAAACAAAAATTTATAACAGCTTCATATTGTCAAAAAATATCATTATATAACGTTTTTAAAATCAAGTGATTTTAGAAAAAACTTCTAAGAAAGAATATAATATATAAGTAAGAATCTTGGGACATATTTTTACTCAAATAGAATAATAATGTAGTGGAATTTCATACATATCAATCATAAAATGGAATATACATTTGGTCAACTTCCATACCCAATGCATTGGAGGTGATCAAATGACCACCCATCATGGTATTATCATGAAGCCACCCGTCATTGGTTTATCACATAACCACCCATCATTGGTTTATATTATAACCACCAAAAATATATCTAAGTACCATTACATAATCAAAATAAATAAAACATTGAAATATCAAAAATTATACTCATAAAATATCATTATTAATAATAGGAATACACTTCATGTTATTTTAATAATCAATATATTTTGAAAATAAGTTTTACAATTTTTAAAAATAAATTTTTAAATAAAAGTGTCTCATTCCACTATGAATAATTTAAAAGAAATTACAATATTACCATTTTAAAAAATTCATGTACATAAAAATACATTAATAAATACATGTTTACAAAAAATGGACAATAAATACAAATACTTACAAAATATATCCTTAAAACATTTAAATTCAGGTTTTTTGGTTAATGAGTCTCATATAAATATTATATTATTGAAGTGATCATTAATAAAATGAATGATTATTTCTAACTATTGTAAATAGACATAAAAGATATGTAATACCACATAATATATTAAAAATTCCTTCCACATATAATATTTTCATGAAATAATCATGATGTAAAATATTAACCCAAAGAATGGAAATTAGGTTTAATATTCCCTTACAAATTTGTGATTAGTAAATTCGAATGATAAATTAATGTGTACCATCTTAAAAAAATACTTATCATGAGAATTAATATATTAATGACATGATATTCCCTAGGGGGATATATATACACCTCTTAAAATATGATGAGTTTATTTAAACATGCTTCTATGAAACGATATTTAGATGAAGCCCCATACCCAGAGTCTGATTCATAATATATGTCCTTTATCATTCTAAATAAAAAATTCATGTTAATTATTTACTCTCCATAGGTCTATTATCATGTTATTTATTTCTTCTATATCAATTTTTTCCTGTTGTAACTATTACTTAATTATTTTTATCCATGCTAGTTGTTTTGATGATATTTAATCTTTGAGTCAAAAATGACTTCAATATGAGGACTATAGTAAACTTATTATTATTCCATCAACAAAAGAGTAATATTAAATAAATAATTATGATTTTTTACATAAATCACACTTTTAAATATATCATTTCCCTATTTATATGAGAATTTAACTATCTTAAATTTATAGAGACAATAATTTGTTCGTACACCTCAGAAACGTTTCCATGTTTTAATGATCTCTATAGAACAAAGATTAATAACATTTTAACATTGAATAAATATTATAAAATAATATATATAATATTATTTTATTAATAATAATATATATATTATGCAAGTGATATGGTGATGAACAATTAATCATATTTTTTTTGTGGAGGTGATAGTTCACATTCACACATAAATGATGTTATCTATTTTATATGATTGGGATGGTAATAATGAAAATTGTATATTAACTTATAGTAATGATTAATTTTCCACAAATAACATATGTAAACATTAATTACATCATTATATTCATTATTTGGAGATGGTTATTGAAAAAAAATTACATTGGTTCCTAAGGAGGTAGTAAGTCATACACATAAACGACTAATTTGTTTCCCATTTGATGGAACTGGGGACATAATTAAGTTGTAATATTAACATAATAACATATTAATATATTGATAATAATATTTATATTATTTAATCATCATTTAATAATATTTATGTTTGTTTAAGAATAAATAAAACAAAAATACTTGATTAAAAATGTATCTTTTTCAGTCAATTTATTTTGCATAATACCTTAAGATGAATAAAAATTGTGTTATGAATAAAAAAAGAGAAAAAAAATATGGAGGGAATGTATAATTTTATTTGATAATATATTTTCTAAACAAAATAGTAGTTTAATTATGATGATAAAGGAAGAAGTGGTTATATTTAATAAGAGAGGGGAGAGGCACTCTATGAAATTTTCAAATTAAAAAATTTATATAAATTATGCATATCATATAAATAGATTCAAAAAAAGTTATTTAAAATATAGGACATTTTTAGGGCTAAATACATTCATCCAGGGATATCTATAAAAGTTCTTAATATTTTTTTGTCCATTTTTTTTCCATTAACACTTATTTGGCCCATTTAACACTTACTGTGACAACAATGATTTAAACTCCTTAATGATGAATACAGTTACTATAAGATATATAAAAAACAATTAAGGGATCATTAATGAAATTTTATACCATATCTAAATATTTGGGATAGATTTTATTTGTTTAATAATTTAATATAATATTTATTTTTAATGTATCAAAAATATAAATTTTCAAACTATTGATTACATGAATTTTTAAAAATATCATAATAACAAGATAAATATAAACCAATTATTACAAAAAATAAATACCATATTATTTTATTCTAAAAATGTTTTGAAAGAAATTAATTACCTAAAAATAATAACATTCTTATTATTTTTATTATTATATAATTGATATTATAATTACCTAAAAAACTACTTAAGTATCATTTTGTCAGCATTTATGGAAATAATTCTATCAGAAAAAAATTATTTATAAATTTCCTTGATATCAGTAATTATTTTTTATTTAAATTTTTTATTTATATTCAAATATAATTATTAAATAACCTTTTTTTTAAAATGATGTTGTTTTTGAAACATAAGTATGACTTATTTGACTTTTAATTAAAATAAAATACTTTTTAGGGGATAAATTAATCCAAATGTATCCAAGAGGTAATAAATATGCCCAAAGATGATTTTTATTGATAATATAAAACCATTTGATACTATTAAAACTATTGTGACAATTTTTAATATTTATTTTATTAAATTTACCGTTAATTTCAAGATTTGTTTCTAACTGTTGTAATAATTTTTTTACTAAATATAGTATTCATATTGTTCAAAAGTAAAAGGGACGAATTAAAAAAAATAGAAATTATTATTTTAAATATTAAATACTATTTTCTAAATTCTAATAAACTAATTAGAAAAAATCCATTTGAAATGAATCCCATTGATGGAATGACAAAACATGTTTTTAAAGTAAAAATTTCCAAAATGTTGAACTATTTTTAGTTCCAAATTCATTATTAAATTTATTCTAATTAAAAAAAGTGTATTAATTCATATAAAATTGAAATAAGTATTATTTAAAACAAATCAAAAATATAATTTACAACCATAATATATTTAGAGAAAATATTTTTCTTCAATTAATATTCATTAATTTTCCCAATACATCAAAATAATAAAAATGTGAGAAAAAAATACATTAAAAGTAAATGACTATAATGAAATTTTAAATAATAAGTTTATCTTTTGAAATAGAATTCATAAAACTTTCAAAAAAATGATTTCAAATAAGTGTTCCATAAAAAGGTTATATAATAATCTTTTTAGAAAAATATATCATTAATGTGTAAAAAATGGATTAGTTATAATATAATTAAAAGGAAAAATAGAAGTTGAATTTTAAACATTATATTGACTATATATTTCATTAACATAATACAAAATGGTTTATTAGATTATTTATTGTTCTAAAACCTAGTTGTGAAAATTTATTTAGTTATCAGAGAAATATTTACTTCTTTATTGGGTTTTATATTCATTTATAATTTATTAGTCACCAAAATTGAATCATATTTAAAATTTTAAACCATATTTTGATAATTAAGTTAATATTTTTCATATTATCCATTTTAAAAGAAATTTTATAATAGTAAAATTTAAATAAAAATATTTAATTGTACTTTTCTAATTGATATGTAATATATTTCATGCTATGAATCATTGTTTTTATTGTCTAAAATCATGATATTTTTTATTATTCCACCCTTGAAAAAAAATTAATTGAAATTTGAACACTATCAAGGTAACAAGGGTTCTACTATTCAATTAACCTTTATTAAAATCCCCCTTCCGAATACGGATTTAAAAAAAGAACCACATTATAATAATGAATGGCAAGTATGAAGGTCACCTAGGATAAAACATAATAGGATTCCATGGTGGAAACCTTGTCCACAAAAGAGAAAATTAACTATCAAGGTAAAATTTAGTGTCATAGAGATCATGACCATGAGAATTATGACCATAAAAAAACAATAAATCTTTGAAGGAAAAAAAGTAAATTGATAAAATTAAGTAGAAAAGATTTATATTTAATGACCTAATAATAAATATAAAGTACTATTTTACTATTGGGAATAAGAACATAAGGAAATATACTTAAGTTAAAATTATTATCTCATTTGTTAATCAATTTCCACTATAATCCCATATTTTGTTTTCAATGTAGCGTGTTTTTAAGATGAATTTTTCATGAATGATGTATTTAAATTGACTTCACCAGATAAGAAAAATACCCAAATGTATAGATATAAATCCCCTCTATCGTTTGATAATAACCAAAACAAAGTTTTTTTAGGATATGATATAACAATTTCACAAAAATAATATCCCAGTATATAATGAAAAACTACATTAATCTATAAAATTAAACAGTAATACCAATAGTTTAAGAAAGACCAGTCAATAAATAATAATCCATAAAATTCATCATATACACTCTATACTAATATTGAAATACCAAAATTAAAATGATTTGATTACAAAAGTTTCCAATATATTTATTTATCACTAAATAACATCAATGACTCAAAAATTTTCATAGAATATTTTTAATTAACTAAATCACATAATCTCCATGATATGTTAATAATTTATAAAAATAAATTGAACATTTTTCCCAAATAACATTAAAATTTACTCTTAAAACCAAATACCACGGTATTCTATTAACCTTAATTTTATTGGATTCCCATAATAAAAAACATCTTTTGAAATAAAATTATTAAATTAAAGAAGAAATAATCTTATTAGACCAAGGTTATATTTTTTGATAAATCATGTTTTGAAAAAATTGACATATTATTTACCCATAAAATTATTTGACTAAAATGAAAATTTAATACTAAATGGTACATAAAATTTTCTAGTGATATGAGTTTAACCCTATTCAGAATTCATTTATTTTTTTCAAAGATAAGACATCTTTGAACGTGATAGGTAGTCACACGATCTATTAGGTTTCTTGTTTAAAAATACTTATAATTAGGATACGTATAAAATTTAAAAAATTTGAAAAATATCCACAAGAAAATATTTAATATATTTTATCCTAAAATTATATCTCATAACATTTATATTGCATACCAAATTTTAATAAACAATTATAACCAGAAGAATGAATGTCTCTAAAAATGCTGTCAATCACCTTAAAATATCATTGATTAAAACCTAACAAGATTTTTGTACTAAATTAAACTTGTTATTGACATGAAAATTATAAACCCATTATGATATCCCCATCTCTTTGGATTTCTTCTATTTAATATATCACAGTCTGTAATGTATTTTAAACAATATTTTTAGTCCTACTATAAAGAACCAACCATATACATTACATATTCTATAGATTTTACATATAGAATTACATTAGAGGATTTTCTTTACCTTAATTTTATAGTTAATTTGGATAAAATATTAAAATGTAAAACCATATATTAAAAGTAGACACATATAATATATATTGAATTTTCCTTAACATAATAGTCTTTAAAATAAAACATAATTTATTTTTATTAAAAATATTTAAAACTAACCTCAAGATCTCATCCTTTTATATATCCCCCCTGCAAAACATGTTAAATCAATTTTAAAATATTGGAGGAGCATAAATACTATGTAGGAAATATAAAATAGCAGAAGATATTCAACCAATAAAAACCTATTAGAAAATTTTATTGAAAACATTAAATTTAATCAGAAAAAGGAATTATCTTTTCAAGAATATTATAATCTTACATTTTTTAAATAATAATAATTTTCTATAAAATCATAATCATCAGTATACAACATATAAGTAGGTTACTTCAGACGTAATTATACTAAAACAGAATAATCATGAGGTTGTCTTTTTTAATTATCACTATAACAAAGGAAATAACCATACAACCTTGTTCAATACCCTATGCATTGGAGGTTATAACGTAACCACCCATCCCTGGTTTATCACAGAATAAACCATAATTGGTTTATCATGTAACCACCTATCATTGTTTTTTCATTTAAAAACCCATAAAATGTCCAATTACCATTACATAATCATAAGAAAAAAATCATTCATAATTCAACATGTCACTCATAAAATTTAATTTTCACTCATAATATAACATTTCATGATATTAAAATAATAAATCCATTTTCATTACCCAATTTAAGCATTTAAAAAAATATATTTATAAATCAACTTTTCCCATTCCAAATTTAATCATTTGAGATAAATTAATAATTTCCAATTTTAAAATATTCAGGTGCATATAAATTATATAAAAAAATTCAATTTTTTTAAATGGAAGGTAAATCTTTTAAAAACAAGACATTAAAAAATTTTAAACATGGTTTTCTAGTTAAAGAGTCTCTTACAAATTTCATTCCATTTAAGTGCTCATTAATCAAATAAATTTCATATGTGTATGAAATTTTAATCATAATAAAATAAGTTGAAATAATATATAATATATTATAAATTCATCCCACACATATGATTTGAATGAAATAATATAGATTTTGAATTTAAAACAAAAGAATAGAAATTGGGTTATGAGATCCCTTACTGATATGTAATAAGATGAATATCAAGCCACATTAAAGTGCAACATTTCTAAAAAAAATTAAATATAATTATAGTATATAAATTAATTATAACATATTAAAATATGTAATTTTTATACAAATCATACAAGATATTTTGAGTATAACAAGAAAATATGCATTAATGAAGGGATATTGAGATGATGTCTCTTACATTGAGTTTGATTCATCATGTATACCATTTATCTTACTAAATAATATAATAATGTGAATTCTATACTTACCTTAGACCCATTTTACTATTTTATTATTCATGTATTTCTCTCATTGACATTTTATATCAATTAGATAATTATTTATGCTCACGTCAGATTTTTTGATGATATTAGATTCTTGGGTACAAAATGAATTTGATATGATATTTATAGTCCAAATGACAATTAATTCATCATATAAAAAATAATGTTAATGAAAAATTTTCATTTTTATTTAATAATTAATATTTTAAATCCAACTGTTCTACTTAGTTATGAAACCGTACTGTGTTCCAATAATAGAGATTTTAAGCCGTATGTACGCAAGTGTAACATTTCCATTTTTCAATGATCATTATCGAAAGACGTTTATATTATTGTAACATAATATAATGATAATAACATAATATATATCATATTATGTATTAAAATATACTTATATATATTATTAATTTGATTTTTTGTTTGAAAAATGTCATAGTTCTTCATGTAGGTGATAGTTCACAAGCATAGATTATCAACATTATCATTTTTATCTACATTGAATGAAAAGAAAATAAATGTTCTATTAACATTCCGTGATGATAAATATGTCATGAATATCATATATGAACATTAATTACATTATTATAACCATTCATACTTGAGAGTGATGGATAATCAATTACATTGGTTTGTGTGGAAGTAGTCCTCCATAAAAATGAACTATTAATTATTTTCCTATTTGATGGATGTGAATGATTATTTAGCTGATGATATTAGAAAAATTAAATATCATTATATTGATTATACTAGAGTTTTTATTTAATCTTGGTTTATGAATTTTGAATAATGTGCATGAAGAAATAAAGTAGATATACATGATTAATAATGATACATGTTCTTCCCTCAATCTCTTTTATTGGACACATTATGTCCCAAAAGGATGGTTTTCTACATAAAATAAAATATCTAACATGTGTTGAGGGATTCTATGATAGTAAATGGAATGATATTTTTTTATCCCTATATAGATTTTATGTGGGATGATAGCATAATCATTAGATCAATTTTATAAGAGAGGGGAGGGGCACTCTTGGTATTCATAAAAATAAAATAAAATAAATTATCTTTAAATTCAAAATCATTCAAAAATAATTTATTTGGAAAATAAGATAATTATGGGTCAAAATCATTTAATTAAATGAAATTTGGACATGTATCTTCAATTTTTCAGCCCTTATATATTGGTATTAACCATTATTTATTCCCTTTAACAATTACCGTGACAACATGAGTTCTAATATATTAAGGGTTTATATAATTAGTCTAAAATTAAAAATGAAAAATAAATTGATCATTAAGGACATTTGAAACTGTATCAGAATTACTTTTCCTATTGTTTTAAAATTTTATATTTTTTAATAAAATATTATTTATTTTAAAATATCAATAATGTGAATTTTGAAACTATTAAATACATGATATTTTAAAAATATCATCAAAATATAAATATGACCCAATTCTTCTAACATGTAAATAAGATTTCAATGTAGTATGTATAATTATTTACAGAAATTAATTTTCAAAAAATACATTTATTTTAATTTTAATTTTTCATTTATTATATATTTCAATTAATTAAAAAATTATTTCGTCAAAATCATGTGAGTATTTAAATTTTTTATTTTATGACATTAAAATTAAAAATAAATTCCCATGATGTAGAAAATAGTGTATAATTTATATGAAATTATATAGTGTGATATATATTATAAATAATTTAATATTTAATATGTTATATATATTAAAACATAAGAATTTCGTGTTTAACTTTTATTTAAAATAAAATAATATAAATGGAATAAAGTCATCCAAATGTATCCAAGAGGTCCTAAATTAGCCAAATGATGATATCTGTTGAAAATCTCTTATAAATTAAAATAATGACAATTGTTACTGTAATTTCCTTATATTTATAAAATTATGTATACACTAAATTTTTCAATTTTTCCATTAACCATGTTAATAAAACAATTACTAATTCTACTATACATATTCTCTAAAATAAAAGGGGAATATTTAAAAAATATTAATTTAATGCATAAAAATATGAATTCTATTTTTTCCAACATTTAAATCATAGTATGGCTTAATTTAATTTAAAATTAATAATGTTGTCAGAACAAGATAACATATTTTTAATTTGAAAACATTCGAAAGATTGAAAAGTTTTTATATTCAAATTCAATGTGAAAATGATAAAAAGTAACTAAATTAGATTAACTAATTTAAAAATAATGTAATTTATATAAATAACCAATACAAAATATAATTGATCTCAATAAATTAAATAGACAAATAATATGTTTTCAAATAAAATTCAGTATTCTCATTTTTCATCAAAATATGAAACATATCAGAATAATAAAAACAATACATAAAAAAGATATTGATATTATATATTCGAATTTTATGTGTTTTTTACTATAACAATTATAATTTTAAAAAAACCGGATTTAAAACATGTTATCTATCAAAAGTCGGAGAATCTACTTTTTTAGTTAAACTACATCTTTTATGTGTAAAAACTAGATTTTTTCATATATCATGTCTAGAAAAAACATAAGATTAATGGTAAAAATGATATTGATAAATTGATTCATTAAAATAATCTATCAAGTGTGATTTTATGTATATTGGTATTAAATATATTTGTACACATTTAAATATTTTTTTATAAAAAATACATTTTATTTTAAAAACAATTTTTTAATTTATTTAAATGCACACACAAAAATTAATTATATATTATTTTATTGAATATTTTAATTATTCAGTTAATCCAATCAAGTCCCTCCATTATAATATCCTTGTTATAGTAGTAACATTTAAATAATAATATTTAGTTGTTCTTTTATGTTTGATATGGAGTATCATGTATGATTTTGAACATAATGTTTCTTTCTAAATATCATGTCATTATACATTCCTAATGAAATTATGGTGTTATAATTACTATTTTAGACTCTACCTAAAAGGAAAATAATTTATTATAAAAATTTTCATGTATAAGCTAAATATAACATATTTTTGTTAATATATTAATATTATGTCTCTCAGAAACTGGATACTATGTTTCAGCTCCTCAACAAGTCCCAAAATATTATCTACAATATTCAAATGATTTAATAGAAAAAATATAGTCACTATATCACCCCCAACATTCAAGTATTTTTTATGCAAAATGAAAATATACTCATAATGGTGAGGGTACTGTGATCACAAATGAACCTCAGGTTAACATAACCAATCATGCATGTTATAATTCTACAAAATGTTTTGAACTAATTGAATGGATTACACCTGAAGTGCCCTATATTAAGTTTCCTCAATCACTACTTGTTACAATGCGAAGCTGTATATTTCCTTGATATTAAATATTACAAATTCAATTATATATGATCAATCATGTGTATATATATTAATAAACAACACATGGAATTGATCAATCAACTGGTTCAACAATAGTTTGAACTCTACAAAATAAAACGATAATAACCCCATGAAAATTGTCTAAAATAGTTTCATGACAGTTTGATATAAATTTTCTCACTAACTAAATCTACATATTATACTGAGAGGTGAAACCATCAACAATACATGATCGCTACCTTGAAACTCTAAATGAATCCATTAATAGTATTAATATAACTTATAATGGATCTAATAAAAATTATCTACACCTTAATCACATACCCCTTATCCATCAGTAACAGTACAATATCAAGCACCATGATTGATGATGATACAATATTCTTATTGGAAAGGGGATAAAGCAAATTCCTCATTTAAAGGGCCTCAAAATATTTTATTCGAATAATGTATTTTTTTTTCTATTTTTATAATGTAACCCCACAACGAAAATGGGATCCTCTCGAACTGACCCAACCATTATCATTTATGCCTTGCAATATCATTTAGAATATGACAATTTCACTAATTTTGTCTATCTATATATGGATATAATTTTTTAATTCTATGTAACTAGTTCTCAAAATCCTCCCATAATAACTTCTACAAAAGGAACAATAATCCGGAATTATAGTTAGATATAATCATCATGAATAACCAATACCACAATAAGATATCCACATTATATAAGAATCACAATCCATCGAGTGAACTCTTCTTTTGGATAGAAAATAAGTGGGATGAGTTATTCAATCAGAGGATGAACACCATGATAAAATTGTGATCTCTCCATAATAGAGGGATTCTCTTTAAAAAATACATCAATTCATTATCCCACATATACTATAGAACATAATGGGGGATGAAAAACATAATGGGTTGTTGTTTGATGGAATCACATATTGATATGCAAGGTATAAAATATTAATTTGAGTAAGACTATTCTTGTTTCCTTCTATATAAATCTAGTACCCATGATCCGGGTATATATTCACCCCTAAATAATACATTGATAAGGATTATGTATTGATCTTAAATAATACCACCTCAGGTGCCATGACTTGTATTACCCTCCATCCTTCGAAGATGATGTTTTTTATTATATTTTATGAAGATATAATATAATTAATTTTATTTTATTTTATTAATGGTATTTTTGAGAAAATAATTTGATTTTTAAATAATATTAAAAAATTATATCAATGTTATATTTTGGTAATTTTTATAAATATTCAGTTTTTTAGTGAATAGTGATCTTCATTGATTTTTTTAATATTCACATAAATTTGTGATAAAAATTACAATTATAAATTACATTTTAATGTAAAATAAAATATGTTGTTTTTTAAATATTTTTATTCTTACTAATTAAAATATTATTATATTTAGAAATTTTTTAATATAATTATATTTTTGTGTTAATAATCACATTTCTCTATAAAATAGTTTTCATTGCATTTTGAATTGTTTTATATTAAATAATTTTCAACCATATATAGGAAATGGTATATGGATAAATTGATCCCATGTCTAGAATTACAATGTTCAAATTTGGTATGTATGTCAATTTTGACATATTTTTGAATAGTAACCATTGAAAAATTTTCTTACCATGTTAATGATAAATCATATAATTAAGGATAGAAATAATATGATAGGGTAAAAAATAAACTGAAAACCAATTTATAAGTAAATTGATGAGTTTATTTTTTACTTAATCATGAAAAAATAAAAAATGGTCCATTTTATTTCTAATTAAATTTGAATATATCGAGTATTTTATTTCATGTAAAAATAAAGTAAAAAAATTGACACTCTGTTTATTATAATATTTTTATTTAAAAATTTAATAAAACAACATGTGTTTGGAACAATATGGTTGTTTTGAATATAAACAATTTTTTATCCTGATAATTTAATTTTTATTTTAATTGAAGATATGGTTACTTTAAATTTATATGTAACACATATTTTGTGCTTGTGGAAAAGTAAGCAATTTTAGTAAATGTGTAACACCCCAAGCTTCTACGGTACGCTTCTCTTTGAATAATGCGATAGCATGTGTTGTACGCAACATCGAGTTCTAACACACCAGAACAAATCAAACTAGCCGTTATGAATAGTAATACCTACCTTTTGAAATTATATAGATTTTATATTTCAAAATGGACTTCATTTTTTGTTTCAGAATATCGAAATTATCCTAAGATGATTTTTTGGTATTTTTCTGAGAACTTCAAATTTTTATGAATAGTGATAAATACTTAACAACAAATTTTTTAATAAAAATAATTTACAGGGATAAATTATATTATTGAGTGGTGTTAAAGTATAATTAGAGTATATTTTTACCATTTTATCCAATGGTGTTCATTATAATTAATTTCACTTTGAAGTTGGACCTAAACAATTGTAAATATTTTCGTATATATTATTTCTTAAAAACACGCAATTTGTTGTGACAGTGGGAATTAATTATAAAATTAATTAATGCAACTTATATGTTTGTAATTTTGTAAAATAGAAATCATTTTTGAATTCGGAATATCAATTAAATATTAGGGTGAAATTTTGGCATTGTTCTGAAAAACTTCAATTTTTGATGAATAGTGAAACTACTAAGTGATAGTTAAAAAAACTGAATTTTTCATAAAACATAATTTTACCACTTCTGTGAATGGAATTTCGAAAATCCGAGAGACACGGTTAATATCAAGAAGTGAAATTTGGTTCAATGAGATGAAAATAATTTTTGGTGAATAGTAACTTTTTTTCTTTTATTTACCACGTTTAAAAGAAAATAGGGTAAGTAAGGGTAAAAATGATATTAATATTACCCTAACACATGTCCTAATTCTATTGTACAAGTGTATATCGACCAAAAACAACCTTATAAATAAAATATTATCATTTAGGTCCACTTGGATTAGATTAGGACATTTATTATTATTTAATTCAAAGAAGAGTTAAAAGAGTTAAAATCAAAGTTTATTTACTAAAACATTTTTAATATAGGGTTATACATAAGAGAAATTCGATTGTAAATATTCATTAGAAAGATAAAAAGATTTAATACATACGGATATTTTATTTATAATTTATAGACATTAAATAATTTAATTTATTTATGACACAATGATGATCCAGTAATTACATAATTAATGAAAAATTAGAATAATTGATACTATAAATACCCAAATAAATATAATTTGAGACTTTTTATGAATTACACTAATTTTATAGGTTAATATGACATGTTAGGATTGATTTAATTAACTTTTTTCGAAGTAATCATTATGTTATGACTTTTAGAAAAATCAATTATTAAATAGTGTCAAAATTGACATAAAAGAGTTTTTAAAACAAATATTATATTATTAATTGATATTAAATTCCTAAAAATATACGGTTCGGCCAAGAGACTTATATCATGATAGGTTCATCATTAATGGACCACTTGGGGGTATCTTGGATGTATATGGTACGTTTATTAACCATATAATATAAAAATACAAAGAGACATTGTAAAAGTGAAACTAATTAACTTAGAGTTAATACTTAAAGATATGTTTAATATAATGACCCAAACCTGTCTAAATTCTATTGGTTGAGTGGTTTTAGACCTATCCCAACCTTAAAATTTAAATAATCAACTTTTTAGCCATTATAAACCGAATATGAATTTATTATAAATTAATATTTCTAGTTTTTCCTTGAGTTTCCCCTGACCCTTCTTATAAAAGGGCACTCATCCTTCTCATTTCTTCACACCTTCAAAGCATTTTGGTACGGCCAAACTCTACCCAAATTCTCTCCCAACTTCCCTCAATACAACCTAGAGGCCTTAGTTTGATCATAAAGCCAACCTAAGGAGCCCTTTTGATCAAATCAAAAGGAAAAACCCGAAGAAGAGGTAATGATTTCACCACCCTTTTCCATGTTCCTTTCTTCTTCCACTTCTTCTTCCTTTGTTATTTCCATTATAAAATAATAACTCCAGTATAATATATATAATGTGATGTTATTATTAATATGGTACAACCATATTCAGTATTCTAATCACCCTTTGAATAACATGTCACCATACGTGCGTACGTACGGCTTACCGTCTCCACGTCGTGGTGTAATTGTTATTCAATATATTGTTATTTGGATGGGTATAATAATGATGTGTAACTAATGTAAATAATAAATATAACATGTTAATTATTCTGTATATATGATATACCATCCATTTATATATTATTTTAATATCAAAAGAATGATATTGTCGCTCGTGCGTACGTACGGACTACCGTCTCCACGAACGCGATGAGATTCATTCGCCATCGTATCCATTCAAGTATAATTATCATTTGATGATTTAAAAATAATGTTTAAGGACTTGATATCATTCTTTATATGAATAATATACAACCTATCCATGAAAAACATGGCTTATGTAACAAAACATATAAAATAAAACGAGTAAGTTAACACCCGAAACGACGATAATACTAAGATATTATTAACAAAGAAATGTTAAAAGATCATATATGATATCATATGAATGTATATGATTATTTTATAATTTAATAACAATCATTTCACTATTATAAAAGAGGTTAACTGACCCCCAACCAAGGAAAAGTACAAGGTAATGGTTATTTCACAATCTCTTCATTATCCAAGGTTGTTTATATGTAATAATCTACTGGGATCCCTTTATCATCCACATCCTTGTTTCTTAAAAATATATTTCAAAACATTTTTAGTATTTAAATGAATATGGGTTAAGTTCATTTATACCCTTGTTTGACTTTTTATAAGAGTTTTATAAAGTAATCTTTCCGTCGTTTTCCTAACAAGGTGTTTTTTAACCTTTTCGACAGAATTAAGTTATGAATGTTTTTTTAACTTATACGGTGGGTGCGGTTATTTGACACCGTTATAAAATCGTCGAAGCTTCCCTTAAAAGGTTATAATAATATTTTCAAAGAAAATGTTTTATTAAATGATTTCAAAATAGAAAGAGATATTTCTCTAAAAATAGTTTTGATTTCATCTATGTCAACATCATTTGATGGATTTTACGCTTATTTGAAGTTGATTTATTATGATACAAAACTTCTATATTGTATTGAAGGTTTGGTGTTATGTTTTACTGTGGATGTGCTATTTTTGTACCGTTCATAGTTTATGGTGAAAGTATTGACATTTCGTATGCTAGTGTTAATACGAATGTTTATGTTATGTTTAAACCTTTTCATATGGGAATGCATTGGACTTAATATGTGACGAGTGGAGCCCTCTATAGCTCCTCGATGCATCAGTATGTCTTATGAGACAAACTAGTGTATTGGCAGAAGGCCTTGGAAAAATCTTATTTGTAGTCATGGCACGAGGCTTTGGCTATGTGGTTATGATAGTCTGGCATTATGCATTCCATCATTATGAAAGTGGTTATTGATATTGCATGTGATTATTCGATTAGTAGAATATCCATGTGAATAAGTAAATGGAATTATTTCATTTTACTTTTTCCATACTATGTTGAAGTTCAAGTTTAAAAGGCTTTTGTTTTAGTTATACATTTCCTTAAATGTTTATGCTTATTTTTGAATGTTTCCGCTATATTGTTATCCTTACTGGGCATTTAAGCTCACCCCTTTTCAATGTTTTAGTTTTACCAGGATGTGAAGAAGTAAGTTATGAATGACCTGCAGGGATTTTATGAGGGGATAATAGTGTGGACTATGGAGACATTATGTTGTTGTAGTAGGTTTTTAATTTATGATGTAATTTAAAACTTTATAAACATATCTAGTGTTTCCAAGGCTACTAAACCAATCGGTTTTTCGAGATTTTATCTTTCTTGTGATCATGACAATGTTATGTAATAATGCATCGACTCTGGGTAACTAGGGTCAGGGCATTACAGTTGGTATCAGAGGAATTTTAGTACAAACCGTGGAAGCTATATTTAGATAAACTCTGATTAGAGCACGTAGACCTAAGATGAACTTTGAGGATTAGTATAGAAGAACTTCCTAGAATTTTGGTCTTGTAGTGATTTTGTGAGTTTTATGAGAAATACTCCCTGTCTGGATATGAGCAGTTAAAGGTTTCTCTGCCACAGATGTACCTAGGGGTAAAACCCGAAAGCACTGCTTTGAGCTAGACTCGAACAGGAACTGGTGCACGACAACGGGCCTTGCTACACTCTTGGTTACGACACTCCCGGGGGATATGCTTAGGATAACCCTCATTTTCTTTACAAATCATTATTAAGGGTTTATGAGTATACACTTCCTCAAAGAAAACATTCTTATGATTATGGATTATATCCATAAATAATTCAATTTATGTTAAGTGTTTTATAAGTATGGGATTCTGTATTTTGATTCATAAACTGATCTAGATTATGCCATTATTTAGAAATGGCGCCTAGTGGAAGAAATGGAAACCATATCAATGCAAGAACTCCATGTAGGGATTTCCCTCCTGCTCAAGAAAATTATAGTGGATCTAGTGATGCAACTGGTGCCGATCAGCAAATCACCATACTGGGACAACTCACTCAAGTTATGAATAATAACCTTACCCGTATGGAGAACCCTGATCCGCAGTGTGGAGGATCAATGTTTGATCGATTCATGAGGCAATAACCACCAACGTTCAATGGGAGTACAAATCCCTTAGTAGCTGAGCAATGGATAAATTCCCTAGAGAAAATATTTCAGGATTTGGGGAGTAGTGAAAGGGAAAAAGTTATCATGGCAGTTTACTGGCTCACTGGAGATGCTGATCAATGGTGGTCATTGATTCAAAATACTAAGGAAGATGATGAAGTATCAAATATGGAATGGAGGGAGTTCAAAGATCTGTTTTTAGAAAAATACTTTCCTCATGACCACCGAGCAGATATGGAAAGGCAGTTTCTGAGTCTGAGACAAAAGGAGGATGAGAATGTCGCAAAGTATGAGGCTAACTTTACAAGGTTAGAAAGGTATGCTGGAGATTATATACGTAACCCAAGAAGTAATATTGATCGTTTCTTTGATGGGTTAAAACCATTTCTCCGTCGAGCATTAGTATCATAATCCGTCTCGTCGTACGAAAACATTGTCTCATGTGCAATCAAGACTGAAAAGGAATTCTCTAAGTCTTATGACTTTAAAGCAAAGAAAGAGAGGAAGAGGCCTACAAATCAATCTAGGAATGGAAATAAGGGGAAGAAGGGAAAGGTTGAATATCCATCCTATGGTAAATGTGGTAAGAAACACCCCGGTACTTTCTTGAAGGGAACAAGAGTCTGTTACAAGTGTGGTGTAAAAGGCCACCATGCTCGTGATTGCAAGGGGAAGAAAGAAGCTACCAATGTTCAGTGCTACAATTGCAGGGAGATGGGGCATTATGAAAATTAATGTCATAAGCGTCAGGAGAACTTACCTCAGAAAAGTCCAAGGGATCAAGGCCAAGCTTATGCTATCACTACTTTTGAGGTAGAAGCTCCGAAAAACGTGGTGGCAGGTAATTTAATGGTTACCTCTAGTTTAGAAAATGCATTATTTGATTCTGTATCATCGCATTGTTTCATATCTTCCCAGTTTGCTAAGAAAATTAGATATTTCCAATTTTATTTAACAAGGGAGTTTTCAGTTAAAAATCCTAAGGGAAGTATCATTGCAACAAAGTTTTGTGAATCAGTCCCCATTAGAGAACATAAATGTTCTTTATCTGCTGATCTCATCGTCATACCTATGATTGAGTTTGATATAATCCTCGTTATAGACTGGATTTCGGACTATGATGCGAAAATTTATTGTAAGAAGAAAGAGGTTACGATTCTTGATGATGATGATAAGGAACACCTTATCTTTACAGCAGAATTGTCACCACCTAATTCTTATCTAGATGCACCCCCAGTAGCTCAACTAAATTCAATTATTTGGGGGGAAGAGAATGAAATAACTGTGGGTGAGGAAAGGAATGTTCAAATAGAGGATGTACCTGTTGTGAAAGAATTTGTAGATGTATTTCCAGAAGATTTACCTGGACATCCTCCAGAACGAGAATTTGAGTTTTCCATTGATTTAATTCCTGGATCAAGGCCTATATCGAAGACCCCTTATAGAATGACCACTGTAGAATTAGTTTAACTAAAGAAACAACTAGAGGAATTGAGTAATAAAGGATTTATTCGCCCTAGTGTTTCTCCATGGGTAGCCCCTATTATTTTTGTTAAAAAGAAAGATGGATCTACGAGGTTATGTATTGAATACAGGGAGATCAATGCTATAACGATAAAGAACAAGTATCCCCTACCTCGTATTGATGATTTATTTGACCAACTGCATGGAGCTAAATACATTTCAATGATTCTCCTTCGATCTAGATACCGTCAGTTGTGTGTGAAGAAAGAAGACATTCTGAAGACAACATTTCGAACCAGGTACGAGCATTACGAGTATACTGTAATGCCTTTTGGATTGACTAATGCACCCTCTGTATTCATGGATCTGATGAATAGAGTTTTCAAGGAGTATCTCGATAAATTTGTGGTGGTATTTATTGATGATATCTTGGTATAATCAAAAAGCTACGAAGATCATGAAAATCACTTGCACATTATCTTGAAGACTCTGAGAAAACATGAATTATATGGGAAGTTTAGCAAGTGTGAATTCTGGCTTTAGGAGATTTCTTTTCTTGGCCATATTGTCTCTAAAGATGGAATCTCTGTTTATCCTTATAAGACTAAGGCAATCCAAGAATGGCCAGCACCGACGAGTATAACTGAGGTACGTAGTTTTATTGGTCTAGCAGGTTATTATTGACGTTTCGTCCAGAATTTTGCCCGATTGGCTAACCCATTAACGAAGCTCACACGTAAAGGGGTTAAATTTGTTTGGAAAAAAGAGTGTGAAGAATTTTTCGAAGAATTGAAGATAAGATTATTCAATTCTCTTATATTGACTCTACAATCGGGGAATGATGGGTTCGTTATTTATAGTGATGCATCGAAGAAAGGACTTGGTTGTGTCCTTATGCAGAATGATAGGGTTATTTCCTATGCATCACGACAGTTGAAAATTCACGAACAAAACTATCCTACTCCTGATCTCGAGTTAGAAGCTGTGATCTTTTCTTTGAAGATATGGAGTCACTACCTCTATGGTGAAAAATGTGAGATTTATACTGATCACAAGAGTTTGAAGTATATTTTCTCACAAAAAGAACGTGACATGAGGCAAAGGAGATGGCTTGAATTACTCAAGGATTATGATTGTACGATACACTACCACCCAGGGAAAGAAAACAAGGGGGCAGATTCTTTGAGCTGAAAAGACCATGGAGTTTTGAACGTGATGAGAATTGAAAGGGATCCAATTTTGATGGATCTAGTGAATATGGACATGGGAATAACCCGGGAAGGTCAAACATCAATGCTTTTTCAAATGGTTTCCAAAACATCTTTACTAGAAATAATTAAGAGTTCTTAGACCGATGATGAAGAATTACAAAAGAAGATTAAAGCTGTGAATGATGGGATATTGAGAGACTTTGTGTATGAAGATGGAATTTTGAAATTATGGAAGAGGCTTTGTGTTCCCGATATACCTGATCTAAAAAGGGAAATGCTGGATGATGCTCACAGTTCCAATTTCTCTATACACCCTGGGAGCACCAAAATGTATAGAGATTTGAATGAGCATTTTTGGTGGGACAAAATGAAGAGGGAGATTGCGGGGATGTATGGTTTGTCAACAAGTGAAAGCTGGAAGGCAACACCCTGGAAGAGTCATGCAACCTCTTCCCATACTAGAGTAGAAATGGGACAATATTACGATTGACTTTGTGATGGGGCTACCAAATACTCCTAGAAGGAATGATGAAATATGGGTTATTGTTGACTGTCTTACCAAGTCAGCACATTTTCTTGCTATAAGAGAAGATGTACCACTGGAACGTCTAACAAGACTACATATTAATGAAGTTGTGAGACCTCATGGAGTACCCCTATCAATTGTTTCTGATCATGATCCCTGTTTTACATTAAGATTCTGGAAGAGTCTTCAGAAATCCCTGGATACTGAGCTTCATTTGAGCACTGCCTACCACCCTCAGACATACGGACAATCAGAATGGACTATTCAAACCTTAGAATACATGTTGAGTTCCTACTCACTTGACTTTCAGGGTATGTGGGATTAGTATTTACCTCTGGTAGAATTTTCCTATAACAATAGCTTCCATTTGAGTATTCAGATGGCACCATATGAAGCGTTATACGGAAAGAGATGTCGCACACCAACGTGTTGGGATGACGTTGGTGAAAGAATACTTCTCGGTCTAGAACTGGTGGAAGAAACGATAGAAAAGGTGAAGGTAATCCAAAATCACATCAAAGCAGCTCAAAGTAGGCAGGAGAGCTATGTCGATAATCGAAGGAAGGATTTGGAATTTCAAGTCGGTGATCATGTTTTCCTGAATGTATCTCCATGGAAGGGAGTCATACGTTTTGGTAATAAAGTTAAATTGAGTCCCAGGTACATCGGACCTTTCGAAATTCTAAAACAAATTGGTGCTATAGCTTACCGATTGGCAATGCCGCCAAGTCTCTCCAAAGTTCACGATGTGTTCCACGTATCTCTGTTGAGGAAATACATGCCTGACCCAACGCATGTACTTACTTACGAGGAATGAGAACTAGAACCCGATCTATCTTATTGCGAAGATCTCGTCAAGATTCTTGATACGAGAGAACAAGTACTGAGAAACCGGACGACGCGTCTGGTAAAAGTTTTATGGAGAAACCATAAGATGGAAGAGGCAACGTGGGAACCTAAGGAACATATGATGAAGAACCACCCGAGTCTTTTCATGCGGCAGTATTTTGGAAATTTTGAGGATGAAATTATTTGAAGGAGGGTAGAATTTAACACCCCAAGCTTCTACGGTACGCTTCTCTTTGAATAATTCGAAAGTGTGTGTTGTACACAACCTCGAGTTCTAACACACCACAACCAATCAAACTAGCCGTTATGAATAGTAATACCTACTTTTTGAAATTATATATATTTTATATTTCAAAATGGAATTCATTTTTGGTTTCAGAATATTGAAATTATCCTAAGATGATTTTTTGGTATTTTTCTGAGAACTTCAAATTTTTATGAATAGTGAAAAATACATAAAAACAACTTTTTTAATCATAATTATTTATAGGGATAAATTATATTATTGAGTGGTGTTAAATTATAATTAGAATATATTTTTACTATTTTATCCAATGGTGTTCATTAGAATTAATTTCACTTTGAAATTGGACCTAAACAATTGTCAATCTTTTGTATATATTGTTTCTTAAAAACACGCTATTTGTTGTGACAACGGGAATTAATTATAAAATTAATTAATGAAAATTATATGTTTTTAATTGTGTAAATTAGACATCATTTTTGAATTTGGAATATCGATTATATCATAGGGTGAAATTTTGGCATTGTTATGAAAAACTTCAATTTTTGATGAATAGTGAAACTACTAAGTGGTAGTTAAAAAAACTGAATTTTTCATAAAACTTAATTTTACAGCTTCTGTGAATGGAATTTTGAAAATCCGAGAGACACGGTTAATATCAAGAAGTGAAATGTGGTTCAATGAGATGATTTTTTTTGTGAATAGTAACTTTTTACTTTTATTTACCACGGTTAAAAGTAAATAGGGTAATTAATGGTAAAAATGATATTAATATTACCCTAACACATGTCCTAATTCAATTGGACAAGTGTATCTCGACCAAAAAAACCTTAGGAATAAAATATTATCATTTAGGTCCACTTGGATTAGATTAGAACATTTATTATTATTTAATTCAAAGAAGAGTTAAAAGAGTTAAAATCAAAGCTTATTTACTAACAAATTTTTAATATAGGGTTATACAAAAGAGAAATTCGATTGTAAATATTCATTAGAAAGATAAAAGAATTTCATACATAATGATATTTAATTTATAATTTTTAGACATTAAATAAGTTAATTTATTTATAACACAATGATGATGCTGTAATTACATAATTAATGAAAAATTAGAATAATTGATATTCTAAATACCCAAATAAATATAATTTGAGACGTTTCAAGAATTACACTAATTTTCTAGGTTAATATGACATGTTAGGATTTCTTCAATTAACTTTGTTCGAAGTAATAATTCTGTTATGTTTTTTACAAAAATCAATTATTGAATAGTGTCAAAATTGACATAAAAGAGTTTTAAAAAAATATATTATATTATTAATTGATATTAAATTCCTAAAAATCTAAGGTTTGGCCACGAGACTTCTATCATGATAGTTTCATCATTAATCGACCACTTGGGGGTTTCTTGGATGTATATGGTAAGTTTATTATCCATATAATATAAAAATACAAAGAGACATTGTAAAAGTGAAACTAAATAACTTAGAGTTAATAATTAAAGATAAGGTTAATATAATGGCCCAAACCTGTCTAAATTCTATTGGTTGAGTGTTTTTTGACCTATCCCCACCATAAAATTTAAATAATCAACTTTTTAGCCATTATAAACCGAATATGAATTTATTATAAATTAATATTTCTATTTTTTCCAAAGGTTCCCCTCACCCCTCTTATAAAAGGGCACTCCTCCTTCTCATTTCTTCACACCTTCAAAGCCTTTTGGTTCGGCCAAACTCTGCCCAAATACTCTCCCAACGTCTCTCAATACAACCTAGAAGCCTTAGTTTGATCATAAATCCATCCTAAGGAGCCCTTTTGATCAAATCAAAAGGAAGAACCCGAAGAAGAGGTAATGATTTCACCACCCTTTTCCATGTTCCTTTCTTCTTCCACTACTTATTCCTTTGTTATTACAATTATAAAGTAATAACTGCAGTATCATATATATAATGTGATGTTATTATAAATATGGTACAACCATATTCAGTATTCTATCCACCCTTTGAATAACATGTCACCATACGTGCGTACGTATGGCTTACCGTCTCCACGCCGTGGTGTAATTGTTATTCAATATATTATTATTTGGATGGGTATAATAATGATGTGTAAATCATTTAAATAATAAATATAACATGTTAATGATTCTGTATATAGGATATACCATCCATTTATATATTATTTTAATATCAAAAGAATGATATTGTCGCTCGTGCGTATGTACGGACTATCGTCTCCACGAACGCGATGAGATTTATTCTCCATTGTATCCATTCAAGTATAATTGTCATTTGATGATTTAAAAATAATGTATAAGGACATGATATCATTCTTTATATGAATAATATACCACCTATCCATGACAAACATGGCTTATTTAACAAAACATATAAAAGAAAATGAGTAAGTTAACACCAGAAATGATAATAATACTAAGATATTATTAACAAAGCAATGTTAAAAGATCATATATGATATCATATGAATGTATATGATTCTTGTATAATTTTATAACAATTATTTCACTATTATACAGGAGGTTAACCTACCCCCAACCAAGGAAAAGTACAAGGTAATGGTTATTTCACTATCTCTTCATTATCCGAGGTTGTTCATACGCAATAATCTATTGGGATCTCTTTATCTTCCACATCCTTGTTTATTAAAAATGTATTTCAAAAAAATTTTACTATTTAAAAGAATATGGTTTAAGGCCATTTATACCCTTGTTTGACTTTTTATATTATTTTTATAAAGGAATCTTTCCGTCATTTTCCAAACAAGGTGTTTTTTAACCTTTTCAACAGAATTAATGTAAGAATGTTTTTTTAACTTATACGGTGGGTGCAGTTATTTTCCACCATTATAAAATTGTCTAAGTTTCCCTTATAAGCATATAAGAATATTTTCAAATAAAATGTTTTATTAAATGATTTCAAAATAGAAAGAGATATTTCTCTAAAAAGAGTTTTGATTTCATCTATGTCAACATCCTTTGATGGATTTTACGCTTATTTGAAGTTGATTTATTATGATACAACACTTCTATATTATATTGAAGGTTCTGTGATATGTTTGTCTGTGGATGTGCTATTTTTATACCGTTCATAGTTTATGGTGAAAGTATTTACATTTCGTATGCTAGTGTTAATACGAATGTTTATGTTATGTTTAAACCTTTTCATATGGGAATGCATTGGACTTAATATGTGACGGGTGGAGCCCGCTATAGCTCCTCAATACATCGGTAGGTCTCATGAGACAAACTAGTGTCTTGGAACAAGGCCTTGGCAAAATCTTATTTGTAGTCATGGCACGAGGCCTTGGCTATGTGGTTATGATAGTCTGGCATTATGCATTCCATCATTATGAAAGTGGTTATTGATATTTCATGTGATTATTCGATTATTAGAATATCCATGTGAATAAGTAAATGGAATTATTTCATTTTAATTTTGCCATACTATGTTGAAGTTCAAGTTTAAAAGGCTTTTGTTTTAGTTATACATTTCCTTAAATGTTTATGCTTATTTTTGAATGTTTCCGCTATATTGTTATCATTACTGGTCATTTGAGCTCACCCCTTTTCTATGTTTTATTTTTCCCAGGATGTGAAGAAGTAAGTTATGAATGACCTGCAGGGATTTTATGAGGGGATAATAGTGTGGACTATGGAGACATTATGTTTTTATAGTAGTTTTTCACTTTATGATGGAATGTAAAACTTTATGAATATATCTAGTGTTTCCAAGCCTACTAAACCAATCGGTATTTGAGATTTAATCTTTCTTATGATCATGCCAATGTTATATAATAATGCACGGACTCTGGGTAACTAGGGTCGGGACGTTACAAAATGATTTTGAAAACTCTAAAAGGTAATTTTTATTTGGATGTGTTAAACTGTCCATGAATTATTATGATATATATAACATATTAAATATGAGTGATTTTTTTATAATAAAATTCAATTATTTTATATTTCTTCAATAATAAATAATGTTAATCGTTCTTAAAATTACTTTACTTGTATTTTATGATACATAATTCTTATTAATATATTGGGAAATAAAAAATCAAAAAATTGAAAGATTAAGATGAATGGATTCTTAAAATTTAATTCCCTTCTATTTATGTGACCATTTTCTACTAATACATAAAATTATAAACCACTAATATTTCAAAATTTGTAACCACCCACATGGTTAAAATTGTTTAGTGGAGGGTTTATGTATATAGAATAGTTTAAAATGATATATAAGCCACTAAAAATTATTGAATGGTTATATAAATACCTAATATTATATATAATTCAATTAGTGTAATTTTTGGAACCATTGTAAATGATATATACATGTATTATATTTTTATTTTTCATCTATATCCAAAAATTGAATTATTGATATTTTATAGTAATAATTTTTTTAAAAATTATTTCAAATTCTAAACATTCATATATTAATCCATATGAGTGGGATGTAGTTGATAATATGAAAAATGGTCAACTTATTTTTCACATTACCTTTTATAGTAACATTCTTGACCCCAAAAAATATAATACTTTTTAATCAGGTAAAATATCGAAATTGACAATGGGGGGGGGGGGGTTAAAACAGAGATAGGAGTAAAAACATATCTATAAAAATTTTAAAATTTATTATATGAGATGGTTTATACTAATCAAATTATAATGTGATAATTATATCAATTTTAAACCTTTTTCCTTTAAAATATATGCATAATTTTTAAAATAATTATGTAATTACATGAGTGATCATCCCCTCAAATATAAAAAGTATCTCATTCTCCCATTTAAGGACATATTCAATGGGAACTTAGATTTAAAAAAACTTGACCAATTTTCATATAAAAAAATTTATAAAAGAATTATACTTTCTAGTATTTAGAATATAAAATTATATAACTCCTTATTATGTGATATAAAATAAATATTTGAAGTTGAAAACATTTTCCATTTTCTTAAAATCTAATGAAACGTGAATCCATTCATCACGCTTACCTATGCCTAATCATCTATACAAAATATTGTAATTAATTTTAAAAATATCATTTGGATCATTGTAAATATGGAACTACTTAATATATATATACATATATTAAATTTTATACCTACTTATTATTGTATAACTAAAATATATTATCTAAATTCTATCCTTTCAATCTTTAAAAAATGAGAATTTCACTCAAGCGTATGTGATGACTACGAAACATCACGAAGTGACTTGATATGGATTTTATTTTATTATAGACATAGAAGGTATTGAATATAGATTTTATGATATATATATATAATTAATTAATTATTTTTTAAAGTTGAATTATTATTTACATTTCATCCTATTTATCCATAAGAACATGAAAACAACATTATGCATACATACAACCTTCCGTCTCCATAAGTAATGTAATTATTTTTTATATAAATATATTGTATGGAAGACTATAAATAAAAAATATAATCGGTATATATTATTTATGAAAAATAAAATTCCATAGATAATGTAGCCGAGGGAAATATTCAAGGACTAAAACTACCAAATAAATACATTATGGGGAAATAATGTAGCTAGGACAAGAAATAATAATAAAAATAACAATAAAATAATTTTTTCATGCATGTGATAAACTTTTATAGATAGATCATATATGATATTGAATATTTGTAAATTTTTTAGGTATTTAATTTTAAAAAATTACATTATTATACTATAGGGTAAAATTAATTTTGGTGAAATTCGAACATGATGTAATGGATTTTTGTGTCACTATTAATTCTATGATACACATAACATAGTTAAAAATTTCATTCCATTATATGATGTATGTAATTATAATGAATAAATATTATGATTATTATCATTAAAGTTATGGGTATATAAATATCTATCTATGGTTTAATATTTTATATTGTTTTTATTAATAAGATAACAAAATTTTTATGGATTTCTCTTACAATCTCATTGTTCATATGTGTTAAATTTGATTAACATAATGAAAATAAAATATTATATATATATCTGAAGTGACCCAGTAATCGTATTAACCTATTTAAATTTCACTATATTATATGTTCTCATTTCATTTTATCCTATTTTATTACTCAAGAGACTAAATGAATATTTTTATTGAAATTCAACATTATTTTTCTCTTCGGTTGAAAATCCATTTTCTACCGAAAGTGTACATTCAAAAAATGTTTCCAGGAAAATTTTATATATTTTATTATGATTATTTTAATTTATTTTTACCAATGATTTAATTTTAAAAATGGGTTTTAAATGAATTTTGTATTTTTTCCCAAATGAGGTACATTGGATTGTTTAAGAAACTATTAAGAAGAATAATTATTTTATTCTATAAAGGATGAATAAAATTTCCAAATATGTTGGATGCTCAATTTTTATAATCTTCCGTTACATGAATCCAGGTTTATTTTCAAGGAAATGTTTTTATTTAATATTATTTTAAATTATAATATGTAATTTCAAAGATAAAAGGTTATTTCTCTTCATGAAAGATTCAATTTATATTTTAGTGGTATTTTAAACTATGAAAAGTAAAATTTATGTTAATAAGTATATTATCCCATTATACAATATGTATTTTTTCCATGGATGATTTATAACAATTAAATATTAATGAATCATATACATTATTCAATATAGATAATGATTTATATAAATAAAAATTTTTAGAATGAATTATGTTAATAATTATATATTTAAGGAATTAAATGGCTGTGAATGAGATGGGAGGGTCTTGGTTATAGATATCCCTTTGATGTATCATAAATTCTCAGGAAAATAAGAACTCATAATGATGTATATATTAGTCTTTTAAGATAATTTCATAGGATCTATAAATTTGAAGTAAGCATTCCCTTACAATGATAAAAAAATTCATTAGAGTCTTTGATGGAATGATAATGACTTGGATGTACATACTTGACAATATGATTCATGATTTATTTTATGAGAGGAATTGATTGTGAGTGTAAAAATTTATGAATTTCCTTTAAAAAATATTATTCTTCATTATCCATGTACATTATTTCTAGTTATTAGTGATGGATTGTCACTAAAATCGGGCTATTAATTGAATGGAATATGTTTATATTATTCACCCTTCCACAAAAGTTTTTCCTTATTTACTCATGATAACATTTTTTTATACATAAACCTTTCTAAGAATCTGACCTCACCCATTATTTTTACCATTCCCTATTATATAAATAAGGATATTATGGATGATACCAAGGATAGAGACATGTTTCTTCTGAATTATCTTTATAATTCCTTGGTAATATTTGAATCATGTATGTATCTAGTTTATAGAGTCTACATAAATACTCAGTCCTTTTGGAAGAGAACAATGGTACATAGTGAAAATTTAAAAAATTAACCACTGAGTAAAGTCTAATAGAGATTGTAATTTATTGTTGCTATTAAGTAATTTTTATTATAATCTTTGGGAACCTAATTTAGGAATATATGGATTTTAAAAAATAACCCTATTATACAATTTTAATATATTTATAATAAGAGGAATGTATTATAAATGTTTTGGAATGTAATATTTTTTGTAGTTATCCACAAAACACAACCCTATTTGAATACTAAAATTTTATGTGGCTTAGAATATATGCATATAATGTAAATGAATCTAAAAATTATTGGATAAGTATATCTCAACCATGATTTTGGTATGTAAGGATGTTTCACATTCTACGCACTTCGATTAGAACCCTCGAAAAATATTCATTGGTAAATTCATATTTTTTATGTTCCTCTATGACTAATGATATAATATAACCTATGGAAAACTAAAATATTCTATTGTTACATTTTATTGGTGATTAACAAGATTTCATATTTTGTTGAATACATTTATAGGAATAGAACCATTCAGTTTAGAATATTCATTATTGAGAATGTTATCTGGGAAAAAAATTAGTATACTTTTTGTAATTATAAGTTGAAATTTATTTATATAAGTTTGGGTGAATATTTCCATTTATGTTAAGGAAATAATAATGATTTAATATTAATTTTATTTAAAAAATTATTATGTATAGATAACTGTAGCGTTTTAATAATTATTTGATGTCTATTGTTAGTTATGAGGATGTTATATTAATTTTCTTGATATAATATATGAATTATATTAATATAGATTTTGAAAATAGGAAAAATTTATCTTGATCAATAACCTATAAAATCTAGTATGTTCGTCGTTCAGGAACCCACAACTGAAGGGCAGTAATGGTGTAAAGACCCAAAAATTCTGTGAATTTTTTTTATAAATACATGGTAATTTTACGAGTCCGCAAAAATTAACGGCGCATGATTCGGAGGCCTGATGCACCTAGAATAAATTTTTGATGTTTTGTTCAGGTACGTTCATTAAGAATATGAGTGTATTTTTATAACGTTTAAAACGGTGCTCAGAATTGAAATCTGAGTGCACCGTTCAACTCACAGCACCGTTATTTGCATATGAATACATTCACTTCAACAATAGTGAGTCGAGTTTAAAGTATAGTCGTAACACCCTAGGTAAATAAAGAATATTACATTTTCACATTTATCCATATTTGTGAATAAAATATTAATATTACTTTAAAGGGGATGCTATCTTCGATGGCGTACCCAATACGCAACAACGAGTTTCTTGGAAATCTTACGTTGCACTCTAATAATAAAATAATATTATTTTAAAAGGTAGTTAACGCCTAGCCATTGTAATGGCGAGAATGAACAGAACTAACCAAAAAATGATTATATATGTTTTTAAAATACTTTTATTTTTTACAATAAATGTTGGAGGATTAAAAATGCGAATGAATCCAATTTTAAGCATAAACATTCAAATATTCTTTAAAAGGTCGATTAAACGCCTTTTGATGGCGAACCGATTTTAAATCCACTTATTGAAAATTTTATGTGTTATATTTCACTAAATAAATTTCTTCTTTAGAATCGAAACTTCAAAATTTACGCTGTGTAATGTTTTGGTATTTTTCCGATAAAGTTCATTTTTTAATGAATAGTGAAAATGTTGTATTTTAATTCAAAACCTATTTTTAATATAATTTATTTATATGATTATATTATATTTTGAATTTTTTTAAAATGAAATTATAATATATTTTTACCATTTAATCCAATAGTGGTCATTGGAATTAATTTCACTTTGAAATTGGACTTAAACTAGTGTCAATCTTTTAATAGATATTGATTCTTAAAAACATGCTATTTGTTTTGATAGCAGGAATTAATTATTAAACTAATTAATGCAACTTATATGTTTTGAATTTTTTAAAATAGAAATCATTTTTGAAATCAGAATATCAAATATATCTTAGGGTGAATGTTTTGAATTTTTCTGAAAAACTCCAATTTTTGATGAATAGTGAAACCACAAAGTGGTAGTTTAAGAACTTTTTTTCATTTAAATGAAACTTTACCACTTCTGTGGTTTGAATTTTAAAAATCTGACATACATTGTAGTAATTGGGATGTAAAATGTGGTTCAATGGGATTAAAATAATTTTTTTGGTGAATAGTAACTGTTAAGTTTTTAATCGCGATTAGAGGTAATTATTATAATTTAAGGTAAAGATATTGTTATAAAAATATGAAATGACCTTGACACATGTTCTACCATTATTGGTTGAGTCATGGACGACCAAGAAAATCCATGGGTCAACTTGGGGACCCCATGGAGCCACTTTGGTAGGAAAATGACATTAACACCTTTTTATTTAAAGATAAAATTAAAATGTCACAAACATGTGCTGTTTCACTAAATTTTTTTTACATGGGGTAATATAAGTCATATTTTTGACTATAAATATTCATTAAAAAAATAAAACTATTTCCTACATCATGATATTTTTTTATATTTTTTATACATTAAGTAAATTAATTTATTTATGACACCGTGATGCTGTAGTGATTACCTCATAAATGAACGATTTAAATAAAATGAGAAGATTGGGTGAAATCTAAGTCTTACAATTGTCACAAACCTATTGGATGGGTGGATTTCTAAGCCTTATCATCTTATCCTCGAAATATATCCTTTTGGGACCCTTAAAATACGAAAATCATTTTATAATAAGTAATATTTTATAACATTCCATGAGTGCCCCTCCTCTCCTCTTATAAAAGGCCCCCACCTCTACCACCTTACACACACCTCTCAAGCCTTTGGCTCGGCCAAACCCTGCCCATTTCATCTATCCACATCCCTCTCTTCATCATTGAATCCTCACATTGGGCAGAATCCTATCCAATAAAGCCTTTGAGCTCAAATCAAAGAGAGTTACCCGATTTAAAGGTAATGTCTCCCCTTGTGTTCTTTTATTTTATTTTGCTTCTCCAAACCCCTAAACTATTTTTATTACTTTTTTTGTAACAAAAAATGTATCTGAATTATACTAGGATATTTTTATAAGAAGTATTTGAGCTACACTTCCACACACCTCCATCTAATGGTTAAAGAACATACTGTTTCTGTGGATGGCGAATTACTGCCTCACGAAACGATGATTGTTCAATATTCTTTTAACACCTTCAATGGTGGCCATTAAGATGTCACTATATTTTTATATGATATATAATATGTTTATGTTTTCCTCATGATTCTGTAATTTTCATTTATGGAATAACATTATGGTTTCCATTATGGGTAAATGTGATATCTTCATTTTAGGAAGTGCGGACTACGGCCCCCTCAAAGTGATTTGATTCGTTAATACCATATGTGCGACATATAAAGGATGGAATTAATGGTATTACATATGATATCCTACTGAAATTATAATATACCTTTATATAATTATTATTTCATTCCATTGAATAAAAAAAATAAATGAAAGTAGAGTTTATGCGTACGTACGACTTACCGTCTCCATGAACGGTACATTCCATTTCTTATATCCAAATGTTATTTACTATTATAATAACATATATATAATGTATATATATGTAATATATTACATCTAAATTATGTATATCATTCTAGATTTTTAATATATATATATCTCATTTTGTTTTAATTCCATGAATATGACAAAAAATGAAAGTAGCATTCATGTGTACGTACGGCCTACCGTCTCCGTGAACGGTGCTATAAATTTTTTTTATCTCCAAATGATATAGAATAGTATAAAATGAATATATACTGGATATATATGAAATTTAAATCATCAATAATATTCTGGATATGATGTACCTATAACTACATGGAAAATTCTTTCCCAACAAGTTCAATTCTTACTCATGTACCGAACATCGACAAAAACGTCTAATATGAAACCACTTTATTAACAAATTATTGTAAAATTATAATATGTGATATGAACTGAATAATAATAATTAAATCAGTTCCTTAATAAATTATAAATTGACAAAACTTTTATTATTCAGGAGATTAAAGAACGATCGAGTCATATCGGACAAGTGGTAAGAGATCCTACCCCTCTTTTTCTGTTTAAGTACACTCTTTTATGTCATTCCTTTTAAGCTCATATTTCTTATGATTGGGATGTTTTTTTATTAATATTACTTTAATTTTTATGTTCATATGATGAGAGACCCTACTTTCTCTAATCAATCAATTTTGGATGTTTTCAGTGGCACCGTTAGGCTGCCAAATTTTCGTAAGAGATCCAACCTCTCTCTTTCTTTTTAAGTACTCTCCTTTATGTCACATCTTTTAAGATCCTATTTGTTATGTTGGGGGATGTTATTTTATTTTACTGTTGATGTACATTTTATGTTAATATTATTAGAGACCCTATTTTATCTCATCAATCCATTTTTGGATGTTTTAAGTTCTGCCGTTAGGCTGCCGAGTTTTCGTAAGGGATTTTTCATCTCACTTTAATTCCCGTGAGATTTATGCTACATTTGCCACCATTTCTGTTGAGTGGTATATATACTGAAAATTATTCTACTCTTTGTGTAATATACTTTCTTTTATGAGTATTTACATCAATGTTGTATTGTCCTTCTTTCATGGGGTGTATGTTTCGAAAGATACCCAAGTCGGTAAGGGAACCTATCACCCTACTCTTTTTAAAAGACTTATTTTGTCGGGTCTTTTAATTTACATATTTTTATGTTGGGATATGGTCTTGTATATCCTTATTGATGTAAATTTTATGTCCAAGTAATGACATACACTTTTTATCTATCATGAACTCATTTTCTGAATTTTGAAGTGACGCCGTTAGGATGTCGAATTTTTTCGAGGGAACTTCTTAACCCAATTTTGATTCATTGGAATAAACTTGCACTCCTTGAATATGTCATTCTATGAATATGTGTGAATAACCTCTGATTGTTTTACACTTAATATCCACTTATATTTGGTGTATTGTTTTTTCCCACATAATTATGTAATTTATTTATCCTTAATCCAAGGATACCATCATTGTATGTGACTTCGTCTCAATCTCCTTTCCTTGAGGAATATTTTGTTTTATAAACAACCTTCTTTTATACGGTGTATAAACCCCTTTTACTTTTACGTTTATCCAAAAGGAATTATTTTATATGAAGTGTTTTTCTAAATGACAAAAGGGAATGTTTTTGTCATATGTATGTGGCGACAATGACTTCTCCGCCGCTGTGACCATTATATGTGTTTTGGCTTCCTCTACAAGCCATACTTTTTTTTAAATGAAAAATAAATACCACGTTTTACTTTTCTTTTATTTTGGTATTGAAAATAGTTTTCATAATGTTTTTTATATCAATGTGTTGTATTGATATCTTGTGATTGAAATGTTGAAATGTTATGTTTCCTTTATGCATGTTTTATGTGATACGATTATGTTATGGTTCTTGGGCATTGCTATGAAGACGGGTGGTTCCGTGATAAAATAAGGGTGGGTGAGCTCAATATAGCTCTCCAATGCATTGGGTAACACGAAGGGGTTAAACGTTAAGTTTTCTCTGAAGAGATTTAGGGAATATACTGTGATGAGTATTCCAAACGTAACCAAGAGGGTTACTCCCTACGTAAGAATGTTATGAATGCCTCAAGTTACCATTATACCTAATGATTTCTATGATTTATTCATGATTTGATGAGGTATGTTAAAATTATTATGTTTTATGAGTAAAGTATGATTTCATACATGGACTAATGTTTTCTTTTCGTAATTTTATATCCCTTATTGAGCTTTTTATGCTCATCCCATGTTTTTAAAATGTTTTTCACTGGTCAATGGAAAGGTTTATGATATGATGATAGTGTCAAGGAATTGTCAAGAAAGAATCCATGTTTTTTTAAATATGTTTCCATTGATAGGAAAAAATGAATACTATATTTTATGTAACCAAATTGTTTAAATGTGGTATGTAATTCATGAATTATGATCTAATTATCTAAAAATATAAACCTGAAAAGATCCTCAATGTGAATTATTCATTTATTTCAATATTAATTAAGGTTTAAGGATGGGGCCTTATAGTTGGTATCAAAGATAGGTTTAAATAACTTTAGAGGTTAGGGTATTCTCTATGCATAAGTGACATTACCATAATGGTTACGATTTTAGAAAGAGTCCTAGTTTTAGATAAAGTGAATGTGTAAGTATATCTTAGTTTTTATCTTCCTCATTAGTACATTATGGTTTTGTTGATATACTCACACTAACATTTCTTTTTTTACTGAATGAATGGATCTAGCAGGAACCAAAGTGACAACGGGTTTAAAGGAAACTGTGGCAGTTCTCGGATTAAGAGACCGGATGAAATGGGGGATTCAATGAGGAAACTCATGGTTGTTGTAAACCAACTATCATGGAGTTGTGATCAACCACTTAAACCTTGGTATGTTCTGTAATTCATCATGTACGAGATGACCAATCGATGTGGATGTTCAGGTAATAATTATAAAGGTAACCATTAGAGTTTATATGATCCTTACTTTTGAGGTAATTATGGGTTATTATATGTTATGATGGAAAATGAAAGGCATGAGATAAAAATGGGGTTAAAATATGTTATGATTATTTTTGAAGATTTTATCTCATTTTGGGGAATGTTTTAAGAATTATATAGTTTTGGAAAAAGGACAACACGCAGACCGTGTGACAACCCGTTATTTTGGACAAAGCTGCGGGAATCGAATCCACAACCAAAGTGCGACTGGTATTTATAGCCTACCATAGGACTATGTGAAGTCCCTGGATAGTTTTACTAATTCTTTTTAGTTAGATGATTTTAGGAATCAATAGTATGTTTATTTTGGGTTATCTATGGAAATTATTAACCTATAATGGAGGATATGTGATTAGGTTAATTACTTTTCAATATGAGAATTTAAGAGCAACTGATGTTATTTGGAGATAAAAGTTAATATGTACCTTGGAAGACTATGTGATTAAATCCTTCAAATATTTGGGTTTCAATCTTAGTTTGGTTTACTTTGAATAATTTTATGGACAATTTTTTATCGAATGGTCTTCGTTGAACTTTGGGTTTTTTTGGACAAATTTTGGAGTTTAAGAATAGATTTTATTTTTATAAAAGATTTTAATTTTGTGGATTATCTAATGTCATACAAACAATTTTGGTTTTGGTTTTTTGTCTAAAGACATGGGAAATATATAGTTCTCTTTTTTGGATTAGGTGATTCTAAAGAAGTTGGTTATAGTACTCTTAATGCGAACAAGTCTTCCTAAATACTCATCTTTTGGAGAAAATATGAGTTTGATTAAGGAATGTAGTAAAAGTTGAAAGTCTATGTGACAAGTAAGTATGTTTAATTATGACTTAGTTAAGCTCAAAAATAAATTCTTCAATGAAGAGTAACTTAAAACAAAAATTTTGTCTGTTAACTTTTCCTACTGGGGAATCGAATACAGTTTAACCCATCACAAGTTTGTGATTTTCTTATGGTTAACATTCTCCTAGACATGTTTACTATCACTCTCCCTCAGAACATGACCCTTTGTTTTTTCCCCATATCCATGTTTTCTTACATGGAATCCTTGTATGGGTTATTTCGGGTGACCTATGTACTTCTCTTTCTTTATTTTAAAGTGATTGTTTTACTGACTCTTGTCCCAATGTGGGATTTTCAATTAAGTTTCCAAGCCCAATTTTAAAATTGTGAGGAAGCAATTCCCAAAAAGGGAGAAGGATGTAACACCCCAGGTAAATAAAGAATTTAAAATTTTCACATTTATCCATATTTGTGAAAAAATATTAATATTACTTTAAAGGGGATGCTATGGTCGATGGTGTACCCAATACGCAACAATGAGTTTCTTGGAAATCTTACGTAGCACTCTAATAATAAAATAATATAATTTTAAATGGTATTCAACCCCTAGACATTGTAATGGAGGGAATGAACCGAAGTAACTACAAAATGACTATATATGTTTGTCAAATATTTTTACTTTTTACAATAAATGTTAGAGGATTAAAAATTCGAATGAATCCAATTTTAAGCGTAAACATTCAAATATTCTTTAAAAGGTCGATTAACCACCTTTTGATGGAGACCCTCTTTCGAATCCACTTATTGACAATTTTATGTGTTATATTTGACAAAATAAAATTCTTCGTTAGAATCGGGACATCAAGATATACTTTTTGTAAATTTTAGGTATTTTTCTGATAAAGTTCATTTTTAATGAATAGTGAAAAATGATGTATTTTAATTAAAAACCTCTTTTTAATATAATTTATTTATATGTTTAGATTATATTTTGAATTGTTTTTAAAGTTAAATTAGAATATATTTTCACTATTTAATCCAATAGTTGTCATTGGAATTAATTTCACTTTGAAATTGGACTTAAACTAGTGTCAATCTTTTAATAGATAATGTTTCTTAAAAACACGCTATTTGTTTTGAAAGCGTGAATTTATTATTAAATTGATTAATGCAACCTATATGTTTTGAATTTTGTAAAATAGAAATCATTTTTGAATTTGGAATATCAAATATAGCTTAGGGTTAATTTTTGGTATTTTTCTGAAAGACTCTAATTTTTTATGAATATTGAAACCACTAAGTGGTAGTTTAAAAACTGTTTTTTCATTTAAATGAAACTTTACCACTTCTGTGGTTTGAATTTCAAAAATATTACATACATGGTTTTCATTAGTATGTAATATGTGGTTCAGTGGGATTAAAATAATTTTTTTGTGAATAGTAACTCTTAAGTTTTTAATCGTGATTAGAGGTAATTAGTGTAATTTAAGGTAAAGATAATGTCATAATAATATGAAATGACCTTGTTACATGTTATACCATTATTTTATGAGTCATTTACCACCAATACTATCCATGGGTCAACTTGGGGACCCCATGGAGCAACTTTGGTAGGAAAATTGCATTAATACCTTTTTATTTAAAGTTAAAATTAAAATGTCACAAACATATGTTGTTTTACTAAAACAATTTTTACATGGGGTTATATAAGTCATATTTTTTACTATAAATATTCATTATAAATATAAAGAGATTTCCTATATCATGATATTTATTTTATAATTTTTAGACTTTATGTAAATTAATTTATTTAGGACACCGTGATGATGCAGTGATTACCTCATAAATGAACGATTTAAATAAAATGAAAAGATAGGGTGAAATATAAGTCTTTCACTTGTCACAAACCTATTGTATGGGTGTCTTAAGAAAACTTATCATCTTATCCTAGAACTATATCCTTTTGGGACCTTTAAAATCAGAAAATAATTTTATAATAAAGTAATATTTTATAACTTTCCAAGAGTTCCCCTCCTCTCCTCTTATAAAAGGCCCCCACCTCTACCACCTTACACACACATCTCAAGACTTTGGCTCAGAAAAAACTTCCCATTTAATATCTACACATCCCTCTCTTCATCATTTAATCCTCACATTTTTCAGAATTCTTTCCAAGGAAGCCTTTGAGCTCAAATCAATGACAGTTAACCGATTTAAAAGTAATGTATTCCCTCGTGTTCTTTTGTTTTATTTTGCTTCTCCAAACCCCTAAACAAATTTTATTACTTTTTTTTTGTAACAAAACCAGTATATTAAATATAGTAGGATGTTTTTATAATATGTATTCGATATAAACTTTCACACTCCTATGTCTAATGGTTAAAGAACATAATGTTTCTGTGGATGACAAATTACTTCCTCACGAAACGATGATTGTTCAATATTTTTTTAACACCATCAAAGGTGTCCATTAAGATGAAACTATATTTATATATGATATAAAATATGTCTATGTGTTCCTCAACATTCTGTATTTTTCATTTATGGCATACCTTTATTTTTTCCATTATGGGTAAACACGATATCTTCATTTTAGGAAGTGCGGATTACCGCCCCCTCAAAGTGATTTGATTCGTTAATTCCATATGTGGGACGTATAAAGTATGGAATTAATGGTATTACATATTATATCCTACTGTAATTATAATATACCTTTATATTATTATTATTTCATTCCATTAAATAAAAAAGAAATGAATGTAGCGTTCATGCGTATGTACGGCTTACTGTCTCCATGAACGGTACATTTCATTTCATATCTCCTAATGTTACGTACTTTTATAAGTACATATATATAATGGATATATATTTAATATATTAAATCTAAATTATGGATATAATTCTAGATTAATAATATATATATATCTCATTTTTTTTAATTCAATTAATTTGACAAAAAATTAAAGTAGCGTTCATGCTTACATACGACCTACCGTCTCTGTGAACGGTGCTTTTAATTTTTTTATCTCCAAATTATATGGAATAGTATAAAATGAATATATAATGGATATATATGAAATTTAAAACATCAATAATATTCTGGATATTATGTACCTATAACTACATGGAAAATTCTTTTCCAACAAGTTCAATTTTTACTCATGTACCGAACATCGACAAAAACATCTGATCTGAACTCACTTTATTAACCAATTATTGTAACATTATAAAATGTGATATGAACTGAATAATAATAAATAAAGGAGGTCCTTAAAAAATTATAAATTGACAAAAATTTTTAGTATTCAGGAGATTAAAGAATGATCGAGTCATGTCGTGCACGAGGTAAGGGATCCTACCACTCTCTTTCTTTTTAAGTACACTCTTTTATGTCATTCCTTTTAAGCTCATCTTTCTTATGATTGGGATGTTATTTTATATTAATATTACTGTAATTTTTATGTTCATATGACGAGATACTCTACTTTCTCTCAACAATCAATTTTGGATGTTTTTGAGTGGCGCCATTAGGCTGCCAAATTTTCATAAGAGATCCAACCTCTCTCTTTATTTTTAAGTACTATCCATTATGTCACTTCTTTTAAGATCCTCTTTGTTATGTTGGGGGATGTTCTTTTATATTCCTCTTGATGTAAATTTTATTTTAATATTATGAGATAACCTTTTTGATCTCATCAATCCATTTTTGGATGTTTTAAGTGGCGCCGTTAGACTGCCGAGTTTTCGTAAGGGAATTTTCATCTCACTTTTATTCCCGTGATATATATGCTACATTTTCCACCATTTCCGTTGAGTGGTATATATACTGCCCATTTTATACTCTTTGTATAATATAATTTTGTTTATGATTATTTACATCAATGTTGTATTGTCCTTCTTTCATGGGGTGTATGTTTTGAAAGATACCCAAGTCGGTAAGGGAACCATTTACCCTCCTCTTTTTAAAAGAATTATTTTGTTGGGCCTTTCAATTTACATATTTTTATGTTGGGATATGTTATTCTATATCTTTATTGATGTAAATTTCATGTAAAGTGATGACATACAATTTTATCTCTCATCAACTCATTTTCTGAATTTTGAAGTGACGTCGTTAGGATGTCGCATTTTTGCAAGGGAACTTCTTAACCCAATTTTGATTCTTTGGGATAAACTTGCAGTCCTTAAATATGTTGTTTTATGAATATTTGTGAATAACCTCTCATTGTTTTACACTTAATATCCATTTATATTTTGTGTATTCGTTTGTCACACATAATTATGTAATTGATTTATCCTTAATCCAAGGATACCATCTTTGTACTGGACTTCGTCTCAATCTCCTTTCATTGAGGAATATTTTATTTTATACACAACCTTATTTTATATAGTGTATAAACCCCTTTGACTTTTACATTTATCCAAAAGGAATATTTTTTATATGAAGTGTTTTTCTAAATGAAAAAAGGGAATTTTTTATCGTATGTATGCAACGACAACATCTTCTATGCAGCCGTGACCATTATTTGAGTTTCGGCTTCCTCTACAAGACATACTTTTTTTAAATGAAAAATAAATACCATGTTTAAATTTTCTTTTATTTTGGTATTTAAAATGGTTTTCATAATGTTTTTATTATATCAATGTGTTGTACTGATATCTTGTTATTGAAATATAGAAATGTTATGTTTCCTTTATCCATGTTTTATGTGATACGAATAAGTTATGGTACTTGGGAATTATTATGAATATGGGTAGTTCTTTGATGAACTAAGGGCGGGTGAGCCCGATACAGATCTCCAATGTATTGGGTAACGCGAAGGGGTTAAACGTTAAGGTTTCTCTGAAGAGATTTAGGGAATATACTATGATGGGTATTCCAAGCATAACCAAGAGGGTTACTCCCTATGTAAGAATGTTATTAATTCCTCAAGTTACCATTATGCATTATAATTTATATGATTTATTCATGATTTGATGACGTATGTTAAAATGATTATGTTTTATGAGTAAAGTATGATTTCATACATGGACTAATGTTTTCTTTTCTTACTTTTATATCACTTACTAAGATTTTTATGCTCATCCCAAGTTTTTGAAATGTTTTTCACAGGTCAATGGAAAGGTGCATGATATAAAGATAGTGTCAAGGAAGTGTCAAGAAAGAATCCATGTTTTATTTTAAATACGTTTCCGTTGATGGGAAAAAATGAATACTAACTTTTATGTAACCACTTTGTTTAAGTGTGTAATGTAATTCATGATTTATGATCTAATTATCTAAAAATATAATCCTGAAAAGATCCTCAATGTGAATTATTCATTTATTTCAATATTAAGTAAGGTTTAAGGCTGGGGCCTTATAGTTGGTATCAGAGGTTAGTTTAGATAACTATAGAGGTTATGGTATTCTCTAAGAATAATTGACATTACCATAATGGTTAGGATTTCAAAAATAGTCCCTGTTTTAGATAAAGAGAATGAGTAAGTATATCTTAGTGTTTAACATCCTCATTAGTACATGATGGTTTTTTTGATATACTCACACTGACATTTTTTTTAGTGAATGGATGGATCTAGTTGGCACTAAAGTGACAACAGGTTTGAAAGAAACTGTGGTGGTTCTCTAACTAAGAGACTGGATGAAATGGGGGATTCAATGAGGAAACTCATGGTTTCTCTAATCCAACTATAAAGGATTCATGATCAACCACTTGAACCTTGGTATGTTCTGTAATGCAACATATACGAGATGTCCAACTGATGTGGAAGTTCGGGTAATAATTATATAGGTAACCATTGGAGTATATACGATCCTTACTTTTGAGGTAAATATGGGTTATTATATGTTAAGATGGAAAATGAAGGGCATGAGATAAACATGAGGTTAAAATATGTTATGATTATTTTAGAAGATTTTATCTCATTTTGGGAAGTATTTTAAGAATTATATTGTTTTGGAAAAAGGACAACACACAGACCGTGTGACAACCCATCGCGTCGGACAAAGCTGTGGGAATCGAACCCACACCCAAAGTGTGACTGGTATTTATCGCCTACCACTATACTACATAAAGTCCCTGGTTAGTTTGACTAATTATTTTTAGTTAGATGATTTTAGGAATAAAGAGTAATTTCATTTTTTGTTATCTATGGAAATGATTAACCTATCATGGAGGATATGTGATTAGGTTAATTACTTTTCCATATGAGAATTTAAGAGAAACTGATGTTATTTGGAGATAAAATTTAATTTTTACCTTGGAAGACTATGTGATTAAATCCTTCAAATATTTGGGTTTCAATCTTAGTTTGGTTTACTTTGAAGAATTTTATGGACAATTTGTTTATCGATTGGTCTTCGTTGAACATTGGGTTTTTTTGGACAAATTTTTGGAGATTAAGAATAGATTTTATTTTTATAAAGGATTATCGTTTTGTGGATTATATAATCTCATACTAACAATTTTGGTTTTGGTTTTTGTCTAAAGACATGGGAAATATAGAGTTCTCTTTTGTGGATTAGGTGATTCTCCAGAAGTTGGTTATAGTACTCTTAATGCGAACAAGTCTTCCTAAATACTCGTCTTTTGGAGAAAATATGAGTTTGATTAAGGCATCTAGTAAAATTTGGAAGTCTACGTGACAAGTAAGTATGTTTCCTTATGATTTAGTTAAGCTCAAAAATAAATTCCTCAATGAAGAGTAACTTAAAACAAAAATGTTTTCTGTTAACTTTTCCAACTGGGGAATTGAATACCGTTCAACCCATCACTTGTTTGTGATTTTCTTATGGTTAACTTTCTCCTAGAAATGTTTACTCTCACTCTCTATCAGAACATGACCCTTTGTTTTTTCCTCCATATCCATGTTTTCCTACATGGAATCCTAGTATGGGTTAACTCGGATGACCTTTGTACTTCTCATTCTTTATTTTAAAGTGATTGTTTTACTGACTCTTGTTCCGATGTGGGATTTTCAATGAAGTTTCCATGCCCAATTTTAAAATTGTGAGGAAGCAATTCCCAAAAGGGGGGAAGGATGTAACACCCCTGTTAAATAAAGAATATGACATTTTCACATTTATCCATATTTGTGAATAAAATATTAATATTACTTCAAATGGGACGTTATTCTTGATGACGTACCCAATACGCAACAACGAGTTTCTTGGGAATCTTACGTTGCACTCTAATAATAATATAATATTATTTTAAATGGTTGTTAAAGACTAGCCGTTATAATGGCGGGAATGAACATAACTAACTACAAAATGATTATATATGTTTGTCAAATATTTTTACTTTTTACAATAAATGATAGAGGATTAAAAATGCGAATGAATCCAATTTTAAGCGTAAACATTCTAATACTCATTAAAAGGTTGATTAACCGCCTTTTGATGGAGAACCTCTTTTAAATCCACTTATTGAAAATTTTATGTGTTATATTTTACAAAATAATATTTTTCTTTAGAATCGGGACATCAAAAATTACTTTGTGTAAATGTTTGGTATTTTTCCGATAAAGTTCATTTTTTAATGAATAGTGAAAAATGTTGTATTTTTATTCAAAACCACTTTTTAATATAATTTATTTATATGATTAAATTATCTTTTGAATTGTTTTTAAAGTGAAATTAGAATTTATTTTTACAATTTAATCCAATAGTGGTCATTGGAATTAATTTCACTTTGAAATTGGACTTAAACTAGTGTCAATCTTTTAATAGATATCGTTTCTTAAAAACATGCTATTTGTTTTGACAGTGAGAATTAATTATTAAATTAATTAATGTAACTTATATGTTTTTAATTTTGTAAAATAGAATTCATTTTTTAATTCACAATATCAAATATAGCTTAGGGTGAATTTTTGCTATTTTTATGAAAAACTCCAATTTTTGATGAATAGTGAAACCACTAAGTGGTAGTTTAAAAACTGTTTTTTTGTTTAAATGAATCTTTACCACTTTTCTGGTTTGAATTTCAAAAATTTGACATACATGGTTTTCATTAGGATGTAAAATGTGGATCAATGGGATTAAAATATTTTTTTAGTGAATAGTAACTCTTACGTTTTTAATCGCGATTAGAGGTAATTAGTGTAATTTAAGGTAAAGATAATGCTATAATAATATTAAATGACCTTGAAACATGTTCTACCATTATTTTATGAGTCATGGACGACCAAGAAAATCCATGGGTCAACTTGGGGAACCCATGGAGCCACTTTGGTAGGAAATTGACATTAATACCTTTTTATTTGATGTTAAAATTAAAATGTCACAAACATGTGTTGTTTTACTAAAACAATTTTTACATAGGGTTATATAAGTAATATTTTTGACTATAAATATTCATTAGAATATTAAAAGATTTCCTACATCATGATATTTTTTTTATAATTTTTAGACATTAAGTAAATTAATTAATTTATGACACCGTGATGATGCAATGATTACCTCATAAATGAATGATTTAAGTAAAGTGAGAAGATAGGGTGAAATCTAAGTTTAGACTAGTAACAAACCTATTGGATGGGTGGATTTCTAAACCTTATCTTCTTATCCTAGAAATATATCCTTTTGGGACCTTTAAAATCCGAAAATCATTTTATAATAAAGTAATATTTTATAACATTCCAAGAGTGCCCCTCCTCTACTCTTATAAAAGGACCCCACCTCTACCACCTTACACACACCTCTCAAGCCTTTGTCTCAGCCAACCCCTGACCATTTCATCTCTACACATCCCTATCTTAATCATTTAATCCTTACTTTGGGAATAATCCTTTCCAAGGAAGCCTTTGATCTCAAATCAAAGAGAGTTACCCGATTTAAAGGTAATGTATTCCCTTGTGTTTTTTTGTTTTATTTTGCTTCTCCAAACCCCTAAACTCTTTTTATTACTTTTTTTGTAACAAAAACAGTATCTTAAATATACTAGGATGTTTTTATAATAATTATTCTAGCTACACTTTCACACACCTCCGTCTAATGGTTAAAGAACATACTATTTCTGTGGATGGTGAATTACTGCCTCAGGAAACAATGATTGTTTAATATTATTTTAACACCTTCAAAGGTGGAAATTAAGATGCCACTATATTTATATATGATAAATAATATGTTTATGTTTTTCTTAAGCTTCTGTATTTTTCATTTATGGAATTCCTTTATGGTTTCCATTATGGGTAAATGCGATATCTTCATTTTAGGAAGTGCGGACTACCACCCCCTCAAAGTGATTTGAATCGTTAATGCCATATGTGGGACGTATAAAGGATGGAATTAATTGTATTACATATGATATCCTACTGTAATTATAATATACCTTTATATCATTATTATTTCAATCCATTGAATAAAAAAAAGAAATGAAAGTAGCGTTCATGCATACGTACGACTTACCGTCTCCATGAACGATACATTTCATTTCTTATCTCCAAATGTTATGTACTATTATAAGTACATATATATAATGGATATATATGTAATATATTACATCTAAATTATGGATATCATTCTGGATTTATAATATATATATCTCTCATTTTGTTTTAATTCCATTAATATGACAAAAATGAAAGTAGCGTTCATGCGTACGTACGACCTACCGTCTCCGTGAACAGTGCTTTTAATTTTTTTTCTCCAAATGCTATGGAATAGTATAAAATGAATATATAATAGATATATGTGATATTTAAAACATCAATACTATTATGGATATTATGTACCTATAACTACATGGAAAATTCTTTTCCAACAAGTTCAATTTTTACTCATGTACCGAACATCGAAAAAAATGTCTGATATGAACTCACTTTATTAAGAAATTATTGTAACATTATAATATGTGATATGAAATAAAGAATAATAATTAAAGTAGGTCCTTAAGAAATTATAAATTGAAAAAAATGTTATTATTCTTGTGATTAAAGAACGATCGAGTCATGTCGGACACGAGGTAAGGGATCCCACCCTTCTCTTTCTTTTTAAGTAAACTCTTTTATGTCATTACTCTTAAGCTCATCTATCTTATGATTGGGATGTTATTTTATATTAATATTACTATACTTTTTATGTTCATATTAATATATACCCTACTTTATCTCATCAATCCATTTTGGATGTTTTGAGTGACGCCGTTAGGGTGCCAAATTTTTGTAAGAGATCCAACCTCTTTCATTCTTTTTAAGTACTCTCCTTTAGTCACTTCTTTTAAGATCCTCTTTGTTATGTTAGGGAATGTTCTTTTATATTCGACTTGATTTAAATTTTATGTTAATATGATGAGAGACCCTATTTGATCTCATCAATCCATTTTTGGATGTTTTTAGTGGCGTCGTTAGGCTGCCGAGTTTTCGTAAGGGATTTTTCATCTCACTTTTATTCCCGTGAGATTTATTCTACATTTGCCACCATTTCTGTTTAGTGGTATATATACTGCCCATTATTCTACTCTATGTGTAATATACTTTCGGTTATGATTATTTACATCAATGCTGTATTTTCCTTCTTTCATGGGGTGTATGTTTCGAAAGATACCCAAGTCGATAAGGGAACCTTTCACCCTCCTCTTTTTAAAAGACTTCTTTTGTTGGGTATTTTAATTAACATATTTTTATGTTGGAATTTGTTCTTCTAATTCCTTATTGATGTAAATTTTATGTCCAAGTGATGAGATATACTTTTTATCTCTCATCAACTCATTTTCTGAATTTTGAAGTGACGTCGTTTGGCTGTCGAATTTTTCCAAGGGAACTTCTTAACCCAATTTTCATTATTTGTGATAAATTTGCACTCCTTGAATATGTCGTTCTATGAATATGTGTGAATAACCTATGATTGTTTTACACTTAATATCCACTTATATTTGGTGTATTCTTTTTTCACACACAATTATGTAATTGATTTATCCTTAATCCAAGGATACCATCTTTGTATTGGACTTCGTCTCAATCTCCTTTCATTGATGCATATTTTGTTTTATACACAACCTTATTTTATACGGTGTATAAACCCCCTTGATTTTTACGTTTATCCAAAAGGAATATTTTTTATACGAAGTTTTTTTCTAAACGACAAAAGGGAATGTTTTTTCCATACGTATGCGGCGACAACGACTTCTCCGCCGCCGTGACCATTATTTGAGTTTCATCTTCCCCTACAAGCCATACTTTTTTTAAATGAAAAATAAATACCATGTTTTACTTTTCATTTATTTTGGTATTGAAAATGGGTTTCAAAATGTTTTTATTATATCAATGTGTTGTATTGATACCTTTTGATTGAAATGTGGAAATGTTATGTTTCCTTTATGCATGTTTTATGTGATACGATTATGTTATGGTTCTTGGGGATTGTTATGAAGACGGGTGGTTCCGTGATAAACTAAGGTCTGGTGAGCCCGATATAGCTCTCCAATGCATTGGGTAACATGAAGGGGTTAAATGTTAAGGTTTCTCTGAAGAGATTTAGGGAATATACTGTGATGGGTATTCCAAACATAACAAAGAGGGTTACTCCCTACGTAAGAATGTTATGAATGCCTCAAGTTACCATTATGACTTATGATTTCTATGATTTATTCATGATTTGACGAGGTATGTTAAAATGCATATGTTCTATGAGTAAAGTATGATTTCATACATGGATTAATGTTTTATTTTCGAACTTTTATATCCCTTACTGAGCTTTTTATTCTCATCCCATTTTTTTGAAATGTTTTCCACGGGTCAAGGGAAAGGTGGATGATATGATGATAGTGTCAAGGAAGTGTAAAGATAGAATCCATGTTTTATTTTAAATATGTTTCCGTTGATGGGAAAAAATGAATACTATCTTTTATGTAACCACTTTGTTTAAATGTGGAATGTAATTCATGATTTATGATCTAATTATCTAAAACTCTAAACCTGAAAAGATCCTCAATGTGAATTATTCATAAAATTCAATATTAAGTAAGGTTTAAGGATGGGGCCTTATAATAGTCTTTGGGTTTTCGTGGAAAATAATAAAATAATGTGAGCTTCAATTTATTTTTATTTGAGCCGACATGTGGGTGTTTGGTGGTTAAAACAACCTTATGGAATTTGGAGGTGGTACCACCACACCTTAACCTTCCATGAGAGGTTATGGTGGTGGGGCCCACCCGAATCTGACCTCATACCAGAGGTTACGATGTGGACACCACATGAGGCTAAACCCCCTATTGATGGAGGAGAGTAAAACCTCTCAAATATCCCAAATTAATGAGGGAGAGCCTCTTGACCTCCCCATTAATTAATAAGTGCCAACTCCCCTAATTAATTAGTGCCAACACTCATGAATAAATTAGGGGATCCATGTTTTTAATTCACCAATTTGATTTTTTTGTCCGCAACAATGCAATAGAAAAAAATGTAATATTATTTTTTCTTGGAATTTATCATTTGGTGGATCTTGGGAAGAGAAGAGCTTACGATAAATGTTTTTCTAACGAAGAATGCTCCACCGACGAAGAACGCCCACCTTCTTCGACTTCCTCTCTTGGATCCTACCTATGTGGGGAATCTTCAACCGACCTACCCTCTGCATTGTCATCAACAAGCCGGCGCAGCTTGGGATTGGGAGTGCATGGAGGACACAAAGAACGACGAAGTCCTTTCTCTTCTTCCCGTGAAATTACTGATGAAGACCGATAATCAAAGGTGGGGGGCTTATTTTTTTTTGTAACATTCCATTTATTTTACTCTTCTTCAGATTAAAAAGGAATCATTGCATGGTTGTAAAACAATTGTTCTTCTCCTTTCTCACTCTTTGATGATACAAGTGTTACAACCATAAACGCGGAGTTTGTGGGCCAATCCATCATGGCCCGACCCCTCCACCATTCTTGTTTGTGTTGTTTCTTAGCACTATGACGAAGCGACATCGAAGATGATGTAGGAACATGCAAAGTTTGTGCTTCTTAAGGCCACCGCGAAATGTGCCACCCGCACTGCGTTCTGTTGCCCTGATCGAGCCGACTTTTCTGGCCAAAACAATCCCAGCCTCATGGCCTCCCACCCACGTACCGGCATGGCCACATTCTTCCCGGACGCCCGCCGGCCCTCCTGGAACCTTTCATGGCTGCCTCCCGGCAGCCCGCCGGCCCTCCTGGCACCCTGCCCAGCTGCATGACCGTTTGGATGCGCCCTACCCGACTGCCTCCTGTCTGCTCGGCCTCCCGAACCAGCCCATGTCACCCCTCACAGCGCCCTAGAAAAAATGGCAGGGTCGCGCCCTTTGGACAGAGCCACTCCGGGCCACACCCTCACAATGCTCCGGGCCTAACTGACCCTGATCTCGGGCAGAATTGCCCACATGGCCTGCTGGGCTGGGGCCCTTTGTCCGGGCCGAACCTAACCGGCTGGAACCTCCAATGGGCCAGGCCAGACCCAAAAGGTCTGACCTGGTCGACCCAGATCGTGTTGGCCCAGGCTGGGTTGGAGCACATCGGTCCGACCGGGTCGGACCAGACCTGATCCCTCTACCGAACCTTTACTTTATTGGGCCATATCTTTGGCATCAGATGACCATTTGAAAAACTGTTAGCAGTGCTAGTTTTCTTGGAGAGTGATGGTCCCTTTGAGAATACCCCATTGGAGTTCCGGGTAATGTTGAGGTACAGTCAGGTTGGATCGTTCATGAATCTCAATGGGCACTCGGTACGAAAAGGCTAATAACTCACAGACTGGGCGTCCGATTGATGCGCTATCTATTGTGTGGAGACCTCTATTCCATGGAGGACCTTTGAGATACTTCTACGTGGGACTTCAAGACAGTTGGAGCATCGAATAGTAGCTTGTGAAGAAGATCATCCCTGAGACAAGCGAGCATAGAGCAGATAACTAGTAGCTGGTTGGGACCTGATGACAGCTGACCAATTCGACTCGGAGTGACTTGACAAGCCTTGTGGGTAGCGTCTTGGTATCAACGAAGACCCACCGTGGGGAGCACCTATGTGTGACATGGCAGACCCATGGTACTCGACATGAGGAGTACCATAATAGGCTATGAGGACGAGCGCCACTGTGTGACACGGCCTACCCATGGTGGAGAGAACCTATTTGTGATGTGGCATACCCACAGTACTCGACAGGAGTAGTAACTCAGCAGTCCAAGGTTAGTGGGAAGCGCCTCTGTGTGGCGCAACAGGCCCACTATACTCAATAGAGGAGGAGTTCTCTAGCTGCCGATGTTTCGACTATGTGACTGCGAATGTTACTTGATACTACCCCTAGAATAATATTGTGGTTTGACCTGAGTCAGTAACTTTTTTGTTCACCTTATTATTGAGATTAAATATTTGATAACTTAGGTATATGTATGGGCATATACCTATGTGAGGTTATCTATTTAATTCATACGTTGTGGTTTATCTTTGTTGGACTTTTTGAGAACATGAGGGTCTCAAGATCCCTACTGAGTATCGTTATACTCACCCCTACACTAGCTATGTACGCACCTCGTTATGTTCGATGTAGACCACATATAGCATTGACTGAGGCTGAGGGTACCAGGACTAGATGATACATAGAGGTGGACCACAGGGTGTGACATAACACGGAGGAGATGGACAGACGTCGAGTGATGTAGAGCCTATCTGTACCTACCCTTCATGTAGGATTTACCGTTAGAAGATCCAGGAGATTTTTTCCATTTTTTTAGTCCGAGTAACATTATAGATGGCGTTGTATTTTTCGCCCCATTTTACTTTGGAGAACTCCTTTTCTATACAGTTTTATTTGTTGTTTGGATTCTAACTCATTCCTTGTTGTCTGCGTTTTGAAATTATAATGGAAATGCCTTCCCAATTTTGGGATTTACACTTTTGGTGCTAGTCACCACCCCCTTGACTATAGATGGTGGGGTCGTGGTAGTCACGGCACGGGCCCCTGGGGACGGGTTGTCACAAATTAGTATTAGAGGAATCAGTTCTACCACAGATCTTAGAGCACTAAAATTTTCTTTTATGCAGTAGTGTTGAGGGTACGATGTGTTGTTTTTAGTTCATGGATTCCAGTATTGGTGCGGAGGCTGACGTATCAATACACCAGAACCCTTACAAATTATTCCAACTGAGTGAATGAAAACACAGATTGCATGTGTGTTTTAAAAAGATTTTTTAAGTCAACTCAACCATGTCACCAACCAGGTATAAATCTTTGACCATGTCACATCTATTATTTTCAGGATGCCTCCCCACAGACAACTTCTAAGAGTCCCAAGAGTAGAACGCATAGATATCCCACTGAGAGACTAGTCCATGGTGCATGGCCCTTTTCCAGCGGAGGCACCAGCGGTACTACTTCCCATTGGGCCACCGACTCTATCAGCCCTAGTAGCAGACTATGCACGCCGCTTGAGTGCATTGCATGAGTTCCAGCACTAGAGGCCACCCGGGTTCAGGTGAGAGACAGAACCACAGGAATCTGAGAATTGGTAAGAGGTTGTGGTGAGAGTTTTCCGACTAGTAGGGACACCAGCTGACTTCATGGTGATTCTTGCTGCCAGCCTTCTATAGGAAGAAACGGGAAGATGGTGAATCTTGATGCTCTAAGTCCAGGACGAGGCGACACTACTCTGGGAAGACTTCGAGAGCCTATTTTGAGTTGGTTTTTTCCTGAAAAACTTATGTGCAGTACGGATATAGGAGCTACTTCATCTGCAGTAGGGCAGCATGACTGTAGCTTAGTACTCATAGATGTTCACTGATATCTCAGGCTACTCCACTGATATTGTAAGAGATCCATTCTTTAGGGCCCAGACATTCGAGAAGGGGGTTAGGTGAAAATATCAGGGGTTCAATGATCTCCCTTAGCATCTCGACATAGAAAAGTGTGTTGGAGCAAGCCCTCTTAGTGGATAGTTTCCTTGCTGAGATATCTATAGAAGCGAGACCCACCACTAGTCGACAAGTAGTAGTGTCTTCTGTAGATGGCACTAGATTGATGTTGCAGAGGACCCAGAGGACCAGATCCACTGTTGGACAATATCATGACTCAGGATCAGTTATTCGGGGCACCTGGGGTAGAGACATACAAGCCAGAAGCAGGCAGTGTTACACATGCAGGGCCTAGGGTGACATGGATCATGACTTTCCGAACCGTCGTTCGGATAATTAGCAGATGATCAAAGGAACACCCAAGTAGAGAAAAATATTTGATCGAAGTAGTCTGTAGGGAGCAGGAAGACGTGGAAGAGGAGCTAACCGTGTAGCTAGAATTGGACGACATTTCGAGGTGTTTCTGCCACCACCACCAGGAGGTCCTCCCCGGCCGTAGGGAGTAGGTGGACATGGGAGAGCTCATCTCTAGGTAGCTGATGCTTATGATCACGACACTCCAGAGATGATTCAATGTATGATCTGTGTCTACTCCACCATAACTTTAGTTTGTATAGACACAGGTGCCCATCACTCCTTCATTTCCACTACCCCCATTCAGATCTCGGACATTCCGATAGAGCCGTTATCTCGATCCTTATGGCTAGAGACTCCTACTGGAGTAGAACCAATGATTACACACTGGTGTCAGCAATGTGATCTTACTCTATGAGGCGAGATATTTGATTGGGTTCTCCTAGTAGTAGCGTAGAGGCCTTACGACGTCATCTTGGTTATGAACTGTTTATCTATAGTCCATGCTCAGATTGACCGTATTAGGATTAAAGTTTGGTGTGTCTGCACGGATGGGACTAGGATCACCTTCACCAGCAAGAAGGGAGGCTTTTCAGCACATGACAGACTTACTCATAGGAGGGTGCAACCGACCACTCATCAGTTGGCCTGCCTTACCCTCAGAGCAGTTGATGTGAAGAGTTCGATCTATCCTGTAGTGGTGGAGCAGTACGCAGATTTTTTCCCTGATGATGTTCCATGACTACCTCCTCACAGAGAGATGGACTTCTATATATACATGTACCCCGGGATGACACTGATATCTACACCAGCATATCGGATGGCTCCCATGGAGCTTCGCGAGCTACAGGTACATCTAAAGGAATTAAAGGAGAAGGGATTCATCCGACAATCTGTTTCTCTATGGGCAGCCCCGATTTTGTTCAACAAGAAGGAATAAGAGAGCATAAGGCTTTGTGTCAACTATCGTCACCTAAACCAGTTGACCATGAAGAATAAGTACCCACTTCTGAGGATTGATGACCTCTTTGATCAGCTGCAGAGAGAATGGTGGTTCTCGAAGATAGACCTTATATCAGGCAATCACCACCTCAGAGTTCAAGACATGGATGTGTGGAAGATGGCCTTCAAATGTCGGTACGACCACAACATGTTTTTGGTTATTCCATTCGGATACACCAATGCTCCAAAAATGTTAATAGGACTCATGAGCAGGATATTCCATCCATTCCTCGATTGCTTTGTCGTAGTCTTCATCGATGACTTTCTTAATTACTCGACCACTAAGGAGGAGAATGAATACACTTTGCAGGTAGTATAGGACACAATCTGAGAGATCTGGCTTTATGGTAAGTTCTCGATGTGCCAGTTTTGGATATGAGAGGTTAACTTTTTGGGACATGTCATCTGAAAGGCTGGATTTGTAGTGGATCTAGAAATGATTGAGGTGGTACTTGCTTGGGATCCACCCAGGACTGTGACGGAGGCACAATGTTTCCTGGGTTTGGCTGGATACTATCAGAGGTTCGGTCCAAACTTCACCCGAGTTGCAGCAACACCATTATCCTTTATGAAGAAGGGGAAAAAATTTGTATGGTTGGAGATATTCCAGTAGAGATTTTAAGAACTGAGGCAAAGGCTAACTAGTGCCCCCATCTTGAGGCTTCTAGAGTAAGGCGTAGGGTATATAGTATTCTGTGACGCATCAGGGACCAGAATCAGGTGTGTCTGGAAGCATGAGATAGTAGTGATCACATGTGGTTCTCAGCAACTGAGATAACACGAGCAGATCTACGCTACCCATGACCTGGAGTTAGCAGTAGTGGTCTTCAACATGAAGATGTGTTGACACTATATGATGGGAAAATTACTTATCATGTACTCTGATCACAAGAGTCTCAGGTATATCTTCTCTCAGAAGGACCTGAACATGAGACAATGGGATTGGCTTGATTTCCTCCAGTATAATGAATTTTAAATAGTCAATAGTACTGGAAAGGGGAACGTTGTTGTAGATTTACTAAGCTGGGGATCTTATATACAACTGATAGGTGAAGCGACGAAGCAGCTAGCCACTTTGCAGATATCCATTGTGGATAGAGATGGAGCGGCTTTCTTTTAGTCCCTTACAATCACTCCCCCACTTCTTCAGTGAGTCAGGGAGACACATCATGGGGATGCTATTTTTGAGACACGACGTGCTCAGATATCCATAGGGCAGGAACCTGAGGGATTTTATGAAGGTGGGGAGAACGTCATCCTCTTCAGAGGACACACTATAGTACCTGTTTCACTTCAGGAAGAAGTGTTGAGATATTTCCACATATCCTTTTTAGTGCTGCATCAAGGAGTGGTGAAGATGTAGCAGGGACTTCTACGATAGCACTGTTGGCTAGGGATAAAGAAGGAAGTAGTAGAGTTTTTCTCTCGAAGCCTTACATGTCAGCAAGTGAAGGAAGAGCACCAGGTACCAGCTGGCTTGGTTGAGCTTTTAGAGGTCCCAAAGATGATGTTGTATGGGATATCCATGGACTTTGTGATGGGTCCTCCATGTACATCCAGGGGTCATGACTCAATTTGAGTGATTGTTAATCGACTGCCAAAGTCGGACCACTTCCTACCGATCAGAGAGAAGGGTTCAGTAGGGAGCGTTTGATACATCTATGTGCATGAGACTGTGAGAATACATGGAGTACCATCGACGACCGTCTCCTATCGTGATACACAGTTTACATCTCGACTATGGAATGGGTTGTAGGAGGCTTTGAAGACACAGATTTTTCTAAGCACCGCCTTCAATTCTTAGAAGGATGGTCATACTGAGAGGACGATTTAAACCATCGAGGACATGCTCAAAGCTTGTTTCCTAAAAAATGGTTGTAACGACCCGAAATTTTAAATAAATATTGTTTCCTAATTCTATGCGTTATTTTTATTACTCAAAAAATGTTTTATTTGATAAACATGATTATAATTAGAATGAGACCATTGGTTTTGACTGTTATATGACCATCGGTCAATATGACCGCTATGAACAAAATGTTTTGATTATTGTCTCTATATATAAGTAATCTTGGTTGATTATTATAGAAAGAAGATTTGATGGCCCCACCTAGTAGTCATGGACCGATCGAAGCCCATCTAACAGAGCTTGGGAAGGAGGTAGCACCATTGGCCTTTGCTCTGGACCAAACCCAAGCCGAACTTCATCATATGAAGCTAGAACGGAATCGCCTTCGCGAGAAGTTCAAACTGATAGAAATTACTACTCGGGCAATGTTGAACGAGCCGACCCAAGATTCTATCACCCTAGCACACCTTACTCTTAGGTCCTATGCTGGTATTATAAGGGGCTATTTAACGAGACCGTAACTGCCTTGTGTAATCCTTGTTTTAAATAAAAATTGGGATTTCTGCTTATGATGAAGTTTATGAATTTTCAAATGACTGGATAAAAATAATATGCATATTTTTGATGAATTTTCAAAAGAATATTTTGAAAAAAAAAATGTTTATGTAAACCTTAAATAACTTAAAATGTGTAATGATTTTCGAAAAATGGTCTTCTACAATTATGTTCAGTACGAAATTTGGAGTCTATTAAGATCAACTTGATTTTCGATGAATAGTAAATTATGAATAGCGATTTTATGATTAGGATTAGTAATATGACCAAATGGATTAGTAATCTCACTTAAAGAAAGTTTTAAAATAATCTAGGCACCTTGATTAAGTAATGTGATTCAATAAAATAGTTAAATAACGGTTTCATTAATTATTATTCAAGTATTAGTTTTTTCGGGGGAATAGTGTTTTTTAATTAAAAATTTAATTAAAAATAATTAGAAAATTATTTTTATAAAAATGACTTTATTTTTGAACTCAGAGCATCGATATTATGTTATGGTAATTTTTGGGGTTTTTTCTGAAAAAATGAATTTTCGATGAATAGTGTTTTTATTTAAAAATTAAATTAAAAATATTTAGAAAACTATTTTTATAAAATGGATTTCATTTTTGAAATCAGAGCATTGATATTTGGTTAATATGAAATTTTGGGATTTTTCTGAGAATGTTGAATTTTCAATGAATAGTAAAAATACAGTTTTAGGGTTTCGGTATGTTTAATGACATCATAACTGTGTCATGATGATGTCATGAGTTTTTTTAAGGGTTGGCCGGCCAAGGGTGATGAATTATTGTTTTGGGGGCCCCATGTGGCCTAACTCCATGATAAATTCCAAGGGAGAGCACATGGGTTTGAGAAAAGCACATGTGAGGTGTCCCTTGGTAATTAATGCATTGTCCCCTCACTTTCCCTATAAATACCAAGCCCTCATCTCATCCATTCAACTCCCCACTCATTCCCAACGAATTTCTGGTCTCATTACCTCCCAAGGAGTCCTCCCAAGGTGCCCCCAAGCCCTCAAGGTCCCAACCTTTGAGGTTTAAGAGTTACATTTTAAGGTAAGGGATCCGACCTCTCTCTTTCTTTTCAAGTAATCTCTTTTATGTCATTTCTTTTATACTCCATGTTCTTATGTTGGAGGATGTTATTTTATATTCATCCTACTGCCTATTTCATGTTCATATGATGAGAGACCCCCCTTGCTCTCATCAATTCGTTTTAAGAATGTTTAAGTGGCGCCGTTAGGCTGCCGAATTTTTAAGGGATTCTTTCACCTTCCTCGTTTTCAAGTTCTATTTTCATTCAAGTCTTTCATGTTCCTTTTTATTATGTTGGGGTATGATCTCTAAATTTATCATACTGGACTCTTATGTTCATATTATGAGATACCCCATTTGATCGCTTCAATTCAGTATTTTGAAGTTTTATGTGGCGCCGTTAGGCTGCTGAATTTTTAAGTTGTTCTTCACCCTTCTCGTTTTGAAGTTCTACTTTCATGTCAATTATTTCAAGTTCCTTTTTGTTATATTGGGGTATGATCTCTATATCTATCATACTGGACTCTTATGTTCATATGATTAGAGACCCCATTTGATCGCTTCAATTCAGTATTTTGAAGTTTTAAGTGGCGTCGTTAGGCTGCTGAATTTTTAAGTGGTTCTTCACCCTTCTCGTTTTGAAGTTCTACTTTCATGTCAATTATTTCAAGTTTCTTTTTGTTATATTGGGGTATGATCTCTATATCTATCATACTGAACTTTTATGTTCATATGATGAGAGACCCCATTTGATCGCTTCAATTCAGTATTTTAAAGTTTTAAGTGGCGCCGTTAGGCTGCCGAATTTTTAACTGGTTCTTCACCCTTCTCGTTTTGAAGTTCTACTTTCATGTCAATTCTTTCAAGTTCCTTTTTGTTATGTTGGGGAATTATCTATATATCCATCATACTGATCTCTTATTATCATATGATGAGGGACCCTATTTGATCTTGTCAAATCATTTTCTTTTGAAGTTAAGTGACGACGTAAGGCTGCCGAATTTTCATAAGAGAAATCTAAACTTTTTTTTTCCATGTTTTTCATTTCAAATGGTATGTCCCTAAAATTTCATTACCATGTACATATTTCCTTCTTATTCCTTCACCCTACTGTTTTATGGATCATTTATGAGTGGGTGACCCATGTCCCCTCTCATTTCAATGTTTTCTAAAACCCCGAAACTTAGCCGTTATGCTGCAGAATTTTCCCCTCAAAATGCCTCTCTCTTTTCTCAAAAATTATTTTATGTTATAAAGTGAATACTCAAAGATCTTATTTATACAAGGGTATTCACATATATATCAAAATGTTCCATTTTAAATTCTGGTATTTACATACATGAGACCCTCTTTCCCTTTCCGTGGGTTTAAAGTGACGCAAAGATCATGTCTTTAAAGCAGTTTTTAAAACGTTATGATTATGAAATGAAACCCATTTATTTTATGCTATGTGGGTTATTTATGAAATGTTTGATGATGATATATGTGGCTCACATGATAATAAAGGCAAATTTAAGGGTGCGCCCTGATAGCGCTCCAATGCATTGGGTAATGATGTAACCACTAGAGATTACAATTTTAACGATGCCTTGGTGAATAACCTTGGTAATTTTTAACAACACCTTGGGGATGGACCTTGGTGAAACGAAACGATTGTCAATATTAAATGTTGCAGCCACATCTTCAAGTTATGAAAAATGTTATTTTTATTATGATATGCCTCATGATTTCATTTTCATGCATTAAATTCCTTTTCATGACTTTATTGATGTATATCAAGTTCATATGTAAAATGTTTCACTTGTTTCCCTTGCTGGGCCTTCTGCTCACCCTTCCTTTTGATGTATGTCCCCAGGTTATGAGATGCAGTAATGAGCCTAGGGTGAACATGAGGAGAAGCCTTTCAAGTGTTTAAGAAGAATGTTTTTTTTTGTTTCATGTTTTATGTTCCTTGTTTCCAAGACACTAAACCTTAAAGATCCTCAGTTCCGTGTAATGGAATGAAAAGTTATTTTATAAAAAGACGAGATGCTATAGTTGGTATCAAAGGATGGTTTAGTTATTTGTGGAAATTAGGATATGAAAACTCTAGGAGGAACCCTATAGAAAAGTTTAATATAGGAAATCTTCCTGGTATTTTGGTGAGTATTGAGTAAGGGGTTGCCAAGCAAATACATCCCTGTCTGGATACGAGCAGGTAGAGGTGGCTCTGGCACAGATGTACATAGGGGTAAAACCCAAAAACACCGCATTGAGCTAGACTCAAACGGGAACTGGTACACGACAACGGGCCTTGTTGCACTCTTGGTTACGACACTCCCGGGGGATATGCTTTGGTAAATTCATAAGCTTGGTATGAACCATTGTTAAAGGAACAAAGATAAATAAAATAAAGGTTCACATAAGAATATATGATCATTCGTAACCTAGATGGGAACCTAGGAGATCACAAGTTAGGGTATACCTTTCATATACAAGTTATCCTTATATGCTTTCAGTTCCTTTTCATGATTATTAGCTAAGTACTTAAGCCCCTAATTATGCTTCTCTCCTTAGTTAATGGTGGGAAATGGAAGAACATGTTCCGACAACCAATGTGATAGGAAATGCGACAATTTTCGTATTAATATGATAGGGATGATTAGGGGATTAAAATATGATTATTATTTTGGAAGACGTTCATTATTTTGGGAACCATATTTGATCGAGGTAAATAGATTACTATGGTATTTTCATTGAGGAGTAAGGTTGACTTATATTTTGAAGAATCGATGAATTTAAGGTGAACTTATAGTAATTTAGGTTACTTAAGGGAATGACTAACCTATCTTGGGTAAAATATGTTTAGGTTAGCTACTTTTTATAAGATGTTAGGAGTGGTTGATGTTGTCTGGAGATGAACAATGAAGTTGTTCTAGAAGACTATGTTATCAAATCCTTATTGTATTTGGGTTTCAATCTTAGTTTGGTTTGTTTTGAGGAATTTTAAGGACCGTTATTTATGGAATGGTCTATGATGAACTTTGGGTAGTACCATGGAACTTTGATGATTTAAAAGTAGTTTCCATTCCTATGGGATTCTTTCTTTTTGAAGAGTTGTTTTACCTTAACCTTTCTGTTTTTGGGATAATGTTTAAAGATAGAAGAAATAGATAGTTAATCTTTTGTAGATTATGTGATTCTATAGAAGATGATTCTTGTGCTTTTATGAGACCAAGTGTTTTTGAATTCTCATCATTTGGAGAAAAGATTAGTGTTGGTAGGGACTTGTTAAAGGATGAAACTCTACTTGAAGGTAGGTATATTTTCTTATGTTTTTGTTCTATGTAGTAAATGAAATCCTCAAAATTATGAAAAGAAACATAAAACAAAAATGTTGTTGGATTACATTTCCTACTAGGTAATCAAAGACCGTTTACACACATCATAAGTTTGGGATTTTCTCAGGGTTAACTTTCTCCTAATCATGTTCTCTATCACTCTCCCTCAGAACTTGACCATTTGTTTTTTCCTCCATGTCCATGTTTTCCTACATGGAACCCTAGTGTGGGTTAACTCTGGTGACCTTTGTACTTCCCTTTCTTTCTTTTAAAGTAATAGTTTTACTGACCCCTTTTCTGATGTGGGACTTTCAATGAAATTTCAAAACCCAATTTTTAAAAAAATTGCGAGGACGCATTTTCTTAAGGGGGGAAGATTGTAACGACCCGAAATTTTAAATAAATATTGTTTCCTAATTTTATGCGTTATTTTTATTACTCAACAAATGTTTTATTTGATAAACATGATTATAATTAGAATGAGACCATTGGTTTTGACTGTTATATGACCATCGGTCAATATGACCGCTATGAACAAAATGTTTTGATTATTGTCTCTATATATAAGTAATCTTGGTTGATTATTATAGAAAGAAGATTTGATGGCCTCACCTAGTAGTCATGGACTGATCGAAGCCCATCTAACAGAGCTTGGGAAGGAGGTAGCACCATTGGCCTTTGCTCTGGACCAAACCCAAGCCGAACTTCATCATGTGAAGCTAGAACGGAATCTCCTTCGCGAGAAGTTCAAACTGATAGAAATTTCTACTCGGGCAATGTTGACCGAGCCGCCCCAAGATTCTATCACCCTAGCACACCTTACTCTTAGGTCCTATGCTGGTATTATAAGGGGCTATGTAACGAGACCGTAACTGCCTTGTGTAATCCTTGTTTTAAATAAAAATTGGGATTTCTGCTTATGATGAAGTTTATGAATTTTCAAATGACTGGATAAAAATAATATGCATATTTTTGATGAATTTTCAAAAGAATATTTTGAAAAAAAAAATGTTTATGTAAACCTTAAATAACATAAAATGTGTAATGATTTTCGAAAAATGGTCTTCTACAATTATGTTCAGTACGAAATTTGGAGTCTAATAAGATCAACTTGATTTTTGATGAATAGTAAATTATGAATAGTGATTTTATGATTAGGATTAGTAATATGACCAAATGGATTAGTAATCTCACTTAAAGAAAGTTTTAAAATAATCTAGGCACCTTGATTAAGTAATGTGATTCAATAAAATAGTTAAATAACGGTTTCATTAATTATTATTCAAGTATTAGTTTTTTCGGCTGAATAGTGTTTTTTAATTAAAAATTTAATTAAAAATAATTAGAAAATTATTTTTATAAAAATGACTTTATTTTTGAACTCAGAGCATCGATATTATGTTATGGTAATTTTTGGGGTTTTTTCTGAAAAAATGAATTTTCGATGAATAGTGTTTTTATTTAAAAATTAAATTAAAAATATTTAGAAAATTATTTTTATAAAATGGATTTCATTTTTGAAATCAGAGCATTGATATTTGGTTAATATTAAATTTTGGGATTTTTCTGAGAAAGTTGAATTTTCAATGAATAGTAAAAATACAGTTTTAGGGTTTCGGTATGTTTAATGACATCATAACTGTGTCATGATGATGTCATGAGTTTTTTTAAGGGTTTGCCGGCCAAGGGTGATGAATTATTGTTTTGGGGGCCCCATGTGGCCTAACTCCATGATAAATTCCAAGGGAGAGCACATGGGTTTGAGAAAAGCACATGTGAGGTGTCCCTTGGTCATTAATGCCTTGTCCCCTCACATTCCCTATAAATACCAAGCCCTCCTCTCATCCATTCAACTCCCCACTCATTCCCAACGAATTTCTGGTCTCATTACCTCCCAAGGAGTCCTCCCAAGGTGCCCCCAAGCCCTCAAGGTCCCAACCTTTGAGGTTTAAGAGTTACATTTTAAGGTAAGGGATCCGACCTCTCTCTTTCTTTTCAAGTAATCTCTTTTATGTCATTTCTTTTATACTCCATGTTCTTATGTTGGAGGATGTTATTTTATATTCATCCTACTGCCTATTTCATGTTCATATGATGAGAGACCCCCCTTGCTCTCATCAATTCGTTTTAAGAATGTTTAAGTGGCGCCGTTAGGCTGCCGAATTTTTAAGGGATTCTTTCACCTTCCTCGTTTTCAAGTTCTATTTTCATTCAAGTCTTTCATGTTCCTTTTTATTATTTTGGGGTATGATCTCTAAATTTATCATACTGGACTCTTATGTTCATATGATGAGAGACCCCATTTGATCGCTTCAATTCAGTATTTTGAAGTTTTAAGTGGCGCCGTTAGGCTGCCGAATTTTTAAGTGGTTCTTCACCCTTCTCGTTTTGAAGTTCTACTTTCATGTCAATTATTTCAAGTTCCTTTTTGTTATATTGGGGTATGATCTCTATATCTATCATACTGGACTCTTATTTTCATATGATGAGAGACCCCATTTGATCACTTCAATTCAGTATTTTGAAGTTTTAAATGGCGTCGTTAGGCTGCTGAATTTTTAAGTGGTTCTTCACCCTTCTCGTTTTGAAGTTCTACTTTCATGTCAATTATTTCAAGTTCCTTTTTGTTATATTGGGGTATGATCTATATATCTATCATACTGGACTTTTATGTTCATATGATGAGAGACCCCATTTGATCGTTTCAATTCAGTATTTTAAAGTTTTAAGTGGCGCCGTTAGGCTGCCGAATTTTTAAGTGGTTCTTCACCCTTCTCGTTTTGAAGTTCTACTTTCATGTAAATTCTTTCAAGTTCCTTTTTGTTATGTTGGGGAATTATCTATATATCCATCATACTGATCTATTATTATCATATGATGAGGGACCCTATTTGATCTTGTCAAATCATTTTCTTTTGAAGTTAAGTGACGCCGTAAGGCTGCCGAATTTTCATAAGAGAAATCTAAACTTTTTTTTCTTCCATGTTTTTCATTTCAAATGGTATGTCCCTAAAATTTCATTACCATGTACATATGTCCTTATTATTCCTTCACCCTACTGTTTTATGGATCATTTATGAGTGGGTGACCCATGTCCCCTCTCATTTCAATGTTTTCTAAAACCCCGAAACTTAGCCGTTATGCTGCAGAATTTTCCCCTCAAAATGCCTCTCTCTTTTCTCAAAAATTATTTTATGTTATAAAGTGAATACTCAAAGCTCTTATTTATACAAGGGTATTCACATATATATCAAAATGTTCCATTTTAAATTCTGGGATTTACATACATGAGACCCTCTTTCCCTTTCCGTGGGTTTAAAGTGACGTAAAGATCATGTCTTTAAAGCAGTTTTTAAAACGTTATGATTATGAAATGAAACCCATTTATTTTATGCTATGTGGGTTATTTATGAAATGTTTGATGATGATATATGTGGCTCACATGATAATAAAGGCAAATTTAAGGGTGCGCCCTGATAGCGCTCCAATGCATTGGGTAATGATGTAACCACTAGAGATTACAATTTTAACGATGCCTTGGTGAATAACCTTGGTAATTTTTAACGACACCTTGGGGATGGACCTTGGTGAAACGAAATGATTGTCAATATTAAATGTTGCAGCCACATCTTCAAGTTATGAAAAATGTTATTTTTATTATGATATGCCTCATGATTTCATTTTCATGCATTAAATTCCTTTTCATGACTTTATTGATGTATATCAAGTTCATATGTAAAATGTTTCACTTGTTTCCATTGCTGGGCATTCTGCTCACCCTTCCTTTTGATGTATGTCCCCAGGTTATGAGATGCAATAATGAGCCTAGGGTGAACACGAGGAGAAGCCTTTCAAGTGTTTAAGAAGAATGTTTTTTTTTGTTTCATGTTTTATGTTCCTTGTTTCCAAGACACTAAACCTTAAAGATCCTCAGTTCCGTGTAATGGAATGAAATGTTATGTTATAAAAAGACGGGATGCTATAATGGTCGCATATGGGAGGATCACTTACCTTTGATGGATTTTTCATACAACAATATCTATCACTCCACCATAGGGATGTCACCTTTTCCAGAATTATACGGGCAACCTTGCAGATCACCAATGTGCTGAACTGACCATAAGGAGTCACGACTAGTGGGACCAGAGATGGTACGAGCTAACACTGAGAGGGTGCAGATCATCCAGGAGTGGAAGAAGACTGCACAGAGCAGACAAAAGTCGTATGATGATAGGAGACTTTGACATCTATAGTTTGAGGATGGTGAACACTGCTTTCTACCGGTCTCACCTCGACGAGGTCTACGGAGATTTGGCTGAGGATGCAAGTTATCTCCAAAGTTCATCGGACCTTTCCAAGTCCTCAGTAGAGTTGGCTAGGTGGCTTACGACTTAGCTCTTCCACCTCATTTGCACCAGGTGCATTATGTATTCCATGTATCCAAGCTGAGGAGATACGTGCACAACCCTTCTCACATCATCGACCATGGAGACCTGGATATCGACGATGGGCCGGATTTCTCGGTAGATTTAGTGGAGGTTGAGGATCGAAAGGAGCAGGTACTACATGGATGGTCAAAACCTCTGGTGTGGATTTGCTGTCAGCACGTGAACCTCTAGGAGAGAACATGAGAGCAGGATACTCTGATGCGTTCTCAGTACCCCCACATGCTCCCTTAGTTAGAGTTGTAGATTATCTGGATGTAAATCCCTGAGGTGTGGAGAATGTGAAGACCCAAAAATTATGATGAAATGCTTTTTCTTAAATACATAGGAATTATACCAGTCCGTGAAAATTGAAGATGGATGATTCTGAGACCCGGTGTGCCAAGAATCATATTTTAAAGTTTTTTTCTGGTATATTAAGTAAGAGTATGAGCAGGTTTTTATAACTTTTGAACTGGCGCTCAGAATTTCAAATTGAGGGGAACATTGAACTCACAGGGCCAATATTCCCTTAAAAAGACATTCACTTCGACGACAGTGGTTCGAGTTTTAACGATTATTTTTAGGTTTTCATGCAGAATAATAAAATAACGTGATCTTCAACCAAAAAAGAACACTGACCTTCACACGACACCCAAACCAGCCTATGACCCTCCTCACGACACCTTAACCGAACCAGCTTGGCCACTCCCTTTGGGTCGATACATGTCGGGTCGCACCCTCGAAACGCTCCAGGCCGAACCGGCCCTGAGCCTAGGCTGAACCGCCCACGCGGCCTGCTGGGCTTGGCCCAACAGGCCAAGAAGAACCTAATAGGTTGGCCCATCCAATGGGTTGGGCCAGACCCAATAGGTCTGACCGAGTCGTCCCAGACCAAGTTGGCCCAGACTATGTGGGACTGGGTCGGACCGGACCCGAGCCCTCTATCGACCATTTACTTTCTTTAGCCATATCGTTGTCACCGGACGACCATTTGAACAACTATCAGCGGTTATGGTTTTCTTGGAACATGACAGTCCCTTTGAGTGTACCCCACTGGTGTATGGGGTAATGTTGAGATACAGACAGTCCCACTAACCTCGGACTATAGAGGTACTCCTCCTGTCAAGTACGGTGGGTCTGCCGCGTCACAAAGAGGTGCTCCCAACCATGGGTCTGCCACACCACACAGAGGTACTCCCCCTCATACCCTACTAAGGTATTCCTCTTTTCAAGCACCGTGGGTATAACACATCAAATAGAGGCACTCCCCACTGTACACGATAGAGGAGGAGTTCTCCAACAACCGAGGTTTCGACAGTGTGACTAGGGATGATACCTGATATAACCCCTAGAAAAAAATCTTGGTTTGAGCTAAGTCAGTAACTTTTGAGTTTACCTCATGATTGAGATGGATTACATGATAACTTCGGTATATGTATTGGCATATACCTATGTGAGGTTATCTTTTGAATTCAAACTTTGTGGTTTATCCATGTTGGAATTTGTGAGACCTTGAGGGTCTCGGGGTCCCTACTGAGTCTCGTAATACTCACCCCTGCATGGGATATGCCAACACCACATTGTGTTGGATGCAGACGACGGACAATTTTTGATAAGGCAGAGAGCACTGGGATTGGACGGTACCCGGAGGTGGACCACATGGTGTGACGGTACACAGAGGTGACAGATGGACATGGAGTGATGCGGAGCCTATCTGTAGCTACCCTTCAGGTAGGATTTCTGGTGGAAAGTCCAGGAGTTTTTTTACCTTTTTTTAGTCCTTGTACATTATAGTTGGGCTTTTATTTCTGGCCCTCATTTAATTTTCATCACAACTTTTGTATATTGTTTTATTTGGTGTTTTGTTTCCATATCTTACTCTGTTGTGTGTGTTTTCAAGTTATAAAGACAATCCTTACCCAGTTTAGGGATTTACGCCTTTGGTGCTAGTAACCAGCCCCTGGTCTATAGAAGGCAGGCTTGGGGTAGTCACGGAATGGGCCCCAGGGGTGGGTCGTAAAAAATGGTACATCTCTTGTCAGTGGCTTACATTATGTCCTAGTTTCTATAAATTTTATTTAAATTATAGGATATGATGTATATTGATTATGTTTATTTTGGTAATAATAATATTGGATCAAATCAATCTAATTTTATAATATGATTAATGATAATCCAAGAGATTGGATAATGTCTTGAGGCATATATATCATTATGGTTTAACATAATGATTTATTAAGAGAATTATATTACATTTTTGTAGATGTAAGATAAAGGGTATGAAGTACCCTTTTATGATGAACATTTATTTAATATTGAGGTTATTAATGTTATTTATGATATATGTTTATTTATTTTTTGAATGTTCTATGTAAAACCTTTCAGTTTTGTGTTGATTTTTTGAGATTAATGTATTATTTCTATATATGATGTTTATTTATTTATTGGTATCATTTTACATTGTGTAGAAAATTATTATTTAACAATACATTGGAAATCTATTTTGTTATTATTGGTTGTGGTATGTGAAATAATATATGTTTATTTTAGTGTTATAGGCCTCACAATTCTTCTTTAATACTCATTGGTTATAGGAAATGATTAAATTAATGTTGAAATTAATTAAGCGATGAAATTTTACTTCTTTGGTATTTATATTTGAGTCTTTTTAAATTATATATTGTAAATGAATTCCATAACAATAGAAAAATGGAATTTGAATAAAAAAATTATCCTTTTAATTTAATTTCCTATAAATTAATTTTCTTTTCACCACTCCTAAATTTATGGTTTTGGGTCCATTAACATTATCGTGTATATATTATTTATGATACTATATTATTTCATTATGTTATTAGGCTATTTAATGTATGTATATTAACTTCCCATGAAATTTTTCATTATTTGGCTACCCAAATAAATGATATTTTTGGTAACCAAAATGTTTCCCAATTTCCCTTTTCAAATGATTCTTTATTATCCCTCATTTCATTGTGGGTTTTAAATAATGATATATTAAAATATTGAACATTTTATGACCTAGATAAAATTGATTGGGTGAAATTTATAAAAGAGGGGGTGGGGTGGGGCATGCTATGAAACCATAAAAATTTATTTTAATTGAATAATAAGCTCTATTTCTTACATAACATGAAATAATTAGTTTAATATTAATTGAGATATATCATAAAAATATTACGATTTAAATGTGATATAAAGAAAATATATCTATGTATAAATATGATTAAACATATTTTAAAAAATATACCTAAAGTATTTATACAATTAGAATGTATTTTTTAAAAAATAAAAAACATGTACACTAGTTTACAATAAAACAATTTTATGCCTCATAAACACATTTTATTAAAAAATGAATATTTCAAATTATGTTCCTCAAAAAATAATCAGTTAATGAATCTTTTTGAAGATTTTTTTTTAAATTATAATTTTTAAAATTAGTTTTCAAAATTATCTTAAGGTGAAATATTTCTATTTTATGAAAAGATATAATATTTTGGGAGTTGTGAAAAGTATAGTTTTATGTTAAAATGTAATTTCATTTAACTAAAAAGTAAAATAGTGATTTTAATTTATAAATTATGTAACATAAAATTTACTTAATTATATATATTTATATTAATTAAACAATAATTATCTTCAATAATATTTTTTAATATGTATATATTTTGGGTTCAAAAAAACATTTTTCTAAAAACTACATTAATTGAAATTTTCATTTTCTTCTTAAATTAATTTCTTCCACATAAAGGAATTTAATATCTAAAAAATTGATCCTATATTTTTAATTATGAGGTTAGTATTTGAAAATAATCCCCTTTTATTTTTTTTCTTTATGAAAAGTGAATTAGTAAACTTGTGTTCCCTCTACACAAGTAAATAATGTATTTTAGTATAAAAATAATATGTTATTATCTCAAAATAAACCCATAATCTCTAAATATATAATTAGATTACTCTATTTAAAACATTAAAAAATAATATTATAAAATTGATAAATTATTTCCCACTTTCCTTTGATTGTAAAATTTATATTACATTATTTAAATATAAATGCCAAAATTTCACTATCTAACTTATAATATCTATAATAATCTGTGATAGGTCTTAATGAAACTAATATTTTTTTTATAAACTTATATTTTGAAGAATCATAAAATAATTTTGTGATGGTAATTTTTTTATATTTTTTCTGATTAAATAACTACCATAAATTATTACCCATTTCTGAAATAGTTCTTGTGTAATAAGTTAACTAATTAAAGGAATGATATTAAGAACACTACAATTGTTATTTCATCAATTATTTTGAATATTATCCGGAATTTAGATGATAAATATGAAATATTAGAAATGTGAAAATATTTATATAATAATTACATTTTTGTGATGTTTTTTTTCAAATTCAAATTATGAGATAAAATCTTAAAATGACATAAATATTTTTTTTTCTTAAATAAAATTTATTAATTTTTTTTAAAAAAAATTATGAAATGGATGAGTATGTTTATAAGTGTTCTCAAAAATCATCTCATTTTAATTTATAATCCAATTATCATCTTATTATTAAAATGATAAACCATTAAACTGGAAAAATCTATTAATATGGTAAAGGTTAAAGTTGGTTTTCCAGGTTGATAACTGAAAATATATGGTCTAAAATGATATCTAAAGAAGAAAAAACAATATTAGATTATTATATTAATTAAATTTATCCTCATTATCTTAAAAGTATCAATTATGAAAAATATTGCATGATTTATTTAAATATAGTATTATTAAGCATCAGGAATTTCCAAAAATGAAATTAATTCTATTTCACAATAAAAAATATATTATTAAATAAATTAAAATTCACAATGAATGTATATAGAGAATGGTAAATTGGTAAAAATTTATAATTTCAACTATCTTCCATTTTGCCTCTTATTTCCTTAATAATAACATTCATGAAAAGTAAAGAGTAAAAAACATTGTTATCACGAATTTTTATTGTTATAAATTTTTAACAAACGAATATTTATGATATTTATAACATAATTTATCTTTTTAATTATAATATCATATCTACCAACACACCTACCAATATGTTGGAAAACAACAACAACACCCATCCATACGTAAGGACTATCATATCCACGTAGCGATGTGATGTGTTTGTCATTTCCGTTTCATATAGTTGGACATAAGGATATATATAATGAATATATATATATATATTAATATCGTGCTATAATTTTTATTCATTATGTAACTATATTTTTTCTATTCTTCAAAATTTTAAAACAATGTTCATAAGTATGTATGGCCTACCATCAAAATGAATGGTGTAATTCATTTTTCTATCTAAATCATTTAAGAATATCTCTAAATAAAGAGATTTGAATATATTTGATATATATATGTGATATTTGTATGATGGATAACATTCGATTGATAATTTAATCATTACAATGATTCAAGAAAGAAAACTACGAAATCAAATCATATATCTAATAACCATTTAACACATGAAATAACAAGAAAATTAATTATTATTACCACTCTGATGATAAAATGTTAAAAACGGGTCAAATATTATTTTATGTATTTGTTTATGGCCATGTTATGTAGTTATAATAAATATAAATTTAGTATATTGTAGGGTAAAATCACATAAGGGGAAATTCGATCTTGAGGTAAGGGATTATCACTTCTATTTCAATGAGACACATGCCATACCCCCAAATTAATCTTTTTATATGATGAATATAGATCATATTAAATTAAATTTGGATTATTCTCAAAATTATAAGTATGATTCACAAATCCATTTAATTTTCTCTCATTCGTGAGAATTTTATTTGAATGTTACCAAATTATGAATAGATTTTTTTACAATATCATTATTTATAACATCATTTGTCATTATGTTTCTAATTATAAAAATTCATGAAAAATATCTCAATAAATAGATGAATTATGTTATAATGTGGTTATTTCTTGATATTACATGTTTCCCTTTGAATTTTCAATATATTGATACTCATGATGCAAAATTATTATTTTTTACTAAAAGAAAATATATTTCTCTCTTTATTAAAAAATATATTTCTTCACACTCCATGATTTATAAATTTTTTCTAAAAAATGTTTTTAATATTCTGTACGAAATTTTTGATGTAATTTTTACCCACAGTTGGGTTTTTAAAAAATCTTTTTAAAAGAATATTGTTGTCATTTACAAAGTGATGTACTTTTACTTTTTAGTAAAATTGTGGATGAAATATTTGTTTTAACATTTAGGGAATGAAAATAATATCCCACTATTATAACTAATCAATGATATAATTATTCATTTCAATGTTTGTATATTTATATTCTTTGAAAATGTTTTTCTTATTATTTAATTTTATTTTTGATTTTAAATGTGACTTCAAAGTAAAATTTGTATTTTTCCTTAATAAAATATTCTAGTGGAATTTTAAATGATGTTTAGCTATTTGAATACCCATTTATGTTATTGGATATATGATTCAATGAAACCAAATTTTTTCATTTTTATGTATGGGTTTTGATATTGTGGTGTTAATGATTTAATTTAGTGATTCAATTTGGATACTTATTTACTTATAAAAAATTTGAGGAATTAATTATCTTGATAGTTCAAAATATCATGAATATATTAGTTCATTAATGTGATTATTGGGGTGTATATATAAATATCAACTCAATTAACCAATAGGAATCACAAAACAATTATTTTTAACGTGATGTGTAGGCTGAGGTTGTAATGTAATGTCATAATAGATAGGTATTCGGTGTATTCCAACCCATAAAATGACATGAATTGGCTGAGAGGACATGATAAAATTAGAATATATTGGTTGAATGACCCTGAAATAAAGATTAATTATTTCATGGTTGAGAGGCCATGATCTTGAAAATAAAATATTATGCATTTACTTCAGTAAGGATTCATTTTCCATTTTCCATGAAATTTTATATTGATATTATCAATTTTCTCATTGAACATAAGTTATTAATTCAATGGAATTTATTTTGATTTTCCACTATTTCGTGTATGTTTTTCCTTATTAATTCGTGATAGATTCTTTTTTATATAACCATTACTGAGCTTCTAATTATACCCATTTTTTGATATCAATTATCCAAGATATAAGGAATGAGATTATGAGTCATTTCTAGGATGATGAATGCTCTAAAACAATGTTAATATATTTACTATGTAATATGTAAATCTAATAGTCATATAGTTTACCAATATTACTGTATTATTCAGTCCTTTGGGATATAATAACATATATATATTTCCAATGTAACAATGTAACCAACAATTGTTTTCTAATAGAGTTCTGTTTCTACCCATGGCATCGTATAACACATCTATAAAACCACATATTTTAGGATCAATATGTTTTTTTTGGGATGTTTTTATTTAATGGGTCTAGTTCATGTAGGAAACATATTATATATTTTTCTGGAAATGTATGATAATAACAGAAATGTCCTGTTTTGTATTATGAGTAAGGGTCTTGGTAATTTTATAAAATGACTTTATCTAGATATAATATATGAAGTTAATAGGAATAAATCATTATGTAATTGTTTTATGTATAGTGGGATTTTTATATATTATAGAGGTGAGGTGGGTATAATACCATAAAAAAAATTTATGCTATATGGTGATCTACCAAAATAGAAGAATGAGATTTAGTTATCCAGTTTATTATCTAGAAAATATAAGGTATACCTTTATTAGTGATTTAATTTGATTTTGGTTTAAATGTGACATCCAAGATTAGAATATATACATCACATTTTTATGTAATTTATTTAATTCATAAATGAAAACAGCTATTATACCATAAAACATATATTTTATGTTATTAGAAATAGGTGAACATGGATTTAGATTCCTTGGAAGATAATGAGGATATTTACAATGACCTTAAAATCTATTATTTACGTAGTTCACATTAGTAAGAATGTATGATTATCGTACATTATGTTTCCCTTGGTATTTATCATTTTAGGACTCCTTGAACTTTTCATTGGCGAAATTTAATCCTCTTAATGATTATTTAAGCATTGATCAATTCCCCCAACTAAGACTCCCTAGTCTAATGAATGAGTGATTCTATCATAACAATTGATCAAATGTAAGACACTCCTCCATCATCTACCAATGACAACTATAATGATTCTACGTACTTTTAAACCAACTTTAACTACCAATATCAAGATGTCATACTAAGGAGAAATTCAATCATATTTACCCTCAATGGATTATGGAAAATCTAAGAGTCATAATCCTAGAATATTTCCAACTAAATCCTTCACCTAATATTATTATATATCTAGGTAAATATGTTACGAAAACTCTTATGACAAAAATAGATTATAAAATTCCGTAAAATAGTATTATTCCTCCATTATATACATATAAACGTTCCGGTTTGAATATATAAATCATGGGTTTTGTAATTTTGATCATATGTAATCATAAATATTTATACAAAGGTAATAACCACATATCAATACATAAGTACAAAACCAAGCCCCACATCAAAGGAAGAAAATTACACCACATCCATAATTCCATCTCCTGAAAATATCATGATGAGATCATAGGTTAGAAATTGATTGAACAGTACAAAGTCTTGTTGGTTATAATTATGAAAATCCAAGGCATCCATTTTAAGAAAATTGATGACATGATTCCTATAATACTAGGGAACTCCTAAAAAAATATCTAATAATAAACTCGAAACGAAAGGAAAACATTCACATGACACATGATCTTAGATACATACCAGTACAACTAAAAACCATAAATTTGATTTCCCCATTTACATATTAAATAAATGAATGAATATAATTAGTATTGATTTTCTAAAGTAACTTCTATATTTACTAGATATTTTGATATATCATTTCGTCTAATTATGCCACCTATTTTCAATAGAATTCCCCATGAAAAACATAGAAGAGAATAGAAACATCAATTAAAATATAAATATATATTTGACATGGGTAGTAAAACAATCCATTAAATTAGTAGGTATTAATAATATTAACTACATTAAACAATATTATAATTTATAAACATATAAAAATGAGTTTTTTATAAAATAGTTAATTAATTACTATTCTAATGAATCTATTTTTTAGAAACAAATTTTTTTAAAAATTAATAATAAAAATATTATTATTAAATGATGATGTTAATCAATAATAAAAAGTATTTTCTTATTCTAGATTTGTTTGTTTTTATTTGAAATCATGAATAAGATGAAATAATATTTTACATATTTATATTCATATAAAAACATTTTATTTATTATTGATAAATTTATTTAAATAGTAAATTTATCAATTTTAAAATTTTAAATTGATAAAAAATATCTCTTTTAGATTCACCATAATAATATTAGATTATTTTATTTTATTTTTAATTTTTTAGAAATCATAATTTTTATGAGAAAAGTGAAAATAACATTTTCACAAATAATTTTATATTTTATGACAATATTATTAAATATATATGACATATAAAATCGTGCAACAATTTTTTAGTGAAAAATCTCTAATTTATATTTATTAATTTTTTTATTTTTTAAAAATTAATTTAAAAATTTATATTTTAACTTTTATATTAATAATTTATATTTTCCAAAAAACATCATTTTAATACATAATAAATGTGGTATTTTAAATTAATTTTTTAGCACTTTTATAGAATATTATAATAAAATATTTTTATAATTAATAATTATTAGATATTTTCTTATTATAATGTCCAATTGTTTACAAGAATAATGTATAAATGACTTTGGTAAAAACTAATTACCATTGTAAAAATATAAACAAGTAAAAGGGTTTCAACTAGAAGAAAATATAAAAAACATGTTTAAAAAAATTTTGGGAAGTGGAGGTTAAGTATAATTTTTACCACACTTTAGTATTTCTATGTTTTGGATCCTGGTTTATCAAGATTGATTTACATTTTTTAAAACATTTTGGGTATTTACAAAAATCCCTTTCATTTTATCTTATAAATGGGGAACTCCTACATCCGACTCCCCTAAAAACATACTTATTTTATTCGATAATCTATAAAAAATAAATTTTACATTTATATACAAATTAAATGGGTTCTACATTCCTAAAAATACAATCCCTCAATGTTTTAACCCCCAAATGAAAAATGATATTATCCTGGAACAAGGGTAAAAAATTATAATTCAGACTCTCAGATTTCTATTTACTCCTACACTTCAACAATGCCCTAAGTAGTGTTGGATTCCACTTCCACCATATCCCATCTGTGGGTATGGGTCTTCATTTTTTAATTAATCTCATAACCTCTTTTCCCCAATTCTCTATCACTAATGATATCCCACTATTATATGAAATTGTTATACTCCCTAATTCTACTAACCTCTATAGTGGCATTACTTGACTTGATCTTTCAATATCAGAGATCATCATTGCTTTAGATCTCCTGAACTAGATAGTTGTTTCATGATTCCTTTAATTGGGTCTATCAATAGACACCTTCCATAGATTTGGTGTTTGGATCATGGGGGTTTAGGAGAGGTCGGTCATTAGTCTACTCAATAAGCGAAATATAATCATTCGTTTTACATACTCCGATGCTTTGATCACTGTGTGGTCTATAGATCACCAGTATTGGAAAGGAATTCATTTCCACCAATTAATATGGTTTTATGATTTTCACATGAATCAAGATTCCGTGAAAATGGATCTGTGGGTAATATTTCTCAAGCTCCCATGTCTAGTTATAAACCCTTCTATAATAAGAATACTACTGAATTTGGTCGAATAATTTTTGTTCTTTGACTCCCAAACCATTTATGTCTATTACAAAACATACCCATGCATATGTGTCTATTTAAACATTTAAAAACCTTTTCTCAAGTGGGTTTGAATCACATTTGGGGTGGAATTTGGTTGGAATCAACTAGTTGTGTTTGACACAGGAACAAGTTTTTTCTCATATATCATATGATGGGGTACATTTTAACTTCAAGATGAAGATTAGTAAGTGAACTATGAAGGGGTGTAGTTGTCTCTAGGATGAGATGTTAGGGTCTTATTCCACCTCCATTTGTTAACATGGATAGTGTGAAAACTGGGCCCCACCCATCAGTTGCCCCGCAGACATGTGGTCCGCACCATGAGGCCCACACGTGTGCCTGAACGGGTCATCAGACTTATGATAGTCCCCACAAGCCAACACATGTCCTTTCTAGTGTGATTTGTCCTCACTCTAACACACCATGGGAAACATCCCAGAAGGTCACCCATCCTGATCATACTACAAGACAAGAATGCTTAAATATGGAGTTCTAATCAGATAAGCTCCCAAAAAGGAAGGTACAACTTGTTGACATGAGTAATATCATTTAGTCATTTAACCATTTATCATTTGGGGGTGTTACAATCACCCCCTTTAGATCACAAAATCCTCATTGTGGGCCCTACATCTCAACCCAGGAAGTGCACCACATTTAAGGCTAGGTACCACCTCTGATACCAAATGTGACAACTGAGCCCCGCCCGCCAGTTGCCCCGCAGACACCTGGTTCCCACCATGAGGCCCACACGCGTGCCTTAACGGGTCATCAGACTAATGATAGTCCCCATAGGCCAACAGATGTCCTTTTCATTATTCTTTGTCCTCACTCACACATACCCTGTGAATCTTCCCGGAAGGTCACCCATCCTGATCACTACTCCAGACCAAGCATGCTTAACTATGGTCTTCTAATAAGATAGGCTCCCGAAAAAGAAGGTACACCTTGTTTATATGCGTAATAGCATTTAGTCATTTGACCCTTTATCATTTGGGGGTGTTACATATTGCATGGAGGTCTCTCATACTGATAATTTATAGAAATTCTTCTCTAATATGGGTGTTAAGATAAAGGTAGAAGAAATCATTGATAGATTGAAACATGATATGAGTGTCTCAATTTTGATATATCAGTTTCATGGAATGAATGGTATGTCCCAGCAATTAATATACATTCTTGATGAGGTTATAGTTCGGAGGATGGATAATGGATAGAATTTCACACCGCTCGGTATGAAAAAAAATACATCCAAGGAGGAGGTCCCCTGGTCAGCAAAGCCTTCTTGGATCATTATAGTTTAAGAATAGATTTAGTGTGAGAAATACTGAAATTATAGATCTATAACAGTGGTGTAGTTTTATTCTGAAATAAAAAATAATAATTTAGATCATGGTACTGGGATAATAATGATATGAGTGTTAAGGAATCAGACGTCCAGATGGTTTCAAACCATTGTAAAGACCCTCACACGATTATTGTTTTTAGGTCTAGATCATGAAAAGGAAAGTAGGGGACTTATTCTCTATTTTAATTACCTATGTAGTAAGGGGTGAAATCAATTAAGCTCAATGAGTATAACACCATACCAAAAATTATGGATACTAGATATTCATGAAAGGAAATCAATCCTAGGAAAAAATCATGTTCGTCCAGAAAAGCATGGGTCAATGATTTTTTTCAAGAGTTTGGTATCTATGGTCAGTAGGCTCTAACATTATGTCTATGGTTTTAGGAGGATAAAATTGATAAGATCATGAATAGATAAGTATTTATGGTATCTCAGGTAGATATGAAACAATCATAGTCCCTAAAATGGCTACAAATATTACTTCACCAAATGATTATAAAAATGAAGTCACTAATGGAGTACTGGTTCAATAGATCCGCTTTTGATCTAATAGTTAAATGTTGTAGGACTTAATCAATATCAATATCTATTACGATATGCACATAAAATGATTTAAATATTAATATAGGTCAAGTTAAATTAATAATATATTTCCTTTACCAATAGATAAAATTGGATTTTTGATTCGTGGCTTCAACAAGGGTAAGACAAGCTTGGAGGAACATGTACGGGCATGGGAACAGATGGCCTTCCAATTGGAGGAGCTCATCAAAGGAAATAAATAATTATAGGTATATTCAATCCAATATAAAATATATAGTGTTATTCAATCTAAAGATTTTAATTTTATAAGGAATGACTATAATTTCCCTTTTAGGTTTGATGTTCCTTTAGTTTTGTATACATTGTTTCCCACATCACAATAAATGTTTTTACTTGAATATAAATATAAATTTTATTTTAGTTAGGTATAGATTTTGATCATTTTATTACTAATTTTAATTTCATTATGTGAACTTATTATTCATCTATATCCATTGAAAAACAATAATATAATTACATAATAAAAATTAGTAGAGTGTAATGTAATTGTAATGATAGTACGATCATTAAACATAATTCCTTTTTATAGTAGTAAAAAGAAAACATTCATTTTTTCATTGTGTGAAAAAATACCTCCACAATGGAACATGGGTAGTTTTCCATTAATTTCACAACATGAATAGCCTTAGAGCGAATTTCATAAATAATTACTAAATTTTTTATTATTTTTATATTATTGAATGATTATTTTCTATACTCATTTCTCCATTCATAGGAAAATGAAATGATTCTCCATGCGTACATTTGTAAATCTGCCTCTATTAAATGATCAATTTCCATATTTATTTTGATCACCAACATACATTAATGGATATATGAATTAGTTTAATAGATAAATATATTCTAACAAAATTAATAAGGTTCTAATAATATAAATTGTACATCAAAATAATATTATGATCAATAAATAACTATGGTAAATTCAAACGTGTAAAATAGAATTCTATGGGAAAAAATTGATTTCATACTACTATAAAATAACCACATTTAGGTTTTATTAATCTTATAAATAATTAAAATTATCTCATAAAAAATAAATTAAATCAGAATAGCATCAAAATTTTATCTATTATAATTTTTTTATAAGTAAATCCCTTAATAATCATATATTAATAATTGTATATACTAGTTTTGAATAGTTTACCCACTAACATGGAGAATGTGATAAATTTATATCATATATTACTATGGGATTTGAAATTTTTTTGTTATATGTTATATAATTTATTAATTAAATTTTTATTCAATTTTAAAATAAGAATATAACACAATATTGAGGAAAAGTAAATTCCTTAGAAAACAATAATCAATACATGCTCCTTTCCAAAATTATAATTAACTGTCACAACCAAAACACAAATAGAATGAAACTATAAAATTTTCATAATTGTAAAAAATAAAATAAATTAACATTTAATTTCTCGTAATGATGTGTTGTGTGATAAGGATTAATAACAACATTTATATGATGAAACTTCTCCAAAATGATAACTATTTTCACACCTAATGTTGAAAATTTATACATAAGTATCAAATATATATATAGATAATAATTATAAATTCCATTTCAAATGTATTTATAACGTGAAGATTCTTATCAATTGGTTTATTAAGATAGTTATTTTTTATATGGGATCTTATGATGAATTAGATAATGAGTAGAAATAAGGTAATATCTTTTAATCTCAAATCCCTTATATTGAGAATTGTCTATGTTATACTATATATCATCAAAATATAGTTTATTTATTGTATGTGAATTAATATACATCATTTATTTTTGTTATTAATGTGAAATAATCTACCGAATTAGTTACATTTAATCAAAGATAATTTTACCCATTTATTTAACCAATTAAATGGATTTTTTTGGTAAATATATTTTCACTCGTCAAGTTATAAAATTTAATCTAGAATGCCTATTGTGTTTTCAACCTATTTATTTAATATAACCAATTTTATATTCAAAATTATGAAAACTTTTTATTAAAAATGAATGTTTTAATTTTTGGGTTTTAAACAAAGGTATTTCCAAATTATTGAGAATGTTCCATTCCTTTCATTATCAAATTTATTTTATTTTGATTCACATTTCCAAAATAAAGATTATTTCTTTTCAAGGATCTATAATTTAAGATTAATTTTTATATTGAATTTTTACATAATATTTCCCTTCACAATTTTTTACAATAATTTTTGAAATGGACTATTATATATTATATTATAATGATATAAATATTTTCTAAAACATTCATTTAAATTTTCTTTCATTTAAAACATATATATATATTTCTCTTCTAAATTTTTATGAATCATTTCCTCCATATATCCCCTGTTTTAAAATTATTTTATATTAACCTAATTTTATAAATATTTTTTAAAAATGTATTCAAAATAAAAATGATATTTATTATTTTCAATTTTATCTGTATAAACCTATTAGAAATTAGTTTTCATTAAAGTCAATATACCATGAAATATCTTATTCATGATCAAACATGTTCATTAAATGAACCCATTAGCATTAAATATATGAATAAATTATGATATTCCATTTTTATGTTTCAAATGATCCATCACATCCTTTTCATTTTTAGTCATTGATTACCTATGAACATAGTTTTTGTTCTTTGACATTACTAAAATGAATAATATATATTTTATTCTATTAATTAAAGGGTGCTCAAGTAAATTTCATACATCAATTTGGAAACAAAATTATTTTTATAACTATATACCTTTCATGTAAATGTTGTAAATACCATATTACTCTGTACCTTGATTATATTATATTTACATAGAATATTGCATTATTTCATTGGAAACATGTCATTTTTTCCATGGTTATAACATAATATTATTATTGATGGTACTAGAAATATTTGACTTATGTGATTCTATTTGAAAAGGTTTTCAAACCAATTTTCTTTCCATGTATTATTTCTGATCTGATGAAAAATTCTATATGCAACACATATATATGGATGATGATGGTTGGGGTCATAAATCACACTCCAATGCATGGAAAAATGATTATGTACCTTAAGAAGAAAATGTTAGAATAGAGGAATCATCCAATGATAATGGATACGTAAGATGATTTATCATTAGACGAATTCTATATGGTATAATTTATTTTGACACAATCGGTACAATGAAATATGTATCATAAGAAAAATTTGGTATTGGAGAATTTATTCTACAGAAAAATGTATACATAAAGAATTATCCTAGGATAAGAAGAACATATGGGAATCTATCTCAATACATAATGGTCAATGATAGAATTTATTCCAATGCCAATGGTACATGGGGGGATTATAAAAATCCATTAATTTTACACATGTGGATATCTAGATCCTAACATGTGATAAATGTCTTGGTTAATGTCCATGGTTATAGTTTCAGTGCTTTTTTTGGTGCCATATTTTATATATTCCATATTTTTATTCTTATTATTATAACTATGTTATTTTACCATTAGTCATGTTTTTTGAATAACATTTAAATTCATGTATCAAAATTATCTCATTAATTATGATATTATATAATAGTTATTCATTATTGGGTGTACCTACATTAATATTAGTTATAATTGTCGAAAAATAAAAGTTATGAATTTCTTGGGAAAGTATTATAACACTATATTTTCTTGAAGTTGTGTAATTGAGTCATTCACATATATAGGACGTTATAGTTGGTATCTAAGATAGGTTTAGATGTCATTAAGGATTGCCATTATATTAGTTGTGGATTAATCAGGTGTTATAAATGCTATAAATTATTTATATGTTATGGTTGAATATAATTTAAATGTTATTGATAACACTCTATGATGGTTCTGGTAATATTCCAAGGGTTTGAATATGAGAACCCTAGTGAAAATGTAGGGATAAATCATAGAGATATATCTATATATTGGATAATATTCTGAAATTTTATTAATGTATTTATTAAGTGAATTTCATGGAAACAACATCCCTTTTTAGAAACTACATTTGATCAGATGCTCCTGAAAAAAATACCTATGTGTTATTACTATGAAAATAGAAAAATGGCTATTAACTCAATCATCAAACTGTGAAAGACAATGAAACAAGCCATCAAAACAGGGTTGACGTTCTTAGTAGATATGATTTGTTTGACAACATATTATTTAATGTTAATTAAACAGTATTTTTATGAAAAAATGATTAGGAAAAAGGTACAGTGGATCTTAACATTAAGGAAGATGAATGAACTAATAGTGTCAAGGGATGAAAATATGGTTTTATTATAGAATCCTTACTATGATTGAAATTTTATATTCAAATAACAATTTATAATATTTTTTGATCTTATCATAAATATATTTTTTAATGTATTTGGTTGAGACATGATTTTAAAAATGAGGGTATGAAAGGTATCTATCAATCAACCTTTTTGTATCATAACTGAATATGTAATCCAACTGAAGTGAACTATAATATTATTTTATATATTCTATAATGTAATAATGAGGAGTTTCTTTGTCTTAACTATGGTAGTGTGGTAAATATGTTAATGAACATTAAATATTTATACTATAATCAATTTTAATTAGTGACAAATATTTTCCAATGATATTTTGGTATAATTTAAATGTTATTATGATTATGTGAAAAATATAAATATTTGTGTTTAGTATATTTTTAATTATTTTTAGACATATACAAAAGTTTTTCAATAATCTTGAAATCTGATTTTATGAAAATATAATAATTTAGGGGACACGTAATGGAGAACATGTGAATGAGTAATGGAAAATTCACTATTTAAACTATTCATGATATTATGTAATAAATTAATAATTTATTTTATGAAAGGGGATTTTATCATATCAATAGACTTGAAATTTAGTATATATTACACAAAATGGAAGGCCATAGAATGATGTAAAATTTCACAAAAAAAACAACTTCATTATATATAATAAACAGAATGAATAAAAATTAATATAATTCTATAAGAATCAATATTGATACATGTGATATCCCCTAAAACCTACTAATCCATACATTGCTCAATATTAAAAATAAAAGGGAAAAATTATTCCCAATAATATTCCAAGGGAAAAAATATTCATAAAATGAAAAATTGATGAAGTCTCTATCAAACTAAGAACTTTTCAGGGACACTTTCCTCTATAACCGTATCTAGATACCACCAATCATCATCAAAGATAAAACCAAACTATGTTAGTATAAAATTTTTCACTTCTCAGTAATTCATAACATGATAGGGAAAAGATTCAAAATTTAGGGTCATTGTACACAAACCCAGTTGGGAAATAAGAAAATAAAAAATTAATAATTAGAACAGTCAGAATAATCAAAATTAATACAATAAAATAATCTATAAGAATAAAACAAATATTTATAATAGAGATAACCTGACATAAGAGGATATCTCGTTATCCATTGGTATATATTTGGTAAATCAAAGTGCCACTCGAATAATTCATAATAACCATATCACGAAAATCATCAGTCATCTATAAAAATGTGGCGGGGAAAACATTTCCTCACTAGAAGAAACCTGATTCACTAGATAATGTCCCAAATATAGGAGATCATAGCATTATTTATTTATATGGAATATATAACAGTAAATGTAGTATGACATAGATAACCCCACAACTAGAGTATAATATGCTAAATAATGGACCCTACTTGTTTGATGTGATAGAGGGTCCCACACCCTTGGAATATGTGAGAAATAATAGGCCTGTTATAAAAACAAATCCAAGGATATTGTATCAAAAAACATTGGTATAATGTTGGTTTAGTTTACTCTACACATAAGATAAAACTTTGGATCTTATGACCCATTTATATAGGGGATACCATTCCCTATCTATAATGTATCCCAATAATAGAGGATCCCATAGAATGATATATCATGATATACCTGAACTTATATGGTGTATTATATCTCTTTTTAATGATATAATTAAAATCTATATTAGTGAATATGATCCCATATTAAAAATATTTGAATATCACTTTGGAAAAAATCCCAGATGGTTGACTATACCATTTCATTGAAAACAAAAAAAATATTATGGAAATCAAAAAAGAATTCCACAAGGGAATATAGTGGGTAACCTGGTGATCCCTTGGAATGCCATGTGGCAAAAAATGATCCCAAAATGATTAGATAATTCCTTACCTTATTGGAAAAAATAGTCCTAGGTAATAGTTTTAATTCTCATTGTCTTGTGGGCTAGTGGTTTCGACCCTAGTTAGTGATAGATAAACCAGTAGACCAATGCGACATGACCCCTAAGGGTTGGATTGATCTATCTTCCAAATCAGAATGACCATAATATATATGGTTCTAATAATAATTTAATGGTAGTTATTATTTCTATTTATCAACTATGTTGAAATGAACCTACCTACTTCCACACACACTACATCATAGTGAATATCAACCACTACCTTCGTCACTTTGTTTCACCCAATAATGGAGTAGTATTATGCTATGATGAAGTTGAAATCTAATTTTTTTATTACTGCCATTCTATATTTTTATTTTTAAATTTTTTTCTCACCCCTACACCACCACCATCATGACATACTGCCTCATACAAGAATGGTCATTCCTTCCATCTGGTATTGTTCACATATAGTCTCTTTTGTGAGTTATAGAAAATTATATTGCTTGAATAGTTAAAAGCGATGATAGAAGAGAGAGGGGGCTAAATTTTCATGATCATTATCTTTCAACCAACCAATGGGTAATCACATCTAGATCAATGTTATATAATAACATTCCATATACACTACATGAAATATCAATGTGATGATATTTTTTGGGATTTAAGAAGAAGGTAAATATAAAACCATATAATGTAATACAATATGAAATGATTTCATAAAGCATAAAGTAGAACCCAATTCCATATAAAATTACCAAATAATAGAGACTGGGGATGTAATTGTCCCTACCTCAATAATATTACAATCATTAATAATGATACCTCCCACATCCACTATCACTAAAAATATGTTATAAATTTCTTTAATTATTGTTAACTGTAATCCCCACATCATTGATAATATTTAATACCTAGGGTTATTATTACTAAATATATATTATTTTATATAGTTCCAATATATATTATGGGAAAAATATTTATCTCTTAATTATAGATAAATAATATAATATATTTCTATTATTAAAATAGTAACATAATCAACTGTCGATAACCATCTCCCAGAGAATCCAACATGAATAAATATTAGAAAAAAATTAGTATAAATCCAAATTTCCATTTTAGGTTTCATCCTTAAAATTTTCATTTAAATTTTGTTGGATATAAAATTAACATTTAATTATATTTTAATTTTAGAGTCTTATATAATTAGGCTTAAATCATACAATGTAAACCCATACATTACAAGTTGACACTTATAAAAAATATCCATTTTTTCGCAACATAAAATTCTTTAAAATAAAAAATTAATTCAAATTATGTAAAAACATCACAATTATACCATTGATCTCATCTATATCTCTATTCCTCCTTAAAAAATTAGAAATCAATTTCAAAACATGGTGTTTGCACAAAATCCCATAAAGGTGGATAAAATACATGATATTGTTTCTCTAGTGAAAACCCATTAAATTTTTTTCATTAAAACAAAAATTTATAACAGCTTCATATTGTCAAAAATTATCATTATATAACGTTTTTAAAATCAAGTGATTTTAGAAAAAACGTATAAGAAAGAATATAATATATAAGTAAGAATCTTGGGACATATTTTTACTCAAATAGAATAATAATGTAGTGGAATTTCATATGTATCAATCATAAAATGGAATATCCATTTGGTCAACTTCCATACCCAATGCATTGGAGGTGATCAAATGACCACCCATCATGGTATTATCATGAAGCCACCCGTCATTGGTTTATCACATAACCACCCATCATTGGTTTATATTATAACCACCAAAAATATATCTAAGTACCATTACATAATCAAAATAAATAAAACATTGAAATATCAAAAATTATTCTCATAAAATATCATTATTAATAATAGGAATACACTTCATGTTATTGTAATAATCAATATATTTTTAAAATAAGTTTTACAATTTTTAAAAAGAAATTTTTAAATAAAAGTGTCTCATTCCACTATGAATAATTTAAAAGAAATTACAATATTACCATTTTAAAAAATTCATGTACATAAAAATACATTAATAAATACATGTTTACAAAAAATGGACAATAAATACAAATACTTACAAAATATATCCTTAAAACATTTAAATTCAGGTTTTTTGGTTAATGATCTCATATAAATATTATATTATTGAAGTGATCATTAATAAAATGAATGATTATTTATAACTATTGTAAATAGACATAAAAAATATGTAATACCACATAATATATTAAAAATTCCTTCCACATATAATATTTTCATGAAATAATCATGATGTAAAATATTAACCCAAAGAATGGAAATTAGGTTTAATATTCCCTTAAAAATTTGTGATTAGTAAATTCGAATGATAAATTAATGTGTACCATCTTAAAAAAATACTTATCATGAGAATTAATATATTAATGACATGATATTCCCTAGGGGGATATATATACACCTCTAAAAAGATAATGAGTTTATTTAAACATGCTTCTATGAAACGATATTTAGATGAAGCCCCATACCCAGAGTCTGATTCATAATATATGTCCTTTATCATTCTAAATAAAACATTCATGTTAATTATTTACTCTCCAAAGGTCTTTTATCATGTTATTTATTCCTTATATATCAATTTTTTTCTTTTGTAACTATTACTTAATTATTTATATCCATGCTAGTTGTTTTGATGATATTTAATATTTGAGTCCAAAATGACTTCAATATGAGGACTATAGTAAACTTATTATTATTCCATCAACAAAAGAGTAATATTAAATAAATAATTATGATTTTTTACATAAATCACACTTTTAAATATATCATTTCCCTATTTGTATGAGAATTTAACTATCTTAAATTTATAGAGACAATAATTTGTACGTACACCTCAGAAACGTTTCCATGTTTTAATGATCTCTATGGAAGAAAGATTAATAACATTTTAACATTGAATAAATATTATAAAATCATATATATAATATTATTTCTTTAATAATCATATATATATTATCCAAGTGATATGGTGATGAACAATTAATCATATTTTTTTGTGGAGGTGATAGTTCACATTCACACATAAATGATGTTATCTATTTTATATGATTGGGATGGTAATACTGAAAATTGTATATTAACTTATAGTAATGATTAATTTTCCACAAATAACATATGTAAACATTAATTACATAATTATATTCATTATTTGGAGATGGTAATTGAAAACAAATTACATTGGTTCCAAAGGAGGTAGTAAGTCATACACATAAACGACTAATTTGTTTCCCATTTGATAGAAGTGGGGACATAATTAAGTTGTCATATTAACATAATAACATATCAATATATTGATAATAATATTTATATTATTTAATCATCATTTAATAATATTTATTTTTGTTTAATAATAAATAAAACAAAAATACTTGATTAAAAATGTATCTTTTTCAGTCAATTTATTTTGCATAATACATTAAGATGAATAAAAATTGTGTTATGAATAAAAAAAGAGAAAACAAATATGGAGGGAATGTATAATTTTATTTGATAATATATTTTTTAAACAAAATAGTAGTTTAATTATGATGATGAAGGAAGAAGTGGTTATATTTAATAATAGAGGGGAGAAGCACTCTATGAAATTTTCAAGTTAAAAAATTTATATAAATTATGCATATCATATAAATAGATTCAAACAAATTTATTTAAAATATAGGACATATTTAGGGCTAAATCCAATCATCCAGGGATATCTATAAAATTTCTTAATATTTTTTTGTCCATTTCGTTTTCCATTAACACTTATTTGGCCCCTTTAACACTTTCTGTGACAACAATGATTTAAACTCATTAATGATGAATATAGTTACTATAAGATATATAAAAAACAATTAAGGGATCATTAATGAAATTTTATACCATATCTAAATATTTGGGATAGATTTTATCTATTTAATAATTTAATATAATATTTATAAAGTATCAATAATATCAATTTTCAAACTATTGATTACATGAATTTTTAAAAATATCATAATAACAAGATAAATATGAACCAATTATTAAAAAAAATAAATACCATATTATTTTATTCTAAAAATGTTTTTAAAGAAATTAATTACCTAAAAATAATAATATTCTTATTATTTTTATTATTATATAATTGATATTCTAATTACCTAAAAAACTACTTAAGTATCATTATGTCAGCATTTATGGAAATAATTCTATCAGAAAAAAATTATTTATAAATTTTCTTGATATCAGTAATTATTTTTTATTTGAATTTTTTATTTATATTCAAAGATAATTATTAAATAACCTTTTTTTAAAATGATGTTGTTTTTGAAACATAAGTATGACTCATTTGACTTTTAATTAAAATAAAATACTTTTTAGGGGATAAATTAATCCAAATGTATCCAAGAGGTAATAAATTAGCCCAAAGATGATTTTTATTGATAATATAAAATCATTTGATACTATTAAAACTATTGTGACAATTTTTAATATTTATTTTATTATATTTTCCCTTAATTTCAAGATTTGTTTCTAACTGTTGTAATAATTTTTTTACTAAATATAGTATTCATATTGTTCAAAAGTAAAAGGGACCAATTTAAAAAAAATAGAAATTATTATTTTAAATATTAAATACTATTTTATAAATTCTAATAAACTAATTAGAAAAAATTAATTTAAAATGAATCCCATTGATGGAATGACAAAACATGTTTTTAAAGTAAAAATTTCCAAAATATTGAACTATTTTTAGTTCCAAATTCATTATTAAATTTATTCTAATTAAAAAAAGTGTATTATTTCATATAAAATTGAAATAAGTATTATTTAAAACAAATAAAAAATATAATTTACAGCCATAATATATTTAGAGAAAATATTTTTCTTCAATTAATATTCAGTAATTTTCCCAATACATCAACATAAAAAAAATGTGAGAAAAAATACATTAAAAGTAAATGACAATAATGAAATTTTAAATAATAAGTTTATCTTTTGAAATAGAGTTTATAAAACTTTCAAAAACATGATTTCAAATAAGTGTTCCATAAAAAGGTTATATAATAATCTGTTTAGAAAAATACATCATTAATGTGTAAAAAATGGATTAGTTATAATATAATTAAAAGGAAAAATGGAAGTTGAATTTTAAACATTATATTGGCTATATATTTCATTAACATAATACAAAATTTTTTATTAGATTATTTATTGTTCTAAAACCTAGTTGTGGAAATTTATTTAGTTATTAAAGAAATATTTACATCTTTATTGGGTTTTATATTCATTTATAATTTTTTAGTCACCAAATATTGAATCATATTTAAAATTTTAAACCATATTTTGATAATTAAGTTAATATTTTTCATATCATCCATTTTAAAAGAAATTTTAAAATAGTAAAATTTAAATAAAAATTTTTAATTGTACTCTTATAATTGATATGTAATATATTTCATGCTATGAAACATTGTTTTTATTGTCTAAAATCATGATATTTTTTATTATTCCACCCTTCAAAAAACATTAATTGAAATTTGAACACTATCAAGGTAACAAGGGTTCTACTATTCAATTAACCTTTCTTAAAATCCCCCTTCTGAATACAGATTTAAAAAAAGAACCACATTATAATAATGAATGGAAAGTATGAAGGTCACCTAGGATAAAACATAATAGGATTCCATGGTGGAAACCTTGTCCACAAAAGAGAAAATTAACTATCAAGGTAAAATTTAGTGTCATAGAGAACATGACCATGAGAATTATAACCATCAAAAAACAATAAATCATTGAAGGAATAAAAGTAAATTGATAAAATTAAGTAGAAAAGTTTTATATTTAATGACCTAATAATAAATATAAAGTACTATTTTACTATTGGGAATAAGAACATAAGGAAATATACTTAAGTTAAAATTATTATCTCATTTGTTAATCAATTTCCACTATAATCCCATATTTTGTTTTCCAAGTAGCGTGTTTTTAAGATGAATTTTTCATGAATGATGTATTTAAATTGACTTCACCAGAAAAAAAACCCAAATATATAGATATAAATCCCCTCTATCGTTTGATAATAACCAAAACAAATTTTTTTAGGATATGATATAACAATTTCACAAAAATAATATCCCAGTATATAATGAAAAACTACATTAATCTATAAAATTAAAAAGTAATACCAATAGTTTAAGAAAGACCATTCAATAAATAATAATCCATAAAATTATTCATATACACACTATACTAATATTGAAATACCAAAATTAAAATGATTTGATTACAAAAGTTTCCAATATATTTATTTATCACTAAATAACATCAATGACTCAAAAATTTTCATATAATATTTTTAATTAACTAAATCACATAATCTCCATGATATGTTAATAATTTATAAAAATAAATTGAACATTTTTCCCAAATAACATTAAAATTTACTCTTAAAACCAAATACCACGGTATTCTATTAACCTTAATTTTATTGGATTCCCATAATAAAAAACATCTTTTGAAATAAAATTATAAAATTAAAGAAGAAATAATCTTATTAGACCAAGGTTATCTTTTTTGATAAATCATGTTTTGAAAAAATTGACATATTATTTACCCATAAAATTATTTGACTAAAACAAAAATTTAATACTAAATGGTACATAAAATTTTCTAGTGATATGAGTTTCACCCTATTCAGAATTCATTTATTTTTTTTCAAAGATAAGACATCTTCGAACGTGATAGGTAGTCACACGGTCTATTAGGTGTCTTGTTTAAAAATAATTATAATTAGGATACATATAAAATTTAAAAAATTTGAAAAATATCCACAGGAAAATATTTAATATATTTTATCCTAAAATTATATCTCATAACATTTATATTGCATACCAAATTTTAATAAACCATTATAACCAGAAGAATGAATGTCTCTAAAAATGCTGTCAATCACCTTAAAATATCATTGATTAAAACCTAACAAGAGTTTTGTAATAAATTAAACATGTTATTGACATGAAAATTATAAACCCATTATGATATCCCCATCTATTTGGATTTATTCTATTTAATATATCATAGTCTGTAATGTATTTTAAACAATATTTTTAGTCCTACTATAAAGAACCAACCATATACATTACGTATTCTATAGATTTTACATATAGAATTACATTAGAGGATTTTCTTTACCTTAATTTTATAGTTAATTTGGATAAAATATTAAAATGTAAAACCATATGTTAAAAGTAGACACATGTAATCTATATCAAATTTTTCCTTAACATAATAGTCTTTAAAATAAAACATAATTTATTTTTATTAAAAATATTTAAAACTAACCTCAAGATCTCATCCTTTTATATATCCCCCTGCAAAACATGTTAAATAAATTTTAAAATATGGGAGGAGCATAAATACTATGTAGGAAATATAAAATAGCAGAAGATATTCAGCCAATAAAAACCTATTAGAAAATTTTATTGAAAAAATTAAATTTAATCAGAAAAAGGAATTATCTTTTCAAGAATATTATAATCTTAAATTTTTTAAATCATAATAATTTTCTATAAAATCATAATCATGAGTATACAACATATTAGTAGGTAACTTCAGACGTAATTATACTCAAACAGAATAATCATGAGGTTGCCTTTTTTAATTGTCACTATAACAAATGAAATAACCATACAGCCTTGTTCAATACCCTATGCATTGGAGGTTATAACGTAACCACCCATCCCTGGTTTATCACAGAATGAACCATAATTGGTTTATCATGTAACCACCTCTCATTGTTTTTTCATTTAAAAACCCATAAAATGTCCAATTACCATTACATAATCATAAGAAAAAAATCATTCATAATTCAACATGTCACTCATAAAATTTAATTTTCAGTCATAATATAACATTTCATGATATTAAAATAATAAATTCATTTTCATTACCCAATTTAAACATTTAAAAATATATATTTATAAATCAACTTTTCCCATTCAAAATTTTATCATTTGAGATAAATTAATAATTTCCAATTTTAAAATATTCAGGTGCATATAAATTATATAAAAAAATTCAATTTTTTTTAAATGAAAGGTAAATCTTTGAAAAACATGACATTAAAAAATTTTAAACATGGTTTTCCAGTTAAAGAGTCTCTTACGAATTTCTTTCCATTTAAGTGATCATTAATCAAATAAATTTCATATGTGTATGAAATTTTAATCATAATAAAATAAGTTGAAATAATATATAATATATTATAAATTCATCCCACACATATGATTTGAATGAAATAATCTAGATTTTGAATTTAAAACAAAAGAATAGAAATTGGGTTTTGAGATCCCATACTGATATGTAATAAGATGAATATCAAGCCAAATTAAAGTGCAACATTTCTAAAAAAAATTAAATATAATTATAGTATATAAATTAATTATAACATATTAAAATGTGTAATTTTTATACAAATCATACAAGATATTTTGAGTATAACAAGAAAATATGCATTAATGAAGGGATATTGAGATGATGTCTATTACATTGAGTTTGATTCATCATGTATACCATTTATCTTACTAAATAATATAATAATGTGAATTCTATACTTAACTTAGACCCATTTTACTATTTTATTATTCATGTATTTCTCTCATTGACATTTTATATCAATTAGATAATTATTTCTGTTCACGTCAGATTTTTTGATGATATTCAATTCTTGGGTACAAAATGAATTTGATATGATATTTATAGTCCAAATGACAATTAATTCATCATATAAAAAATAATATTAATGAAAAATTTTCATTGTTATTTAATAATTAATCTTTTAAAGCCAACTGTTCTACTTAGTTATGAAACCGTACTGTGTTCCAATAATAAATATTTTAAGCCGTATGTACGCAAGTGTAACATTTCCATTTTTCAATGATCATTATCAAAAGACATTTATATCATTGTAACATAATATAATGATAATAACATCATATATATCATATTATGTATTAAAATATACTTATATATATTATTAATTTGATTTTTTGTTTGAAAAAAGTCATAGTTCTTCATGTAGGTGATAGTTCACAAGCATAGATTAGCAACATTATCATTTTTATCTACATTGAATGAAAAGAAAATAAATGTTCTATTAACCTTCCATGATGATAAATATGTCATGAATATCATATATGAACATTAATTACATTATTATAACCATTCATACTTGAGAGTGATGGATAATGAATTACATTGGTTTGTGTGGAAGTAATCATCCATAAAAATGATCTATTAATTATTTTCCTATTTGATGGATGTGAATGATTATTTAGGTGATTATATTAGAATAATTAAATATCATTATATTGATTATACTAGAGTTTTTATTTAATATTGGTTTATGAATTTTGAATAATGTGCATGAAGAAATAAAGTAGATATACATGATTATAAATGATACATGTTCTTCCCTCAATCTCTTTTATTGGACACATTATGTCCCAAAATGATGGTTTTCTACATAAAATAAAATATCTAACATGTGTTGAGGGATTCTATGATAGTAAATGGAATGATATTTTTTTATCACTATATAGATTTTATGTGGGATGATAGCATAATCATTAGATCAATTTTATAAGAGAGGGGAGGGGCACTCTTGGTATTCAAAAAAATAAAATAAAGTAAATTATATTTAAATTCAAAATCATTCAAAAATAATTTATTTAGAAAATAAGATAATTATGGGTCAAAATCATTTAATTGAATGAAATTTGGACATGTATCTTCAATTTTTCAGCCCTTATCTTTTGGTATTAACCCTTATTTATTCCCTTTAAGAATTATCCTGACAACGTGAGTTTTAATATATTAAGGGTTTATAAAATTAGTCAAAATTTACAAATGAAAAATAAATGGCTCATTAAGGACATTTGAAACTATATCATAATTACTTTTTCTATTGTTTTAAAATTTTATATTTTTTAATAAAATATTATTTATTTTAAAATATCAATAATGTGAATTTTGAAACTATTAAATACATGATATTTTAAAAATATCATCAAAATATAAATATGACCCAATTCTTCTAACATGTAAATAAGATTTCAATGTAGTCTGTATAATTATTTACAGAAATTAATTTTCAAAAAATACATTTATTTTAATTTTAATTTTTCATTTATTATATATTTCAATTAATTAAAAAATTATTTCATCAAAATCATGTGAGTATTTAAATTTTTTATTTTATGACATTAAAATTAAAAATAAATTCCCATGATGTAGAAAATAGTGTATAATTTATATGAAATTATATAGTGTGATATATATTATATATAATTTAATATTTAATATGTTATATATATTAAAACATAAGAATTTCATGTTTAACTTTTATTTAAAATAAATTAATATGAATGGAATAAAGTCATCCAAATGTATCCAAGAGGTCCTAAATTAGCCAAATGATGATATCTGTTGAAAATCTCTTATAAATTAAAATTATGACAATTGTTTCTGTAATTTTCTTATATTTATAAAATTATGTATACCCTAAATTTTTCAATTTTTCCATTAACCACGTTAATAAAACAATTACTAATGCTACCATAAATATTGTCTAAAATAAAAGGGGAATATTTAAAAAATATTAATTTAATGCATAAAAATATGAATTCTATTTTTTTCAACATTTAAATCATAGTATTGGCTTAATTTAATTTAAAATTAATAATGTTGATAGAACAAGATAACATATTTTTAATTTGAAAACATTCGAAAGATTGAACAGTTTTTATATTCAAATTCAACGTGAAAATGATAAAAACTAACTAAATTAGATTAACTAATTTAAAAATAATGTAATTTATATTAATAACCAATAAAAAATATAATTGATCTCAGTAAATTAAATAGGCAAATAATATGTTTTCAAATAAAATTCAGTATTTTCATTATTCATAAAAATATGAAACATATCAGAATAATAAAAACAATACATAAAAAAGATATTGATATTATATATTCGAATTTTATGTGTTTTTTACTATAACAATTATAATTAAAAAAAACCAGAATCAAAACATGTTATCCATCAAAAGTCGGTGAATCTACCTTTTTAGTTAAACTACATCTTTTATGTGTAAAAACTAGTTTTTTTCATATATCATGTCTAGAAAAAACATAAGATTAATGGTAAAAATTATATTGATAAATTGATTCATTAATATAATCTATCAAGTGTGATTTTATGTATGTTGGTATTAAATATATTTCTACACATTTAAATATTTTTTCATAAAAAATACATTTTATTTTAAAAACAATTTTTTTAATTTATTTAAATGCACACAAAAAAATTAATTATATATATTTTTATTGAATATTTTAATTATTCAGTTAATCCAATCAAGTCCCTCCATTATAATATCCTTGTTAGAGTAGTAACATTTAAATAATAATATTTAGTTGTTCTTTTATGTTTGATATGGAGTATCATGTATGCTTTTGAACATAATGTTTCTTTCTAAATATCATTTCATTGTACATTCCTAATGAAATTATGGTGTTATAATTACTATTTTAGATTCTACCTAAAAGGAAAATAATTTATTATAAAAATTTTCATGTATGAGCTAAATATTACATATTTTTGTTAATATATTAATATTGTGTCTCTCAGAAACTGGATACTATGTTCCAGCTCCTCAACAAGTCCCAAAATATTATCTACAATATTCAAATGATTTAATAGAAAAAATATAGTCACTATATCACCCCCAACATTCAAGTATTTTTTATGAAAAATGAAAATCTACTCATAATGTTGAGGTTATTGTGATCACAAATGAACCTCAGGTTAACATAACCAATCATGCATGTTATAATGCTACAAAATGTTTTGAACTAATTGAATGGATTACGCCTGAAGTGCCCTATATTAAGTTTCCTAAATCACTACCTGTTACAATGTGAATCTGTATATTTACTTGATATTAAATATTACAAATTCAATTATTTATGATCAATCATGTGTATATATATTAATAAACAACACATGGAATTGATCAATCAACTGGTTCAACAATAGTTTGAACTCTACAAAATAAAAAGATAATAACCCCATGAAAATTGTCTAAAATAGTTTCATAACTGTTTGATATAAATTTTCTCACTAACTAAATCTACATATTATACTGAGAGGTGAAACCATCAACAATACATGATCGCTACCTTGAAACTCTAAATTAATCCATCAATAGTATTAATATAACTTATAATGGATCTAATAAAAATTATCTACACGTTAATCACATACCCCTTATCCATCAGTAACGATACAATATCAAGCACCATGATTGATGATGATACAATATTCTTATTGGAAAGGGGATAAAGCTAATTCCTTATATAAAGGGCCTCAAAATATTTTATTCGAATAGTGTATTTTTTTTTCAATTTTTATAATTTAACCCCACAACGAAAATGGGATCCTCTCAAACTGACGCAACCATTATCATGTATGCCTTGCAATATCATTTAGAATATGACAATTTCACTAATTTTGTCTATCTATATATGGATATAATTTTTAAATTCTATGTATCTAGTTCTCAAAATCCTACCATAATAACTTCTACAAAAGGAACAATAATCCGGAATTATAGTTAGATATAATCATCATGAATAAACAATACCACAATAAGATATCCACATTATACAAGAATCCCAATCCATCGAGTGAACTCTTCTTTTGGATAGAAAATAAGTGGGATGAGTTATTCAATCAAAGGATGACCACCATGATAAAATTGTGATCTCTCCATAATAGAGGGATTCTCTTTAAAAAATACATCAATTCATTATCCCACATATACTATAGAACATAATGGGGGATGAAAAACATAATGGGTTGTTGTTTGATGGAATCACATATTGATATGCAAGGTATAAAATATTAATTTGAGTAAGACTATTCTTGTTTCCTTCTATATAAAACAAGTACCCATGATCCGGGTATATATTCACTCCTAAATAATACATTGATAAGGATTATGTATTGATCTTAAATAATACCACCTCAGGTGTCATGACTTTTATTACCCTCCATCCTTCGAAGATGATGTTTTTTATTATATTTTATGAAGATATAATATAATTAATTTTATTTTATTTTATTAATGGTATTTTTTAGAAAATAATTTTATTTTTTAAATAATATTAAAAAATTATATCAATGTTATATTTTGGGAATTTTTTATAAATATTTGGTTTTTTAGTGAATAGTGATCTTCATTGATTTTTTTAATATTCACATAAATTTGTGATAAAAATTACAATTATAAATTAAATTTTAATGTAAAATAAAATATGTTGTTTCTTAAATATTTTTATTCTTACTAATTAAAATATTATTATATTTAGAAATTTTTTAATATAATTATATTTTTGTGTTAATAATCACATTTCTCTATAAAATAGTTTTCATTGCATTTTGAATTGTTTTATATTAAATTATTTTCAACCATATATAGGAAATGGTATATGGATAAATTGATCCCATGTCTAGAATTACAATGTTCAAATTTGGTATGTATGTCCATTTTGACATCTTTTTGAATAGTAACCATTGAAAATTTTTCGTACCATGTTAATGATAAATCATATAATTAAGGATAGAAATATTATGATAGGGTAAAAAATAAACTGAAAATCAATTTATAAGTAAATTGATGAGTTTATTTTTTACTTAATCATGGAAAAATAAAAAATGGTCCATTTTATTTCTAATTAAATTTGAATATATCGAGTATTTTATTTCATGTAAATATAAAGTAAAAAAATTGACACTCTGTTTATTATAATATTTTTATTTAAAAATTTAATAAAACAACATGTGTTTGGAACAATATGGTTGTTTTGAATATAAACAATTTTTTATCCTGAAAATTTAATTTTTATTTTAATTGAAGATATGGTTACGTTAAATTTATATGTAACAGATATTTTGTGCTTGTGGAAAAGTATGCAATTTTAGTAAATGTGTAACACCCCAAGCTTCTACGGTACGCTTCTCTTTGAATAATGCGATAGCATGTGTTATACGCAACATCGAGTTCTAACACACCAGAACCAATCAAACTAGCCGTTATGAATAGTAATACCTACCTTTTGAAATTATATATATTTTATATTTCAAAATGGACTTCATTTTTTGTTTCAGAATATCGAAATTATCCTAAGATGATTTTTTGGTATTTTTCTGAGAACTTCCAATTTTTATGAATAGTGATAAATACTTAACAACACTTTTTTAATCAAAACTTTTTATAGTGATAAATTATATTATTGAGTGATGTTAAAGTATAATTAGATTATATTTTTACCATTTTATCCAATGGTGTTCATTATAATTAATTTCACTTTGAAGTTGGACCTAAACAGTTGTCAATCTTTTGGTATATATTATTTCTTAAAAACACGCTATTTGTTGTGACAGCGGGAATTAATTATAAAATTAATTAATGAAACTTATATGTTTGTAATTTTGTAAAATAGAAATCATTTTTTAATACGGAATATCAATTAAATATTAGGGTGAAATTTTGGCATTGTTCTGAAAAACTTCAATTTTTGATGAATAGTGAAACTACTAAGTGATAGCTAAAAAAACTGAATTTTTCATAAAACACAATTTTACCGCTTCTGTGAATTAAATTTAAAAAATCCAAGAGACTCGGTTAATATCAAGAAGTGAAATGTGGTTCAATGAGATGAAAATAATTTTTGGTAAATAGTAACTTTTTACTTTTATTTACCACGGTTAAAAGTAAATAGGGTAATTAAGGGTAAAAATGATATTAATATTACCATAACACAAGTCCTAATTCTATTGGACAAGTGTATCTCGACCAAAAACAACCTTATAAATAAAATATTATCATTTAGGTCCACTTGGATTAGATTAGTACATTTATTATTATTTAATTCAAAGAAGAGTTAAAAGAGTTAAAATCAATGTTTATTTACTAAAACATTTTTAATATAGGGTTATACATAAGAGAAATTCGATTTTAAATATTCATTAGAAAGATATAATGATTTCATACATAATGATATTTTTTTTATAATTTATATACATTAAATAATTTAATTTATTTATGACACAATGATGATCCAGTAATTACATAATTAATGAAAAATTAGAACAATTGATACTATAAATACCAAAATAAATATAATTTGAGACTTTTTATGAATTAAAATAATTTTATAGGTTAATATGACATGTTAGCATTGATTTCATTAACTTTTTTCTAAGTAATAATTATGTTATGAATTTTAGAAAAATCAATTATTGAATAGTGTCAAAATTGACATAAAAGAGTTTATAAAACAAATATTATATTATTAATTGATATTAAATTCCTAAAAATATACGGTTAGTCCAAGAGACTTATATCATGATAGGTTCATCATTAATGGACCACTTGGGTGTCTCTTGTATGTATATGGTAAGTTTATTAACCATATAATATAAAAATACAAAGAGACATTGTAAAAGTGAAACTAATTAACTTAGAGTTAATACTTAAAGATATGTTTAATATAATGACCCAAACCTGTCTAAATTCTATTGTTTTAGTGGTTTTAGACCTATCCCCACCTTAAAATTTATATAATCAACTTTTGAGCCATTAGAAACCGAATATGAATTTATTATAAATTAATATTTCTAGTTTTTCCTTAAGTTTCCCCTAACCCCTCTTATAAAAGGGCACTCCTCCTTCTCATTTCTTCACACCTTCAAAGCCTTTTGGTTCGGCCAAACTCTGCCCATATTCTCTCCCAACTTCCCTCAATACAACCTAGAGGCCTTAGTTTGATCATAAAGCCAACCTAAGGAGCCCTTTTGATCAAATCAAAAGGAAAAACCCGAAGAAGAGGTAATGATTTCACCACCCTTTTCCATGTTCCTTTCTTCTTCCACTTCTTCTTCCTTTGTTATTACCATTACAAAATAATAACTCCAGTATAATATATATACTGTGATGTTATTATTAATATGGTACAACCATATTCAGTATTCTATTCACCCTTTGAATAACATGTCAACATACGTGCGTACGTACGACTTACCGTCTCCACGTCGTGGTGTAATTGTTATTCAATATATTATTATTTGGATGGGTATAATAATGATGTGTAACTCATGTAAATAATAAATATAAAATGTTAATTATTCTGTATATATGATATACCATCCATTTATATATTATTTTAATATCAAAAGAATGATATTGTCGCTCGTGCGTACGTACGGACTACCGTCTCCACGAACGCGATGAGATTCATTCTCCATCGTATCCATTCAAGTATAATTATCATTGGATGATTTAAAAATAATGTTTAAGGACTTGATATCATTCTTTATATGAATAATATACAACCTATCCATGAAAAACATGGCTTATATAACAAAACATATAAAATAAAACGAGTAAGTTAACACCCGAAATGATGATAATACTAAGATATTATTAACAAAGCAATGTTAAAAGATCATATATGATATCATATGAATGTATATGATTTTTTTATAATTTAATAAAAATTATTTCAATATTATACAGGAGGTTAACCTACCCCCAACCAAGGAAAAGTACAAGGTAATGGTTATTTTACAATCTCTTCATTATCCAAGGTTGTTTATACGTAATAATCTACTGGGATCCCATTATCATCCACATCCATGTTTCTTAAAAATATATTTCAAAACATTTTTAGTATTTAAATGAATATTGCTTAAGTTCATTTATACCCTTTTTTGACTTTTTATAAGAGTTTTATAAAGTAATCTTTCCGTCGTTTTCCAAACAAGGTGTTTTTTAACCTTTTCGATAGAATTAAGTTAAGAATGTTTTTTTAACTTATACGGTGGGTGAGGTTATTTTCCACCGTTATAAAATCGTCGAAGCTTCCCTTAAAAGGTTATAATAATATTTTCAAAGAAAATTTTTTATTAAATGATTTCAAAATAGGAAGTGATATTTCTCTAAAAATAGTTTTGATTTCATCTATGTCAACATCTTTTGATGGATTTTACGCTTATTTGAAGTTGATTTATTATGATACAAAACTTATATATTGTATTGAAGGTTTTGTGTTATGTTTTAATGTGGATGTTCTATTTTTATACCGTTCATAGTTTATGGTGAAAGTATTGACATTTCGTATGCTAGTGTTAATACGAATGTTTATGTTATGTTTAAACCTTTTCATATGGGAATGCATTGGACTTAATATGTGACGAGTGGAGCCCGCTATAGCTCCTCGATGCATCAGTAGGTCTCATGAGACAAACTAGTGTCTTGACAGAAGACCTTGGAAAAATATTATTTGTAGTCATGGCACGAGGCTTTGGCTATGTGGTTATGATAGTCTGGCATTATGCATTCCATCATTTTGAAAGTGGTTATTGATATTGCATGTGATTATTCGATTAGTAGAATATCCATGTGAATAAGTAAATGGAATTATTTCATTTTACTTTTTCCATACTATATTGAAGTTCAAGTTTAAAAGGCTTTTGTTTTAGTTATACATTGCCTTAAATGTTTATGCTTATTTTTGAATGTTTCCGCTATATTGTTATCCTTACTGGGCATTTTAGCTCACCCCGTTTCAATGTTTTATTTTTACCAGGATGTGAAGAAGTGAGATATGAATGATCTGCATGGACTTTATGAGGGGATAATAGTGTGGACTATGGAGACATTATGTTGTTGTAGTAGTTTTTCACTTTATGATGTAATGTAAAACTTTATGAATATATCTAGTGTTTCCAAGGCTACTAAACCAATCGGTTTTTCGATATTTTATCTTTCTTGTGATCATGCCAATGTTATGTAATAATGCACCGACTATGGGTAACTAGGGTCAGGGCGTTACAGTTGGCATCAGAGGAATTTTAGTACAAAACTTGGAAGATAGATTTCGATAAACTCTGATTAGAGCACGTAGACCTAAGATGAACTTTGAGGATTAGTATAGAAGAACTTCCTAGAATTTTGGTATTGTAGAGATTTTGTGAGTTTTCTGAGCAATACATCCCTGTCTAGATATGAGCAGGTAAAGGTTGATCTGGCATAGATGTACCTAGGGGTAAAACCCGAAAACACTGCTTTGAGCTAGACTCGAACATGAACTGGTGCACGACAACGGGCCTTGCTGCACTCTTGGTTACAACACTCCCGGGGGATATTCATAGGATAACTCTCATTTTATTTACAAATAATTATTAAGGGTTTATGAGTATACACTTCCTCAAAGAAAACATTCTTATGATTATGGATTATATCCATAAATAGTTCAATTTATGTTAAGTGTTTTATAAGTATGGGATTATGTATTTTGATTCATAAACTGATCTAATTTATGCCATTATTTAGAAATGACGCCTAGTGGAAGAAATGGAAACCGTATCAATGCACGAACTCCATGTAGGGATTTCCCTCCTGCTCAAGAAAATTATAGTGGATCTGGTGATGCAACTGGTGCCGATCAGCAAATCACCATACTGGGACAACTCACTCAAGTTATGAATAATAACCTTACCCGTATGGAGCACCCTGATCCACAGCGTGGAGGATCAATGTTTGATCGATTCATGAGGAAAAAACCACCAACGTTAAATGGGAGTACAAATCCCTTAGTAGCTGAGCAATGGATAAATTCCCTAGAGAAAATATTTCAGGCTTTGGGGAGTAGTGAAAGGGAAAAAGTTATCATGGCAGTTTACCGCCTCACTAGAGATGCTGATCAATGGTGGTCATTGATTCAAAATACTAAGGAAGATGATGAAGTATCAAATATGGAATGGATGGAGTTCAAAGATCTGTTTTTAGAAAAATACTTTCTTCGTTACCACCGAGCAGATATGGAAAGGCAGTTTCTGAGTCTGAGACAAAAGGAGGATGAGAATGTCGCAAAGTATGAGGCTAACTTTACAAGGTTAGAAAGGTATGCTGGAGATTATATACGTAACCCAAGAAGTAAGATTGATCGTTTCTTTGATGGGTTAAAACCATTTCTCCGTCGAGCATTAGTATCACAATCCTTCTCGTCGTACGAAGACATTGTCTCATGTTCTATCAAGACCGAAAAGGAATTCTCTAAGTCTTATGACTTTAAAGCAAAGAAAGAGAGGAAGAGGCCTACAGATCATTCTGGGAATGGAAATAAGGGGAAGAAGGGAAAGGTTGAATATCCATTATATGGTAAATGTGGTAAGAAACACCCCGATACATTCTTGAAGGGAACACGAGTCTGTTACAAGTGTGGTGAAAATGGCCACCATGCTCGTGATTTCAAGGGGAAGAAAGAAGCTACCAATGTTCAGTGGTACAATTGCAGGGAGATGGGGCATTATGCAAATGAATTTCCTAAGCGTCAGGAGAACTTACCTCATAAAAGTCCAAGGGATCAAGGCCAAGCTTATACTATCACTACTTTTGAGGTAGAAGCTCCAAAAGACGTGGTGGCAGGTTATTTAATGGTTACCTCTAGTTTAGAAATTGCATTATTTGATTCTGGATCATCGCATTGTTTCATATCTTCCCAGTTTGCTAAGAAAATTAGATATTTCCAATTTGATTTAACAAGAGAGTTTTCAGTTAAAACTCCTAAGGGAATTATCATTACAACAAAGTTTTGTGAATCAGTCCCCATTAGAGAACATAAATGTTCTTTATCTACTGATCTCATCGTCATACCTATGATTGAGTTTGATATAATCCTCGGTATAGACTGGATTTCAGACTATGATGCAAATATTTATTGTAAGAATAAAGAGGTTATGATTCTTGATGATGATGATAAGGAACACCTTATCTTTATAGCAGAATTGTCACCACCTAATTCTTATCTAGATCCACCCACAGTAGCTCAACTAAATTCAATTATTTGGGAGGAAGAGAATGAAATAACTGTGGGTGAGGAAAGGAATGTTCAAATAGAGGATGTACCTGTTGTGAAAGAATTTGTAGATGTATTTCCAGAAGATTTACCTGGACATCCTCCAGAATGAGAAGTTGAGTTTTCCATTGATTTAATTCCTAGATCAAGGCCTATATCGAAGACCCCTTATAGAATGGCCACTGTAGAATTAGTTGAACTAAAGAAACAACTATAGGAATTGAGTAATAAAGGATTTATTCGCCCTAGTGTTTCTCCATGGGTAGCCCCAATTATTTTTGTTAAAAAGAAAGATGGATCTATGAGGTTATGTATTGACTACAGGGAGATCAATGCTATAACGATAAAGAACAAGTATCCCCTACCTCGTATTGATGATTTATTTGACCAACTGCATGGAGTTCAATAATTTTCAAAGATTCTCCTTCGATCTGGATACCGTCAGTTGTGTGTGAAGAAAGAAGACATTCTGAAGACATCATTTCGAACCAGGTACGAGCATTACGAGTTTACTGTAATGCCTTTTGGATTGACTAATGCACCCTCTGTATTCATGGATATGATGAATAGAGTTTTCAAGGAGTATCTCGATGAATTTTTGGTTGTATTTATTGATGATATCTTGGTATACTCAAAAATCTACGAAGATCATGAAAATCACTTGCACATTATCTTGAAGACTCTAAGAAGACATGAATTATATGGGAAGTTTAGAAAGTGTGAATTATGGCTTCAGAAGATTTCTTTTCTTGGCCATATTGTCTCTAAATATAGAATCTATGTTTATCCTTCTAAGACTATGGAAATCCAAGAATGGCCAGCACCGACGAGTATAACTGAGGTACGTAGTTTTATTGGTTTAGCAGGTTATTATCGACGTTTCGTCCAGAATTTTTCCCGATTGGCTAACCCATTAACGAAGCTCACACATAAAGGGGTTAAATTTGTTTGAAAAAAAGAGTGTGAAGAATTTTTTGAAGAATTGAAGATAAGATTATTCAATTCTCCTATATTGACTCTACCATCAGGGAATGATGGGTTCGTTATTTATAGTGATGCATCGAAGAAAGGACTTGGTTGTGTCCTTATGCAGAATGATAGGGTTATTTCCTATGCATCACGACAGTTGAAAATTCACGAACAAAACTATCCTACTCATGATCTCGAGTTAGAAGCTGTGATCTTTGCTTTGAAGATATGGAGTAACTACCTCTATGGTGAAAAATGTGAGATTTATACTGATCACAAGAGTTTGAAGTATATTTTCTCACAAAAAGAACTCAACATGAGGCAAAGGAGATGGCTTGAATTACTCAAGGATTATGATTGTACGATACACTACCACCCAGGGAAAGCAAACAAGGTGGCAGATGCTTTGAGCAGAAAAGACCATGGAGTTTTGAACGTGATGAGAATTGAAAGGGATCCAATTTTGATGGATCTAGTGAAGATGGACATGGGAATAACCAGGGAAGGTAAAAAATCAATGTTTTTTCAAATGGTTTCCAAACCATCTTTACTAGAAATAATTAAGAGTTCTCAGACTGATGATGAAGAATTACAAAAGAAGATTAAAGCTATGAATGATGGGAGATTGAGAGACTTTGTGTATGAAGATGGAATTTTGAAATTCAGGAAGAGGATTTGTGTTCTCGATATACCTGATCTAAAAAGGGAATTGTTGGATGATGCTCACAGTTCCAATTTCTCTATACACCCTGGGAGCACCAAAATGTATAGATATTTGAAGGATCATTTTTGGTGGGACAACATGAAGAGGGAGATTGCTGGGATGTATGGTTTGTCAACAAGTGAAAGCTGGAAGGCAACACCCTGTAAGAGTCATGCAACCTCTTCCCATACTAGAGTGGAAATGGGACAATATTATGATTGACTTTGTGATGGGGCTACCAAATACTCCTAGAAGGAATGATGCAATATGGGTTATTGTTGACCGTCTTACCAAGTCAGTACATTTTCTTGCTATAAGAGAAGATCTACCGCTGGAACGTCTAACAAGACTATATATTAATGAAGTTGTGAGACTTCATGGAGTACCCCTATCAATTGTTTTTGATCATGAACCCCGTTTTACATTAAGATTCTGGAAGAGTCTTTAGAAATCCCTGGATATTGAGCTTCATTTGAGCACTGCCTACCACCCTCAGACAGACGGACAATCAGAATGGACTATTCAAACCTTAGAAGACATGTTGAGATCCTACTCACCTGACTTTCAGGGTATGTGGGATCAGTATTTACCTATGGTAGAATTTTACTATAACAATAGCTTCCATTTGAGTATTCAGATGGCACCATATGAAGCGTTATACGGAAAGAGATTTCACACACCAACTTGTTGGGATGACGTTGGTGAAAGAAAACTTGTCGGTCTAGAACTGGTGGAAGAAACGATAGAAAAGGTGAAGGTAATCCAAAATCACATCAAAGCAGCTCAAAGTAGGCAGAAGAGCTATGCCGATAATCGAAGGAAGGATTTGGAATTTCAAGTCGGTGATCATGTTTTCCTGAATGTATCTCCATGGAAGGGAGTCATACGTTTTGGTAATAAAGGTAAATTGAGTCCCAGGTACATCGGACCTTTTGAAATTCTAAAAAAAATTGGTGCTGTAGCTTACCGATTGGCAATGCCGCCAAGTCTCTCCAAAGTTCACGATGTGTTCCACGTATCTCTGTTGAGGAAATACATGCCTGACCCAATGCATGTACTTACTAACGAGGAATTAGAACTAGAACCCGATCTGTCTTATTGCGAAGAGCTCGTCAAGATTCTTGATATGAGAGAACAAGTACTGAGAAACCGGACGACGCGTCTGGTAAAAGTTTTGTGGAGAAACCATAAGATGGAAGAGGCAACGTGGGAACCTGAGGAACTTATGATGAAGAACCACCCGAGTCTTTTCATGCGGTAGTATTTTGGACATTTCGAGGACGAAATTATTTTAAGGAGGGGAGAATTTAACACCCCAAGCTTCTACGGTATGCTTCTCTTTGAATAATTTGAAAGTGTGTGTTGTACGCAATATCGAGTTCTAACACACCACAACCAATCAAACTAGCTGTTATGAAGAGTAATACCTACTTTCTGAAATTATATGTATTTTATATTTCAAAATGGAATTCATTTTTGGTTTCGGAATATCGAAATTATCGTAAGATGATTTTTTGGTATTTTTCTGAGAACTTCAAATTTTTATGAATAATGAAAAATACTTAAAAACAACTTTTTTAATCATAATAATTTATTGTGATAAATTATATTATTGAGTGGCGTTAAAGTATAATTAGAATATATTTTTACCATTTTATCCAATGGTGTTCATTAGAATTAATTTCACTTTGAAATTGGACCTAAACAATTGTCAATCTTTTGTATATATTGTTTCTTAAAAACACGCAATTTGTTGTGACAATGGGAATTAATTATAAAATTAATTAATTCAACTTATATGTTTGGAATTGTGTAAAATAGACATCATTTTTGAATTCGGAATATCGATTGTAGCTTAGGGTGAAATTTTGGCATTGTTATGAAAAACTTCAATTTTTGATGAATAGTGAAACTACTAAGTGGTAGTTAAAAAAACTGATTTTTTCATAAAACTTAATTTTACAGCTTCTGTGAATGGAATTTTGAAAATCCGAGAGACACGGTTAATATCAAGAAGTGAAATGTGGTTCAATGAGATGAATTTTTTTTTGTGAATAGTAACTTTTTACTTTTATTTACCATGGTCAAAAGTAAATAGGGTAATTAATGGTAAAAATGATATTAATATTACCCTAACACATGTCCTAATTCAATTGGACAAGTGTATCTCGACCAAAAAAACCTTATGAATAAAATATTATCATTTAGGTCCACTTGGATTAGATTAGAACATTTATTATTATTCAATTCAAAGAAGAGTTAAAAGAGTTAAAATCAAAGTTTATTGACTAACAAAATTTTAATATAGGGTTATACATAAGATAAATTAGATTGTAAATATTCATTAGAAAGATAAAAAAATTTCATACATAATTATATTTAATTTATAATTTTTAGACATTAAATAAGTTAATTTATTTATAACACAATGATGATGCAGTAATTACCTAATTAATGAAAAATTAGAATAATTGATATTCTAAATAACCAAATAAATATAATTTGAGACCTTTCATGAATTAAACTAATTTTCTAGGTTAATATGACATGTTAGGATTTCTTCAATTAACTTATTTCGAACTAATAATTCTGTTATGATTTTTACAAAAATCAATTATTAAATAGTGTCAAAATTGACATAAAAGAGTTTAAAACAAATATTATATTATTAATTGATATTAAATTCTTAAAAATCTAAGGTTTGGCCACGAGACTTATATCATGATATTTTCATCATGAATGGACCACTTGGGGGTTTCTTGGATGTATATGGTAAGTTTATTAACCATATAATATAAAAATACAAAGAGACATTGTAAAAGTGATATCTTCATTTTAGGAAGTGCAGACTACCGCCCCCTCAAAGTGATTTGGTTCGTTAATACCATATGTGCGACGTATAAAGGATGGAATTAATGGTATTACATATGATATCCTACTGAAATTATAATATACCTTTATATAATTATTATTTCATTCCATTGAATAAAAAAAAGAAATGAAAGTAGCGTTCATGCGTACGTACGACTTACCGTCTCCATGAACGGTACATTCCATTTCTTATATCCAAATGTTATTTACTATTATAATTACATATATATAATGGATATATATGTAATATATTACATCTAAATTATGGATATCATTCTATATTTTTAATATATATATCTCTCATTTTGTTTTAATTCCATGAATATGAGAAAAAATGAAAGAGCGTTCATGCGTACGTACGACCTACCGTCTCCGTGAATGCTGCTTTAAATTTTTTTTTATCTCCAAATGATATAGAATAGTATAAAATGAATATATACTGGATATATATGAAATTTAAAACATCAATACTATTCTGGATATGATGTACCTATAACTACATGGAAAATTATTTTCCAACAAGTTCAATTCTTACTCATGTACTGAACATCAACAAAAACGTCTAATATGAACCCACTTTATTAACAAATTATTGTAACATTATAATATGTGATATGAAATGAATAATAATAATTAAACGAGTTCCTTAATAAATTATAAATTGACAAAACTTTTATTATTCAGGAGATTAAAGAACGATCAAGTCATATCGGACAAGAGGTAAGAGATCATACCCCTCTTTTTCTGTTTAAGTACACTCTTTTATGTCATTCCTTTTAACATCATATTTCTTATTATTGGGATGTTTTTTTATTAATATTACTTTAATTTTTATGTTCATATGATGAGAGACCCTACTTTCACTCATCAATCAATTTTGGATGTTTTTAGTGGCGCCGTTAGGCTGCCGAATTTTCGTAAGAGATCTAACCTCTCTCGTTCTTTTTAAGTACTCTCCTTTATGTCACGTCTTTTAATCCCCTCTTTGTTATGTTAGGGGATGTTATTTTATATTACTGTTGATGTACATTTTATGTTAATATTATGAGAGACCCTATTTTATCTCATCAATCCATTTTTGGATGTTTTAAGTGCCGCCGTTAGGCTGCCGAGTTTTCGTAAGGGATTTTTCATCTCACTTTTATTCCTGTGAGATTTATGCTACATTTGCCACCATTTCCGTTGAGTGGTATATATACTGAAAATTATTCTACTCTTTGTGTAATATACTTTCTTTTATGAGTATTTACATCAATGTTGTATTGTCATTCTTTCATGGGGTGTATGTTTGGAAAGATACCCAAGTCGGTAAGGGAACCTTTCACCCTACTCTTTTTAAAAGACTTATTTTGTTGGTTCTTTTAATTTACATATTGTTATGTTTGGATATGGTCTTCTATATCCTTATTGATGTAAATTTTATGTCCAAGTGATGACATAACCTTTTTATCTATCATCAACTCATTTTCTGAATTTTGAAGTGACGCAGTTAGGCTGTCGAATTTTTGCAAGGGAACTTCTTAACCCAATTTTGATTCATTGGAATAAACTTGCACTCATTGAATATGTCATTCTATAAATATGTGTGAATAACCTCTGATTGTTTTACACTTAATATCCACTTATATTTGGTGTATTTTTTTGTCCCACATAATTATGTAATTGATTTATCCTTAGTCCAAGGATACCATCATTGTATGGGACTTCGTCTCAATCTCCTTTCTATGAGGAATATTTTGTTTTATACACAACCTTCTTTTATACAGTGTATAAACCCCTTTTACTTTTACGTTTATCCAAAAGGAATTTTTTTATATGAAGTATTTTTCTAAATGACAAAAGGGAATGTTTTTGTCATATGTATGTGGCGACAACGACTTCTCCGCCGCCGTGACCTTTATTTGTGTTTTGTCTTCCTCTACAAGACATACTTTTTTTAAAATGAAAAATAAATACCATGTTTTACTTTTCTTTTATTTTGGTATTGAAAATAGTTTTCATAATGTTTTTTATATCAATGTGTTGTATTGATATCTTGTGATTGAAATGTTGAAATGTTATGTTTCCTTTATGCATGTTTTATGTGATACGATTATGTTATGGTTCTTGTGAATTGCTATGAAGACGGGTGGTTCCGTGATAAAATAAGGGTGGGTGAGCTCGATATAGCTCTCCAATGCATTGGGTAACGCGAAGGGGTTAAACGTTACGTTTTCTCTGAAGAGATTTAGGGAATATACTGTGATGGGTATTCCAAACGTAACCAATAGGGTTACTCCCTACGTAAGAATGTTATGAATGACTCAAGTTACCTTTATGCCTAATGATTTCTATGATTTATTCATGATTTTATGAGGTATGTTAAAATTCTTATGTTTTATGAGTAAAGTATGATTTCATACATGGACTAATGTTTTCTTTTCGTAATTTTATATCCCTTATTGAGCTTTTTATGCTCATCCCATGCTTTTAAAATGTTTTTCACTGGTCAATGGAAAGGTTTATGATATGATGATAGTGTCAAGGAATTGTCAAGAAAGAATCCATGTTTTTTTAAATATGTTTCCATTGATGGGAAAAAACGAATACTATATTTTATGTAACCACATTGTTTAAATGTGGTATATAATTCATGAATTATGATCTAATTATCTAAAAATATAAACCTGAAAAGATCCTCAATGTGAATTATTCATTTATTTCAATATTAAGTAAGGTTTAAGGATGGGGCCTTATAGTTGGTATCAGAGATCGGTTTAAATAACTTTAGAGGTTAGGGTATTCTCTATGCATAAGTGACATTACCATAATGCTTACGATTTTAGAAAGAGTCATAGTTTTAGATAAAGTGATGTGTAAGTATATCTTATTTTTTATCTTCCTCATTAGTACATGATGGTTTTGTTGATATACTCACACTGACATTTCTTTTTTTACTGAATGAATGGATCTAGCAGGCACCAAAGTGACAACGGGTTTAAAGGAAACTGTGGCAGTTCTCGGATTAAGAGACCGGATGAAATGGGGGATTCAATGAGGAAACTCATGGTTGTTCTAAACCAACTATCATGGAGTTATGATCAACCAATTGAACCTTGGTATGTTCTGTAATGCATCATGTACGAGATGACCAATCGATGTGGATGTTCAGGTAATAATTATAAAGGTAACCATTAGAGTTTATATGATCCTTAATTTTGAGGTAATTATGGGTTATTATATGTTATGATGGAAAATGAAAGTCATGAGATAAACATGAGGTTAAAATATGTTATTATTATTTTTGAAGATTTTATCTCATTTTGGGGAATGTTTTAAGAATTATATAGTTTTGGAAAAAGGACAACACGCAGACCGTGTGACAACCCGTTATTTTGGACAAAGTTGCGGGAATCGAATCCACAACCAAAGTGCGACTGGTATTTGTCGCCTACCATAGGACTATGTGAAGTACCTGGATAGTTTGACTAATTATTTTTAGTTAGATGATTTTAGGAATCAATATTATGTTTATTTTGGGTTATCTATGGAAATTATTAACCTATCATGGAGGATATGTGATTAGGTTAATTACTTTTCAATATGAGAATTTAAGAGCAACTGATATTATTTGGAGATAAAAGTTAATATGTACCTTGGAAGACTATGTGATTAAATCCTTCAAATATTTGGGTTTCAATCTTAGTTTGGTTTACTTTGAATAATTTTATGGACAATTGTTTATCGAATGGTCTTCGTTGAACTTTGGGTTTTTTTGGACAAATTTTGGAGTTTAAGAATAGATTTTATTTTTATAAAAGATTATAATTTTGTGGATTATCTGATGTCATACTATCAATTTTGGTTTTGGTTTCTTGTCTAAAGACATGGGAAATATATAGTTCTCTTTTTTGGATTAGGTTATTCTAAAGAAGTTGGTTATAATACCCTTAATGCGAACAAGTCTTCCTAAATACTCGTCTTTTGGAGAAAATATGAGTTTGATTAAGGAATATAGTAAAAGTTTAAAGTCTATGTGACAAGTAAGTATGTTTCATTATGACTTAGTTAAGCTCAAAAATAAATTCTTCAATGAAGAGTAACTTAAAACAAAAATTTTGTCTGTTAACTTTTCCTACTGGGGAATCGAATACAGTTTAACCCATCAAAAGTTTGTGATTTTCTTATGGTTAACATTGTCCTAGACATGTTTACTATCACTCTCCCTCAGAACATGACCCTTTGTTTTTCCCCTATATCCATGTTTTCTTACATGGAATCCTAGTATGGGTTATTTCGGGTGACCTATGTACTTCTCTTTCTTTAATTTAAAGTGATTGTTTTACTGACTCCTGTTCCGATGTGGGATTTGCAATTAAGTTTCCAAGCCCAATTTTAAAATTGCAAGGAAGAAATTCCCAAAATGGGAGAAGGATGTAACACCCCAGGTAAATAAAGAATTTAAAATTTTCACATTTATCCATATTTGTGAAAAAAATATTAATATTATTTTAAAGGGGATGCTATGGTCGATGGTGTACCCAATACACAATAATGAGTTTCTTGGAAATCTTATGTAGCACTCTAATAATAAAATAATATAATTTTAAATGGTATTCAACCCCAAGCCGTTGTAATGGTGGGAATGAACGGAAGTAACTACAAAATGATTATATATGTTTTTCAAATATTTTTACTTTTTATAATAAATGTTAGAGGATTAAAAATTCGAATGAATCCAATTTTAAGCGTAAACATTCAAATATTCTTTAAAAGGTCGATTAACCACCTTTTGATGGCGACCCTCTTTCGAATCCACTTATTGACAATTTTATGTGTAATATTTGACAAAATAAAATTCTTCGTTAGAATCGGGACATCAATATATACTTTTTGTAAATTTTAGGTATTTTTCTGATAAAGTTCATTTTTAATGAATAGTGAAAAATGATGTATTTTAATTAAAAAACACTTTTTAATATAATTTATTTATATGTTTAGATTATATTTTTAATTGGTTTTAAAGTGAAATTAGAATATATTTTCACTATTTAATCCAATAGTTGTCATTGGAATTAATTTCACTTTGAAATTGGACTTAAACTAGTGTCAATCTTTTAATAGATAATGTTTCTTAAAAACACGCTATTTGTTTTGAAAGAGTGAATTAATTATTAAATTGATTAATGCAACCTATATGTTTTGAATTTTGTAAAATAGAAATCATTTTTGAATTTGGAATATCAAATATAGCTTAGGGTGAATTTTTGGTATTTTTCTGAAAAACTCTAATTTTTATGAATACTGAAACCACTAAGTGGTAGTTTAAAAACTGTTTTTTCATTTAAATGAAACTTTACCACTTATGTGGTTTGAATTTCAAAAATCTTACATACATGGTTTTCATTAGAATTTAATATGTGGTTCAATGGGATTAAAATAATATTTTGGTGAATAGTAACTCTTAAGTTTTTAATCGTGATTAGAGGTAATTAGTGTAATTTAAGGTAAAGATAATGTCATAATAATATGAAATGACCTTGTAACATGTTATACCATTATTTTATGAGTCATGGACGACCAATACTATCCATGGGTCAACTTGGGGACCCCATGGATCCACTTTGGTAGGAAAATTGCATTAATACCTTTTTATTTAAAGTTAAAATTAAAATGTCACAAACATATGTAGTTTTACTAAAACAATTTTTACATGGGGTTATATAAGTCATATTTTTTACTATAAATATTCATTATACATATAAAGAGATTTCCTATATCATGATATTTCTTTTATAATTTTTATACATTATGTAAATTAATTTATTTATGACACCGTGATGATGCAGTGATTACCTCATAAATGAACGATTTAAATAAAATGAAAAGATAGGGTGAAATATAAGTCTTACACTTGTCACAAACATATTGTATGGGTGTCTAAAGAAAACTTATCATCTTATCCTCGAACTATATCCTTTTGGGACCTTTAAAATCAGAAAATAAATTTATAATAAAGTAATATTTTATAACTTTCCAAGAGTGCCCCTCCTCTCCTCTTATAAAAGGCCCCCACCTCTACCACCTTACACACACCTCTCAAGCCTTTGGCTCGGCCAAAACTTCCCATTTAATATCTAAACATCCCTATCTTCATCATTGAATCCTCAAATTTGTCATAATTTTTTCCAAGGAAGCCTTTGAGCTCAAATCAATGAGAGTTAATCGATTTAAAGGTAATGTCTTCCCTTGTGTTCTTTTGTTTTATTTTGCTTCTCCAAACCCCTAAACAAATTTTATTACTTTTTTTTGTAACAAAACCAGTATCTTAAATATTATAGAATGTTATTATAATATGGATTCGAGCTACACTTTCACACACCTCCGTCTAATGGTTAAAGAACATAATGTTTCTGTGGATGGAAAATTACTGCCTCACGAAACAATGATTGTTCAATATTTTTTTAACACCATCAAAGGTGGCCATTAAGATGAAACTATATTTATATATGATATATAATATGTTTATGTGTTCCTTAAGATTCTGTATTTTTCATTTATGGCATACCTTTATGGTTTCCATTATGGGTAAACACGATATCTTCATTTTAGGAAGTGCGGATTACCGCCCCCTCAAAGTGATTTGATTCGTTAATTCCATATGTGGGACGTATAAAGTATGGAATTAATGGTATTACAAATTATATCCTAATGTAATTATAATATACCTTTATATCATTATTATTTCATTCCATTAAATAAAAAAGAAATGAAATTAGCGTTCATGCGTACGTACGACTTACTGTCTCCATGAACGGTACATTTCATTTCATATCTCCTAATGTTACGTACTTTTATAAGTACATATATATAATGGATATATATTTAATATATTACATCTAAATTATGGATATAATTCTAGATTAATAATATATATATCTCTCATTTTGTTTTAATTCAATTAATATGACAAAAAATTAAAGTAGCGTTCATGCGTACATACGACCTACCGTCTCTGTGAACGGTGCTTTTAATTTTTTAATCTCCAAATTATATGGAACAGTATAAAATGATTATATACTGGATATATATGAAATTTAAAACATCAATAATATTCTTGATATGATGTACCTATAACTACATGGAAAATTCTTTTCCAACAAGTTGAATTTTTACTAATGTACCGAACATCGACAAAAACATCTAATATGAACTCACTTTATTAACCGATTATTGTAACATTATAATATGTGATATGAACTGAATAATAATAAATAATGGAGATCCTTAAAAAATTATAAATTGACAAAAATTTTTGTATTCAGGATATTAAAGAATGATCGAGTCATGTCGTGCACGAGGTAAGGGATCCTACCCCTCTATTTCTTTTTAAGTACACTCTTTTATGTGATTCCTTTTAAGCACATCTTTCTTATGATTGGGATGTTATTTTATATTAATATTACTGTACTTTTTATGTTCATATGATGAGAGACGCTACTTTCTCTCAAAAATAAATTTTGGATGTTTTTGAGTGGCGCCATTAGGCTGCCGAATTTTCGTAAGATATCCAACCTCTCTTTTTATTTTTAAGTACTATCCATTATGTCACTTCTTTTAAGCTCCTCTTTGTTATGTTGGGGGATGTTCTTTTATATTCCTCTTGATGTAAATTATATTTTAATATTATGAGAGACCCTTTTTGATCTCATCAATCCATTTTTGGATGTTTTAAGTGGCGCCGTTAGACTGCCAAGTTTTCGTAAGGGATTTTTCATCTCACTTTTATTCCCGTGAGATTTATGCTACATTTTCCACCATTTCCATTGAGTGGTATATATACTGCCCATTTTCTACTCTTTGTATAATATAATTTCGTTTATGATTATTTACATCAATGTTGTATTGTCCTTCTTTCATGGGGTGTATGTTTCGAAAGATACCCAAGTCGGTAAGGGAACCTTTTACCCTCCTCTTTTTAAAAGAATTATTTTGTTGGGTCTTTCAATTTACATATTTTTATGTTGGGATATGTTATTCTATATCCTTATTGATGTAAATTTTATTTAAAGTGATGATTTACCCTTTTATCTCTCATCAACTCATTTTCTGAATTTTGAAGTGACGCCGTTAGGATGTCGCATTTTTGCAAGGGAACTTCTTAACCCAATTTTGATTCTTTGGGATAAACTTTCAGTCCTTGAATATGTTGTTCTATGAATATTTGTGAATAACCTCTGATTGTTTTACACTTACTATCCATTTATATTTTGTGTATTCTTTAGTCACACATAATTATGTAATTGATTTATCCTTAATCCAAGGATACCATCTTTGTACTGGACTTCATCTCAATCTCCTTTCATTGAGGAATATTTTATTTTATACACAACCTTATTTTATACAGTGTATAAACCCCTTTGACTTTTACATATATCCAAAAGGAATATTTTTTATATGAAGTGTTTTTCTAAATGAAAAAAGGGAATTTTTTCTTGTACGTATGCAGCGACAACAACTTCTCTGCCGCCGTGACCATTATTTGAGTTTCAGCTTCCTCTACAAGACATACTTTTTTAAATGAAAAATAAATACCATGTTTAAATTTTCTTTTATTTTGGTATTTAAAATGGTTTTCATAATGTTTTTATTATATCAATGTGTTGTATTGATATCTTGTTATTGAAATATAGAAATTTTATGTTTCCTTTATGCATGTTTTATGTGATACGATTAAGTTATGGTTCTTGGGCATTACTATGAAGATGGGTAGTTCTTTGATAAACTATGGGCGGGTGAGCCCGATATAGATCTCCAATGTATTGGGTAACGCGAAGGGGTTAAACGTTAAGGTTTTTCCGAAGAGATTTAGGGAATATACTATGATGGGTATTCCAAACATAACCAAGAGGGTTACTCCCTATGTAAGAATGTTATTAATTCTTCAAGTTACCGTTATGCCTTATAATTTATATGATTTATTCATGATTTGATGAGGTATGTTAAAATTATTATGTTTTATGAGTAAATTATGATTTCATTCATGGACTAATGTTTTCTTTTCTTACTTTTATATCACTTACTAAGATTTTTATGCTCATCCCAAGATTTTGAAATGTTTTTCACAGGTCAATGGAAAGGTGCATGATATAAAGATAGTGTCAAGGAAGTGTCAATAAATAATCCATGTTTTATTTTAAATACGTTTCTGTTGATGGGAAAAACGAATACTATCTTTTATGTAAACACTTTGTTTAAGTATGGAATGTAATTCATGATTTATGATCTAATTATCTAAAAATCTAAACCTGAAAATATCCTCAATGTGAATTATTCATTTATTTCAATATTAAGTAAGGTTTAAGGCTGGGGCCTTATAGTTGGTATCAGAGGTCAGTTTAGATAACTATAGAGGTTATGGTATTCTCTAAGCATAAGTGACATTACCATAATGGTTAGAATTTCAGAAAGAGTCCCTGTTTTAGATAAAGAGAATGAGTAAGTATATCTTAGTGTTTATCTTCCTCATTAGTACATGATGGTTTTTTTGATATACTCACACTGACATTTTTGTTTTTAGTGACTGGATGGATCTAGCAGGCACTAAAGTGACAACAGGTTTGAAAGAAACTGTGGTGGTTCTCTGATTAAGAGACTGGATGATATGGGGGATTCAATGAGGAAACTAATGGTTGTTCTAATCCAACTATCAAGGATTCATGATCAACTACTTGAAACTTGGTATGTTCTATAATGCAACATATACGAGATGACCAACCGAAGTGGAAGTTCGGGTAATAATTATAAAGGTAACCATTAGAGTAAATACGATCCTTACTTTTGAGGTAAATATGGGTTATTATATGTTAAGATGGAAAATGAAAGGCATGAGATAAAAATGAGGTTAAAATATGTTATGATTATTTTAGAAGATTTTATCTCATTTTGGGACGTTTTTTAAGAATTATATAGTTTTGGAAAAAGGACAACACACAGACCGTGTGACAACCCATCGCGTCCGACAAAGCTGCGGGAATCGAACCCACACCCAAAGTGCGACCAGTATTTATCATCTACCACTGGACTACATAAAGTCCCTGGTTAGTTTGACTAATTATTTTTAGTTAGATTATTTTAGGAATCAAGAGTAATTTTATTTTTTGTTATCTATGGAAATGATTAGCCTATCATGGAGGATATGTGATTAGGTTAATTACTTTTCCATATGAGAATTTAAGAGCAACTGATTTTATTTGGAGATAAAATTTAATTTTTACCTTGGAAGACTATGTGATTAAATCCTTCAAATATTTGGGTTTCAATCTTAGTTTGGTTTACTTTGAAGAATCTTATGGACAATTGTTTATCGATTGGTCTTCGTTGAACTTTTGGTTTTTTGGTCAAATTTTAGAGATTAAGAATAGATTTTCTTTTTATAAAGGATTATAGTTTTGTGGATTATCTCATCTCATACTAACAATTTTGGTTTTGGTTTTTGTCTAAAGACATGGGAAATATAGAGTTTTCGTTTGTGGATTAGGTGATTCTCATGAAGTTGGTTATAGTACTCTTAATGCGAACAAGTCTTCCTAAATACTTGTCTTTTGGAGAAAATATGAGTTTGATTAAGGAATCTAGTAAAATTTGAAAGTCTACATGACAAGTAAGTATGTTTCATTATGATTTAGTTAAGCTCAAAAATAAATTCCTCAATGAAGAGTAACTTAAAACAAAAATTTTTTCTGTTAACTTTTCCAACTGGGGAATCGAATACCGTTCAACCCATCACTTGTTTGTGATTTTCTTATGGTTAAATTTCTCCTAGATATGTTTACTATAACTCTCCATCAGAACATGAACCTTTGTTTTTTCCTCCATATCCATGTTTTCCTACATGGAATCCTAGTATGGGTTAACTCGGATGACCTTTGTACTTCTCATTCTTTATTTTAAAGTGATTGTTTTACTGACTCTTGTTCCGATGCGGGATTTTCAATGAAGTTTCCAAGCCCAATTTTAAAATTGCGAGGAAGCAATTCCCAAAAGGGGGGAAGGATGGAACACCCCCGTTAAATAAAGAATATGCAATTTTCACATTTATCCATATTTGTGAATAAAATATTAATATTACTTTAAATGGGATGTTATTCTTGATGACGTACCCAATACGCAACAACGAGTCTCTTGGGAATCTTACGTTGCACTCTAATAATAATATAATATTATTTTAAATGGTAGTAAACGACTAGCCGTTATAATGGCGGGAATGAACATAACTAACTACAAAATGATTATATATGTTTGTCAAAAATTTTTACTTTTTACAATAAATGTTAGAGGATTAAAAATGCGAATGAATCCAATTTTAAGCGTAACCATTCTAATATTCATTAAAAGGTCGATTAACCTTCTTTTGATGGAGAACCTCTTTTAAATCCACTTATTGAAAATTTTATGTGTTATATTTTACAAAATAATATTTTTATTTAGAATCGGGATATCAAAATTTACTTTGTGTAAATTTTTGGTATTTTTCCGATAAAGTTCATTTTTTAATGAATAGTGAAAAATGTTGTATTTTTTTTTCAAAACGTCTTTTTAATATAATTTATTTATTTGATTAAATTATCTTTTTAATTGTTTTTAAAGATAAATTAGAATTTATTTTTACAATTTAATCCAATAGTGGTCATTGGAATTAATTTCACTTTGAAATTGGACTTAAACTAGTGTCAATCTTTTAATAGACATCGTTTCTTAAAAACATGCTATTTGTTTTGACAGTGAGAATTAATTATTAAATTTATTAATGTAACTTATATGTTTTTAATTTTGTAAAATAGAAATCATTTTTGAATTCAGAATATCAAATATAGCTTAGGGTGAATTTTTGCTATTTTTATGAAAAACTCCAATTTTTTATGAATAGTGAAACCACTAAGTGGTAGTTTAAAAACTGTTTTTTTGTTTAAATGAATATTTACCACTTCTGTGGTTTGAATTTCAAAAATTTTACATACATGGTTTTCATTAGGATGTAAAATGTGGATCAATGGTATTAAAATATTTTTTTAGTGAATAGTAACTCTTACGTTTTTAATCACGATTAGAGGTAATTAGTGTAATTTAAGGTAAAGATAATGCTATAATAATATGAAATGACCTTGAAACATGTTCTAACCTTATTGTATGAGTCATGGACGACCAAGAAAATCCATGGGTCAACATGGGGAACCCATGGAGCCACTTTGGTAGGAAATTGACATTAATACCTTTTTATTTAATGTTAAAATTAAAATGTCACAAACATGTGTTGTTTTACTAAAATAATTTTTACATAGGGTTATATAAGTAATATTTTTGACTATAAATATTCATTAGAATATTAAAATATTTCCTACATCATGATATTTTTTTAATAATTTTTAGACTTTAAGTAAATTAATTAATTTATGACACCGTGATGATGCAGTGATTACCTCATAAATGAATGATTTAAATAAAGTGAGAAGATAGGGTGAAATCTAAGTTTAGACTTGTCAAAAACCTATTGGATGGGTGGATTTCTAAACCTTATCATATTATCCTCGAAATATATCCTTTTGGGACCTTTAAAATCCGAAAATCATTTTATAATAAAGTAATATTTTATAACATTCCAAGAGTGCCCCTCCTCTCCTCTTATAAAAGGACCCCACCTCTACCACCTTACACACACGTCTCAAGCCTTTGGCTCAGCCAACCCTGACCATTTCATCTCTACACATCCCTCTCTTAATCATTTAATCCTTACATTGGGAATAATCCTTTCCAAGGAAGCCTTTGAGCTCAAATCAAAGAGAGTTACCCGATTTAAAGGTAATGTCTTCCCTTGTATTCTTTTGTTTTATTTTGCTTCTCCAAACCCCTAAACTCTTTTTATTACTTTTTTTGTAACAAACCCAGTATCTTAAATATACTAGGATGTTTTTATAAGAATTATTCGAGCTACACTTTCACACACCTCCGTCCAATGGTTAAAGAACATACTAATTCTGTGGATGGCGAATTACTGCCTCAGGAAACAATGATTGTTTAATATTCTTTTAACACCTTCAAAGGTGGAAATTAAGATGCCACTATATTTATATATGATATATAATATGTTTATGTTTTTCTTAAGCTTCTGTAATTTTCATTTATGGCATTCCTTTATGGTTTCCATTATGGGTAAACGCGATATCTTTATTTTAGGAAGTGCGGACTACCACCCCCTCAAAGTGATTTGAATAGTTAATGCCATATATGGGACATATAAAGGATGGAATTAAAGGTATTACATATGATATCCTACTGAAATTATAATATACCTTTATATCATTATTATTTCATTCCATTGAATAAAAAAAGAAATGAATGTAGCGTTCATGCGTACGTACGACTTACCGTCTCCATGAACGGTACATTTCATTTCTTATCTCCAAATGTTATGTACTATTATAAGTACATATATATAACGGATATATATGTAATATATTACATCTAAATGATGGATATCATTCTGGATTTATAATATATATATCTCTCATTTTGTTTTAATTCCATTAATATGACAAAAATGAAAGTAGCATTCATGCATACGTACGACCTACCGTCTCCGTGAACAGTGCTTTTAATTTTTTTATCTCCAAATGCTATGGAATAGTATAAAATGAATATATAATGGATATATGTGATATTTAAAACATCAATACTATTCTGGATATGATGTACCTATAACTACATGGAAAATTCTTTTCCAACAAGTTCAATTTTTACTCATGTACCGAACATCGAAAAAACGTCTGATATGAACTCACTTTATTAAGCAATTATTGTAACATTATAATATGTGATATGAAATGAAGAATAATAATTAAAGGAGTTCCTTAAGAAATTATAAATTGACAAAAAATGTTATTATTCATGTGATTAAAGAACGATCGAGTCATGTCGGACACGAGGTAAGGGATCCCACCCCTCTCTTTCTTTTTAAGTAAACTCTTTTATGTCATTACTCTTAAGCTCATCTTTCTTATGATTGGGATGTTATTTTATATTAATATTACTGTACTTTTTATGTTAATATTATTATATACCCTACTTTCTCTCATCAATCCATTTTGGATGTTTTGAGTGACGCCGTTAGGGTGCCGAATTTTTGTAAGAGATCCAACCTCTTTCATTCTTTTTAAGTACTCTCCTTTATGTCACTTATTTTAAGCTCCTCTTTGTTATGTTAGGGAATGTTCTTTTATATTACACTTGATTTAAATTTTATTTTAATATTATGAGAGACCCTATTTGATCTCATCAATCCATTTTTGGATGTTTTTAGTGGTGTCGTTAGGCTGCCGAGTTTTCGTAAGGGATTTTTCATCTCACTTTTATTCCCGTGAGATTTATTATACATTTTCCACCATTTATGTTTAGTGGTATATATACTGCCCATTATTCTACTCTATGTGTAATATACTTTCGTTTATGATAATTTACATCAATGTTGTATTTTCCTTCTTTCATGGGGTGTATGTTTCGAAAGATACCCAAGTCGATAAGGGAACCTTTCACCCTCCTCTTTTTAAAAGACTTCTTTTGTTGGGTATTTTAATTAACATATTGTTATGTTGGAATATGTTCTTCTAATTCCTTATTGATGTAAATTTTATGTCCATGTGATGAGATACACTTTTTATCTCTCATCAACTCATTTTCTGAATTTTTAAGTGACGTCGTTTGGCTGTCGAATTTTTGCAAGGGAACTTCTTAACCCAATTTTGATTCTTTGGGATAAACGCGCACTCCTTGAATATATCATTCTATGAATATGTGTGAATAAAATCTGATTGTTTTACACTTAATATCCACTTATATTTGGTGTATTCGTTTGTCACACATAATTATGTAATTGATTTATCCTTAAAACAAGGATACCATCTTTGTATTGGACTTCGTCTCAATCTCCTTTCATTGAGGCATATTTTGTTTTATACACAACCTTCTTTTATACGGTGTATAAACCCACTTTATTTTTACGTTTATCCTAAAGGAATCTTTTTTATACGAAGTTTTTTTCTAAACGACAAAAGGGAATGTTTTTGTCATACGTATGCGGCGACAATGACTTATCCGCCGCCATGACCATTATTTGAGTTTCATCTTCCTCTACAAGCCATAATTTTTTTAAATGAAAAATAAATACCATGTTTTACTTTTCATTTATTTTGGTATTGAAAATGGTTTTCAAAATGTTTTCATTATATCAATGTGTTGTATTGATATCTTGTGATTGAAATGTGGAAATGTTATGTTTCCTTTATGCATGTTTTATGTGATACGATTAAGTTATGGTTCTTGGGAATTGTTATGAAGACGGGTGGTTCCGTGATAAACTAAGGTCTGGTGAGCCTGAAATAGCTATCCAATTCATTGGGTAACATGAAGGGGTTAAATGTTAAGGTTTCTTTGAAGAGATTTAGGGAATATACTGTGATGGGTATTCCAAACATAACGAAGAGGGTTACTCCCTACGTAAGAATGTTATGAATGCCTCAAGTTACCTTTATGACTTATGATTTCTATGATTTATTCATGATTTGACGAGGTATGTTAAAATGATTATGTTTTATGAGTAAAGCATGATTTCATACATGGATTAATGTTTTCTTTTCGAACTTTTATATCCCTTACTGAGCTTTTTATTCTCATCCCATTTTTTTGAAATGTTTTTCACAGGTCAAGGGGAAGGTGGATGATATGATGATAGTGTCAAGGAATTTTCAAGATAGAATCCATGTTTTATTTTAAATATGTTTCCGTTGATGGGAAAAAACGAATACTATCTTTTATGTAACCACTTTGTTTAAATGTGGAATGTAATTCATGATTTATGATCTAATTATCTAAAACTCTAAACCTGAAAAGATCCTCAATGTGAATTATTAATTTAATTCAATATTAAGTAAGGTTTATGGCTGGGGCCTTATAATAGTCTTTGGGTTTTCGTGGAAAATAATAAAATAAAGTGAGCTTCAATTTATTTTTATTTGAGCCACCATGTGGGTGTTTGGTGGTTAAAACAACCTTATGGAATTTGGAGGTGGTACCACCACACCTTAACCTCCCATGAGAGGTTATGGTGGTGGGGCCCACCCGAATCTGACCTCATACCAGAGGTTACGATGTGGAGACCACATGAGGATAAACCCCCTATTGATGGAGGAGAGTCAAACCTCTCAAATATCCCAAATTAATGAGGGAGAGCCTCTTGACCTCACCATTAATTAATAAGTGCCAACTCCCCAAATTAATTAGTGCCAACACTCATGAATTAATTAGGGGATCCATGTTTTTAATTCACCAATTTGATTTTTTTGTCAGCAACAAATTAATAGAAAAAAATGTAATATTATTTTTTCTTGGAATTTCTCATTTGGTGGAGCTTGGGAAGAGAAGAGCTTACGATAAATGTTCTTCTAACGAATAATTCTCCACCGACGAAGAACGCCCACCTTCTTCGACTTCCTCTCTTGGATCCTACCTATGTGGGGAATCTTCAACCGACCTACCCTCTGCATTGTCATCAACAAGCCGATGTAGCTTGGGATTGGGAGTGCATGGAGAACACGAAGAATGACGAAGTCCTTTCTCTTCTTCCTGTGACATTAATGATGGCGACCAATAATCAAAGGTGGGGGGCTTATTGTTTTTGTAACTTTCCATTTATTTTACTCTTCTTCAGATTAAAAAGGAATCATTGCGTGGTTGTAAAACAATTGTTCTTCTCCTTTCTCACTCTTTGATGATACAAGTGTTACAACCATAAACGCGGAGTTTGTGGGCCAATCCATCATGGACTGACCCCTCCACCATTCTTGTTTGTGTTGTTTCTTAGCACTGTGACGAAGCGACATTGAAGACGATGTAGGCACATGGAAAGTTTGTTCTTCCTAAGGCCTCCGCGAAACGTGCCACCCGCACTGCGTTCTGTTGCCCTGACCGAGCCGACTTTTCTGGACAAACCACTCCCAGCCTCATGGCCTCCCACCCACCTACCTACATGGCCGCATTCTTCCCGGACGCCCGCCGGCCCTCCTGGAACCTTGCATGGCTGCCTCCCGGTAGCCCGCCGGCCCTCCTAGCACCCTGCCCAGCTGCATGCCCGTTTGGATGCGCCCTACCCGGCTGCCACCTGTCTGCTCGGCCTCTCGAACCAGCCCATGTAACCCCTCACAACGCCCTGGAAAAAACAGCAGGGTCGCGCCCTTTGGACAGAGCCGCTCCGGGCCACACCCTTGCAATGCTCCGGGCCTAACTGACCCTGATCTCGGGAAGAATTTCCCACATGGCCTACTGGGCTGGGGCCCTTTGTCCGGGCCGAACCTAACCGGCTGGCCCCTCCAATGGGCCGGGCCAGACCCAAAAGGTCTGACCTGGTCGACCCAGAACGTGTTGGCCCAGGATGGGTTGGAGCACATCGGTCCGACCGGGTCGGACCGGACCTGATCCCTCTACCGACCCATTACTTTCTTGGGCCATATCTTTGGCATCAGATGACCATTTGAAAAACTGTTAGTAGTGCTAGTTTTCTTGGAGAGTGATGGTCCCTTTGAGAATACCCCATTGGAGTTCCGGGTAATGTTGAGGTACAGTCAGGTTGGATCGTTCATGAATCTCACTGGGCACTCGGTACGAAAAGGATAATAACTCACAGACCGAGCGTCCAATTGATGCGCTATCTATTGTGTGGAGACCTCTATTACGTGGAGGACCTTTGAGATACTTTTACATGGGACTTCAAGACAGTTGAAGCATCGAATAGTAGCTTGTGAAGAAGATCATCCCTGAGACAAGCAAGCATAGAGAAGGTAACTAGTAGCTGGTTGAGACCTGATGACTGCTGACCAATTCGAATCGGAGTGACTTGACAAGCCTTGTGGGTAGCATCTTGGTATCAAGGAAGACCCACTGTGGGGAGCACCTATGTGTGACGTGGCATACCCATGGTACTCGACAGGAGGAGTACCTTAGTAGGCTATGAAGACGAGCGCCACTGTGTGACACGGCCTACCCATGGCGGGGAGCACCTCTTTGGGATGTGGCAGACCCACAGTACTCGACAGGAGTAGTAACTCAGCAGTCCAAGGTTAGTGGGAAGCGCCTCTGTGTGGTGCAACAGGCCCACTATACTCAATAGAGGTGGAGTTCTCTAGCTGCCGATGTTTCGACTATGTGACTACGAATGTTACTTGATACTACCCCTAGAATAATATTGTGGTTTGACCTGAGTCAGTAACTTTTTTATTTACCTCATTATTGAGATTAAATACTTGATAACTTAGGTATATGTATGGGCATATACCTATGTGAGGTTATCTATTGAATTCATACTTTGTGGTTTATCTTTGTTGGAATTTTTGAGAACATGAGGGTCTCAACATCCCTACTGAGTATCGTTATACTCACCCCTACACTAGCTATGCACGCACCTCGTTATGTTCGATGTAGACCACGGATAGCGTTGACTGAGGCTGAGGGTACCAGGACTAGACAGTACATAGAGGTGGACCACAGGGTGTGACATAACACGGAGGAGACGGAAAGACGTGGAGTGATGTAGAGCCTATCTGTACCTACCCTTCATGTAGAATTTACCGTTAGACGATCCAAGAGCTTTTTTCCATTTTTTTCTAGTCCGAGTAACATTACAATTGGCCTTGTATTTCCGGCCCCGTTTTACTTTGGAGAACTCCTTTTCTATACAGTTTTATTTTTTGCTTGGATTCTAACTCATTCCTTATTGTGTGCGTTTTGAAATTATAATGGCAATGCCTTCCCAATTTTGGGATTTACACTTTTGGTTCTAGTCACCACCCCTAGACTATAGTTGGTGGGGTCGTGGTAGTCACGGCATGGGCCCCTGGGGACGGGTTGTCACATATTAGTATTAGAGGAATCAGTTCTACCACAGATCTGAGAGCACTAAAATTTTCTGTTATGCAGTAGTGTAGAGGGTACGATGTGTTGTTTTTAGTTCATGGATTCCAGTGTTGGTGCGGAGGCCGATGTATCCATACACCAGAACCCTTACAAATTATTCCAACTGAGTGAATGAAAACACAGATTGAATGTGTGTTTTAAAAAGATTTTTTAAGTCAACTCAACCATGTCACCAACCAGGTATAAATCCTTGACCATGTCACATATATTATTTTCAGGATGCCTCCCCACAGACAACTTCTGAGAGTCCCAAGATTAGAACACACATATATCCCACCGAGAGACTAGGCCATGGTGCAGGGCCCTTTTCCAGCGGAGGCACCAGCGGTACTACTTCCCATTGGGCCACCGATGCTATCAGCCCTAGTAGCAGACGATGCACGCCGCATGAGTGCATTGCATGAGTTACAGCACTAGAGGCCACCCAGGTTCAGGTGAGAGACAGAACCAAAGGAATCTGAGAATTGGTTAGAGGTTGTGGTGAGAGTTTTCCGACTAGTAGGGACACCAGCTGACTTCATGGTGATTCTTGCTGCCAGCCTTCTATAGGCAGCAGTGGGAAGATGGTGAATCTTGATGCTCTAAGTCCAGGACGAGGAGACACTACTATGGGAAGACTTCGAGAGCCTATTTTGAGTTGGTTTTTTCCTGACAAACTTATGTGCAGTATGGATATAGGAGCTACTTAATCTGCAGTAGGGAAGCATGACTGTATCTTAGTACTCATAGATGTTCACTGATATCTCAGGATACTCCACTGATATTGTAGGAGACCCATTCTTTAGGGCCCAGACATTCGAGAAGGGGGTTAGGTGAAAATGTCAGGGGTTCAATGATCTCCCTCAGCATCTCGACATAGAAAAGTGTGTTGGAGAGAGCCCTCTTAGTGGAGAGTTTCCTTGCTGAGATATCTCCAGATGCGAGACCCACCACTAGTCGACATGTAGCAGTGTCTTCTGTAGCTGGCACTAGATTGATGTTGCAGAGGACCCAGAGGACCAGATCCACTGGTGGACAATATCATGACTCAGGATCAGTTATTCGGGGCACCTGGGGTAGAGACATACATGCCAGAAGCAGGCAGTGTTACACATGTAGGGCCTAGGGTCACATGGATCGTGACTTTCCGAACCACCGTTCGAATAATTAGCAGATGATCTAAGGAACACCCAAGTAGAGAAAAAGATTTGATCGAAGTAGTCTGTAGGGAGCAGGAAGACGTGGAAGAGGAGCCAACCGTGTAGCTAGCATTGGACGACATTTCGAGGTGTTTCTGCCACCACCACCAGGAGGTCCACCCCGGCCGTAGGGAGTAGGTGGGAATGGGAGAGCTCATCTTTAGGTTGCCGATTCTTATGATCACGACACTCCGGAGATGATTCAATGTATGATCTGTGTCTACTCCACCATAACTTTAGTTTGTATAGACACAGGTTCCCATCACTCCTTCATTTCCACTACCCCCATTCAGATCTCAGACATTCCGATAGAGCCGTTAGCTCGATCCTTATGGATAGAGACTCCTATTGGAGCAGACCCAATGATTACGCACTAGTGTCAGCAATGTGATCTTACTCTATGAGGCGAGATATTTGATTGGGTTCTCCTAGTAGTAGCGTAGAGGCCTTACGACGTCATCTTGGTTATGAACTGTTTATCTATAGTCCATGCTCAGATTGACCGTATTAGGATTACAGTGTGGTGTGTCTGCACGGATGGGACCAGGTTCACCTTTACCAGCAAGAAGGGAGGATTTTCAGCACATGACAAACTTACTCATAGGAGGGTGCAACCGACCACTCATTAGTTGGCCTGCCTTACCCTTAGAGCAGTTGATGTGAAGAGTTCGATCTATCCTGTAGTGGTGGAGCAGTACACAGTTTTTTTCCCTGATGATGTTCCATGACTACCTCCTCACAGAGAGATGGACTTCCATATATACCTGTACCCCGGGATGACACTGATATCTACACCAGCATATCGGATGGCTCCCATTGAGCTTCGCGAGCTGCAGGTACATCTAAAGGAATTAAAGGAGAAGGGATTCATCCGAAAATCTGTTTCTCTATGGGCAGCCACGATTTTGTTCAACAAGAAGGAATATGAGAGCATAAGGCTTTGTGTCAACTATCTTCACCTAAACCAGTTGACCATGAAGAATAAGTACCCACTTCTGAGGATTGATGACCTCTTTGATCAGCTGCAGAGAGAATGGTGGTTCTCGAAGATAGACCTTAGATCAGGCAATCACCACCTCAGAGTTCAAGATATGGATTTGTGGAAGATGGCCTTCAGATGTCGGTACGACCAAAAAATGTTTTTGGTTATGCCATTCGGATAAAAGAATGCTCCAAAAATGTTAATGGGACTCATGAGCAGGATATTCCATCCATTCCTCGATTACTTTGTCGTAGTCTTCATCGATGACTTTCTTAATTACTCGACCACTAAGGAGGAGAATGAATACACTTTGCAGGTAGTATAGGACACAATCTGAGAGATCCATCTTTATGGTAAGTTCTTGATGTGCCAGTTTTGGATATGAGAGGTTCACTTTTTGGGACATGTCATCTGAAAGGCTGGATTTGTAGTGGATCTAGAAATGATTGAGGTGGTACTTGCTTGGGATCCACCCAGGACTGTGACGGAGGCACAATGTTTCCTGGGTTTGGCTGGATACTATCAGAGGTTCGGTCCAAACTTCACCCGAGTTGCAGCAACACCATTATCCTTTATGAAGAAGGGGAAACAATTTGTATGGTTGGAGATATGCCAGTAGTGCTTTTAAGAACCGAGGCAAAGGCTGACTAGTGCCCCCATCTTGAGGCTTCTAGAGTAAGGCATAGGGTACGTAGTATTCTACGACGCATCAGGGACCAGAATCAGGTGTGTCTGGAAGCATGAGCTAGTAGTGATCACATGTGGTTCTCAGCAACTGAGATAGCACGAGCAGATCTACGCTACCCATGACCTGGAGTTAGCAGTAGTGATCTTCAACATGAAGATGTGTTGACACTATATGATGGGAAAATTACTTATCATGTACTCTTATCACAAGAGTCTCAGGTATATCTTCTCTCAGAAGGACCTGAACATGAGACAACAGGATTGGCTTGATTTCCTCCAGTATAATGAATTTGAAATAGTCAATAGTACTGGAAAGGGGAACGTTGTTGCAGATTTACAAAGCTGGGGATCTTATATACAACTGATAGGTGAAGCGACGAAGCAGCTAGCCACTTTGCAGATATCCATTGTGGATAGAGATGGAGCGGATTTCTTTTAGTCCCTTACAATCACTCCCCCACTTCTTCAGCGAGTCAGAGAGACACATCATGGGGATGCTGTTTTTGAGACACGACGTGCTCAGATATCCATAAGTCAGGCACCTGAGGGATTTTATGAAGGTGGGGAGCACGTCATCCTCTTCATAGGACACACTATAGTACCTGTTTCACTTCAGGAAGAAGTGTTGAGATATTTCCACATATCCTTTTTAGTGCTTCATCAAGGAGTGGTGAAGATGTAGCAGGGCCTTCTACGATAGCACCGTTGGATAGGGATAAAGAAGGAAGTAGTATAGTTTTTCTCTCGAAGCCTTACATGTCAGCAAGTGAAGGAAGAGCACCAGGTACCAGCTGACATGGTTGAGATTTTAGAGGTCCCAAAAATGATGTTGTATGGGATATCCATAGAATTTGTGATGGGTCCTCCATGTACATCCAGGGGTCACGACTCAATTTGGGCGATTGTTAATCGACTCCCAAAGTCGGAGCACTTCCTACCGATTAGAGAGAAGGGTTCAGTAGAGAGCGTTTGATACATCTATGTGCATGAGATTGTGAGAATACATGGAGTACCATCGACGATCATCTCCTATAGTGATACACAGTTTACATCACGACTATGGAATGGGTTGTAGGAGGCTCTGAAGACACAGATTTTTCTGAGCACCGCCTTCCATTCTTAAATGGATGGTCATACTGAGAGGACCATTTAAACCCTCGAGGACATTCTCAAAGCTTGTTTCCTAAAAAATGTTCGCAGATGGGAGGATCACTTAACATTGATGGATTTTTCATACAACGATATCTATCACTCCACCATAGGGATGTCACCTTTTCAGGAATTATACGGGAAACCTTGCAGATCACCAATGTGGTGTACTGACCATAGGGAGTCATGACTAGTGGGACCAGAGATGGTACGAGCTAACACTGATAGGGTGCAGATCATCCAGGAGTGGATGAAGACTGCACGGAGCAGACAACAGTCATATGATGATAGGAGACTTTGAAATCTATAGTTCGAGGATGGTGAACACTGCTTTCTACCGGTCTCACCTCGACGAGGTCTACGGAGATTTGGCTGAGGATGCAAGTTATCTCCAAAGTTCATCAGACCTTTCCAAGTCCTCAGCAGAGTTGGCTAGGTGGCTTATGGATTAGCTCTTCCACCTAATTTGCACTAGGTGCATGATGTATTCCATGTATCCAAGCTGAGGAGATACGTGCGCAACACTTCTCACATCATCGACCATGGAGACCTGGATATCGACAATGTGCCGGATTTCTTGGTTGATTCAGTGGAGATTGAGGATCGAAAGGAGCGGGTACTTCATGTATGGTCAAAACCTCTGGTGTGGATTCGCTGGCAGCACGGGAACCTCTAGGAGAGAACATGGGAGCGGGATACTCATATGCGTTCTCAGTACCCCCACTTGCTCCCTTAGTTAGAGTTGTAGCTTATGGGGATGTAAATACCTGAGGTGGGGAGAATGTAAAGACCCAAAAATTATGATGAAATGTTTTTTCTTAAATACATGGGAATTATACCAGTCCGTGAAAATTGAAGATGGATGATTATGAGACCCGGTGTGCCCAGATTCATTTTTTGATGTTTTTTTGGGTATATTAAGTAAGAGTATGAGCGGGTTTTTTATAACTTTTGAACCGGTGCTCAGAATTTAAAATTGAGGGGATCATTGAACTCACAGGGCCAATATTCCCTTAAAAAGGCTTTCACTTCGACGACAATGGGTCTAGTTTAAACGATTGTTTTTAGGTTTTCATGCAAAATAATAAAATAATGTGATCTTCAACCAACAAAGAACACTGACCTTCGCACGACACCCAAACCAGCCTATGACCCTCCTCACGACACCTTGGCCGAACCAGCTTGGCCACTCCCTTTGGGTCGAGACATGTCGGGTCACACCCTCGAAATGCTCCAGGCCGAACCGGCCCTGAGCCTAGGCTGAACCGCCCACGCGGCCTGCTGGGCTTGGCCCAACAGGCCAAGAAGAACCTAATAGGTTGGCCCATCCAATGGGTTGGGCCATACCCAATAGGTCTGACCGGGTCATCCTGGACCAAGTTGGCCCAGACTATGTGGGACCGGGTCGGACCGGACCCAAGCCCTCTATTGACCATTTACTTTCTTTAGCCATATCGTTGTCACCGGACGACCGTTTGAAGAACTATCAGCGGTTCTGGTTTTCTTGGAACATGACAGTCCCTTTGAGTGTACCCCGCTGGTGTATGGGGTAATGTTGAGATACAGACAGTCCCACTAACCTTGGACTATAGAGGTACTCCTCCTGTCAAGTACGGTGGGTCTGCCGCGTCACAAAGAGGTGCTCCCAACCATGGGTCTGCTACACCACACAGAGGTACTCCCCCTCATACCCTACTAAGGTATTCCTCTTTTCAAGCACCGTGGGTGTAACACATCAAATAGAGGCACTCCCCACTGTACACGATAGAGGAGGAGTTATCCAACAAATGAGGTTTCGACAGTGTGACTAGGGATGATACCTGATATAACCCCTAGAAAAAAAATCTTGGTTTGAGCTAAGTCAGTATCTTTTGAGTTTACCTCATTATTGAGATGGATTACATGATAACTTTGGTATATGTATTGGAATATACCTATGTGAGGTTATCTTTTGAATTCATACTTTATGGTTTATCCATGTTGGATTTTGTGAGACCTTAAGGGTCTCAGGGTCCCTACTGAGTCTCATAATACTCACCCCTGCATGGGATATGCCAACTCCACATTGTGTTGGATGCAGACGACGGACAGTGTTGACCAAGGCTGAGAGCACTGGGATTGGACGGTACCCGGAGGTGGACCACATGGTGTGACGGTACACAGTGGTGACAGATGGACATGGAGTGATGCGGAGCCTATCTGTAGGTACCCTTTAGGTAGGATTTCTGGTGGAAAGTCTAGGAGTTTTTTTACCTTTTTTTAGTCCTTGTACATTATAGTTGGGCTTTTATTTCTGGCCGTCATTTAATTTTCATCACACCTTTTGTATATTGTTTTATTTGGTGTTTTGTTTCCATATCGTACTCTATTGTGTGTGTTTTTAAGTTATGAAGACAATCCTTACCCAGTTTAGGGATTTACGCCTTTGGTGCTAGTAACCAGCCCCTGGTCTATAGAAGGCAGGCTTGGGGTAGTCACGGAATGGGCCCCATGGGTGGGTCGTAAAAAATGGTACATCTCTTGTCAGTGGCTTACATTATGTCCTAGTTTCTATAAATTTTATTTAAATTAAAGGATATGATGGATATTGATTATGTTTATTTTGGTAATAATAATATTGGATCAAATCAATCTAATTTTTAATATGATTAATGATAATCCAAGAGATTGGATAATGTCTTGAGGCATATATATCATTATGGTTTAACATAATGACTTATTAAAAGAATTATATTAAATTTTTTTAGATGTAAGATAAAGGGTATGAATTAACCTTTTATGATGAACATTTATTTAATGTTGAGGTTATTAATGTTATTTATGATATATGTTTATTTATTTTTTGAATGTTATATGTAAAAACTTTCAGTTTGTGTTGATTTTTTGAGATTAATGTATTATTTCTATATATGATGTTTATTTATTTATTGGTATTATATTACATTGTGTAGAAAATTATTATTTAACAATACATTGGAAATATATTTTGTTATTATTGGTTGTGGTATGTGAAATAATATATGTTTATTTTAGTGTTATATGCCTCACAATTCTTCTTTAATACTCATTGGTTATAGGAAATGATTAAATTAATGTTGAAATTAATTAAGCGATGAAATTTTACTTATTTGGTATTTATATTTGAGTCTTTTTAAATTATATATTGTAAATGAATTCCATAACAATAGAAAAATGGAATTTGAATAAAAAAATTATCCTTTTAATTTAATTTCATATAAATTAATTTTCTTTTCACCAATCCTAAATTTATGGTTTTGGGTCCATTAACATTATCGTGTATATATTATTTATGATACTATATTATTTCATTATGTTATTAGGCTATTTAATGTCTGTATATTAACTTCCCATGAAATTTTTCATTATTTGGATACCCAAATAAATGATATTTTTGGTAACCAAAATGTTTCCCAATTTCCCTTTTCAAATGATTTTTTATTATCCCTCATTTCATTGTGGGTTTTAAATAATGATATATTAAAATATTGAACATTTTATGACCTAGATAAAATTGATTGGGTGAAATTTATAAAAGAGGTGGTGGGGTGGGGCATGCTATGAAACCATAAAAATTTATTTTAATGGAATAATAAGCTCTATTTTTTACATAACATGAAATAATTAGTTTAATATTAATTGAGATATATCATAAAAATATTACGATTTAAATGTGATATAAAGAAAATATATCTATGTATAAATATGATTAAACATATTTTAAAAAATATACCTAAAGTCTTTATACAATTAGAATGTATTTTTTAAAAAATAAAAAACATTTACACTAGTTTACAATAAAACAATTTTATGCCTCATAAACACATTTTATTAAAAAATGAATATTTCAAATTATGTTCATCAAAAAATAATCAGTTAATGAATCTTTTTGAAGATTTTTTTTAAATTATAATTTTTAAAATTAGTTTTCAAAATTATCTTAAGGTGAAATATATCTATTTTATGAAAAGATATAATTTTTTGGGAGTTGTGAATGTTATAGTTTTATGTTAAAATGTAATTTCATTTAACTAAAAAGTAAAATAGTGATTTTAATTTATAAATTATGTAACATAAAATTTACATAATTATATATATTTATATTAATTAAACAATAATTATCTTTATAAATATTTTTTAATATGTATATATTTTGGGTTCAAAAAAACATTTTTCTAAAAACTACATTAATTGAATTTTTCATTTTCTTCTTAAATTAATTTCTTCCACATAAAGGAATTTAATATCTACAAAATTGATCCTATATTTTTAATTAGGAGGTTCGTATTGGAAATAATCCCCTTTTATTTTTTTTCTTTATGAAAAGTGAATTAGTAAACTTGTGTTCCCTCTACACAAGTAAATAATGTATTTTAGTATAAAAATAATATGTTATTATCTCAAAATAAACCCATAATCTCTAAATATATAATTATATTACTCTATTTAAAACATTATAACATAATATTATAAAATTGATAAATTATTTCCCACTTTCCTTTGATTGTAAAATTTATATTACTTTATTTAAATATAAATGCCAAAATTTCACTATCTAACTTATAATATCTATAATAATCTGTGATAGGTCTTAATGAAACTAATATTTTTTTATAAATTTATATTTTGAAGAATCATAAAATAATTTTGTGATGGTAATTTATTTATATTTTTTCTGATTAAATAACTACCATAAATTATTTCCCATTTATGAAATAGTTCTTGTGTAATAAGTTAACTAATTAAAGGAATGATATTAAGAACACTACAATTGTTATTTCATCAATTATTTTGAATATTATCCTGAATTTAGATGATAAATATGAAATATTAGAAATGTGATAATATTTATATAATAATTACATTTTTGTGATGTTTTTTTCAAATTCAAATTATGAGATAAAATCTTAAAATGACATAAATATTTTTTTTGTTAAATAAAATTTATTAATTTTTTTAAAAAAAATTATGAAATGGATGTGTATGTTTATAAGTGTTCTTAAAAATCATCTCATTTTAATTTATAATCCAATTATCATCTTATTATTAAAATGATAAACCATTAAACTGGAAAAATCTATTAATATGGTAAAGGTTAAAATTGGTTTTCCATGTTGATAACTGAAAATATATGGTCTAAAATGATATCTAAAGAAGAAAAAACAATATCAAATTATTATATTAATTAAATTTATCCTCATTATCTTAAAAGTATCATTTATGAAAAATATTTCATGATTTATTTAAATATAGTATTATTAAGCATCTGGAATTTCAAAAAATGACATTAATTCTATTTCAAAATAAAAAATACATTATTAAATAAATTAAAATTCACAATGAATGTATATAGAGAATGGTAAATTGGTAAAAATTTATAATTTCATCTATCTTCCATTTTTCCTCTCATTTCCTTAATAATAACATTCATGACCAGTAAAGAGTAAAAAACATTGTTATCACGAATTTTTATTGTTATAAATTTTTAACAAATGAATATTTATGATATTTATAACATAATTTATCTTTTTAATTATAATATCATATCTACCAACACACCTACCAATATGTTGGAAAACAACAACAACACCCATCCATACGTAAGGACTATCATATCCACGTAGCGATGTGATGTGTTTTTCATTTCCGTTTCATATAGTTGGACATAAGGATATTTCTAATGAATATATATATATATATTAATATCATGCTACAATTTTTATTCATTATGTAACTATATTTTTGCTATTCGTCAAAATTTTAAAACAATGTTCATAAGTATGTATGGCCTACCATCAAAATGACTGGTGTAATTCATTTTTCTGTCTAAATCATTTACGAATATCTCTAAATAAAGAGATATGAATATATTTGATATATATATGTGATATTTGTATGATGGATAACATTTGATTGATAATTTAATCATTACAATGATTCAAGAAAGAAAACTACGAAATCAAATCATATATCTAATAACCATTTAACACATGAAATAACAAGAAAATTAATTATTATTACCACTCTGATGATAAAATGTTAAAAATGGGTCAAATTTTATTTTATGTATTTGTTTATGTCCATGTTATGTAGTTATAATAAATATATATTTAGTATATTGTAGGGTAAAATCACATAAGGGGAAATTCGATCTTGAGGTAAGGGATTATCACTTCTATTTCAAAGAGACACATGCCATATCCCCAAATGAATCTTTTTATATGATGAATATAGATCATATTAAATTAAATTTGGATTATTCTCAAAATTATAAGTATGATTCACAAATCCATTTAATTTTCTCTCATTTGTGAGAATTTTATTTGAATGTTACCAAATTATGAATAGATTTTTTTACAATATCATTATTTATAACATCATTTGTCATTATGTTTCTAATTATAAAAATTCATGAAAAATCTCTCAACAAATAGATGAATTATGTTGTACTGTGGTTATTTCTTGATATTACATGTTTCCCTTTGAATTTTCAATATTTTGATACTCATGATGCAAAATTATTATTTTTTACTAAAAGAAAATATATTTCTCTCTTCGTTAAGAAATATATTTCTTCACACTCCATGATTTATAAAATGTTTCTAAAAAATGTTTTTAATATTCTGTACGAAATTTTTGATGTAAGTTTTACCCACAGTTGGGTTTTTAAAAAATCTTTTTAAAAGAATATTGTTGTCATTTACAAAGTGAGTTACTTTTACTTTTTAGTAAAATTGTGGATGAAATATTTGTTTTAGAATTTAAGGAATGAAAATAATATCCCACTATTATAACTAATCAATGATATAATTTTTCATTTCAATGTTTGTATATTTATATTCTTTGAAAATGTTTTTCTTATTATTTTATTTTATTTTTGATTTTAAATGTGATTTCAAAGTAAAATTTGTATTTTTCCTTAATAAAATATTCTAGTGGAATTTTAAATGATGTTTAGCTATTTGAATACCCAATTATGTTATTGGATATATGATTCAATGAAACCAATTTTTTTCATTTTTATGTATGGGTTTTGATATTTTGGTGTTAATGATTTAATTTAGTGATTCAATCTGGATACTTATTTACTTATAAAAAATTTGAGGAATTAATTGTCTTGATAGTTCAAAATTTAATGAATTTATTAGTTCATTAATGTGATTATTGGGGTCTATATATAAATATCAACTCAATTAACCAATAGGAATCAGAAAACAATTATTGTTAACGTGATGTGTAGGCTGAGGTTGTAATGTAATGTCATAATAGATAGGTATTTGGTGTATTCCAACCCATAAAATGACATGACTTGGATGAAAGGACATGATAAAATTAGAATATATTGGTTGAATGACCCTGAAATAAAGATTAATTATTTCTTGGTTGAGAGGCCGTGATCTTGAAAATAAAATATTATGCATTTACATCAGTAAGGATTCATTTTCCATTTTCCATGAAATTTCATATTGATATTATCAATTTTCTCATTGAACATAAGTTATTAATTAAATGGATTTTTTTTTGATTTTCCACTATTTCGTGTATGTTTTTCCTTATTATTTCGTGATAGATTCTTTTTTATATAACCATTACTGAGCATCTAATTATACCCATTTTTTGATATCAATCATCCAAGATTTAAGGAATGAGATTAAGAGTCATTTCTAGGATGATGAATGCTCTAAAACAATGTTAAGATATTTACTATGTAATATATAAATCTAATAGTCATATAGTTTACCAATATTACTATATTATTCAGTCATTTGGGATATAATAACATATATATATTTCTAATGTAATAAAGTAACCAACAATTGTTTTCTAATAGAGTTCTGTTTTTACCCAGGGCATCGTATAACACATCTATAAAACCACATATTTTAGGATCAATATGTTGTTTTTCGGGATGTTTTTATTTAATGGGTCTAGTTCATGTAGGAAACATATTATATATTTTTCCAGAAATGCATGACAATAACAGAAATGTCCTGTTTTGTATTATGAGTAAGGGTCTTGGTAATTTTATAAAATGACTTTATCTATATATAATATATGAAGTTAATAGGAATAAATCATTGTGTAATTGTTTTATGTATAGTGGGATTTTTATATATTATAGAGGTGAGGTGGGTATAATACCATACAAAAAAATTTATACTATATGGTGATCTACCAAAATAGAAGAATGAGATTTAGTTATCCAGTTTATTATCTAGAAAATATAAGGTATACCTTTATTAGTGATTGAATTTGATTTTGGTTTAAATTTTACATCCATGATTAGAATATATACATCACATTTTTATGTAATTTATTTAATTCATAAATGAAAACAACTATTATACCATAAAACATATATTTTATGTTATTAGAAAGAGGTGAACATGGATTTACATTCCTTGGAAGATAATGAGGATATTTACAATGACCTTAAAATCTATTATTTACATAGTTCACATTAGTAAGAATGTATGATTATCGTACATTATGTTTCCCTTGGAATTTATCATTTTAGGACTCCTTGTACTTTTCATTGGCGAAATTTAATCCTCTTAATAATTATTTAAACATTGATCAATTCCCCAAACTAAGACTCCCTAGTCTAATGAATGAGTGATTCTATCATAACAATTGATCAAATGTAAGACACTCCTCCATCATCTACCAATGACAACTATAATGATGCTACATACTTTTAAACCAACTTTAACTTCCAATATCAAGATGTCATACTAAGGGGAAATTCAATCATATTTACCCTCCATGGATTATCGAAAATCTAGGAGTCACAATCCTAGAATATTTCCAACTAAATCCTTCACCTAATATTATTATATATCTAGGTAAATATGTTACGAAGACTCTTATGACAAATAGATTATAAACTTCCGTAAAAGAGTATTATTCCTCCATTATATACATATAAACGTTCCGGTTTGAATATATAAATCATGGGTTTTGTAATTTTGATCATATGTAATCATAAATATTTATACAAAGGTAATAGCCACCTATCAATACATAAGTACAAAACCAAGCCCCACATCAAAGGAAGAAAATTACACCACATCCACAATTCCATCTCCTGAAAATATCATGACGAGATCATATGTTAGAAATTGATTGAACAGTACATAGTCTTGTTGGTTATAATTATGAAAATACAAGGCATCCATTTTAAGAAAAGTGATGACATGATTCCTATAAAACTAGGGAACTCCTAAAAAAATATCTAATAATAAACTCGAAACGAAAGGAAAAAATTCACATGACACATGATCTTAGATACATACCGGTACAACTAAAAACCATAAATTGGATTTCCCCATTTACATATTAAATAAATGAATGAATATAATTAGTATTTATTTTCTAAAGGAACTTCTATATTTACTAGATATTTTGATATATTATTTCGTCTAATTATGCCACCTATTTTCAATAGAATTACCCATGAAAAACATAGAAGAGAATAGAAACATCAATTAAAATATAAATATATATTTGACATGGGTAGTAAAACAATCCATTAAATTAGTAGGTATTAATAATATTAACTACATTAAACAATATTATAATTTATAAACATATAAAAATGAGTATTTTATAAAATAGTTAATTAATTACTATTCTTATGAATCTATTTTTTAGAAACTAAACTTTTTAAAAATTAATAATAAAAATATTATTCTTAAATGATGATGTTAATCAATAATAAAAAGTATTTTCTTATTCTAGATTTGTTTGTTTTTATTTGAAATCATGAATAAGATGAAATAATATTTTACATATTTATATTCATATAAAAACATTTTATTTATTATTGACAAATTTATTTAAATAGTAAATTTATCTATTTTAAAATTTTAAATTGATAACAAATATATCTTTTAGATTCACCACAATAATATTAGATTATTTTATTTTATTTTTAATTTTTTAGAAATCATAATTTTTATGAGAAAAGTGAAAATAACATTTTCACAAATAATTTTCTATTTTATGACATTATTATTAAATATATATGAAATATAAACTCGTGCAACCATTTTTTAGTGAAAAATATCTAATTTATATTTATTAATTTTTTTATTTTTTAAAAAATTAACTTAAAAATTTATATTTGAACTTTTATATTAATAATTTATATTTTCCAAAAAACATCATTTTAATACATAATAAATGTGGTATTTTAAATTAATTGTTTTAGCACTTTTATAGAATATTATAATAAAATATTTTTATAATTAATAATTATTAGATATTTTCTTATTATAATGTCCAATTTTTTACAAGAATAATGTATAAATGACTTTGGTAAAAACTAATTACCATTGTAAAAATATAAACAAGTAAAAGGGTTTTAATTAGAAGAAAATACAAAGAACATGTTTAAAAAAAATTTGGGAAGTGGAGGTTGAGTAAAAGTTTTACCACACTTTAGTATTTCTATGTTTTGGATCATGGTTTATCAAGAGTGATTTACATTTTTTAAAACATTTTGGGTATTTACAAAAATTCCATTCATTTCATCTTATAAATGGGGATCTCCTACATCCGACTCCCCTAAAAACATACTTATTTTATTCGATAATCTATTAAAAATAAATTTTAAATTTATATACAAATTAAATGGGTTCTACGTTCCTAGAAATAAAATCCCTCAATGTTTTAACCCCCAAATGAAAAATGATATTATCCTGGAACAAGGGTAAAAAACTATAATTCAGACTCTCAGATTTCTATTTACTCCTACACTTCAACAATGCCCTAAGTAGTGTTGGATTCCACTTCCACCATATCCCATCTGTGGGAATGGGTCTTCATTTTTTAATTAATCTCATAACCTCTTTTCCCCAATTCTCTATCACTAATGATATCCCACTATTCTATGAAATTGTTATACTCCCTAATTCTACTAACCTCTATAGTGGAATTACTTGACATGATCTTTCAATATCAGAGATCATCACTGATTTAGATCTCCTGAACTAGACAGTGGTTTCATGGTTCCTTTAATGGGGTCTATCAATAGACACCTTTCATAGATTTGGTGTTTGGATCATGGGGGTTTAGGAGAGGTTGGTCATTAGTCTACTCAATAAGCGAAATATAATCGTTCGTTTTACATACTCTGATGCTTTGATCACTATGTGGTCTATAGATCACCAGTATTGGAAAGGAATTCATTTCCACCAATTAATATTGTTGTATGATTTTCACATGAATCATGATTCCGTGACAATGGATCTGTGGGTAATATTTCTCAAGCTTCCATGTCTAGTTGTAAACCCTTCTATAATAAGAATACTACTGAATTTGGTCGAATATTTTTTGTTCTTTGACTCCCGAACCATTTATGTCTATTAAAAAACTTACCCATGAATATGTGTCTATTTCAACATTTAAAAACCTTTTCTCGAGTGGGTTTGAACCACATTTGGGGTGGAATTTGGTTGGAATCAACTAGTTGTGTTTGACACAGGAACAAGTTTTTTCTCATATATCATATGATGGGGTACATTTTAACTTCAAGATGAAGATTAGTAAGTGAAATATGAAGGGGTGTAGTTGTCTATAGGATGAGATGTTAGGGTCTTATTCCACCTCCATTTGTTAACATGGAAAGTGTGACAACTGGGCCCCACCCACCAGTTGCCCCGCAGACATGTGGTCCCCACCCTGAGGCCCACACGTGTGCCTGAACGGGTCATCAGACATATGATAGTCCCCACAAGCCAACACATGTCCTTTCTAGTGTGCTTTGTCCTCACTCAAACACACCATGGGAAACATCCCAGAAGGTCACCCATCTTGATCACTACTACAAGACAATAATGATTAAATATGGAGTTCTAATCAGATAAGCTCCCAAAAAAGAAGGTGCCACTTGTTGACATGAGTAATATCATTTATTCATTTAACCATTTATCATTTGGGGGTGTTACAATCACCCCCCATTAGATCACAAAATCCTCATTGTGGGCCCTACATCTCAACCTAGGAAGTGCACCACATTTAAGGCTAGGTACCACCTCTGATACCAAATGTGACAACTGAGCCCCGCCCCCCAGTTGCCCCGCAGACACCTGGTTCCCACCATGAGGCCCACACGCGTGCCTGAATGGGTCATCAGACTAATGATAGTCCCCATAGGCCAACACATGTCCTTTTCATTATTCTTTGTCCTCACTCACACATACCCTATGAATCTTCCTGGAAGGTCACCCATCCTGATCACTACTCCAGACCAAGCATGCTTAACTATGGTCTTCTAATAAGATAGGCTCTCGAAAAAGAAGGTACACCTTGTTTATATGCGTAATAGCATTTAGTCATTTGACCCTTTATCATTTGGGGGTGTTACATATTGCATGGAGGTCTCTCATACTGATAATTTATAGAAATTCTTCTCTAAAATGGGTGTTAAGATAAAGGTAGAAGAAATCATTGATAGATTGAAACATGATATGAGTGTCTCTATTTTGATATATCAGTTTCTTGGAATGAATGGTATGTCCCAGCCATTAATATACATTCTTGATGAGGTTATAGTTCGGAGGATGGATAATGGATAGAATCTCACACCGCTCGGTATGAAAAAAAATACATCCAAGGAGGAGGTCCCCTAGTCAGCAAAGCCTTCTTGGATCATTATAGTTCAAGAATAGATTTAGTGTGAGAAATACTGAAATTATAGATCTATAACAGTGGTATAGTTTTATTCTGAAATAAAAAATAATAATTTGGATCATGGTACTGGGATAATAATGATATGAGTGTTAAGGAATCAGACGTCCAGATGGTTTCAAACCATTGGAAAGACCCTCACACGATTATTGTTTTTAGTTCTAGATCATGAAAAGGAAAGTAGGGGACTTATTCTCTCTTTTAATTACATATGTAGTAAGGGGTGAAATCAAGTAAGCTCAATGAGTATAACACCATACCAAAAATTATGGATACTAGATATTCTTGAAAGGAAATCAATCCTAGGAAAAAATAATGTTCATCCAGAAAAGCATGGGTCAATGATTTTTTTCAAGAGTTTGGTATCTAGGGTCAGTAGGCTCTAACATTATGTCTATGGTTTTAGGAGGATAAAATTGATAGGAGCATGAATAGATAAGTATTTATGGTATCTCGGGTAGATATGAAACAATCATAGTCCCTAAAATGGCTACAAATATTACTTCACCAAATGATTATAAAAATGATGTCACTAATGGAGTACTGGTTCAATAGATCCTCTTTTGTTCTAATAGTTAAATGTTGTAGGACTTAATCAATATCAATATCTATTACGAGATGCACATAAAATGATTTAAATATTCATATAGGTCAAGTTAAATTAATAATATATTTCCTTTACCAATAGATAAAATTGGATTTTTGATTCGTGGCTTCAACAAGGGTAAGACAAGATTGGAGGAACATGTACGGGCATGGGAACAGATGGCCTTCCAATTGGAGGAGCTCATCAAAGGAAATAAATAATTATCGGTATATTCAATCCAATATAAAATATATAGTGTTATTCAAACTAAAGATTTTAATTTTATAAGGAATGACTATAATTTCCATTTTAGGTTTGACGTTCCTTTAGTTTTCTATACATTGTTTCCCACATCACAATAAATGTTTTTACTTGAATATAAATTTATATTTTATTTTAGTTAGGTATAAATTTTGATCATTTTATTACTAATTTTAATTTCATTATGTGAACTTATTATTCATCCGTATCCATTGAAAAAAAAATATACTTACATAATAAAAATTAGTATAGTGTAATGTAATTGTAATGATAGTACAATCATTAAACATAATTCCTTTTTATAGTAGTAAAAAGAAAACATTCATTTTTTCATTGTGCGAAAAAATACCTCCACAATGCAACATGGGTAGTTTTACATTAATTTCACAACATGAATAGCCTTAGAGAGAATTTCATAAATAATTACTAAATTTTTTATTATTTTTTTATTATTGAATGATTATTTTCTATACTCATTTATCCATTCATAGGAAAATGAAATGATTCTCCATGCGTACATTTGTAAATCTGCCTCTATTAAATGATCAATTTCCATATTTATTTTCATCACCAACATACATTAATGGATATATTAATTTGTTTAATAGATAAATATATTCTAACAAAATTAATAAGGTTCTAATAATATAAATTGTACATCAAAATAATATTATGATCAATAAATAACTATGGTAAATTCAAACGTGTAAAATAGAATTCTATGGGAAAAAATTGATTTCATACTACTATAAAATAACCACATTTAGGTTTTATTAATCTTATAAATAATTAAAATTATCTCATAAAAAATAAATTAAATCAAAATAGCATCAAAATTTTATCTATTATAATTGTTTTATAAGTAAATCCCTTAATAATCATATATTAATAATTTTATATACTTGTTTTGAATAGTTTACCCACTAACATGGAGAATGTGATAAATTTATATCATATATTACTATGGGATTTTAAATTTTTTTGTTATACGTTATATAATTTATTAATTAAATTTTTATTCAATTTTAAAATAAGAATATAACTCAATATTGAGGAAAAGTAAATTCCTTAGAAAACAATAATCAATACACGCTCCTTTCCAAAATTATAATTAACTGTCACAACCAAAACACATATAGAATGAAAGAGTAAAATTTTTATAATTGTAAAAAATAAAATAAATTAACATTTAATTTCTCGTAATGATGAGTTGTGTGATAAGGATTAATAACAACATTTATATTATGAAACTTCTCCAAAATGATAACTATTTTCACAACTAATGTTGAAAATTGATACATAAGTATCAAATATATATATAGATAATAATTATAAATTCCATTTCAAATGTATTTATACGTGAAGATTCTTATCAATTGGTTTATTAAGATAGTTATTTTTTATATGGGATCTTATTATGAATTAGATAATGAGTAGAAATAAGGTAATATCTTTTAATCTCAAATCCCTTATATTGAGAATTGTCTATGTTATACTATATATCATCAAAATATAGTTTATTTATTGTAAGTGAATTAATCTAAATCAATTATTTTTGTTATTAATGTGAAATAATATACCGAATTAGTTACATTTAATCAAAGATAATTTTACCCATTTATTTAATCAATTAAATGGATTTTTTTGGTAAATAGATTTTCACTCGTCAAGTTATAAAATTTAATCTAGAATGCCTATTGTGTTTTCACCCTATTTATTTAATATAACCAATTTTATATTCAAATTTATGAAAACTTTTTATTAATAATGAATGTTTTAATTTTTGGGTTTTAAACAAAGGTATTTCCAAATTATTGAGAATGTTCCATTCCTTTCATTATCAAATTTATTTTATTTTGATTCACATTTCCAAAAGAAGGATTATTTCTTTTCAAGGATCTATTATTTAAGATTAATTTTCATATTGAATTTTTATATAATATTTCCCTTCACAATTTTTTACAATAATTTTTGAAATGGACTATTATATATTATATTATAATGATATAAATATTTTCTAAAACATTCATTTAAATTTTCTTTCATGTAAAACATATATATAATTCTCTTATAAATTTTTATGAATCATTTCCTCCATATATCCCTTGTTTTAAAATTAATTTATTTTCACCTAATTTTATAAATATTTTTTAAAAATGTATTCAAAATAAAAATGATATATATTATTTTCAATTTTATATGTATAAACCTATTAAAAATTAGTTTTCATTAACGTCAATATACCATGAAATATCTTATTCATGATCAAACATGTCATTAAATGAAACCATTAACATTAAATATATGAATAAATTATGATATTCCATTTTTATGTTTCAAATGATCCATCACATCCTTTTCATTTTTAGTCATTGATTACCTATGAACATAGTTTTGGTTCTTTGACATTACTAAAATGAATAACATATATTTTATTCTATTAATTAAAGGGTGCTAAAGTAAATTTCATACATCAATTGGAAACAAAATTATTTTTATAACTATATACCTTTCATGTAAATGTTGTAAATATCATATTACTCTGTACCTTGATTATATTATATTTACATAGAATATTTCATTATTTCATTGGAAACATGTTATTTTTTCCATGGTTATAACAAAATATTATTATTGATGGTATTAGAAATATTTGACTTATGTGATTCTATTTGAAAAGGTTTTCAAACCAATTTTCCTTCCATGTATTATTTCTGATCTGATGAAAAATTCTATATGCAACACATATATATGGATGATGATGGTTGGGGTCATAAATCAGACTCCAATGCATGGAAAAATGATTATGTACCTTAAGAAGAAAATGTTATAATAGAGGAATCATCCAATGATAATGGATACGTAAGATGATTTATCATTAGACGAATTCTATATGGTATAATTTATTTTGACACAATCGGTACAATGAAATATGTATCATAAGAAAAATGTTATATTGGAGAATTTATTCTACAAAAAAATGTATACATAAAGAATTATCCTAGGATAAGAAGAACATATGGGAATCTATCTCAATACATAATGGTCAATGAGAGAATTTATTCCAATGACAATGGTACATGGGGGGATTATAAAAATCCATTAATTTTACACATGTGGATATCTAGATCCTAACATGTGATAAATGTCTTGGTTAATGTCCATGGTTATAGTTTCAGTGATTTTTTTGGTGCCATATTTTATATATTCCATATTTTTATTCTTATTATTATAACTATGTTATTTTACCATTAGTCATGTTTTTTGAATAACATTTAAATTCATGTATCAAAATTATCTCATTAATTATGATATTATATAATAGTTAGGCATTATTGGGTGTACCTACATTAATATTAGTTATAATTTTTGAAAAATAAAAGTTATAAATTTCTTGGGAAAGTATTATAACACTATATTTTCTTGAAGTTTTGTAATTGAGTCATTCACATATATAAGACGTTATAGTTGGTATCTAAGATAGATTTAGATGTCATTAAGTATTGTCATTATATTAGTTTTGGATTAATCAGGTGTATTAAATGCTATAAATTATTTATATGTTATGGTTGAATATAATTTAAATGTTATTGATAACACTCTATGATGGTTTAGGTAATATTCCAAGGGTTTGAATATGAGAACACTAGTGAAAATGTAGGGATAAATCATAGAGATATATCTATATATTGGATAATATTCTGAAATTTTATTAATGTATTTATTAAGTGAATTTCCTGGAAAAAACATCCCTTTTTAGAAACTACATTTGGTCATATGCTCCTGAAAAAAATAACTATGTGTTATTACTATGAAAATAGAACAATGGCTATTAACTCAATCATCACACTGTGAAAGACACTGAAACAAGCCATCAAAACTGGGTTGACGTTCTTAGTAGATATGATTTGTTTGACAACATATTATTTAATGTTAATTAAACTATATTTTTATGAAAACATGATTAGGAAAAAGGTACAGTGGATCTTAACATTAAGGAAGATGAATGAACTAATAGTGTCAAGGGATGAAAATATGGTTTTATTTTAGAATCCTTACTATGATTGAAATTCTATATTAAAATAACAATTTATAATATTTTTTGATCTTATCATAAATATATTTTTTAATGTATTTGGTTGAGACATGATTGTAAAAATGAGGGTATGAAAGGTATCTATCAATCAACCTTTATGTATCATAACTGAATATGTAATCCAACTGAAGTGAACTATAATATTATTTTATATATTCTATAAATTAATAATGAGGAGTTTCTTTGTCTTAACTATGGTAGTGTGGTAAATATGTTAATGAACATTAAATATTTATACTATAATCAATTTTAATTAGTGACTAATATTTTCCAATGATATTTTGGTATAATTTAAATGTTATTATGATTATGTGAAACATATAAATATTTGTGTTTAGTATATTTTTAATTATTTTTAGACATATACAAAAGTTTTTCAATAATATTGAAATCTGATTTTATGAAAATATAATAATTTAGGGGACACGTAATGGAGAACATGTGAATGAGTAATGGAAAATTCACTATTTAAACTTATTCATGATATTATGTAATAAATTAATAATTGATTTTATGAAAGGGGATTTTATCATATCAATAGACTTGAAATTTAGTATATATTCAATGAAAATGCGATTAAAGAAATTTTAGGAAATTTTTTATATATTTTTTTATTATGATATATAATTATTTATTTATTTTCAAATTTATGAAATAATGAATATTAAATTTAATCCTTATTTATTCATTTATCTTTTTTTAGTAATATATAATCTCATTGTGGATTTATCATTCATAGATTGAACTGGTTTAGGGTGTTTTATGTTATGGATAATAAACTATTTGGTAAAATAAATATCAGCTTAAACGATTTTATAAATGTATAAGGTTTTTGAAGAAAAATAATTATCATGATAGAGCCTAATATAGTAATATGAATTTCATATTAGAAGATACATCCTAAATGATGAATAATTTATTAATACCCTCACCCATTTTAGTCAGATATGGATAATTAAAATAGAGAGTAAAAGTTTATTTAATGTTATAGGGTGTGCAATGACATTGTACATTAATTTTTGTCATCATATAACTATATCAAATATGTTCGGTAACATCCTATGCATGAAAAACCGAACTAAAAACCTATTGTATATTTATATAATGATAAATATTTCCACAAAAAAGTTTTTGAATATTTCGTATGAATAGTATTAGGAAAATTATGAATTATATTAATATATATTTATATATATTGTTTATTTCATAAAAAATTACATAATTCATTATCGCGTTTATGAATCTATCATTTTTCCAGGAAAATTTCTATAAAAGAAAAATAACTAAACTATTGTCTAATTATGAGGTTAACGAAACAATATAAAATATTTATTTATTATATATTAATTATTATTTTATAAAAATTAATAATAAGAACAACATATATTTTGAAATGCAATTTTCTATAATAATAATTTTTACCATGATTAATTATTCAAATAAAAATTAATTTTTATATATATTACAAACATAAATTTAGAAAATTTTGTTTTTTTAGATTCACCATATAAATATTAGTGATGTAATTTTTTTTATTTCCCTAAAAATATTAATTTATATGTAAATAAATGAAAATACTGTTTTTTTTGAATAAAATGAATTTTATGATGTAATATATATATATATATATATAAGTATTAATTAAAAATTAAAAAAATATATTCCATAGGAAATTCCACATTTATGAATTTAATATATAATCTAAATATGTGTGTTTTAATTTATAAACAAAAATATATGACATTTTAAAACTTATGTTATAGTTAAAAATAATATTTTTAAAAATATATAAATTTAGCTATCTAAATTTTCTAATCACTTCTAAAAAATTAATATAACGAATGGATTAAATTTTTTGAATATTTAGGAACAAACTATATTTTATGTTGAATTTTTATAATCATAAATGATAAACCACTTTTTTAAAAGTAGTTACCATGATAAAAATCATAATTTGTAAAAGGGAATAACCAAGAGTTAAAAACATAAAAATTCATAAAAATGTGTGATGGAATGAGTGGTTGCTGACATGATAGATTTAATATTTTTCCATTTCCTTTATTTAATAATTTTTGATCCACTTTCCTTGAGGGTGACATCCCATTATTGAAATGGTTTTGAAATATCAAAAAAAATCCATCCATTTTAACTTATAAACGAGGCACTATTTTACTCACCTACTACAACACCACAACAAAATAACTAATTTCCATGAACTATCATAAAATAAAAACAATATACTATCTATATGTAAGATGCGATATCCTTCTCAAAATAACATTCTTATTGGTTTAATGACATTTGTAAAGAAGACAATCCATGAATTCAGATATAATAAATTAACCCTTGTCTCTCATTTATATTTTTTTAATAAGGACTTATTCTTCCTAAAATTTCACTAAACCATATTTAAAATATAAAATATTTATAATTATAATTATAGTTAATTGTTATAAATATGGTACACCAATAAATTATATTTCCCTTATTAATTATGAAAAATAAAATCACCATCCATATGCAGACTACTACCTCCATAACAAAACATGATTAGTTTTTCTTCATCGGAATAAAAGGAAGGTCCTAATAGAAAATTTAATGTAAATTTATTATTTTAATGTTATATGTTTATACTATTAAATGACAAAGTATTCAAGTAAGTTATTATATTCTATATAAACATAAATCCATATCCATGCAAATGTGTGGACAACCACCTCAATAGAATGACGAATTTCCATTTATAGTTTTATCATCACCTTCCATGGATAGTCGTGATTTTTAGTTTAATAGATAATATTTTCTTCGTTACTTTATAAATTTACCACGAAGTAAAATTTAACATCTTTTTAAAAATACAAGAAAAAAATCTTCTAAATTCCACGATTGAAATGAGTGTCATAAAGGGAATAAATAATTTATTCGTACTTCTAAAAAACACATATATGTTATATTAGTTTTTCATTTAATTACAATAAGATAAAAAAATTTAATATTATTATTAATCAAGTATCATTATTTTATAATTATAACATCTCATAACAAATATTTAATTATGGTATGTTTGTGTTTGGGATGGTTTAGCAACCAAATTGAATACTTATTTAAATTTAAACAATTTATGACTATTGGAATCTAATTTCATATGAAATATGATATAAATACATAAATATTGTTTTTTGGGTAGTAAATTTTAATATTAAAATTTAATTCATTTTTAGGAACACATCATTCCTCCACTACAAATCATTGAAACAATATTATTTCCAAATTAATATATAATGATCATAAACAATACATATATAGGAAGATATTATAACATTATAAATAACTATATAAAAATATTCATATTACTTGTTTGATATTTTAATGATGTATTATGACATATTTGGGAATAACAACAACTCTCTTAGGAATTTACTATAAAAAAATCAAGATTTATCACACCCAGTATTATTAATAGATAATGAACTATCTAATATAATTATAAACAATTATTACAAATGTATTTTAATAATATTTATATATGGAAATAATGTTATGAATTTTGCTATTAGAATTTTTATGTACCTTATATCTGATCAAAGTGTGGTTTTTCTAATCATGGAAATATGATATGTCTTTTCCATATCATATGACTTTGTTTGAAAAAAATTTATCGAATACACCAATTTTATCACAATATATTGAATATTCTAACCATAAACCTATGTTTATAATATATTTTTTATTCATTAATAATGATAATATACTTTATCTCTTTTATATTAAAATCAATTTTCCAAATTATTAATCTTGTTTTCTGGATTTCAAAGAATATTTGTTTTTATTCATTAAGTAACAACGAATCATTGTAGTATTTTTCTAGGATCTAACACCAAAAGGTTTTACTGCATTATATTTTATATTTTTATTAATAAACATCAAAGTTAAATAAAAATAAATGATTTGTGTTGTGGGATTCCAAAATTTTTGATTTCAATGTATTAATAGAGGTTTCTTTCCCTTCTAAATAATTTTTTTATCCTTGGATCTAGAGTTCTATTTGAATATTTTATATTGGTTTCAAGGATTAATTAGTGGATATTCATTTTAAATGGAATTGTTTCAAAATCTATCACTTAACCTTTTTGAAAACAATATTTTTAGGAATAATAATTTTATGTTTTTTATAATGATAAAAATAGTTACTACAAACATCTTTTATGTTCTATTTGATGTAAACACAATTTTTTTTTGAGTTTTATATTTTATTTGATACTTTAAAACCACATGTTCATGGTTTCATTACTAAATTATGTTCCTCTTATTTTTATATAAAATTTTATGTAAAATTCATTCAAATGATTGAAGATATTTTTTTATATATGATGGTATTTTAAAAAATATCATTAAAGAGTTTTCATCATAGTGATTTCCCATTGAAATAAATGTTTCTAGGTCAATGAAATTCATAAAATGACACCATAAACATAAATATTGGAATAAGTTATATATGTATTATTTTATGTTGGAATTTTTTGTTCAAACATTTTTTTCCATTTCATTGGAGGCTTCTAATGTTATTGTTCACTCTGATTTCTTCACAACAAGAATAACCTATTTTGTTGAGTCAATAAGGTTTACATATCACTTCTCCATTCCTTATGGATTTATGTTTTTAAAATCACAAACACTTTTTCATGTGTTATATTTTACTTATGAATCTATCATACTATTTTAATTATGATATTTTCATTCTGTTATACTTATAATTCTGTCAATCCATCTTCATTACAAATTTGACATTATATTTTACCTAAAAAATTGTCATTACATTGTAAATACAAATTTTTCATTATGTTTTACCTAAAAATTTGACATTATGTTTTGAAAAAAAAAATTTCATTATGTTTTACCTAAAAAATTTTCAACACGTTTTACCAACAAATTTTTGATTAAGCTTTACTTAGAATTATGTCATATCATTTTATATAAGCCTATGTACAACCATTTTAGTGATACTGATGAATCTGTGATACCTTTTTTGTAATATTGTTGTCACAGGAAAATATAAGATATATTTTTTCATTATTATGATTATTTTTTTCATGATAATGATAATAGTAAGATTGTCATATTGATTTTATGACACCATTACCCAAAAATAGTGATTTGGTTTTCTTAATATGATATCCCTTTTCATAAGAATATATTTTCTTGATAATGTTATAGTTTCATAAATAGCATTCCAATATTATCAGATTCTATGTTTGTTTCTACATGACATTCATATTAAACTTAACATTGTTTTCTTATACATGAAACGTTGTTGTATAATCTATTATAAACTAATCGATGTCCATTTGAAACTTGTCTAGGTCACTCCGAAATTTAAGGATAATATGACCGTAGGAGTGGACTTGACCGTTGAGAATATTTTTATATATATAATAGTTCAATTTAATGAGCAAGTTAATTCGATAGAGTTCAGTTAATAGAAAAGCGATCAATGATTGTGAATTTTTTTCTAGAGAGAGAGGATTTTATAACACTCTGTGCTTCGTGAAGATGTTGTGTACAACTTGTTTTTGCATGAAAAAATTGTTCAGACTTTATTTTTTTAGAATCTGATCGTTCTGATCACAAGCTTCTGGTTTTTGAGGAAAGAGGTTCTGATATCCTTCATAATCGAGGGCTTGCTGAGATATGAAGATTGATACTAATCATCTAATTGAGAGATTAACTGGTTTTGACTATGACTGATATTCATGAAATTATATATCAAGGAACCTTTATCCAAGGATGTTGGATACCCTTATCTTTAGGTTAAAATATGTCTTGTTTTTTTGTTATTCTTTAATATTTTTTTCCCACTGCAATTTTAACATTGTTATATTAGATAGTGTAATTATCTTATATATTATAATTCCATTACTCAAATTATATTAATGATTCTATACACTTAAATTTAGAATAATTATTTTATGAAAATATTTCTTATGTTGTTTTCTTATGGATGTATAGTATAAGAAAACGTTTCTCAAAGAGGGTTTGTGTATTTTTTTTAATTTGATTAAACTATGTTTTCATAATTTTTAAATCTAAAATTATGAAACAGATACCCTTAAGGTTAAAAAACATTACTTATGAAATATTTATACCAATTTTAATGTTTCCAACAGAATTTTTAAATTGTAAAATTCACCCCTTAGGGTATTTGAACATCTCATTATACATATTTGATCCTATAATTGGTATCAGAGCTAGAAGCTCATCTATACCGATTCATTACATTTGGTATCAGAAGGACGTTTAAAAGATAATCATACTCTCGTATAATTATTATTGCATGAATTTTTATATGTTGTTTATCTTGCTCAAATTTTATTTATGTGGTTTTACTTATACTTTCTTTTGAATTTACTTCCCTAATATTTTGTAAAAGAAATGATTTTTTTCCTTATAGTAGACATTCATTTTGGATCTATAGTCAATATCAATCCGATTATTCCACCGATCATCGATGTAATTGACTATGAGTATGGAATATAAATAATGAAGAACACTGTGATAAACACAAGTGTAAACAACATCATTATGTTAAGTGAAGATTATAAGATTCTTGATTTAAAATATATAACCTTAACTAATCCCAAAATGGTTGAATACTGGCTGAAATTTAATGTAAAAAATACTTTTAAATGTTCCATGAATAGTAATATATATAGCTGAATTTCATCTTGGGAAGTTGAAAATAGTATTTGGAAGAAGCTTGAAGTAACTCACTTTGGATCATGAATAGCCATTGAAACTAGAAGATCCTTTCTCTGAGCTGAGTATGATGGTTTCTCTTTTCCTTATAGAGAATACATGTGAATTTTACCAAAATGATCTATGACTATCTTCAAAATATTAAAATCAATGGGTGAGAAAGGTCAACATGATGATATTATTATAGAAAGAATTATAAAAATCATGCATAATGAATGGTAATCCAAGAGGACAACTATAGATGAGAATATGAAATTTACACAGATTTATCATGACGTGAAGTATGGAACTCTTCTCCATCATGGAACCAGAATAAAGAGATATTATTATAATATTATGAATAATGATGGAAATAGAGGTGTTCCTTTTACAACTACATCAAATCATATGAATTCTAAGACTCCTAAGAGAGATAAAAGATCTAAATCTAAGATGGTTGTTAAATTAATCTAAATATATAGAATGTAATTCTTTCGAAAATGAGATAGACATTATTTCTTGGAAGATGAACATGATTTTTGGGAAAAACAAATTTTGAATATATATACAAGAAGAAATATGTAAAGGAAAATATTGATAGAGAAGTGACATGATATCATTGTAGAAGAACATATCAAATTAGACTTTATTGTCCCTTTCTTAGGTAATGTTACAAGAAGGACATAAATTCTGATCCAAACAAGAATACGTTCTACAGAAAAACACATAACAATGTCATGATATCCAATAAAACATGGATTTTCAGTGGTGGAACTATTATGATGACTCTTCAGAATATAAATCTTCTGAAGAAAATAATCTTGGTCTAATATTCAGAGCACCATTTCAGAATAATTGTTTGATGGCTAATGTAAGAACTTTGGAATCCACAAAAAATATGTCTTTATGTTTAAATTTTAATAATTATGGTATTTATTCTGATGAATAAACCTCTTCATCCTATAAAAATAATTATTTACCTTTCAATTATGATGTTTTCATATTATCTTTGTTTCTTGAAATGAAAAATTCTAATGTTTATAGGAAACATGAAAAAGAAAATTGTAGATAAATTTATTTTAACAAAATAAATGTTGAATCATACAAATGATTTTGGAATGAAAAATGATGTTTCATAAAATAATTCTATCAAACATGAGAATGTTTATTTTTAGAAGGATATACTTTCAAATGATCTTAAAAATTTGTTTTTTCAAAAAGATGCTTTATAGGATAAACAGAAATCAAAATATATTATTATAGAGGATAAAAATTTAGTATTGAGACGAAAGGATTAAATATTTTCTGTGAAGAAACATCTTGAAATTTTTACTTTTGGTAAGGAAAATTTTTATATGATGAATTCTCAGACCCGACATCATGGTAATATTCATAGATTATGTTATTCTCAAGAAAAACCAATTTTTAGAATCAATTATTTTACTACTTCCAGAAATACATTTTTACTAAATGTATATGTGGTGGGAAATAGTAGAATAACCATTCATTAAATAAGGACAAATCCCTTGGTTTTAATAAAGAATATTTTCTAAACAAATGTGGATACCCAAGATTTAATTATCTAACAATTCATGATCAAAGTAATTTTGGATTATGAAAACCTAAATCTTTAATCTTCAGGATAATGATGAAAGTACCAATAATATATGGAACATGGATAGTGGATGTTCCACACACGTGACTAATAACAATGACTATTTCAAAATTATTTTTAATACAGAAGGTTGAAGAGTGGCCTTTGGAGATAACTCTCAAGGAAAAATGGTTAGTATATGTAATATTATGATTCTTGGTAAAGCTATTATTTCAAATATCCTTTTTATTAACAACGTTAAGCATAAAATAATTAGAATAATCCAATTATGTGATGAAGATTACCTTGTGAATTTAAGGAATGAAAAATTATTAGTTCACAATTCCCTGGATGAGTTTATTCGTTGTTCTCTCCGACATGAGAATGTGTACACTATAAACCACTAAGACCTTATTATGTAATATATACATTTTTATAGTGTTATTTAATATCAATCCTTTCAATGGTGGGCGACACTTTGAGGCTTTACCACCACCACCACCAGGAGGTCCACCCCGACCTCAGGGGAGAGCACAGTTTCAGGCAGGTGAAGCTTATGATCAGGGAGCTCCGGAAGAAGGTGGACAAGTGCGGGTCTAGCTCCAGGAATAGAGGCCATTGCCCATTATGCCTCTATCTTCATTGTTTTTGTTGCCTAGTGTCCTTGTACTTTGAGTTGAAGTAATAAAAGACGCTTGTATTAGTGATGTTTTCTCTCTTGTCTTTTGTTTGTTAATACTAAGAGGTGCCGGTTAAAAAAACTATTGGCTTGACCCTCACTTGCGAGATTCTTACCAGAGGAGACCCAGTGACCACACACTGATGCCGACAGTGTGACTCAACCCTTGGAGGCGAGAGTAACAGTTGGATCTCTTGGTAGCTGCATCGAGGTCTTACGACGTCATCCATTCCATGAATTAACTAATCATGACAGGATTGACTGTATTAGGCAAGGAACGTTGTTCATCCAGAGGATGAGAACAGATTTCCCTTTTCGGCAAAGGAGAAATCATTGCAGCTTTGCAGAATGTTAAAGAGGAAGGGGCAACCCTTCCTGTGGTCAGACAGATGTCAGTAGAGCTTTCGGAGTTGAGACAGTGATTGACCAGCACGCCTATCTTAAGGATTGCCGGAGGAGGGAGTAGGGTACGTAGTTTACTACGATGCATCAGGGACCAGACTCGGATGTGTCTGGATGCAGGAGCAGGCTGTGATCGCCTATGGATCACGTCAGTTGAGGCAGCATGAGCAGAACTACGCTACCCATGACCTAGGCTAGCAGCAGTGGTCATCGCTATGAAAATGTGGTGAAGATGTACTAGGATCTCAGACGACAGCACTGGTTGTTGGGCATGAAGAAGGCTGTGGCGGATTTCGTTTCTTGATACCTCAAATGCCAGCAGGTGAAGGTAGAGCACCAGGTACCAGCAGGCTTGGTATAGCCCTTAGAGGTCCCGGAGTGGAAGTGGGACGGGATATCTATGGACTTCATGACTGGACTTCCACGCACTCCTAGAGGTCACGACTCCATTTGGGTGATTGTCGACCGACTCACCGAGTGGGCACACTTCTTACCCATCAGAGAGCTGGGCACAGTGGAGAGCTTGGGGTGACTTTACGTTCAAGAGATTTTACGGCTTCACGGTGTGCCATCATCTATCATCTCTGATCGAGATGCCCTCTTCACTTTCCGACTTTGGAAGGGGTTGCCAGAGGCATTCGGGACGCAGCTACGTCTGAGCGCCGCCTTTCACCCTCAGACGGATGGTCAGACAGAGAGGACCATTTAGACTCTCACGGACATGCTCCATGCATGTGTCCTAGACTTTGGTCGCAGCTGGGAGGACCAACTACCCTTGGTGGAGTTTGCGTACAACAACAGCTACCACTCCACCATCGGGATGGCACCATATGAGGCGTTGCACGACCGACCTTGCAGATCTCCTTTGTGCTGGACAGACCCTGGGGAGTCAGCACTTGTGAGACCGAAGATGGTGCAGGCCATGATAGAGAAGGTTCAGGTCATCCCGGAGCAGATGAGGACAGCTCAGAGCTGGCAGAAGTCTTATGATGATAAGAGGCGGAGGCCACTGGAGTTCAAGGATGGCGACCACGTCTTCTTGCGGGTCTCACCTCGATGTGGATTACGGAGATTTGGTCGAGGCGGCAAGTTGTCTCCATGCTTCATCGGACCGTTCTAGGTCCTCAGTAGGATTGGCGAGGTGGCTCATCGCCTGGCTCTACCACCTCAGTTGCACCGGGTGCACGATGTCTTCCACGTATCTCAGCTGAGGAGATACATGCATGACCCGACACATATCATTGACCATGGGGTGCTGGACATTGATGATGGGTATACTTTTACGGAGGTCCCTGTGGAGATAGAGGATCGACAGAGCAGGTCCTACATGGACGGTCGATTCCTCTAGTGCACATCAGATGGCAGCACGAGAATCTCCAGGAGAGCACTTGGGAGCGGGAGGCTCAGATGCGTGCTCAGTACCCACATTTGTTTCCCTAGTTATGATGTATCTTTACGGGACCATAAAACCCTGAGGTGGGAGTAATGTAAAGACCCGTAAAATTCAAGGGAATTTTTTCTTAATTTTATTTGGGATTTTACAAGAACACAATTTTTTATGGCACTTGATTCCGAGTACCGATGTACCCGGAATTTCTATCAGAAGTTTAGATCAGGTACGTTCAATGAACGAACGAGCGGGAATTTCTAACTTTTGAACCGGTGCTCAGAATCGAATTCCGAGGGCACCGATTGATTCGCAGCACCGGTAATTTCCTAGGAACACCTTTTCTGGAGTTGCGTTTTTACAAGAGAAGTTGATAAAAATTGTGGAAGTTAAAATAAAAATTTAACGACAATTTGTATTTTACTCTAAGTGGTATAAGCTTTGGGTGGAAGTTGGGTAACTACCCAACTTCCCATGGGAGGTTATGTGAGTGGTGGGGCCCACACGAACCCCACCACTTCACTTTCCTTAACTCCCTCAACTCACAATTAAATTTGATAACTTAAGTTTTAATAATTTATGATATTAATGAAGTGTGTTTAATGTGAGTGTTTGAATTTAAAACTCTTGAATTTCAAACCTTAAGTTGTGTTAATAAAATAAGTAAGGGACTTATTTTATTTTGGGTTAGAGGATTGTTGCTTGAGAGCTTTGGGAGAAAAGTAAAGGGAGACTTGAGTTTCTTCATCCTCTTCATCGAAGAACACGAAGAACGCAAAGAACGCAAAGAACACCAGATTCCTCGGAGGTCGACGTCTCCTTCCGCGACGCCTCATACCGCGATGCCGACAACATCTTCTTTCACGGCGTCTCTTTCCGCGACGAATCTTTGTTCGACGAACCTCTGTTAAAGCTACGCTCAAGGTAGGGGTTTATGTGATTTCATTTCGTGATTTACTTCTTTTCTTTATCCAAGTATAATCGGACCGTCAACTATCAACTAACGGGAGGATGCCGGACCGCACAAACACGGCCGACCCCCTCGCTTTTATTTGTCATGTTGTTGCGGATCGAAGAAAAGTGATGCGGTGCTGTCGCACCACGTGGGAACAAATGGCAAGGATGCGCGATGCTGTCGCGCAGTGTTTTAAATAATTTGAACCAAATCGCGGTGCCGTCGCGCCGCGTCGGAGAACCGCAACAGCACCGCGGCCGGAGCGGGGCCGCGGCGGAAGGTTGCGGTGCTGTCACTCCGCACCGGACGAATGATGACCACGGCCGGTTCCGGGCCATGGCGGTGCAGGGTGACCGGCGACTAGTTTCGGGCCACCGGTGTCGGAGCAAGGAGGGGACCGGCAGTCGCCGGTCCCGTGGCAGTAGAAACCGGACGGCCGGGGCGGGCCGGCCGGATAAGGGAAAGCCGGGGGTTCAAACCCCCGGCCGGCCAGCTGAGCGGCCCCCATTAATGGGGGCCGCAGTTACAAAAACTAGGGGGGTAGGCACCCCCCTCTTCAAACGGCTCAGCTGTTTGGCCGAGCGCGAGGCCGGGCCGCGCCCAGGCCGGGTCGGGCCAGAACCGGACCCGGTTCAGGCCGACCCTGGGGGTATCAGGCCGGGTCGGACCGGGCCTGAACCCCTTAGTACCGAACCTCTTCTGTTCGAACGTCCATAACATGAGCTAAGGACCTCAAATCGATACACCATCAGTTGCGATGCGATCCTTGGATCGATTCGGACGTTTCGGTATATCGCACTCAAGGTTTCGGAATACTATGGGTTCGGACGAGTTGGTTCATACACGAAACCAACCGGGCGCTCGTAGGGGAAACACTCATAACATGAGCTCCAGAAATCCGATTGACGTGACGTCGACTTTGTTGGATTCCTCTTAGTGAGAAGGATATTTTGGATTACTCCTCATGAGGTTTAGACACAGGTGGAGTACGGTTGGAATGGTTTTGACCTAAAAACCAACTTGGCCCCTAGGACGAAAAAGCCAATAACTTCCAGATCGGGCGTCCGATTGACGCGTCCTCTGTGACGCTGAGTTCCTATTGACGATACAGAACTTTTGGATACATAAAATTCAGACTTTGTGTCAGTTGATGTATCATCCTCTCGTCTCATGGAGAAGACCCTCCCGAACGAGCTTGTTGTGTGCGGGAACCCTAGTACTGGCTGCGTTTGCGACTGTGACAACGATGACTGTACAGAGATCCTCAGTGGATTCAACGGCAATGACTACAACACTCAGCGATCCTACGTGGATCTGTGCTACCGATACTATGTGGGTCCTATCCTGTGTGGGTCAGCGCTCAGCGGTTTTGTGTGAGCTAGTGCCTACAGATCCTGTGTGGGTCCGATCCTGTGTGGGTCTTTGTGGGGGATAGTTACCTATCGATCCTGTGTGGGTCTTTGCGGGGGTTAGTTACCTATCGATCATGTGTGGGTCATTGCAGGGGTTAGTTACCTATCGATCATGTGTGGGTCTTTGTGGGGGTTAGTTACCTATTGATCCTGTGTGGGTCTTTACTGGGGCTAGTTTCCTATCGATTCTGTGTGGGTCTTTGTGGGGGTTAGTACCTATCGATCCTTTGTGGGTCCGATGGCTTAGATGAATCAGTGGCTAAATCTGATCATCTATATCATCATACGAAGAAGTATACCTGTGTGATCTGAATTCTGTTTGCATTCCTATGTGGATTGTGTTGTGCTATCCTGTGTGGATTACGTTTTGCTTTACTGTGTGGACTGGGTTGTAATTGGGCTCGGATGTTTGAGAGAACTGGAATTGATGACTTAGGTATATGTATGGGCATATACCTAAGTAGATTCATATGTTACTTTGTGATTGTATCCTTACTTTGTGGATTATCCTTTGTAGATTTTGGGAGACCTTTGGGGGTCTCGGGGTCCCAACTGAGTAGCTTATACTCACCCCTACACAGGCTATGCCCACACTACGTTGTGTTGGTTGCAGACGATGGACAATGCTGATCATGGTTGAGGCTTGCGGAGTAGGACGGTACCTAGAGGTGGACCACAGGGTGGGACATACTCAGAGCGGTCGGCTGGACCTGAGGAGCAGTGGAGGCTATCCGTACCCACCCTTCAGGTGGGACTTCCAGTGGACGGATTGAGGCTACGGATTTACTTTTCAGTTGCTATTTTTCCCTTTCGAGTTGTACTTTACTTTCAGTTTGGGTTTGTATACTGGCCCACTTACTTTTCCACACTTACTGTTGTACTCAATTTTTACTCAGTGTTTACTTCTACTGCTTTCTTGCTATGTGGTGTTTGTTTACTTTACAAAGGAAATTCCTTCCCTTTTTATCGGGATTTACACCTTGGTGGTAGTCGCCAGCCCCTGTCCTATGGAAGGCGGGCTCGGGGTAGTCACGGCACGGGCCCCGAGGACGGGTCTTGACAATTATAGGATATGAGGGATCATATATTCATATTCATAATTAATTTTTTTTTCATGATTTTGATCATATCCCTCACCAAATCTAGAATATTAGCATGGTCATCCCATACTTTTTTAATAGGAATTATTTCACCACATATTTACCCAAGGGATATATCACACATAGTCAGTATATATCATATACTAGTATTCCTACATCACCATGGGTAATATGAATGAATTTTTTACCAAGGCACCCATAACTACCTATATATATGGGAATATCAAACTAATGATGAATGATGAACCTAGAAAAAAATATTGCTAAATCAAGATAGACAATGTGTAATTTGTCTAAATATTCTATGAAGACATTCCTAATCAAGAATGTCCATTCCCCTTTATCAGAACATTTTCCATCAGAGGTAAAAATACAAATTCTATCTCTATCCAACTCTTTATTTTTTAAAATATGTGTCAAATATGCTTGAGTATCATTGAGGGAGATGATGGTTGGAAAAAATACTAATGGACCGAGTGGTGAGTTCTCCAGCAATGAAGACAGCCCCTAGGATCATGTAAAACCCATTTTTCCATCCTTATCAACCATCTTATGAATAGAGTCAAGGAATGTTTACAACCATTATGATAACGTGTTATATTTAAGAGAAGTAATGGTAATTTCATCTAGTTTGGGAAATCCATACAGGGGATGCTAGTGTGAAAAACAATTGTTTTGGAGAATGGAAGAGAAAATACTTTTTACAGCCTAATTATTATAGATAACATGATATCGATGGTTAGAATTAACATTCCATGTTATCATGGCCCTCTTTTAAGCTATAATAGGTGAACTATCAGGAGTGATAAAATTAATTATTACAAAAGAATGAAGTATATGTCAGATACGTGTAAAGAAAAATCTTTCAATCAAAATCCATTGATTCAGTAACATCATAAGAATAACATGAACCATAAGGGGGATCATTATCTCTTGACCAGATATTGGTTTCCCAAATAACCATGTGATTATATCATGGAATACATAACCTCACAAGACATCTTGCAGATAAGATAATCCATAGGTCATTCACGAATTCATGAACCTTTGTAATACACTCAATAACCTACCTTAAAAATGGTCACAAAATTGTCTTAATATTTCATTATTCATTTGAATGAACCAAAAAATCACAAAGAATCTCCCATGATGGCCAGATTACCATGGAAATAGTCAAAAGTTGACATTATTACCTAAATCCAATATGTGGATGGTTCAAGAATGATATAAGAGAATGTAGGTATCATGAATTGGTCTCATAAAAAATAGGTTATTAAAAATGTTTTTTGGATAGGTCTCATCATAAGTTCTTAATACTGTATTTTGATGGTGTAACATGGAAGAAGCACAATGCACAAGTCTTGGAGAGTAGTAGTAGTTGGTGAATTAGTCTCCTATAATTATTCTATATATATCCGGGTAAATAATTTAAAATTGGTATTATTTCTCAACAATGAAAAGGAAGGGAAGGTGTCTAGAACTCACATATCACATAAAAGTAAAAAGGATACATGGTCACAAGACATTAATAATCTCATGAAAACATGCCATTTATTGTTCATTAACTTATTGAGAATAGATAAATCTTTCTTGATCAATCCTATCATCCATGTGATTGAATCCATAGATAATTACTGATCATGAAATGACTGCCAAGTGAACTCCTCAGCGTCATGTGGCATGTCAAATCTATAGATGTAAAAAATTCATCAATTTTTTTAGATAATGTTAAAAATATAAATATAAAATATTCCTTATATATTCACGGATCATCATAAGATTCACCCATATGGTTTGGAATTCAACATAGATGATAAATGACATGTCTACCATGTCTCCTGAGAGCCCACTGACATGTCAATTTCAATATCTGAAGGGTAACAGACATTTCAATCCTATGTCATACAACCCCATTAGATCAATGGACATGAATAAGTTTTTTACATGAAATTTTTCATATATCCCCACAAGAACATTTATTGGTTAAATGAAACATACCTGATTGTTAAAATGATTTTCTTTGGCAAAACTCATTAAAATTCCGGATATCCCAAACTGTTGTGAAGTAAATAATGAAAATAAAGTATAAATGACCCGATATTATTGTAAAATGAGGATAAATTATCATGCAAAGAAATAGTATTTTATCCATAGATGATATGACATGATCCCACATAGGACCCCTCAACAATTAATCATCATCTCACGAAGGCCCCTTGACAACCAACCTTTATCTTTTGGAAGATTCCAGACTAGTAACCAAAAATCACTCTAAATCCTTTACATAGGCTTGTTAATCAAATAAATCACATAAAAACGTCTACCTAACCATGTAAAATCACATTTTTATATCATAATGATAATTAATTTCCCCTTCAATTGGCTTGTGTCCAATAAAAGTAGAAAATATGGAATATTCCTGCAGTTGTTGACCATCATGTGATGCACACTGAATGACCCACAAAAAGAACATGTGAATGACCTAAATGTAATTCCATCTACTATCTCTATGTTGAATACTTAAGATATTCACCACATATCATGATGTATATGAGGAAAGATAATCCTTTAACTCATACCCTCACCACAAAAACCATCACCCACCCATCAAACATTTAGAGGAGAAGTAACATACTTCTATGAGAAATAGATCATTTGATCATGAAAGAAAACCACTAGGTAAAATATGGGGACTAACTAAATGGGTGGAACAACATGAAAAGTCTCTTCTCATGACCATTCAAGATCACGAAAAATCCATGTGGCATGTTTTCCAAAATACATGATGGTTATCCCACATATCAGCTGGGTCACGTGAAACCTAAAATGGGCTAGAAATAGATGAACAAGAGAAACATATTAAATGATGGAGGGTTTGAATGTATATATAAATATGAGAGACTTATGAGATGTTATATTCATTGATTCTCTTTCACATCACATGACCAACCCATAAGATGTGACATCACTGGAACATGTTACCCAAATCATGCGACGTCCCTAAATTTGCTACATGGACTATCAAAAATCTCTTAAACATGTCAGGAAAGATGTGTGAATCTGTACAAGGATGCAACATGTGTCCCATGAAGAACCACATGCTCACCGAAATAGCCTTTATAAGGCCTCCATACATATCTCCCCAAATCATACAGTGACCCCATGACATGTCAGCCTTGTCTCGTGATGACACTTGGAAATTTTTTTCATATCTCATGATTTCATTTTAATTGGTCACCAAGATAATGTTTCATCCTTTAAACATGTCAAACTGGATCTTGAGATACCCTTCGAACAAGATATCAATATCATGCAACAACCACTAGATTTTCTAGCATCAATCTGGAAAATTTCTCTTGACATGTCATTCATGATATGCTACATCCTCATAACAAGTTAATTGGATATTGTTGTTGTCTTTTGGTTGGTCCACAGTGTTACTGGGCATACCCAGACATCATTAAGGAATATATGGAAGAAAATAAGTATTATGTCAAGTACACAATCAAGCCTGGTCGTGTGGGATTTATAAGAGATGATATCCTTATATAGTGGGAATATAAGGGAAACATTAGTTTGTAGTCCCCAATAAATCATAATTTTAAAATGCTTATTCATACCATAATGATGATATGATTGAAAGGATAGAAAGGCCCAATAGACATATCTATGACTTCACATGGCTCCATCATTCAGGGGAAACTCATTGTATATTCTTCAATCTATTTAATTATTTTATAATTCCAATATAAGGGAATATAACTTGGGGAATGTACCAATTATATGATTAAACTATGATAACATTTATTCCTTCCATAACCTAGATACACTAGACACATCCCCAATGCATGATCTCAATACACGGTACCTAATTTCTAATATATATTCCATTTATTTATCACATTAAACTGTATGGATTTCTGACACTATCTGTGATGTTATTCCTATTATAAACAAGAAAAGTATGGATCTTATTAGAGGATTGATCCCATCGATGACATATTTAGTTTACATTTGAAGATATCACATTATAAAGTGTAACATAGTAAGATTTTATTGGATATATTATTTTAAATTTCTTTGATTTTTGTGTTTTATGATACACCAAGATTATCTTTCACTATATGTAGCACCATATTAGCTTGTAATATACGCAAAACTATTCTTAGATCATGTTACATAGAATATCATGATATTTTGATATAATTGATTCAACGCAACACTGAGTTTAAATATTGTACAATTTAAAAATTAACTATGTTATCATTATGTTATACACAACACTAATTGAATCTTGCACTACATGAAACACTAACTTGTCTTGCATTACACACAATTGTGAACTTCCACGATAGCTTGCGTTGTACGCGATACCATGTTTCAAAAAACAACTATATGTTATTAAAATATTATTATTTAATAGGATATAAACTTGAATTTATGAATATTATTTAATTTTTTTTTTAATTTTATATCATTATTATTCATCTTGCACATTTTATAGATTATGATATGAGAACAAAATGTATTTTTCAGATAAAAATATATTTTTTAAAAAATGTAGTCTTACTACCATTTGAAGGTGCACCAAATATAAATCTATTTCTGACTATTTTATATGTTCAATTTTCAAATAATATTCTTTTTTTATTTGGGAAAAAAATTAATTTTTTATAAATTATGCTTTTTTTATAATAAAATTCAAATTTTAATGAATAGTTAAAAATACTGCATTTTAATTCAAAACTGTCTTTTTATCTAATTTATTTATTTAGTTAGATTATATTTTATATTGGTTTTAAAGTGAAATTGGATTATATTTTTTCAATTTAATACAATTTTTTTATTGTAATTAATTTCAATCTTAAATTGGACAAAAACACATGTCAATCTTTTGTAATTTTTATTTCTTAAAAACACCTGTTTTGGTTTTGACAATAGAAATAATTTTGAATTAATTTCATTTATTTATGTGTTTTGATTTTGGAAAAATGGATTCCATAATTGGAATCATGATGTCCAAATTGTGTAAATAGTGAAATTTTAATTTTAGACATTATGAATAGTAACTTTAGTATATATTTTATTTATTTTGATTAAATTGTAAATTTTGTAAATAAGAGTAAAAAACGATATTATAATTACCCTAAAACATTACCTAACCCTATGTGATGATACATTTCCGACCAATGGAATCCTTGGATTGATTTTGGGACCCCATGTAGCAACTTGTAATTGAAAATGACATTTTATTACTTTTAATTTATTGTTTTGGAAAATATAACCTAAACATATATCTTTTAGTAATAAATTTTTTATATCGGGTTATATAAGTGATATCTTAAGCAACAAATAGTCATTAGAAATGTAAAAGGATTTTCTACATCAAGATATTTTATTTGTAATTTTTGGACACTAAATAAAAAATTTTAATTATGACACAAGGATGATGCTGTGATTTCTTCGTTAATAAAGGATTCTAATAAATGAATTTATAAATATTAAAACAAATGTAATTTCTTTATATTGATGTCGTCCATTAATTTTATGGATGATATTGGCATATTATATTAGGGACAATACCTTATTTTTTAAGTAATCAAGTTGTTATGAAATTTTTAAAAAAGTCAATTATGAATAGTGTCCAAAATTGACACTATTCATAACATAAAACATAATATAGTTTATTAAATGATATTAAATTCCAAAAAATATAATATTCATAAAAAATGAAAATATAAGACCAAATATGACATAAATATCTTTTAGTGGGTATTTTTTAATGAGATTTTAATTACATTAACCCACGATGTGTAAATATATCGGATATCACATTAAGATTTAATAGGGTAAAATAAGGGTAAAACTAAAAAAATAATGATTCAAAAATATTCAAAACATGTCAAAAAATTATTGGACAGTGCGTATCTGAGGAAACAAAAAATTATCTTAGAAATATATAATTTTTGGACCATTTTAAGTCGAAATTGAGTCTATAATAAATTAATCTTTTGGAACATTCCAAAAGATCCCCTATCTTCTCTTATAAATAGGCACATCCTCCCTTTCCTTTTCACTCCATTTAAATCATTCATGATAGGCCAAGCATTGCCCGTTTCTCTTCTCAACTTCCATAATTAAATTCTAGAGGTTCTATTATTTTCAAAACACAATCTCTATTACCCTATTAATAAATTTAATGGAGGTATGTCGAGAAAGAGGAGTATGGGACACATACAGATGAAATCGGACCAAAGGTAAGGGATAATTTTACAATCACATTTTCATCTAAAATTGTTTAGAATTTTTTTTTCTGGGGATATATTCATCATCCATTCCCATGAATTATAAAACTGATTTCATAAAATGTTTACTATTATTATATGTATGTTTAATGTACTTTTTACCCATTTTGGACTTTAAATACAAGGTATGGAAGGAATATTTTTTTTTGTTTTCCATACGAGGTATTTGTTTTTTGACTTTTATTGAAAAGGTACGAGGAGAATTTGTTTTTAACTTATGCATAATGAACAGATTTTTACATCTTCTTGACACCTTATTTCCATGAAGAATCCTTTAAAATATATCACATATATTTTCCACTAAATTATTTTCCTTTAAAATTATGTGGCATTTAAAAAAAACATATTTTGAGAGAGAATGATATTTTCTTCAAGAACTAACTTCAAGTGCTTTATCTGTTTTTTTCCATCTATTATGAAACTTTTTAAATGGATTAATTCCTATATCACTATTATTATGTTGATTTGATTGTGTTAATGATAAAATGTTATTTTATATGGATTCTTTTTGTTGGAATGATGTTTATGAAACCCATTTTATTTCATGTGTTATTATATGATAAATGATTTATGTTTTTGTGGATTATATATGAATGACTCCAATATGAGATGGGTGGGACCTATATCTCCCTCCAATTCATTGTGTAATGATTTATATATTATAAGTTACACATGGATGGAATGACGAGTAAATCTTGATCCGTAAAATATGGCTTGAACAAAATGTAAATCTGGTTCTGTAATGGACATCGCCGACTATGATGGTATTGGAAGAAATGCGTTGGATACTATAGAAATAATTTTATGTGAATAATAGTTTTCAATAATACCATGTTAAATTACCATGTTTTTTATCATGATTAATGTTCCTTTATGATAGATGCCTTATGTTGTTGCATGATTTATTTCATGACTCATGATTTTGATTTTTAAAAATTTGGTTCATGTATTCATGTTCAATTGTATATGGTTTGTTTTATTTTATACTTATTTACCCATACTGTGAATTTGAGATCACCCTTTTAATGTTTTTCCCTTTTATATAATGGAAGAATTCAGTTAGGAAAACAAAAGGGGAAGACAATTATGGGTTTTTTTTGAAGATCATTCACCATGATTATAATATTATGTCAACGTTTCCAAAGACACTAATCTAATATGGTCTGTTGGAATCTTTTTGTGTCATGTATTAATTATTCCATAAATGACATGTATTTTCCATGTACGTCTAGCTGGGGTCTCTATATTTTTTATCAGATCAATGGTTTAGTGAACCTTTGTGAAATAGGATGTGGAAGTATTTGTGAGAACCATAGAGATATTTCTATGGTGTGTTTTGGGATGTCCATAAGGATGAGAATAAGTAAAGGTTACAGTCCACTAATATTGATAACGATCATGATTAACATAGGATTAAATGTAAGATGTTAGAGATTGAATATACTCCCACGTGATAATGTTGTTTTCCAAATATGACTTTTTCCTCTCACAGTATTCTTTGTGGGTTTTATATGATAATGAGAACCCAAAGGAACCGTGTTAATGTTCAATGCACTATGAAAGGCAATTATTTTCCTCATTAAAATACATAATATATATAATATGTAATGAAATATCTAATTGTTATACTTAAATAAGATAGGAATAATTTGGGACTCCTAAATGAGCAGAGAAGTAAACAATATTCTCTTGAGTCCTTCACGAGGGAACATATACCTTCATTCAGTGGGTCTTCTTATCCATTTCTTGCTGAATAATGGATCAGTTACATTGAGAAGATATTTTCCATCCTTCACCGTTCATAACATCAAATGGTCCTTTTGGATGTCTATAGTTTTGATGTTGAAGCAGACCAGTGGTGGACTCCAATTAAGAATACAAGACAGCAAGATGAAAATGAATCCATGGAATGGAATGTGTTCGTGAACATATATTTAAATAAGAACATCCCTCGTATTCTTTGAAAAATTTATGGAAATGGAGTTCCATGAAATTATACAAAAGGATGATGAATCTATTGGTATGTATGAGGTTAATTCCACATGACTTTCGATGTATGCTTCTGGATTTATCATCCAAACTGAAATAAAAGAAGACTGATTCTTCAGTGACTTAAAACCAAATCTTCAAATGGAATTAGATATAAGGGACCTCAGTAGCTATTAAAGGATTGTGCGATGTTCTATCAAGGTATAACTAAATGTTTGTGTTACATATCCATATTATAGTTTTCACATGAAACGAAAGATAGAGTTCAAGAAAAAATATAAAACAAATGGTGAAAAGAATAAGAATGTTTACTTGTACTTAATGTGTGGAATAAAGAATGGTGGATATTGAATTAAAGGTACTAGAAAATGATTCATGTTTGGAAAATAAGTTCATTTTTTAGTTGAGTGCTAATGTAATGGGAAAAAGTTTGCAAATCATGTGAATGGATAAAAAACTTCAAAGAATGCACCAACATCGCATAAATTCTATAAGTGCCTGGAAATGGGTAATTTGACAACCAATGACCTAATATAGGGTTTAATGATGATCAAAATCAAAAACATCTTAAGGAAAAAGACAAAGTTAAGTCACCTATAATCACTGTTAGCGATGTTGTGTATGACAAAGAAGTAGTTGAATGATTGAGTGTTTTTGTAATGGGATTTCAAAATAGTGTTGTGGAAACTCATATATAGTATTATGGAATATTTGAATATCAATGTATTTTTCTATTATGGTTTGACATAATTATATTATATTGTTATCCATTAAATTTAATTGAATATTTTTGGAAAGAATATGATATGTGCATAATGAAGGTATAATGATAAAATAATCGGTTTGATAGTATTAAGGAGCTCATTACTGATAAAATGGAAAAATTGATATCATGGCCTGAGTATATAGATTGTTTTGTAAATTTTGGTTATGGAAAGAGTTAATTTTGATACAATTCATGTTGTCACTATTGTTCTACGATTATTTATGTTATTGTCATATTTTAAGAGAATGAATGATAAATTAATTCAAATTTTTGGACCGTGACCAATAAGTAATATGTTTAGATATATGGGGGACAAATGATGGTATTCAAAGGCTTGTGATATGACATTTTTGGTAATTTTTTTCATTGTACTATGAGATTAGACAGATGTATTTAAAATAAGCATTAAGGTTAGAATTTATTATGTTGGACATCATATATTATTGTTTATCGATAGAATATTTTTATATTATTTCTAAAATGTTATCATAGTGTAGTTTTAGAAAAAGAAAGACATGTAGTATGGGAAAGAACCCATGTCTTTAGATAAGGATGAGGGAATTCAACCCACAACCGAAGTGAGACATGAATTTATCACCTACCACAAGCCTATAACAAGCCCTTGGTTAGTAAAAAATATTTTTATTTTGTTATGCAGCATGATAGATGAAGTATATGTCAATTTTTGGAACCATATATGATTCATCCCACCATAGATGGACTTATGTATATTTAATAACGTTTTCTAACCTTTTTGTTATAGAGATAGATGGGATGACCATGAATTCTATTTCATGATCTTATAACACTTAAAGAATGGAATATTCTACTTCATTTCATTAAATAACAGAAAAAGTGGAAATTGTTCAAGGCACGAACAACAGTGAAATTTTACCAAAATCAAGTAAGTATTTATTATCATGAAAAATTCGTCAACTTTAGTAAATTGATCATGAAAACCATAAATTTAATTGTAGTATCTTATTATCTGTTGAATCTTATGGTCCCTTAAATCATCATAGATTTATGGATTTTTGGTAGATAACTTGGTCCAAACCATATTCTCCATCACTTTCTATCAGAACATGATGATTAGATTTCTCTTCAATATCCATACATTAACTTCCACATATGTTCTAATTTATGGAAACCTTGATGTAAGTTAAATCGGGAAACATTTATGTTTAAAAAATTCCTTTTTTAAATAATTATTTAGTATTATTTTTTATGGTGTGGGTTTCCTTGCAATAAACTTTCAAGTAGAAAACCATTTATAACAACGTCAAATTTTGAGGGAGATATTTTTCTTAAAATGGGTAGAATGTAACACTCCCAGATTTTAAGAGATAAATTCATTTTAATTTAGTTTATGTATTTTTGTTTAACAGTACACTATGATTAGCTTCTTTTATACGCAACTCCTTATTAGCTTGTAGTATACACAACATTATTCTTGGATCGTGTTACACACAATATCATTTTATTTTGATAGAATTGATTTCACGCAACAGTGAGTATAGATTTTTAATCAATGTAAAAATAAACAATGTTTTTATTATGTTACACATAACACTAAATGATGCTTTCACAACATGGAACACCGACAGAGATTTTATTACATAGATGTGTTACTTTCCTCAATAGCTTGAGTTTTACGCGATACTGAGTTTCACTAAACAATGATATATTAATAAAATATTATAATTTAATGGGATATAAACTAGCCGTTATAAATATTATTAACAAAATTCTTAATTTTATAACATTATAATCCATCCTATGAATTTTATATATTATGTAATGAGAACAAAAAAATTCTGAATAAAGATGTTTTTTTTAAAATGTATTTTTACCAGCTTTTGATGGTGCAAGCATTATAAATCTAGTTTTTGAATATTTTATAAGATAAATTTTAAAAAATAAACTTATTATTTAGAATTTGGAAATAAAAATTTACTTTTGTTGAAATTTTGAAATTTTTAGAATAAAATTAAAAGTTTAAAGAATACTGAAAAATACTGCATTTTAATACAATACTGTCTTTTCATCTAATTTATTTATATATTTAGATTATATTTTCAATTAGTTTTAATTTTTAAGGGTATTATATTTTTACCATTTAATCCAATATTTGTCACTGGAAGTAATTTCACTTATAAATTGGAAATAAACACATGCCAATATTTTGGTTGTTTTTACATCTTAAAAACACGATTTCTGGTTTTGACAACATGAATTAATTTTAAAATAATTTTTTACAATTCTATGTTTTGAATTTTTTTAAATGGATTCCAAATTTTGAATAATATATTCCAAATTTTGTAAATAGAAAAAAATTATTATTACACATTATGATTAGTAACTTCTGTAAATATATTTTTTACCATTGTTAAAGGGTTAATCTACTAAAGAAGGGAAACATATAATATTATAATTATCCTAACATGTGTCTTAACCCTATTAGATAATACATTTCCAAACATGGGAATTCTTTTGTTGATTTCGAGACCCCTAAATGCCACTTGTATGTGGAAATGACATCTAATGACTTTTAATTAAATTTTATGGAAAATTTATCATAAACATATATCTTTTACTAAATTTTTTTTTATATGGGGTTATATAAGTGATCTCTTCGACTATAAGTAGAAATTATAAATTTTAAAATATTTTATACATTGTGATATTTTAATTGTAATATTTTTACAACATATAAATCTATTGAATTATGACATAAAGATGATGCAGTGACTGCTTCATTAATAAAAGATTCAAATAAATACATTTATAAATATAAAAAAAAATTAAAATTTTTAATTTTGATGTCATCTAAAATTTTTATGGATGATGTTGATATATTATATTTTTTTATTTTTTTATTTTTACGGAATTAGGTTGTTTTGTCTTTTTTAAAATTCATGTATTAATAATGTCCAAAATTGACAGAATTCATAACATAAAACATAAAATAGTTTATTAAATGATAGTAAATTTATAAAAATATAATATTTATCCAAACAATTAATATAACTCTATATATGTCATAAATAACTTTCGGTGGGTCCTATCAAATGATATGCTACTTGAATTAAACCACAATGTTTAAATAACATGTAACCACTGTAGTATTAAAAATGTTAATATAAGGGTAAAACCAGAATGATAAGGATACACGAGTTTTCAAAACATGTCAAAAAATTATAGGATGATGGGTATTCAAACCAAAATCACATTATATAATAATTAAATACATTTTTGAACATTTTATGTCGAAATTGAATTTATAATAAATTAATATTTTGGAAATTTTGTAAAGTTACCCTCTCCTCTCTTATAAAAGGTCACACCCTCCATTACCCCTTCACTTAATTATAAGCCATCATGATCAGCCCAATTATGCCCGTTTCACTTCCCAACATCCATAATTATATTCAAGAGGTTATTTTATTCTCAAAATACCCACTGTAGTACACTAAGATTAATCTTAAATGTGGAACATCTAGGAAGTGGAGTTTGGGACACATTCAGAACAAATAAGACCTATGGTAAGGGATAAGTTTACAATCGCATTTTTATTTGAGATTGTTTATGTGTATGTATTTGCAGTGAATATATTCATCATCCTTGCCCATGATTCATAAAAAATGATTTCATAAAATGTTTACCATTCTTATTTGAATTTTTAAAGTCATTTTTATCCATATTTGACTTTTATTACATGGTATGGAAGGAATCATCATTTTTATTACCATACAAGGTATTTTTTCACTTTTCTGGTAATTGTATGAGGTGAATGTTTTTTCAACTTATGCGACATGAAGGTATTTTTATGTCTTCTTAATGCCTTATTTCAATTACGATTCCTCTATATTATTTCAATTTTATGTTCAACTAAATAATTTCCTATTAAAAATATGCGGAATTTTTAGAGAAAATATTTTTGAATAAGAAAGGATATTTTCCTCAAGAACTGTGTTCAAGTGTCTTATCAAGTTGATTTCCATATAAGAGAACACTCTATAAATAGTGTTATGTTTCTATAACTATTATTACTTTGCTTTTATTGCGTTAATGATGAAATGGTACTTTATATTGAGTATTTTATGAAGAATGAGGTTTAAGAAACCAATTTTATTTCATAGGCTATGTTATGATGAATGATTTTTTTGGCGCCTTGTCTAAGAATGATTTCAATATGGTATTTCCAACTATTTATTGGCTAATATGGAAATCATTTAATGTCCATAATGGTTTTCCACAATTCCATGTTTTATTCCCTTGTTTGCTTTCTTAATTAACGTTACATTAGGATTTATGCCTTACGTACTGCCAATATTTTTTTCCTGACTTAGTATTTTTATGTTTAAACATTATGTTTATGTTTTGACGTTTAAATGTATATGGTTTGTTTTGTTTTATCCATTTTTACCTTTATGGAGCATTTGGGCTCACCATTTTTATGTTTTGTTTTTCCCGTGATATCATGAAATGTTTTATGTAGGAAAAAAGGGTAGTTTGTTATGGAAGACATTGAAGATATTTCACCATTATTAGAAGATTATGTTATGAGTTTCCAATGAAAATAAACTAATAAGGTCTTTTGGCATCATTTTGTTTCATGTATTATGTATTCTCTATGAGAATTTTATTTTCCATGTACGTAAAGATAGGGTTTCTACATGTTGTGCCAAGTTATTTATCATCAACATATATGAAGCTACCCAATAATGGGAAGTGGATGAAGAAACATGGATACATACAAATGGGTTCACTAATAGATTCCCAATTATATATAAAATTAATTCACCAATGATATTTTTGTTATGGTAAGAGGTCCTGTACTGAGATCATAAAATGTTTCATATACATATAATAAGTATAAAATAGAGTCACATAGTTTTAAAACATTCCGCCCAAAATGGTGTGAGGAGATCTACCTCCATTCCTCTTAACCAATGTGAGTCCTTAAATTCTATTAGACTTGAAATCCCAACTGACTAACTATCAAAGGAATTAATGTCCATAATCAATTATGGATGTGGGAACTATTGTGATATTACATTATAAACAATAATTAAAATCATGGAAGGAATGAAGGTGTAAGACATTGAACCCTCCACAATCAACCGTCATGCCAAACTAAATTCATCTCAGTTGAATTATTTAAAATTCATTAGAGTTTGTGAGTCATTTATTTTTTGGGAAAAAATTTTAAATTTTGGTTGGTTGAATATATGATTAAATCATTCATGTATTTGGGTTTCAACCATATTCAAGAATATATTGAATAATTTTATGGTTGGTTGTTTATTTACTGATCTATGTTGAATTTCAATAGTTATTTTTGAGTATTTAACAATTAATATTGTATTTATTCACATGTAAGTTTATTAGTAATGATATTTATCATTAAATATACTAATAACATTGGTTTTTTTAATTTTATAATAACAAGTGGAATGAAATCGTTATCCTTTTTATAATGATAATTTCATTTATATGTTATTTTTAGTGCATCATGCAATAAAAAATCATCATCATTACTCTTGTTAGGAGTGAAAGATGAGAATATTGTAAAAATTGATTAAAGGATTAAATTATACAAATTATGTATGTATATGTCATTATATTATCATTCTATATTGTATATAAATTTGCCAAAATCCAGTGGAAGGTTCATAAATGTAATATATTTTCACATTACCATTATTATTGATGAATCAATGGTATTTTTCACAACTGATTAGTTTACGGTTTAGGGGTCATTAATATTCTCTTAATCATTCAATTTTTTATGATCAATGGTCTCTCTAACTTCCCATAAGGATTTGGATAATATATTTTATCAATTTTAATATTTTCACATTCTAATAGTGTTATCTGATATGGAATCTTAGTTATGTTATGTCTTTCATATTTATTTCTAATTTTTTTAAAAAGATGATTTAATTACTATTTTTGTGATATGGGATTTCAATAATGGTATTATCAGATGCCAAACCATTATTTTCTAAAAACTAATTCAAATTATTGGGACATAATTAATTAATGTGGGATTAAATTATCGGTTTATTATTTTTAAAAATAAAACTATATTCAATAACATATACAAAACTAAATGTTGATCCTAAATGAACTGTGAAATATTATTATTGAAATATGGACATAAAAAATCCATTAAATTGGTGGGTATGAATATTATAAATTGAATAATGAAAAATATACAGATTATAAATAGAATATTGGCTTATTGTTATGTTATTAATATGTTAAAACTAAATTTTTAGTAAATTAATATTATTCTATAAAATATATTTTCTACAAATATACATTATACGGCTCTCAATGAGTAAATATTACAGTTAATTTAATCATATTTTAGTAAATTTTTAGGATGAAAATGAATTTCTTTTTTTAAATGATAGTTTTAGAATTATCCAATGGTGAAATAATGTGGTTTTTCTAAAATATTTTTTTCAATGAATACTGAAAACATTCTAATTTTCATTGCGAACTATTTTTAATTTTAACGTTTTTACAATGTGATATTTGATATTTTTAGTTTTAAAATTTAAATAGTATATATTTCCTCAATAAAATAAGATTTAATTCATTGGTATAAATTTTATACATTAATTTTCTATAATTCAGTTTTATATATAAAAACACATATTAAAAAACATTTTGTCACAATTTAAGTGTTTATTTTTAAATTAAATTATAAAACATCTTCTAAATGAATATTGAAAATTAAAATAAAATTTTAGATTAAGGAGGTCCAAATTTGTTTAGGAGGATTCTTTTATTTTTACTCATTATGAATATTAATTATAATACATATTTATTACAATGGTAAGGGTAAATCAAGTAAATTAGGTAAAAATTATATGCAATTGACATAAAATCTACATTAACACATAACTATATCCTATTGGATGAGTTTATATTTTCCATGTACAATGAAGTATATAATATATTCCCACTTTGTGTGAATTTTATTTTCCTTTTATCTTTATAATATTTATGTAAAAAATAAGAAAAAATGTCAATTTTTTGTATTTAATAACAATATTATTTTTTCATGGGATAAAAATATCTTGTTTTAAATTGTAAAAAAATATTTTAAAATATGAACGAATTATTATTATCATTATAATTTATTTTAATTTTTTTAAAATAAAATAATTACATAAAATTTTTATGTAACAGTAAAACATTTTTTATTCATTTCATAAAAATTAAAATAAATGAATTTAAAAATATTAAAAGTAATATAATACAAATGAATAAATGAATTCAACAATTTTTTAGATATATATATATATTTATAATATTATAAATGTTTTAATAAATTATATTTAAAATCCTTTGTTTTTATTCTATTTTCGAAGTATAATTATATGAATAGTTCCAAAAAAATAATGTTATTCTATAATAAATAATACATTATTAAATAATTTAAAATTCATAAAAATAATATATATAGAGATGTGATTGGTATATTATTATAAATAGAATATATTTTTAATTAATGTAACATTTATCTATTTATATTAAATAAATTGACTCTTATAATGTAAATAACATCATCATTGTGGTATTTTTCAAAATAATAAGTTCATGTTATAATAATGTGATAATATTATAAACCAAATACAGACATGAAAAAAATTTAATGGGGGTGATATTGTGTAGAAAAATACCCTTAATATATTTTAATTATATCTATTTTGAGAACTTGTCAATAAATTATAATTTATATTAACTTAATATTTTTGAAAATTCCAAATGTGACACTCTCCTCACATATAGAAGGGAACATCCTCTCATACTTTTTTAACACATAAAAATCCATTTAGTTTATAAAATCCTAATCAATAAAATATTTAATTCCATTATAATTTCTTAATTAATTTTTTGTTATAAAACTCTCAAATGAATGGTTTTTGTGAAAACATAATTAGTTTCTTCCAAAGACCTATATTCATTATTAAATATGTTTTTTTATTTCTCCATACACCTCTATGAAAGACTCTTAAACCATGTTGATATAATAAATCAATTACCTCCCAAATATCAATTTTATATTATGCAAAATTCAATACCAACATCCATCTCCATTTAGTGAATTGGAAGATGAATTCCTTGTTTGTGTGTTTGGTATACTACCGCATCGTGATCCAACATAATTTATTTTCCATCAACACATCTTATTACTATTTATGAATAAAAATTATATATATATATATATATTATTTATGACATATTTATAATTAATTAAATTCAACTTATCATATATTTTCACAATGTTCTATTATTTTAATGATGATAACAATGATTATACGTACGTGTGGGTTACCACTCCCATGAATAGATCTTTTTTGTTTTTCATAGCCCCATCACATGGGTACTATATAAAAATTAATATAAATAATAATATTATATATATGATATAATTATAATTATTTAATGATAAAATTTCATTTGACTTTTTTCCATCATGACCATTTATAATCGAATCTTTACACATGTGTATATACATTTTACCATCTATATAATTTTAGGATAGTTAATTTTACATTACCATAATTAATTATTATTTTTAAATGTAGAATTGATATATAATTTTATAACTGAATATATATTATTATTCTAATGATTAGGAAATATTTTCCTCAATTACCTTGTTCAACCTATTGAATACATTTTGGAAATATAAGTTGAATATCATCTCGGCATTCAACAAGGACAGAAATAATTAAGTAATTGAATATAGAATAATAATAAATAAAATAAATTGGATATTACAATTGAATTTTTAATGAACATGAAAAAATTACACATGTTTATTTTCCAAGATGGAAATGAAAAATCATAATGAGTCATACACATCGTAAAGTGATTTCATTGAAAAATAATATATTTTATTGTCTATCATTAATCTTTATTTATTCAATGTCTAGAACATTATAAAACATTTACTTGGAATTGAGTTATGGGTATATGGATGATAAAAATCACTTTTGACCATATTATATTTTCATAACAATATTTTTTAATGGATTATTTTCAAGGTTTTACTCATGTGTCTCTTAAATTTAAAAATTATGAATAAAATGTTTTTGATTATTATTTTAAAAAATATATTCCATATTCATATTCATAAAATTAGTTTATTAATGTACTGATATAAATTGAATTTAATTATAAAGAACATTTTATATCTATATGTTACATTAATTGAAATTGTTTCAAATAAATATTTTTACTTATATTTTATGAAACATTTTGACCTTTGCAATAAAAGTGAAAATAAATGTTATATTTTGTTATATATTATTAAAATAGATTTTACTACCACCTAAATAAATTTCCTATTATTATAGATTCTATTATATTATTTATTGTTTGATCCATATATAATCCCTAATTTCCATTATTTATAAGAATAATTTTTTAAAAACTAGTGCTAAAGTCATGGGATCTCCTTGAACCACCCATTTGGTTTTGTTTTTGAACTCTTTATATTTCAAACCCACCTTATATGTATATTTATTATTATAGAATTCATATAAATTATATATATATATATATCTCACATATATGAATAGATTATTATTAGTTAATTTTATGTGGTAATACATTCCTTATACTAATTTCTCATGTGCCTTCATTATAATATGTCTTTCGATTATACCATGAGGAAAAAATCTATAACTGATTTCTTTGTATGGGATTTTTTCTTATTACATTTGATTAATTTCATTTTTTGGAACACATAATCCTAAAAAATTTATTATTTATATTCCCTTATAGAACAGAAATTAATTTGGTGATGATTTTTTCTCATGTGACATTTTTATAGGATTAGGTTATACCCTTAATCCTCTACAGGACTCTGTCTATAATGTGAAATAGTCAATATAATTACATTTGACTTCTGATTTTGTCATATTTTGTGTAGATGACATATTTATTATCTTAGTATTATTATTTTTATATTTATGTATTAATTTATTGATTCTTAGAGATTAGTCATATGTTTTTGATAAAATGAATGAATATAATACTTAATAATTTAGAAGTGTATCACATTTTTGGAAAACTTTATCTTATGTTCACCATAATATCAAAAGAACTATTATGTGTTTTCTTGTCATTTAATATTAATTTTTAAATGTTTTATGGTATTATTTAGACATAAAATTTGATTACTACAGAAATTAAATTTCAATTTTTACACAAATTATAATATTATAAACTAAAAATGATGTATAAGTATTCATGGATTGTAGTGTATCTTTAATTTCTTTTATATATCTATTTCTATGATTTTGTGTCTATAAAATTTTTAAAAATGTAATAGGGTTATGAGGATTATTAGTGAAAAATATGAGCATTAGATGTAAATTAAAAATAGATGTCCAGAAATCCAAACATATTATAACATAAAAGTTTTTTTTGTGTTGGAATAATGGATACTAAATAGAAGTTATGAAATTGTGAATTAATAATTTTTATATAATTATGGTTGGCCAATTATCTTAAAATATAATCCTAAATTATCATTTCAAATTTAATAAAATGAAATATGTTATAATGGAACTAAATTATATAATTCTTTATGAAACTTCATTACATTATTTAACCCCATCATGTTTGGAATTGAAATTACAATGAGATATTAATGGTGTAAATTATTTTAATTCCATGTAACCCTTGGAGAAATAATTTGAATTTGGTAGTTATTTAATTATTGGATAATATCAGGTTAGTTTATTCCCCTCTATGATTCCACAAAATTTATGGATGGAGGAAATCTATTTGTATTATAAATTATTATATTTTATAGATTACCTTCATAATTTGTATGTGATAGGGATATATTATTCACATATCAGTTTTATAGATTCCCCCATGAGGGGATTGGATCCATAGTCATGTTATATATGACGTGAAAAAATTGGATTGATAGTAAGACCGAACATCCTAAAAATAATCTTGAAAACATTATGTGATCTTATATCCATGACATTGGATAATATTGAGATTTCAATTTTTGACCAACTATATTTTCCAATAAAAATTTACAAATAGTCATCCATTATATTTGAACTCACTATGGTCATGTATGACTAACCTTGTATATCAACACACTAGTTGTCCAGGTAGCCTCTATTCATTACATGATGAAAACTGGCGGAGTTTTCATGATTGTGCTGCTCGTGGTGGCCCTCCTCACCACCAAACCCATACACACCTCTCTTATGGAAGCATGCACCACCGCCGCTCCACAGGATTCTCCACCATAGACTGGGGTGCTGCAACCAGTGACTAGGGGAAATCAATATATTCCCACCATCCCCCAGCCCCTTGTCCCTGAACTTCTGAAGGATCGGTGGTGCCCCATGCATCTCCCGGGTGAGAAGCAATATTTCTATGTCATGTGATGGTTGTTTTGTGTTTTCCCGATATTACTTTTGGGTTTTCCTATTTTACTACCACATATCTGTGTTTTCTCCCCTCCCTAACAATGAACGCTTAAACATGGAATGAGTTTTCTCGGGTAAAAAACTAACCCTGTATATCATAGCTTTGTTCATTGAATAATGGTTAAATATACCTATAGATTCATAGAATCAATGAGGAGATAACAATAATGATCTCGGTGATTTTTTCGTGGTTGATAGTGACTTGGAACCAATATTAATATATTCTAGTTCATCATTGATATATGTTATAGTTTTTTGTTAGTTGACAATAATTCTGGAGGGTATCTTTTTTGGTGGGTCACTAATGAGATGGAAATTAAGAGAAGTTGGAACCTAGATATGCAAGTTAGTTTTGGGGAATTATGAAAATTGAAAAGGTGGTGTAATTATTATAAATTAAACCTAATATATCTTTGATATGTATTTCTTCTCATGATAGAAAACCCAAGAAATATATTTTATATTCATTTCATGTTTTAAATTGTGAAGAGCTTATAAAACTTGATATCGCTGTGAATGAGTAGCCAGATTGGATTTTTGATTCTCTGGTGATAGTTATATGTGGGGTGTATGTACATTTATAATGTACTTTTTTAGTAATATGTTTTAAATGGTCATGATATATAGGAGAAAGAGACACTAATGATATAGTAGAGGCCTCATAATATATTGGACTAATTTTAATAATAATAAATTATTAGGGTCTTCATCATTTACTGTGGGGGGAGATATGACATAAAAACATTTTCATTTATCTTAAATCATTATTTTAATTTGTTTTATTTTGATCCATATGTTGGTATGCTTCAGCTTTATGATTGTTGGAGGCGCATAATATATTAAAAAATTCTTTTTTGGAATTTTTGGTGAAATTTTGTTTTACCGTGTCTGTCGTAGTGTCTATGGTGTCACATGGAGTCTCCTATGTCAAATTAATTAATTAAACATAACCATTGATGGGAATGTTCTACGTTATAATTTTTATAGATCACTTTTATACAATATAGATATTATAACCACAGAAGCAATGGTAGAATTTGTGGTGGTCCAAAATGGTTCATGATTTCACAGAAGGGAATGGATAGATCCTATTTTAAGTCACTAATTAAAATCCATATCACGAAGGAACAAAACACAAGGTAGTGGTGCTAATTTTATTTCAATGTTAAATAACTAAAAGAACTAGATCTTTTATGGGTGGTTACTACACCCACATGAGAATTTAATGAGGCATATTAAACCATCGTTAGAATCATTTTACACTATTAAACCAAATTACTTCATCTATATTTCTTATACTTTATGGTGAAGGTGAATTTAGAAGTGGATGGGGAGTTTTCATTCAATCTAAACTTCACACTGAACCCATCTCTTTTTGGAGATATCATTGATAATCTAGATTCATAAGGAACAGATATATTCTGCTCACATCCCCAAAATTGAAGTGATTGGTATCTAATTTATTTATTTGGTTGGACATAGTATAATATAGTCCTTATAGATAAAAAATATTCAACTTATTGGATTTGAAATGTCTTGTTAATTTATTTCCAAATAATGATATAAGGTTCATGATTAATGTTTGGTAATAGAAAATTGTGTTATGAGTCCTCTTTAGAGGTTGACTTTGAAATCAATTAATTATTTTTTGGAATAGTTCTGAATCAAGAAAAATGAGTTAAATAATGTACTTGATGACGAATATTGGGAAATGAAGTCATGAAATGTTTTAGGAATTTAAAATTAAACGAATTAACTTGAAATAAAATATTTTTGAAAAAATAATTCAAATTTTAAATAAAATTAAATGGCCTAATTGGAATCTGTATTTGGGGATGATGGAGTAACAGTTGATGAAACTGATTTGAGTGGAATTAATTTGTAGTATATTGATTTTGTTAGAGAAAAATGGGTTCCTATGTAGTTATGTGGTTTTTTCAGGACACACACACATGATACTTTTATTATATCAACCCTTTAATGTATTACTAATAAAAATTCAAATAAACTATAATAATGGAAAGATGTTCACTTGTTTTTGTTAACACATATTTATTCTGTAACAATGATCTATGGATATGCCCACAACTCAGTCTATATTTCACTAAGAGTTTCATGACCTTTGAGAATTTATCTTAATAAACCCAGATCATGTCACCATAGTGCTATGATTGAAATTTTGTAATACATGAATATTAATTTAAAATAAATTATTAATTTTTCCCTTTATTCATATACTTATTCATGAATATTTTTAAGTAATGATTAATATTTACATTCGAAAATATCACCATTGAAATTATTTGAATGTATTTTTTTATAATTAATTGAATAAATGGTTAAAATTCCATTTTCTATTTCTAATTTTTCATTTATGGATTATTTTATATGGAATATATATAATCATATTGGTGGGATCTAACGAGGCTAATTTCAATCGCACCATACATATGCCTTTGGGTGTTTGTAGACATTATTTTTATAATAATTTTGAAAGGGAAAATACAATTTGGAGTTGCTAACTGATGTTAATACCAGGACCATAGGACATAGTGGTGACACATATTAATTTCATCATTGGATTATTTTATGTTTTGGATTATTATTACATTTTGGGTTTTGTACTCTTCTTCCTTGTGTTACTTTTATCCTAATGATTGTATTATAATAAAAATGTTTGATGGATTTACATATTCTTATTTTTATGGTTATTCTTATTATAATATCAATAACCTCGATTATTTCTATTTCCATTAGGATTGAGCTTCCTGTAGAGATCGATAATAACATTTGATACATGTATGTATTGATTTGTGTAATAGTTTAGTAGGTTATGTAAATTTTATGTGAAACATTTGTATTAAAGGGATGTGGTGTTTTGTCATGGATGTCTGTATAGATTTAGGGATGTCATTATAGATAGAAGAAATGATTTTTGGGTTATACAGTGCATGTTATGAGTATATTCATGGTCATTACTCTTCACTAAGAGCCTTAAGTAATAATGGCTGGATAGAATTAAGTGTATATGAGTTGGTTAATTAATAAAATTTTATAATTTTAGATGATTATATAAATGAAATTTTCCCATGTTATGTTATTTTAGTTAAATTATACGATTAATTATCCCAAGACTAATTTTTACTCATCTTATATTAGATCTTAATAAGAGTCCCCAAAGAAGGCATCTAATTAGGATTCCATAAATAGCTTCTGATGAACTAAAGATTTTGTACCGTATGGTTTACTAGAACACCATCAAGTTAGTAGTGTTCTTGGTCTATGATCTAGGACAGAGAGAATAAATTGTACTCATTCATGAAATAGAGGTTTTAATTTGATGTGATTAGAGAAGATATCTAATACATCTGCATTTTTATATGGATCCCCTATCGTTCATTGGAAAAAATGATCCTCAATGGGTAGGAAATTGGTTGTGGAAGATTTAATGGCTCTTTATATTCTTGTAGATGACATATTCTATTAAGATGATGTTTTTTTAAGATTTAGGGTCTTTAATGTAGATGGTTGGAAAATATATTTCATTAAAATACAAAAGAATGAATGGATTTGAAAGATATAAATATTCATTTTATAGAACAATTCAATTTATAGATTATAGTGCAGTATAATTACATGGAAATTCTCAACAATTACTGTTGTGATTGTTCATTTACAGAGAATACTAATTTTTATTTTAAATTTTTTGAGTTTTCACTTGAGGTAATTATAATGAATATCATGAAGTAACGTAGGGTTCATATGGGTATTTTATTAGATATTTGGTATCAAGTTAATATGATAATGGATACCAAATACATTGATATAAAATATATGTCTACGATGAAGGAAATTTTCAAGGCTAGTATGTTATTGTAGACTTGAGTACCTCATACTCATAGTGGCAGGATTAATTATTCTTTCAATGGAATGAGGAATCCAAATGGAACTAATGGGTGAAACTGTAGTGGCAGAGATCAATAGAAGACTTCCTTCAAATCATCTATAATTACTAGAAAACTCCCACTAAATTGTTTACATTGTTGAAATCTTGTTCAGTCTTGGAATTTTTTCTTGGATTCACTGAGGACCTACAGATCATGAGATCATTCTTGAAGAATGTATATTTTTTCAATATTTTTACTGATTTGTATATTGTCATTGTCTAAATATTTATAAGAGGATTTGTGTTATACTTATATGTTTTAAAAAAATTATATTCCAAACATAGATATCAAGAATTATGAAACATTACAATGTGGTTTATTCACCTATGTTATATGATTCTAGTCTTGCCAAAATGAATAATACCAATATTATTTCATTATCATTTGTAGTACCATTTTTTGATATCGGTGCATGTTATTATTTAATTACTACATACACTATATCAGGATTATAATGAGTAGAATATTTCAAATGTATCTAAACATTTATGTTCTTCAATTAATGGGATAAATATTATTTATTCAAAATAAGAGGAGGATTATGTACTAAATTTGAGAAAATTTATTGATTTCTTAGTGAAACACCAACAATATGAAAAGCTATTAAATATCCAAATTTGCATTTCGTATGTGATGGTCTTGGGGTATGTTGTACTAAAACCTTTTATCTAAATTGACATTGAAATGGTGAGATATTTTATGTCATGGGATGAACTAAAAATGAATTTTTCATTAATAGATTCTAGGTATTGGCTAGGTACTATCAATGTTTTGTGAAATATTTTCCCTTGATGGATTCTCCATATATTCTCTCAATTATTATGGAGTAAGATCATATAGGATTCAATATGTTATACATAAATAAGTGTGATAAATCTATATTTCACTTCATCTTAATTGTAGTATCTTATAGAGGATTGGTAGTGCTATATGTTCTTTTTAAATGCTAGTGGTTTATCATTTAGATGAATTATTATTCTAGGAGGTAAGATGGTTGATTATGGTTCTTACTATATTTGGATACATTATAATAAATATCATACCCAAGATTACGATCCCCCAGTTGTGATGAATTTTTTCTTATTTGGGGACACTATCTTTTCAATAAAATGTATCTTATTTATTTTGATCACATGAAATTGAGTAATATATTCCCAAAATAATACATGAAACTCCATTAGTGTATATGGTTGGATGACCATAAATATATCTAATTTGACATTCCCTACACACCTGGGAAGGGGAATGTTTTCACTGATGCTTTTAATGTAGATCTTCCATATCATGCTATGATGGATTTTTTTAGAGGCCCATAATCTCAATGAACTATTTGTTTACTTAAATTTAATATACAGGTAGGGTGAGAATGTGTTCATTATTGAATGTTCTCAACTCATATCCTCTCGTAATGAATGATCCTCTATGAAAAACAACTTTATTATGATTTGTTGAGGTATAAGGAATTTTTTATTTAATGGAAGAACCATAATTGATTGGAATCTACTTCCAAAGAGAATTATATTCATTTTTAATCATTATATTGTTCCATATTTAATGATTATATATATGATACATATTGAAATCATTTACAGTGGGTGGCTGACCTGGTACTAACTATGATTTTTTATTATACGAGGAATTGTTTATTGTCTCCATGTATAGAATGATACATTACTGATTATGTCTCCCATTATTATACTTGTCACAAAATCAATCATGATAAATAAGGTCTACTTAAAGTACTTTATAAGATGATAGGGATATTGGATGATATTTTGATATGATTATTTACAAGCATTTCGAATGTAAGAAATTATTTTTGATGAGGATATTTTTAACAACCAAAAATTTTTCATTCAACTATTTTATTAGTTTATCTATTTATTTCTAATCAATATGATGGTAAAATTTATTATTATGAAGGTTAGAGGTCCATTATAGATAAAAATGTTTTTTTTCTTTTTAAAACATGTTATGCCCTACATATATGGTTGAGGCCCCGATGTCCCTTATAATGATTTATGCAAAACAGATTGAGACACAATTCCTAGTACTAGATATGGTTTTAAGCATGGTTCCTAGGGAGTCCTACTATGCACTAGGGCCCCTATATAATATATTTTACCGTGTTTTGAGGAATGGTGGGAATATACGACCTTCTCCTTCTCTCAAGGGCATGATTTTACCCCATGTAAAATATCATAGAATTTGTTACCACAGAATGGTATCAACAATTTGTTGTGATTATTATTGTTTTTGAACACAAAACTCCAGAACCACAATGGATATTTTTGTGATATTACTCATGATATTTGGTACTAGAGAATATTTTAACTCTTTTTCTTTTAGTAAAAAAAATTCCATTTTTATATTTGGATTTTATTTTGAAATTACGAAGACTAAGAAACATGTTTTGGTTATTTTTATCATGAAACATATTTGGGTAACCACCTCTTTTCATAACTTTCCATTTGATGATTTAGTTTCATGCTGGTTATATCACTTCTTATAAAGTCACCAATCATGATGGAAGTTATCTGTTAAGTTTTATTTAGTTTGACATTTTTTATGATTCTCCTAATCAATTGTAAAAATTCAATTCTTATTTTATATGAAATAGATTTATAATTTAATTCCAAATCATGTTTAATATTCTAGAAAAAAATTTAAAATGATAGGGTGTGTGTTGAATCCTCTTTAGAATAATTCTTCAAAATAATGTAATGAGTTTAAAAAAATTATATGGAATCATGATGGATGATTCGAATAAATAATTTGATCATGAAATATTTAGATATGTAGTCAACGAATATATTTTAGATTTTAGAATAAATTAATTGTTTTGAAAGGGATTAGTTTTGAATAAAAAATTGGCATTGGTAATACTGTTAAATGGTATGTTTGAAATCCCGATTTGGGGATTTTGAGATATAATTTACAAAAATATGTTGAGATGATATATTTTAGAATCAATTTATTTCATTAACGAAGATAAGATATTAGGTAGTTAGTTATTAGACTGAGACCAGTGAAGTAGCCTTGCATTATCTCTTCCTTCAAATTTATTAACATTAACAATGAATATTAAACTATGATTACTGAAGTTATTTTATTCATTGGGGTGGAACCATTTTCCCATAGACCATATATCTAGTTATGTTTGTACACATAGAACTGTATTTTAAAAATGTGTCAAAATAATTGATGATGGTTGAATCTACCCCTGGGGAATGTAGCCACGTTCCCATTGTTGAAATGTTTTTATAAGTTTCCATAATTATAATGTGATTTATTCATTATTGTTTTGATTTATATTCTTATTCATACCCATTTTGATGTAAATTATTTTTATTAACAAAATTTTAATTTCTATTATTTTGATATGAAAAGAATGTTTTGTAATAATTTTTTATAAATAATACCTTTCAATAGATTATTAAAAATTTAGAATACATTTTTTATATAGACTACTTATGTAATGCCTAATGGGGTTCTAATGTGAATGTGTTTCTCACATAGTACATACGATTTTTTCTATATGTATAATTGATTTTGATAAGACTAGAAAAATAGGAACCACCACATAGAGGGTATGGGTTGTAATTATACATAGACATTAAGACATAATTGTTACATAGAGTGATTTATTATTTTGTTTATATGATTTTTTTTATAGATTGTTTTTTATATTTGTATTGTTCTTTCATGTGGAACTTTTCTCTTTATAAATGTATTACAGTACTGATTATTTATCACTTCATATCTTGTGTTTTGATTTTTTTTGTTCTTCATATAGAGAAATAAATCAATGTGTTATTTTTTCATTTCCCTAAAAAATTATCTAGACCTTGGGAATTTTTTAAACCCTTTAGGATAAGTCCGGAATGATTTCTGTCTAGCATTCGTGGGTAATCCGGGTTAGTTAATGGAAAAAATCAAATAGTGAGAAATTTAGGGTGTGATATTTTCCAAATCATCAATAATTTTTTGTTATTATTTAATTGGAGAGAATTATATGTGCATTCCATAATCTACCACACATCCAATATATCGATTAATTAAAAGAAAATTCTGAGTGACATTGATTTTAAATGGTTTCCATCTACGAGATTTTCAAATAATTTCTTTCCAGATTTAATAAATTCATTCCCATTTTTATCTAAAAAATTATATTTTCTCTGAATTGGGAATAAATAATCAAATATATCATAAAAATAACATCCATATTTATCAAAAATTTATTTCATGAGTTATCCCCTAACTAAAATTTATATATTACCATTTTAATAAAAATTAAATTAGCCAATACAATCTAAAATATGTACTATATTGAAATCAATATAAATCATTTTGTATTAAAAATAAGTAATCATTATAGATTGTAAATACCTACCATTTTTTGTTCTTCTTCCATCTTATATAAATTATACGAAAATTATTGTAATTTAATTGGAAATTAAAAATATTTTTAAAGAGTTTAGTTTTTAATTCACTCAATTTTTTCAAACAATAATATTGTGGTGTAGCCTAGACAAAGGCATCATACAGATAATCATAGCACCATTTGAAATGAAAAACACTATATATATTACTATTTAAATCCAACTTTTATTCATTATTCTTTTTTGTATGACCACAATCACAAAATATCGACCACTGCGGGTATGTTCTATCACAATTTTTCAGATAGGAAATTTTTGAACCATGATAATAGGGGATAAAATATAGGCCAAAATATATCCTAAATTCATGATCATCTATAAGAAAATCAATTAATATTCATGCATCCACCATGATTAGAATCTATGATATATTCATAGTTTTTAGAAGATCATGGATTCTACTATTACAATAACCATCTACTAATGGATAATAGATAGTTTTTTAGACAAATAACCAACCCTTACTATCATAAAATCTTATTAATACTGCTTAAAAAAACTTACTCAACATAGTAATCGCTACAATGACATTGAAAATGAAAACGTGAAACAAAACAGACTAAAAAAATTAAAATAATCATTCAAAATTCACTTAAACTCACACCATGCCAAATAAAAATTTAAGACATGTTTTTTGACATTAATTGAAGAAAAAAGACATTATATCAAAATAATAATGTGATGGTACAATACTATCATCCAATAAAAATATCCAATCGTATAAGGGGAATTGGTAGGAATGATGAATAACCAATATATTATTGGCCTAGATAATCAATACTAGACAACCTCATATTGAAGGGGATCATGAGGATGAGTAAGGATGTAAACATATACTCTATGTGATTTATAATGATAAAAAACCCCTAAATGGGGAAAAAATAATTTCCCTTTAAAATATCTAATTTTACCTTACTTATAGGAATGGTATGGCTTCACCACAACACTCCCAGTGGACCCCAAAAAATTTCAAATTGGAGCGGTAGTAGTACTATATTATCTCCCAACCAGATATAATTTTAATTAGATACCATCTGAGATTGATTGGTTTCTATCATAAACCAAAAACAACTATCATTCTATATATCTAGATTAATTCTCTTTCAAAATTTTGATATGAATATTATCATACCTGAGAACCTATTTAAAAAATCCAAAAATGATCCATAATAATCCCCATATTAATTCAAATGAAGTGTTTCAAACTCTACCAAATTGCAATCTATTTAAATTAATATCAATTCCAATTCTACCAAAACATAATAATGAAATATATTATAAGAATAATAAAAAACATAATTTATCAAAACAAATATAAACTATTCATGCCCAAAAATATCCCAATATATCGACATTTCAAATTCATCACTATTATGGTACTATATCTTAAAATAATCACCATACTTTAACTCATTAACTATAATCACTATAGTACTCTAAAACCATTATGACGTCCAATATTAGTATGGTTTATAAGTAAAATCCATGTATACATAAAAAATATGATTGATTAGTCCCTATAAAAAATAACTACCAATAGAAAATAAAACACATGTAGTTATAACTGTGAAATAATCAATTCACATAATTAGTTTATTGAAACATAAAGAAATACCTTATCTCCATTCCTCTATCATAAGGAACAATCAAATTATCCAAAATACATATATTAAACCATTCACACAAATAATATTTAATGAAAAATAATTTAAAAATCCAAACTATTCAAATATCCATTGTCAAAATTTTACCACCCAGTTGAAGAATAAACACTTTTCTAGTTTAAAAAACACGAAAAATAATTTTATTAAAAAAATCACAATATTATATTGTAAAATAAATTGTAGACATGATTTCAATGGTTTTTTTAAATTCAAAACCATGCGGGTAAAGGTAATTTTATTTATGTTTCTTTTTCCTTTAAATTTTTTTGAGGATTTCATAAAAAATGATCAATCAAAATACCATAATAATTTAAAATTCATTGAATTTGTTTGTCATTTATAGTGAAACTAAAATTCTAGATAGATTTATATAAAAAACTTCGTGTATAAAATATATACATGGTAAAAAATATTTTTTTTAAAAATAAAAAATATATATTCATTTACCTATTAAATAAAACAAATAAAATTGCACCAATAAAATTTTATAAATCAGGCTACCCCATTAATCCAAATTAATTTAATCATCCCTAATAATAATTTTTGGTAAACATTGAAAATAGTTTATTAGTTACTTTAAACTAATATTAATTTGTTTTGAGGAAATATCTCAAAAAACAAATCCACAAGGACAGCGTATCATTCCATATTCATGTAATTTTCATGATAGATGAAAAATGAATTTTATTTCACTAATTGTGATCTAGGAGTCATCCCATGACCATCCCACTATGTCCCTAAATATAACATCATGAGATTCAAGAAAGCATTTTCCATTAAAATAATATAATTATAAATATATTATAACTCTCTTAATAGACTAAAAACCATACCAAATATATTATAATTACAATAATAATAATAAACAATTAGTAATATTTAAATATATTAAAAAAATTGATAATTTTTTCATTGATTAGTTCATTTTTTTTGATATAAAATAAATAATTATAATAATTGATTATAATCGTTCGATGATAAAAATAAATTTTTATGGAATAGTTACTGAGTGTTCTGTATTTAAATAAAGTTATACTTTTAATAAAGTTTCATTTATGCATTAATATATTAATATTCATTGATTATAACATTATTTGAAAAAATATTATGTGAACATGATGTTTTTAATGGTAGGTAATCAGTAAAATATTATTTTCTTTTTATTTATTATTTTCATGTGATAAATAAAATTATATACATTAAAATTTAAATTTTATTAATAGAACATTGATTTGGGGTTCATCTTATCAAATTTTATGAGGGGGACTACATGGATTATTTTTAAAAGGTTTATTTTTAGGGTAATAGTGAGAACTATTTTTTTTTATAAATATTATAACTTTTTTGACATCATTATTATATAAAAATAAATTTAATGTTAATAAAAAAACACTGATGGAATATGAATATATATTAATAAATAGTTTAAAAATAATGAGATTAATTAAGAAAAATATGAAAGACATTTTAAGCCACATGTAAAGACTTTTTAATAAAAGTACTCTCTTTGAGCATATTCATAAATAAATAATTTAAAATGTAAAATTTAGTATTGTATTGTTATTTATGTCATTAAAATATAACGGTTTCATTCAGAAACAATTATGATCGATATTAATGAATTTAATACATTATTTATGTGTGAAATAACTTTTAATCTTAAATGCAAATTATCAAAAAAGAGTTGTCATTGCAATTTTCATAGTTAAATTAATTTATTTTTCTGAATCTATAACATTAAAATTAAAAAAGGAATTAAATATTATGAATCATCATATTAAATATTATTTTATATCATCAAAGAAGAATGTTTTCATCAAAATGACTTCACATGGTAAATTTTTTTCACCAATTTTAAGGGTAAAAATGGTTTAACGAGGGTGGGGGGGGGGTTACCAATGATATAAGGAAAAAATTATCACTTATAAATTTACTAATTTTATTTTTTTCTGTCTATTCAAACATGTATAAACCTTTTATGAAAATATCATATTTTTTTATATTACACATTCCCCTAAAATTGACATCATGTTATTTTAATACAAATGGTTTTTACATGAGTTGAACTCATATTACTTATAATATTTAATTTCATATTCTCAATTAAAAACATAATAAAATATCCATTTTCTTGATCATGATCTACTCATGTAACCTTAAAACAACCTTATTTATGTCATATTTGTACATTAATTACAAAAATCCCCATTAATGAATCATTATGATGTTTTAATAGGAGATAATCTAATGAATAAGTAAATGTTGTTGTAATGATGTCTTAATTCCATTCTTCTTAAAACATAAAATTTTATTATATGACCAATTCGAATTAAAAAAAATTACTTATATATCTTGTAATAATTTTTTTATATTATTGGAAATTTTTCTATCTATATTCATATAATGGATATATAACATGTTTCTCAGGCATAAATTCAAATTATTTCCTCCATAATGGGATATATTTCATTTTTATTCGTCTGAACTATTTATTTTAATATATTATTGAATTTAATATATATATATATATACACGGAATTTATGATATAATAATATTTTTATAATCGTAAAATACTATCTAATTTTTATCATAAAATAAAATATAAAATGAGAATAACCGTAAGGATTACAAGAAGACTTCCACCTCAAATAATTGATATATTACATTTTTATCAGCATGTCACATAGATGGTAACACATAAGGTATTAAACAAAAAAAAATTATTTAAGATATTAGTATATATATATAATGAAAAATAATTATATTATTTAATTTAATCCAACAATTGAAATGTAAAAATATTTTGCATGTGTAGGAACATATATACCCTCCAAGAATTAAATATTTCATTTTTCGACGCATCCTTACATGGTGGTTATAAAGTGTATTAAATTTTATCATATGATATATAATAAATTATTTACATTATATATACTATTAAACCATTAATAAAAGTTTTATCAGGAATTTTTGAAACAAAACGTACTAGATAAATAGAACGGTTAACACCTAAATAATTGATTTTAAATTATTTTTATGATTATGTGGGTAAAACTTTGTAAGGGATAGATTATATATATAAATATACATATATATATATATATGGATAATATATATATATATATATATATATATATATATATATATATATATATGTATGTGTGAAGAATGAAACAAAAATTATTATGAAAGATATTGGAATGTGTTCGAACAAGAATAATTTATGGTATGAGTCGCATTTACAATAACATTTTTATTCATGATCATTTTTTTTATAAAATTTTCATTTGGAAAATTAAATGATATTTATAAAATAAAGCCAATATAATATCTTCTATTATTTTTATTTTTATTTTTTAATGTCATCTAATTTTATTGAGACAATTTTGATAAAAAACAAAAAAATATAATTTTTAAAAGAAAATAAACCCTTATTTTTACTCTTCAGTATGAAATATTTATATTTGATGTCCTTATTTTTTACATTTCATAAACAATTTTATTCAAAAAAATAATATATTTTTTAGGGTCATTTTCAAAAATATTTTACATTTTTTCAATTACTAAAAAATGATATATTTTTATTATTTTACAAATGATACCATTTTGGAATATTTTATAAATTAGTGAAATAACTTTTTTTACATTAACTACATGATAGTAATTTTATACAATCATAAAAATTATTTGATAATGTGAATTATTAATAGGTTTATATGGTTTTTCAATGATAATACTAATCCCTTTATTTTGTGAATATTCTTTGTCAGAATTATCTAAAAATAATGAGATATTATTTTCCCAATATATTAATAATCCTGTAACATTTTATTTTAATATATTATTGTCATCCAATATATATTTCATTAATTTGGAATAATTTATTTTCATGGAAAAAAACATTTAATTTATTTTGCACATAATATTTTTTTAATATTTCTTTGTGACCTTTTTAGAAGCTTTTCTGAAGTGGTTTTTTAATATTTTTACGATAATGTTATAAAAGGTTAATTGATGCTATTTTAAAAGTTCCAGAACCATTATCCCAAAAAATCATGAAATACATTCCATTATATAAACAACTATTTTTCATGAATTAAGGCAAATAACTTAGCATTTACTAATTTAAATTTCATTTATCACATGTTCATATGGAATATTTTCAATTCATTAAAATTTTATTCTATATAAATATTTATCAAAATTTTGACGTTATCATTATCTTTCATGTATTTCCCCATTATTATCAGGGATATATTTATCATGTAAATATTGTATTGACTGTATACCATTACTATATATCCTATTAATTGAAGGATTCATGTAAATAAAGTCATTATATTTACTAGTTAATATTAATATTTCATAATCCTGATCCAATAATGAAGACTATTTGTTTTTTAGTAATGTTGTTTATTGATTTTATTATTATTCATTACTTCTATATTATGAATTCATTAGAATTATTTTTTACGGTATCTTCATTTAATATATCATATATTCATTGATACTTTTGAAAATACATGGTTTGGTATTTTGCATTTTCCCAGACTATTTCCTTATAATATAATGGAATATATAATCAGTGGTGATAAATAGTGAGGTCATATTTGGATTCTGTGATTTTTTAGTTTTTTATTATATATTTTGTTATTAAAATATATACCTATTGGTACTTTTTGTTGATATTTTTTTTAGAAACCCAATTGTTTATCAATAATAATGTACATATTTTTTCATTTTTGATGAAACATCATTCCCCTTATTCATTTTTATTTTCCTTTACCATAGATCTTGACCATGGGGATATACAATGCTCTTTGGGAATTAAATCTTTGATTTTGGTACTATTTTACTGGATATTTGGTTTGGTTTATGAAAACATGTTATTAATGGGATACTGTGCTTGAATATAAATATCGATATGGAACTTGAGATAGAATCATTGACAATTGATTAGATTATTTGGATCTATAGTGGAGGCCATGTGAAATTTTCTTTATTTATATAATTATAGTGATCCATAAATTAAAATGGATAGATGTGAAAAGTGTCTATGAGTTTTAAAATTTATTTAATCCTTTTATTTACGAATCAGGGACATGATATTTGTGTTCCCATCTAGATATATGGTTTAAAGAGTTTATTATTCTATTTATCAGATATGTTGTATAATTTTTTTCAATTGAAATGGTGTTTTACTGCACCCCCAAGAAGTTGTATGTTCAGCCTACATGTTAGAGATGATTATGAACAATAGCATGTGAATCATCCAATTGGCATGATCCTTGTAGAGTCATTAGTGCATGTGGTCAATTTTTTTGACAAATTATATATTATTGATCAAGTATAAGAAAATGATCTTATATCTAAAAGGGAAAATATTAGAGACCATAATCATGTTTTTCTTCATCAACAATCACTATATTAATGATGAAAGAATTATCCTCACAGTAATGGATTGTTTGGGGTAGATTTAAATAATATTCAAGTTTCTTGAGATCCTATATTATATAAATGTTTTTTGTGATGTCTTTCAGAATGTGTGGATTATCAATAGCTACTATAATGATATAGTTATATAATAGAATTATGGGTATGTGATGTTGAACAAATTAAAAACCCATTCCATAGATATATTATATCAAATATAGATTGTGTTTTCTATGTCTATGCAGTTTCGTAAAAACTAATATGGATATTTTTTAGTGTATCAGTATGAAAATAATTTATCTAAACAAGAACTTTTTCCTCCTTTGTTATAGATTAATTAAGAAATGATGTCATGTGGTTTAATACTGTTCTTCAATCAAATATTTGTTATTAGGTCATTATGATGAATCTATTTACATTCAATAATGTTCTAGATTGGAATCTCATAGAGGAAATTGACATATAATATATATACTAATACTGGATTTGAAATATCCACGTGTCCAAACCATGTTCTTCTACGTCAGTTATTCTAGAAGAATCTCTCCTCTGTATGTCCACGTCACTCCACCCCACAGGGTCTCTTCTTTTTAGATTCCCTATTCCAGTCCCACAATGATTATCACAGGTCTGCACCGTGATTACCCAAGACCCCTCTGTCATCCTCCCTCTCCTGGTATACCAGCCGTTAGTATCCCGCTATCTCTGACCACTGTCTTCTCCCATTTTCCACTATAGTCTCTACATTTTTCCTTTTCCCTGATGTTGTTGGGATTAATCTATCATGGCCTAGGGTTAGCAAAAACTCCCAACATCGATTCCATCCACCTCTTGAGTTTCTTATAGTTCATTGTGCTCGCATATATTCTTACTCATTCTTCTGGTTTCATCATACCTCTCTATCGTGTTCAATCTCACCCTTGAATTTCCATTCACAGTTTCTCGGATGCTCATGTTCTCCATCCAACGACCGTGTTTTCAATTCCCTCCACAGCCACAAGTATTTTCCTCAGAATCGTTATTGCCTCACATGAACCTATATGCTCCACCAAAATATATGAACCCTACCCTAAATCCCCTGTCATCTAAACTGTCATCTCTATCCTTGAAACCCTATCTCAGCGGGTTAATGAAATTCTTATAGCAAACAAATCCTCTTTCTATGAAAACTTTTCATCTCGCGACACCCAAGATCTATAACAAACTTATATATCTCCCAAAAAAGGTAATTTTATCTTTCTATTATCCATTTAACATTTATCTTGGCCTTTCACTCTATCATCATACTATTTTCATACAAAATTTCCATACTGTTTTAAACTATATGTATTCCAGGATCTGGAATTAGGGATCCACTTCCTTCAGTTTATATCTCCAATAATATAATATAATGTATTTCATGGTTTGTTATTTTTTTACCACTATGTACCTTCACTGACCCCAAATTTTCACTGCACTGCATAAGTTTTGTTATACGTACACCCTAACAGAATTGTCTCTTTACTCTACAAAATTCAGTATTTAGGTTCTCTTGTGATTTATTCATAAGTTCGTTTAATACAGATTCAATTTTGAAACAAATATTGTTCTTTGTGTATATGCACACCAAATATAGAATAAAAATTGTCCATTTTCAAATTTTATGTGTATTATATTCTCCAATCCCAGGAGTGTTCTTTTTAGTTTAATTTACTTTATCTCTTTATTTGAATTTTTTTCACAATCTGCACTATTCAAATTTATAATTTATATAATCCATTATATCTTAATTTTTTTCTATATGGATTTAATTTTTGGTTTATTTAATACTACATCACTGAGAATTATTTTTACTAAATATCTCTCATCATCTTCCAATCATAATTGTTCTCGGAAAAAGTTACTTTTATTTTTATTTTTTTGTCATGTGATATTTCTTAAGATATCGTTTATCTAACTTAATTTTCATTTACAAAAATTTCTAATATAAACCCATTGTTTGCAATAATTATATTATACATGTCATATTTATCAATATGTGCATTTTTTGGATTTCATGAGTTCTGTTCACATTAAGGAACATGTATTTCTATCAGAAGGTGTCAGTTCATATGAAGTTCGTTTCTTGGAAACACACTTATTTCTAAGTAAGATTATTCAACTGTATAATATAATTATTATATTGACATTCATCTGTCTCTATTTTGTATTCAATAATGCAATTCATGTCAGGGTAAGTGGGATATAACTCTAATTATTTGTTTGATCATTTTATATTAGAAACCACAATTCGCATTGTTCCTGGTTTTATGTGTAACTGCATGATGGAGTTTTCAAAGCTTTTTTTCCGGTGGATCTTTACTGAGATTTTTTCATCATGCATAGATTTTAATGGGATTTAACTATCTATGATGGGTGTAAATTTACTCTTCACACATATTGAACCATTTTAAGATGCATACAATATATGCATTTTTTTTCCTTTGTAACAGCTCTATACAATTAATCTCCGGTATTAAGTATTACATTTAACATAATTTTTCGATGATGTCTCACTACTATACATAAAGGTATGTTCTTGAAATTTATAGTTTTATAGATTTGAATTCATTCGAACTTTTATTAATCTATGTTTCAATTTATCAATCTATTTTTTGATTCAAAGATGTAGAAATGGTGTCCATTCACATTATGGTATGTTCTACTCATGCCATTTAGGTTATATTTAATTAACCTATTTGAGTAGTAATGAAAGGGTTTTTGTTTCTTCATTCTGTAATTTTATTGAAGTTTTATAAATGTCTTATTCATCACTTTGTCAATTTATACATCTCTTTTTTGATTCATAGATGCTGAAATGCTGGTCATTACCATTATTGTATGTTCTCCTCATGTAATTTAGTTACTGTTTAATTATCCTATTTGAGTAGTAATGATAGGGTTTTTTTGCCTCATTATGTAATTTTATTGAAGTTGTTTCAGGGATATATTTGTTTATATTTATTTAATATAAAAATTCATATTCTACTTCTCTGTTAATCTCTATAAAAATTTGTAAACTTAAATATATTGATTTATATTTTTTATACGCCCATTTATATTTAATTTTATATTTCACTTTAAGTTGCACTTTATATTAGTTCATGTTGTACTGAAATTGCAGTTTACATTCTTTTTTTTATAGTTGTTTCAGAATAACATCATATTGTAGTTTATATTGCAGTTTATATTTCATTATAATTTATTGATATTGCATTTACCTTGAAGATAATAATATCATGCATGTTGTTTCCTTATGCGGAATAAAATTTCTTTTTGCAATCATGCATTATCAAGCATGATCATATGTGTGTTTGGCTGATACTCTTGATTTCAATATTTTTAGTGATTAATACTTTTTCTACTATATATGAATTTTCTTTCGAAGGATTAATTTGTACTTCAAGAAACCAACTCAATGTATAAAAGCACATGGTTTGTTTATTTACTTGAATTTTGTGTTTCCTTATAGTTTGTAATAACTTAAAGTATATTATTACATTAATGTTCTTCACTAAAGTATTTTTAACTGCGTTCTTATGATAAATGATTTTATGTGGCTCTTGAGGCTTTTTTATGTAGTGGTTCATTTGTTGTCCATCATACGATACTAAAGTTGGTGTGACTCCAAAAATATCAGTACATTATTTCTGAATTATGATTACTCCAGCATAATTGTTCACATTTATAGAAATTATTATCATAATAAAAATAATGACTATATTAATTTTTTAGATGTGTTTTAAAACTTTTGTTTATTTTGAATGATGTTTTTCTGTAGGGACAATACCTAGACCAACATTATGGCATGAAAAATATGATTAGGAAAGAATATGTTTCCTAGATTTAGGTTATAAATGAAATTCAATACGACATATAATGTATGAAAAATTTTCTTCTCATCATATTTTATTTGTATAACATTACTTCTCAGTGTGTTCATATGTTAACCACATAAGAATTATTACCCTACTCTTGTCAAATTCCAATGCTTAAACATATTCAGTACGAAATACACTATTCCATTCATGTGAAATTTGAAAAAATTAACTCTAATATTTAGCTGTAATTGCAATGTAATGCTATAGTTTGATCATTTCATTTATTTTTATATTTGATTTATGCATTATTTTTTTCCAAAAAAACATTATTAGACTGTTGTTTACATAAGGGTTAATGAAATATCTTAACATTGTTTTCTGAAATATCCTCTTGTATGGATACTTCATGACATGTTTTCCATGTTTATTTGTTTTTAATGATCCATATAATGTTTATAACTTCCTTTTTATGTGTTTACATCACATATTAGTTCATCGTGTTTCAACATCTTTTTTTGGATGTTTTATTTTTCTAATTTATCTATTTTCTCACAGAGAGTGACATGCTTGGATTTTAGAAAGGTATCTGTCAAAATTTTAGTCTAAGTCCATCCATCATTGTCTCTCAAATTGATTAATTTATTTCTATATAGTGTGAGCATATATTGAAGGGATTATGTTTGGAAATTTTTTGAATGTCCAGATGATGGGGATAAACCAAAAATATTAATGGAATGTTGTCACTACTCTTCAAATATTAGGATATTATGATTCAATAAATCCAAAAAATTTAAGCAATTGCCACATGAAGGTAGATGTGTGCTTTACAATTTAATGATCGATATCTTTTCCCCACTTTATTGATTTTCGGAAGCTTGTATCTTCGAAAAATGTATTAGATTCGCACTCAAGTCGCTCAATTTTTTAGTTTAGCAACTCCAAAAATATTTCTTATAGGATGTTCTTGATGTTGTAATTGGAAAATGTGATTTAAGAATGGACACTATGAAATTTCAAAAAGGTGAATCCTTCTGTGATTTTGAACCTCTAAAATGCCTGGTTGGACTGATTTTGGGGTTCTAATTTGTTGGAAAACATGACGGTGAAGTAATTGATCTCTTAATGTGACAGTGGATGAAAACACGTCTGGTATCTGCATTAATGGATGACACGGTATGGGTTTTACCATTTTTTTCTATCTGCAAGTCACTCTTGATTATATTTAAAGCTGGAATGTGTATATCTATGTTCTTTCATCCATTGCCAGTGTGGGTGATTTTCATATCCAAAATGTTTTTAATATATATTTTTAATTTTTCTTCAATTACGCTAATAAATTTCATGTCCTAGTTTCACATAGCCAACCCTAAACTTTTGATTACAATGTCTGTATGATGATTCTGAGGTCAAAAGTTCATTGTTTTCATGGGAGAGATTTTATAATGTCATGTAGCATATAATTTGTTCACTATTCATGCCATGGACATGGTCCCATATTATTAGAGTATTTGAATTGGGTTTGAAGTACCCTTTTATCATCAACATTACCAAAAAAGAAATAATTTGAAGTCAACACCAGTATGGTTTACTAATGAAACTATAATAATACGGTGGTTCTAAAATATGAAATCAAAAAGGAGCTCATCAAATATTCGAATTAAGGGGAGGTTGATGCATGAAAAATGATTACAATTAGGTGTTAGATGGAAGAAACATATTCCATTTAATTTCATGAAATTTAGTTAATATTGGTTTTTAAACGTAACATTTTTGGAGTTATAGGAAAAACATTCAATGTTCTATTTTCATATATTATAACATAAAATTTACAATCATATCTTGCTTTATCTATAGAGGATGCTATTTATTTTTTGAATAAATAAATATATTCTACAGTGTCTTGATGAAGCTTCTTCTCCATGTGATGTTGATTTGGAATCTCCTACTACGATAAGTGATTTTTAAAGATATGTTTGTTGATTACATATTATTAGTTTTTCGGTTGGTGTAATACTCTACTTTCAAAAATAGGTGCTCTCTATTTTTGTAATATAAATCAATTTTCATCTTTTTATTGTTTTGTGAATGCATTTGAAAGTTATATCTATATCAGGTTTTCCATTAACTGAAATACATTTTCAGTTTAGACAAACTTATACTTCTCTAAATAAGTTTCCCCATTTCAATTTTCGTAGAGCATTTCAACATTCCTTGAGATACCAACTTAGCATGCAGAACATATGCCATCATATAGGCAGATTCATCATTGCTATTTAATTTTAATTATTTTTAATTTTTCACAACTTATTTTTTGAAAATAAATACAATTCATTACATATAAATCAAAAAGTGCATTTACGATAGGAATTTAATTTCTCTATTATTTTAATTTTTCTAGGTTGGTATTCTTATGTGTCTCTATAACATGTCACACACCAGTTTGATTCATAACATGCAGAAGAAATATTTTAATTATAGATGATATTTAAATTTGTATGTTTAAGTATCATAGTATGGTATAGTAGGATTACACTTCATAGGTTGTGGGGTGAAACACATGTATGATTATTATATCATAAATCATTCAATCATGGATTTATGTTAAAAAACCAGTCTTCTATTTTATAATATTAAAAAATAAAATTTCCATTAATATGAAGGTGTATGTACTGTTGTCACTTTTTTTATCTTTTCTACTTATTTATTTTATGTTAACATTCATTTATTTGATTATGAAATTTCATGAATTTTAATTTTAACCATTTTTTTATTTGAAGAAAAGTTTGTTCCATGATGTAATGTCTCTGATTTTATATGTATTATTTTTTAAATATTATATTGAATTATCTAGAGACCGGGTGCAAAAACGAAACATCATTCTTGAGGCCCAGTGAGCCTGGAATGGTGGTTTGGACTTTTTTTAAGTTAAATGTGCCGGCACATGTGCGCGGTTGTGGCAGTTTTCAAATGGATGCCTGGATTAAAAAAAATGAGGGCACCATTACATATGGGGCAATGACTTTACCTAAGAACGAGCCTAACATCAACCGGCACAGGTCGAGGAAAAATGTTAATTTTCAGACGTTTTAAATAAAATAAAATAAATTATATTTGCATGATTATTTTTTTTATATAATCAGCCGCTGCAGCGCGACAACGGGGCAGCTGTTTCATTAATAAATGGCACGTCATAATAACTCATGAATGGAAATTTGGAATCATTAACACCGCATCTTATTTTTTTAATGTCAAATACATTTCCCTTTTTATTGGGATAATCGAGCATTGATCATTGGTGAATGATTGAGGGAAACGCTGGAGAAAACACGCATTGATGAACGACGACGGATCGAAGCTACAAATCATTGCGCCAACAAGGTTGGAGTATCTCGATGATCACGGTAGCACGAACTCTTCTTCATCGATCAATCCCTTCTTGATGTAGGGGTTAGTTATTTGAATTATTTTCCCCATTTTTGATTTTAAACGATGAATTCAGATCAACCACAAAAAAGTTTATCCACTGCTTTGTTCATTCTTGCGGGAGTATTTTATCGGGATGATTTGAGGAAATGATCCATGTTGAAAAGTTTTTGTTTGATTTTGACTTGTTTAAGCCTACTAATAGGAGCAGATCAACGTTGTGATAAACGACGGTGGAGGTTCGTTCCTGAATGGGTTATATTGAATTTTTTTCCTTCGTTCTTCATGTTATTCATGTTTTATGCAGGGTGAAAAACAATAGATCATTGTGCATCCTTTATGCAACGCAAAAATCCCAAGTCGAAGAATCGACACCACAACGAACTTGTGGAGGTGCGATGATGATGAAAGATGACGAATCAGTCCAGATCAGGAAGGGCATCTCTTCGGGCATTCTTCACATAGAAAGATCAAAAAATGTTTTCAGAGCTGATCGGAGGTCTACAAACATGAGAAGCGGCTTCATGGTTTCGGGGTGACCAAAACATGGGAGTTTTATGGTGATCAGACAACCGAATAGAGGAACAAGGTAGCTCGGAAGGCGCGACAATAGAGGTTTGTGTTTCTGGAAATTTATAGAATACATGATGTGTACATCAGAAGAACATGTCGTGTAGTACTAGCGGCAGAGACTAGGGTTTCAGGGGTTAGAGAGGAATCACACAGTATGTTAGACTATCCCCAAAGCTCAGAGTGTATTTTGGGAAGTGTATGGACATGGGTTGGACTACATAGATTTAGCCGACATGACGAGTACATCATGGAAGAGGCAGCTACATAGAACTCAATGTGTATCCAGGGGGTACACAGACACGGGATGGAGTACACAACCATGTACTCAATCACATGGCCTGGTGAGGCCACTAATGTGGGCCACCCCGTGTACTGATTACACGAGTTGGAGTACACAGGTTGATAACTGTGTACGAGCACATGTCTAGCGTACACGAAGACAACCCCAGTCACTCAGATACAAAGTGCACACCATAATACATGTTGCGTACTTCGTTTTTCTATACTACCAGACTTACGACATGGACCGTTGTACATGGGCAGTACCCGGGGTCAGACAACACGACGTATAACATTTCTACACATCGTGTACTTTTTGGAAAACTACATGGTCCTCTTGTTCATCGCATCATGGATATTTTTTTTGGGTTAGTTCCCCTTATTTTTATTCCCCGAAAAGTTAGGCATCGTTTCCTTTTATAAGAGTATTATCCCTTTAGCAATCCTTTCTTTGATAGAGGCAGGCATCCATCCGAGAGGCCCGTATCGAGATCCTCTATCCATTCTTGACCCTAGGTAGAGTCTTCCATTAACGTGACTTACTCCACCGTGCCTCGATCCTCTCCCTAGCAGGTGAAATCCAGGTGAGTCGCGGTATCCTCCATGTCCCTAGTAGTGATCCTCATCTGGGTATCATGATCTTTCCCACTCAAGAGTGTGTATCCCGAAATGAGTGCATCTATCTACCACAACCTTCTCGTTCAAGATTGTGTCTCCCGTAATGAGTTTAACCCCCTCTCGGGACGCTTCCCAATGAACAATACATCTCAGATGGAGCTCATTAGAGCTATAAGACTCATGGACTGTGTTCTCCCGGAACGATTGCTTCATGGAATCTTCAAACAGAACCCCTAGCTGGGTGTATGCGGTTGTGGGACTTGTGTCTACACTACGGGTCTGGGTTTTGAGTATATATAGTTTTTGCTACATGTTATGTCGACATATACTGTGCCTAGATGACTGTACCATTATTCTCTATACTGTTATTTGGTTTTCAGGGTCCTTTACTGAGTGTTCTTATACTCACCCCTGCATGTGATTTGCTCGTGTGTGTCGTGTATTGTGCAGGCGAGCATCATTTTGACAGAGTCCAGGGCAGACCATGACATGATTGAGCTTTCTAATATCCATACTACCTGAGGAATCCCTACAACTACGAGAATCTAGTGTTGGTGTGGCTGCCTTCGTATCCATACATCAGGACTCTGATAACCTACTTTTCAACTCGGTACAAGAAGACACAGGTTGCAGGGAGATAAAATAATGGTATATGAATCATATAAGAATGGGTTGGGTTTTCCATATCCTTTGTGTCAGCTATCCAGATATACTCATTTACCATGGTACATCTTGTTTCATTACATGATAGATCCATGACGCATACCCTCTATGATTCCACAGTGCGATCCTGAGGATGACCCCCTCAGTGATGAGGCTTCGATACATGGACTAGTCCCCCAGGCGTTGCCACCAGGTGGTGCACCAGATATGGAACCAACAGTGGAGCAGCCCGTGGTACCTGCGGTAATGACCGACAAGGAGTGAATTCTTAGCGCTCTCCATGGGTTATAGAGACAGAGGCCCCTCAAGTTCCGTGGCGAGCCCAATCCTTAGGCGGATGAGGACCAACTTGAGGTGGTGAGCATAGTTTTACGTCTAGTGGGGACACCAGCAGACTAGATGGTGATCCTAGGAGCGAGCCTTTTTCAGGGTTCGTTGGGACTGTGGTGGAGTATGACCTCACAAACTCACAACAAGGATACTCTTTCATGGACGAAGTTTGAGAAAATCGTCAGGGAGGTGTTCTCGCCAGTTACGTTGAGAGCAGTATGCATCCAGGAGCTTCTCTAGCTCCAGTAGTGGAGTATGACAGTAGCTGACTATTCATCGAGGTTCACCAACCTCTCCCGGTACTCGAGGGATATAGTATGGGATCAGTTCTATAGAGCATGGTCTTTTGAGCGAGGTCTATCGCAGGTAATATGAGCTAGTGTCGTGCCTCTAAGCATATTGACTTATGATGGAGTGCTCAAGCGGGCCTTGGTGATGGATATCTTCTTTGTGGAGTAGAGACAACCGACGATAGTCAGCAGCAGGAAGAGAGGTGCAGAGACACCGGCATTAGGGATCCAGTGTCAGACATAGGGATATGGATGCAGGAGGCATCATAGGAGGACCTAGGATAGAGGATCGACATTCCAGATCTCTCAGGCTGGATCTCGCCAGCCTAGAGAGAAGCGATGCTACGTGTGCGATGATAGGGGACATCTCGATAGAGATTTACCGACCTATCGAGCTGCTGACATGGAAGAGGTGGATGGACCACTGAGATAGAGGCAAAAAGTGGAGAAAAGAGACCCTCCAGGCAGTAGACGTGGCATAGGAGTAGGGCGAGCTGCGGGTGGTGGCATACGTTTCGACATACTTCCACTACCACCCCAGGAGGCCTGCACCAGGCTTAAGGAGTTAGAGGACAGGGTTGGGGATAGCTGCATACAGTTGAGGCATACAACCTAGGGGCTCCTGGGTTGATTCGAGCTACGATCTGTGTCTTTTCTACCTTATCTTCCATACTTATATAAATAGGTCCCAGTAATTCATTTATAGCCACGTGTCTTCTACGAATCCTTGATATTTCTGTAGAACTATTGACTCGATCCTTATACTTGGAGGAATCTATGGGAGGAGAATCGATGATCACACACCTTTGCAGATAGTGTGATCTTACCCTTGGAGGTGAGAGTTTCCATTGGAACCTCATGGGGGTAGCGTCGAGGCCTTATGATGTCATTCTCAGTATGGATTGGTTATCTTTGAACCATGCCCAGATTGACAGTTTTAGGCGAAGAGTGTGGTGTGTCCACCGTGATAGGATGATATTTTCCTTTTTCAGTGAAAGGGAAACCGATGCAGCGCAGAATGAGATTATGCATAAAAGGGTGCAGCCAATTTCTCATGAATTTTCTAGACTTTCCCTCAGAGCAATGGATGTTGGGAGCTCCCAGTTTCCAGCAGTAGTGGTAGAGTATGAGGAAGTCTTTCCTGAATATGTACCAGGATTACCTCCCCTCCTGGAAATTGACTTCTAAATCACCTTACACCCTGGGATGAAACTGATGTCTTAATTAGAATATAGGATGGATCCCTTAGGGATTCGTGAGTTGAGGTTGCAGTTGGAGGATTTGCAGAGCAAGGTTTTTGTGAGACCCAACGTTTCACCTGGGGTGGCCCATGTCTTGTTTGCCAAGAAGGCAGACGTGAGACTGAGGTTGTGCATTGATTACTGACACCTGAACCAGGTGACGGGGAAGAACAAGTATCCACTACCAATGATCTATGACCTCTTTGATCGGGTAAGAGGGTCATAGTGGTTCTCGATGTTTTACCTTCATTCAGGCTATCACCAGTTACGAATACGGGACGAGGATATACCGAAGATGACATTCAGATCCCACTACGGTCACTATGAGTACTCCGTTAAGCCTTTTCGTGTGAAAAACTCCATTGTAGTGTTCATGGGACTGATGAACTGGATTTTTCAGCTGTACTTGGACCTATTCGTATTGGTCTTCATCGAAGACATCCTTGTGTACTCAGCGTCAGAATATGAGCATGCAAGACGCATGTGGATGGTTCTAGACGTACTTCTGAAGCACCACCTTTATGGGAAGCACTCAAAGTGAACATTCTGGATTTAGGAGGTCTAATTTCTAGGACATGTCATCTCAAAAGATGGAGTATCTGTACACCCAGTGAAGGTGGAGGCTGTTTTAGCTTTGGATCCACCCCAGAGCGTGACAGAGGTGTAGAGCATCCTTGGATTGGCAAGATATTACCAGAGATTCATTCATGATGTCTCCCAAATATCAGCACCAATGAAATACTTGACCAATAAGGGGAATACCTTTATAGGGATGGAGAAGTGTGAGTGGGCTTTCAAGCAGTTGAGATAGAGTTTGACGAGCACCCTAGTCATGAGATTGCCGTAAGAGTGTGTCGATTACATAGTTTTCTGCGATGCATCAGGGTCCGGGATCTACTGTGTATTGATGTAGAGGAAGGTAGTGATTGCTTATAGTTCACCCCATCTTAGGCCACATGAGCAGAACTATGAGACCCATGATCTGGAGTTGGCTTTGGTAGTCTTTGCATTGAATATATGGTGACACTAACTTATGGGAGAGCAGTGTATTGTCTACTCTGATCATAAGAGCCTCAGGTACCTCTTTTCACATAAAGATATGAATCTAAGATAGAGTCATTGGATAGAGTTCCTCCAGGACTAGGATTTTGAGATAATATATACTACTGGGAAGGGGAACAAGGTGGAAGATGCTCAGACCAGAAGATGAATCTCACATCTGTTGAGTGAGACAACAAATCAGTTAGCCATGTTTCAGTTGTCCTTCATGGAAATGGAAGAAGAATCCTACCTATAGCCAGTGGTTTCCACCCCTCCACTCTTACAGCGGGTTAGGGAGGAGTAGCTATGATCTGTCGACTGTGTGGATTTATGTTCTTAGTTATCCATAGGACATTCTCCTAATGGATATTCACAAGGTGGGGCGCACATACATATTTTCAGAGGATGTACTGTAGTACCAGTGGCATTACATGAGGGGGTCCTGAGGTAGTTTCATACATCCCTTTTGGGAGTACGTCCTGGAGTGAAGAATATGTACGAGGATCTCTGACGACATTTTTGGTGGTCATGCATGAAGAAGGCAATATCAGAGTTCGTTTCTTGATGCCTTACATGCCAACAGGTGAAGGCAGAGCACCAGTTTGCAGCGAGATTATCTCACCCCCTAGAACTTCCATAGTAAAAGTGGGATATAATATTAATGGACTTCATTACATGATTACCACATATGTCCAAGAGGCATGATTCCATCTGGGTGACTATTGACCGACTCACCAAGTCGGCCCACTTCCTAGGTATTAGGGAGCACATTTCTGTAGTGAGCCTATGATGCCTCTATGTGTAGAAGATAGTTTGGCTTCATGGAGTCCCCTAGACAACAGTCTCAGACCGAGATGCACGTTTCACATCCCGTCTATGGAATGGATTGTAGGAGGCTTTTGGGACTCAACTACGCTTGAGCACAGCGTTTCATCGCAAGATAGATGGTCAAATAGAGAGAACTATTCAGGTTCTGGAGGATATGTTGGTAGCATATGTCTTAGAATTTGGTCGCAGTTGGGAGGACCAACTACCATTGGTGGATTTTTCTTACAATAATAGCTACCACTCCACCATTGGTATGGCACCGTTTGAGGCCTTTAATGGGAGAACCTTCCGGTCACCGCTTTGCTGGACCGACCCCGGAGAGTCAGCACTCATGGGTCCAGAGTTGGTACGAGCTACCACTAAGATGTTTTAGGTCATGTGGGAGAAGATGATGAATACACAAAGCCAGAAGAAGTCTTATGCTGACAGATGATGGAGACCTTTGGAGTTCGAATAGGGAGACCACATCTTTCTTCGGGTCTCACCTTGACAAGGGTTACATAGATTTGGCCAAGGCAGCAAGCTATCTCTGAGGTTCATCGAACCATTCCAGATACTGTGCAGAGTTGATGAGGTAGAGTACCTACTAGATCTACTACCACAGTTTCATCGGGTATATGATGTCTTCCACGTGACGTAGTTGAGGAGGTACGTGCATGACCCATAGCAGGTGATCGACTGGGGCGAGATGGACATTGAGTATGGAGTGACCTTTGCTGAATACTCAGTGGAGATAGAGGATCAGTAGGAGAGGATCATTTGTGGGAAAAAGATTCCCATGGTGTGCATCCAGTGGAAGCATGAGAATCTTCAAGAGAGCATGTGGTAGAGGGAGGCCCAGATCCGTGCCCAGTACACACATATTTCTGAATAGCCTTTGTGTTTTTTTGGGGACGTAAATCCCTCAATGTTGGGAGAATGTAATGTCTCATATTTTCCATGTATTATTATTTAAATTTTATATGGAATTATCTCGAGACTAGGTGAGAAAATGACACATCATTCCGAGACCCAGATAGCCCGGAATGGTGGTTTAAACTTTTTTTATGTTAAGTGAGTCAACAATTGTGCACGGTTGTGGCAGTTTCCAAACGGATGACCAGATTCAAAAATCCAAGGGCACCATTGCGTCCGAGCAACAAATCTACCTAAGAACGAGCCTAAACTCGACCGGTATGGGTCAAGGGAAAAAGTTAATTTTTGGACGTTTTAAATAAAATAAATTAAAATAAATTCACAAGTTTATTTTTTTTATAGAAACAACCACTGCAGTGTGGCAATGGGGCAACTGTTTACTTAATAAATGGCAAGTCAAAATGACCCGTGAATAAAAAATAGGACTCATTAATAACACATCATATTTTTTTTGATTGTCAAATAATTTTCCCCTTTTATTGGGATAATCGAACGTCGATCATTGGCGAATGATTGAGAGAAACACTGGAGAAAACTCTTAGTGACGAACGCCAACGAATCGAAGCTGCGAATCATTACGCCAACAAGGTTCGAGGATCTCAACAACGATGGTATCACAACCTCTTCGTCAGCAATCAATTCCTTCTCATGGTAGGTGTTTGTTATTTGAATTCTTTTCCCCATTTTTGATTATAAATGATGAATGCCGATCAACCACAAACAAGTTGATCCGCGGATTCGTTCATTCTTGTGGGAGGGTTTTATCGGGATTATTTGGGGAATTGATCCATGTTGAACTGTGGTTGTTTGATTCTACCTCGTTTAAGCATACTAATGAGAGTGGATCAATTCCATGATGAATGGAAGCAGAGGTTCGTTCCTCAATTGGTTTTATTGGATTTTTTCCTTCGTTCTTCATGTTCTTCACGATCTTCATGGGGAGACCAACAAAAGATTAGTGTGCATCCGTTCTGCAATGCAACGATCGAAAATTGAAGAATAAACACCACAACAACCTTGTGAAGGTGCGATGATGATGGGGGATGATGAATCAGATATGATCTGGAAGGGAAATTCTTCGAGCATTCTTCGCACGGGAAGATCAAACCATGTTTTCAGAGTGGATCAGATGTCCAAAAACACCGGAAGAAGCTTCGTGGTGTAGGGGTGACCAAAACCTGGGAGTTTTTTGGTGATCAGATGGCCGGATCGACAAACAGGGAAGCTCAGAAGGTGCGATGGTAGAGGTTCACATTTCTGAAAATTTTTCAAATACCCGGCATGTACTTATGAAGAACACGTCGTGTAGTACTGCCGTAGGCGGCTAGCGTTTCAGGGGTCATAGAGGAATCACACGGCGTATGACCCTATTTACACAATGTGTTAGACTTTCCCCGAAGCTCAGCATGTATTTTGGGAAGTACACGAACATGGGTTGGACTATACAGATTCAGGAGACACACCGTTTACAGTATGTCATAGGTGGCTACGCGGAACTCAGTGTGTATCTAGGGGTACACAGACATGGGATGGATTATACAATCGTGTACTCTATCACACACCCTGGCGAGGCCAGTAACGCGGGCCACCCTGTGTACCAATTACATGGTTTGGAGTACACAGGTTGATGACCGTGTACAAGAACATGGCTAGCATACACGAAGACAACCCTAGTCACTCGAACACAATGTACACACCGTAATACACACCGTGTACTCAGGTTTTCTACACGACCTACCTTATGACATGGTCCGTTGTACACAAGCCGTATCCGGGGTTGGACAACACGGTGTGTAAATTTTCTACATGCTGTGTAATTTTTGGAAAATTGCATGGTCCTCTTGTTTAACATGTCCTGGACATATTTTGTTTGGGTTAGTTCCCCTTCTTCACATTCCCCTAAAGGTCAAGAATCATTTAATTTTATAGGAGTATGATCCCTTCATCAATAATTTCTGTGATAGAGTCAGGAATCCATCTGAGAGGCCCGGATCTAGATCCTCTATCAATTCTTGACCCTAGGTAGAGTCCGAAATTGACGTGACCAATCCCAGTGGGTGTCGATCCTCTCCCTAGAAGGTGAATTCTGAATGTGTCATGGTATCTTCCATGGCCCTGGCAGTGAACCTCATCTATGTATTGTGATCTTCGACACATAGGAGCATGTATCTCGTAATGAGTGTAATTACCTATCGTGACACTTCCCGACGATTAGTACTGCTCAGAAAGACGTCATCAGAGAAATAAGACTTGTGGAGTGTGTTATCTCAGAATGAGTGCATCATGGAATCTTTAAATAGAACCCCTAGCTGGGGGTATGTGGTTGTGTGACTTGCCTCTACACTATGAGTCTTGGTTTTGAGTATATATGGTTTGTGATATATGTTTTATAGGCATATAATTTGCATAGATTATTGTACCTTTACTTTGTGTACTTCATTGTGGGTTTTGGAGTCCTCTATTGTGTATTGTTATACCCACCCTTGCATGGGCTTAGCTCACACGTGTCGTGTCTTGTGCAGGAGAGCAGCCTGTTGACATTATCCAGGGCGGACCAGGACATGACCGACCATTCTGAGTTCTCTATAGGCTGAGTCGTCCCTATGGCTACGAGCGGCAATCCAATTACCTTTTGTGTTTACATGTTGGACTTTGCTATTTTTAGACTTTTGTTTTGGTGGGCTTGTATTATGGCCCATTTTACTTTCTGTACTTTACCTTCCGTCGTACACTGTTTGTTGGGTTTAGTTATATGCATTCATTTTTTCCCTAGTGTTTTTACTTTTCAGTATTTGGGGGTTTTTAGATTTGTGCGTGTGGATAGGTACTTATGCCATGCCCCCTATGATTAGTTATATGCCTACTAAGTGCTAGTCAACATCCCCTTGCATATTGAAGCTAGGCTTGGGGAGTCATGGCGCAGGCCCCACTGGGACAGGTCGTGAAACATGATTTTGAAGATTGATATTTGTATAGTGTGACATAATTTCTGGTTGACATCCTAATACTTGAACAAACATTTAATGATTTATACAGTTCTAAAAATACTATAATTAATACTTACGTTGTATATTTTGAATTTCCAATGTCCATTTGAATGTTCTTTTCATTCATGTAATTAAATTCTCTTTGCAGAAAATATTTTTTTATTCTTTGTATATTCTCATAGATGTTTTCAAATGTATTTATCCAAAATGTTTTCTACTATCATCATTATGTATCTATATTCTGTATAATTTTATTCTATTATTAAGTATCACTATTTTTTAATTTCAATATATTCAATATTTATGTTCATTATTTTATTTATATATTCTCTAATATGTTATCCTTATATTCTCCATCATGCATTTATATGTTTTATTTTGTACAGTGTTGATATAGTTATGTTTTATTTTCTTTATATGCTCTTCTATATTCTCCAACATGTTTTCAATATCCTCTTACATATTCTCCTATGATGTTTTCTTTTCCTTATTTTTCTTCTATGTTGATCATGTTTAATTCATATTTGATACTTCAATCATGTTTGGTATAATACAGAGGGAAAATAATATTTTATTTTTTTGTTTTAATTTTTATTCATTACCTTTATAATTTATTATACATGTCACGCTATGTTACTCATACCATTGAGTTGGGAATCAGTAGTGGATTGGTTGATGTGACCAATTGTATCACAGTGTTTTAATCGTAAATGAAAAACTGAGGTGTAGTAGGGAATGAGGAGTCGATTAAAAACCTGACCTAGAAGAAGATTCACAAAGGGATAATTATGTTTAGTGGCAGATGATACCTATCTCGGTTGTCGTCCGGGTTTCCATTAAGAGAACAAAAAAAATGAGCCTTTCCTTGGTTTCTTTGTTTACCTTTTGATGGATCCATCATTAATGAATTTTGTGTTGCAGGTTCAAATTATATTTTTCATACCCAAATGGGATATTTTTAGAAGATCCAATAATTGGGGAGGCATGGATCAAGGATTTGAGCTCCCAGCATCAGAACAAGGCTACCCAGTAGTTCATGACCCCTATAACATGATTGAGAATATCAAAACCAGACAATGTTTGTTTCTATCATGGAGAACGAATCACAAGCCTCATAGGAAGAAGAATATTTTTATGGCAGTTGGTAGTTTGATGAGATCTAGGAAGAGGTGAAGGGAATTGATTTGTTGATGATGCATGCATACTTGTTTTGGAGTAAGGTCTTGACGCCGATCAACGAACATAATAGTGACATTGTGATTTCCATAATGGTACCACGTGAGAGTTGTGTCATAGGTGTAGTAAACATTGGCTCTTACTTTTGATTTCATTTTTCGGGAAGAGTATCTATTTATATGTCTTAATACCTCCATCCATTTTATACATCGAGCTGTACTTAATTATGATGTCTAACATTAAGCATCCAATACATATTAATTTCAGTTACAATACATCAAAAATAGTACAAAAACATTAATGAGGATACCGTTTATTTTTTCATAAATTCATTTATGACACACAAAAGATGTGAAGTCTAACGGTACGATGCCTGTATCCAAAGATATGGTTTTACATCAATGATCATGAACATAGACCATTAGTTATGGCCTTAAACAGCATCCTTTCGGCCAAATGTTCTATTATAGGGAATGTGGGTTTGGAATGGTGTCCCAACAACCATATTCTGCACTGATCACACTATATATGGGTCTCACAGAGGACAAGCTGAATTTTGTTTTTGAATTGTAGTTGGATGCTCTATTGCTACTGGGTTGATTCGCTAGAGGTAATTTCAGGCCTTTATAATGTTCCAAATCATTTCCCTTATTAGTAATAGGCTTTTAATTATTATATAATAGATATCATTTTTAAATTTTAGATATGGATTCTACAATGATCATGTTTAATTCTTATTTCATACGTTAATCCTGTTTTGTATGAGATAGAGGGAAAATAATATTTTACTGTTTTTTATACTTTTTATTCACGTTATTTACAATTAATTAGTGTGTACATCACATTTGTCTTGTATAGTTGGATTCATTCCAGATTTTGGTAGTGAAGGTCGATTTTTTCAACAATAATGCAACTAATATAAATGAAACATTGGCCATATTTGAAAAAATGGTAATAAAAATAAAAACAATCACTATTTTCATTTTATTTATTGTGTGATAAAAATTTTGATTACATTGAATGATATTATCCCAAAAAGAAATTATAGAACAACATTATTTTCAGTTATATGGAATTCATTCTAACATTAAATATTAAAATTATCATAATTTGAATTATCCAATTACAGCATTTTTTAATTCATGTAATTGATTTCACTATCAGGAATGTACAATAAATTTTTTAATTATTTATTAATTAAATAAAATATATTCTACTATGTTTATTATTTCTTAAAAATTTCTCTAACATCTATTACATTACTATATACCACTCACTTACATGTATATATACATTGTGTAATCTACAGTCATGAATTTGTATATATTATTTGAAATTACAATCATGTGGTATAATACAAATCTTGAAATAATACCATTTCTCTATTAATATTATGTATTCACATACCTGTATTTAGAATATATAGGATACTGTTTTCTCAATTTATTCATAAAAATAATCTTTAATTAACTTATATGATTAACTAGTTTAAATTAATCTACTTTCATTAGAAATACTAGTTTTTCACTTATATAGAAACATTCATATGCATTATCAATTTTAACTTACATAAAAAATAAGTGTGACATGACTTCTATAAGTGATCCTGTAATCAATATTTTTCCATTAGGCATTACTATTATGTAATTATATATAATATAATATCATTATTGCATGAATTTACTTTACAAAAATTTCATATTGAAAAAATCATAACTATGTGTAAGGGATTATGTAATTAAATGTTCATGTCGTGGAAATACATGGTGTGGGTATTAAATATATATAAACAACCCAAGACTGTTGACATTTAGTGATGAAAAAACTAGATTAAATTTGTCTTCATCTAAATTTTTTATTCAATTTCATGTTGTCAAGTATTATGAAGTGGGAGTTGACTCTCTATCTTTGTATATTATTTTATTCAAATGCATGTTTTGTTTAATCATTGTCTCTAATCTCTACGTCGCACATTCCATATTGTTCTATATACATAATGAATTGTTTCACTCCATTTTCTTTTTTACCAAATGGCCCACTCATTTATTTTATTATTATTTCAGTTATTTTCACAATTATAATTTTTATTATTACAACCACTATATTATCATTGACTTATCTTTTAATTTTTATTTCAGTTCCCACATTACAATTATTATGATGAAAATTAAAATTGAATTCAATATTATTCCTAAAAAAAATTCATATACATTACAGTATCCTTTTTATTTTTCAACTATTTGAATGGTGTCTCCATATTCTATACACTCATATTCCATTATCATACACCATAACATTAAAATTAAAATAAATTCAACATTAATGATTCTTCTTAACATATATAAATATCCTTTTTACACTATTGTTGGTTAGAGATCTTAAAGTTCATATGCATAGAGGCACTATGGATGTGAAGCCTCTGTGGATGATCAAGACACATGTATAGGTTTATCCATGAGATATTAACCCTTATAATAGAAAGATCATATAATTACTAAGAGAATGTTCTGATAATTAAATTCATCTTGAAAATTGGGTTTCCAAGTACATGAATATTTAATGATGAAGTTGCACTCAATGTAAAAGTATCTATTGGGAACAGAAGTTGGTACTATTCTTGTAAGAGGTAGTAGTACAATTTCACAATATTTGGTGTATATTTTATCTGATAATGGATTAGGTTCTTATTTTATATCCACCATCACTATTTATATGTTAATTCTTCTAATGGGTCTCATGTATTATTTTATAAATGATTTTATTACTCCCTAGATAAAGAGGGAACGTGTTCTCTAATTTCCCTATTATGATAGCATGTTTTTCCTAAATTAATCTCATTTGGAAAATGTTTGTTCTTATAATGAATATTTTGGATGTAATTTTCAAAATGATTTTCTTGGTTAACTACAAATCATGAATATTGTATTATTATTGATATGTGTTCTTTATTTCTCACAAGGTAGTGTCTACTTATTGTTGTCAAAATGGGACTCGAGTTATTGTTGATCCAATCCTACTCTTCCATAGATTTATAGTATGATACTCTTATATTATGTTAAACTGTACTAGGATTAGGCGTGCAATGTAAAACCTCCAATTGTTATTTCATTTTTAGAAAAATTTTGATAATAAATCCATAGTCTAACTCTAGAGAGGTTGATAGAGGTCTATATATAATTGAATCAAGGTACATAGACCACATCCATTACATCCTACCATATGGAAACAACTATAATGGGGGAGATGAATTTTTAGTTAAATGTTTTGATGTCCAAATGATTCATTTGACCAAGTGTTTCACCTTATGAAGCACTGATTATTTTCTCTAGGATGTCCTATGGTAGCCTATGTGTATGTTTGTATAAACGAAATCTCAATAATTTTCTATTTAAGAAGATGAATGTTTTTCTAATATTTTAATAATTTTTTGATCAGTTGAATAGGTAAAATTTGGTTCTATAAAATTTACCTATAGTTTGATTATTACACGTACAAGGTCAAGGGGTCTAATTTTATAAAGTCATCATTAATAATAATTTATTGTAATTATTATTGTCATGTTTTTTCATTCATGAAGAATAATATTCTTAATATTTTTTATAGTGTTTATGAAAATTATTTTCCATAAATATGTTAAATGTGTATCATAGTTTTCTTGATGGAAATATATGTCTATTCAAATACAAAAGAGTATTGTTTATATAATTTGAAATTACCTTTGGATGTTTTAAGACATTACAAACTATATTCCATGATTTGAATATACCAATTTAGGTTAAAAGAGGTGATGTAATTACGTAACTTGGTCTTGGATCCTAAGATATTAGTGGATCCTAAAATGTTGAGAAGTTTATAGTCATGGGAAAAAATATAGAATGGAATTGATATTGGGTGATTCATGGGTTGAACTTGTATTAGTATTTTTAATGAATTATTTATCGTAGATTGATTCTCAATTCATTTATATCCCTCAATAAGGGAGTTCTAATCATTTGGGATTCACGATTCCTTCCATCCCTTGATGAGTTGTATCAATAATTGACGTATGCATCCAGTATTGACTCTTCTAGTTGATGGGAAAGGATAAAAGGTTTTTTTGTGATGATTCAGGTTTGGGTTTTGTTTGAACTCTCATACAAAGAGAAAACATGTTGTATTATGGTTATCTCTATCTATTGAAACATGATATTAATCATCCCACACATAATATCAATATCGTAGTTGTTATGCAGACACTGAATAGTTATAGGCAATAAATTTTCAAATAAAGGCTCAATATATACTCTAAAAACATGATTTTAAGTTATATATTTTAACAAAAATAGTCCAACACCCATCATCGGTAATGGTTTGACTAATTAAAAGTTTTCAACTGTGACTTTACATAAACCATTTGTTAGGTGACTATTTTACATGATATTCTTAGTTAACATATGTCATTATAGGATCTGAAGTAGATGTTAGATGGTGGGAATCTCATAAAACACTTTTGTCACATACATTTGTATGTTTGATTGGATGAAACTTTGTTCAATGATGTATGTGTTCATTTAACATATCTCTTCTTGAGAAGATACTATATGAGATGCAACATAAAGATTATTTTTGGGGTACTGGGAATTGATTATATGGTAGAGATACCATCAACTAATAGTCTCTTTATCAAAAGGGAATTAATTCTCAATAGAACCATTTTTTCAGTTTATCACCTATATGGAATGAAATTATTGGGAATTTTTATCATTAAAATTGGGGTTTTTATATAAATTAGTAATATATTTAATGAGATAAGAAATCATCCTTTGAAAAAAATTGATTTCTTTTTAAATTTTTAACGTATTTTATGTTTTTTATTTTATTCATTTCAATAATCACTAATTTTATATAACTTTTCATTGAACAATTATTTTAGCTCGTGTTATGTGAATCGCTATTTTTAGCTTGCATTACATGAGAAAAATATTTTTAAATAAATGATACAAAATTTTAAAATATTATTATAATATATGATTGGTATCACCTAGATATTGGAAGGATGTGAATGCATAGTATATTCTAAAATATAAAAAATATATATTTTAAACATGTATATATAATGAATTCCATGGTGACGAATTAATAAGAAATGTAGATAAACCCCATTTGAGGTTTAAGGGATTATTTTATGGAAAATAATTTTTTATTTGTATGAAAAATCATTTTAATATAAAGGTAATTGTTTAATGATTTTATTAACAAAGAAATTTAAAAAAATGAATGGAAACTGACCTATAGTAGTATGTTAAAATATTTGAAATTATACATTATCTGTTTTTAAGGTTATTATTTTAAAAATGATTTTTAAAATGTTTTCTATTTTAAAATGAGTTATTTGAATAAGAAAGTCTATATACCTCAATAAATAATTCATGAGATATTTCAAAATATTTTTCCATCTAATATTAAATCCTTTAATGTTACTTATGTTTTAATGGGGAATTATTTAATGATACCATCCTTATTCATTTTAAATATAATTTATGTTTATGTTCATGAAATTTTAATGAAACCATTTTATTTTTCTTGAGTTATGGAAATTGTGAATTGATTAAATGATTGTGAAACATTTTTTCTATACATGGGATATAATTTGATGACATTATGAATTTTTTTATCATAAAAAATATATATGTATGGTTTTATGTTTTATTTGTAGGGAGTCTTATCTTCCTCGAATAGAACTTTTAATGCATTATATATGAAGAGAAAAAAATTGGAAAATTGGTTATGGGCTTGATCAACTATAATAAATTCATGGCTCCTTATCCACTATGGGATATAACTTCATCCAAATCCACCATGAGAATAATGTTCTAATTCCTGATTCACTATGTTTATTTTCATTCTACTTAAACATGAAATAGTAAATTACTTTCTTATATATATTATTATGCCTCACTTTTATGAAATGATATAATGGAAAATGATTTATTTATAATTATTTCACTCACTATTTGTCCTTGTTTTCTTAAATTATTATGTTTTATACCATGAATAACATTTATGATCTATAAATGTTTTTTTACTTCTTATGTTATGTTTATGATAACATACTCTTATTCTTGTCATATTATTTAACATAACAATTTATTGATATATCCAATGCTTACCCATATAGGAAATATATGGTCACACAATATTATGTTTCCTTCCTTATGAGATTAAGAATAGGTTATGTAGGGTATCCATAGAACAATGTAATTTGTGAAAACCTTTTTGTTGGAGATGTTGATGATGGTTCATGAAATATGAATATTTTGTATATATCATCCAAATATACAAAACTATTTTGGTCCTTAGACTCATTTTTAATAATATTATTGAATATTAATTTAAAATGATTTGATATTTATGTATAAAATACTTCTCAATATAATTTGTTTCAATGGAAAGTTTTAATAACTCACTGAAGATTCAGATTGAGAAAATTTTAGTGAGTTGTGTAATGTTATTCCAATGTATATTTCTATGGATATATCATGGTATATCTCAGAGGATAATTCAAAGGATAATATTAATTATGGAATAATATCCTAGAATTTTGGTGAAGTATAGATCGAGTGGTTTCTATGAAATTTCATCTCTATCTAGACAACACAAATTGATGAGACTATAGAAGAGAGGTACCCTAGGGTAATAAATCTGAATTGGAAACATTAATATAGAATCTAAAATCACATGGCTCATCAAAATGGTCCCTACTACACACCATGTTTGATAGTCCTAGGGGGATATTCATCAAAAACATCAAAAATCACTTTTAGTTCTATCATGAATGAACTTGTCAATGAAAGTGAACAACATATTATAATCCAAATTTTTCAGAAAAATAAAATAATATTTCATTTGTTTGACATCGTAGAAATGGGTTTTCATGATTTTGTGGTCTTACATTATGATTGTTGTTTCTCAAACTATTAATTTTGTATTTGATAAATTGTTAGAAACTAAAGGAACTATGTTAATATTTAGTGTGATAGACAACGCTACGATTTTCCACATGAAAAACCAAATTTCATGTGATGTGGAGTGAAAAAATAATTTTAATATGGCCTCATACCTCTTTCAACATATAAGTAATAATGAACATACAAATGAAAAAAATAATGGATGAATGTTTTGTTGTTTCCATCATGTTCTAGCATCGAACTTCTTGTAGTGGTTTTGTTGATCTAATATATGTTAAGAAATGGATTACTGAAAATGAATATATATTTTTCATTATTCATTGTTCATAGCATGAAAATTTCACCTTTTCTATTTATTATTTTGAATTTAAATTTGATTTTTGTGGACTCTTATTAAGAGCACAAGAGAACATGATGAAATAGAATCTATGTAATTTGAATAGTTGAATTTTATATTTCTCAATAGGTGATTTCCTCATATTCAAGGATTAAAATTGGGGATTTTAATCCTTGATATTAATAAGATTTATGATTGGTATATAGGTTCTTATGATGATAATACAACAATTCATTAAAGGTATAATGGTAATATAATCAATATCCATGATAGAAAAATTGATCACATGTTTGGTGGACTACAACCATATCATAAAAAATCATTTTCTAAAAGTGACATTAAAAGTTATGAAGAAGTCATTTGTAGTGCACTATAGGTCTAATTTAAAATTAGATATTTTCATTATTCATATTTTTCTAATAATAAATGGAATATCAAGTATTATAAAATATAAAATGGTTTAAATAAATTCCAACAATTTGTAAGGCATAAATGCAGGAAGTAACATCAAGGTAATTTAATGTATTTAAATGGTTTTTTATTTAAATGTTCAATGATAGTTCATAAAAACATAATTTCAAAATTTAATTAATGGTATGATTAATAAAATGGAATTTAATACTACTCTATTAAATTCACAACGCAAACTCCATTGTTTCATGTGATAGGAATTTTTTTAATTATGATAATCGATGCCACAATCCAATGAATACCTGGGTTGATAATCCACAAAAACCAATGAAAGAAAATGAAAATGGGAAAACATATGAAATAAAAAATATTAATTTAATCATGATAATTAAGGAACACTTTTCTTCCCCTATTTAATTTGGATTTTCATTCTTGAGACTGTGTGAATGAGTTATAATAATATTTTATTATCCTTCCATTACTAAAATTTCATATTTTTATTTCTCTCTCGATGGATTATTGTATAAATATATCAAAAATGAAATTTTATTAGTATAATGATAAAACTAACCTTTAAATTGATATAATTTTTCATAATATGAGATATTATATATAGGATAAAGAGTGTATTATGTTTTTTATGTTTATATATCTCTATGTAAGAATAACTTAAGAGTCATTGATATTTTTATCCATTCATGAGTTTACGAATGATCATAACATCAAAATCATTGACACCCCATTTTTTTATATAAGATAATTGTTCATATTGATTAAAGATAAATTGATATTCATTAAATGATATACAAAAATTTAGTTTTGTGTATGTTTTAGTGAAAAAGTTATATAACTGTGTTTGCATTTTTCAAATTGTGGAAATATGATTAAAGGAACTGGTGGACTTTATGGTTTTTCTAATAATTGGTGTTGAGGTAATTATAATTTTTAGTCAATATCCTTAAGAAGTGAACGAGATTCATTCCAATCATATAATATTTCACATTAGATCCTCTAACCAGAATATACAGTAAGGAAGTGGTAATGTTACCTATTATACAACATTAAATTACATCTGATTTGGATCTAATGCAAACATTAATGTTTTCAAGTTCTCTATAATATATTGATATAATCTTGTGAGTTATAACAATGTATCATCCTCAGATAGATGCTTATTTGGATAGAAAAACTAAAACCCTATAGAATATGGTAATATATTTTTATATATATTTCAATAGTGGTTGGGATCGAAACCATCCTCATGTTGTATTTCATTCTACAACAGATTTTAATCGGGCATTAAAATAGATACTATTGAATCCCATTATAAAATAAAGAGTATAACTCCACTATAATGGAATGATGGTAAAATATGATTGATAATGGGGTACAAGAATACTGATGAGATATCATAAAAGGATATGTACATTGAAAAAGACCCTAGGAAATCACAATGTTGATAGAAATTGTATATTGATCATAATTATTGTGATATAAAATTTGAAGTTGATGATAAATTTTTATATGAATTTATTCATAAAATAATGAATGAAAAAGTAAGAGGATGGTATATTAGTCCCTTTGAATTACTTGATCATATATAGGAAATATCCTATCATTTGGTGCTTTCTATGAATCACTCTTTGTTTCATGATGGTTTCCATGCACCCATTCAAATTAATTACATATCAGATATATCACATATACCCAGAAAGTCCGAGATCCAGGCGAAACCTGGTCCCATAAATTAATAAAAAAGTTTAAATAGTACAAACGACTAAGGGAGGGGGAGCCTTGCATAACCTTGTGTACATAGTTCCAACTCTATCATTATGGACTAAGTAATTGCAAAACTCAGGTAGGACAAAGGACCAGCTAGAGATTACCTCCTAGATAGCTCTTTTTGAGAGAGCACCAGCAACTTGTTTTTCTTCTCTATAAACATGAGAGACATCCAAGGAGAGCAGTTCAACAAGCTTCTGGGAATCAATCGAAGCTGGGAGCATCCTCCAAGGTAAATCCCTGGATCGTTCTTTAAGAATCTGCACGACAACCAAAGAGTCCGATTCAAGCCAAAGATTCATACAACCATATAGAACCTCATACCTTATTGCCTTTATTATAACCCATAACTCTGCCTCAATAGCATGACCATTACCAATATAATGGAAGAAGCATCCCTTCATAAAGCCTCGATACGTCCTAAATACACCACCACATCCAGCCAATCCTAGCGCACCCGAATCTTCCCCATCAAGATTGACATTAAGAAAATCAGAGATTGGAGGATTCCACCTAACATGATTCATCATCCTAGGCTTCCTCTCCCTTCCACTTAACCCAAGGGTTCGTAAAAGAAAAAAGTCAAAAATATCATTATTCATAGAACCCGATTGCTTCATCGAGGCGAGCTTGATGTTCCGGTGGATTATCATCAAACCCGCCTTTATAGATGGCCTGCCACTATGGAAAGCAACAGTGTTCCGAGCTTTCCAAATATATGCAATCGTGGAGATAGTAGCGGCAATGAGCAGTGAATGGACCTACTCACTGCCTTCAAAATGCATGCCAGAAACCAGCAGTGCAGTAACAGAATTGAAATCAAAATAGTAGTGGAAAATCGGCTTGAGTTAGCTCCAAAACTGAGAAGCAAAGGAATAATAAATGAAGAGGTGATCAATAGTTTCGTCAGCAACCAAACAGAGGAAGCAGACCGGGGCAATGCACATACCTATTTTCTGCAAGGCAGATTGGATGGGCATCCTCTACTTCGAATTTCGCTAGATGAGTAGGGAATCAGATGAGAAAATGAAGTTCCTCTTGACTCCCATCACCCAAGAAGGAGGGTCGGGTGCACTTCCACACATCATGTTATAAGACAGTCAGTTGGAGAAGGAACCAGTCAATGTCGTCTCCTATATCAGAGTGTCTTGATCCAGAAATTGATATACATCAATCTCATGTTGCAAATTGACAGGAATGATATCATAAGCCTGAGAATTTCCTTGAAGACTAGAGATATTGGTATTCCTTATCGGTAGAGGGATGTTGACAACCTGAGAGATGGGGTAAGACATCCATTTTGTATGCCAGCAGTTCATCTGGGAATTGGCGCTCACCAGCCATTTAGAGTGCCTCTTGAGTTGAGAGTAGATGTTCATAACAGATGTCCAGATTGAAGACTTCAGATATGTATTATGACTGTTCAACAGTCTATTCATAAACATGTTATATAAAAATTCCAATGAAAAATCATTCCCAGAGATTAATCTCCACGTGAATTTTTGGGGAAGAGCATTATTGAAGACCCTAGCATCTTTGATTCCCATCCCTCCCATTGAGATAGTCCTGATGCAGTCCATCCACTTTATAGTGACAAGTTTCCTCTGATGTACTGAGCCAGTCAAGATGAAGGTCCTAAGCATGCTACACAGTTCTTTTAGAAGATCAGCAGGCCACTTGTAAAGTGAAAAAGAGTAAACGAACATTGAGGTGATAACAAAATTCACAAGACATATCCTCCCAGCATGGGAAATTGTCTTCCACTTCCAATTGGCCAACTGGTTGATAATTTTAAGAGAATTTCCTTCTAGGTAATATATTTTCACTCTTCCCCAGAACATAGGTAGCCTATGATAGTTAAAGGGGAGTGTACCCCTTTTGACACCAAGCCTAGAAGAAACTCTGTTTTGCTTGATCGCTGGAACTCCTTCCCCAAAGACAACAAAAGATTTTCTGTAACTGATTGCATACCCCACAACATCCTCATAAAGTCTGAAGATAGACTTAATACTGGAGATAGTTTTCCTATCAGCCTGTGAGAAGAGCAGTATATCATCAGCATAGAAGAGATGGGAAGGAGTGAAGCAGTTCCTCCCAAATGAGATCCTTTGATAAATCCCAGAATTAACAACATCATGGATGGAAATGCTAAAATAATCCTTATCTAGAGAAATATCAATCCAAATAGATGGTCTCCCTGTCTTACACCACTTGAGCATTGAAAGAAACCCCTTGGAGGCCCATTTATCAATATAGATAGTCTAGCACATACAAGGACAACTCTAATCATACCAATAAACTTGCCTGAGAAGCCATGCATACTCAAGATCTTGAATATGAAATCCCATCTAATGGTGTAAAAGGATTTTGAGATATCAAATTTTAGTGCCATATTTCCATAATTGACCTTATTCCTCATAATATTGACACATTCTGAGGCAGTGGAAAGGCAATTCTGAATGTTCCTTCCAGGAACAAAACCAAATTGATTAAAGGAAATGAGAGACCTTGCGACCTCACCAAGATGAACAACCATAATCTTGCTAATGACTTTGGGGATGGAGTTCCCAATGGAAATAGGTCAAAAGTACTTGATGTCCATTGGATTCATCTTCTTTGTAATTAGGGAAATGAAATTTGAATTCATTCCAAATGGAATATAGGATTGATAAAAGAACTCCCTTACAGCTTCAATCACCTCCTTATGCATTATATCCTAGTAGAACATAAAGAAATTGTTAGAGAAACCATCAGTCCTAGGAGTTCTGTCAATATTCAAAGAGAATAAATCATCATGTATTTTCTTTGTAGTGGAGATATCAATGAGTTTTTTGTTTTGATCATCATTCAGACTAGGCTCAATACAACTTACAATCCTGTCAGAATTATCCTCCCCAGATTCAGAGTAAAGGTTTTCAAAGTAGCAAGTCACAGATTTAACAATATCAATTTCATATGTGAACATTTCCTCATCAATTATAAGTGCCTTGAAGGTTTTCCTCACTTTTTTCTCTCTATGCATGTAGTGGAAGAACCGTGAGTTCCTATCACCTTCCTTCAACCACCTTACATTGAGCTGATTTCAGTCCAGATTCTCCTTGAGAGACAATAGGTTGTCAAGCTTTGATGTGGCCTATATCTCATCTTGAGATGGGAGGTATTTCCTCATAATACCTTATTGGAACTCCGATAGAAAAGATTCAGCCTCTTTAATGTCATTATCAAGTCTGGAAAAGGACCTTTTTCTCCATTCCCTTAATTTGGATCTAACAATCTGCAGTTTTCTAACAAGAATGTGAAGAGCACAACCATGAACAACCTCCTTCCATGCATCCAGAATAGTCTCTCTACACCCTGGAACCATCATCCAGGAATTACTAAATTTGAAAGGTTATGGGTCTAACCTTATCATATTGATTCAAATGTCAATTATGATTGTATGATGGTCCGAGTGCAATCTGGACAAAGTTATACCAGACACCTCAAGTTCCTCCCTTTGATCATCTATCTGAACCAAGCATCTTTCAAGTTTTCTTGCTTGCTTTCCATTATGAGTTTACCTATGCCAAGTTAAATCAGCTCCTAAAATTGGCACCTCAACCATTATACATTGATCAATACAGTTGGAGAACTCCCTAGCAGAGGCTCGACAGAAGTTATTCCCAGTTTTCTCCTCACGTCTCAAAACAATATTGAAGTCACCTAGGATAATCCATTTTTTATCCATGCTTCCAGCAATGCACAAAAGATTACTCCATAAGATCCTTCTTCTAATGTACTAATTGAATGCATAAACAAAGGTAACAAAAAAGAGACTTGACTGAAACAAGAAAGTCCATGACACAGATTGAAAGTCACTTTGCTGGGTTTCAATTTCCACAGAGCTGTGTATTAAAACCCAAAGAGTTTCTGTTCCATTATCAGATAGATTCACTGCAACAAATTAGTATCCTAGAGTACCCCATTTGAAGTCCATCCATTTTACAAACCGCATTCTAGGTTCAGCAATGCCAATCAACCTTGGCATGTTGGTCAAGATGATGTGTTTCAGGGCTTTGACCGTGGGAGAATTCCCTAAGCCCTGAAAATTCCAGAAAATGACTTTCATTGATGAGAGTCATGCGACCTGGTGCAGGGGCCAACATATTCAGTGTTGATGTCTGTCTTAACCTCTCCTTCCTTTGGTGAGACTTCTTCTGGCTCATTGGTGTTATCATCATCAAGAGATGCATATTTGTTATCCAAGGTGATAATACCTGTCAAGGTGGCAATGAGTTTCCTCCATGAAACCTTCAGGGACTGAACTTTGGAGAAATTCCGATGCTCATCACCATCTTATCCTGCATTTCTGGGACTCACCTACACCTCCTCAGGATCTTGAATAGCAATCAGCGTAGGTGGATGAGTGCTAATCCGATCCTATTGAGTCTGTTGTGAGACAAGTGCCATATCCTGACCGTCATTCAATACTGGGGGTTGATTGAAAAATTAGTCCTGTTGTGTCTGCTGTGTGACAAGTGCCACTATATCAGGCATGGTGCCTTGGGTGGTGCTCCCATGCACATCCTTCACAGACACATTCATAGCAGTGGGTTCAGTGGAAACCTGCATCTCCAAAGTCTGTTGTGGATCAAGTGCCATCTTCTCAGGCGCCTCATCCTTTTGTACATTGTCCCCAGGTTGATCCTGTGTTTCCACCCTCCTTCGAAAGTTCAGGTCATCATGGCCATTCATGTTATAGGATTTACAAAATTTGTTCTTGTTACATTCAGAAAAAATGTGCCCAAAGATGTGGAAATTTGAGCAGATTCTGGGCTTCCTCTCATAACCAATCTCAATATTAACACTATCATCTCTTATTGTAAAGACAACTTGCTCCATTATAGTTCTAGCCATGTCCACCTCAACCAGAACTCTGGCATAATTCCAAAAGTATGGGTTGTCAGTCTGTTTGTCAAGTCTAATGGGATTACTTATTGATGTGGAAATATCCCAAAGGATCTGGGGATGCCAATAAATCCAGCTAAGTTTGTGGATGCAGATCCAAACTTGTGCAAAGTTGTACTTGACAGAACCGAGATCAAAATTTCGATCCCACTCATGAATGCGAAGAAAACCAGGATTAAGGGAAATGGATCCCAGGCTCCATGCTCTCCGATTGCATTCATCATTCGGGAAGATAATGTGGTAGAAACCTTTCCCCATTTCTGTCATCTTCCAGTCACTGAAGCCCCACAATTCTGCTAGCCTGGTTGTTAGTTCTTGAAATTTCCATGACCGAATCCCCCTCGGGACAATTACCCTGGTAATAATCGAAAATTTGCATAGCTTGACACGCACCTCGACCGTGGCTTGATTTGCAGAAACATGTACAATGCGTCCCTTTCTAATAATTCTTCCCGAATTATCAACATCACAATCTAGAAAAGAGAGACCTCCATGTTTCTTGTGCACATCCAGAAAACATTTACCCTATACTGCGATGTCCTTTCCAAAAAATTTCCCGGGATTTTTCCTCGCACAGAGGCTGAACAGATCACGATGACCTGTCCTCTCTTGGTCTTTCCAATCCGCATTCCCATTCTCCACCATATCAATATCTCTGTGATTAGGGTTCGCGTCCTTAGCTCGATCGCCACTCGCCCCTTCCAGAGTCTCCATCATATTACTATACTCATAGATCATATTACTGGATCATCATGTTTCATATAATGAACAATAAAATGAGATTATGAATCTCATAGATAGAGTACTATGAACTAAGACCACTAAACTTGTCAAATATATGTGACAAGAACATTTTCTAATGGATGCTTTGTGGGAAGGGGATTATGTCATGAGTAAACAATATCCTTAGTTTTTTTGTACAAAATTTATTAATATAATGGGTGAAATATATTTTATTAGAGTTATAATGTAACACCTTTAGATTTTGTGAAATATGTTATTTTCAAATAATATAAATCAATTAAATATTTTATATTACATGAAACACTATGTTTATATCCCCTGATATGCTTTTGATACATTCATCATTGATTTTTAACATATTTCACATAGAAACCTATTTTTAAAATAATTATGACATATTATTAAAATAATATTATTTAATATGATAGATATCCCATAGTCATAAGAGTGATCAGTATGAATAAGATTTACTAAATTATGAAGATACGTGGTAAATATAAATAATTATTTCAAAAGAGACCAATTAAAGAGAAATTAAAAGAAACAACATTTTAAAATAATGGGAATATTTTTCTAAAATACTATTTTAATGCACTCATATAGTCATATATTATTAAATTAAATAAATAATTTTTCAATTTTTTTTGAACTTTTTAAAAAATATATTCAATTTTTATAACAATTATAATAATTTTTTCTATATTATATATATATGAATAAATCCATAATGAATATTGAAACATTATTTTTCTAGAAAATATTTTTATCACATTTGTTTCACTTAATTTAAAAATAAAATGTTCCAATAATATGAATTTTATTTAAAAAATAAGAAATTTATTTCTTTATTCATAATTAAAAAATATATGTCTCTAAATGTTTTACATTTTTCTAAGAGGAGAAATATTTCGATGAATAGTGAAATATACAGTTTTTATTAACATTTTTTATTAGTTTTAAAAAATTTAAAAATAAAAAATATATTAGATGATGGTTTAAACAGTAAAACATGTCAAATAATATATCTATAAATTTAATTTATTTATTTGGAATAAATTATCTATTTATTTTTGATTAATAATCATTTTAATATTCTGAAAATTTTATCCTTAAAAATACATTTTCCCATACCATCTATGTGAATAATTATAAATTCAATTTTCCAAATATTCAAATTGAATTTAGAGAAATTGATTCCACATTAAAAATAATAAAAATTTATAATATATTATAATAATGACTCAATTTTTTACTGTATATAATTATCAAAAAAGTAAAAAACTATTTACCACAATTATTGTAAACATGGGTTTACCAGGGGTTAAATAAAAATGAAAAGGTATAAAAGTGGCAAACTAATTTACACCCAAAAGTTTCGACCCATATTGTAACTTTATCTCATATTGGTCTTATAAATTCCAATTGGGGGTATTTTGGCATGAGAAAAACATTGGTACACCATTATTTAATAAAAATACATTTTTCACCTCACCACACTTATAAAAGGCCACCCATCTCATCACTTATGGACACCTCCAAACCCTTTTCAATCCCAGAATTGTGACCAAAACATTTCCTAAATTCTATACTATCATCCTATAATAATAATTTTTTTATGACTCCAATCTATATTTTATTTTTGTAGAAACTAACAAATGTGTTCAAAATAAGTAAAAACATCCCAAATCAATCATTTTATATTATTTATATCTACACCTTCATAAATATTTATTAAAATAGGATGTTAATAGACTCAATATATTACATATTAAAATATATTAAAACACTAATATAATATCCTTAATATTTATGCTATTCCAACAAACGAGTAATGAAATTATTATTCATGTGTATGGAGGGCTACCACCTCCTGAAATGAAGTTACCCTTTTTGAATCACATCCCATAAAATATGGATTTAATTTTACATAATATATTAATGAATTTATTATTATTCCAGAATTTTAGTATCACTCATGACTTTTCACCAGCTATTATATTCAAATACAATAACATCAATCGTGTGTACACCATACTACTACCTTATGCAGTGATATGATTCGTTAATGATTTACATGGAAGGAAATAATTATGCATTTAATAAAAAAATAAGTGATATGTATGAAATAAAAATTATTCTATAATGGTAATATTTTCTTTACCATATAATTATTCATTACATTAGGAAAATCAAAGAAACATTTTTCTGTATGTATGTCCTACGAAGTCGATGAATGGTGTATTTCATTATATATATATATATATAATAATGTTCAATCTGAATATATATATTCTAAATATATAATATGTTGATATCATGGTTAACTTTTTTTATATTTTGTAACCATGATCAACATACGTGGACCAAAAAATAATTATCAAAACATAAAAAAAAACAAATCACTTATAACCAGAAACATAATATTTACATGGTATTGTTAATAAAAAGATAATAAAAGGGAATAATAAATTAATATATGGTATTATATAAATAATTACTGTCCTATAATATATTTATGATAAAAATTAATTAATTATATAGGACATTTGATCATGTAAGAAATAAGTTGATACATGTGGTAATGGATTTCGACATCACTTTTACTTTCTGTGAGATATATTCCATATTAACCACATTTTTCTTTTATGATTTTTATATACATCCCATTAATGTATTTTATGGTTATTCTCTTGAAAATTAGCCGTGTTTACCTATACAATTTATCATATCTATATCATCAGTTTTATAGTACAATAGATGATAAATATGATATGGTTTTAGGATATAGTACCATAATTTATAAGGATATATTAAATTTATTATCATTATGATGGCATCATATGTTCCATATCTTATGAATATCATGATATATTATATCTTTTGGTTAGGTAATGACAATATATAGATTCAATTCGTTTTTTTTCCATTTATGTTCTAAATAGAACAATAGAATTGTTTGACAGAAAATAGTCTTTATCTCTCTTTGTTTCCAAATCCATTTTTATTTTTATTCAAAAATTTGGTTGATTTTTTTTTCAAAAAATGTTTTAATATTATTTAAAAAATATTTAAATGATTTATTAAATATATGTTAACCCAATATATTTTTTCAAAATGGTATGTTTATGTCATTTTCGAAACAAGTTCCATTTGGTTTTTAAACAAATGCCAATAAAATCATAATTTTAACATGTACCATGTAGATGGAATTTTCCACGATCATTAAAAAATTGTTTTTTAATCATATATAAAAATTTTCATTGTTTATTTTCATACTCGATTTATTTCTAAAAATTATATCGATTTTTTTTATTTTAAAAAAATGTATTTCAAAATTGAAAGGATATTTTCCTCATAAAATATGTTAAATGATTTTTAATGATTAATTAATTATTTTTAAAGGTTATTTAAAAAAATTTATTGTTAATGTTTATTTTAATAATTTTTATTCAATCATTAAAAGATATATTTTCCAAGATAAATTCTACATACTCCATCATAATCATTTTCCATAAAATATGACATCCTTTGATGTAAAAAATGCATTAAATGGGATTAGATTTAATGATTCTATATTTCTTATTTCTATATAATGTTATTTTTTATATTTATTTAATGGTTATGAGTCCCATTTATTTTATGTTGGGTTATTATTTATTTGATTACTAAAAATTTTAAAAAAAGTATTTTCATTACACTGGTTATGATGTCATTATATGATAAATGATTTACACCATTGTAGTAGAAATAAGTATTGTTTTCATTTTTTAGATAGGTTGTACAAATTCTTCCCCAAAATTAATTAGATCATGATATATATCTCATGAGTGAAAATTAGGAAACACGTTTATGGGCTTGATCCACTATAAGAAACACGTGCATCTAGATCCACAATATGAAATTGGGGTATCATGCTCAAAAATGCGTAACAGGAGATCATTCATGATCCACTATGTTGATGGTATTAGTAGATAGAAATGTCATATAATTTTTTTTCTATAACTATTATGGGGGAACACTTTTTTGAAACTATATAATGGTTAATATATTAACTATGAAAATTTCTCAAAAGTATGGACCTTGTTTACGGTAATGAATTTTTTTATTCCATGAATCGTGTTTATGATCTTTGACAAGTTGGGTATGAACATCCTATGGTATGTTTTGGATCACATACCATTATTGTTATCTTAATATTTCACATTATCATTGATTGATATATATATTTTCTATCCTTACTATGAATATGATATCACTCTTTCTTATACATCATTACCCAGGTTATGAAAAATGGTAGGTTATTCATAACCGGATTACTATGTATTATGATATTTTTCAGTGTTATTTATGATATAATATAAAATAATATGATTTTGTTTTCAATCTCCAAACATAATAAACTATTACAATCCTCAAGAACATGTTAGAGATATTTATTGAATATTAATAAAAAATATGTAATATTTTTTACTAAAACATTATGCCTTTATATTTTTTGTATTTATGTATTAATAAATAATTAGATAATTTTTTCTACAATTAATAAACCTGTAAACATATCAAGGATGATAATAATAATACTTTGTGTATTCTTGAATCCCATTTATTTTAAATTTTATTTTAAATGATATATCGATGGTCTTCATTTTTATATTTCCACATAATCCACGATGAAATAAAGTTATTTTATTGGTGATTAACTAATTCACAGATTTGGATGAAATTGTTATAATCAGTGATAAAATTAATTCAAAAGAATTAAGGTATCAATATGTGTAATGGAATATTATATTTTACATAGGTACATATAATATTGTTTATAATAGAGATATCTAATTCACATCTCAGTTTTATAGAGTACTAAGGTGATGGTATCACTAGTCATGTTGAGAATGGTGTACCATTATTAGATATATGGTTAGACAGAATGGGGTATTTAGATTATTGAGGATGTACATTATTCTTATTTCATTTAATTTTTAGGGTAGTGTATTGATATTTTGATTTATTATAGTTTTCCTGTAATAATTTCTTATATTCATCCATTAAAAATGAACACATTGATCCATTATACAGAAGGCCCAATAGATGAAAAATGTTTTTGTTGGAGGTTGGTAAAAAATACCTAGTGGGACCTAAAATGGTATAGGAGATGAAAAAAAAAGATTCCAATTATTTATTAGGGGATGTAATTTACTAATATATAGTATATATCATGGGAATGACATCATCACTATCTAATGGATTTCTCTGTTTCTGGCCATGTGTTATTGGGGGTCTCACCTCAGCTTGGTCAATGAAAAACCCTATGTCATGTGATGTTAGCCCCATGATATTTTAGGCAAATATTGGTCATTAGTAGGATTGTTACGGTGGAATTATACTTGTCCATAACACCTAAAATGATTTTTTCTACCACATATTTCACATGTCAGAACTCAAGAAAATTATTTTAGCCCCATATAATTTTTAAAATTGTGAGGATATTGATATGGAACCTAATAAGACTATTAATAAGAAACTAGATTAGATTTTTGACATTTAGGTGTTAGATCTTTGTGGGAATTCAATAAATATTGTCTATATTATATGGGTTGATGGTTTAGATGCAAATGAGACATGGGAACATGTTTTAGTTATAAGGGTGATTTGGAAACTTCTCATTGAGGAATAATATTAATGATGGTGATTTCTAGGGATGAATCAGTCTATGGTTATGGGATTATGACATAAAATACTTTTCATTCATTTAGGTTATTTTATTTTCCATTTATTATTTTGAGACATACATTTTGATGCTTTCATTTCATGATTTTTAAACAATAACCAAGGATTAAAATATTTGTTTTAGTCTATTTTGTGGAAAATGGGCAACTCCATTGCCAAAGTGGATGTTATATTCTCCCATGAACTATGTTAAGTGAAACAACAAGATTCACCCCACCTAGTCTGTGGTTTGGTATTTATCATAGCAGATGGATAATTCCACTATGTTCTATGGATTATATAGCCACCACCAAAACATTTTGTAAGTTTTTATGGAACAAAACGACATTGGATATCATAATTGGACAAGGAATGATCACATAATTAATTATTTCTTTGGATGATAACACATAATATTTGGAAACACCAAGATATTGTTATAATTTTTTTATAATGAAATGATTTAATGTCCCTGGATTATCTAGAGATGGTTATCATTACTTCATGAAACAATAATTGTATTTTTTAAATATTATGTTGACTTTTCAGGCAATTAAACTGAATTACATCCATGTTTTCCCTATAATTAATGGTAAATGTTTCCTTAAGAATTGGTTTGGGATATTTTTTTGTGTTTCATTTGTGCATGAGTCCCTCTCTTATTTCATTTATCTATGATGGTCTAGGTTTATCGAGACAATATCTCTCCTTATCCTATCAACAAATTTGAAGGCAACATGGTCTTTATTGTTCATAGGGCATGTTGTTTTTTAATATAGGCCTTATACTTTAAAGAACAATTTTTATTATCTGATATAAAATTATTGTTCTGTTTATTTTTAATGAATGATTTAAGATTTTTTATAAAAAATCAATATTGAAAAATATATGATGAATTCTTTTTTTAATTTAATTTGGAAACAGTGCATTGATTTTAAGAAAATGATATTGAATCCAGATAAATATTTTTCTGAAATAATTTGATAGTTAATTTATATTATAACTAGTATTAATTTTTTAATTTATTATTGAATTTATAAAATTTTCTTGAATCACGTGATTTTTTATCAAACCATTTATATTTTGATTAAAATGATATATCATTTTTTGAAAAACGAATTGGTGATGGAGGAATGATGACTGATGAAACAGATTTTTGATAATTGATTTCATACTCTGTTGATTTAATTAATTCACATGGTAGACTACATAGAATGTAGGGAATTTCTAGTGAAACATGCTTTTCTTTTATTCACTCTAACATAATGTTAATGGATCATGAAAATGTAATTGTAATTATGATGAGGGAAGGTTGTTTATTTATTAGGGTCTGCACCTATTCCCCCGTGGCCTCGAATATAGATAAGTGTACACCCTTAGATATTTATTTTAATAAGAGTGTGAGGTTCAATGATCATTGATCTAACTAACCACATGACTTGTAACCATGGTAATATTATTAAAATTTATTTACATGATATTGTTTATAAAATTATTTATTCATTCATATTTTAATTGATATATTTTTTCCTTCTTAGTATGAAGAAAATATTTACCTTTACAAAATTTATATTTTACATTGAAATGATTTGAGAATCATTTTTTATTATTAATTAGATAAATTATTACCCATCCTTGTTTTATATAAAATTTATATTATGAGTATTTTTTTATATAGATTTCATATGGAATTTTATAGGATTATATTTGACTTATATTTCACACATACAATGTATTCCATTTATAATATGTAGAACATACTTTAACAGAACCTAAAATGTTGAAAGAGCTGCATAGCGAATGTGGTAGAAATAGATATATTGAACAGTATAAACTGAAGATTATATATAGTGACTCTATATTTTATTTTTTATATATTTCTATTTCAACATCCATTTCAAGTCATGTGTTTTCTTCCTTATTTTACATATCTATGGATGAATATATTGGAATATCGACTGTGAATGGATTGTTATCTCATATCCAATTTATATTGTTATTCTATTTTTGAATTCATTCCTCATGATTATTTTTTTAACCAAAACTAGTAACCAAACACTTATTATAAATAATTTACATTATTATATGGAAGGATTTAATTTGGTACATGATTATTGGGTTATCCTGGATAGAAAATGATAAATTGGTTTTAATGAGAGGTTTTTATCTCTTTGAATGTCAGAATGTGATTTGGGATTTATTAGTTAATTAGGAATATTATTTCTATGAAATATGGGGTAGTTTATGATTGATTTCTAAGTCAATTTACATTATATAGATCATTATGATACAAAGGGTGGTCGATAAAATGTGAATTTGAGGAGTTTAATTGAAATGATTCTAGAAATTTTGAATCCAAAAATTGGGATTTTAGTTCCCAAGATGAGTTTTAAAAGATATTGTTTATGTTTATATATACCATTACTAATGTTTCATTGTATCCAATTATTATTTTTTTTTCTGTCATTTCACTTCACAAATATAACATATGATCAAGCTTCTGTAGGGAGCTACTAATGAATAATAGAAGGTGAACACTTCAGTTGACTAGAAACTCAAATTTGTAGTAGTTAACATGGACCAATATTTTTAGCATGGATTAAAACCTATTTCCATTCAAGAAAATATTTTTTAAAATAATGTATATATAATGGATATTTATTCTAGGGGTTTCCTTGTTAGAAAAAATTATCTTTCAAAATAAAAAATAATTCATGAAAATCAGAGTACTGATTGTTGATGATTGAATAACAGTATGATATATTGGACACAACAAATTCCAATAAGGATAGGTGTGTCTTAATAATATTTAGGGTATTATAAAGAGATGGATGGATATTGTAGTTCTGGAAATGTGAGAAGAATACATGGATAGTGTAGTTATTAATATTATTTCATGCGGAAGAACCAATTTCACTAGAGTAGTTGACATACAAAAGGTTATATTTGTTCCCTACTATGATGAGAACATGTATTTTCTTCGAGAATATTCTTAAAAATATGTTCTATAACATGATTATATCATTTTAGGGACAAACATTATATAGGCCATCAGTTGTAGAGACTCATATGACATTGAGGAACCATCTCATGGTGTACACCATTAGTAATATCAAGTAAGATATTATTAGAATGGGACCCATTAGTAAGAAATCCACGTTTATATGTTTCTTTGGATCTTCTTGATTGCGGATGTGTGTATTGGTACTTTGACTATAATTGTTTTTTTAATGAGTATTATGAGTCCATTACTTTATGTATAGATGAAATATGTGATGATTGATGTTCACAGGGAAGTAAGATATGTTGGGTATCTCATGAGTAATGCTGCATTATTGAATAATGTGAGAAAGGATTTATCCCATATGTTCTTTAATCGATGTTAATGTCTTATGAACACTGATGGAAATGATATATCTTAAAAAATTAGATATACATGGTGTTCTATAAGCATGTTCTATTTCTAAAAATTCAATGAAATAGAAATCGATCACATAGGATGATGGCTCCATCTTAAAACCATCATAATTCGAGATATTAGGATAAATGTATTAAATGGAATGGTAATCATATGTATGTTTTATAATGTCATTACATCAGTAACCACATTCTCTATGGGTTCATTGGCATGTTTCTTAATTATAACCATGGAATTTTGGTGGCTCCTCCTAATGCCAATGATAATGAGGCCTAGAGTGTCACACACTAATTGTATCTATAATATTAGTTAAATAATATTTTATTATTTATTATTCCACAAGTTGAATAGATATTATTAAAACATGTGTTTTAATATTTATTAATTTTTAATAGATCAAATTTATTTTGTAACTAGTTATTCGATGGATTATAATGTGGGCATAATATATAAAAAATATTTTTTTAATATTTATTGAATATTAAAATTGTATATTTATTAGTGAATAGTTTATTAATATGTATTTAATAAAAAAATTAAATTAATCTCGATCCTATAAATATTATGGAGGAATGAAAGATCGGGATTTTAGGTTTGGTTATAAATAAAAAAATACTGCATTTTATTTGATAAAATAATATTTAGTTTCAACTCACATGTGATGTGCATGTCAATAAATAATAATAATATTATTCTTATTTGACTTTCATATTTTATTATGATTAAATAAATAATTATGGGAACATGTGAAATATTTTGTTATTAACCCCAAAGATATATAAACCCAATCATGTAGTTTTATAAAGAGGAAAATTCATTTGTTTGGGTTGAGGATAATGAAATTGGATAATTCAATTAAACCCTTAATATCCATCTTCTATATGATCACTCTACCTAGAACCTTAAATTTGTATTAGTGAATTCACATTATTACTTATAATTATTTATATATTGTTGGTGATTTACACATTCTAATTTACGTTTTCAATTCAACATTAATTGTCACATTCATTTCAATATTGATATACTATTCTCATTCCATCATTTATCATAGATCTAATTGATATGATTAATTTAATGAATTATATAAAATAAAGGGACTCATCTAGATGAGCCAATGATTTTGGACAAAAAACATAGTATTACACAACGTGTAATCATAATTACATGACATGTACATGTAGTCAATTAATCAAGAATTAATTTGTTAAATAATTGATACTATGTGCATTGACTACACAAGGTAAATTAAATAACTTACACGATTTTTTACCAGGCAAGGGTGGTGCACAACCACCTTTAGCACATGTCAGTTATCAAACATACACAGTGTGTAGCCCCTTTGAGTCACAGACGAGCCATGTATTATCATACAATACCAACCATGCTTGTGACAATGTAATTTTGAGATCACAGGGTGTTTATCCCATTAGACACACTATAAAATCCATTTTTTCTAATGTATGATTTAAATATCATGTATCTTGGTGTATAACTTGGAAATATGGTGACAGATTTACACGGCATGTAACTCACGTGTACAAGCCATGTACATATACCAAATTTTGCATATTTAAAATTTAATTATTTTATTATGTAAACCACGAACATATTCTTTCCTATAGTCATTAATATTATAGGACACACCATGTGATGGGTGCCAATATTTTATATATAAATTTTAAATTAATATATGTTTAACATTCATATCGTTATATCTTTTATGGGTCATATTATAGTTGTTAAACAATTTTCATTAAAGCATAACACATGACCTAAAAATCATGCAATTTGTATAATTATTATGTTTATACTTCACATAATGAATGTATGTGATGAGTAATTCATGTCATATGTCACAAGTGTAAATATTACATGAGTATACTAAATATTTGGTTGATTTATATGGGTAATCATCATTTTTCCTCTAAGGTAAATTTATGTACACAGTTAATTTTACGTTAATTTATTTTATTTTTTAAAAATTAAAAGGGTGAAAATCTAAATGATATTCCGATGATAATTAATATAAAAAAATTGATTAATATAATTTGATAATTTGATGATTTGAATATTTTTTGTCTTAAATAATAATGATTAATAATTGAATTTTAGTTTTATAAAATATATAATTTATTGAATGAGTGTGGATAATCATGACATAATTATAGTCCTTTGTATGAGATTGGAATACTTTTAATTTATTATTAATTTAAATTGATGGTATGTGTTCCTTTTCACCTCTTATTATTTAGAGACTTTTCTACCCATGGTTTCTTTTATTTAAACCCCTTTCCCATCACCTGTGTGTGAGTAAAAACATATGTAATGGGTGGAGACCCCAAGCTAGTAGACCCATTTCATTTTTGGATCTCTGTAAAACAAAATCCCAGAGAGATACATTATTGAACATGTGGAAAGATTTAAAAAAACATTAAATAGTTGATGGTGTTTTCCTCGAGGACAATGGTTATTTTATTAACTACTAGATAAAATGAACACTATTAAAATATATGGATCATACTGCTTTATTATTTTATTTCAATCAATTTTATATTTATTTCATTTGTGGATTTTTTTGATATGTTAATATATATTTATGAAATTAAGAATCATGCAAGATATAACTAAAAAAATATACTTATGAATAAATATTATCAATGACATGGTTAATAACATAATTAAATCCACTTAAATCATAAATTAATATAAAAAATATAAATATTGTAATTTGATACAGAATGGATAAAATCACACACTTATATTTTTTATGATGGTATAACCATCCACTAATTTAATAAAAAATTAACCATTCATTAATGTTGATAATCATCGAATATTTTGGTGCTTTCAATTATCTGGGAATTATAACTGCATGTTTTGGGATCTATTAACTAATTTTACATCAAGAGTTGACCCCTAATGAATGATATGGAAATACTAAGATGAAAGGGTTGATGAAATATAAATTATTAATATCATGAATAGGGTTTCCCCTGAACAAATCAAAGTACAATGAAATCAATTCATTTGGAATTTCAAATTCTTATATAATACCATTCATGCTGGTTGAACAACCATTGTTGGGGTAATGAGAAGGGGAACATATATCCTTTTTACTATAATTACCACAAAATAGGATATTTCAAATCCATTGGTGATGACTATTATTTTTCAATAAAATAGTGTGTAACTAAGAAATTTAATATTTTATAATTAACCTTACTCACTTCAGATAAAGTATTAAAATTATAATCATCCTATTTATAAAAATAAATATAAAATAACATCAAAAAATCTTTGTGATTCATATTTATTAATATAACCCTCTCACCAAAAAAAATTTCCATTAGTGGAAATGGTTTTGACACAATAAACTTTTAAATTAATTAAAATTTGATGTGATGAACAAACCTTTTCCGTTTGTTCTCGGTAATGAGGCAAGTGAAAAAAATATTTCTCTATATGAGAAACATATAAATTATTCTACAGATGCTCAGTGTATCATTAAATAATTCATTTATAATGAGATTCTAAAAAATGATGAGGACTTGGATACATATAGCGTGATGTCTAACCTTCATAATCTCTAGCAGGAGATATTGAGACAAAAGAGGTACAAGATATCAAATGAATTTTTTTAACTACTATTATAGATTCATCACAAAATGGGCCTCTAATAGCCATTAACATTGGATACATTTAATGATCAGATATGTTAGGGATTAAATCCCTAGATGTGATTCTTATATATCTTGTAATATCATCAATTACCATAACCTTACCTTGTTTTATAATCAAATATAAAATGAAAAATAGTGGGAAGAGTCTCTTGAATCTTCATACATTGTTTTTCCATGTGAATAAGAACATGGTTCATGATAAAACCATGGTCATTATTGTGAATAAAAAATTGATAGATAAGGAAAAGGGTCCCACAAACTAAAAATAGTCTAATGTTCTTGATGACCATCTTTCCAAGAAGTGTATCTATAGACTAGGTAAGGAAAAGAAGGTAATATATTATTATTATGTAAATTCAGGCCATTTAAAGATGAAATGAACCTATATGAATGGGGACTCTAAATATGCATATGTTATCAATTGAAATAATTCAATATCTTTACATTGGGTATTAACTATATATTGTGGTTCTCACACCATTATACAAATGAACGAACCATGAAGATTCTAAAAGATTTCTAGGGGAGAGGTGGATCTAATAACATCTATTGGTGTGCGGTTGGATTATCTGTTCATTTTTGCCTACTTATTTCATTATCATGGATATTGATTTTGGGTTTAAAATATTGTTATTATGTACCTACAGTAATCCAAAACATAATTTCTATATGATTCTTAGATGTATATCACTTTATTTTTCATGTTTAGAAGTTAAAATTTCCAATTTTATAAAGACAACATATGTTATGGTATTAAAACAATAAATAATCTTATTTATGTATTAAAATATGAATATCATGTTTGGGAAATTGATTAAAAATATTATTCACGTGACTGATATAACACACTGGCATGGAGTCAACATCTTTATCATGTAAAAAAATGTGTTTTATAATTCACTATCAAGATGGCGATTTACACTCATGTAAGATAAAACCACAAAAAATATATCAATCTTGTTTACATGGATAAACGGACAATAAATTTTGTTTTGAAATGGTTAATGGGAACTAGAGATTCTAGGATTGGTAGACATATATGTGTGTGAAGCATTTCCTCTAGAACCAAGAGGTGTATATTCTTATTTCATATTTTGTACTCTTGAGTTGATTATATAGAGACATGTCTACGTGATGGTATATATGTTTGAGTCCATTGAAAAATTATTGGAAATAAATAATAATGTAGAAAATCAACACAGAATGACTATAAATAACATTTTATGTGATCAAGGTCATTCATATCATAGGTAAGAGATCATCAACTATTTACATGAGTTTGTTATTATATCTCAACTGACTCACCTTATTCACCGCAGTGGAATAGTGTTATTGAAAGGAGTGATCATACCATATTAGATATGGTCAATTATAAGGCATAAATATCGTCCATTATTCATTATGGATTGTACAACCCAAATTAATATAAACACATTTAATTGAGTTACAACTAAAGTAGGAAAAATAATTCCCTTCAAATTATGGAAGTAAAGGAAACCCTATTTTTTGTGTACATGTGAATGGGGTTTCAATTATTTTTTTAATGCCTTATCCGACAAAAAACTAGAATATCAGGGTTCAATGTGTATATTTACAAGGTATCCCATGGAAACAAAGGGATACTATATATAAAACCCCTTATACAAGAAAGTGACTTTTGCATGAAAATTTTTATTTCTTAAGAGGGAGAAAAAAATAAAAAATAATGTTGGGATCAAGATTGAATTTTCTGATGTTAATAATCATGATACAGAGGATTTGGAGCATGAAAAGGTTCCATAGGTCCCCTTCTAAGAAGATGTTTTTGAATCACAACTACTGTGATGGAGTGTAAGATGGGTTAGAGAACCAATGTGATATGGTTTTCTAGTCACTGAAGAAGATGACTCATTATTTGATGACTCTGATGAACCTCTATCATATAAGGTGGCATTAGAGAGCTCAAATGCTAAAAGATAGTTAAAATATAAGAATTCTAAAATCGATAAGATGTCACAGAACAATTTTTGGGTTATGGTCTAGGTACTAGTTGTTGTAAAGAAAATTTGGTTTAAATGGGTATTAATGAGAAAAATGGACATGGAAGGTATAGTAAATACCTAAAAGGTATGGCTAGTGGATAAAGGGTATAAACATTTTAAATCAATTTACAATGGAAAAAAGTTCTCCCCAATTTCCATGTTTAATTGTTTAATAATTTTAATTTCCATTGTAGCATACCCTGACAATGTGATTTAAAAGATGGATTCCAATACTTCATTAGTTAATGAGAACCTTTACGAATATGCCAATATGAAACAAACATAAGGGGTTATGACTCTAGGTGATACCAAAATAATTTTTAGGTTTCACTGATCCATTTATGGATTGATGTAATAATGTTTGTCATAAACATTCGATTTGAGGAATCCATAAGATAATTATTATTTATTAATGAAGAGTTTGAGACATGTTTTTACAATAGGTTTTATTGAATTGTCTCATTATCCTTGTATTATATGTTAATATCATATTACGTATCGCAAATGACAAACAAGTCTTAAAATATGATAACCTCTTGTTAAACAAGTGTTTCTCTATTTAGAACATAGGTGAACAAAACTATATTTTATTGATCAAGATCATTCATGATAGATGAAAGAGGATTCATAGAATTATTTCAAATAATATATGTTGATTAGATGATATAGAAATTTATAATAGAACAATTAATGACGGGATTGGTTCAGGTTTCACATGGTGTATATGTTTATAAAAAAATATTTACTCAAACACAATATGATAATGATATAATGATAAATATCCAATACTATTATGTTTTATGATCAATAATGTATTCCATGATACATACTGTACATAATTTTAATTATTCATTGATATTGTTAAAAATATACAAAAATGATACATTTGAACAACATTGGAAAATTCTTAAATATATCATTATATATTTGATATAAACTGATGATATGTTCTTGGGGCATAAAAGATACAAGGAACCGATAATTAAGAGATAATAATTCTAGTTTTCAGAAATATCATAATGAACTGATGTTACAATCATGATATGTTATATTTCATGATGAAGGATCTTTGAGTTGGAAGATTTTAGAGAATCCAATTTTTTATAATTCTAATGTGGATTAGAATTATATAGAGGCTTTTGATGAATCCATGGAATCAATTTGTACTTTGAACTTTTTCCAGGATAATGATATGGTATCTAGAAATAAATCTCATATCATATTGTATTTTGATAAGACAACAATGGTGATTGCTAAAAAAGATCTATTGTCTCACTAATAGAAAAATAACATAAACTAGAAGTATAACCTCAGGAGAAGTTTTTATAAATCGGGTGATGTTATAGTGATTAGAGTAACCACAAAAGAGAATGTGGTGGACCATTGAATAATAGAATGTCTTAGTAGAAGCATGGGTAAAGTTTTAGTGCTAGAGGAATGAAGGTTTATTGAAGTCGGCGCTGCTGAAAGTTGGAGTTTGTTAGAGTTGGAGCCCATGTTCCAAAAACTATTTTCTTTATGATACCTACTATTCTATTTTTTCAATATTAAAAAAGTTTTTATCACATCATTATTTCTATTCTATGTAAAATATTATGTGAATGTTTCACTTGAGTTGTTTTCACACTACCAGGTCATAATACTTCTCCGCAATGATTAGAACCTAGAAATTCTATTGTATTTTTATTAAATATAGGTTATATATATGGATGATATTATTTTAGGGAAATAAATGATACATGATATTAGGGGTGGAGAATAATAGTAACATAAAGAACATTCTCATTGTGTATTTCCTTGGAAATTACTACTCAGATGTTATTATAATGGTACCCTCTAATGTGAAATCTAGATTTTTCTGTTTCATTAGATGTTCCTATATATGGATGTTTGTATTGTTCCTTAAACATTAATATTATTATTAGTGGTTATTATAAGTCACACACATCAATCTGTTAATAAAAATAGTTATGACAGATGTTTGTGGCGAGGAAGGATAAATTGGGTGCATCATTAGTAGTACTGTATTAATAAATAAATGAGAAATTATAAATCCCTTATTTTATTTCATATAATTTAACATCTCAGGACCATTCAAAGAAATGATATATCCAAAATAAATCCATGTGGATGTGGTTCTATAGGATGTTTATTTTTATGCAAATTCAAATAAAGAGACATCAAGCATTAAAATTGATGGAACCAACATGCAACCTATATGTTTTGAGATATTGTGATAAAGAGATTGAATGACATAGTAGGAGTCTGTAAGATGTATTATGTCTTTGTAGAATTAACCACTTTCTCTATGAGAACAAAGAAATGTTTTTAGATACTAGCCATGGACATTACGGTGCATCTCATGTAGCCAATGAGAAATATGCATGAACGAGCACCCACTATGGTTATCTAGAATCTAAGTTAAATACTATATTATTATTATTTATTTAAAATTATAATTAATATTTTTCCATATTTGTTGGAATATTATTAATGATTTCATGATAACATTAATTCTGTCATTTGATATTCGAGAGAATATAAAGTGATTGAAATATTTTATAAATATATATTTTCTTATTCAATGAGTATAATATTTCATTATTTACTATAGAATAATGTCATGATATTTTTATAATTTATAATTAAATGTGATTGAATTTCTGATAAATATTATCGAGGAATGAAGAACTATGATTTTATGTCCTATGAGAAAATAATAAATACTGAATTTTATTTTATTAAATAATATTTAATTTGATTTTTAAATGTTATGAAAATGTGTACAAATAATAATAATGTTATTATTATTTTACATAGGGTCTTATCGTGGATTAAATTAAAAATTATGGTTACTTGTGAAATCATTTTATTTTAGCATGAGAAGTATTTAAATGTAGTTATTTTATTTTCTCGGGAAGAATATTCATTTGTTTGGGTTGTGAACAATAGAATTGTAGAATTCTGTCAAACCCTTGTGATATCTCTTATCCAAGAACTCTCCTATGAATGGAGAGTAATCATTCTCCACTATATCATAGATGATTCTTGGTATGAAATTGTAATAATGATCAATTAAAGATGACACAAGCTCAAGGTTCTGTTACACTAGCACAAGAAGATTCCTTTGATGATGTCTTTATATTCATGGAATATGATGGGATCACTTCTAGATAAAACAATCACTATATTCCTATATTGAAACAATAGTTCATCATTGATCAATTACCTGATCTATCAGCAAAGAAATAATACCATCTAGGTAATTGTTATTTAAATAAATTAATTCTAAATCATATGTGATAATCCACTCTCCATGGTTTTAGTTTGATTTCTGATCTAATTGATTATTTATTCAATTCCAATAAAAATAGAATTTATCATCATATATATTGAGGATTGATCATTTAACATTAAAAAATAAAATTTGGGAATATTCGATTATATGATCCAACTATTCCTAAAAAGTACACCATTAATGTTTATTGGGCCTTCATTAATTTTGAGGTGGCCAAAAAGAGGTGGCGGGATATTATAATTCGTGAAAAGCAAGAAGATGATATGGATTTTTTGGGTGAAAGAGTTTTTTATTGGGAAAATCCATATATAGTCGATGATATTGTATTTTTAGTATATTGTTTTTAACCATTACGAAACTGATTGGTCGCGAATTCATTACACTAATTTCATTTGTTACATTCCTAGATTTCACCTGATGTAGTTGTGAATACGAACCTAATTGAACAGATATTTTTTATAGGTCTTATATTAGAAATTATGCCTTAGGTATGTATTCTGAATCAATCCACATTTAAATTGGCCAAACATGTATTGAATGATTAAATGTGGTTCAAATTATTCTTTGTTGAGGCTTTATTTGATCCTTTAAGGGGGATAGAAAAAACACTTTGAAACATAATGTAAACATTAGTTGTTATATGTTGTAACTAAATTCCTCCATAACATCTAAATTGTTTAATAATGGTACACTAATAGGTTTTATGTGTTTCAATATTGGGTACTCAAAGTGTGTTTTCATAAAGGCACCTAGGATATACTATTCTAGCGGCCGTTCATTCTATAATAGTATATATTTCAATATTATTAATTTCTTTCATATTTTCTTCAGATATTTAGCAAAATTTTTATCTATGTGGTAGAAAAACTCTACAATGATAATAATATTATAGTTATATAAATCTTGAATGTTTCTAAATCACACTCTAGACAAGTCACTGGTGGGAACTGATGTGGGTGCTATAATTGTGAGAGGTACCCTTTGGATTGATTTTTTTTGAAACATCATTTGATATCCTTTCTTCTCATTATTTCATATCAGCCTACTCTATGTACGTATTAAATATTCAAATTCAATTCATACATTATTTGAGGTAAATTTCAATTCCTCTATGGATGAAGATGGAGATGAGATTATAATGCCCCTATTAATTTTTTTATTATTATAATAATTTAAAATTGTTTTGTAATTTTATTTTCGTTTAATTAATTCATGTGTTTTAATTTTAAAAATTCACTTATTAGTTTCTGAAAAAGTAAATATTGATGGTTATCATCAGTGGGTGTCCTTTTATCTCCCCAATAAAGTGTACCATGATATACTCAAAGATTTTTTCCTATGGTATATTTAGTCCAGACCACATTTTATAGAGAGAGGGTTTTATAATATTTATATTATCTATTGAAATACAGATTAAATGAACTTATAGATATCAACTTCTTATAGCTATGGAATTTAAAGTTTAATTTTTAAGATTTTTCTTATCTACCATTAGATAGGGGTGGATTTATCAATCGAGATGTTAATGATTAAGAAATATCAATTCACTTAACTATATTTTATTTTAGATAAAGAATCATTTTGATGACATGGTAATTAAAGGATTCATTCATCCCTTTGATTCCAATTGGTTCGAAGAAGTATTTTTATCCAAAACATTTGATTGAATGATTCTTTTTTGTTTGTATTAGAAGATGACAAATTGAGATATGGTCATGAAAAATTATGTATATTCCCTCAATGAAATTTTTTTCTCAGTTTATGGGGTTGAATTGGTTGTCAAAAATTGATCTTCATTCATATTGTAGAAAACTATGTTTTTGGGTGTCTTATATTTCAAATAACACATTTATATTTGGGTATGGGAACAATGTGAATATGTTTATTCTATTCGGCTTAACTAGTGATCAATTTAGGTTATAATAATTAATATAGATGATTTTCGTCTACTATCTCATCTCTTATTTCACGGTATTCATGGATGGAATATTGGTTTACTAAAAAAAACTAGGTGGTTTATGTACATTATATGATATAATTTTTAGTTATCATACGAAATCAATGACTCTACCAATTTTTTAAAATTACTATTCTAGTTTTAAATGGTAAATTTTTTAAGAAACGTGGTATCAGAACCTTAGTCATTTATTTCCTTGAAATGTTATGATCTCCCATTTCAATGGAAAGACAAAAAAGGCTATGATATTTTGAGATTCTTGAGTTTATCCAAGTATAATTGTGGGTTTCTGAATGATTTCTCTAATATTGTTTAGACATAATCTTATATAACTAGTGAGAGAGTAAACTAAATTGAATTTTTTTATAAAAACATCATTTTCTTATTTGAATAACTATTTGAATTAACATTAGGTTTTACTATTCTAGAGACTAGGTAGGTCAATATCATTTTTTTGATGCTTATTGTTCATGTTTTTTATGTGCTATCATCTAGGGATATTGTGTGGTAGATTATAGTACTAACTAACTTAGTCCACATTTAAATAACTATCATAGACTTGATCTTGAACTCATTGTGGTTATGCATGCCCTTTGGAGTTTGAAAACTCACCTTTTTAGAGAATGGTTTACCATTTACATTGATCAAATGAGATTGAGTGATATTTTCTCACAAGTATACTTTATTCTCAATTTTAGGTGATGGGCGGAGTATATGAAATCATTTACCATTAAATTTTTTGAAACCTCTAGTATGGTCAATGATTTCATATATTCCTTTAATAGTAATTTAATATTTACTGCAATGAAATATTCTATAGAGTATTGATATTTCATTAGAATATTTGTTTTCATGCATTATACTTTCTTGGAGTATTATAATGAGTATGTTCATGAATTTAATTTGTTGAAATCATCACTTTCTTAGATTATCCACTTTGAGATTAATAGAAGAGAATGTTTTTGGAATCAGTAAATCATCATATAGTGAAGATACCATTTGGTAATGGTATCTATATCCAGATATAATTCGTTAATTTAGGAACATTTTGGTCATTTAATTATCAAAAAATATGTAAGTGATTGGGTATTTTAATCAATTTTAGTGTGTATTTCACCCAATAATGAATTATATGTTTTTTGATATGGTATGTTGTTTAAGGATGCCATGTATGAAATATGACATCACTAATTTTTTCATCCACTTCTACACCTATAAGAAAATATTTTCTAAGAATCTTGAGCCTTTGAATCATCTTCAACCCCTTATAGTTCCAAATGTAAATTGTGATAGGATATTTATGTGTTATTTGTTTAGGATTCCATATAAATATTCTTGAGTATCTCACCTCTATTGGGTAACATATGTATCAACAAGAGAATGGATATTGGAACAAAGATACATGGGGTGGTTCATGGTTGTGGATAATATTTGAATTATTTTGTAATTATTCTACTATCTATTTCAAAAGACTTCAAATAATTAATTTTTCATGTTTCGAAACTAGAGAATTAACTTTCAGACCCATCTCATGTTTCAAATTTTGTGTTCCATGTATCTGTACATGATATGAATGTGATAGTGTGTCTAGTTTAGATATATGATTACAAAAATTTGTATATCCAAAATAATTTTTTACTTTTGGTCTGGATTTTAGATCCTTGTGATATTGATTGTTTGGAGACATGGAAGCATTATACAATGATGTTGAAATAGTGACCACATCACTTTGTAGAATAGTTCCATGATAATGATTTCTAGGGAGAAAAAATTATTTATGGTGTGGAGTATTTTAACATACAAAATATTTTATTTATGTAGGTTTTATGTTTTAAATTATTCTCATAAGAGTCCTATAAAGGTTAAGATACATATTTAGATTGTTGGAGGTTCATGGTGGAATAAAAATGATTGGGGTTGATTTCTTTGGGAAAAATAGTTCGTGCCATTTTAATGGTGGTGTCCTTGGTATCCCACAGACCCCTTAATGATAAATTTATATAACCAAAAAGTACAATGTTATTTATGTCTTCCAATGTCATGAAAAAAGAGTTTCTTTTCCCGCTAATTATTTTTTAGAAACCACCACATTGTGATATATGTATTTGTAGTCTAAAATAACAAATCATTTATCACTAGATTATGGATTCCCTATATTTATAATCTATTGCGTGATACAAACACACTATGGTAGGAAACAATTGAGGGTGTTGATGATGGATTTAATGTTTGAAACACTAAAATAACTCATTATCTAACAGTGAATGTCACACTATACAAGGAGTAACAAAGAATATTTTCACTCATTCCATTCAATTAAATAATATTACCTTCCCGATTTCACAATGATCATATATTTAAGGTGTTCCTGTTATTTTTTGGTTGTTTTCGTCAAGGATTGGTTTATAGTGACCCTCACTCTTCTAAGAATTATGTATCATGATCTATGCTCATCCAGACTAGATATCATCTTCACTAATCTCCAATAACGAGGGATGTGAGTTCATTATTGTTCTTGCGTTGGGTGATTTATTAATCTAGAACATGTAAATTTAAAAACATTATTTTCTTACTTTAAAATTATTTTTACTTTATTTCCAATGAATGATCTAGAATTTTTTCATAAGAGGTTTTAAATGAAAGGGCATGTGATAAAACCAATTTTGAATTAGGAATTAAAATAAAGTGTTCAATTTTTTTAAACATGATTATGATTCTATATAGATGATTTGAATAGTAAAGATTATTACAACTCGTGAGAAAATAATACATGAATTGTATTATTTATAGGAAATGAAATTAACAGTTTGAAAAGAAATGTGTTTTGATAAAACCATATATTTTGTTCATGTAATGATATGGTATGTTGGAAAACATTATATTGGAATTCATGAACAATGGTTGACGAGAATAATCTGTGATGAAGTATTTTCCATTCAATTAATTTACATGAAAACAATGGGATCCTATAAATTTCAGTTCAGAGGCAAAGGAAAGAAAAATATGAATGTCTTAGAAGGACATGAAAATTGATTGAAATTATAATTTAAAATAAACTATAACAAGGAAAATAATTTCATTTTTAAGGGAATAAAATTCCCATTATGCATACGATCATAGAATGTGTTCACATATGTATATGTATTTTCCCAAGAGTGTGAGAATCCATCAAAATTGATTTTTATAACCCATGGGAATGTAAATATGTCACTATTAATCAATTATTTACACATTAAAACACCAATAAAATAATATATTGATTATATTTTTTATATTCTTGATCATTTATATTTTTAAGTAAATTCTTATCTCTAAATACATTATACAGTTCACGAATATGATTTGAAAATGTTTTTTTTATTATAATACTTTATTATGATTTGAAAATGTTTTATTTAAAATTTAGAATATTTGGTTTATTTGTAATACACTAATTATGAAATACTTTTTGGGATATTATTGGGATTTTTTCTTCACCTTAAATATCCATATGGAAAATTTATAATTTCTATTTCAAAGACTAGAAAAATTCATACAACCACCTAATAGTGTTGGGTGATATTAGATTATAGGAAATTAGGAATTGATGGTGATATATATTGATGTCATAATTGGATAATGTGATGTTTTAGTTTTCAATTTCATTTTATGGGTTTTACATCTCTAAATTTTTTTTATTTATCTATATAAATATAATGGAATACTGACTGGTTTTGGATTCTTCTAATCTACTCTTATTTTTTCCTTTTTATAGGAAAATCATTCTCCTTGATCATTTTTTCTATCATATGTACTATATACCCTCTTGTGGAAATCAGTAACTTCATTCATATTTATTTTTGAATGATTCAATTTATGGTTTAGAGAATAATAATGGATGGTTCATGACACAAAATATAATTAGGTGTTAATTATGGGTTGAGATTTTTCTAATCATATTCAAATTGATGTTATTGTTTAATTGGAGAGAATAGTATGAAATTTTCATTATCAACCACATATCCTATATATATTTTATTTTAACATGTTTCCACAATTTATTGATTTCACATTGTCCACCACAAAGGGATACTATAAGGTTAATACACAAACGATGTGTTAATGTACTTGGGGGTGAGTATTTATTATTTTAATAATAAATATATTAAGAGGGATAATTTCTATGACATTGGGTAACTCTATTATTATTAAGCAAAAAATAACTACTTCTTATAGACAATACATAAAATAGACTAAACCCAACTTGACTTCTATATCATCTCCAAGAAAAGATTCAATATAATTCAAAAAAGGTTGTATTTGTATTTTAATTTCATTAATATTTATTTATTAAAAAATTTAACTTCCAAAAGTAGTTCCTCCCCATAATTATATATGTAGCATTTTATTTACACTTTTTATCTCAATAAACAATAAGTTTTTTGTATTATGTTTACATTATACTATATATGTTGAAAATATCTTCTAATTTTACCTTTATTTTAATGTGATGTGTTAGCCCCTGACTGGAAATTGTATTTCATCATTATGATAAATTTAATGTGGTTATTTAATAAGAAAAAATTTCCAACATTGAGATAAACCCATATCATTAATTTTTCTAAATAACTATTCAATACCTCATGTTCATCCCAAACATTATATGGTTATAAAAGAGTCTTTAACACCACTCAGAATACCATGGGATCTATAATTTCTACTCCCCATATTTTTATCCATTTTATCTTGTTAAATAACTCCACATATCTACCCATTATGGTGTGGTGTACCCCAAACCCTGAAAGACTTTGGATGATATCATCTTTAGATGAAATGCATAGCCTTATATCCTTCACCATGTGTTGACCAACTGTTTTCGTCAAACAATTAGATATGATCACAATAATGAAAAAATATCACCATGGTTATATTCCATTATCCCATTTCAGATAGGTATGTTTTCAACCTCTTTAGTATGGACATTATTATAGAACAAAGTGTCCCAATTTTGAAATCATCTATATGAGAGATGATTAACAGTATTTATTTCACTAAAATTATCCAAAATTATATTTCCTAATACTATACTTGTGAATGGATCCATATATGAAAAAACCCATCAACCATTATATAATATATAATTTTACATATTATAATACAATAAAAACTATTACAAACTTTTATTATTCTCATTCCCAACTCCTCCATATAGTGGTCATAACCAATACAACATGGTCAATTTAAAAGATAAAAAATATCTTATAAAATAATTCATAATGAAACTTCAATATTCCACCATGCCAAATAACACTATATGAATTTATTTTTCCTCATTATTTTTAAAAAATATCATTATGTCCAAACAATAATATAGTGTTCAATTACTCTCTTCACATACTAAAATGGTATCTATTTTGAAGAATTGTTTGGAAAAAGGAATATTTGATCCCAAATTTCCAAGTGGAATCAATCATATTATAGATCTTATGAAATAAGAAAATAAAATATGATATGGGGATGATGTCCACATTATTCAAGTTATTTGAACAAGGACCCCCCATTAGGGTTATAAATTACATCCTATTAAAAATCCCACTTTTACCTTACTTGAATTGAGGTTAGTACTTCCAAATTAAACTTATGGTGGACCCAACTATGTTTTTTGCTAAAATAGTAGTATCATTACATTATTTCCCAAACCATTACACTATAATTGAGATAATAATTTGGTTCTAGTAGTTCTAACCACTAGCTAAATCATTGGTTCCATATATAGCATGGTCAATAATATCTCCTAATTTCTGTTTGAATATAACCATATCTGAGCACCCATTTTAATTTCCCAAATGACCATATTTGATCCTATTCACAATCAAAATTGAATTATTCAGACTCTCATAAATATCACTCTAAAAAATACATCATATTCCTATTCCCACTGACACTTGATAATTTTTGGTGATATAAATTTTTCACTAATTTTTTTTAGATAAAAATATACCAACTAGTCCAGCTACAAAATATACCAACCACTATAATTTTTACATTCATCACCAATATTATACTCTACCCTATATAACTCATTAGACATGCACTGTATAACTCAAATCACTTATTTAATATACACAATTTAAAAATCCCAATATGTTGATGATGCATTATCAAACCCAATGTTGAAAAAATAATGATGATTTATTACCCTCGTACGGTGGAACCTCAGTCAATAATAATTTCCTATTAAAATAATGAATCACATATACTGAACTATGATAAAATAAATTCCAATAATCTGTTTCTTGTGGCTTACTCAAACAACCACTTTTTATGCATCTATAATAAGAAATAATACCTTTATTAAAACAACATATATTAAAAAATGCTCACTAATCCTAGTTAAAAAAATAATTACTAAATATAAACCATTTCTAGTCAATTAAATAAAAAAATCATAATTACCTAACACTAGTTTTTTAAATAAATAAACTATGAAAATTAATTTATAAAAAAGTGTGCAAATATTCCCTTAAAACAATCACGATGAATATTTCAATATAATTACACTACAGCACCATAGTACCATGAATCAATATATTCAATTGTATTTTTATTTAAAATTAACTTCATTGGATTTCACTATACCACCATATAAAAATTCCCATTTCATTTAAAATTCCTTAACTCAATATGTTCTTTCTAGTGAATATCTCTTCAAATTTAGTTTTATATACAGCTCATATATAAAAAAAGAATTATAATAAAACATTATTTTTCAAAAAAATATATATATTCTTTAATAATTTCCCCATTGGAGAAAATAAATTATAGTCAATAAATCAAATATTTTTAATTTAAAATCTCATTTAGTACAAATTAGTCATATCATACATAAAAAATGTTTTATTAAATATGAAATAGATCATTAGTTAATTTTATCAATTAAAATATAATTTTTATGCAGTGTTATATGAAAATCCATAATACGATGTCTGTAGAATGCCCAAATCAGGTCAATATCATGATACATGGAAAATAAAAAACTTTCTCTTGGTTGATCATGATGACTCCTCTCGAGTGCCACCCATTCTTCATATAGATATGAAACACTAATATTTTAGTATAAATTTTCGTTTTAAATGATTTATAATTTTAAAGAGATTGTAATATAAACCACGTCATACGAAAATGATTTTTCATTTATTAAGATTACATGAAGAATAAAGAACTAATTAATTAAACAAATAATAAATTATAATACTAATATTATGTTATTTTTTATTAATAAAATTTAATTATTTGAAAATAAATAACAACTATTATCTAATTAAAATCAGCAAATGTTAAAATTGATTATTTGTAAAAGAAACATATATTAAATGTTGTGTATTTTAAAAAATTAACCACATTTAAAAACAATTAATTTAAGAAATAATAAATATAAATTAAATTAATTATAATATAATATTAAATTATATTAAATACACTTCATGTATTTAATGGTCGTCTCACTATAAAATATAATTTTGTTTATATTTATTTTCATGAAAAATAAGAAAATTTAATATATGTTAAAATTTTAATGTCATTTAATTAACACAAATCATTCCTTAAACATTTTAAAATTATATTACAGTTATTTTTTATATTTTTTTTAAAGAATGGTTTTTAGGTGAATAGTGAAAACTACCAGTTTTTATATATTTTAAATTTCATGACATAATTATAATATAAGAATGAATTTAAAATTTTAAAAAGCACTGTGAATGACCTAATATATTTTTTATTAATAAAAATAAATTTAAAATATAATTTTTATTTCTAAGAAACAAAACCAGAAGACTAAAACCCAACATATGCTTTATTTTAAAAAATTAATTTCATTTCATAATTTCTAATAATTAAGTAATTACAAAGTTGCATTCAGTTTTGAACTAGTTTTAAAGACACAAAAATATATTTATACCTATAATTTAATATATTCAATAATAATCCTTTCAATATATTATTTTGTTGTAATATTATTATTTTTTTAAAAAGTAACATTAAAAAAAATCCATTTAATTTTTCTTAGTTGTTTTAATATGATATTTTACCAACTTTATAATTTTATTCAATAAAAATGCATTCCATATTTTCAGTTTTCATAATAAATATAATGTTAAAAGGTAAACTATGTTTATTTTGATAAAAAGGAGCTTACAAGGTAATAATTATGTCCATGATTAGGGGTAAACAAGATTGGGGTATTTAACTAATAGATAATTCCAAAATTATCACTAACATGCGCCCCAAATTTATTAATTCAGTTAAATTATTCCAATTTTTTTAATACTTTCTATTCTTATTCTATGTTAACCTAAAAATTACTTAATATTATTTTACTATTAAGGTTACTTACAAGAGTTCCACTCTGAATCATATAATATTGCTTATTCTATCATCAAAATTCTAAAAACTAATGCTTTTTAATCATGATCATTCACAGCCCACATACCTTCATAACTCTCTTATCTAGGAAATAGCGTATTTTTTACTTCCCAAAATATCCATCTTAGAATAATTAAAGAGTATTTGAAATGATTTTTTCTATATAATCTATATAGTTTCATAGAATTCATTCTTTTTTTTTTCTAGTTAAACCACCTAAAATATTAATAAAAAATATTTAATTATAATATATTTATATTTAATATATATAAATTTTATATTTTTTTTGATTAATAATTTATTATCCCCAATCCATTTTATAGAAAAATGAAATTTCTGGCTATGTGTACGCTCTGATTACCCCCTCTATAGAGTGATATATTTAATTTTAAATATTTTCCACATATGGGTGATTATATAGACTCATTTAATGGGTGTATATGATATTTATGAAATAATTATTATTCGTAAAAGAAAAAATAATTTCCTTTTTCCTTCTAGAAAATCCATTGAAATGTTTTAATGCCACATGTGTTTACCTAAAAACTACTTTTTCCACAAAGAAATGTAATTAAATTTTCATCAAAAACTCTGATATGTGATTATATAGATAGAATTAATTACTTAATATGATATTATCAAAGATGGTAATACTCTATAAATATAAATCATTATCTACCTCATTTTTTACTATTTTTTAATTGAAAATTTTACCCATGTGTATGTGATTAATATATGCACCATGAATTACATATTTAATTTTTTTGAAACCCCTTATGTGGATTTTCATAACACAATAATTAATTTTAAAATATGATTCATATGGTAGTATTTATATTATATTAATGATTAATCAATGATAATAAAGAAATAATATGATGTATGGAATCAAAATGTACACGAGAAACATAACAATTAACACCCAAATAATTTATTTTAACAATGAATTTACAGAAATATCATACATTGTATTTAGAAATAAATTCAATATATATATATATATATATGGAATATTTATAAAAAAATAACAAACATAAATATATTATTACAGTTGGTTGAAATGTTTCTAACAATGTGGGAATCTATTGAAGGGTTTTTTTAAAAACAAATAATTTTAATTCATGATTTTTTTATTGATTTTTATTTTTGGAAATTATATGGTATTTATAAAACAAATAAATTATATTATATTTTCATATAGTTGTTATGTTTTTTGATTTAGTATTATTATTCCCTCTATCTCATGTTTACAAATCTATAAAATGAATTTTAAAAACAAAATTCACAGTTTTTTCATTTATGGAAGATAATATTTTAATTCAATTTTCATATTATATAAATTATTTTATGAATATTCTTATATAAAAACCAATGTTTTTTAAGGTCATTTTTAACCATATTTCATTTTTTTAAAATTTTAAAATTGAATATTTTTAAGGTTTTCTTTATGTATATATTTTAATTTCTTTATAAAATGTATGAATATAATATATAGATTTGCTAACATTTTATACATGACAAAAATTTCTATCCATCATAACTGTCATTCTATATTATAATTTTTTTCAATAAAAATTATAATCCATTAATGATAGACATTTTATTTTTTAATTTTTAGAAAAAAATAAAAGCAAATTATTTCCCTAAAAAAATATGAAAATAGGTTTTATTTTATTTATGTATAATTTTACCGTCCACTCTACACTTGATTAATTAGTTATAGTTTCTTATCAGGATTTTTTATTATTTTATATATTATATTTTAATGTTTATGTTAGGCCTTTCTGAATGAATTTTTGAAGTGCTTTATAAGTTCCATTTTTGGATATTCTTTTGTTCGGTTGGTGCCTCTTTAAAAGATACACATCTATTTTCCTATTAAATTAACAAAATTCACAAATTTACATCAATGAACTTAATTTTTAGAAAGTGATAAAATTCAATAATAGTTTAATAATTTATGACTTATACATAATTATGTTCACCTAGAATATTATTAGTTCTATTTATTATTATTTTATATCACTATACTTCAATATTTTTACATTATATTTACCCTTTATGAACTTAATATAGAGTATCATGGATATAATTATCCTGTCATTATTTTTGAAGAATAAGACCATTAAGAAATATTTAATTACATGAAAGAATATTATAATTAAATTAATTAAATTGATTACATAAAATTATCAGTCAATAAACATGATTCAATATCTAATTATATTAATTAACAAGTAATGTCGATTATGCATTGTAATTTTATTCTTTTAATTAATATAATTAATAAAATGTTATTATTAAGTGATGGGAGGTGCGTTTAATATACACTTTTTGAATTAGTAGGTATCATGAGAAAAACTTGTTTAGTTATTTTATGTATAACTTTACTATTTTTTATGATATATTAGAATGTGAAATTGAAAATAAGAGAACACTGTTTAGAATTAAGCATTGAATCATTAAAAAACCATTTATTATCATATATGTGATTATATATGTTTCTATATCATCTGTTGAAATGTTCTCATTTAATGATTTTTGTTATATGGAATATAGTTTTATTGTTTATCTCTATCATATTATCCATTATTAATTTATTCTTTGATTGATTCAACTATATTAATTGCCTAATATAGTATTTCATATCACACATCTTATATTTGAACATAATTAGATATGGAGTACCATATTTCACAAGATATATATATATATATTTTTAATTACATGTGAATATATTTGGATATATTAAACAGTTGATATGGAATAAGAAAATCTAGGTATTATGGGAAAAAAATCAAATGGGTGACAAAGATACATGTTATGTTATGTAATGTTTTCCTTAAATATATATTTATTTAAAATTAAATATTCATGGGGAATTTAATTGAATCAATAATTTCTATATGTTTTAATTATAGAAGATAAAAATTTTATCACTTGAGTTGGAATCAAATATAATATAAAAAAATATTTTTTGTACTATATCTAAGTGTATAGGACTTAGCTAAAGTAATTTGTACCTAATAATTTTTAATATGAATTATATTAGGTATTTCCATTTAAATATCTAAAATATTATATTTAATTGACATAGAATAATATTACATCCAACTAATAGTAATGTTCATACCATATTGATGTGTAAATCGTTAAAAATCTTACAACATGTGTTATGAACAGTAATTTAAATACATCGATATTCAGACTTATACAAAAAAATCCCATAAATAAATAATATGAATCTCATTCAGGTAATGTATTATAATAAAATGAAAAAATAAATCCCTATAAGACTATGTATTGACTGGTAGGTAGATATCCACCACATTTCTACATAATGCATAAGCTTCCAAGCTAGGGATTAGTCTTACCCAAGCACCCATAACCATAAATACCCCACTCAATAAAAGTTTTAATTTTATAAAAATTTTAATTCTACGCACTAATAAATTATAGTAAAATTATTAAATAAATTCCATAAGAAATTATAAGACAAATCCAAATAAAAAATTGAACTATCATAACAATCTTGTATCTCATTTTATACATGTTTGATAATTTAAATGAAATAATTATATTTAATAAATGACAAAAAATAATAATTAGAATATATTAATTTGTATATATGACTAAATTTTGGAGGAAATATATAATGGATCTATAAATATTCATAATCATATGATATCAAATGAATAATTCAAAAATAAAATATAAAAACATTATAATTTAGAAATAAATGTTCCTAGAAAGTTATATTTTATCCAATATCAACATTTTATATTTTTGATTACATGGTTATCATTTATTCTTTTTATAATTTAAATTCTGTGACATTTTAATAATTTTTATTTTAATTTCATAAAAATCAATTAATTTTTTATGTGTTCTTCTTAAATAATATAAATATTATATATTTATAATTTTTTAAACAAGTAATCATATCAAAATAAAAAAAATCTTTTTTTATATTGGATTAAATTTTTTTCAAATTAGTCATTAATGTAAGAATTTTATATTTACATGTATCCACTACAAAAAATACAAATTAAGACATTAATATTTTACATTATTTAATTTATAAACTATTTATAAATTATTTTTATTTTAAAATAACATTAATCAAAGATAAAATCTACATAAATATTTAATATTTTTCATAAATCCCCCCTCAGAATTAATGTGGTATCATAGGTTCTACATTGGAATATACTTTTTAGAATTTTATCCAAAATATTTTTTTCTAAAATTATATTTAAATTGGAAAACAACACTACATAGTCATCCGCAATGTGAGAAATATTTCCATGTATAACTAATATGACTTTTTTGGATATTATGGATCATCATATTTGGGAGGTCCACCCATTAAGATGGATATAAATGAATAAAAAACTTGTCAATTCTGATATATTATTTGGAAAACATAATATTAAAATAATATTCAAGAAAATATATTTATATTCATGAAACTATTGTCTGTAAAGAACTAACATCTAATTAATTGTTACCAAGATATATGATAAGTGGAAATGTGATTTTAATCCTATTTTTGACGAAACATAAGAATTAAAAATTTTATAGCCTACATGATATTAATATAGTAAGGGTGGGTAACATACCATTAACATGGTACATCTATAATCACTGAGTAATGGTAATCTTATACGGATGAATCTCTATAATTTTAATAACATTGTGTAAAATGTTATTATGATATCACATGTATTATATAAATTAAATGACTTAATTATTATATTACATTATTATTGATGACAAAAAATATATTTTTTTAAACTATGATTCCATTAGTCATAATCAACAACTCAATTTCTTGATAAACAGATACTATATTGTTCCATGTTGATTTAAAGACCTAAAATAGACATTTTGGTTTCTATTATTCATTTAAACATGAAACATATTTTTTTTTCTAGTTTCTCTGTCTATGTGAAATTAAAAATAAAATGGAATGTATTATCTATGGTACTAATACAATATGAATCAACATACATAATATAATCCTTTCTAAATTTTCATTCCTTTTAACTTATTAAAATGATACAGTTACTTATCGCTTTGTGGTCTAAAAATACTTTTCCTCAATAGAGAGAAAGTTTAGAGAGCCATATTTCATCTTCATTCCACTATAACTGTTCATAGGAATAAAGCAGATATTTAACCATTTCATTGAATTCACTGAATGGTATCATAGGGATACATAACATCCAAAATATAATAGAAGAAAAACTCCAAAAAAACCATAAAGAAAAAATATGTGTATTTTTTTAGAATGAATGAAAAAACAATCAATAAATGTTGATTATATTTCAACACTCTATCACGTTTATCAATTCTTCAAAATATATATTTGATCTTGGTCACTAGTTAGTAGTCCAAATACACCTTAAATTGTTCATATACATAGATCATGTTATTTAATTGATGATTAGATAAAACCATTCTCAATTGATATTTATCTAAAATGATTGTATCAAATCTAATTTTGAATCTTGTTCTAATAATTTAATATATTTGTAAGTGTTATATATTGAATTTTAAAACTATATAATCAAAAAAAAAATAGGGGGTCAAACCAGCCTAAATCGGAATCAATAGGACCATGAAATTTCTCTTATGTTGAATGGATGTTTCAAAAAATGATTGAATGATTTACAAAACAACTGAAAATTTATAACAATTATATATTAAAAATTAATGAATTGATAAGTGTTGTAGGGTTAAAAATTCCTTTATATAAATTAAACTCTTCGTACTCAGTATCATATAATTGTTTAAATACATCCTAATTGTTGGAGTATAAGATGGAGGATGAACCATGGACTATCATAAAACCTGAAAATCCCCTTGAATTTACACTACAACATATTGTCTTACACTATGTAACAATGTATAAAAGTGTAGAAAATTTAGTTTTCTAAATAGGATATTCATGATTAGAATTTTAGTTCACTTGTTTTTCATGATCGTATCTTTAGATTATAGGTATTAGAATACTGGTGTCATTTTCTAGAGGATGAGATGAAATGGTATTTTGAGAAACTATTAGTCGATAGGGATATATTTTTCACTTATCACCTCTCAAACTTTTCGCACAAATATGATGCTTACAATACTACAATGAATTGAAATATAAGACATCACATCACATGTGATCAATTAGTTTTATAGTCTTTGGAGAGTATATAATTATGTAATTTCTATATTACATTGGAAAAATAGAGAATATCATTTATGGTTTTCTTATAGTCGTAGATGTCATTAAAATTTTCTTTCTTCATATTATTTGGAATGGAAAAAATTATAATGGGTGATAACATATTCTACATAATGGTAATAATTTTTAAAAAATATACTATAGAATGAATAAGGTCTGAATAATTGAGTAGAGGTAAATGAAATTTTAATATTTTATAATACACATATATTGAATGTGTAATATATAAAAGTATTAACTGGATATATAAGTAATATAATGGATAATAATAACTATTCACATAATTATAGGATGCCTAATCCAATATATTAAAATCATTCATTCAAATCCCTATGTTATGAAATCATGCACAGTTAGGTAGGGTGTATGTTCAATACGTAATATAGTTTGTCTCATGATACAAATTTATGCATCACATGATTTATATTATATGGAAACAAAAAATCTTATAAAAATATAAATCCAATATTGAAATAAATAAAATTAATATAAATATAATAATAATAAACATAGAAATTTTATTTTAAGAAACATGAATATGATATATCAAAATTTTTCATAGATATAAAAAAACATAATAATAAGGTTTCCAATGAAATATAGTTGAAGATATCATTAGTGCATATCCCCTATGAAGAATTATAATATTTAAATGATGTTAACATAAATGAAAAACATATTTTATATAGATAATATAAATTTGAGTTGAAATATACTTTTCATTTTAAATATTTTAAAACTAAAAATTCTGAATATAATTAGATAAATATTTTCATTGAAAACTCATAGAAACATATAAGAATTTTTTGATAATAAATTAAGAAAATGATGACCGGAAAAGGCGGTTATGTAGTAAATGTTAATTTTTTTCTTGTATTCATAAGAAGACAAAAATAAATTGTAAAAAAAACATTAAATATTTCCTTGTAAAAAATACAATATAATGTCACATTTTTTAGGAAAATATATTAATAACTAATTATTGTATTGAAATGATAATACTTAATGTAAAATAAATAATATGTATATGGAAGGGAAATATTATAGTCTAAAAATGTGGAATAAGGTCACCATTTCATATAATATTTCATTTTTTAATTACCAAAAAGTGATAAAATATAAATGATAAATGAAAAAACCAAAAAAGAAATATTATTGTAAAATATATTGTGTTTTTGAGAGAATTATAGTAATTGTTCATTCCTTCCATTCAAATTTCATTGAGTATTTTGGAGTAAGAGTTATTCATAGGATGCTTGAGGTGGATTTTGTAGTTGTTGGAATTGTAACAGTTTTCTCATAATGTGACTATGGAATTCAAATAATGAGTTTTTATTTCATCAATTGGGTGGCTCAAAGTTCATTAATTTTGTTTGGATGTGCGGTTCAGTGCATAAAAATTAATGGTATGAAAAAAAATTCATGATGGGAATTTAATTACTCCAATGAATGTTGAACATTGGGTTAATTTAAAAATATTCAACATTCATGGATTAAACATAAGTGATGTATTTTAATGGAATGTTTTAAAAAAACTCATGATTTGAATATATAATTGATGATTTTAAAGGGGTGAGATACAACTGGTATATAAATGTGATGTATGACTTAATTATCTGATTTCACACTCACTATCCCTTTGATAATGAGAATATCTTAAGAAAAATTGGAGGACCACAAATCCACATTCGTTATACTCTGATCCTAAGGTTTAAAAAGGTTTTTAGTTGATAATATGATGATGTTTTTCTCTTAATCCCCATATTTTCCTTTATTATTCTTATATGATTTCATAGTTGTGATATTGATTTGGTTCATATATTTTTAGGGGTACATTATTAATGAAACATTGGTATTTTTAGGTTGATTTTAGGAATCCTATCTTGTTTAGGGTTTATTGGTTTTCCTACATCACATTATAGTGGAGATTGAAAAAAAAGATTCATTAAGATTGGAGGTTTCAATTCACTCCATATTTAAGTGAATGTGTATGTATTTCATGATTTTACTTCCATTGGAAGGATAATAAAGGTCATATTATTAAATATAATGAAATTTAAAATTTAGAAATTGATGGGGATGTGGATAAATCCCTAGTATTTACTTATTTGTTGATATTATTTACTAGTGTTTTCATTCAATTTTTCATTTATAAAAAATTTAGATAATGGGAGACTTTTTTATGTTATGCTTGAAATATACGTGAGAACACATATGTATATTGATTGATGTTTTCATGAATGAAAAGTATACAAATGTTATTTATCTCTAATGAATTGGTCTCCAATGAAAATCTATTTTGTGTGACAATACCCAGGATAAATAATAATGTTACGTATTATAATCCCTCTATCATAACTTTAGTAAGATAGTATGTGATGTTATGTACGGATGTCCTTGTTTTTTCTCCTTGTGTTTTGATTGATTTTTTGTTGTTGTAGTGTGTTTTATGTGGGATGTGGAATGTATGGGTATGCGATTCTATGTACGGATAACTTGGAGAGTGATTTTGATGGTCATAAGGTGGATATGATTCTTTGTGGTTGATACATGTGATTTATATTTTGAGATGAATTGGTTGATGGTGTGGGATGGAAAAATATAATTTCATGTGGATGTGATGTTGTGTGGGTTTGAAATTTTGGATTCTCATTTATATATATAATAAATACTAAATCTAAAATGAAAATTATTGAGTTCATAAAAGAAAAATAAAGGCCTTGAATTATTATTTTTTAATAGGACTAAATGAATTTAATGCTAAATGAATGATAATGATAATGTGAAATGAACTGTATTAGTAAATAAAATCTAGTAGAATCTCATTGTATATATAAAGGGGGGTATTTAATTTAATTTATTTAATTTATAAAATCTGTTATGGGTTTCAATTATTGATAGTACTATTTTTTGATGATATAGTCTTCTGTTGTGGTGGTGGTGTCATGTCTACAAGTGTGGTTTATATGAATCCATATGTGGTGTATTGTGTGATATCTATCCAACATATATTTAATTTTTATTCTATATGTTCCTAAAATTTTTTGTATGAACATAACAATGTAGATATGTTTTGGATTATGGGTACTTTCTCCAACATCTAGGATGGATTTATTAAGAATGGATATCTACACCCTCTTCCCTGCAATTTCATTTGTAGTGATGATACAAGTTGGAATTAGAGATTCTAAAGTGCATAAATGTTTTTTATGAGGTGGGGGTCATGTGTTGAATGAGGTGGGAGTGGGGGTGATTTCCATTACATTACTGATGCCCTACAACCTGATTGATTTAATGATATGTTATTTTATTGAACATGTGTCTTTAGAAGAGTTGTGATGTGGTGAGATATTATATGATTTTCCTTGTGTCATTAGGAGAGGTGTGATGTGATAGATAATTTTTCATCGAGTTAGATGTGATGTGACATAAAAGGTGTATCTAGGAGAGATGTGATGTGAGTATGACTGATGCGAGAACTACATTCCAGACCTTGTGAGGGTGGGGATGGTTGGGATACCGAATATTCGACATTAGTCATAGATAGTCATATGATGTCATATATATATATATAAGGTATGGGAGAAAAAGACACTCGGCCTTAGGGAATGAGAGTGGAAAATAATCGGGGAAGTTATAGAAGAGTGAATTTTTTACATTTTTTACTTTGTTGCTATATTTGGATGTGTGATTTATTGAGCGATCTATGGTTAATCTAGGCATAGGTATTTTTATATCTTATGTACTTTTTTATTGTTGTATTTATACACCTATTCATTAGTCTGTTCTTCTGAAATGTGAATTTTTTTCATTGTTACGATCATACTATGTATACATGTTATCCTCACCGTATGTACATTTATCAATTTTTTGGTTTTGGACATTTGGGTCTAGTTTGGACATTAACAGCATAAGATTTGGGTTTTTTATTTATTATCTATTTTATGATTAGTTTTAGTATTTTTTATAGAATATTACTATATATATTGATATTAATAATTAACTGTTGTTTGGTTTTTGGGACATAATTTATATTATATGTGGGATTTTATTTGTTGTGTTTTATTTTGACTATGGATCCCACGTTTTAGATATGGTATTTCCTTCCACTATGAGATTTTTATACCCTCAGTTATAGTAACCAATATGATGTCTAGTAGGGGTGGGTGTCATGGGTTTTTATCTATATTTCATCATTATTATTATATCTGGTGTAATATTGGAGGAAGGGTTATTGATATAGTGGAATGCAATGTTTTTTTGAGATATGGTGGAATGTAGAGCAATACACTATGTGGAATGAATGGGATTGTTGGGAAAAGTAACCTATTTACATTGATCCAAGGGACATTCCAATGAGACTGGCTAGGAAAAATTATTTTAGTCTACCCTTCAACATGATCCAATTCAAGGGCTTAGTTTTATTAACATCCATGTGAGGTAGCCCGATGTTCAGGGAGATGACGTAAGATTGGAGTATCAATGATTATGGATTATATTCATGTATAAATATGATTATTGATGGAATATAATTAAATAAATGAATAAAATAGATGATGCTTGGCGAAGTTACATTCCAGTGAGCTTAGGTTTCCTCAATTATTTTATGAAATGGATCATGGTATATATCTATGTGTAGATTAGGTACTCATGGTTTAAATTGATAATCTATTTTTTTTATTGTATTACCATCATGACCGAGGATGATGAGGCATGGAATCTGAATTTTAATTCCCTTTAATAGTATAGTATGGGGAATTATAAGTGTTGTATCACATATCTTGTGAACGGATGTTTTTTGGAGTATGTTGAGATATTTTTGTACTGATTCACGATAAATTGATGTTCTAGGTTCTATTGATTATTTGGTAATTATAATGATTTGTGTATGATTACGGGAAATCATATCATTAATATTCGGGTGATATATGTATTTTTATTAGACATTTTAAAGGCGTTTGGTTTGGAAGTATTATAATTTTTTATAAAGGATACAAATTGGCGTATCATGATCTCACTTTTATTGGGGATCTCGAGTGAATGATATTTAAGAAGAATGGTCAATAACATCTTGTAATATTCCTCATATAATATTAAAAATGAGATATCTTGATTTAAAAGTGTGGAAAAGGTTTTACGCTCATTGTTCTAGTATACAATGACAACGTTTCTATATTATACATATAGTGATGTGAATAAAATGATAGATTTATCAATAATATTTTCTCTCTTGAATGGTATCTTGATGATGGATGGTAGATGGATATATTGAGGAGTAAAACATCAGGTAGTTCATCATGAAAAATTAGGGAGCCATGGTTTCCATTAGTGGGTTGTCGACTATGGAAGGAAATTTCAGATCCTTATATTTAAGTTCAATTCTAATAATCTATTCGAAAATTTCGTTTAATATTATTTATATTGGTTACAGTACAATAACCAATATTATTTTTTGACTTCCTAGGAAGGTATGTATCATAAGGTTGTTCAATTACATTTTTAGTAATAGAAGTAGTTTAATTTGAATCTTATTCAATAATAGGGACCACCAATAGTCATTTAATAGCTGAATAATTATAGTGTTGGATAGAGTTAGCCTCGTGATAGTCCCCATCGACATAGACCAAGTCCAATGCACAGTAATGGATGTGGATAGTAGATAGGTAGAGGATGTGGTTGTTATCAAATTCATCAACAATTTTAAAGGATTATAGTACTTCCATAAGTTGTAATATATATGATTGGTTTATCATCTTATATTGGTTGTGTCCTATTTGATTTAGGATCCCCATAGTCCTATTTTTCTCCTACATTAGTTTGTTTTTTGGGACTGGATGTGGAGAGACTTCCACTTACCCTATTTTTATCTAAGCTGACTAGTGGACATATTGATTCATCTGATTTATGGTAGGTATGTGGACTTCTAATAGGGAAAACAAGTTAGTGGTAGTTTTATTAATTATGTTGATACATCTATGTAATGTTATCTGTGTCATGGTTTTTATGTATTACAAATTCATATTCATTGAATACTTTTATATGTTAGATTGGGTTTTGTTTATATGTATGTCCCATGATTTGAATTAATTTCTGAGAGAGGATGTCAGATGGGTGGATGGTACATTGATCAAAAATGGTCTTAGTTCTCACTTATTAGTGTAATATCAAGAAGATGATATTCCTAGGGAATTGGAGGAGTTACTGGATAACTTTTAATATGAGTATATGAAAGTACCCCTTCTAATTCTTATGTTTGGGATAGTGTTTCAACTAGGGGTGTCTTCTAATTTCATTGATCACTATTAAATATTTGTCATGGAGATTTATTAATTCATTTTTTGGTGTATGATAATATGTTGAGGTGTTTTATCCTATCCAATTAGTCAACTTGGGCTGCTCTGAAGTTATTCTCCAAGAAGGAATATTATAGTATGATATTTTTCTTGCACTATCATAGGCTGAGTCATTTGATGTTCGAGAACCATTACCCACATTTGAGGATTGAAAATAAGTAAAACTAGATAATGAGATCCAGTTAATTTTTAATGGACAACATATGATCTAGATATCACCAAATGAGTGTGAAATAATATTATATCCGAAGGAAAACCTTTAGGAGTAGGTATGTGAACTTTGATTTTTTTTGTAATGTTGTTTTGTATCAAAAATCCATGAATCTTGGTCATATCAATCCTGGAATATATATTCTATTAGTATCTAGAACAATCCATTATCGTGGTCATCAATAATATCATAATCTACACAAATATAGAGGAGGTTTATTCCAAAGTTATAAAAGATATCATAAAGGTCAATCAATGAAACCTACATTATGGAAGTTTATTCATGTGTTTCTTTTGGATTGAAGTGGTGAATTTTCCTCGGGAATGGGATGTTATTGTATGGTTTGTTTGTGGGATTTTCTAAGATTTAGGTAGCTATTTATTTGTAAAAAATACCATATTTTTATAGAATCATATATTCACTTGTTTTTTTAGCTATTATAAGATGCTTTTGTTTGATTTCACTCATGTGGTTACCCCAATTACAGATTTTACATGGAAGTTCTATGTTATAATACAGACTAAAAAGTTCAAGGTAAAAATTATTTTCTTATCAGAGATGTTGAATAGATACTTATTATTATTATTTTCTAAGGATTGTGTATTGTTTTATATTTTATATGATGGTTCCCATTCTAGTTTGGGACTCACCATGAATTACAATAGTGAAATGATATTCTATTGGTGTAGTTTGTTATGTTCTCATGAGTGTAGAAAATCCACCCATGATTTTGATCTACAAATATTTGGGTTTGGTCAGATATTTTGACTGGATTACCCCATTAGTGACTAATTTTTGGATTTCATAGACCTTAGAAGCCTGGAATATGTCTTATCTATGTGTGATTTGAATCGATGCCACTATTGGTGGATGAATATTCTTCAACACAGTAATTATGACTTCTATAAAACACTGAGAAAGTGAGTTGGTTTTTATTATGAACTGTGTTAGATTTCATAACTAAATATATTTTGGGAGTCTATAGAGGTTTGGAAATGGAAATTGGATATTAGAGTTTTGTATCTTGTGATGGTGGTGTGTAGTGTCCAAGGTTATCATAATTATATGACTATGTATTCATATTTAATGTATTAGGAAGAGGAGTCTTTGTGGGGAGGATAATATGAAGATGTGATACATAAACCTATTGATCATATGAATTATCTCTTGGGATAGTAAAAGGATTCTCATAATAGAATGCTATTTCAATTGAGGGTGTTTGGGAAAATGGAATAGTGTGATGAATATATCTATGAAATTCATAGATAAATTTTACCCTTTTCTCATAGAGTGATGAAGAAATATCACAGCACGAGGAGTGAGAATTTTGGGAAAGGTATGAAATGGTCACTTTCACAATTTGTGGCTATGTGTCTTATTTTAAGTAGGTGAAAATGGAAGAAATGTTTCCTTGGGTATGGAATTTCCATGGGGGTTTGTGAGTGTAAATGAGAGGACATATCAAATCATTTCATCATCATGTTACCCCCAACATCATGGATGATGTGATATAGTTTAGTTGATAGTGTACAAAATGATTATTTTGGCCCATTTTCTGGTTAGTGTTTGGTCAAGATTTGTGGATATCATATAAATTAGGTATGTGGATCATGTTTGTAGTTATCATGGAGATCCTTGGACTATAATATCAGATTAATATAGCCATCTTACCTAAATTGTATGGTCGTTTCTTAGCCTGCCTTTGGATGCCAGTTGTTACTTACCACTGCCTTCCACCCCATGGTGAATGTATAGAGAGTGTGGACCATTTTCATACTTCTAGATATGTTTTTAGATTCCAACAAAAAAATTTCTGCATCATGGGTAAAGGGCCTTCCTCCAGTAAAGGTGTCCTAAAATAGTAGATATCACTCTTTTATATTCATGGATCTATTTGAGGTTTTATATGGATGGTCAAGTCAATATCCATTACAATGTATGATGTTTGGGGAGTTAGTAGTTCATCATCCTAATTGGTTATTGCAAATTTCTATGAAGATAACATTATTTTGAGAGAGGATGAATATGACATTGGACTATTAAAGGGTCTATGTTGATTTTTGGGTAAGGACCATGGAATTTTTTGTTGGATTCTACGTGTTCACTAGGGGGTTCCCTCAAGATGAATATTAGAGGTTTGGTAGCGGAGTTATCATTATCCTCTATTAATCTAGTTTTTTTATGTACATGGTTTATTTTTGAGGTGGTATATCAATTGGAACTCCCACTATAACTATATACGATGAATGTAATCTTCTATGTGTATTTTATTATCTAGTGTCTTCACTATGAATTAAAATTCAATGACTAGACAGAGTCAAATAATGAAAATGACATTTCGTTCGTGGAGGGATGATGGTAGATATTGAATTTTATATATTAGATGTTGCACGGGAGAGAAAAATACTTGGTTCATATACTATAGTATTGTGGTCAAATATTCGAGAGCACATGAAAGAATTAAACAAACATTCATTCCCTATACATGGAGTTTTTTATATACTCTATTACATTCTGTTACATAAATGTTTGAAAATTTTAATATTAATGTGTATGAGATATTTTTATGTTATATTTCTATTGTGGTTTGATTTTACTTCATAAATTTTAATATGATAGGAACCATTATAAATAAATACATGTTATGTTTAAGACACAATTTATCCCAGATATAGAAATTCATTTCCTCTTAAATTTAGATTATATGTTGATATAGATGGATTCATTCCTTGATTTTAGTGATTCTATAAGTGTTCTATGATATTTAATGAAGAAATTATCTAGTTATATATATTTTATGGGATGGTAGTGTATATGGTTATATGGAAAGGAGGCTGATTGTGGACAGTTCTTAGTGATATGTTGTTGTACCTAGTAAGGGTAGTTGATGTCATTGTGCCATTGCCTTGTATAATTTTTTGTTTCGTTTGCACTAATAAAGATATTTTTAGTATTTAATGAGATACCTAGGAGTTATCTTCATAGGTTTCTATTCAAAACCTATAATTATTTTTAATATGGATAATTATTATTGATAATATAATGATTTAATTCATATCTACACTAATTCATTGTGCCATCTCAGCTCACAATTCAGCCACACTAGTGGAGAGATGTGTTTAAAATATATCCATGGAGGGATAAGTGGTGGTGGGAACTACAACAGGATGTTCATAATGTGAATGTATATTTCATTATGTTGGTCTTTATATCATTGAATATTTTTATTTGGGTTCATTGCTTGTGCTCAAGTGATGGGTTTTATGTTGAATAAAGAATTAAATAACATGGAATTTAGGATGTGAATTTAATATACATGATGTTCAATGAATTACAGTATTATATTATAATTGGAGGAATTCATGTCTTGAATGCAGTTCCCACACTGTAATGGTAGTTCATTAAATTACTCACAATATGGATATATAATTCACATTTTGAACGGGGGATGATACTACCAGTTTGTAAATGATATGCATGGATAAATTATCACACTCAATGATCATTTGACCTACTATGTCCTAGATATATATAGGTTATATTAAAAGACCATCCATACCCTTCCCCCTTATATAATTATAGAGTTTCATAGGTTTATTTTGGTAAATATTAAATTAGTTATTCTATTAATCCCATTATTACACTTCATCCTTCATTCAGGATTCATAGTGGTGATAATTTTTTGTTTTAGGATATTTTTGGGATGCAATATTTATGATCCCTCAGTATGATTCTTTTTTTCATTTGATTCCCATTATTATTTTGTTGTTTAATTTTTTTATATTCCTATAGTGTACACTAAATCGTAAATCCTCTATATGGTAGGGTAACCTTATTCCCTTCCTAATTAAGTTCAAGATTAAGAATTTAATAAATTAAAATTATATTGGGTGGATAGTAGGGTCAGTATAATAAAGATAATGAATTTTCAAACACTAAATTTTATGGGGATGAGGTGAAATTGCTTGTTTTTCAATATTGATTATATTGTTGATGCAATTTTTTATACCTATTTTTTTTGTAAAATCATTGCTCCCAGGATCCTTATTTCTTATAATATGATTTATTTCTGATAACCATAAATTTTTTTATTTAGTTATCACCTAGAATGAAAACGGATAAATATAATATATAGTGATAATGAATTAGTTTCCCATGTAAATACTATTTCTATTATAATACCAATGATATATAATGAAGTGATGTAATATTATTCTTTGAACATAATTATTGGATTCTTATATGTGATGTTATGTGTGGCTATAAATGTATTTTTACCTTGTCAGATTTAGGTTGTTTTATATTGACAGTGTTGATTTTATATTTTATATAATGTATAAGGTATTGATGTGATGGTTTTTTTTCATGGGAATCATTGTGAATGGATATGTGAGTGTGATGATATGTAGTAGATAGAACATATTATTATCGATGTGATATTACTTATATGATGTGGTGTTGTGGTGGTGGATGATATGATACTGAGATTCTATTTTGTGGGGGTGATTTAGTTATGTTCTTGATTGTCTAGGGTAATAATTGTAATGATGATGAAAAATTACATTAGTTAGTGAATGAACATTAATGTTCTAGAATGTATATTTGGTAATAGTAATAAATTAATAGAATGATAATAGAGGATTTGTAAATGTGAAATGGAATGTATATATAAAAATAACTGAATGGAAACTCAATAAATATGGAATGTGATGTGGGTTCGTAATTGGTGTCCCTTTTTATGGTGGATGAGTTGTGTGGTGCATTTAGTGGTTGAAACAGTTGTATAATATTTTTCATGGGGTAATGGTGGTAGATTTGAGGATGATAATACAGTTTTTTGAACCTATAGGTTGTCTGTTTTTTGGTAAATATCTATCACATATACTGTTTCATTTCTATAGGGGTCCCTCTCAAGATTTATAACCTTTACGATGACCAATATTTTAATAGGAGATTCATTTTCACCACCACCAAGGATATTGTTAATTTAGATGCATGGTTGTTTTTTCTTACCTTATCTTCAATAAAAAGTGATGATATAGGTTGGTTTTGGAGATTACTCAGTGGGAATGAGTATTTTATAGTTATTGGTGGTTTTTCATGGTTGGAGGAGAGAATCTGGTTGAGTTCTATGACATTCATCATACAGTATATTCGTAATGATGTCACAATATAAGATGTGAATGAAAATGGTTATTTTATAGAGATGTGATGTGATATCCCATGTGCCTTTAGTAAATTTATAATGTAATTGATATTCAGACATTATGAGGGATTTTTATAAATGATGGTTAATTCTAGAACTTGTTGTAAAAATGTGTGATGATGGGGGTCAGTAGGGATGCATCCTGACCCACATCAAATATGGATGGCTGGGTGATGTGATATATGTAGTTGGGATGGAATCATAAGATATTAATTAATTGGGTGTGATATAGAAAACTTAGTGAGGAAGTGGATGCATGGCTCTGTTGTTATGGTTGTTACACTATATTACTATATTGGATGCATGATTTGATAAGTTAGCGATATTAGTTATAGTTTTCACACATTGAATAGAATAGGTACTTGTTTGTTATTTTTGTATTCACTGGTGCTTTAGTTTTCTCTTTTAACTTGTTAAATAGAGACCATGTGTATGATCCAACATGGTATACCAATTAGTGTAACCATATGTATATAAACTATTTATTTGTTTTTTGGAGGAATTTGGGGACTGGTTTTGGTATTTTTATCATAGAAATTGGTGATGTTTTTGACATGCTGGTATTGGACTTATCTGTTGGTAATTTCATCATGGATTATACAATATATGATGAATATTTAAATGTATTGTGGGATAGGTTTTTTTGTTTCTATTATATTTTATACTGGATTTTCATTTTGTTTGTTTATCTTATATTTAAATTTTAATTTTTTATAGGGTAATTCATTATGTTTTGATAGGTTTATAACCTTAGTGCATGTTCCATCCAAGAAAATACTAGATATAGGACTCGAGGGACACTTTATCAACTCCATAATTATATTCCCATGTGGGGTACCATTGAAAGGTGGGTTCATTAAAAAGGTCATATAATTTTCCAAATGAAAGCGTAAACATAAAAAATACCAAGTAATAATGCTATTGTGAAGATAATCCTTACCGTAATAATCCACTTTTTCATAATCAATTTGACATCAATTATATTAAACACAACATAATTATAAATATATATAACATAAATTTGTATTTCTATTACTATATTATATTCATTTATAATTTATTCTTACCCCTGTATTTATAATTATTTCATTAAATTGAATATTGGAGCTTTAATTATTCATTTTTCATACATGTTTATGATTTTTGGATTTTATCGTTATAGAATTTTTATTGCATAACCACATGAAAACATATTAACTGTGTTATACGTATTATGTCTATACATTAAAAATAGTTTTATAACTATCAATTAAAAATAGAAATTTGAAAAGAAATTAATTTCCCCATGAAGATTGTAATCAGTACGTACACATGAGCAATACCATCATTTTTCTAATTGATGAAAAATCAATATTGTAGTTAATTATTTACACTTTATAAATAATTTTAATAATAAAAAATACATATTTATTAATTAATTTAATGTTTCACAACATCTATATTGATATTAAATTACTAACGATTCACATTACACCCTAGTACAGGTACATTACACATCTACACAAACATAACTCTTTTTCTTCAAAATGATGGAAAGTTATTAATGAAGATAATATATGTTCATTAATGAAAGAAATATATTAAATAATAAATAATATATATAATATTTAAATATATCGTAATAACCATCTATTAATATAGGTTATGAAATATGAAACACATTGATTCATGGATACATCAGTCCGTAAGTATACAGAATCAATATTTTTTGATCACACAATAGGTAAAAAGATGATGAACATGGTTTTACCAATAACTTGATAACATTTAATTATATTATTTATTCTTATATAGTTATGATATTAATTTTATTATTTGTTTTTAATTGGTTAAAAATAAATAAGCAGGAATGAAATTAGGTGATAATTATTCAAATTTTTTGGAAACCTAGATTTATCATTCACCTTAATTCTTCAAGGTTGGTATTTTCATGTAACATGATCCTAAATAACATGTAAGGAAATTAATGTAGCTATTTTTTTAGATTTTTGTTGAGATAATATGGACATGAGATATTGATATGTGAGGAGATGGGGCATGGGTGGGGATTTATTTTATATGTTAGTGGAGTGACAAACATGAAATTATTATTAACATTTATATATTAGTTAAGTCGTGATCGTGGTTATATTTAAAAAAAATATTATTTCAAATATACGGCTGTAATTGTCAGATTAACATAATTAAAACTAAATTAATATTATATTATTTGACATTATCATATTTTGTTGTCTTTAATTAAGAAGTTTTATCACTTTACAGCAGTTAAAACATTTTTACCATCGGTACTTTCAATAGTGAACAAATATATAAGTGAAAGAACTAATAAATATTATAATTCAAATTGAAAATATAAAATAAATTATTATGATTCCATTTTTATGATATTTACAAACCAAATTTACTATAATTGCATACAATGTAATGTAATTTTTTTAAAATAAATATATTTGTTTCATAAATTGAACATATATATATGTAAAATCTAATTATAATTACTATAACATTAATAATATTTCAGTTAAAAAATTTTATAATATTTTATTTAAAAAAAATCCTAAATAGAAATTAATATTTTATATTACATTATTTAATGAAATGGAATAATGTTTTTGAAAATATTTATATTTTCATTTACCACTAAAACACTAGTTTAGAAAATAAAAACGTCTCAACATAAGTGAATATGAAAATGAATAATTAAAAAATTTATCTAGATTAATAAATAATATATCATAATATTCTAAAATTTATGTATTATGTAAAATAACAAAATATAACGAAGACCAAATATTATAGAAAAATATCCTTTTTAATCATAATGTATTTATAATTTTATTTCACAAAACATTATAATTTTTTGAATGTCAATATAAAAGATCAAAAATTTTAATCTTACAGGTTTTTATAATCTTATTTTAATATTAATTACTATAATATATTATGAAAACTAATAACTCATTTTATATTGGTTTGGCATGTAACATTATCTATTGAACATAACCTTATTTAAAGAATATTTACCGATTAAAATATCAATGTGTTCCATTCTCCCCATTAAATGTAATGAATCATTAAATATATAAATGTTTAAAAACACTGTCTGTAGTAAAAAATTATTCTTACTTCAAAATAATGAATCTTTTTAATTTTAATTATATAAATCAAAAAAATCATACATAACAATATAGGACTCATACTCTTCAAAGAGTTTTTGAGATAATTCCTTGATAATTGTGTGGTATTTTCTATATAATACTCGATAGATTTATCATCATATTTATTTTGTTAATAGATTACATTTCCATTAATATTAAAATATATCAAAATATACATACATTATTTCTTTGACTTATAATGTGTAAATGTTCCCTTTGATTGATTGTCCCAATAATATTTTCTTACATATCATTATAAAAGAGAATTCCTAATTGTTATTTTTATGCCTCAAAAATGAAAATAATCCAATAGTGGATCTTGATACCCTTAAATTAATGAAATATTTTACCAAATAGCTAAAAAAATATTTTTCACAAGATTAGATATTACATTATATAAATCACCCTTCATTAAATTAAGTCATCCATTAATTCCTAAAACATCAATAACAAAATCCTATAGAAAATGATTAACAATTTGACACTTATAATCATGATAAAAAATTAACAATAGTTTAAAAAATAATAATATAATTTTAATCTAACAATTAAATGGTTATAATAATTATAAAACACCGTAAATTTTTTAACTATGTAAAATTCAACCATAATTATAAAAAACTACGATTACATATATTGAATAATTTTTCATCTTGTTTAATATATTATAACTGTAATCATCATGTTAATTGATAAACCATTTATAATACGGTTTAGGCATTAATATGTATCCTTTTAAAATATAATAGAGCATATGTATCTAGTAAAATCATATTATTTTTTAATAAAACTATATTTTATAGTGTATAAGACAAGAAACACTAATCATAATGGAACGCCAAAATGTTATTACGTTATTATAGAAATTATAAAGTAGTCACTACATTTTTGGTTATGAAAAGTAGTAACTATATTATTTAATATATATATATATATATATATATATAAATTAAAAACTCATTGTAAAATACAATATTATCACTAAATCAATAAATAATAAATTTTCAAAAGTGTTAATTTTTTTAGAAATACATTTTCATAAAAAAAATTATTTATTGTTTAAAAGCATCATAATTAATTTTTGTAACTTCAAAAATATATATATTATAATAATTATATCATTTATCAAATCCTATAATTAAAATGGCATTTTCTTGAATTTTTTCGATTTTTTTGAAATGATTGATTATCTAGTGAAAAGTGAAAAACACATATTGATAACATTGTTTGTTAAATAATTTATGTAGTTTCATTTTGTTTAATGATTAGATAAATGTATCATTTTTTATATTATATTTTATATACCCAATTATTTTTATTTTAATATTTTTTATTATTTAATTTTGTATTAAAAGAACTTCATACATACATTTTTTTAGGAAAACATTATTTTTCTGAAAAGTACATTCATCACGTTTTAAGTAGTGAACATTAAATTCATTTAATATAATTATCTTTTTTAATTTCATAAAATGGACTCAATTTTTTAAATAATGAAGTTATATTTTTTTAAATATGTCCCTTTTATTTTTAGGCATAAGGATTATTAACATTGGAAATTTTTTTCACCGTTATAAAGGATAAATCAGTTAATCTAGGTTGAATCTAAGTGAGATGGAAATAATTTTACTCAGTAATATTTTTTATATTATGAAAATTATAACCATATATTAATATTATTTAGATATATATTCAATTTAAATTTTCCATGATAATGACATATTTAATAATTAAAGAAAATAGTATCCTAAAAATGTCACTCTCTTATTTTTATATATTTCTTATATGTCCACATATGATCAATAACAAGGTATGGATGAATAAGAATTTATATATAGAGTTTAATGAAATTATTTTTATGATTTATGTTTATTAATAATTTTTATTCATTATATAATTACCTTAATTTCTTTTTCTAAGCTAATATAGTAATTTTTTAAATTCCCCCAAGAGTAAAATAAATAAATTTAAAAATAATTAAAATACTATAATTTTAATGTCTTAATTTGTCTCAATATGTTTACATAAATATTTTACGTATAGTATTTTTTTAAATAAATATTTTTTATTCCCATTTTTCTTTATGTATTTAAAGATAAGTTGAATAAATAGTGTTTAAAACAACATTTGTGACATTTAATATAATATATATGTTATTATTTGAATTAATGATCATAAAAATAATTGATTCATAAAACTAATTGGAATATAGTTTTAAAAATACAACATTATCTATTTATGGGCCATTTTTCATTTAACAGTAATATTATTCATACATTAAGGGTAGAAAACATTAATATTTGAGAAATTCATAATAGATTTAATGAACTGTAAAACAATATAACTATTGTAAATATTTGAATTTTTCATGTCCCGGTTATATTAGAAATGAATATTTCGACAGATTATCTTATTATTTTGTGATATTATAAATTAGGATCTAATTTGACTGAGAAAATGTTTTTTATATTAATTTCATAGTTTTTGATATTCCAATACAATAACACCAATTAATTTTAAATGGGAACTTCTTTATATAATTCTTGACACAAATTTAAGCCTTATATAACAAAACTCACATCAAAATCCCTTATAAACATCCTTATCCCCATTCTATTAGTTCTATACCTTCCAAAATGACAAGAGTAGGGTCATTTAGAGGATATATAATGTAGTTGTTTGAAAGAAGAGGTAATATCCTTGATTGATTGATTTATTTGGTATTAATTTTTTACCTCCTATAAATATATTATATTCATTAAAAATTAAAAATTTTAGTATAATAAATATATATAAATTTTATGATTATTATGAAACCACCATTATCTACACTCGTTCTCATAAAAAGATAATTGAAGGTATAACTTGTGTGTCACTATGGCTTACCATATCAATGTAGTGATGCAATTAATTTTTCATTACCATATTTATTGATGAGTAATATGAAAGGATAAAATATTATATAATATATCTATCTATTAATTATTCTTAAATAATTGTAATATCACATCTGACTTTGAACCTTCATATCCATTAGAAAATGATATGTCAATCATGTGTAAAACATGACAACAACCACCACAAAGTGATTTGAATCTTTTTTCATTTATAATTTAACTGGATATAAATTATAATTAAATTATGAATATATAAAATTTATATGTTATAATAATTATTCAATAAAATTTAATTATTTTTTTCATTTTTTTCATTCCATATTTTGAAAATTGAAGAAAAATTTCATACAAATGTACATCATACCATATCCATAAATGTTGTGATTAATTTATTTATCAGTACCATTATTTGTTACACTAATATATATATATATAATATTATATAACATTCATATGAATTATTTTGTTGTAGAATTATAATAAAATGAAATTTTTTATACAAAAGGTTAAATAACTTTTGGAGAAAATCCATATCGAGGTAGATAATTTTTATATCACTTTTATTTCTATGAGACACATTCCTATTTAATCACTTGGTTATTTTTTCATCTACATATGATACCCATGAATATATTTTAAGATTATTATCAAGAAATTTATTTGGTTTTTTTTCCATATATTTTAATTCCCATTAAATGTTTTACGATTCAAAAGTTACCTCGGCAGTAAGGGTTTTTTTTTACAATCTCAAATATTATTGAGATTTTATAATATTATGTTATCAATGATGATATATAATGATATTAAACTAAATAATCTCATTTTATTTACTATTATATGGGTTTTTATTTGTAATACATGATTTCCATTCATTTTCCTCACATTATTCAGTCATGTGTCAAAAAATAAAATTTTAAGGAAAATAAATTATTTCTCTCTTTGGTAGAAATGACTATTTTATTCAGATCCATGTTTTTTATAAACATTTAAAAAATAATTTTCTATTACCATAAAATTTTATAAAGTAAATTTTAACCATTTTATATGATTTATAAAAAAACGTAACATGAATATTGTTGTTAATTTATGATGAAGGAAATTCATGAATTGTTTAAAACTTTTTAATCGAATGTTATGATTACTTATAAGAAATAAATGAAATTTCTTACTGCAAAGAAGGATCAATAACTTGAATCGTCTATTAAATGTTTCTATAGATCCTATAAACGATATTTTCTCCCATATTATTTTTATAAAATTTATATTTAAAGGATGTGATTTTAAAATGTTATAGTTATTTTCCATAAGAGTTTTTCTAACTAATCATTCAAAATAATTTTCCATCAAAGATGGAATCCTTTGATTTGACCTAAACATTATGGGTGGTATTATCGAAGGATACTATATTTATTATTTCTATGTATAGTTTAATTATATGATAAATAAGTATTTATTAAACTTATAAAATTTTATACAGGCTAACAACATTGACTGTTTATAAAAATTAGTTACATATAATGGGTTCTATGATGAAGAATATTTTTTGATTTTATGGAACATATATGCATTGTTTCTATTATGTTATGTGTGGGACAAATATCTTCTACATTTTATTTTGTAAATATGTATATCTCATTACATAAATATGTTATTCATGAACCATAATTCATTTCAACTATTTTATTTGTAGACCTGGTTTTCAGGTGCATAATATTAATAACAATCCATGTGTTCATGTATATATCATTATGAATGGTCCACGATGTATATCTTTATAATCATGTATGGACCAAGCATCATGTCGATATGTTTATTTGAGGGCTTTATTTCATCTCGTTTTCACAATACGTTAACATGTACCGAACTATACACATTCACAAATTCTTAAGTTTTTGTGTATGCCAAAATTATTTTTCTTATGTGAATATTATACTATTATGTTTTCATGATATTTGAATCTATTATGATTCAAGTCTTATATAATTCTATTTATTATTATTGGATTCATTATTATGATCTTTGATATGCGGTGTGGGGATTTCAAATGGTATGCCAATATTTTTACACAAATAAGATCATGATATTCTTATATGATCATTGATATCTAAATTTATTTACCCTTACTAGTCATATAATGTGATCCTTTCTTAGGATACCTTTCCCTAGAGTATGATGAATGGTTTTGTAAATTATATCTCAAATAAATCTTCTAATTATGATAAACTTAGTTGGATATGAGCTACATCATTAATGAACTTTTTATGTGTCCATGATTCTAATGGAAGTAGACATTTATGACTATAACCTGCATCATTATTCAATAAAATAATTATTCATCTATTTGGAATTGAAATTTATGTATGAACAATGTGTGTATCAACAGATGGAATAAAATAAAGTTTTAGTTACCCTTTGGAAACAAGGATTATCAAACAATTGTGAGAACATAGAGGATGGGTCTATATATTGGATTGTATCCTTATTTTTAAGAAATTATCACAGTTAAACTTTGTTAAACCTAATGTGTCCTGTATTGCACTGAATGTTTCATAATTTCTATATCCAAAGAATTATGTTTCAAGATTATGTGGTTTTTCACTATGATCATTATTTCTCATACTATGACTTTTGGCTTTACTCGCTGACATGAACCTAATGGAATCTTGTGAAAATAAATTGGACGTCGAATGTAATGACTATCCATATGATCAACTGAATATCTTTAGATCTTGGATGTAATATCATGTTACTATTATCATAGAATTTTGTCAATATATTAGTTGTAACACATATCTTTTTGAACATATTATTACACCATTGAGGGAGAAATATGTTATTGAATATTTTATGTGACAATAATCAAAATAATTTTGTGGTTTTTCTGATCCACTAGTTAGTGAGAAGTGGATAAATGTGATTGAATGTATATTTTTTATTATTTAGTGCTCAAGAAATCTATGTATTGTTCACCTTTTTTATCATTTTTATGGTGAAGCAGATCAATGTGGGAATAGTGTTTGTAATTTTATGAAATATAAAGAAATTTACTCCATTGAATGTAATGAGTATAAGGGATTATTTTTTAGTAAATAATTTCCTTAAATATTATGTAAAAAATGGGGAAGGGGTTTCTAGAGCTTTTGAAGAATGATGATGAATAAATTAGATCATACAATATATATTTTACAATTCTTTAAAGGAATGGTTTAGGTTTAGTTATCAGCCCTTATGGAAAAAATATTATTTAATTATTGGTCTAAAACCATGTTTTTTAAAGGTATTATAAATATTGTAGTGTGGAAGCAATAGCGAAATCATTTGATATGAACTGGAATTTGAAATGACTGATATAAATCTTTAATGATTTGGTTAATATAAAAGGATGTTAGATATTCTAGTAATCCCCATTTTTTTGTCAAATAGTATTATGGAAAATTATCAACCTCTTACATTCCAAAAATATTGGAAGGATCACTCAGATGAATCCTAAAAAAAATCCCATGTATGAAAATTCAGGCTATTGAAAAAAATAATTTCATTGTGGTTTAAATTTGTTAGTCAATGAAATGAATATAGGGAGAGATCAACATAATACACTACTCAATAATTAGTGATATAAATACACAGATTTTGGTAATTAAGAGAATTGATGTCATAATACAATTGCTTATAATTACAATAAGAAACAACAGTATTTGAAAAAAATATACAAATAGAATGTTTATGAAAGTACAACAGTTGAATTGATTCATGATAGTAATGTCACACTTATCGTTGACCCTAGAATTGTGGATTCCACATTGATTTTTTATGAATAATACAATTGAAAATATTTTCAAATAGAAAAATTTGATGGGATTTTGAACATTTAATATCACTCCCAACATAGATTCCAAATATATTTTTAAGAATTGTGAAATATTATTTTATATTCAAAATCAATATATAGTCATCTATTATTGAAATAATGAATGAAAACCTTCAATATAATTTTATTTGGCTTAAATAATTTCTTATTTAAATAATAAGGTCATAATAACTATTTAGAAGAATATATAATTTTATTGAATTGTTTTGTTTAATTATTAGTATACGTTTCATAACATATGATGAAGTTAAATGTATTATGGTTTGAGACTTTGTAAGTGATTAAAATTGACTTTATAATGATCATGGATGGATATGAGATCTAATCATTTCTATGGTTAAAATTTGGTCCATAATATTTTGTAGGATTCTTCCATGAAATGTATATAATATCATATATATTTTATTTACTATTTTTAAATAATATTTTGAGTTACTTTGAAACCAAGATTTGTGACAGTAGGAAATTATGAGGCCCAGAGTGATCAGAATAAATGATTGAAATAAATTATACTGAAAATAGCACACATGAGAAATTCTAGTGATAATGTGAATAACATTTAGACATGTTACCTAATATGAACTATATGGTCACTATTGTATTTAGAGTAGCGACTTTACCTTTGTCAAGGACTGACATTGATGGGAGTGGGTTAGCAACAGAAGTAATTTTTTGAACGTTTTAAAGGAAATAAAATAAAAGAAATTATTTTATTTTAAACATTTCCATAACACAAAAACATGTTATATTGTTTTATAATTGAAGGAGTGTTATTATAGGCTCATAACCTTAGATAAATCACCGAAATCCTTAGGAGATTTTGAGAGGATTCTTCCTTGGAGGATTCTTGATGAACACCAACAGATGACAATGATTAGGATCGTCACACAGTGAGATCGAATTATGGATGATGACTGGTCTTTCTCTTCATGGAAGATCAAGGTAGGGTTTTTTTGACTTTTTATTCCCCCTTTATTCAATTAAATGATGAATGCAGATCAACCTAGGAATAGGTTGATACAAGGATCGTGTGATATTGCAGGAGGGTCCTATTTTTCTATGTCTTTAGGGTATGGATTCCAGATTAGATCTTTTTATGTAAAATTTTGTATTATCATTTTATTATCCATTAAACATAGAAATGAGAGAGGATTAACACTGTGGCAAATGATAGTGGAGGTTCATTCCTTAGTTTGTTTCATTCGATTTTCCCCCCTTTTCCCTTCTTCTTCATGTTTTTAACAGGGAAACAAACTATGGATCATTTCAAACTCGATTCACAACACAACAATCCCAAATAAGAGATCGAACATATTAACGACCTAGAGAAGGTATGATTATGATGGTAGATTTCGAATATGCTTTGATTGGGAGAAATCATTTTTTGACCATTCCTCACATGGGTGGATTGAAATGAAATATCAAGGCTGATGAAATTCCCAAAACCGATCAAAACAGTTATGGATGGTGGGGAAACCATGGATGTTGTGTTTTGTGGGAAAAAGATCAAAGTATTGAGAGTCATATAATCGATGGTGGCACAAAGGTAGAGGCCTTGTGGTTTTGGGAAGTCCCAAAAAAGGATTTTTTCTATGAATAACACACCATGGGTCTGGTTTTACAGTGGCTACTATTTCCGTGTTGCACAAGATAAATATCACAGTGAGCATCCAAGAGGACATGATATATTTTCCCAACTCATCGATGGATGATGTATTGGGATAAACGAACTGTTGACACAACATGTGACAATTTTCACATTTCATGTGGGTCCTTACACGGGACATGGAATGTATCTTGATTGATACATGGACAATGTGTGGAGTACATGCCATGTACTCCAACACATGTCTAGACGAGGCCGATTAAATGTGTCACCTATGTATCAGATACATGGGATGTCATACACAGGTTGAAGACATGTACGGGCACATGACCAGCATACATAAAGTGGACCTCAAATACCTAGACACGACATGTGATCTTTTCTAAATTCCACCTATATACATTTTACATGGACTGTTCTCCAGACATGGTTCATTGTACACAGTAATTACCCGGAGTCGATGTGCACGACAGGTGATCTCTTCTACACATCGTGTACCTTTCAATAAAAGAACTAATCTTCTTGTCTAGAGTTACTTAGACCACATTCAATTAAGTTAATTTCACTATCTCTTGATCCCCTGAAGATCAGGTATCATTTCTATCCACAAGAGTATCCACACTCTTGGAATGAGGATTCCCTCTGTTTGTGATAGCGAATACTAGGAACTGCAGAATGCGCACATGCATAGGATAGTGAAATCAATCACTCATGATTTGGATAGCCTTACCACAAAAGCAATAGATCTCTTGAGCTTTCATTTCCCAGAAGTTGGGGTGAAGTAAAAGTAAGACATTCTATAAGATGTTTTGAGGTTACCTGTCCATAGTTTTATCAATATCTGCATCGATATAAACCCAGAGAAGGAAATAATATCCTCACAATCATATTGTATGTATCTCGTATAGCTTTGCAAGATGAAAGTGCACTTGGAGGATTTGCAGTGTAAGGGATTCGTAAGACCCAATGTGTCACCCTCCACAACCCCATTTTTTTCATGATGGAAAACAATTGTTTGAGGTTGTGCATGGATTAGTAGCTCTTGAATATGGTAATAGTGAAGAACATGTATACAATACTAAGGATTGAAAACCTCTTAGATCTACTAAGTGGGGATAAATTGTTTTCGAAGGATGAATATCTATCATGTTACCAACAAGTACTATTATGAGGTGAGGATATACCAAAGGCGACATTACAATTCCGCTACGGTTACTAAAATTACATGCTGATGCCTTTTGGAATGATGAACAATCCTGTAGTGTTCATGGGAAATATGAAAAAAGAATCTTCCAGCCATACATTGACCTATTCAAAGTGGTGTTCATTGATGAAATCATTGTGTAGTCGGCATCATAGGTGGAGCACCCAAGACACTTGTGGATGGTACTAGACATACTCTAAGAGAAACAGCTCTACGGGAAGCTGTCGATGTGTCAGTTCTTGCTATAGAAGGTCAAAATTCTGGGAAATTATATCTCATCATATGGAGTATATGTGGACCCAGACAAGGTTGTTGGATTGTTTTTATTGGATCCACATCAGATTGTGATAGATGTGTGGGGGTTCATTGAGTTGGCTGGATACTAACCGATATTTATCCCTAATTTCTATAAGATATCAACAATAATGACAACTTTACCTTAAAGGGGAAGCCTTTTTAGGGATGTATATGTAAAATAAGTCTTTCCAATAGTTGAGGAATAGTTTGATGAGTTCATAGATCTTAAAATTCCCAGAAATGGATGCCAAGTACGTAGTTTTGTTTGATACATCAGGGACTAGGCTTGGATGTGTCATGATGTAGAGACATGTGGTTACTTATTATATATTGTTCTAGCTATGTTCGCATGAAAAAATATATTTTACCCATTATCATAAACTAGAACCGGTATTCATCGCAATTAATATGTGGCGATACTACCTGATTGTCAAACGACTTATCATCTACTCCGAATACAAGAGACAAAATTACATCTTCTTGTAGCCATTTCTAAATTTGAGGTATATTTGATGTCTACAGTTCCTATAGGATTATTATTTCATGAATGTATATACTCTTGGGAATGGAAAACATGGTCGAAGATTCTCTCTGCAAGATATCAGGTTCGTAGGTGCTGAGTGAGGAGTGCGAGAAGTTGGACTCGCTATAGTCATCCTTCATTGATGGAGATGATACAACTTATCTGTAGTTCATGGTTGTCACAACATGACCCTTACACAAATTCAGGGAGGCACATATAGGGGATTCTAAGTGGGAGACCTTATGTGATTATTTATCCATAGGACATGCTGCTAATAGATATTCACAAGGTGTGGATGACATAGTCATTTTCAGGGGACACATAATTCTACCAGCGTTGATGCAAGAGGAGGTTCTCAAGGAGTTTCATACATCTCAATGGAAGTACATCCTAGAGTATAAAAAATGTACCAGGATCTCCGACATCAGTTCTGATGGACATGTATGAAGAAGTGAGTAGCATAGTTCATTTTTCTATGGCTTATGTGCCGGTAGGTGAAGGCTGAGATCCAGGTTCGGGCAGGGTTAGCTCTCCCCTAGAAAATCCATATTTCATTTGGGATGGAATATCAGTGGAATTCATTAGGGACATTCCACGAATTTCTAAGAGATAGTTGAGCTTCATGAAATCCGATCAACAATAGTCTCATATAGTGATGCTTTTTTCACATCTCAGTTGTGGAAGGGATTGTAGGAGACTTTTGGGACTCAGCTACGATTGAGCACAACATTCCATCCGAAGACCGATGGTCTGACATATTGATGTATTTATGCTTTTTAGAATATTTGTAGGACATTTATCCATTAACTTGGTCTTAGTTGGGTGGACCACCTAACATTGGTGGATTTTGGGTACAAAAACTGTTACTACTTCACCATTTCCCTGGCAATGTTTGGGGCTTTATAAGGGCGACCCTACCGATCACCACTTGGCTGGACCGACCCTAGAACATCTATAGCCATGGGACCAGAGTTGGTGAGATATACTGCTATGAATTTTCTGGTCATACATGAGCAGATTAAGACTACACAGATCCAAATGAAGTCTTATGCTAACAGACGATGGAGACCTCCAGAGTCCTAGGAAGGGGACCATGTCTTCCTTCTTGTTTCACCTCGATGAGGGTTGTAGAGATTTGGTGGGAAACAAGATGTATCCAAGTATCATAATCCATTTTCAAATATTTCATAGAGTATGTGAGGTGTCATAACACCTATCTCCACCGCCGCAATTTCCCTTGGTACAATATGTCTTCTATGTCATGCAGTTGAGGAGGCACCTAAATGATCTGTCACACATCACTGACTAGGGTGTTCTAGACATTATAGATAGATCAAATATCGAAGGGTACCTAGTAGATATTGAGGATTTAAATGATATGATCCTTCATGGGTGATCGATTCCCCTAGTATGTGTCCAATGTAAGAACAAGATTCTTCATGAGAGCATATGGGAGTGGGAGGATCTGATTCGTGTGCAGTACCCACATATTTTTTAGTGTCACCCCTTTTCTTTGGATTTATTGGAAGTAAAGTCTTATGGTGGGGGAGATTTAATGTCTCAAATTTTCCATTTATTTCTTTTAAATATTATATGGAATTACTTTGAGGCCAGGATTTGCGATAGAATGTGATTCTGAGGCCCAGTGTGTCTGATATATATGTTTGAAATAAATTGAACTCTAAATAGTACATTTGATCTGTTTTCTTGAAAAATAAGTAGAATTTTTAAGCGGGTGACCAGATTAGAAATACAAGGAAACTATTCCCTTCAGATCCACAATATTACCTTAGGTGGGGCATAACATGGACAAATGAAGGTTGATAGTAGATGTTAGATTTTTTTTCATTTTAATAGAAATAAAATAATAGAAATAATTTTATATTAAGAATTTCCATAATTCATTGATTCGTTATTTGGTATTAAAAGATGATTAGTATGGGGATATGTTCATAACCAAGTAGAACTACCTGAAATTATCTAGAGCATTGGAGAGAATCTATCTTGGAGGATTCTAGACGAATTCCAACTGATGAAAAATGTTAAGATTCTCATGCAATGAGATCGAATTCAAGACGATAACCACTCTTCCTCGTCATATGTGAATGATCAAGGGGTTTTTATTTAAATTTGTTCTTTACCCATTCATCTATTAAATGATGAATGTTGATAAAACAATGAGAATGTTGATCCACGAATCTTTCACTTTTTTGGGAGGGTCATGTTATTCAGTTTCTTATGGGTTTTGATTCAGCAATTGATCTCATTATGATATTTTATGGATTATTGTTGAGCTCTCCATTAAAATTATTAAGAAGAGAGGATTGACACCATGAAAAATGATAGAGGAGGTTTTTTTCTTTAATATGTTTTATTGAATATATTCCCCCATCGTGACGGATATATTAACATTTTTTTCAGGGAATCAAAAAACACATCGTCGTGAACCCGTATCGATATACAATGATCCCAAATATGAGATATGCCATTGTGATTATATAACAGAGGTTCCCCAATGATAGCAGACGACGAATTGCATCGAATTCGGAGAAATCATTTTCTATTTCCTCTTTGCATGGTTGGATCGAAATGTGGTTTCAATGATGAATAATAACTCGAAACCACTAGAAACATCAATGGAATAGTGTAGAAACCTTGTATCTTGAGTTTTGTGGAAAATAGATCACTAGAATAAGGATCCGAACATTAAAAAAGGTGCAATGACAAAGGCCTCACTGTTCTGGAATATCCTAAAGAACACGATGTCTTCTTCGATGAACAACCGGTGTGGGGGATTATTGGGGCCTACTACTGTTTTTGCATTGGAAACAATGAAGAACATGACATGATCCTGGGAGGGAATGAAATGTGGGACCCAGTAGTAGTACATGATGATTTGGATGACATGCAGTTTTGACATGGTGAGTGATCATTGTCATACGACACATGGGTACTTACATAGGACTCAGCTTGTATCCTGGATGATACACAGAAACATAGTGGAGGACATGAAATTTACTATACCACATAGTTAGATGAGGTCGGTTATGCGGGTCACCCCTTGTTCTTGTTACATTGGTTGGCATACGCTGGTTGAGGTCATATATAGGCTCATGACCAGCGTACACGAAGTAGACCCCGAATACCGTGACACAGCATTTGATCCCTCCTATATGCTGGTTATATAGGTTATTACACTGAATGTTCTCCAAACTCAGGACATTGTACAAGAGATGTACCTAGAGTCGAGGGACACATAGTGTGATATGTTGTTCATACTATGTAACTTTCTATACATGGATAGATATTCTTGTAAACCATTCCATTGACTTGTTTCATTATGGTAAGTTCCGTTTTTTCTCATTCCTCTGAATTTTAGGTGTCATCTCCATTCACAAGAGTATGATCCATTAAATAGGACATTATGAGAGAGAGTCTGGAAGACCTCAAATTGGCCTGAAGTGATATCCTCTATTCGTTATTAACCACAGGAAGAGTCAGGTATCGACATGAACAATACTATAGGATGTCGATCCATTACATAGTATGTGGAATTTGGAAGAGTTGTGGTATCTTCCAAGGCCTTGGAAGTGACCCCCATATATGTGTCATGATATTTTTCCACTCAAGAATGTGCCCTTCTAGAATGAGTGTATCTCTTCTCTCTCCAAATATATTAGTGAGTCTCTCACTGTCATATATTTTCTCGAGGAACAGAACAGTTTTGTTGGGCATCATCAGAGCTATCAGACTGATGGAGTGAGTTCTCCTAGATGAGTGATTCATGGAATCATTGAACTGAATACCCAGTGTGGGTATACAGTCGTGTGAATTGTCACCAGACTAAGGGTTTGGGTTTCAATTATATCTAGATGTGTTTCTCCTGTTATATGTTCAGTAGACATATATTGTGTACAGACGACTGTACAACTAATTTTTTATTGCCTTATAGTATTTGGGTTCCCCTACTGAGTATTTTTATACTCACCCATGCTTTGAATTTTCCTTCACATGTCATGTCTGGTGAAGATGAGAGGACATCTGATGGATTCTAGGGTGGAGTAGGACAAGACTGAGATTTATGAGTTCCTTCTATGATGAGTTGTTCCTACAGATATAAGTAGCAGTTCCAATACTTATATTTCTTACAGGTAGTACTTTGTAGATTGCATAATCATTCTTTTGGTGGACATGTATTCTAACCCAGTTTACATTCTCTACTTTATATTCTATTTTACTCTATTGGATGGGTTTAGTTATCTGCATGCATTTTGTTCCGCTTTGGTTTTTATTTTTAGTAGTTTTGTAATTAAGAATGTGTGTTTGTGTACATTTACTTAGGAAATGACTCCAATGTTAATGATATTCCTACACTATGCTAGTCACCTTCCCCTGGCCTATTAGAGGCGACTATGGTGAGTCATGGTGTTGTACCCACTAGGATGGGTCTTTACCACTAACTTATGGAATTGATTAAGTTGAATAGTGTATATTATAATTTTTAGATAATGTATTGTTTATCATAACTATTACATGAAATTTTTCTTTTGGTAATTATTTAGAATCCAATGGACTGACTTATGGATATGTTGATTTATTAAATTTCTTCTGAAATAAGTCATTCATAATAAATATCCATATCTTGGAATTATAAATTAATTGGAAATGGATGAAAGAAAATCCAATAGATGAAAATATAATATCATCGTTGATAGAAATCATGTAAGTTTATTTCCATTAAATATTTATATAGATGGTAAATAAATCGCTATAATTTAGGAGAAACACTCTGAAATTAATATTTTCTCTATTTACTATTTTTAACATGAAATATATGGCCATCAACCAAAGAAAAATTTATTGTATTTTGATGGTTGAATTTATAATGAATATATTCTCAATCATTATCTATAAATCATAAGGCGCATGTTTTTTCTTCTAAATCTATATTTTTTAATCCCATTAATTTTCTCCAATTTTAAGACCCTATTTAGTGATAATGTTGTTATGTTAGTTTCCCACTTCTAAGAATGTGTTCTTTAACAATTTTTATGATGTGGGTTTTCTAAAAAGGAATTTTAGAATTTTATACCATTTCTTGAAAAAATTTAATTACATTGTTATAGATAATTTATGGTGGAAATAATGTAACACCAACATATTTAAAATGATTACTATTGTCAACAGTGAGTATGAAACGCAAAAGGAAGCCTAAATTACCACAGAATATTCATATTTATATATGATAGTTATAACTGAAATGTAAAATTGTATGCTATATATATTATTATGTGAATTATGATATATATATATAAAGGATCAAATCAATTTTAAATCACTTATTAAAATTTATGAAACAAAAAATAATGTTTTCATAAATATTATATTACCCATCAGAAATACATTTTTAAATTTTTTTTTCTTTTCATGATAAAAAATTAAAATTATTATTTGTAACATCTGTAAATATAACATTAAAAAATTGATATCTCTTTTAAATAAGGATTTTATAATTATATTAGGGTGACTTTTGGAATATCTCAAAAATAATATTTTTTTCAAAGAAAACTAAAAACAATGATTTTAATAAAAAGATTTATTTTTTAAGAAGAAAACAAATTACACATTATTTAAAAATGGATTAAATTGTAATAAGTTATTTTAAAATAATTATTAACTTAATAGTTCATTTTTCTAAATAATATTATTTAATTTCTTATAGAGATATTTGTACATGATTTTTTTTAGAAAAAACATATTTTCCTAAATAGTAGTCCCATCGTATTTGGTATACTGTTTTTTTAAAATTAATCTATTCTACATTTAATTATCGAAATGGATTAAATTTATTGCATTTTTTGAAACAGTCATTCATATTTTGAAAACATAACGATTTAATTTATAGGGATTATTATTTGTAAAAGTTGAAAAATGTATTATCTCAATAATGGGAAAATCAGATTAATATATGGTAAAACACTATAATAATAAAATAATTTTCATCAAAAATCTAATTTAATGAAGGTAATTCATCACTAAAAATCTTATTCTCGATATATATAATTTTAATTGACATATATTAGGATAAAATATTTATTATTTAATGAAAAGAAAATAAAAAAAAATCACAAAATGATAAAAATTTATAATATTTTCAAGTACTAACCACAAAATGTTATGAAATAACAATAATTTATAAGATTATCTTAATTAAATAATATTAATGAATTATATTTATGTATAATTCTTACAAATTAAAAAATTTTAATCAATGTTTTTGAACACTTATACAATAATGTTATAATTAGTGGGAAAATAAAATAATATATTTTAAAAATATTTAATGTTATATAATTTTAATTATTAAATTTAGCCCAATAATTTTAGAGATATATGTCACATAATAGAAAATTATTAAATAATTAAACCATGATCCATAATTTTTCATGATTAATTTGATGTAAAATTAAATGAATTTTTTCAAAATGGCATTAAAGATATTTCAATGAAAATATATAATTTAATGTCTTAAACATCATAGTGTTTTTATATTAATCCAACAGAATGAGAAAAGTTTTTACGAAACAACCATGATCAATTAATGGGTCATTTGCAATTCTATTGCGATATTATTGACCATTAAAGGGTAAAAAACATTAATATTAGGGCTATTGTCAAAGGGTATAATGATGAGTTAAATCAAATAAAGAAGCATGAAAATTTTATCCAAACTTGTAAATATATTTTTTATTCATAGACACATACTAATAATAGATTATAAAATTATCAAATTTTTAACATTATGAAAATATAATTAATTTTTATTAATTTAATATTTTAATAAATTCCAAAAGTGTACCACCCATAAATTATTAAAGGGAACCCATTGTTTCACTTATTCGAACCAAATTGATCCTTCAATCTCAATCATACCATATAAATATTCATTCTATTATATATTATAATCATTTTTGATTTTTTTTCATCCCAAAATAACATCCAAGGGATTATTAAAGGGATATATAAAAGAGTTATTTCAAATAAGAGGTAATCACCTTATTTGATCACATTATTTTTATTTCTAGAATTACCTCCTATAACACTAATAAATATATTTTAGAATAATTACATAAGTAAAATTAATATACAAAAATGGTATTATGATAATGAAACAACTATTATCCCCCCTCTTCAACATCAACTGTCATGTGAACGTATCACTCGTGCATACTTAAGGATTATCTTGTACACGTACTAATATAATTCATATTTCATTACCATATTTTAGAGAAGAGTATTATGATGTAATTAATTTTTTTATTTTATATCTATTATATAATTATATTTATATTATTTTAATCTAATATCTAAATTATTTCTTACCAAATTGTTGGAAACAATAATTTCGATCATACGTACACCTCTATAAAGCGACATGATTTATTATTCAATAATATTTCACTTGGATGATAATAATTATAGAATTTAGCATTATATATTAATTATATTATATAATAATGATTCAATAATTTTGAATTATTAATTACCACTCATTCAATCGATTTTTTTAAAAAAATGAGAACATCATTCAGGCGCAGCCTGCCACCTACATAAATAGTATAAATAAATTTTATGTATCTTCAATTATGGATGAATCTAAACTCACAAATATATATATATACACATATATAACTAATATATATGATATTATAATAATTTAAATGGTTACAGTAAAGATTTATAATTAATATAATTTTATTATACATGAGGTTAGTGAATTTTTTTATAAAAGTGGATCTCAAGTTTCACGATGTTTATATCACTTTTATTTCTATGAGAAATATTCTATAATAACAAAATAATTCATTTGTGTTGTCTATTTACAATGAAGGAATGTCTTGATGATGATTTTTTGAATGTTATTAGGATTTATGTGTCAACCTCTTGTTTTTTCGTCATGGGGATTATGATCCAAAATATACTAAGGTGGTAAGGGTTTTATGTTAAAATATCACTAATCATTTGTATTATTTTTTACTAAGATTACAATGATGAAATATTATTAACAAGCCCTCATTAAATATATGATATTTCTTATAATCTATGTAGTTATTTTATATAATATATTTTTATTCTTTTATTTATCTTACGTACTAAATAAATAAATTTATATAAGTAAAATCAACATTAATTATATTTGTGGTCGAAAAGAGATTTTTTTCCACATAATTTTTTTATTAAAATATTTCTAAAAATGATTTAAAATTTAAAATATTATTTATTAAAGTAATTTATAATCCTTAATAATATTTTGAAAAAATTATGATATAGAATTATTATTCAAATAGTTTTATATATGAGGTATTTTTTTATTTTTATAAATTTCTTAAATGAATGTTTATTAACTTATAAGGGATAAACAGAATTTCCTCCATCATGAACTCTCAATTTGATGAAAAATTCAATAATTTTTTTCATGGTTCTTTTAAATTATTTTCATTGTAATATTAGATTTTAAAGAATTCATTTCCAAATTGTATTGTTATTTTTATTATGAAATGTTCCATGTGATCTTTCAACATAAATTTTTTTATAATTTAATATTTATTTATTTTACTACTTATAATTGGGATATTATCCCTGGAATCAATAAATATTATTTCATTTTATATTTTATACTTATGAAGATATGACTTTTTTTATATCCATTCCCTTATCCACATGTTATACTATGATGAAATGTTTTCAAAATCCCTTAATTTTAATGGGTGCTAACATTATAATTTTTTTTATAATATTGTGGAAAAAATATATCCATATATAATTATATTAAAGGTGGGAACTATATCACTTATATATGAATCTAGTAAATAAGTATAACTCATGAGGTATGTAATACTCTATTTTATTTCTTATATTATGATTTGACTATTGTTTTGGTTTTACCTTTTTGATCGGCTTCCTTGAAGGATTCATAGCGATGCATAGTCTTTTCTTAAAAATTTTCATAAGGCCCAATTATATTTGTTTTTAAATTAAATGACTTTGGGTATAAATATATAAAGTATTTAGTGGGTTCTAATTATGTTCAAATACCCATAGTAATTGGTTCCGAGTTTCACTATAGGAAAAATAGACAGTACACTACATTCTCAACACATTAAATCAATAAATAGGATACATGGCGTGAACCTTTTATACGGTATATATCACACACATTTTTAATAGTGTGAAAATTTATAATCCCTAAATCCATTACTAAATATGAATGTCTTGAATAGGTAATCATTAAACCCTTTTAATGCTAATTAATTATAAATGAAAATAATGCAATTCAGTTCATGAAAGGGGATCAAGTCACGAAATGTTTTAGCATATTTTCTTAAAGAAGAATGAAAAATAACATGTTATTATCTAGTGTTAAGACCTCCATATCTAGATTTTTGGAGATTTTAGGTTATTTTGGGTTATCTATCTCTATCTATATCTTTCTTATTGGATTATGACTTAACTAATGATTGCATCACAAATCAATGGTTGGATGTTTTCATAATTCATCATGTCCTCTTATCACAATAGTGGAGTTGGAATTGTTTGTGATTTATATCATCTTCACAAAGTGTTTTTTGTCGAACCTTATCAGTTTTATTTTGTTCTTTTTCTTTCAAATTCCAATATATTGGTTTCAAAAATTGTTTTCTGACAGAAGAAAATATTATATATTTCGTGAGGAAAGTGAATTAATTAATGTGGCTCCAATTATTAAATGGAAATATTTTCATTTCCTATCCATTGAGTTATTGAATGAAAATGGATTATGATTCATTTGTAAGGATTTTATAGAATTTATTCATGATATAATAGGGAATTGGATTTAAAAACCTAATTTTTATGCATAATGGTATAATTATATGTAAAAAAGGATTTCAAAACGGTTTGTAAAAAAATAGCATATTAAAAATAATGTGTTAATTGTGAAATGGATACGTCATTTTTGTGTGCATAATTCCACTAGATATTTTTTTATATCAATAGAATCATGAAGTAATCAATTTTGGTGAGAATAAATATTCAACTGTTTTCGACATATATAATTTTTCGTATATATTCCTAGAGGATATATCAAAATTTTATTTATTTTACCTGTATACCTGGTTTATAGCCCGATGGGTCATTTCATGTATATTTGGTCCAATGGTTCTCATATTTTGTATCCATGGACAATGATTAAAATATTACGTTTATATTTGACATACTCCATGATTTGGGGAATACAATTATTCATTTTAAGAAAATGAAGAAATTTTGACAAGATGGAATCATTTATTAAAATTATTTATAAACATGGTTTTTTAAATCATGAAATTTTCTGTTTCTGATATTATACTCCAAAAGCCCGGGTCCAGGTAGAAACTAGTCCTAAGAGATTTATTAAACCACAATAGAAATTTTTCAGACAAACAGGGGATTAGTACAAAACTGATAATGCGTGACACCCAACATAACCGACTCTAACATTGAGACATCGTAATCGAGGGCCGTAAAGGACCACATCATATCCATCGCCAAAATCACATACATGAATAAACCATCTGTCACGTGATTGGATTCCTTATATTCATGTGATACTACTAACTTTAAATTAGTTACCTTGTTCAGTCGTTCAACCCATTTTGGTAACACACTTTCGGGAACATTTCACATTCTTGATTCCAAGGCATGAACTGCAAGTTGAGGGTCTGATTCAATCCCTAACATGTTCCAATTATATATGATAGTATAGCTAACTAGATGAATTATCTCCCATAATTCATCCTATTAGAAAACTCCAACGTCAGTAATGTGGTTGAAGCTCCCCTTGACAAAACAACAATATGTGCAAAAAAACGCCACTGCATCCTGATTGTCATGGAGCACCATAAGCGGCACCATCCACGTTAACCTTGAGACATGGACCAAGGTATCCAGCATATGTACATAAGAACTTGGGTCATCCGAGGCTTCCAAGAAATACCAAGTTGTCTACAAATCTTCAACTCAGAAAAGTAGTTATGCATTGTACCTATTTGAATTTGTGAAGCAGCATGAACTTCATTATGGATCACTGTCACGCCACTCCGTATAAGGATACACTTTCTGTCAAAGAGCAGGTCATTGAAAGAATCCCATGAGGTGATGATCAGTGCTGCAATGGCCACAAGAAAGAGATTCCCAACCTGTGTACTGCAGTGCACGCTGGACAACCCTATTTAGAAGATCTTGAAGCATCATATTTTCACCAAAATATTGCCCAAAAATGCGTCCAACATATTTTCACAACCACCTAACATAGATTCATTTCACCAAAAAGATGTTGATCATACTCTTCGGTAGTCAAGAATATGTAACAAGCCGACTCAAACTAAAAACCAGCCCTAATGAGCTGGTCATCAGTAGGCACCCGATTTATCTAGATTCTCAAAATTAGAAGAAAACTATAAGGCTGAATAAATGTAGTCTGAAATTTTTAGATCCAATAAGGTGCACGGAAGGGAACTCTACAAATCATCTAATAATAATCCATGATATTGAACTTCTCATTGTGGTTATGCCTATATATCACCGTGTCATAGTCCATGAAAGTGTAACATTGAACTTCAATCTCCACCAAATGTGGAACAATGCTTCCAGAACATTGCATGTAATAAAGAAAATCATTAATTGAAAAATGACCTGCAGTAGGGGGAACAACCATTCTTTCTTGAATAGGCCTCTCAATCCATGATGTACTCTAGTAGTTGAGATGGGAATCCCTGAAAACCATCCACTTGGTGTCATGACGGAGTTGCATGAATGATTTCCTAAGAGATTCCCTAATAGATGATTTAATATAATACTTATATATATTAAGCAGCCTTCCTCTAATTCTCACTGTTAAAAAGTCACCAGACCCATCCTTATAAATCCAATCCGATGTGAATTTTTTGATAATACAATCATTGAATTTCTGGAGATCCTTGACTCCAAGGCCTCCCAATTTAACGGGTATTATACATTCCTTATAGGAAACAATGACAATTTTCATCTCATGAACTATCCCCATCCAAATGATGTTTCGTACCATACATTTTAGATCCTTGTGAGATCCCTATGACATCGATAATGAGAAAAAGTTTAAACAAACATCGATATGATCATTGAGTTAATAAGGCATACCCTCCCAACTGTGGACATCAACTTCCCTTTTCCAACTTGCAAGTTGATTCACAATGCTAGAGGATATTCCTTCTATATGTTGCCTCCTCACTGTTCCCCAAATTAATGGTACCCCTAGATAATTGAAGGGTAGAGATCCCATTTGGACACTGAGGCATTTAATTATCTTGTTCTTCTTATCAATCATTAATCCATTACAAAAAATAATAAAAGACATGTCCCAACTGATTGCTTTTCTGTCCACCTCTTCATAGAGTTCTGAGAGACTCTTAATGGAAGAGATGGTTCTCCTGGAAGTATGACCAAGCAATAGAATTTCATCATCATATAACAAATCAGATGGAGCAAAGTCATTCATCTCATCCTTGATTTTCTTGTAAAAACCAATTTGGACAAGGTCATTGATGCATCAGCTGTGATATTCTTCAACAATAGAAAAAAAGAAGTCCTGAGAGAGGGTCTCCTTGATACAGACCACTTCTTGAGGGAAAAAATCCTTTGGGTGTGCCATTGATAACAATGGAAAACCTCGATGAACAGGGAATTTTATTAATCAGCTTTATGAAATCATTGGAGAAGCCATACCTTTTGTGGAAATCTATGAGGAAACATTATTTTAATGTGTCAAAGGACTTTTAGATGTCAATTATCATTACAAAATTTCCCTCTATAGACTTTTTTCCCATAAGATTGATGCTTTCCAATGTAATGAAAAGACAATCCTAGATATTTCTCCTAATAACAAGTCCAAATTTATTGATAGTAATCATGTCACCAACCATTGGGCCCATTCTATTCATGAGTATCTTGCTTATGAGCTTATGAATAGTTTTTACCAGAGCAACTGACATAAAGTCCTTGATATCAAGATCATTACCCTTATTGGTCAATAGAGGATTGAAACATGAGTTCATCCCATATGAAATTTAAGAACGACTAAAGAAATCATTTATTGCTTATGTAATATCATCCTGCAAAACATCCAAGTAGTATATGAAAAATGTGTTAGAGAATCCACCCAGTCCAGGAGCACTATCCGTATTAAGAGAGAGAATATTAGCTCGAATTTCCTCTTTAAGAGGAGGGTAATAATGTATCTATTATCATGATCCTCAGTTCCTAAGATTATATAGCCAAATATTTTGTGAGTGTTGAAATTCCCATAACCGGAAAACAAACCTTTAGAATGTTCCACAACCACCCCTAAAATTTCACTGTCAGAAGTATATAAATGACCATTGATACTAATTTGCTTATCCTTCGAATGAACTCTTTTCTATTTATTCAGTATGTTGAAAAAATTTTAGTTCATGTCCCCTTATTTTATCCATCTAACATTCAATTGCTTTCTAGCCAACCTTTCCCTAATCATAAGTGAGTTATCCATCATGTTATGAGCTAGGATTTCCTCTCAAGATATAGCAGACTTCTACTGATATTGAACCTATGTACGGGAGAGCTCCGCCTCAACATCCTTAATGTCACAGTCCATGTTAGAAAATTTTTCTTTCTCCAGGCCTTGAGAAGTGTCTTCAGATGCCTTAGATTCTCAGAAACCCTCTGGAGGGGGATTCCAATGGGATCAAGCATCAAAGTTTCAAGCACAAGTTCCTTGTATCCATGCTCCATAACCCACCCATTGTTTAATTGGAATGGGATGGATCCTGATTGTGCCAATTGGGTATTGTACTCCACAACAAAAGGGTTGTGATCTGAGTGATGTTTGGGTAATGTAAGTCCATAAATTACATGTGCATAACCTTGATCATCCATTTGGGTAAAACATCTATCTAGTATCCTTCCCTTATTCCCTTCTAGGTGTAACAACACCATGTGAATTTAGATCCATTAAGTGGGACCACAACAATATTACACTGGTCAATCCAAACAGAGACTTTATAGGCTACAATCCTATTAAAATTACCTCTAGTTTTTCCTCAGGTTTTAGTACCACATTAAAATACCAAATAGATATCCATTTCTATTCCATCCACTAAGTAACCTCTTTCAGATCCTCCCACAACTCACTTCTCATAATATAGAGGTTGGATGCATACAAAAAATTGATTGAAAAATAACAGTCATCTATGCTATAAGAAATCAGAACACTCTGTCCAGAAGTAGCTCCTTCCTGATATTCAGACGATACAAGCCCATCCCGCACCATGGTAGTAGCTCCATTTTTTCCTTGAGTACCATAGGGGATCTTATCGTTGTCATTATTCCTTCTACATTCAGCACCATCATTCCCTTTCACATTTCCTACTATGTATTCTTTGTCCCTTCTACACTCAAAAGCCAAGTGACAAAAACAACATGCACATAAAGATGAATTTCATATTCCTTTCATAAATAATATTCAACTTCATACTATCATCTCATGTTGTTAGAACACTTTCCTACACAAGGGTGCTCAACAAATCCACTTCCACTAGTATCTAGACAAAATGTCCAAAATTCAGATTAGTTGTCTGCCAATCCAATCGAATGGGATTTCTAACAACTAGGGAAATGTACCATAAGATCCTTGTATGTCAATAAGGCCAATTCACCCAACATATTTGAATCCATATCTGATCATGAATGTTTCAAACATTCATAGGATCAAAATTCCAGTCCCATTCTTGAATGTTCAAGAATCTTGGATTCAGAGAGATGTTTCCCTTAGTCCACGCCCTTCTATTGTGATCATCTAGTGGGATGAAAACATGATAGAATCCACTTCCTATTTTAGTCATTATCTAGTAATAAAATCCCCATTCAATAGCAATAAATTTAGTCAAGTCATTGAAATTTTAGAGATTCACACCTTTGGGGATCATCAAATGAGCAATAATCAGGAATTAGCATAATCTAACTCGTTCCTCAACCACCAACTGATTTTCTAAAACATGAACGATCTTACCTTTCATTACCACCTGACCAGGTGAGGCACATCAATAAAGAAGGAAGTCTCAAAGACCACCTGGACCACATCCACAAAGTTCTAATTCATACCATAATCTTCAGGTGTGAGAGACCCTAAATCACCGATAGATTTTTTTTAATCACAAACATTTCTAAATGACCAATACATTCAGTAAGATATCTTCAACGATCATCTTCCTTTGAATTTATCCCTGAATTGTTCTCCACATGATCATCTATATCCCTTAGTTTAGGGTTTTTCCCACATCCCCAGGTGTTTTCATCTTCCTCTTCTTTATGATATTATAACTTGTATAGATTCTTTCGTGATATCATACTAGGATCTATACAGGAAACATACTTATACATTTGGTCTATTGTAGGCCTTATTTTTTTGGACTTAGTAGTGTATAGTGGAATCATGTAATATTATAGTTTCTCATGTCATTAATCAACTTCGTAGTGGGAAAGTTTTGTGGTGACAACTGCTTACATTACAACTTGTTTTGTTAAGTATAAATTTTCCTTTAAGTTTTTCTTATTTATATTTTTTATGTATATTCCATACATATTCTTTTTATATATATATATTTTATTTTTATTTTTATTTAGTTATGAATTTTATTTTTTGTAAAATTATATATCACATCATGTGGAAGAATATTTTGGGTGGCAAGTTTAGTTTACTCAGTTTAGATCATTTCAATTTTGTATCTGAGGGAATACCTCTCCATTATTTATTTACACTTTTTGGGTGTGGTTTGGATGTATGGAGAAAAGAATCAGCACTACCAAAATTTAGTTGGCATGTGGGGAAAATGGGGCTGGCCAATTAGAATTCATGTTTTAATATTAGAAACCTTGTTTGGGAATGAATTGTTTTACTAGGTGGATGACATAGTTCGAATGAACTAGCAATATGGTTAAAAAAAGTGGACATATTCTATATTATTTTCAATAATATATATATGGAATAATGATTTAATAAATTCATTCTACCTAGAATAATATATATAGATACCTAATTATGGTATTCATATTTTGGATTCTAATTTTGAAATATTCAGGTTTTTAGGTAATTGTTATACAATGCCTCTATGAATAGAAAATTTAAAACGGAGTGATGAAGATATGACATATGTTCTTCCAACAATTCTTTTGGTGGATAATTCTATAGTTGAATTAATAATTTTCACTATTTATAATCTATTAGGTCAACTAGGTTAGATACCCTGAGGGGGGGGGGGGGTGAATCAGGGTATCACAGATTAAAACAACTTTTCCAATTGATCTTGTTCCGCTGCTAGGAAAAACTCTTTTGTCTCTGTTTCCCGAAGCAAAGTATAAACCAAAATTAAATTATGCATGGGATGTAACACCCTGAGAATATATGAGAAATTTCCATTTTTATTTCTTTGATGTCTTGTGGTGTACGCTTCACCATGATTATTTTTCTCTACACGCAACACTGTATTAGCTTGTAGTATACACAGCACTATTATTGGCTTGCATTGCACACAAATTCATGTTTTTTAGAATAAAATTCATTTTACACAACACTGAGTATATTTTTTGATAAATTTTTAAATGAACTACGTTTTAATTATGTTATATGCAACACCAAATGAATCTTTCACTACACACAACCCAGACTTAGTTCGCATTACACACAATAGCGACCGTCCTCGATAGCGTGTGTTGAACGCAATACCGAGTTTCACTAATCAACGATATATTGTTATGAACTAGTTGTTATGAATATTATTAACAATGTTTTAAATTTTATAACATTATCATTCATCTTACATATATCCTAGAACATGGTATAAGAACAAAATAATTTTTTCGCGTAAAATATATATTTTTAAAAAAATGTTGTTTTTCCTCCTTTTGACAGTGCACCCACATTAAAACTAGTTTTTGACACGTTTATATGTTCAATTAGACAAAATAAACTTATTCATTTCAATAAAGATATAAAAATTTAATTGTATTTATTTTTTATAATTTTCTGTTGACATTCAAATTTTGATTCATAATAAAAATATGCTAAATTTTAATTAAAAACATATTTTTCCATCATGATAATTTATATTATTAAATTATAATATTTAATGGTTTTAAAATATAAATAGAATATATTTTTCCATTTAATATTATGTATTTCATTATCATTAATTTTACATTGAATTCATAGGTAAAAACATTTCAATCGTTTGTAATGTTTTAACTTTTAGAACCCGTTTTCTCAATAGTTGAATTAATTTTATATTAAATACTGCAAAATCAATTTTTTGAATTTGGAAAAATCGATTCCATATTTAGATTCGTTAGGTATAAATTATGTTAATAGGATACTTTTTATTTTTATACGTTATGAATAGAAACTATAGTAAATTTTATTTATTACAATTAAATGTAAATCAGGTAATTGAGGGTAAAAATAATATTATAAAATTAACCAAACACCGTCCAAAGTTTCTATATGATGAATCACAGTCAATAAATATCACCTAAGGGTTTTAATAGATTCATGTCATGGTCTTTTGACCATGAAAATTATGTAATTATTATTAAAACAAAAAAAAGTGACAACATTTCAATCTCTTATATCTTATAAGTGTAATAATTTTAATTTTGTGATAACAAACCATCAATCATAAATAGTGTAAAAACAACTAATAAAATTATCTACATCATGTGAATTTATTTATAATTTTTAGGGATTAAATAATTATCATTAATGATGACACAATAGCGATGTATAAATTATTTTATTGAATGAAATATCAAAAAAATGGTTTTAAAAATATTGAAATAAATATTATATTAAATATTTAATGTACTCCACGAATTTTATAGATAAATATGAAATGTTATGAATCTATTAAATATTTTGGTTTGAATATATCCTCTATGTGGATTTAATTTAAATTAAAATAAATGAATAGTGACAAAATTGACATAATTGGTATTTTATAAAAATAACATATTATTAAATAGTTTAAAATTCACAAAATTATTTAAAAATTATAAAATGAAATTTATATGGTCTAAAATTTCATAAAATATCCAATTATAGACAATTAAAAACACATAAGTAATTATTTATAACATTTTAAAATTTAGAATATTACTACCACAAATAAAATTAAATAGATTAAATAAGGATAAATCATGTTGAGAAGGTTTAAAATAAATTCCCAACATCTCTAAATGTTATTTTATGATGATATTACAACCCTAAATCAACATATATTTGAATTTGAGTCATTTTTAATGTTTTTAGGTGGGGTTAGAGTTTATTATAAAATAATATTTTAGAGGTTTCCATAAGTTCCCCTCTCTTCTCTTATAAAAGGGCACCTCCTCCATCTCCTATTAACAAGATTTTGAGCCTTCATGATCGGCCAAAACTTCTAAATTTATTTTCTACACTTCCCTATAAACATACTAGATTTCATGGTCTTCTTCAAATACCAATTTTAGTCATAAGAGGAGGTTTAGAAGAGGCGTTTCGAAGAAGAGGTAATCCCTTCAACAGATTTTTTCAAGTTTCTTTATTCTTATACTTCCTCTTATTTAGTTGTTTAATTATAATGTAATAACATAAGTATAAATAATATACTGATAGGTTATTATAAATATTAAACAACCCTATTTCCCCTTCTACCCATCTGATGAAAAACAAAATCCCTGTGCGTGCATACGTACAGAATACTGTCTGCACACAAGGGTGTAAAATGTTTTTCCACCACCACCATACTTGGATGTATATAATTGAGCGAATAATAAATATATATTATTATTATAAAAAAATACTAATTCTGATATATTATATCATCCACTCCAATTCCATTCAATAATTATGGGAATGATATCATCGTTCGTGCATACGTACAGATTACCGTCTCCATGATGCGATGAGATTCATTCTACATGTTAACCATTCAAAAATGATTATAATGTGTATAAAATAATTAATCATGAAATATATGACATCATAATGATACTATATTTATATATATATATATATATGACATTCACTTCCATTAAATTTAATAAGGAAATGAAAATAGTACTCATGCGTACGTACGTCCTACCGTCTCCATGAACTGTGTATTTCATACCATGTATCGATCTATTATATATATATATTAGGAATATATATTATATATAAATCATGTTTTACCTTCTGGAAGTAAGTAAACCATGATATAATTAATAATAATATAAAAAAAAACAAGTCCAAACACGTACGATAAATGAAACAATTTTACCCATTACACAGCTTTAACATGGAAATGGAAAAAAGAACATGTAATATAAAGTCGTAAGTGAATCATATATTATATCATAAATATTATTATGGATTTTTTACAAGTTAATAATATTTATAAACCTACTATAAAGGAGTCGTGGAGATATATAGAAGAAATTGTACATAAGTTACGGGATAATTATTCTAATCTCATTCTTATCTGAGATTATTTATTCGTAAGTATTTACTGGGGTTATGTTTATCATCCTTGTCCATGTTTTATAAAAATGTTTTCATAAAAGATTTACTATTAATCCATGTATATTAAAAGTCAATTTTTCAATTTTTGTATTTTACCATAAGGAATGGAAGGAATCTATCTTTTTTTTACCATATGAGGTACTTTTTGACTCTTCCAGCAAAAGTATGAGGAGAATGTTTTTTAACTTATTCAGCATGAATGTATTTGTTCAATTTCATAATGCCTTATTTTCATGATTATTCTTCTATGTGATTTCATTATTATTTTCAACAAAATAATTTTCATTTAAAATTACATGGCATTTTGTTAGAAGAAAATGATTTTGAAAAAAAGGATATTTTCCTAAAGAATTCATTTCAAGTGTTTTATCAAAACTATTTCCCATATAAGATAACATTTTTTAGTATGATTATGTTTCAATTATGATGTCCCTATTATTTATATGGCTTTAATTTTATTATGATGAAATTATATCTAATGTTTTATATGGATTATGTTATGATGCAATGATGTATATGAAACCCATTTTATAGATTGGGTTATGATGAATGATTTATGTTTATTTTTTGGAGCACAGAAGAATTATTTCATTATGAGATGGGTGGGAACTATATCTACATAAAATGCATTGGGTAAAGATTTATATCTCATTAGATAAACATGGATGGAATGTCCAGTCAATCTGGTTCAGTAATACAGGGCAGGAACGACAAGTAAACAAGAATCTGTAATGAAATTTGTCCACTATTATGGTCTTGTCAGAAATTCCTTGGATACTATGGAAATCATATCATGTTCTTAATGATATTATGCAATTACATGTTTCATTACCATGATATTTTATCATGATTTATGTTTAATTATGATCTATGCCTTACATACTTCCATGTTTTATGTCATTGCTGAATATTATGATGTTTAAACTTTATGTTTGTGTATTTTTAAAGTTCAAATGTATATGGTTTGTTTTATTTTATCCTTGAATACCCTTATTGGGAATTTGATCTCTCCCTTTATATGTTTTATTTTCCCCAAGAAATAAATAATTGTTTTAGGTAAGAAAAAAGAAGTGGAAGATCCTTATGGGAGATGTTGAAGATAATTCACCATGATTATAAGATTAGGTTCTGAGTTTCCAAAGATAGTAAACTATTACAGTCCTTGAGTGTTTTTTTGTTTTGTATTAAGTATTTCAAAATTGTAATGCAATTTCCATGTATGTCAAGTCTAGGTCTTTACATGGGACAAATTGATTTTTACTTGGTTCACCCTCACTGGGATACATCCAAAGAGCATACACTGACAGTGTGTTGATGTACCAATTCCATAATAAGAGCAAGGCAGTTTAAAAGTTCAAAGTGGACTCACTGTCCCTTATGGATTACAACAACTAACTATATGAAAGATCACTACTTTGTCAACTTATGTGTGCACACTGCTTTTTCATAAGATCCACTCAATGTTTATATACATATATGCCTTTTCATTATAACTAAAGAAATATGAATTTTAACAATTGATAGATACTTAGTTGATGTTCAAAATTCACCCATAGATGAATATACCATTGCAATAAGGGTACCGAGAAACTAAAATTTCTTCTCCCAACCATTACTATTTCTTGTTCACAACATTAATTCTTGACCCATGTGCGGAAGATTCCACTTCGTTCACACAAGTTTCTCTTCAAGCATGAAAAACCCTATTTGATTTTCTATTGGGAACACATGTTATTTTCCCACAAATTCTTCTTTCACACACATTTCTAAATCTTTCACGCATGCCTTGCCTTCTCCATTTTTCTGCGTTCTTTTCCCAAAACCTGCCTTCACTGCAAAATTCCTTCGCGCAACTCCATCGTTCGTGCACATCTTCAAATCACTCATGCACATTTCTTGATCATGTGTTCACCTCATTACTTTGTGCCATTTTTCGTCATTCTCACCCCAAAAAATGCCTTACACACATGTTTCTAGAACATCCTTGATCTTGTGCGCAACTTCTTTTTCCGAAAACGGTGCCACCATAGATATGTTATATTTTTACCACCTCCAGATTGTCCCTTTCCTTTTCCATAGTTCTTTGTCAACATATGTTATCAAAAATATCTATGGAACTCGAAAAATTACCTTGTAAACCCCCTTTTTCATCCAAATTAACAACATGGTCTGCTCTGTCTACTGTCACAACAAAGAGGTCCACATTGTCAACAAACACAATCACCTAAAAAATGCTACAATGTTACCTTGAGGGATTTTTTCCCAATAGAATCTGGGTCAAGCTAGTGTATGGAACCTATTATGAGTAGTGGATTACAACTCAAAATTTAGAATGAAGAGTCCAATTATACAGTGCCGTGACAAATGACCATTGCAATATGTAGAATACCTTTAGTGCATTGAGAGGATATTAAACATTCTGAAGACTCTTGAGGAATCTAAGGTATGTTATGAATAATATTTGATTGAATGAATTGAAATATGATGGTAGTAAATAATTGTTCATGTTATGCTAAATGAGGATATCCAATGGGTAACTTTTTTGGAAAATATGTAGCCAATATCTTTTTTCAGACATTAATAGGGGAAAAGAAATCATATTTTTTTACCATAGATCAAAGAGTTCATAATATTTTGGATTATTCTTCCCACTTTGCTGAGTAGGATCACATAGAACCATATCTAGTTTGTAATGATTATATAAAGGTGTGGAGGATTGATCAGGGGTTGAGCACTAATATTCTTTCATTGCCATTTCCCACATGACTCCCATTATTTGTAGAAGATGCTGATAATGAATCATTTTAAGATGTAAAAATAGATAACAAATAAGTTTCGGAAGGATATTCAGAAGGATTTGTGGTTATCCATGGTGAATCATGTTTTAAAAAAAGGAATAGAAGAGGTATCCAGTTTTGTTTAGGAAAAACATTGGTTGCTTCACCAGGACAAAAGTAGGTTTTTTCTATTAGATTAAGTGGATTAACCATACCTATCTTTATATATGGAAACTCTCAAAAAATAATCATTGTAGACCATCTTACAATATAAAATAATTGTTTAAAAGGATGTTTAAATAATATATGTCTATATCCACTCTCACTTAGGTTTTTATTGGTTCGAACTAAAGTCTCTAGGGGTGGTGGGTCATTACCATAGGATATATAAGAAATTAATGTAGTTAGGAAATCTTAGGGATGAGTTGATACATGAAAGTTTTTTATTGTGGAGTATTTATAAGAGGAATTTGAATTAATACAACTATAATTAGTTGTACAATGTTTATTCTATCTTGTATGGTTCGAGCATTGTATGATACCAATAAAATTAATTCTCTTTTATCGTAAATATTATTCGAATTTTTTTGTATTGTATTCATAGTTTATTATGTTCTATTTGGATAATTCTAAACTATTTAAAAATTGGTACAACCAATGATTCATGTGTCTATCAGGTGATGTGAGGATAAAATAGCATGAGGTGAAAATGTAATTCTTGGTTATTGATCATGATTTCTTTGAGCTGATTATTTCCAAGAAATTAATGATCTGATTTAAGGCCCATATAAATTTTTATTTTCATTTATTTTAGTTACTAGTCATGTATTTCAGGGTCAGTTGGATTCTAGGATAGGGAGAGTGGGGTCGGTTGTTCCATACACTATTTTGATCTTCTATCAGTTTTCTGAATTGTTCCTATAAGTTATCGATCATTTTCAGAGAATTTCACATATAGTGGTGAGGTGTGCACACCTAAATGTCTTCCGAGAGGATGTCAAATCTTTTCCACCAAATAGGTAGGTATATTTTACCATAGAACTGATACCTAACATGATTCCCATTTCAATTCCATATTATCTTATAGTACAAGCTATGTTCGTAGAACATAAGGGCCAGCCTATAGACCTAGAGGCAAATTATTTACATGACATAGTTTATCAACATGGGAATCACATATCCTGTTTTTTAAATGACACATAGGATCCTAAAAACAGGGTATTGTTATTAAATTTTTATTTAGGTGATTATCAAGACAAATAATCCCTTACTTATGAAGGATCATATAGACTATTTAGATAGCATTCAATGTGCATTGATGTAACATCATTTTTATGGTACACATTCCAAATGTGAGTTTTAGATTAAAAAAGAAAATTTTATGGGACATGTAATATCATAGAGGGGTATCTCAATGGATCTTAACAGAGAAATGATAATTTAAATATGTAAATGAGTATAAATGTGTTTGTGATATTAACATTAATATGGTTGGATTGATATTATAGGCTATTTATCCAGTAATTTTCCATGATTTCACCTTTGATGACATATTTAGCCTTTAATAGTGTGAATTAATAGAATATTGACATATTTATGAGATCATATAAATAAATTAATGTTATATTTTATTCAAAAATAGTGCTGATTATTCCGAAACTATTATTTTGTTAATATGTTTTCTACGGTGATTCTAGCATGGGTTTGGGGTGATTCTTGTTGTATAGTAGACAGGTAGTAACCTTTGTTTCTCACCAATTACACCCTCCTGATAGAAACTAACATATCCAAGATCTTGAGTTAAAATTTGTTATGAATGCCCACAAAATGTGGTATCTATACCTCTAATGGATACATTTACCCTATATTTTGTTGATTAAATCATGAGGTACACTTTTCCTAAGAGGGATCAGAATAAGGGATAGAGATGTTTGGAACAGTTTCTCAATACAATTTATTTTGTTATTTAATATACTACTAAGAAGTAAACCATGTTTGCTGATGCATTGAGAATAATATAACTATGGAAAAATAGTGAAATAATCGGTGGAGGAGTGGCCATTGAAGGTCTTTTTCTTTAATTATCATATGAATAAAAACATGTGATAATGTTTATTAAGGTTCCATGAGGATAGACTCATTGTTGGATGATAGAGTTCTCTATGAGTAGAAATATGATACATGATTTGAAGTGTTTTTGTATGTTCTCATATGTTGTGGATCACTATAGTGAGTTTTATCGTTATCCTAATTGTGTAACATGTTTGGGAAACATGTTTTTTTGTTTATTTTTTTATGGGAAAAGAGTTTATGGATAATGTAATCCATTTTTATTTTTAGATACACGTAAGTAATACCAAAATGTATCCTGATTAGAGGCATATGTATTATTTTTTAGGGATGTTATGGTAAACTTTACATATTATATCATTGTGTCTTCTTTGTAGAGAATTAATGAGGAGTACTAGAGAACTAGTTCTGCTCTTTCCTATTTCCATTCTTGTATGTAAATTGGAACACATTTCAATGGATTTCACGAATGGTTTTCCACAAAATACTTGTGGTATTGATGAAATTGGGGTGACCATTGACAGACTTAGGAAGTCATAATATTTTCCCCATATCATGTAGATAAATAACATGTAATATCATGGGGACATATATGTCTGCTTCATTGAGATAACACATGGGGTTACATACATTGTTGTTTCTAATAGGGGCATATTTTTCACATGTAGGTATTGTAATAGTGTGTTGGAGTTTAAGGGTTCACAACTAAAATATGGCATGACATATCACCAACAGTTAGATGGGATGAAAAAGATGGTTATCAAGGTCCTTTAGGGTATGCTTCATATTTTTGTATATGATTTTTGTGGTAAATATGAAATTTATTTTCCACTAGTAGTGTTTTCCTACAATAATAGATATTAGGCCTAAATCAAAATTAATCTATTTGAACATTCACACATCCTTCCAATTAGATCTATGTTGTTCTAACCAAAGCAGTGAAATTTGTGCTTAGTTGGGCTGAGTCTTATTCAAGTAAAAATTGAAATTGTGTAGTTAATCTGAAAGAGTTATTTTCATGAAAAAAATAATAAATATTACACATACTTTTATTATTCATATTATTATTTTGATGTTTGGTAAAAATTATTTATTACTGTTTCACCTTTATTGGAATAGAATCAGATGAGGAATTAGGTTAGTGTGGAATTAAAGTTTTTGGGACACCTTGAGATCATTGGATGACTTCCAAATGTGGATGTCCAGTTAAAAATAATAACTCATTTCTCTTCCATGGAATGATGTCTTCTCATGTTTCCTAGTTGAGGTGTAATTGGATAGATCTGTCCCATGTAACTGAATAAAAAGATGATGCTAATTTTATATAATACAATGTGGTTATTCAACCGATTCAGATTATAATTCATTAGGTGATGTTTCTATACATTAAAATTATTAATTTCGTTATGGTGTTGTCGTATTGTGTATAGGATAATCACAAGATGTGGGAGAAGGAATATTTGAAGGGAATACTATGAACATCATATTTTTCATGTCTAGGATCTTGATGAATTTCATCGAATAGAAATATTTTATACTTGTGGGATTACAAGACACTATCACCTTCCCTTAAATATGATTTTAATCTTTTTTTGGTTTTCCAATTTTATTTGGGGTCATTGTGGGATTCTCAAGGATGGAGTTATGTTTCAATGTAAAATTACAACTGTATAAGAATTTATATTTTTACTATAAATTAATACATTATAAGTATAAATGTGTAAATTTAATTAGTGGGTGATCATTAGTATGAACGTTCTATAATAATTGGTTAGGAGATTTTATATTAGAAACTAGAGCATACACTGCATGTTATGAACATTAACATCATGAATGGGTAAAATGGATTGAAATTGTTAGTTTGACTATATTGTAAGTCTTTATAAATGCGTGAGATTTTATAGTTATTGAAACAATTACACATAGTGAATGGGTCTATGAGAATTTAATATTACTCAAGGAGATGCTTGTTTGAGCATACACTAAATTCATTGAATAAAAATCATGAATGCGGTTCATGTCATGAATTGTATGGGCTTAGTAGTTATAATAAAAATGAAAGAATAAACCATATTTTATCTAGTGTAAATACCTCCATATTAAAATTTATTGTGAATTTTGAATATTTTTCATGATCTCCCTCTTTACAGATCTCCCCATACGGTGTTTGTGTACCATGGTGGTTGTGCCAAATATCCCTAGTAATCCATATTACTCCTTCATTATTACCGCATGTCATGTCATCGACATTTAATATGTTTATTATTCATATCATGAGATATTGGTTCTTATATGGATTATTTTCTTTTTTTATTTATGCCTTGTCTTTTGAAATTTGGTCTATTGGTTTTCAATAAAATTTTTCAACGGACTATTGTTTTACATTGTTCTTGAGGTATATATATCTACATAAGTGTATCTAATTTATGAATTTAAATATGTTCTTTACAATTATTATGGGTTCCTGGATTAAAATTTTTTATATAACATTTTATAGGATTTTTCAGAAAGGATTCATATTTCCTGTAATTTGAATTTAAAATGGATTTTCATGTAAATGAAAATAATTTTTTAAATGTGTCCACAAATTAGGAAATTTTATTGAACAAATTATAATAATTGGAATCCATGGTGAATTATGAATTATACATGCGATGTTTTCATTTTTAACACCACTATATATTTTTTGATATCAACCTAGTGTGTTAGGATTCAATGTTTGTTGGAACAAGGATTTGTTTATTTTAGGATTATTTTATGTCTAGTATGTATTCCCATAGGCTAGAGTAAAAATTATGTTCTTAATTTATTTTAAATTGTTAGTCACATGTGGTTTGATTCATTGATATTTTATAACATATTTATCTACAGAGAATCTATACCATATTATTATAATTTTTTTTGATTTATTTCTTTCATATTTCAGTATTTTTTTAATATGGTTGTGAATTCATGGAAAATTATTGAATTTTTAACTAAATGATTTCATTTATGATAATTGTTTTCAAACTCTAATCTATCTTAAATATATAAATGGTCTCCTCATGGTATTAGAACATTAATAGATTATATGGTGTTATCCTACTACATTAGGTGTTGATACAATATTTTTTCTTTTGGTGGTTGTAGTCCATTATTTTATGTAATCATGTTTAAGGAAATGAATAATGTTTCATTCCAAGTTCTCTTTTCATTATTGTCTTTTTTAGTTGGATGGTGTTGTAGTGACATATGGTCACATGGAAATATATTTATTCTATTAAGATATATCAATCAATTTTTTTAATTTGGATTTTATTTTTTATATTATGGAAATGTATTCTATTATTCAATATTATAATTTTATATTTATTGAGATAAACTTGGGGATTGTGTTTCTTTTATTCATCTCACCATGTGGTGGACCATTCAGGTTTGTTTTTCTAGTGGACCCGAGTAGGATCATTTGATGGGAAAATTATTATCTGTTATCCTAATTAAATGTTAAATATATTATCCATGGACCAATATTCACTTCTAAAATATTATAAATGAACCTTGTTTTCATTAATGAAGTTTTATGTATGTAAAAAGAATCATGCCATTAAGATCATCCATGGACTAGTTTTCTTTTCTGTACATCTAGGTGAGGGATTAATTTCATGACATTTACAAAATCAATGACCTTGTTTCTATTTATTCATGTTCGGAAAGTTATTAGATTATGAGTTTTCCAAAAAACTATTTCTTATAAAAATTTTATAGTCTCATGGATCATGAACATCGATTATTTTATTATTAATGTCGAATCAAATTAAAATATTTATTCCATGAATCATGATTATGATATATGATAGAATGGGTGTAGATTTGAAATTTTATGATCTTGTCCTCACACACAAATTCTTGTGATATTATTATGTGATCATTGATATATCCCATTTTTACCCTTAATGGGTGTCTGAACATTCCACTTCTTTTTTTACCATTCCCGAGGTTATGATGCAAGGTTTTCTAAATGATATGTCGAAGAACGAATCTTGTTATGAATAACATAGAGGGAGCAGTTTTAGATCAAATTGAAACAATATGTTTATTTTTCCATGTTTCCAAAAGAACTATAACTAAATGATTCTATAAGGGAATATTATGGTATTTAATGAATATTAATCTTTTAAAATGGGAAATATATATCTATATTTATGTATGAAAGGTATTGGTGTCTATAGATCCACAATCAACTAAATTATGACTTCATGATCAATTTATCATTATCACAACTTAAGAGACCTCATCTTGGACAAAATAAATTTCATACACATGGAACTTCCCAAATGGAATCCTATAAGGAAAATTAAATTGAATACTTAGGTATCAATTTAGATAAATCCCCACTTATATATATTTAAAACACTATATATGAAGGGATTTATTCTTACAATTACGTCCATGAGGTAGAAATCCCTTAATTCTATACATGTAATAGATACTCATTCTCTAAAATAATGTATTGTGGTGGTTTATTTATGAAATATAAAATATTATAGTTATATCCTTCAATTATTATCTTTTTGAAAATTTCCTTTTCCCTTTTTGTTCAACAATTATCTTATTATATTGGTTTCCTTTGAAAATACTAGACATGGATTATTATTTATTTTTCCTGATGCAACATAATAATATATCATCATATGAATAGAATATTATCCATAATAGTAACCATTAGAGGATAGATAAAATCCCGTAAAAAAGTGGGAAATTATTTTTTCAATATTATATATGTAGATTTTAGTATGAATACCAAACCCTATAATGTTTTCCCCGTACATAGCAACACATCCGTTTACCTCCTATCTTAAATTAAGACCTTTCTTTTCCATATTATCTAATTTTCTCATGGAAAATATTTCTCAATGAATATCACCATAAAATTATTACATTTTGTTATATATATCTCAACCTCTTCTGTTGTAGTATGAATCAATGATCACCGTTGATCTATATCTCACTTTAATCGATCCATTTCCAGAATAAACTTTTTCTCTTTCATTATTTATTAATGAAATAAATTAGTTTTAAAGGGACATGACTTGTTTTCACCAATTAATAGAATAAATTTTCCATGAAATAAGGGAGATGTTTGACAAATGTTTTATATATTAGCATTTTTTTGTGATATGAAGAAATTTGTTGCCCCATAAATGAATGTTTTTTTTAATTCTAACCAAATTAGATAGAAATTATATACACACAATATACTTTTCACCAAATGTATCTTGATTCGATTTTCATTAGGTAAATCCCAATATAAATTAATTTCGGTGAATACATTTTTCTCTACATCCAGTTGGATATTTTTCTAAAAAATGGATTACAAATAATTAGCTGAAATAATTATAAGTTTTATATCATAATATATAATATTGATTTTGAATACAGAATTAAAAAAATTTATAATATATTCCAAAATAATCCTTTAAACATTTTCATTGTGTCTTTTGGAATATCTGTTAACATAAAAATATAGTAAATTATTTCAAAATAGTTCATAAATGTTATGTTAATTAACCAATGTATATCTCTCGTGAGTGTCAAACTATGTATAATAATTGGATCACATTTTGTGCACTAATTTAAGATCATGGTACTAATGAACATAAATTTTTCAGGGTTATCACCCATGAGTGTATTTATCCTATATTATATATTAAAAATTTCCATTAAAATAAATGATGTAAAAGTAATCAAAACCCACATTTATTACTTTAACAAATCATTATGATATTTTTCCATACATATAATTATCCCCATAGTCTTCATATGATTATATTATCTCTATATTCAATGCAAAATATTGTTTAAATAATCATACTTAACATTATTTAAAATTTTTTTTGACATCCTCATCTCATATTACTTAGAGACAGTGGTAACCGTACTAAATTCGTACAATACATAAGATATCTCAACCTAATAGATAATATAGTTTTTTAGTACCCCTGTAATCTGGTATGTAACCCTTTATTGATTATTTTCTTGGATATAAAGTATAGGGTGATGAATGGGAGAGTTGGGATAACTTTAAAAGATGTTTTGATTCAAAGGGGAGGTCGCAGAGGTGGCACACTGGTTGTCCGAACAATGCGGCCAAATTGTGCGTCGTTGGTCTTAGAGGCATTGGTTTCCACAAGGACGGCACACGACTTGTCTAATATTGTGGCCAAACCATGCGAGAAGGGTGCCTGAGACAGTAGCTAATTCTTGGTTAGCGTATGGTTTGTCAATCCGTGTGAACTAACCGTGCGGCCACTTAAATGAGATTATATAAAAGTGGATCTCACTCATTTTTGCCTCTAAGTTCCTAGTTTGAGCTCCTAAGCTTCCATAACTAGGGATTTTGCTTCTTCTAAGGTCAAAGAGTGTTCTCCCATCTTTCCAGAGGTGATCAGAAGGCTTCTCTTGGCGAATCGATGTAGGATTCTTGAGGTATGTTATCATTTATCATCGTTCTTGATCGGTTTCTTAGATCTACTTAATTCTACTTCTCCTCTTTTCTCAGTTTCATAGATCAACTCCCGTTATGTGTAGATCTAAGTGGGTGGTTACCAAATATGATGATATTTGGTCATGATTCTGCTAGGAGAAGAGATCTAAGGCAGGTTTTTGGAGAATCGACCCGGGTTTCCTGAGCGTTCATCGACCGTTGTGGTTTTCATCAAAACCTTTGAGGTAGGTGGCTTCACTCTAAACTCCTCTTGTTATAATTGATTTTCGTAGTTTCAAATTGGTTTGTTTTCTTGGATTTGATTTTGAAATGAATGGAATAAATCTTCTTTATTGATGATTTATGGTTTTGATGAAATTTTGAAATCTTGGTGAATTGTTGTGCAAAATGATTTGGCTTCTTGAATTTAAAATGTTGATTTTAAATTTTGGATTTGCAGAAATTGTAAATGGTTTGATTAAAAATGGGATTCAATAAAAAGGGTGTTTTATTGAAATGGTTTGAGATTGAAATTACTTTTATGGTATTGGTTTTCAATATAAGTAGTTTTATTGAAATGGTTGGAATTAGTTGAACACACTTGGTAGTTGACATGATGGTTGTGTGTGTTCACGGGCATGTTGGACGGATAAGGGTTTGGAGTCCACCCAATCAGTGTTTGGATGGATAAGTGTTAGGTCTCTCCCCCATCAAAAATTCATACTGCATTCAGTATGGATAAGGGTTAGGGGTCTCCCCCATCATTTTTGGGATGTATAAGAGTTAGAGATCTCCCCCACTAGTAAAAAAAATCTTATTTACAACGGTTTTTTTTCTTTTTAACATCTGTATTGTGGACAAATTTTGGCGAAGTTATTGAGACCGACGTATAAAATATTTTTTTTAATGTCGGTTATTTAATATCCATTGTTAAAAATGTTTTTAAAATATTTTTCACATTAGCTTTTAAAAAACTGATTTGAAAAGCCAATATTTTTTGCAAAAAAATCACGTTGAAACACAATTTTTAACATTGGTTATTTAAAAACATATGTTAAAAGTCATTTTTACATCGGTTTTTAAAATAACGCCGTCAAATGTCATTTATAACGTTGATTTTTAAATAACCGACGTTAAATTTTTTTCTCATTTTGTAGCTAATTTCTTGAGCTTCTATTTGATAGGTCATGGAGTTCAAACAGAGATACAGATCAAAAGTTATGACCATTATAAGATTTATGTAGTTTTTTCGGAGGAATGATTGAATGAGCCAACCAAAGCTTCATCTGCGAAGGAAATTTAGAATCCGAATAAGGTTTTGTAGTTTTACCATGATATAAAAAATAAATAGTAAATCTGAATCATTAAATGGTATATAAATTAAGAAAAATAATCATAATAAAAAATAAATCATTGAAACATAATTACAAATACCTTGATGAGATCGAGGAAAGAAGAAATAGTGTATTCACATTGAAGATCAAACGGGTTCAGTCAGTGAAATGATAATGGATGAATGAAAGGGTCCTTATATTATGATTTGTGTATAATGAAACCATATATATGATATGTAAAAACAAAACATGGTATTAAAAATTTATGCGTCAATTGAAAAATTTGAGCATGTGCTATGAATAAATTGAAATCCCGCATTAGCGGGATATTAAAAACCATTTTTCACGTTAGTTTTTATGATAACTGACTTAAAAAATATTAAAATTTTCGCTGATTTTTCACGTCGGTTATATAAAAACTGATGTGAAAAATCAATTTTTTTGACTTTTTCACGTCGGTTATTTAATAACCCAGGTGGAAATTGAAATGTTTTGTAAAAATTTGAAATCCCATGTTGGTGGGATATGAAAATCATCTTTCACGTTGGTTTTATGATAACCGACGTTAAAAATATTGAAATGTTCACTGATTTTTCAGGTTGTTTATATGAAAACCGACGTGAAAAATCGATTTTCACCTATTTTTTACGTCGGTTCTTATAAGAACCCCCGTAAAAATCCATTTTCTTGACTTTTTACGTCGTTTATTAAATAACTGATGTTAAAAATGTTTAAAAACATGTAGTTCATCTCTCAAACTTGGATTTGATAGGTCGTAGATCTCAAACAGAGTTGTGGATCAAAATTTATGGTCCTATAAAGTTGGCCTTCTCTATGACTTCATTTTGAGATGATCATCTTCCAATGTCCATAACTTTTTATCCGTAACTCCATTTGAGCTCCGTGACCTATCAAGTTGAATATTACGAAATGAAATACATTTTTGTAAGCATTTTTAACGTAAGTTTTTACATAACCAACCTTAAAAATGCTTACAAAAAGGTATCTCATTTTGTAGGCTTCGATTTGGTAGGTCACAACGCTCAAATGGAGTTACAGATCAAATGTTACGATCCTTTGATGTTGGCCTTTTCTAAGACATCATTTAGGGATGATCAAATTTTGATGGTCATAACTTTTGATCCGTAAATCCATTTGAGCTCCACGACCTATCAAATTGAACATCAGGAAATAAACTACATCATTGTAAACATTTGTTATGATGGTTATTAAATTACTGACATAAAAAAGTCATTATAATTTATTTTTGACGTTGGTTCTTATAAGAACCGACGTGAAAAATCGGGGAAATTGATTTTTCATGTCGGTTATTAATTAACCATCCTAAAAAGTCAACATAAATGATTTTTCACGTCATTTATTTAATAACCAATGTGAAAGATCAGCAAAAAAAGAATTTTCACATCGGTTATATAATAACAGACGTGAAAAATCAAATTTTGGAGATTTTCACGTCTGTTTTTTTAAAACCGATGTGAAACGAGTTGTGTTAAAAAAACTTTTTCTACTAGTTCCCCATCATGAATTCATGTGCAAGTGGTTTGGATATGATTAAGATGTCTCCCACATCATGTTTGGGATGGATAAGGGTTAGGGCTTCTCCACCCTTCGAGGAAGCATGCATGTTTGGTTGCATGGGTTTATGGAATGGTCTGGGTGCCCCAAAATGGGATCATGTGAAATTGTTCTAAAGCTTGTTTGGTTATTTTTTTGGAAAAATAACTTGCTAGAATTTTTTTTAATTTCTCTTGGAATTTCTTTGGTTATGAATGGTTTGGAAACTTGTTTATATTTTGTTATAAACTCTTTTTGGGAAAATTTTTTATATAAACTATTTTTATATTAATGTGGATAACTTTTCTATCATAGTAGTGTGGGTATGGAAGTAATTGGGGAAACCTAATATGTTTTATACTCACCCCTTATTTGAAACATTGGTTCACCTGCAGATGTTGTATTCCAGGACACAGTTAGAGGTAATTCATCTTATTTCTAGTGGCTCGTGGTGATGCTTAGGAGATGTTGTGGAGATTGGAGACTATGGAGCATGGAGTTGTAGTGTATTTTGAGAGTCTGGAATTGGTCATCCGTTATGTACTTTGATGCTTAGTTTCGTCTTCCCCTGTTGTGATCCTTGATGTAGTATGATATGAATGAACTGTTTATTGGTATTTCATTTTTTCATGCATCATATAGTGAATGTTTGGTTATGATTGGTTGGTTAATGGGTTATTTCATACAGAGTAAATCATCCCCCAACTTGTATTTGAAACCCTTTGGAATTGATTTCTAGCCTTTGGAATATTTAGGATGTCACCTAAGGCCTATTAATGACTCGTTGTACTCTCAAGCCAATGAGAATTGGTGGGTCATTACAAATGGGATCAGATTGTTCGGTCTTTGCCTAACAAGTAGTCATTATTGTTATTTGTCTTGGAGTTGAAATTTATTATTTTCTATTCATTGGGTCAAAATCTCGATAATAGTAGGATAGTAGGAACATGAAATGTATAGCATAAAAGGACATATCAAACCATTTTATTCTGAACTTCATGTTATCACGGGGTTGGGTACATAAGTGTTTTGGATAAATTTCTAGAATGTTGGGAAATATCATTATCATGAGTTTAGCCAATGAGATGACCATGACATGCATTGTAGAGAAATGACTTCTCACTAGTATTTCATATCACCTTGTGAGGAATGAGTAAGGATTTTGTGCAAGGTGTGAATTTTTAGAAAATGAAGAAATTGTTTTCAAGTGAAAGATCTTGAATATAGGGTATTTAGTCTATTTTAAAAATTGGATGATTTTCAAAAGGCATGAGGAATTTTTTAAATATGTTTGAACATGGGAAAATGTCATTTTGAAAACAATATTACGATAGATGATGTGATAGAATTTGAAATTCCAATCCATTATTTTCTAGAGAGTGAGATTGACGGAGTTTGTTGTTGGTTTATAAAATGGCACCTGGTAGGCATCGTCAGAACCAACCCAATGAGGCTGTAGAGAATGTGGTTGCACTAGAACAATGTGTGAACCAAGAGCTGGTTTAGAGTATTGTATAGGATTTTCATGATGTGGATATGGGGAACCATAGGAAGGAACCAAGGCATGTGTATTATACCATTGAGTACATGAAGAAAAATATACCGAACATTCGGGGTAATGTTGAACCCGAAAAAGAAGAGGTGTGGCTAAGTAGGATGAATCGAATCTTCGATTTCATTGGAACACCATTAGTGGTCAAGGTCAAGTAATCGACGTGTATTCTCGAGGATCTTGAACGTTAGTGGTGGGATTTAGCGATGGAGGCTAGATTAGATGAAGGCATTACATGGGATGATTTTGAAGAATTGTTCAATAAAAAATTCTATCCTCACATGGTCAAGATCCATAAAATGATAGACTTGTTCATACAGAAACAAGAGAGTCTCTCTGTCACAAAGCATGTGGCTAAATTATTGAATTTAGTCTGTTTTTTCCCAGAGTTTGCGACAAGTGTGTTGTTGGTGGAACGTATCTTCAAATCGAGGCTAAGGCAAGATATTCGATCAATCATTTCAGTGCTATGTATTACTGATTATACATAAATGGTGAAAAGAGTGATTGTTTATAAATGTGATATATCAGGATCAGTGGGAGGATGCATGTTGATACCTACAAGAAATGGTGGGAACTCAACCTATGGGAACAAGATGAAAAGGGACACATATTTCCATGGTGCAAGTGGAAATTAGTATCAGATAGCGGGATCCGTGAACCTTCCTTCACAACTCCAGAGCAAAGAAGGTTGTTTCTAGTGTGGTTCCCTTGACCAAAAAAGGCAAGATTGTACAGAGAAACCTAGATCATGTCACAATTTCAAGAAGATGGGGCATCTACAACACTATTGTAGGAATTCTATGAAGTCGGGTGCAGGTGACACTTCTTAGGCATCGCAAGCATCGTATGCTTCTATTGGAAGAGGATAGTAGAGTCAGTCTCTCCAGCATAACAGATCTATCCATGGTGATTCTTTAAATATCATGACTTCTCAACCAAACCAATTTCAACAAGGCAACATGGAGTGCAGTGCAGCGACGGAGAAATTTTATGAAGCTAACCCGATGATGGTCGATGATCAGGTAGGACCATCTAGGGTGAGAGGTATGATTCTTTTGAATTATACCCTTGTGGAAGGGATCTTCGATACTGGTGAAACACATTCTTTCTTTTCTTCTTATTCTGTTTATTTGCTATGTTTAAAACTCGAAATGATGCCTTCAGTTTTTAAACTGAAAATTCCTCTTGGTGAAAGGGAATATCAAGAATTTTTGTGTAAAGAATGTTCTATAACGGTTGATGGAGATGAGTTGAAATGGGACTTCTCGATGTTTCACATGAATGTCTATCATGTAATCCTGGGTATGGATTGGTTGACAATGTTTACGGCTCACATCGAATGTTATAGGAGAACATATAGTTTCACGACTGAGGATAACCTCAACCATCTATTTAGAGGAGTGACAATGGTAATGAAAGGTGCAAAGATCATGTTGGAACCAATGGTTGGAAGGATATCTTACCAAATGGTAGCATTGAATTTGGAATCTATAGAAGAGATCAAGAGAGATAGTTTTCCAACTGTGGTGGATCAATTTCCAAATGTCATTCCCAAGAACTTTTATGGGTTACCACCTCTAAGGGATGTGGAGTTTACGATTGATCTCTTTCTGGTGACCAGTCCTATTTCCCTTCCGTCTTATAGGATGTCACCAACCGAGTTATGGGAATTGAAAGTGCAGTTAGAGGAGCTAGAAAGCAAGGGTTTCATTCAACCAAGTACATCTCAATGGGCAGCACTGGTTTTTTTCATGAAAAAGGTAGATGGAACTCTTCGGCTGTGTGTTTATTATCATAAGCTTATCCAAGTTACGATAATGAATAGAAGTCCACTTCCACATATTGATGATATGTTCGATCAATTAAGGGGCACTCATTGGTTCTCCAAGATTGACTTTTGATCACGATATTACCAATTGTGAGTTCGGAAGGAGGATATTCCAAAGACAGCTATCAGAAGTAGATATGGCCACTTCGAATATGTAGTCATGCCTTTTGGTCTAACGAATGAACTAGTGGTCTTCATGGCTTTGATGAATCAGATATTTCAGTGATATCTGATCCATTTGTTATGGTTTTTGTGGATGATATCTTGGTGTATTCAATGACAAGGGGTTATCATGAGAAGCATCTTGAAGCAATGTAACAAATCTTGAGAGATCATTGTTTGTATGAAATATTATCAATGTGTTATTTTTATATAAAAAAAATTTCCTTGGCCATGTCATTTCTAATAAAGGCGTTTTTGTTGATCATGAAAATATATAAGCCCTTATCTCTTGGCAACCATCGAAGAATGTGTTCGAGATAAGAAGCTTTATTGGTCTAGGTGGTTACTACTGATGATTTTTGCATGATTTATCATGACTATCGTCACCCATGACAACTCTAACAAGGAAGAATTCTCCATTCCAATGGATAGAATAATATCAAAAGTCTTTCCAGGAACTGATGGTTCATCTTACATCAGAACCTATCTTGATCTTTCCTAAATCTCGACTGGGGTATGTGGTGTGTTTTGATGCTTCATAATCTGGGTTGGGTTATGTTCTCATGAAAAGATATCATGTGGTTGCTTATGGATCAAGGCAGTTGAGGGTGATTTGGAGTTGGTTGTAGTCATCCATTCTTTGAAAACATGGATACATTTTCTCTTTGATGAGAAATTTACTGTGTTTACGGATCATAAAAGCTTGAAACACATTTTCTCATAGAAATATTATAATCTGAGGCAAAGGAGTTGGATGGTGTATCTCGAAATTATTGACATTGAATTGATGTACACAGCGAGAAAATGAAATTTAGTGGCAGTTGCATTGAGTAGAAATTTGTAAGTTCAGTTAGAGAAAGAAGCTTCAGATGAATGGCAGTTGATGTCGTTCTTAGCCGACATGCATGTGGAATATAATGAACGAGGTGATTTTGTAGTTTTTTCATCTACGCTTGTTCCTGATTTGGTAAAGATGATCAAAGAAGCATAAACATCTAATATAGAATGTCTGGTTGTATGTTCAAAACACAATGGTGGGGAGACCATTGATGCTAGAAACTTGATGGTGGTTTAGTTTTGTGCTTCCGAGATCTGATGATTGTACCTATGGTTTGTTAGAAAAAACACCGTCATGCTTACCACCATTCACGATGGGATGTACATCCAGGTACTCAGAATATGTATAAGGTGTTGAAGTCATAGTTTTTTTTGGAGCGGCATGAAAAGGAAGGTGGCTGAGTTCGTCTCGCGGTGATTAACTTCTCAGCAGGATAAAGCAAAGAATTAGAGACCATCTAGTATGGTTCAAACTCTACCTATCCCAGTGTGGAAATGGGATTAGATAGAAATGGATTTTGTTACAGGTCTTCCAAGAACTATTCAGGAACATGATGTCATTTGAGTGATACTGGATCATCTAACCATGTCATCCGATTTTATCCCTATTCGTGAAACTCATACGGTGGAAGATCTTTCAAAAGTCTATATTCGAGAAGTGGTAAAGAGGCATGTAGTACCAGTGACTATAGTCTCAGATAAAGACTTGAGGTTCACATCTCATTTCTGTAAATCATTATAGTAAGCCCTTGGGTCTTTGTTGACTATGAGCACGGCGTATGACCCCCAGATGGATGGAAAATCAAAACAGACAGTACAAACATTGGAATATATGTTGTGGGATTGTGTAATTGATTTTTGTGGCTCATGGGAGGATCATATACCCTTAGTGTAGTTATCATGCAATAATAGATATCAAGCCTTGATACGCATGGCTCCATTTGAAGCATTGTATAAGCGTCCTTGACATTCTCCACTATTCTGGGAGGATACTGGTGAAACATAACTAGTTATTCCAACCCTTGGACAAGAAACAACTGAGAAGATTCAATTAATTAGGAAGAGGATGGAGACGTCTCAAAGTCGTCAGAAATCTTATGCTGATCATCGTCGAAGACCGTTGTCGTTCGTTGTGGGTGATCATATATTCTTAAGGATCTCTCAAAGGCTTGGACATCATCGTTTCTGGAAGAAGGGATTGTTATATCCAAGGTACATTGTCCCTTTTCAGATACTAGAATGGGTTAGAGAGGTGGAATATCATTTGGCATTACCACCACTATTTAGTTTGGTGCATAATGTGTTCCATGTATCCAAGTTGAAAAAGTATCATCCTGATCCTGACCATGTGATCATATGGGATCACATTGACCTAGATCCAGATGCCTCATTCATACATATCCCAGTATAGATTGTGGATTTGCAAGAGAAAGTCTTCTGGGGAAAAAGAATCAGTCTTGTGCGGGTTTTATGGCAGGATGGTCAGATTCAAGAAGAGACTTGGGATCGTGAGAAGGAAATGAAAGAGCGGTGGCTGAAACTATTTCAGTTGGGTGAGGGTTTTCTACTTTTTTAGGACGGAAAGACCAATGGTTGGGAGAATTTAGTACCACTAGTTTCTTGTATGTAACCCATTCTTGATGATTTTAATGGTTTTAATGTTAAGGGTGATGAATGAGAGAGTCAGGAGAACTCTAAATAATGTTTTGAGGAAAAGGGGAAGTCGCGTTGGAGGCGCACGAGTTGTCTAAACTGTGAGGAAAAACTCTGCGTTTTTTTGGAGGCAGTAGTTTCTGCATGGGTGGCACACTATTTTTCTAACTGTGTGGCCAAATCGTGTGAGAAGGGTAGCCGAGGTAGTTGATAACGCACAGTTAGCGCATGGTTTGTCAAACTGTGCAAACAAATCGTGAGACCACTTAAAGGATATCCTATAAAAGTTGATTTCATGCTTTTTTGCCTCTAAGTTCCTTGTTTAAGCTCTTAAGCGGCCCCAACTCGGGATTTTTCTTCTCCTATGGTCAAAGAGGGTTCTCCCATCATTCCAGAGGCGATCCGTAGGCTTATCTTGGCGAATCAAAGCCAAATTCTTGAGGTATGTGATCATTCTTCATCTTTCTTGATCAGTTTCATAGATCTACTTATATGTACTTCTCCTATCCTCTCGTTTTATTAGATATACGCTCGTTATGGGAATATCTAAGTGTTTGGTTTCCAAATATGATGAGATTTGGTCTTGATCTTTCTAGGAGAGGATATCTACAGAGTGTTTTTGGATAATCGACCTGGGATTCTTGAGAGTTCTTCACCCGTTGTGGTTTTCATCAAAACATATGAGATCAGTGGCTTCACTCTCGACTCCTCTAGTTAGAATTTATTGTCTTAGTTTAAATTTTTTTGAATGGATTTTATTATAAAAATATCAAATAAATCCTCTTTAGTGATGATTTATGGTTTTGATGAAATTTTGAATTCTTGGTGAATTATTGTGCAAAAATGATTAGGCTTCTTGAAATTAAAATGTTGATTTTAAATTATGAATTTACTGAAATGATAAATGGTTGGATGAAAAAAAATGTCTTAATAAAAAAGGAGTTTTATTGAAATGGTTAGAGATTGAATTGACTTTGATGGAATTGGTTTACAAAAAAAGGCAGTTTTGTTGAAATGGTTGGAATTGGTTGAACACACTTGGTAGTTGACATGATGGTTGTGTGTGTTCTCTGGAATGTGGGACGGATAAGGGTTAGAAGTTTCCCACATCAGTTTTGGGATGGATAAGGGTTTGGGATCTCCACCTTCAAACGTTCATATTACATTCGGGACAGATAAGGGTTAGGGGTCTCCTCCATCAGTGTTGGGATGGATAAGGGTTAGGGATCTCCCCCGTCAAGCATTCAAGTAAGTTTGGGTTGGATAAGTGTAAGAAGTCTCCCCCATCATGGTTGGGATGGATAAGGGTTGGGGCTTCTCCCCTCTTCCAGGCAGCATGCATGGTTGGTTGTAAGGGTTTGTGGAATGGTCTGAGTGTGCCATAACGTGATCTTGTGAAATTGTTCTAAAGCTTGTTTTGTTATTTTCTGGAAAAATAAATTGCTGGAAAATTGGTTTTAATTTCTCTTGGAATTCCATTGGTTATGAATGGTTTGGAAACTTTTTTATATTTATTTATAAGATTCTTTTGGGAAATTTGATTTATATAAATTTTTTTATATAAATGTGGCTAACTCTTCTATCCTAGTGGAATGAGTTGGGAAGTCATTTGGGAAACATACTATGTTTTATACTCACCCCTGATTTGGATCATTTGTGCTTTTGCAGATGTTTTATTCTGGGACACAGGTAAAGGTAAAGCATCTTATTGCTAGTGGCTCGTGGTGAATCTTGGGAGATGTTGTGGAGCTTGGAGGTTTTGGGGCATGGAGTTGTAGTGTCTTTTTAGAGTCTTTAATTGTTCATCTGGTGTTTACTTTGATGCTTAGTTTTGTCTTCCGCAGTTGTGTACCTTGATTTAATTTGATATGAATGAATTTTTCACTGGTCTTTCATTTTTTCATGCATCATATAGTGAATTTTTGGTTATGCATGGTTGGTTTTTGGGTAATTTCATAAATGGAAAATAATCACCGAAATTGTATTTGAATCCCTTCAGCATTTATTGCCAGCCTTTGGTGTCTTGGTGTTATCACTTTAAGCCTATTAATTACTCATTGTACTCAAAATCCAATGAGAATTGGTGGGTCAATACATGTTTAGTTGTCCTTAGAGACTAAATAAATACATGATTCTCATATTACAATGGAAAAATAAACATATCATGTAAAAAAATTAGGAATCCAGGAAAATCACCCAATGATTCCTTTCATATATTGAGGGGGAATAGACAAAATAATAATATTTGAGCTGAAATACTCTATATAAGAAATCATATAGTGTAATATTTATTAAAATAAACATTTCATGACTACTATGTAAAAGATAAATAGTATTAAAATATTTTGTATAACTAATATAATTAAATGGGATTACATACAGGGATGAATAATAATATATATAATTAGATAGATAAAAAAAATCTGATATCATAATGATATAATGAATAATTTTACAAATGTTTATTATTTCATTCATGGCCTCAACCCTTGAAATCATTCCTATATAATTAAAGATAATGAAAAATTCCAAAGTTAGATTCTATCATAAAAAAATATTTTTGGATGGTCTATATAAATTTAAGACCCATATATTTTCATTCTATGTCCAATTGAACCATCATTTTAAAGAAGTGAATAATAATAAAAAAAATCTATAAATTCATATCAAATGATAAAAGACCATGAAAAATTTAAATATTTTACATTGATAAGAAACAGATTATCATAATAAAAAACATATTATAATTATTTTGGATGGTATATTTATAGTATCTTCCATGTGAAGATCGAAAATTTTTAAATGATGTTGACATAGATGAAAAACCCCATTATCTTGAATTAAGAAAAAAAATCCTATTGTATTGAAATTTTTTTCATAAATTTCATGAATATTGTGAATACTATTTTAATTTAAAAATAATTAATAATTTTAGGGAAATAATGATAAATAGAATATTTTTTGTGAATTAAAATGGATGTCATGTGGTAAATAGTAAAACACAATCATTTCCCTCTTTATTAAAAAAATAAAAATAACTTTTGAAGAACATGTTAAAAATATTATGCTTTAATTAATTCATCAAAAATAAATTTCAATATTTTTTACTCGACTATCAAATTTTTTAATGTAAATAGCATAATTAATGTAAATTAAAGAATTTGGATATGGAAGGGAAGATTTATGATTTAAAAAATGAAAAAGGTTTTATTTTATTATAAACCTTCATTATATGGTTTTGATTATTAAAATGAAATTTAAATTTAAATAATACATAAAAGAAAATAAGAATAACTATAGTATAATAAAATATATACAGTTTAATAGGGAAATATCATATAATTAACCAAATGGGGACACAAACCAAAATAATCATGACTAGAAAAAGATTGTGAAATAGACTCTTAACATGAAATTCCACTAAGTCACGCATGCTCTAATTTCATGTATAATAAACATAGAATTATTATATATATATATATATATAGACACCATATTTAAATTTATATTACTATATACAATTCATTTATAATTTCACCATATGCATATTTTAATAACTTGTTGATAAAATCAATATTTGAGAGTACATTGTTAATTTTTCGTTAATTTTTTTGGATTAGTAGTTTTGATCCTTGAATCATGATCATAGTTTTATCATCTATATAATTTTGAATATTTATTAATAAGTTTTTTACAATTATTATCATATGATTATCCATTATAAAGGTACACTATTGATTACACATATTGTCTAATTTATATGGTAATCCATATGTATGTTGGATTGATCATTTAATTTTATTAATTGAAAAATATAAAATAATATAGGTAAACATTTACATTAATATAATCATAATAATAATATTTATAGATTATTTATTCATTTAATTCATCAATTTTAAAATCCAAGTATATATGAAATGATAAATATATCACATCTTTTCATAAAGGTAGTCATCCACACATATGCCTGAGAAACATTGATATTTTCTAATGCATGGATAGTTTTGAAGGTAGATAATATATTATAGACAACGAATAAAATTATTAATAAATATATATCATAAATAAATGTTAAAAATTTACCAAGATAGGTGGTTATGAGAAAAAACATTTTCTCCTAGAGACCATTATAATCACATATTCACAAGTGATATTTTCATTTTTCATAGGAAGGAGGAGTTGAAAATTGGTGTACCATTAAAATAATGGAATTTAATAATTTAGGAGATATGGATGTTATTTTTTCATCAATTTTATGATTATTTTAATGGATTTATAAGAATAATTATAAAGTAAATACCTTGGTAAAGAGTTATACCTCTTCTTTGGAATGCCTCAATTTTAATACACAATGAGACATATTGGATGGTTCATTTTTTAGACTAGAACATATAATATATTAGGATGAAGTATGTTAAAAATATTTCTTGATATTTTTTGAGTTAATGTTCACAATTGGTGTTTATAATTGAGAATAGTGGGTTCCCTTTTATAACTGAGGGTAGTGGAAGACTTGTAGTTATTCTAAACATTTAATGATTATATGTGTCTTAAACCGGGTTAAGTTGACGAAAATAAATTTTATTTTAAATATAATGTTATTATTATAGAAAGAGACTCACCCAATGATAATTAAGATGATATATTGTTACATGATCACAATATTTATCCATTTAACCTGTTTGACCCATTTAATTTGGGGATAATTTTCTTACGTGGTAAATATTAATAGTGAAATAAAATAAAATTGGAAAAAAAATTGAACATCTAAATTGCAGATATAATATCATTAGTGTATGAAATATGTTTTAATAAAATTGCACAAAAATTAATGAAAATGATCTTTAGAAATATGTGTCTTTCACAAAAAAAATTAACTTATACAAAAATAAAATATAATAAGGATTCATATTTAATTAAAAAAAATATAGTTAACAAAATTTCACTTATTTCATTTAGAAATAATAAAAAAATTCAATCTTAAATTAAATAATTTAAATATGAAAAAAGGAATTTTTTTTCAAATTTATATTATTCATTAGGAACATATAATTCAGCGATTTTTTTAAAAATAGAAAAAATTCCATGTAAATATTATTCTGACATGATGAGTTAAAAATTTTATTTTTTTTTCGAAAATGAATATTCAAATTCTCATAAATTTATATTTAAAATTAATATTCAGTATATAAATAAAATTCGATCTTATTAAAAATGATCCTTTAAAAAATTAATCATTCTTAATTATATATATTGAAATTTGAAATTAACTTTATGTTGATATATATTAGTTTAAAATTTTAAATATTAAAAATTATCATATTTATCATTTTAAAATGATAGTTTTTTTCTTATAATATAATACATAATATATTTATAAATTTTCTTTAAAAAAAATAACTTTGTATCCTTCAATATTTTTTAAAAAATCATTTTAGTTATTAATTTTCTAATCAACAAATTTCATCAATCAAAAAAATTATACAATTTATTAATCACAATTTATTACTAATTTTCTATAAATTATTTTTTTATTTTATTACATCATGGCTCTTTTCAGTTCATTGTTGTGGGGGATGAATGTTAGAAAATATAATACAATTTAATGAAGAATTAAATATTGAAATAATATGATGTTACTATTCGATCTTGAGATTTTATTAGAAAAAAACTAGATGAAATTATATATGGTTGATATTATTTTAGAGCATAATTGCCTATTTAAGAAATTGATAATGTGTTCGAGTATGGGATTGTGTTAAAAATTAAATGACTTTACATTAAACAATGTTATAATGGATGAAATAATGTGTTCTTCACCTTTGACTATTATAATGGTGGAAAAATGAACAATGAAAAATTGCACATTTTCTAGAAAAGTAGGATATTATTTTCCCATGGTGTAACACCAAATTTTTTTATAATATTTATTCATTTATAATTGGAAATGTTTTATAGATTTCTTTACACCCAAAATCATCGTTATAAAAATCATGTTATACTATTGAAAATTAATAGTAAAATATCGATGTAATTGGATAAACATTTGATTAATATGTATAAATAGGTTTAACTAAATTATGATAATTATTTATATAATATACCCTTAATGAAAATGTATTGACTAATTTTCAGTAAATAAGTACCATAATTTTAATAAAATGAATAAAAATCAAGATATCCCAATTTCTCATGAATTTTAAATTATATAGATTAGGTGTCTTTAACTAAATAATATATATCTATCAAAACAAATAAATTAATAAATATTATTATTATTATTTTAACACATGGAATTATAATTTATAAAATTTTTAGTAATTGGATAAATATTTATATAAAATCATTTGAACATAAAAAGGGATTTTTTTTACAAATATATTTTTTGTTAAAAGAGTAATTTGTCATAAAAAATTATGTAAATATATATTAATTAATTATTTTAATTAAATATCTAAATAATACATTCTATACAATATATTATCATTCATAAAATGGTTCTTACATGGTGAGGAATGAAAAAAAACATTTGTATTCATGACAAATAATTTTCTCAAAAATTGGTTTTGTGTCAAGATCGTGGAATTAAATTATAAAAAATATAAGAATTGAATAATTTAAATATTATTTCGTATTTTGAATCATCTTAATTACAATTACATTATATGATGTTCTTATTTTTTAGTTATATTGAATAGTTACCATGGAAAATTTTGTTTATAGTGGTAAGGGATAGAAGGGTTAAAAGAGTTGTTATACTAAAAGGTATAACAAAAAGAAGCACAATATAGACACTTAATCCTCATTTGACATTTTTATTTAGAAAAAAAAATTAATTTCAATGAATATATAATAATTTGGAGAAACATTACTTGAAAAATACATATATTATTTTCCAATTATTCAACAAATAACATGTTTTCTACCATCTAAAATTATAAAAAGAAACCTCATATTTTAACATCCCCACAGCACATGATCAATCGATTAAAAAATTACTTACCAAATATCATTAAAACAGTCATTTCTAGGTGGTAGAGTTCATGGGATCAATAAAATAATATCTCAAGAATAAATAAGGTATAATATAAAGTAATATACTTGAATAAGATACAATTTTCATTATCAGTATATTTTATTATTAACGCATACATAACCTCAATTAAATATTGTCTAATAATCTTAGCATTATGAAATATTTATCATATCATTATGTTATTTAATTTATTTTTCAATGTAGTTTTAATTTAACATTCTATTATGGTGTATTTAAAGACATTTGAGGATGAAAGGAAATTATTATGTAAAATTGTCTAATGTTTGGGAATGTATGTTAGTATTAATAAATAAGGTCTGAGTAAATATTTGTGAATGGTTTTCAAGTATTATACTTGGGTTTTTAATGAATTAAATATTCTCTTGAGTTGTTACTATATAATATGGGATGTAAAATGTTATCTAGACACTTTCACTTCATTAACTAATTATAAAATGTGCATATATGTTTAGGATGATTCCATGAACTTGTTTAGACTGTGAAAAGTTCACACTTCATGAAACTACTTCATGTCCTGAAAACCATGGTAAAATTAATTTTTAATCCAATGAGTTTACTTTTTGTGTATGCTCTAAATTTCCAATTTCATTTCATGAAAGGGTTTAATATTGTGAATTGTCTAGGTTGATTGGTGTTAACCAAACTACACATGTTGTTTTCTTCTGATTCAATGGACATGCTTCTCATTTGAAATATATGACAAATCCCAGTTGAATATTGGGAACAAATATCATTTTGGGTCCTTTTTTTGGACATTAATATTTTTGGTGGATGTTCTTCATCGTTATGGGTAAGTGATATTTCAACCTCCTCATTTCCATTGGTCACAACTATACTTTTAAACAATTCATTATGATATATTTATCTAGAAGTTATTTTATTTTTGATAAATCTTGTTTCCAATATTGGATTCACTTTGAGAGGGGTGGTTCTCTATTAGTATTCGTGATTCTGGTGTGTTATCTCTAATGTATGTTTATACTAACCTATATTTTGAACATTGTTGTTATATAATAAAATTCTAATGTTTGGGAATCCTTGGTGGGGCCACATTTTTTGTTATTAATTACCCTTGGTGGTGGATGATCTATATGTCATAATGCAAGACCTTTGATTGAGGTATGTAGTTCCATCTCTAGACAATATGAAATGAAAATATAAATCACTACATGAACTATTTTTTATAAATAAATTGGTATTATTGATTGATTTATTAGTGCATGTGAAAATGAGTTGTTGTGAAACGATTTCACTACCCATGTGTTGGTATATGAAAATGTATTTTCAATACAATGATAAATGGGTTTCTGAACTGTTTTTCAAAACATGGATTGATGAAATGGTTAAAAAATGTGTCAAATTTTATTTTTTGGATAATTATGTGAAACATGTATTAATATAAATTATCTGTTGATAGTGTAAGGGGGGAACTTATCATGTGTTCATATGATCCATATTCCTATTATTATACATAATTTTGTTGGATTTATTTGGAGGCTTGATTTATAGGGTGGTCCTATACTCTCTAGATTAGATGTACGTGTCTATAAACTTGATGTATGCCATAGTTTATTTCTGTTTAATATTGTTCTAGATATCATGTCCTATAGTGGTATATTCCATGATATTACATGTGTTTTTAGTTATACTATTTTTTATATTATATGAACTGTGATATCATCTATGAACAACTTTTATATATGTGAAATGATTTGAAAAAGGATCACCCAGAATATTTTAAACTGTGGAAATTGGGGAATGATTCACCATGATTTTGATATAAAAAAATTGTATACTGATTATCATGTCCTTTTTTCTTTAAATTTGACTATATTTAATTTTTTACATTTACTTCTTATGGAAATCATGTGTTGAATTGTAATTAACCTATTATCTCACGCCATACATATCACTTTTTTTGGTGTGTAGACATTGCTATATTATTCTATATAAGAAATTGAAAGTTTCCATAGTGAGGCTATGAGCATTCTATCAGTTTGGCTGAGTAGCAAGTTGTGAGAAAGTGAGGAATTTTTTTCTTATCACAATGATAATATTATTCTCATATTTTATTTTCCATTCACTATTATACTCATTTCATGGAGTTTTAATTTTTACTATTGGGTTCTATCACTTATATTATTTAATTTTATATATAGAATATATTTCCATATTTTCTCTTACACTATTTCATACAACTATATATATATATGCAATTATTTTGTATTCATGTTTTTAGAAATAATTCCATCTGGTATTCTTTCATGCCTGGTTTCAAGTAGCCCACCAATGGGGACTATAAATGACCATTGGGTATATAAAGGGTCATGTCAAGTGCGGATTTGGTTTGGAATTATATTTGGTTCATAAATGTTTTGTTTCAAATGGAGGTTTGCTGGTTTGTAATTTGATTTTTTAGACTGGATATAAGATCTTTATTATTTTATGTGTAGGTTATGATGATTTCAATTCAATATGTAGTTATGAGAACACTCACGTTACCATGGGATGTTTTAATGTGTCTCTCTTGTTTTGAGTTCATGGTCTTAATATCTTTTCTTGATATAGTTTTTTAGTTTGAAATTATAATTTCTATTCAATTTATCTCTTCATGATTATTCAAAATCATTTTATATTCCTCTAAGATGACTTCCATAGACTCTATAGGTGGGTTTAGTGGAATCTCCTCATTTAAATATGCCTATGGATTAAAACATTATAGATACTACCATGCATGTAGTACATGACATGGACCAAAATGTATTGGATGTTCATAATTCCATTTCTGTAGTACATCTAAGAGTTCTAGAAAAAATTTCTCCAATCATTATATTTCATTTGTAAGGATACAAATTCCATTAAAATTAAAAATTAACATAAAGAGATGTAGTATTGTATGGAAAATATCAATTAGATCATTAAATAATTTGATAAAACTAAGAATATAATGATCGTGTTCATGATGTTTTGAATCGTTCATACCATCATATGATAGTATGATTATATGATATAGAAATATAGAAAAATTTTATTGGGGTAGAATTTCATTGAGACTATCTTCTTCAAACAGTTCTATATAGAGTTTATGTTGGTGGAAAATTAACTCAATTTTTTCTCCTTATTTAAGGGACAACGTTCGGTGCCTGAATACACCAATTGGTTCATAGAGCTAGTTCAGTTTTCCCTAGAAGTAGTAAATAATGAGCAATTGAAGCTAAACAAGTTATTTTAGGGTTTTTGAATTTATATTAGATCACAAGTATTTATTATAAGTATTTCTACCTATGTAGAAATTCTATAAATAGCTTTTACAGAAAAGATGGATATGGTTCGATATAATGGAAAATTTTCCCTTATTTTCCACCCTATTGTGCCTTCTATTGAATATAGTGAATGAACTATAAGAGGGACAATAATTTCCAGGGTAGTAGAGGCATTTTTCTATAACAAGAATATTCAACACCATTATTGATGACCAATAGAGATACCCTATATGTTTATCAATATTGAATGGTCAAAAAGACGTGAAAATATAGTCATGTTCCTTTAAATATGTCTTTCATTTGTGGTATATTTGACCATATGAAGTGATTTCATTTTCATATAAATACTTCCCATTATGGTTATATATTTCATATTTGGTGGAAGTTGTGGGAAATCTTAATGCATCATGTACAATATTTCTCTGTCAACAAGCCTTAAGAGTGAATTTCCATTAAGACATAGAAGAGATTCCAACATAGTTTGCCATGTTACCAATGATAGTGAGTGGTACCATCATTATTACATATTCTATAGTAGACTATTTATTTGAAACATCATCATCCCAATCATTTGTTAATATCTATTTTATTGGTATTTTTAAAATTCCAATGGAAGTAATGTCTATTGTTATGGTGTTAGAGAAACCTCTTTATAAAAGAAAAGATTATATTTTTTATATCCTTCCAATATTTTGTTCATAAATAACCCATATGTATTATGGGATTTTTTAATTGTTCATCTATATCTATTCAACATCATCATTGATATGGATTTGATTGTTTATCACGATTATCATATTGATTATTATCATTGGTGTTTATTTTTCACTATGGACTATGGGGCTCACGTGGGTTTTAGGGAGAGTGGGATATGAGGTCAAGTAATTTAGTACATTATCTCCATTATCTAATTAGGTTTTTATCATCTATATTGGTTGATGTTGATGATGTTTTTTCATTGGATGATCTTCATAGTATTTATTGAGACATTGCTAATTTCATTCTAGAGCCTTATTTAATATTCTTCTAGACTGGGAGGTAATGTTCATGATTTATCTTTTTCCAAGTAAATAGTTTGTTTTAATATCCAAATATGTTATTTAATATTAGGAGATGAAAGATAATAAGATTCTATAATATGATCTGGCTGGAAACATTTATATTCTCGCAAATGATTCACAATTTTTTTTCCTTCTGGTATTTTCCGAAACGGATGATCGCTCACTAAAATTGTGTGTGGTCTATAATAATTAATATTTAGTGATGGTTGTGAATATTTCTTCCATTACCAATGTGTATTAATTATTATTACTATTTATTTTTTAAAAAATATGTTTTGTAAGATCAATATTCTGTGGTGTTTTCATCACCTCAGTGTTTTTGGAGTGTGATATACCAAGATGGATTTTAGGATCATGTGTGGTCATTATGAAAATTGTATGATGCATTTTGGCTTGAATAACTCTCCATAGTATTTATAGAATTGATAAATTATATATTCATGTAGTATCTCAACACCATTATGGTTATGTTTGTGGGTGGTATATTAGTTTATTCGAGATCTGAGCATGAGTAAAAGTGCCATATACATTAGATTTTATAAATCCCAAGGACTCACTATTTGTAATGAATGGGTTATAACTGAAATATACATATATCTAAAAAGTGATTTTCTAGGGGTATATGATATATGATTTTATCCAATATATTTATCCTGATAAGGTGAAGGTTGTCTTTTCATAGGAGGATCCATAGAACACATTAAGGATTCCAAGCTTCCTTGTACTTACTATATTTAAATGAATGTTCACCATGGATTTATAAATGATGGAATAAAATTTTAATACACTTACCAATAAGTGTGTGAAATTCGTTTTGGATTTGAAATGTTATTAATCATTTTTTATATTAAATTTATTCTCATTTTGGCTCTTATTTTGATATTACCAAATCTTGATAAATTTTATGTGCTGTACTTTGACAATTGGAGTGATAATATAGTTTTAATTATAATATTTGATAATCATGTTTTTATTAATGGATCTATCCATATATGGAATCATAAATGGAATTAAATCACTCAGCATTTATTGATTTTTGTGGTTTTGATTGTGCTTAACTGTTTAATGAACTATCTCTTTGAGGAGAGGTTCATAGTGTATTATGATAATAAGTGTATAGGAAAATAAACCTTATGAAATCATTGAATATCATATAGATATAGAGTTTTAAATACCTTTATAAATTTTCATTGTAATAAAATTAACAATAGGTAAGGGGAATGTTGTTTTTAATGCTCCCAACTAGAAATTACCACCACATGCTACTTAGAAAATGATGGTGGATTGGAATATGCTAGGACAATAAAGTTAGTAGAAACCAGATTCTTAGGAGGTTCATCAATTCATGGTTATGATCACAGTTCAGTTGTAATGTTGTATCCATAATTCAATAATTTATGTTCAAGAGAAGTAAGATGTGTTTAGAAAAATTTGAGAACGCATTTTTGGTCGGGAGAAAATTTATGGTTGGCTACTCAAATGAAATGGAATATTATATTTAGGAATAGTTTTTCATTCCATTATATATGAGGAGTTCAGTTTTATTGGAAATTCATAGTTCTTAGTGGTTTTTTCAACCATGAACAATAAAGACGTATCATGAAATTTGACAAAGAATCTGGTTGTTTGGTATTAAGAAAACATTCTAGATAATGTAAGAGAAGAAGAAACCACTTATTTTGTGGAATCCTATTCCATTTCCAATGCATAAATTGGAATATGTGTCTGGTATGATTTTTTTATTACCATGGACTACCAAATGGAAGCATCAATCGGGGTGATAATCAATAATTTGAAAATATTATCTACAATTATTCTAAATAGGAACACCACTAATGTTAAAAATACTCATAACCTATATGTGTGGTACATTGTGAGGATAAATTGTGTTTTTTTGAAAATTCATTCAATGGATTATTGGATTACAAGGATTTTCAAGAAGATTCTCTAGGAGGTAATGGGGACTCAGGTCATGTAGAGTATAACCTACCATCAAAATAAATATTGTTAGAAAATGTTTATTTTTAAGATATTGGATGATATTATCTATTCCCACATCTTATAATTTTGTGGATATTTTTATCAATTTAATTTTGGTTGATTTTTCTTTTAAAAATATTAATTAGCTATCAATTACAATGGATCCCTTGAAGTATTGTTATCTCATCATTTGAATTTAAACATTCTATTGTGTACAATTGTGTTAGTCCTCTTGGGGAGGAATGATTCACATTCAGTATATTACAAATAAGATTCATGATGGAGATCCAAATCTGGATATATCTCAAATTTTGATGAAATTGATTGTGGATCTTCGAAATCATCATTTATATATTTTTCAAGGTGATCTTGTTTTTCATGAATTCTTCTCCTCAGTTAGGTCATTTTCACATTAGAACATATATAAATGTGGATTCAGGATATGTTGGACTTTTGGTGTTATTTAGTTGATTTTGAAGATTACTTATTTGTTGGAAGATCCAATTCACTTGAAGGGTATTCATGATTTTTTCCATATATCTCTAATAAGGAAATATCATCCTGAACCATCTCATGTTCTGAGTTTGGAAGAGATTGAGTTAGATGTATATGTAGTTATTGTGGAGAATCCTATACTGATATCTCAATATTAGGTGAATTTAATTTTTTGGAGTGCAATATTGTATGTCATATTGTAATAGAGACATTGTATAGATTCTGATGAAACAAGGGATCATGAAGCATATTCGAGGGAGAAATAGCCTTTCATATTTCTATAACTCCATTCATTCACATGAATCTCACCAATATATTACATTACCTCCCTTGAAATTCATGTGAATGAATGGAGTTCTAGAAGTATGAAAGGCTATTTCTCCCCCGATTATGCTTCATGATCCAAGGTTTCATCAGAATCTATACCATGTCTCTATAACAATATGACTAACAATATTGGACTCCAACTAAGAAAAGTGACCTAATATTGAGCTATCAGCATAGGATTCTCCACAATAAATACATATACATCTAACTCAATCTCTTCCAAACTCAGAACATGAGAGGTTTCAGGATGATATTACCTAAGTAGAGATATATGGAAAAAATCATGAATACCAATTAAGTGAATTTGATCTTCCAACCAATAAGTAATCTTTAAAATCAACTAAATAACATCAAAAAGTCCAACATATCCTGAATCTATATTTATATATGTTCTAATGTGACAATTACCTAACCGAGGAGAAGCATTCATGAATAACAATATCACCTTGAAAAAGATCTAAATGATGATTTCGAAGATCCACAAGAAATTTCATCAAAATTTGAGATATATCTAGATTTGGATCTCCATCATGAATCTTATTTGTAATATACCGAGTGGGAATCATTCCTCCCCAAGAGGCCTAACACAACTGTACACAATAGAAAGTTGAAATTGAAATGATGATATAAAAATCCTTCGAGGGATCCATTGTAATTGATTGATAATTAACATTGTTATAAGAAAACTAAGCCAAAATTATATTGATACCCAAATATCCACAAAATTATAAGATGTGGGAACAAATAATATCATCCAATATCTGAATAAAACAAACTTACTAACAATATTTATTTGGATGGTAGGTTATACTCAACATGACCTGAGTCCCCATTACCTAATAGAGAATCTTCTTGAACATCCCTGAAATCCAATAATCCATTGAAATAATTTTTCAAAAAACACCATTTATCCTCACAATATACCACACATATAGGTTATGAGTATTTTTATCATTAGTGGTGTTCCTATTTAGAATGAATGTAGATAATATTTTCAAATTAGTGATTATCACCCCGATTGATGCTTCCATTTGGTAGTCCCTGGTAATAAAAAAATGATACCGAACACATATTCCAATTTATGCATTGGAAATGGAATAGGATGACACAAAATAAATGGTTTCTTCTGCTCTTACATTATCTAGAATATTTTCTTAATACCAAACAGCCAAAGTCTTTGTCAAATTTCATGATACATCTTCATTGTTCCTGGTTGAAAAAACCACTGAGAACTATGAATTTCCAACAAAACTGAACTCATCAAAGATAATGGAATGAAAAAATATTCCTAAATATAATATTACCATTTCATCTGAGTGGCCAACCATAAATTTTCTCTTGAACAAAAAATTGTTCTCAAATTTTTCTAAACACATCTTACTTCTATTGAACATAAACTATTGAATTAGGATATAACATTACAAATGAACCGTGATCATAACCATGAATTAACGAACGTCCTGAGAATCTGGTTTTTACTATGTGTAGTGCACTAGAATATTCCACTCCACCATCAGTTTCTAAATAGCATGTGGTGGTAATTTCTAGTTGGGAGCATTTAAAACGACATTCCCCTTAGCTATTGTTAATTTTATGACAATGAAAAATTTATAAAGGTATTTCAAACTCTATATCTATATGAGATTCAATGAGTTCATAGGGTTTATTTTCCTATAATCTTATGATCATAATACACTATGAACCTCTCCTCAAAGAGATATTTCATTAAACAGTTAAGCACAATAAATACCACAAAAATCTATAAATCCTGAGTGATTTAATTCCATTTAGGATTCCATATATGGATAGATCCATTAACAACAACATGATTATCATATATTATAATTAAAACTATATTATCACTCCAATTTTCATAGTACACCACATAACCCTTATCAAGAACTGGTAATATCAAAATAGGAGCCGAAATCAGAATCAATTTAAAGTAAAAAAATGATTAATAACATTTCAAATCCAAAACGAATTTCACCCACTTTTTGGTAAGTGTATGAAAATTTTATTCCATCATTTATAAATCAATAATGAACATTCAGATATATATAGTAAGTAAAACGATGATTTGAATCCCCAAAGTGTTCTATGGATCCTCCTATGAAAAGACAACCTTCACCTTATAAGGATAAATATATTGGATAAAATCATATATCATGTACCCCAAGAACATAACTTTTTAGATATATAAATATTTTATTTATAACCCATTCATTACAAATAGTGAGTCATTGGGATTTATAAAATCTAATGTATATGGCACTTTTACTCATGCTCGGTTCTCGAATAAACCAATATACCACCCACAAACATAACCATAATGATGTTGAGATACTACATGAATATATAATTTATCAATTCCATAAATACTATGGAGAGTTATTAAATCCAAAATGCATCATACAATTTTATTAATGACCACACATGATCCTAAAATCCATCTCAGTATATCAAACTCCAAAAGCACTAAGGTGATGAGAACACCACAAAAAGTTGATCTTACTAAACATATTTTTTTTAACAGAAATAGGAATACTAATTCATAAACATGGGTAAAGGAAGAAATATTCACAACCATCACGAAATTTTAATTTTTATAGACCACACACAATTTCAATGGGTGATCAACTATTTCGTAAAATACAAGAAGAGAAACAAAATGTGAATCATTTGTGAGAATATAAATGTTTCTAGCAATATCATCTTATAAAATGTTGTTATATTTCATCTCGTCTTATTGAATAACATATTTTGATATTAAAATAAACTATGTACTTGGAAAAAGATAAATCATGAACATTACATCCCACTCTAGACGAATATTAAATAAGGCTTCTGGAATGAAATTAGAAATGTCTCAATAAATACTGAGAAGATCATCAAATGAGAAAACATCATCAACGTCAACCAATATAGATGATAAAAAACTACTGAGTTATTGGAGATAATGTACAAAATTACTTGACCTCATATCCCACTCTCCCTAAAACACACATGAGCCCCATAGTCCATAATGAAAAATAAACTCCAATTATAATAATCAATATGATAATAGTGATAAACAATCAAATCCATATCAATGATGATGTTTAAGAGATATAGATGAACAATTACAAAATCTCATAATTCATATGGGTTATATATGAACAAAATATTGGAATGATATAAATAATATACTCTTTTCTTTTATAAAGAGGTTCCTATAACACCATAACAAGAGAAATTAGTTATATTAGAATTTTAAAAATACCAATGAAATAGATATAAACAATTGATTGAGATGAAGAAGATTAAAATAAATAGTCTACTAAAGAATATGTAATAAAGATAGTACCACTCACTATCATTGGTAATATGGAAAACTGTGTTGTAATCTCATCTAATTCTTAATGGAAATTCACTCTTAAGGCTTGTTGACAGAGACATATAGCACATGATGCATCAGGATTTTCCACAACTACCTCCAAATATGAAATATATAACCATAATAGGAAGTAGGTATATGAAAATAAAATCACTTCATATGGTCAAATAGACCACAGATGAAATACTTATTTAATGGAACGAGACTAAATTTTCACGTCTTTTTTACCATTCAATATTGATAAACATATAGGGTATCACTATTGGTCATCAATAATGGTGTTGAATATTCTTGTTATAGATAACTGCCTCCACTACCCTAGACATTCTTGTCCCTCTTATAGTTCATTAACTATATTCTATATAAGGCACAATAGGGTGGAAAATAAGGGAAAAATTTCCATTATATCAAACCATATCCTTCTTTTATGTATCATGTTTTTGTAGAATTTCTACATAGGTAGAAATACTTATAATAAATACATATGATATGATATAAATTCAAAAAACCTAAAATAACATTTTTACCTTCAACTTCTCATTATTTACTACTTCTAGTGGAAACTAAACCAGCTCTATGAACCAATTGGTGTATTATGACACCGAACATTGTCCCTTAAATAAGGAGAAAAAATTGAGTTAATTTTCAATCAGCATATACACTATATAGAATTTTTTGAAGAAGATAATCTCAATGAAATTCTACCCCAATACAATTTTTCAATATTTCTATAACATATAGTCCCACTATCACATGATGGTATGCACGATTCTAAACATCATGAACACCATCATGATATTTTAGTTTTATCAAATTATTCAATGATCTAATTGATATTTTCCATAAAAAACTACATATCTTTAGGTTATTTTTTTAATTTTAATTGAATGTGTATTGTTGAAAATGAAATATAAAAATTGGAGAAATTTTTCTAGAACTCTTAGATGTACTACAGAAATGGAATTATGAACATCCAATACATTTTTGTCCATATCATGTAAGACATGCATGATAGTATCTATAATATTTTAATCCATAGGCATATTCAAATAAGGATAATCCACTAAACGCACCATTAGAATCTATAGAAGTCATCTCAGAGGAATATAAAATTATTCTGAATAATCATAAAGAGATAAATTGAATAGAAATTATAATTTCAAAGCAAAAAACTGTATCAAGAACAGATATTAAGACCATGAACTCAAAAAAAGAGACACAAATTACAACATCCCATGGTAACGTGAGTGTTCTCATAACTACATATTGAATTGAAATCATAATAACCTACACATAAAGTAATAATGATCTTATATCCAGTCTAAAAAAATAAAAATACAAACCACAGAACCTCCATTTGAAAAAAAACATTTACGAACCAAATATAATTCCAACCCAAATCCGCACTTGACAATACCCTTTATATACCCAATGGTCATTTGTAGTCCCAATGGGTGGGATACTTGAAACCAGGCATGAAAAACTACCAGATGGAATTATTTCTACAAACATGAATAAAAAATAATGGCACATATATATATAGTAGTATGAAATAGTGTAACCGAAAATCTGGAAATATATTATATATATATATTTAAATTATAAAAGTGATAGAACCCAAAAGTAAAAAATAAAACTCCATGAAATGTGTATAATAGTGAATGGAAAATAAAATTTGAGAATAATATTATCTATGTGATAAGAAAAAAATTCCCCACTATCTCACAACTAGCTACTCAGCCCAACTGATAGAATGCTCACTGCCTCACTATGGAAACCTTCAATTTCCTATATCGAAAAATATAACAATGTCGACACACCATCAAATTCATATGTATGGTGTGAGATAATAGTTTAATTACCATTCAACACATGTTTTCCATAACAAGTAAATGTAAAAAATTAAATATAGTCAAATTTAAAGAAAAAGGTCACGATAATCAGTATACAATTTTTTATATCAAAATCATGGTGAAACATTCCCCAATCTTCTATAGTTTCAACTATTCCGGGTAATCCATTTTCAAATCATTTCACATATATAAAAGTTGTTCATAGATGATATCACAGTTCATATAATATATAAAATAGTATAACTAAAAACACATGTAATATCATGGCATGGACCACTATAGGACATGATATCTAGAACAATATTAAACAGAAATAAACTATGAAATACATCCAGTTTATAGACATGTACATTTAATCTAGAGAGTATAGGTCCACCATATAAATCAATCCTCCCAATAAATCCAAAAAAGTATGTATAATAATAGTAATATTAATCATATTAACACATAATAAGTTCCCCCCTTACGCTATCAACAGATAATGTATATTACTACATGTTTCACATAATTATCCAAAAAATAAAATTTTACACATTTTTTTAAGCATTTCATTAATCCATGTTTTGAAAAACATTTCAAAAACACATTTATCATTGTATTGAATATACATTTTCATATACCAAAACATGGGTAGTGAAATCATTTCACAACAACTCATTTTCACATGCACTAATAAATCAATCAATAATACCAATTTATTTATAAAAAATATTTCATGTAGTGATTTATATTTTAATTTAATATAGTTTAGAGATGGAACTACCTGCCTTAATCATAGGTCTTACATTCTGACATACAGATCATCCACCACTAGGGGTAATTAATAAAAAAAATGTGGCTCCACCCAGGATTCCCAAAACCTTTTGATTTTGGCCATCCATGGCAAATAACATTACATGATACAACTTTTTACAGACATTTATTTTTTGGGAGTGAAGTGAAATTCAATGATTCATATATACCCCATCCTCTGGCATGAACATTAGATGGGTAATCAAAAATTAGATGGCGTAGTCACTTTAGAGCATTGAGACATGCACGTTGAAGGGTTCTCTGTAGTTTTTCAACCATTGGATGTTGGGAAACTAAGAGATATGCCCTGTCAATTTTTCACTGCAACCCTTATATTACCTTTACATGATTTTGATATTAATCATATGGTAGGACTTTGTTTATCAAATTATTAAGAGTTTTCCGTACTCTAAGATGAATGTCATGAATACAATCTTCTATCAACAATTCATGATTATGAAACTAATTTTTTTCCAAATTCCAGAACATGACTGGGATTTATAATTTAGATAACTGTTTCCTTTTGTTTCGCATATGTTCATCATATTTCACCAGAGGATTCTCCACTTGATCTAACCAGAGTGTAAGAAATGTATTAGAAGATAAATGACCTAATAGAGGTTTGTAAAATGATCGTTCCCTTAAGACATATTCTAGTTGAAAAAGTGTTTCACCCATAAATTTCAAGTCATCAGACATGACTAGCCTTTTGTTTTCAATTACCTCATGATAGGAGGACTTTCTCATCACTAAATTATCAATTATGGAATAGTAATTAAAATTTGAAATACTACTATGAGAGGACATTCGCAGTGAAAGACATCATGGGGGGGATCACCATGATGCATTATAGTGAGGGATAAATCTTCTTGCTACATGGTCTTCTAGAAACATGGAGGGTTTTGTCACTATTATCTGATGAAAGGCACCCTAGATTGACGGAATTTTCATGATGAAATCCATCATGAAGATTTTTCCGATGAGAAACTTTCTAATTACAATAACCACTCTCGAAATTTTGTAATGAGAGGTTAGGATCTTGAGCATCAATAGATAATTGTCTGAGGGCATCAAGAACTCCATCATTAATAAGGGCCACATCGTTTCTTAACTCTTGATTTACAATAATCCTTGGTGAGACTTCTTTGTTGAATTTTCTATTATACTATTTGGGTCCACTTAATGGGGAAAAGTGGGTATCATGGGTAGTTATATGTTTCTACATTCGATCAGTTATCGGAACAGCCCAATTACCTCCAATTGGGAAGGGGGTATGTTCTAGATCTTATTGTTCATATGATATGGGAGAGTATGCCCCATGACACTCTTAGACTAGAACAGAGGTATGTATCTACTCCGGGATGGAATGCTGATGTGTCATCTATTGTGTGGGGAAATCATTTTCAATTTGTTCCCCTGATATTGCTGACGTGTTTGTTAAAATATCTTATCATGCTTCCAGAATCTCGCCATGGTAATGTGTTAGTCCTTTCACCATTGATAAGATGTTTTTGGTGACTTCAACAGCTGGAACAAGAATATATGACCATTATGTATTTTGAGGAGCTCTATGTGCCTACTCTTTTCTTCTTCTTCCTCTCAATGGGTATTGACAGTACTCATTCATGGGGGTAAAGAATTGTTTAAACCCCAAATTTATCGTCGGAATATTCCAACTAAATACTCTGGGTGCTACCAAGTGAGACTGTTGGTAGGATTGATGAACATAAGTTGGTGTATGTTCCTGCTGGCTATTTCTCATCATGTATGGTTCACAGAATTCCTTCAATATTGGTAGACGAGGCTGTTGATAAAATTGGACATGGTAAACAACAGTATGTTTCTGTTTACTAGTTGCCACCATATTAGATTGATGGGTGTCTTTAAATGTAGTCATACGAGCCTACTAACTGGAAAATAACATGTAAACAGGTGTAGATGACTGTTCACAGTACTCCACTGGGGTTATCTTCTGTAATTGGTGGGTTTCTGTCATACGAGCCTGCTGAGTAGCGAAATTAGGATGGACGGGTGTATGTGCCCACTCATTTTTTTCCATCAAGGTAAATTGTTGGGCTTTTCCGGAGGTGGTAGAGGAGAGAACCTACTATGGTTAACCATACGTCTCACCTAGTGTTTTGTCTTCTGTGCCCGGGTCTGAGAGACTTGGGAAAAATATTCATAGGGAACACCCCCCTCATGTTGGGGGTATACTATCTCATAATTCTAATGGTGATTATTGTTGGGAGTCCTTAAGAAGGAATCATGCATTCTTAAATTGAGACCTTGAGTGACCACTTGATCCACATTCCTATATTATGGGAATCATTTATTGTTTTATACTAGGGATAAATACCCAAAATGGTTGGAGATAGTGGTTGGCATTGGTTGCTTGTTGGTCATTGGTCGTCGTTGGCCAGCTGACCGAGGATTGTTGTTGACCTAGAGAGCCTGTCGAGTAGCCTTGAATGTTGGGATTGTACCGTGTTGGTGATATTATTTTAAAATCACATTAGAGACCCTTTGTTGAAGATGCTGGGTTGGTGATAACATCCTTCTAGTGGATGGATATATAGAATGAGCAGTGCTAGGGATGTTCAAAAATGTTGTCTTGGAGAAATCCATTCATTGGATTAAATGGAATTTTATGCATCACATGAAACAACAACATTATCTATTATAGAAAAATAATTTTAGATGTATAATTTGTGATTAATTCGGTTTTATGGCCTTCCATTAACAATTGATTGGGGCTTAATAGGTGGGTAACATTATTAAATAGGATAAGGATTCCAATCGAGTTCACCATTTTTGATTCATAGTTCCTTGAAACGTGTGTTCTAAATTTAAGAATCACTATTTCTAGGTAGTTTCCAATAGATTTATTCATGGAACCGGAAACTTCCAATAGTTATTTATCCAAAGATGACGGGCTTTCCAAAGGCATGAATTTGTTATGTTTTGATATTAACGATGGTTATGAACATTCATTGGCCGATAAGATGGGAGGTCAGGCTCGTCACACCCTTTTGGGGGGAATTATTGTCTACTCCGAGACTCTCTTTGTAAAATTAAAAATATTTTCATGAATCCTAATTAATTCATGAAGTATATCATAAGTATCCCTTGTAATTTATAATCAATTATTAAGAAGTGTAATATTTGAGAATCAATTGTATGTATTCAAGGTAATTCATTAATGGAAATATCTGTATGTATTCAAGGTTTTCCATTAATGGAAATCTCTAATATAATGCATAGATATTATTTTAATCATTGTTGTGATGATACTAGTTTTTAAGACACTCACTGGGGCACTCTGTAATTTTTTCATCATATAGGGATATGATGGTTTGGTTTGATTTTTGGGATTGTACCCATAAGAAGGGATACCTACGTATCTTTGTAAAAGGAATCATAAGCCTTGTAGTTTGGTGCCACTAAGTGGGAAACATCATTTCTTTTAAGTTCAATGGATAAGGAACTCTATAAGGAAGGTACTTAATTGAAACATAGTGGGGGACTTATGCTAAAGCATCCCAAGGAACATGGAATGGAAATGGATTTCAAAGTAGTATTAGAACATATTGATAATTGGGCCCAAGGAGAACATGGTTGATTTGAATTTTTGGGTTTGATCCTCAAGTAGTCTTCTTACATATCCCATATCAAAGGGAATCAAAGCCTATATAGTTCGATAAATGTGATATGATAGTATGATCCTATGAGAGATATATTTTTGATTAAGTCTTAAAAATGACGTCTTGGGGATTTGAGGATTGAATTTGGGGTTCATTTACTATGGAGGATTCCCAAATTTTGGGAATTAGGGTTGGCTTTATAAGGTGGGTATCCAGTGAGCTCGGGCCCGGATAGAGCTTCCTATGTATCCTGGGTTGAATAGGAATAAATGTTCTCGTAGTTCCTTGATATGAGTGTTTATGCTCATGTTGTAACTATCTCGTATCTTTAAGCCCACATGAGTCATACTTGGTCTGAGAAAGAAGAGGATGTGAAAAATTAGACAATGAAACTAAACCCTTTTCCTCCTCCATTAATGGAAGAGGGAACATTGACCATGGAAGAGGGTGAGGCAAATAGCCTTCCCTAAATTCAATTTAAATTTGAAAAGGGTGTAATTAAAGGAGCAAGGGATCAAGGTGAGGGGATTATATCGGGATGGATGCCCTACATTTGATCTTGGTAGGGGAGGGAGACCTCTACTATGCTTGCGCAGAACAACATGTGTGTAGTGTTCCTTCTCTAATGGAGATCAGAGGTTCCGGGTCGCCTCTTTGATAAGGGTGAGGTCAGGACCCAAACCATTCCCCAAACCGGGAACATTGCAACAGTGTTCATGGGGGAAAGGTCTATGTGACTGTTACTATACAAATCCACAAACATCTCATGAATCCTTAGGAAATTTTTAAACAAATGTGGGAAACCTGTGACTATAGGGAAACAAACCCAAATAGGAGACACACTGTTGTGCCACTTCCAATGGTTTGATAAGTCTGGAGGTTTTGGGGGAGGTTTCAATTTAGTCTCTTCCAGATAAGGGATGCAGGTAAGGAGATACCCTATCATAAATTGTTTTTAAAATGGTTCTTGGGTTGGTTGCGTAGGTCCCTCGTGCATGTATGTCACATAGTACCTCATGTTGATATACCACACAGGTAGACCACACAGTTATGTCGTGCAGATCTGAGGCGTAGGTCTGATGCGCAGGTATGCCACGCAGGTCTGCATGAGGACTGAAGAATGCTTTTTTACATAGGAGAACCAAACATTTGTAAAATTTGTAGAAAGATATTCAAATCATGATTATCCCATTTAAATATCTATTCTCTTGAGGTTTAGAGAGCATTATGATACAATTTGAGGGATCTATGAAAAAGAGATACGAAATTGGACCTTCACATAGTTATAATTTTTTCTTTGTCCTAAAATTGGGATCCCAATGTCTCTATTTATAGGCACAGATGAGGCATGTTCGAAGAAATGTTGCTCGCACATGTACTTCACGCAAATCCTCCGCACAGGTACTCTGTGTAAGTCCACAAAAATCATCTAGCACGTAGCTATGCCACCCAGGTCGGCCATGTAGGTTGGCCGCATAGATCTTTTGCTTTTACCTATGAATCTAATCCATCAATAAGCTCTTTGGGAGTATTTTTGATTTTCTTTTGTACTCTTTAAACCTTGTTTTTGGATCAGAAATATCCAGATTTCTTCTTCATAATCCTTTTAGTTGCTTTCTCAATTATTGCCAACAACTTTATAATGATTTGAATATTTTTTTAATTTATACCAGAACCGTAATCATGTTTATAATATCTTATATGATCCTATTATAACATTTTATCACCCATTTGTTAATAATATTTCATTATAATCATCATTTTGGTTGTTAATTGCCTTATTTTCTCATGCATGTTTTTTCATGAAAGATATAGTACTTATACAGAGTATATTAATAACCATATAAAAAATAATAATAATGATATAAATAATGTATTTACCTATTAGATACATTATTATAATAATTATTTAATGTTTTTAACGTAATATGGTTTGCATCAGTATGTGGAGATGGTAGGTCATATGTACTCACGAGTTATGATATCATTCATTTGATGGGTGAATGAGTTAGGGTCATGTGAAATATTATTTTAAAAGAATTTATATCAAGTCTTATTTATTATATATATTAATTAAATATAGCTTTTCTACCTTCCATGTAAATCGTATGTAATAAAATTGCATCTCCTCGCAAGTCGGTTGTTGACCGTACATAAGAGAGAAAATATCATATCTTAAAAGGAATTTAAATTAATAACATATATGTGATATTATAAATCCTTAAGAATAAATAAATAAATAATATTGTATATAAGTATTAAGTCCATCATTATATATATTTGTGATAGTATTTTATTGAAAATTGATAAAATCAGTTTGTGAGTTGATAGTATGTCACACACATGATCAATGATTTAGATTCACATTTGATACAAGTTGATATAGATATATGTTATGAAATTGACATAATAAAACCTCATAATAAGTGATATTATGGTTTTATTATTATATCAATATTCTATAAGATTTGAATGAGGTGGAAGAAGAAATATAATAAATATAAACATCTAGAACATTATCCCTTCTTTGGACGACCTCACATTGAATACATCGTGATAATTCCACGAATATATTTATGACCATGCATAGGATTAAAACATGAGTATATTTTAGAATTTATGTTATTTTTATATTTTTCATCGAATCCAACTGAATTTTGAATTGTGAAGTGTGGGAAGATGGGTTGGCCTTTTATATGTGGTGGAGATGATTTATGTGGAATTATTAAAAATATTTTGTTACATTAGTGTTCTTTATCATGAATGAAGCTGAAAAAGGGGTCATTATAGTCCCAAATAAATGATAATATAAATATATGTCCATCTATTGAGTATTGGAATGTTGGGTAGTCATTTAAACACATAGAATCTTAGTTTAACCATAAGTCATGTAGTTTTTCCATTAACCGTGATAATTAATATTTACAACTTTTACTATTCATAATGTTCAAAATTTTAGTTGAAATTGGAATATAATATAAATTATTATGATTCCAAATATTGAAATTACTTCTCAAAATTCAATTCAATGATGTCGGGGAATTCAATTATAAATCGTAACCGTAGACACGACCAAATACCAGGTTTCCAAATATAAAACCATCATAACTATGGAATGTTATTATATTACAACAAAATATTAGAATATTACCTCTAATATAATTTTTTTTTATTTTAACACATTTTAACACATTTTATATGAAAATAAATCTAACATTTATTTTACCAATAAAATTTATTTAAATGGAAAAAAAATTTCACTTTTTTTTTATTTTTTACAATTCATAGAAAAATAATTTTTTTTAAAATATAAAATAGTCATAATAATATATTTTTTATAATATGATTTTAATAATTAACATATTTTATTCAAATTTATTTTATATATTTAAAAAAATATCAAAAGTGTGTATGATGTGATAGTACAGTTTTGCTTGAAAAAATTAGTTTTCCATAAAATATATATTTTATATTAAAATGTTTCTTCTTTTTATTTCTTAATAAATTCATATCCATTAATTTTAATTTTTTATATTAATAATCCATTTAATTTTCATTATTTATATTTTAATATTCATATCCAAAAACTGAAGCATTATTTTATAATGCTCATTGTCAACTAATATTTTAGTAGGCAACATTAATTTAAACCATGTGTTGTGTGTATTGAGACAGATCAAAGAGATTGAATTCACTTAATAATTAGAAATTCATAATTTCATAAGGGGATAAAATAAAGATGTTTAATATAGTGCATGTGAATGCACATTGTTTTGTTTAGTAGGATTACATTAAGCATTTTTAGATTACATTGATTATTATTATTATTGTTTGGTTATAATTTCTAGCTAGATGTTCATTAATAATATTAATATTATCATGTTAATATCAAATAAAATATTTTATTAAGATTGTATCTAAATTAAAAAACATTATTATATGTGTAAATTGATTTTATATTAACATGGTTTAATTTAGTTTTATTATTTTCAATTATATAAATTCCATGTCATAAATATATATATATTATTAATTAATTAATTAATTATAGTTATAAATATATATATTATATACTATGATATCTTTCTTCATTATCAATCGACGGTTTAAATTTCCAGCCTCTATAGTTTCATTTACCTTGTATTTTTGAAAACTCTTCTGCTGGACTTCGACCAGTATTAGCTCTGGTTGATTGAAGCCAACATGCCCTCCATTCTTACCCTCAAAAAAGAAAACATAATTCCCAATTATGATATTATTCATCATCATCACTCCAAAAACACCTATACATGAAACTCCATTTACATTGATACTTTCACGCCATGATTATTTCTCTAACAATACATCACGTAGTAGTGCATATCCATCAATTACACGAGTTTCAATATTCAACAGAAACACAGCTAAAATTGTAGAATGTTATAATTCATCATAACTACATCACCTCAATGTATGATATTATAATCAGTAATATAATTATATAAAATGCGGAGTTATTTTAATATGATTTCCTCCAATGCAATGGTAGTGTATCCACCAATCTTTAATGGTGGAAAGATGTCTAATGGTTTTATGATTCTATAATAATGATAGAAATGTACTTCATCTAGAGGAAACAATGGCTCGTCGTGCATAAGTTGTACATCATTTTTTAACATTGTCATTTATTTTAATAAATATATCAAATTATTATAGTGTAATCTCTACCACAATAAAATATAGTAGGAATTCTTCAAAATGGTTGTAGAAAATTGAAAGAATTTAACAGTAGTAGATCCTATGTTTTTTCATTAGTGGTATCTATAAGAAAATCCAGCTACCATATTTTAAATAATCTCCAACATCATGTTTTAAATAAAATAATACCATGATTGTAAATATGTTTCCACAAATTAAAATTATTGATAACACCAATAAAATAAAAATATAGTACATGTAGTTTAAAAATATTGATGACCTCTCTGTAAACTATTAATGTGACTTCCATTATGAAATTTGGTGGTATTCAACTAGTAGTTACACAAATACTAGGAAATTTTTAAAAATATAATTCATAATAATTTAATTATTTATAGGAAAATATTTATATGGCGTATTTTTTATATTTCCTTAATTTAAATACATCATAATTTTTAATGTGATTTATTATTTAATTTTTGTAGAAATTTATTTTATAATTATACTTAGTCGATGGGAATAATTTTTAAAAACTGAAATCATGTTTTAAATATTATTTCAATTTGATGATACTTGAATACTATAGGAATATATAATATTACATTCTTAATAATAAATTATTGAATATTGCTTATGTAATTTTTAGTAGTTTTTTATTATTTGATTAACACTCTTAAATGTTTTAAAAGCATATTAAATATATTAAATTAATTGTAAATGTGTTTTCACTTCCTATAAATTTATAATTACAGTACTCCAAATATTTAAATCTTAGTAAATATTATTTCGATATCCTGGTAATTCAATTACATTATTTGAGAGAATTAGTTGGAGTGATATATTTCATCTGATTAGATTATTTAATTTTATTAAACATATTATTTATATTAGTTTGAATAAAACATTTATTTAGGAAACCATTTTATCTCAATGAGATTTATATTCTACAATATTTGAATTATTTTTTATTGATTTAATAATTTATTTGCGAATGTAAAAATATTACTTTCAATACAAGGGACCCTAAGGATTCAAGTAAGAAATGATTACATATGACAATTGTAAAGTCCCAGAAATTTCAAGGAAAATTGTTTTCTAAATTTCATTAGAATTTTATGAGTTTGTGGCTTCGGACGACACTTGATTCTGAGGACCGTTTTCCCGGAATAATTTTTTGATGAATAGATCGGGTACGTACAGTGATCAAATGAGCAGGTTTTTATGCCTTTTGAAGTGGTGCTCGGAATTGAAATCTGAGGGCACCGATGACCTCGTATAACCGATAATTGCTTAAGGGAACCTTTACAGTAGTTGTGTTTTATACGGGATGTAAAATAAAAAATTGATATGGTTATAAAGTTAAATAAAAATGTTGGAACAATATAATGTATTTGGAAGTTAATCCCTCCAATGGGAAGTTCATAGTGGAACCACAACCACCCAACTTCCCATGTGTGGATATTTGAGAGGTGGGGCCTACAAGAGCCCCAACCTTTCACCTCCCCCTAAACATCCTTAAACTCCCTTCAAAAAATTGGAAACCACCTTAATTTATGAGACTTCTTCACCATCTCCCCTCCATTAATTCTTGCCAACCCATCTCTTAATTAATTAAACAACTCTTAATTTAATTAATTAAGTGATTTTTTTTTGAATTGGATGTTTTAATAAAATATTATTCAAGCCGAATATTTTATTTTTGGATCTTTGTTGTGTTGGAAATCTTTAGGTTGAGAGCTCTTGAGAAATGGGAGTGAAGTATTCATCTCCTCAAATTAAGAACTGTTTTCTTCTTTGACAGATAACACCCACCTTCAATGAAGAACGCTCCCTGGTTCTCCAAATTTCTTCGTTTCTCCATGACAAGAGGGGAGACACAACTTCTTTGGGTACACTCTGACGACGACGGAATTGACACCGTCATCCTTGACACTCGACTACATCAAATATTTTTTTTAAGTAGCGGTTTAATTTGATTATGTTTATATTCTCATGTTCTTCCCTTATAAAAAAAAGAACATAGAGCAAATCATTATCAAGTTGATCCGTGGATTTTTGCTTTTGCGGGTTGTGAATAGATATTTGTAGGGGAATTGTAGGGTGGATTGTTTCAATTTTATTTGAGAATAGTTATTTTCGGGGGAATTCACGGTGGATTGTTTCAATTTTATTTGAATAAAATTGTTCTTCGTACAACGTTAAACCTTGATTATATTGGCCAATTGAAAATGCCTATCACGGAGGGCACAGGCCGAATGAAGACGGCCTGACGAACCTCTGCTGGTTGTTCATTTATGTTTGTATTGACGAGCGATGACGAAACGAGACCGAAAAGGCGATATGAAGCCGTCACATTGAAGAGAAGGTTCCAGGAGAGTCGTAGGCACAGACGGTGGGCGAATCAGACCACTGGAGCGCGTCTGGTGGTCCGTGGAAGGCGTTACCGTTGTGCCACGGCGTCGGTGGCGTGCCACCGTAGCAGACCGCCGCGGTTGAGTCGCGATGGTGGTTTGAACTGTAATGGAAAATCCGTTCCGCTAAATCAGGAGGTGTGGCTGATTTTCGCGCCAGCTGGGGGAGGCCGCACCCCCCAATGCTCGGCTAGCTAGCCGAGCCAGCACATGCCCCCGATCGGGCTGGGGCGGGCCACGCGGGCCGGGATATGCTGGTCGGGCCAGGCCGCGCCCAACTGGGCTGGACCCGGACCCAAGTTGGGTATACCGGGTTCGGGCCTACCCATGGTGGGTTGGGCCGGGTCGGACCGGGCCCAGACCCCCCTTTTTCAGACCGTTTTGGTTAAACATCCATAAAATGAGCTATAAATCTCCGATCACTGTACCATCAGTAGTGTAGGATTCCTTGGATCAAGACAGTCTTTTTGGTATATTACACTCAAGGATTAGATGAATTTTAGGTATGGCCAGGATGGTTCGAAGACGAAACCAACTGGGCCCTCAGAGCGGAAACACTTATAACTTAAGGACCAGACATCCAATCGATGTGTTGTTGAATATGTTGGATTCTTCATGATGAGAAGGTTATTTTGGAATACTCTAAATAGGATTTAGATGTGGTTTGAACATGGCCCGGTTGTATTGTTCCCAAAATCCAACTGAGCCCCTGGAACGAAAATGCTAATAACTCACAGACCGGGCATCTGATTGATGTTCCGTCTATTGATTTCATACACCTATGACGAGGCGGTCCCTTGAGATACTTCCACATGAGGTTACGTGACACTCGAAAGTTTTGACCAGTAGCTCGTGGTGTGGATCCTCCCAGAGATGGCCGTACGGAGTGAAGAGACCTTGTAGGCTGCTGAGACTTGACGACTGCTGATCCATCGACTCAGAGTGATTCGTATGGCCCAGTGGGGTGCACATGGTTTGTAGCAGTAGAACCACGATAGAGGTGCACTTGGTTGTAGTGGCATACCCATGGTACTCGATAGAAGGAGTACCACTGTTGGCTATGAGGGGGTGTGCTTGGTTGTAGCTGCAGACCCATGGTGGGAAGCGCTTGGTTGTAGTAGCATGCCCACAATACTCGACAGGTGGAGTACATCAGTAGTCCAATGTTAGTGGGAATTGCTTAGTTGTAGTGGGATTCCCACTGTACTCGATATAGGAGGAGTTCTACAGCAATCTATGGTTTCGACATCATGAATAAAATCCTAGTTTGAGCATAGTCAATGACCTTTGTGTTTACCTCATGATTGATATGGGTTACTTGATAACTCAGGTATATGTATAGGAATATACCTCAGTAAAGGTTATCTGTTGAGATTGTTCATTGTGGTTTATCTTTATTGGATTTAGTGAGACGTTGAGGGTCTCAGGGTCCCTAATATGTATCGTTATACTCACCCCTGCACGGGGTATGCCGGCACCTCATTGTGTTTGATGCAGATTACGAACAACGCTGACCGAGGTAGAGTGTACGTGGACTGGACGGTACTCGGAGGTGGACACTCGGCGTGATGGCACATAGAGTAGAAGATAGAGACGGAGTGATGAGGAGGGTATCTGAACCTAATCTTCAGGTAGGAACCCGAAAGACGATCCAGGAGTTGCTTCACCTTTCAGATATTTGTCTTTTCAGTTGTACTTTAATTTAGTAGTAGATGTACCATTCAATTGGTCTTGTATTCCATCCTCTTTGTACTTTCATCACACTTGTTATACTACATTACTTAGTGTTTGGTTCCGCCTGTACTCTGGTTGTGTGTGTTTACATTTCATAAAGGAAATGACTTCCATTTTTATCGAGATTTACTCCTTTGGTGCTAGTCGCTAGCCCCTGGCCTATGGAAGGCGAGCTTGGGATAATAAAATAAATGGGCCCGATGTCGGGTCGTGACAAATTGGTATCAGAGAAGTCGGTTCTACCACAGAACTTAAGACTATGATCTCTCTTTTTTGTGAAGCAATATTGTTAAGGGTACTGAGTGTGGTTATTAGTTTAAGGAGTCTAGTGTTGGTGCAGCGGGCGATAAATCCACACACCTGGACCCTGGCTACTAATATTCAACTCAGTGCATGAAAACACTGATTACGTGTGTGTTTTAAAAAGTTTTCCTTTAAGTCATCTCGAAACCATGTTATCTCACCAGGTGTAGTCTTTTGACCATGTCACATCTGTTTCATTCAAGATGCCTCCCCGTGGACGACCATCTGGAACACCGAGAGTTGTACGTAATTACAACCCTCCGAGCGATGAGGCCTCAGTATAGGTCCCTCTTATAGATGAGGCACCTGCGGAGGCACTAGCGGTACTACCACTCATTGGGCCACTGATACCACCAGTCCTAGCAGCAGGCGATGCACACAACTTGAGAATGCTGCATGAGTTCTAGTGCCAGTGGCCACCATGGTTCTGGGGAGAGACAGACCCACAGACAGTTGAGGATTGTCTGGAGGCTGTGCTGAGAGTTTTCAGGCAAGTAGGGATGCCAACAGACTTTATGGAGATCCTTGCGGCCAGCCTCCTTTAGGAAGCAGTAGGCAGATGGTGGAGCCTGATGCTCCAGATGCATGACGAGGCGACACTTCTATGGGCAGACTTCAAGAGTCTATTCTGGGCAGAGTTTGTACCATCCACCCTTTGAGCGGTGCATATACATGAGATATTGCATCTTCAACAAGGTAACATGACGGTGGCGCAATACTTAGTGAGGTTCACTGACCTCTCGCGCTACTCCACTGATATGATACGATACCCATTTTTCCGGGCATGGACCTTTGAGAAGGAACTTAGGCAAGAGATTAGAGATTTAGTTTTCTCCAACAACATCCCGATGTCGATGGGGTGTTGGAGCGAGCCCTCTTAGTAGAGAGTTTCCTTGCTGAGTAGTCTTTAGCATCGGGATCCACTACTATCCAGCATGCAGTAGAGTGTTCTGCAGCTGGTAGTAGACAGATGATACAGAGGTCCAAGAGGACCAGACGTACAGGTGGTCGACCGCATGACATAAGATCATTTGTGCGATGAACCCATGGTGGAGACCGACTTACAAGGAGTGGACAATGTTACTCCTATGGATGGCTTGGTCACATGGCACGTGACTACACGAACCTCTATACATATGATCGGAAGATAGATGAAGGACCTCCTAGGATGAGGCAGAGGTTCGATTGAAGCGGACCACAAGGAGAAGGAGACCGAGGTAGAGGAGCTAGTCGTGCAACTGGAGGTGGGCGGCGCTTCGAGGTGTTGCCACCACCACCACCTGTAGGTCCACAACGACTGAAGGGAATGGGTGGACATGGGAGAGCACAACATCGGACAGCTAAAGCATAGTACTATGGAGCTCCAGAAGCAGGTGGATAGGAGCAGGACTAGTTCTAGGAATGGAGGATATTTTTCATGGTGCTTCTAGTTTCCATGTTGTTGTTGTTGTTGTTTATGGTTGTTATGTTTCTTTGTACTTTGAGATGCAATAATAAAAGTCACCTTTCATTGAGACGTTTTATTTCCTTCCTTATGTGTGGTTAACACCAAGAGGTTCCGGTTTAAATCCTTTGACATGACCCTCAGTTTAGAGATTCCTACTGGAGGAGACCCGGTGACCACACACTGATGCCGACAGTGTGACTTGACCCTTGGAGGAGAGAGAGTAACTGATGGATCTTTTGGTAGTAGCGTTGATGCCTTACGATGTAATCCATGACATGAATTTTAACGTTCATGTTAGGAATGACTGTATTAGGAAAATAACATGGTTCATCCAGAGGATGAGACCCAATTTCTCTTTTCACCAAAGGGGAAGTCATAGAAGCTCATGTAGAAACAGATATGGTTCAGGCTACGACAGAGAAGGTGCATATCATCCAGGAGAAGATGAAGACTGCACAGAGCAGGAAAAGTATTATGTTGATAGGAGATGTAGATCACTAGAGTTCAAGTATGGAGACTACGTCTTCCTATGGGTCCCACCTCGACGAGGTCTATGGAGATTTGGCTAGGGCATAAATTTATCACCGCATTTCATCGGACCTTTCCAGGTCCTCAGCAGAGTAAGAGTGGTGGATTACCGCATGGCCCATCCACCCCAGTTTCACCGGCTGCATGACATCTCCCACGTATATCAGCTAAGGAGATATGTGAAAGACTCATCCCACATCATCGGCCACGGAGATCTGGGTATCGATGATTGGCCGACATTCACAGAGGTTCCAGTGGATATTGAGGATTGGCTGGAGCGGGTCCTACATGGATGGTTGATTCCTCTTGTGTGCATTCGTTGGTAGAAGAGGAACGTCCAGGGGATCACATGGGAGAAAGAGGCTCAGATGCATGCTCATTACGCCTTTTGTTCCCATTGCATGTGTTATTACTTTACAGGGATGTAAAGACCTGATGTGGGAGTAATGTAAAACCCAGAAATTTCAAGATTTTTTTTTATTAATTTCATTAGAATTTTACGAGTCTGTGGCTTCTGAAGATACTTGATTCTGAGGCCTGGTGTGCCTGTAATAAGTTTTTGAAGTTTAGCCCAGGTATGTTCATTGAACGAACATGTGGGTTTTTGCCTTTTGAAGCGGTGCTCGGAATTGAAATCTGAGTGCAACGATGTACTCACAGTGTCGGTAATTTCATAAGCGGACCTTTAACGCAGTTGTGTTTTATGCGGGTTGTAAAATAAAAATTGAGGTTAGTTAAGAAGGTAAATAATTTTTTTGTAACCATTTTATGTCTTTGGAAGTTAATCCCTCCCATGGGAAGTTTTTGGTGGACCCACAACCACCAAACTTCTCATGTGTGGATATTTGAGAGTTGGGGCCCACACGAGCCCCAACCATTCACCTCCCACTAAAATCCCTTAAACACTATTCAATAAATTGGCAACCCCATTAATTTATGAGACTTCTTCACCTTCTCCCCTCCATTAATTCTCACCAACCCTTCTCTTAATTAATTAAAAAACTCTTCATTTAATTAATTAAGTGATTTTATTTTTGAATTGGATGTGTTAATAAAATATTAGACATGCCTAATATTTTTTTGGGAGCGTTGTTGTGTTGGAAAGCGTTGTGGTGAGAGCTCTTGATAAAAAAGAGATAAGTATTCATCTCTTAAAATGAAGAACAATTTTCTTCTCTAATGAAGAACATCCACCTTTAACGAAGAACGCTCCCTGGTTCTCTAATTCTCTTTTTTTCTCCGTGACAAGAGCGGAGACCCGACTTCTTTGGGTACACAGTGACTACGAAAAAATCGACACCATAATCTACGATGCTTGGATACAACGAATCTTTTTTCGAGGTAGGGGTTTAATTTTCTTATGTTTATATTCTCGTGTTATTCCCTTCTAAAATAAAGAACGCAGATCAACTCATTATCAAGTTGATATGTGGATGTTTTCTTTTGCGGGTTGGGAATAGTTATTTTGTGGAGGAATTGTACGGTGGATTGTTTCAATTTTATTTGAATAAAATATTTCTTCGTACAATGTGAAACTTTGTTTATCTTTGGCCAATTAATAACGCCTAACACAGAGGGCGCAGGTCGAACGAACACGGCCCGACGACCCTCCGCTGGTTGTTTTTTTGTACGTGGATTGACAGGTGACAAAAAAACGAGAACGCACAAACGATTTGAAGTCGTCGTATTGAAGAGAAGGTCTCAGGAGCGCCGCCGGAACAGACGGTGGGCGAATTGGACCACCGGAGTGCGTCCCGTGGTCCGTTGAATGCACAGCCGGCGTGCTGGTGAGCAGACCGTTGTGGCTGAGCCACAACGGTGGTTTGAACCAGAACAGAAAATTCATTCCGGGAAATTAAGAGGTGCGTTTTAATGCCGCACCAGCTGGGGGAGGCTGCGCCCCTCCCCCCCCCCCCCCCCCCCCACGCTCGACTAGCTAGCAGAGCCAGCGCACCCCCCCAGCCGGACCAGGCCGAGCCACGCGGGCCGTGCCGCGCAGGTCGGGCTGGACCACGCTGGCCAGGCCTGGTCGCGCCGGCTGGTCAGGGCTGGGCCAGCTAGGCTGGGCCACGCCCAACCGGGTCAGACCCGGATCCGAGCCGGGTTGACCCGGTTCAGGCCGACCAAGGGTGGGTTGGGCCGGGTCGGACCGGGCCCTAACCCCCCCTTTTTTATACCGTTTTCGGTTAAACGGGCATAACATTAACTAAATACCTTCGATCAATGCACTGTTAGTTGCGTAGGATTCCTTGGATCGAGACGATCATTTAGGTATATTACAATCAAGGTTTCCGTGAAGTTTCATTACATCCGGGTTGGTTCGAACACGAAACCAATCGGTCCCTCGGAGTGGAAACAATTATAACATAAGGGTCAGACCTATGATTGATGTTCTATTGACTATGTTGGAATCCTCTTGATGAGACTGTTCATTTGGAATACTCTACACAGGATTCAGATGTTGTTTGAGCATGGCTGGGTGGATTGTAGTTGTAATCCAACCGGGCCCTTGGAACGGAAATGCTAATAACTCACAGACCGGGCGTCTGATTGACGTGTCGTCTGTTGCATTGAGACCACTATGATGAGAAGATCCATTAATGTACTTATACATGAGGTTAAGTGACACTTGGAAGTATCTACTTGTAGCTTGTGGAACGGACCCTCTTGGTGACGAGTTTACTGAGTGTAGAGACCTAGTAGCTGGATGAGACATGACCACTATTGATCGATCGACTCATAGTGATTCTTATACCCCAGTGGGGTGATCTTGGTTATATAGCAGACCCAAGGTGGATGAGAGCATGGTTTTAGCGGAATACTCACAGTACTTGACAGAAAGAGTACCTCTTTAGACTGTGAGGGGGTGCACTTGGTTATAGCGGCAAACCCATGGTGGGAAGCTCTTTGTTATAGTAGTAGACCCATAGTACATGAAAGGTGGAGTACTTCAGCAGTCCAAGGTTAGTGGGAAGCGCTTGGTTGTAGCGGCTGACCCACTCTACTCGACAGAGGAGGAGTTCTCCAACAGCCATGGTTTCGACATCATGAAAAAAATCCTGGTTTGAGCTGAGTAAATAACCTTTGTGTTTACCTAATGATTGAGATGGGTTATTTGATAACTCAGGTATATGTATGGGAATATACCTCAGTAAAGGTTATCTGTTGAGATCTTTATTTGTGGTTTATCCTTGTTGGGTTTAGTGAGACCTTGAGGGTCTCATGGTCCCTACTGAGTATCGATATACTCATCCCTGCACGGGCTATGCCCGTACCTCGTTTTGTTGGATGCAGACGACGGACATCACTGACCGAGGCAGATTGTACTAGGACTAGACGGTACCTGGAGGTGGAAATTCATCGTGAAGGCACATGGAGAAGACGATAGATGCGAAGTGCTGAGGAGGGCATCTATACCTACCCTTTAGGTAGGAACCCGGAGGATGATCTAGGAGTTGCTTCACCTTTCAGTTGTTTGTCTTTTCAGTTGTACTTTCTTTTAGTTGTAGTTGTACCTTTCTATTGGGCTTGTATTCCGGCCTCTTTGTACATTCATCACACTTGTTATACTGCTTTACATAGTGTTTTCTTCCACCTATACTCTGGTTGTGTGTGTTTACATTTCATAAAGGAAATACCTTCCTTTTTTTATCAGGATTTACGCCTTTGGTGCTAGTCTTCAGCCCCTGGACTATGGAAGGTGGGCTTGGGGTAGTCATGACACGGGCCCAAGGTCATGTCGTGAAAACAATGATACAAACCATCAATGTGGATTTATTAAATTATTTTATAATCATACTTAAATCAAGAAATCATGTTCTATGATATTTTCATAATTTATCATGAAATATCAAGGGAGGAAAAATATAATTATACTATATATCAACTTGAATATTTGTTTTATAAAACTTCTATAATCATTAGAGTACATTTTGATAATCTTTGGAATGGTATTACATTAACTATTTTATTAGAGGAATTTTTTTTTCTTCTTTCAATTGGTAATATTTTTTATCATTTCATTCATGATATAGGATAACAGATAAATCATATTTGACATCGATTATACACCTAAAAAATATTTAACTATGTGTTTTCTTTCATGAAAAAAGTGTATTAACATTTGGTCGGTGCATCTCATTATAGAAAATAATAGGTTTTATCTGTTCATTTGAAAGGTTGTTTTGTTATATTTGCTGGTTTTCCCCAAAAACACCAATGATAAGATTCATGTTATTATATAAGTCTATGTTCATATATCTCCAACTTTAATAGTTTCTCCTTATATCATATTTTATTCTATAATTCATCAGTAAGGATTTGAATAGTTGACTATGTCAATTAGACAAAACAATAGGAAAAATTCAATTTATTGGTTTCCATTTTAATTTATCTTCCTTTTGACATTTAAATTATAATTAATATATATTCATCTTCAGCTATCCATACTCTATAACTATTCTTTACCCAAAACATGGTAGAAAAGGTGAACCTTAATTATTTCGTAGATTGTTTATTATTTTTCCCAATATTATTATTAGGTGTATAAGGGATACCCATTTAGGAATATTGTGTTAACCTTTATTTTCAATTTATTGATAAAATTGATTAGAATAAAAGATTTCCATTAAGAGGATTTGTTAACATAGTTAATATATTTATAATAATTGTAGGAAAATTGTTTCATAACCATTAAAAACAACAAAGAAATTTCATTTACAATGATGGATAATGAGGATAATGAATTTTTCTATCTTGTGAAATAACCACGTTTCAATGGAATTTGTTATAGATTTGGGAGAGATCTAATGGATGTATTTATGAAAAATATTGGTATTTTGTATAAAATTTGATGGATATAAGTTATAAAATGACTAATTTATTTTAAGACACTTATCCTGGAATTGAGTCCACATAATATGTTTTGATATAAAAATCCATGTACTCTTAAAATAAGTTTATAGATTCTTATATATTTGACTAAAACTACATTAAACATTCACATAGTGTTATATTTCACTTATCAAGGTACATGAAAATTATATAGTTATATGCATGGAATTCATACAGCTAAATTTTAAAAATTTAGAATGTCAATAAATAAATGTAAAGTAAAAGATCAATAGCTTTAGAAATTTTTACAACAAAATGGTTTAACTTAGTAAATCTATAAAAATTGAACTATGTCATGAAAGAATAGAATAATCCTTACTAGAGATGCTTCATTAATAATATAAATCCATCAAAAAATTATTGATTTTCCAAATAACTCTCTAGATTATTTTTTTCCATTTTTATTAAAATATGAGGTTGAATTGAAGAATATTGATCCCAACTAAACTGAAAAAAGAAATAGAGTTCCTTTTAAATAAAAATATTATTCATCAAAATATTATAGTGATTCCTCAGATTCATTGATCTCAGGGAAGAAGATTAATGCATATTAAAATTTCAAATTGAATCATAGAATAACAATGAAAAATAATACAAAAAAATTGATGAAGTGAAAAGTATTTGATAATAGAATAATTTCAAATGAAACCGAAATATATGTAAATAAAAAATAAATTTATATGAATATTTAAATCCCATCCATAACAAATATGAGTGTCCAATGTAGAATAATGATGAAAAATTAAGATCTAAATGATGAATAAGAAATGTTCTTATTAAGATACACAGAGATGTACTAAGGAATAAGGTTCCATTAAAAACATAGGAAGTGGTAAACAGATTATTATTCAAGATCTTATAACCTTATATAATTATTTAATGATTCCATATGATGATATGTTTAGTCATTCGGGTTTATATTTATTCAATCCCTAAAAAAGTAAAATAAAACATCTATTAATGATTTATTTTCTCAAAATTATTCATGTAATGATTTTGTTAATCCTAATTCATAAAAACATTGTTAACAATTTCATGATTTTCATGAAGAAAGAAATCTCGTTTATAAAATGTATGGAAAATTTACTAATTATAATAATAATCCTACTACACTAAATAAAAATTTAATTTTTGAAAACTGAATTTTGAGGAGTTATATTTGTGAGTTTCCTAATTAAAAGGAAAAAATGTATTTAATTGAGAATAAAATTTCTATGCTCGATAAGGAAAATAATATATTGAGAAATTAAGATTCAAAAGTAAATGTTCAATTATATGATAATGTATACATTTTTAAAAAATATAATTTCAATATAAATAAGTAAATTCTTTATTTTAATGAAACATGACAAACTCTTTTTCAAGGGAGGGAGTAATATTATAAGATGTTAGTTATGATGAAATGAAATAGATATAAGACTAGTTTTTTATGATCATCATATTCCTATAATGTAAAATACTGGTTTCTATAAAATTTATTTGTAGAAGGTTCCAACAGTTTCATGTTTCGATATTTAGTAAAAAAGAAATCTTTTTGATAAAAATTCTCTCTAAGTATCATTATTTATCGAAAAAAATTTTGTTTATGAATCTTAAATTTTATATTCTCATTTAACATAAATATATTTTTCTAAATATTTATAGATACAAAAATTATGCTACTGACCGAATTGGACAGTAATAAACATAAGAATTTATTCTATGACTCATCCACTTGTACTCCAATTATCAATGATGCTCTTATTTCCTTACAAATTAATTTCTTTATTGAAAATTTTCTATATTATAAATTATATATATATGTTTATTATATGGTAAAATAATTTTATAGAGCGGGTTGTGTTATTTGTGAAGATTAACATCAAGAAGAGTGCTTCTTTTGGATACTATTTTCATCCTTTAATGTGAATCATTAATATTTTTATATTATTTTAGAATGTGAAAGTTAATTTTATATTTTCCGGTATTTATTTGAAAATTCATATTTTAAGCATTCTCAATATATATTAAATGTTAATTATTTCTTCATTATGATTATATAAATAAATTGATAAAGGGGTATGAATATATAATATAAATAGATATGATTTTTTATGTTTTTTATAATAAATTGTACAAGAATATTTTGTTATATTTTTCGGTATAGTAATTATACAAAAAGGGGGAGATTTTTGTGAATTATAATGTAGATTTTGGTGTTTTTATTACCTTAAATATTGATTCATAATTTTTTCATGGAAAATAGAACCATCTTGGTATGAAAATAATGGTCCAATTAGAAATGGGAAATCAATCCTTCTATACTTATAAAGAAGATGTTTCAGTTAAATGATTTCATGTCAATTCCACCATTTTTGTTTCATGGTAAATAGAATATCAATGGTTTTTACAAATATTTGTTATTAGAACTAGATATTCTATCTATTTTTAACCTATAAATAAGATGAACCAGATAAAGGACTCACATAGAGTTCCCCATTATTGATTTGTGGGAATGATTCAGATGGTATCACATGATTGTTTGATTGTTGGGGGTTTGATGTATTTTCAATAATTCACATAAGTTTTAACATTAATGTTTATTTAACATATAATATCCCAATGGTTCTAAAAACCATAACTGAGTGTGTATGTGATTTCAAAAGGCAAGTGTTCTATTATTGTTTTAGAACCCAGATCAGATAAGAATGAAAATTGGTTGATAGGTTTGGATGTCGCCCAAATCTACTAATCTATTATAGATTTAAGATATTTTCATGAATTTATTCTTAATACTAATACTAGATTGGATACACATCCAAAATGATCATGTTTTTAATCCTTAAATTTGTAAAGGTGGGAGTAATAATGATTACATATGTATGTATTTGATGATCATCATCCATTTCTCATTAATGGGGAAACTATTGAATGATAAATACATATATCTTGGAAATATGGAGTTTGTATCCATTATGGGAGTTGATTAATATTCTGAGGATACAATTAACTCTTTATGAGCTATCCTTTGTATCCCACATATAGAAGGAATAAAAAAACACATATTAGGATAAACCCGTTTACATTAGTTTCACGAGGGAAGTAAATATATGGGGGGCACATAGGCAAAAAATGTTGATCGTGATCCTCAGGTAGGTGTCCTGCGTATCCTAATTATTGAAGGATTAAGAGTCATCATATTTCAATCACACCCTTGGGAGTCTCCCTGAGGTGGATTCCCTTTTATGATATAGTCATATCATGCCATTGATTGGGGCATACAAACTATGGTATCCATGGACAGTGAAAATTCAAGATGTGAATGATATGAAAATTTTAGATTAATATTACCACATGATCCATGCATGGTGTGATAGACAATGGATATAATGTAATTTGTATCGATGTATATATATGTGATACATTTATTATGTGTAATCCATTTGGATGTTTGAAACGGATATTGGGAATTTGGAAGGCATCCTACTCATACTGGTTTTAGAAAGAAGAACACTCATCCTATTTCAGATTATTTTTAAGTCAAATGATATATGAAGAAGAATTATAATCTAATTCCCAATATTAGGTCTCAATGGTTTCAATAATAGAGGCATAGTGGGACATACACCAAATTAGATTCCCATTTGATCTTGGGCCTTCGGAACGAGTCCTAAATATTCTTGTTATGGAAGAAATATGAGTTCTTATAATTTAGTTTCCTTATCAATTCGTTGATGGATAAGGAAGAATGATAATTAAATGGGAAACATTTTTTCTAGATGTTTTGAGTGTAATAGACAGGGAGGGACTTACACCAAAGTAGATTCCCATTTGATATTAGGTCTTTGAAAGGTATCCTATATATCCTAGTTATGGTAGGAAGCCAAGTGATTGTATTTCTGTTGTATTAGGACTTATATACAATGGTTTCATTTCGGACATTCGATATAGAACTTAGGATTTAGGAAGGAATCTAATGTATCATAGATATATAAAGAATCAGAGTCATTGTAGTTTAGTTAGACCATGAATTTCCCATTGAGGTTTCCCTAATATATCCACTAGGCATGATAATCATGTTCTGAGTCACTAGATCAACACAGAATTGTTGCCTGCTTAAAATATTATGATTTTAAAATTATCATGTCTTATTTTGGTCTATAAAATTATGTTGATGATTGTATTACATGTATAGAGATGTATAGACATTTCATAGACACATAATGGAAATTCCTAATACCAATCTCATTATATAGTTGACTTTTATAAATAAAATAAAATAATTTTAATACATATTAGGAGAACATCTCATGATGAATGTTGAAATATGAGGAGGTTGTCACATGACCAATATGTCTTTTCTGGATAATTCCACATGATCTGGATTAATTTTTTGGAGGACATAAAAAGAGGAAGGATAACATGTCTGGAGGGTGTCTCATAGTATGGATGACATGCCGGGAACATATCTTGAAACCAGACTATCTTCATAAATGGAATCATGAATACTGGACAACATGTCTAGGTGACATCACAAGACATAGTTGATTTTTCATTGTTTCACAGCAAAACATGGTTGAAATTTTCTGAATTTATTGTATGGTTTGTCATGAAATCCAGAATACTTAAAATAATTGGGTGTCATTCCTTATGGGTGTCATGTGACATGCCTAACATGTCCAAGAGACATTGTATAATCCAAATATAATGTTGTGGAATTATTGTTTGACATGGGTTATGTGTTTTGGTGTTACCTCATGATCCAGATAACTAATGTGAAGCACATGAAGATTTTTGAATCTGTATTATCATAAGTAACAAATATTATATAGTATTTAATTCAATGATTTTTTATAGGTTCCTCAATTTTCACCTATGTTTACATTAATTTAGGTATCCCATTACCTAACCAACATGTGGGGCCTCATACGCATTATCTGATTAATAATGAAAAGGTATATTTTGTTTTATATAGAATAATTATGTGAAGAACATATGCATTTCATGTGATCTCAAAAGTCATTACATAGATTTGAACTAGAAGTTGGATTTTTCAATTATATTACTGACTACTCAAAGAAGACTTCTCGATGGATTCCATGTACCAGTCATCTATCGACCATATGTGTGTGTTTTGAATATTTTGTTTTTCTATGGGGGATTTATAGGCCTCCCCATCCAATTAATATTCCACCTTTTAAAACATATATCAGATATATTTGATATGGAGTTGTTACAGGGATTCTATAATCACATGATTCACATGATCAAACAATTTATTAAACATAAAATCCCATATTATTCATTGAAAATGATAATGTTATAAATTCACCATGTTCATTGGACACTGACAGTTCAAACTGGTTTTCCTTAATCAGGTTGAGAGGTTAAGGGGATTTTATAAGGTAATTTTGTTATGTATAGCGGTCATTATAAGATCATGATGCATGTGGAAATGATTTTTTTTGTGATCTTAGATGAGTTTTTTGGGGTTTTTCATGTGGATATGTCATATTGTCAATGTAGCCTCCATGATATTAGGCCAACATATCTATTTCTTCTAGCAAGTTCATATTGGGTTTTTATGGGAGTTTTTTGTGTCAATGGTGATCATAAACGTTATATGACCCCTTTTGCGGGAAATAACACATATCATATATTTTTATGAAGATATTTTCTTCTCCTTCTGTATTTCATTCTTTATTCTATAAGGATATGAGATATATCAATGGCATGCGAGTTTTTTCAATGACAATGACTCTCATATTAAATGACCTATCAGGTGAAAAATAATAGATCTTATGGTGATTTGAATCCATTGTTTTAAGAACACCCCAAATTTTCTATGGATCCATAGTTTCATAAAATAATATAATAAAAATGTCCAAGGCCCTTCATATAATGAAGGTGACATACCAACAAGATATTTTATGAAATGGAAGAATTTCACCATGGGATTCATGTGGCCATGTGAACTGTATAAGCAGATTGCATCAATATCCACAACCAAAAACCCCCTATAAATTTTTCAAATTAATAAATTTTTTTTAAAGGGGGTATTGTATTATTTTTAGGTTCACGGCTTTTTTCAAGTTGCATTATTAAAAGAGATTGTCTGATAGCCTCTACGTGATCAACAAGTGTGTTTTATGCCGTCACAGGAACCAAAGGAATTATCAATCAGAGGGTATAACTATAAGAATGGTTAGGTTTAAAATTAGGTATATATCTATACCCATGGTACTCCAAAACAAACTAATCTATTTTCTAAGAAGAAAATATATTACATGGGTTCATTGAACTATGTATTTAGAATCCTAACCCCAATTGAAAGAAACAACCCTTCTTTACCATCCTGAACGTGTGAGTAAAATAAAAACCATAGTACATTTTCAATGAAATACATATATAATATATAATTAACATTAAAAATCACTTTTAATAATTTTCAAACCATATAAAATACTAAAACAAACATTTAAATCCATAAAACCAATAAATTAATGTCAATAAAAAACAAATGCCTCATTACTGCTATGTAAAAATAGAGGGGATGTGTATCTCTCACATCACCAAAATCATCATACTAATAACAATAAATTTCTTCCTCATTACTAATAACATCATATGGAGAATCATATTAATCATCATCATCATAATCACTATCACCACTGGCACCTCCATCATCTCAACTTCAACTATGTCCCTTATTGGAACCAATTTGTGGAAACAATAAAAGTGTCCATTGATTCTATATATTAGCCAATAGTTTTAGCATCCTCTAATGCATATGATTAACATATAAATTATATTCCTTTCATTAATTGATCGGTGATATTTTTACTTATTTTACACTCCAATAAGGTTTTTTTCCTAATTTTCTTTTAAACAAGTGCTTTGGTTTATGATGATTGAGAGGATCCTAAAGGGGACCATTACATCTTAGGGATTTTGTTTTCCACTTGTATAGATCATACTCTATCATATTTCTCCTAATGTAATACCATGTTCAAATGATCATTTGGATGTATGTTTTCATCTTCGTTAACAATAAGGTTCCCTAGGGTAGACTATTAAAAATTTAAAATAGTTATTTAATTATTGAATATGTATACATATTTTAAATATAAAAAATCATTATTTTCTTGTTTATGTGCATTTACGGAACTTCCATCGTTTTTCTTTAAACTCTAGAATATTAATTTTTCTCAAAGCACATGACATTCGAAGCCCAACACCAGTTGATTAAAATTACATTGATTAGTATAATCCTACATTACTAAATAATATGAAAGGGTTAAAAAATTGAATTGAAATAATATTTATTTGAGAAATCCACAAAATTAAGAATCATATATATATATATATATTTATATATAAATATATATTTAATTTTAAATTTAATACTTTTCAAATAAAAAAACAATAAATAAAAAATTGCATGATAAACAATCGTATGATATGGATTCTTATTGTATATTAATTTATGTCCAATTATATATATGTTGTGTTATTTGGTTATTCAGTCTCTTGTTCATTTTGAACCATTTATAGTTAAGTTCCTTTTTATGTTATGTTTTTTGGTGAATTGGTAAATTGGCCAATTGGTCATTTCTGAAATTGGCAAATTTTTCCATTTGGAGAATTAGGTAATTAGCCCAATTGGGAAAAATTTTCCATTTAGTATATTTTTTTGAATTTATTATAATTTTTCCATTTATTGAAATTATTCTATTTAGTCCACATAGCCCAATTATTCCATTTAGACAAATTTGGAAATTTAATCCATTTAGACCCATTATGCCATTTATGCCATTTATCCCAATTAGTCCATTTAGTATATTTAGTCCATTTAGTCCATTCAGTCTATTTAGGTCAATTAGATCAATTATCCCATTTAGTTAAATTAGTTCAATTAGTTATTTTCACCCATTTTAACAAATTTTGGCCAATTTGGCCAATATGTCAATTTATGCTACTTATTGGGCTAAATTAGGCCAATCGGTACTTAGGATGTTATGCTGTTATAAAATTTGGTCATTTGTCCATTAGACTAATGGGCCAATTTTCCAATCTTCCACTAAGACAATATTACATTAATCCATTATTTCATTTGGTTAATTCACCATTAGGCAATTAGGGAAATTCAAAATTATGTCATTTGGCCAATTGGACATTGGGCTATTATTCCATTACGTCAACTATAAATTAGGCAGTTAGTCCATTATTCGATTATGAATTATTCAATATTCTAATTACTTAATTATTCCATTAGGAAACTAGGCCAATTGTACATTATCCCGTTAGTACTATTAGCCAGTTGTCCATTTGGCTATTACGGAAAATGGCCAATTTTCTATAAGGTCATATTGCAAATTTTCCATAAGGTCATTAGGAAATTATGCCAATTAGAAAATTTTCCATTTGGAAATAATTACATTTCATCAAAGAGCCATTAGTAAATTAGGTCAGGAGGCCACCAGGCCATTAGGACAATTGGACAAATGTCTGTTAGGCCATTAGGACAATTTTCCATTAGGTTGTTAGGTGAATTTTCAATAATTTCATTATGGAAATTTAGAATTTAGTCCCTTAACCCATTAGTCCATTAGTCCATTGGGACCATTAATTCATTTTGATATTTGTCCAATTGTCTATTAGATGATTAGTTCATTAGTCTAATTGGTCATTTGTAAAATCATCCATTACACCATTAGGTCAATTGGCTAATTGGCCATGAGGCCATTAGTCTAATTTGTAAAATGTGTATTTCACCTTTTTTATATTATAACCTTAGTGAATTATTCAATTATCCCAAGTTTTCTTCGACACATTAAGACATTTTTTCTATTAAACATTTGGAAATTTAGAAATTTTTCTAATTGGGCATTAGTCCATTATGTCATTAAGCCAATTGGCCAATTCCTATTAACAAATTATATCATTGGTCCAATTTTTCAATTGGCCATTAGGACCGTATTCAATTAGGAAAATTTTCTATTAGGCCAATAATCAAATTTCCATTACAACATTAGGAAAAATGGTAATTATGCCATTATGCCAATTGGAAATTACGTCATTATGCCAATTAGATATTAGACCCATTGGACATTATTCCAATACACCACTTTTACATTTCTCCAATTAAAAACTAGTAATTTAGTCCATTATTCAATTAGGACAGTTGTTCAATTATCCATAAGTCCATTATGAATATTTTAAATTAGACTATTAGTCAATTGATCTAATTGGCCAACTGGACAATATTCTATTTGAGAGGGGTATTTCCATACTTATATTAATAGTATTAAGATAATAAAACTAACATTTTTTCATAATAATATAACTATGTAACAATATAAATATTAATAATACTTATATTCATATTAAAGAACTTGGTTATTCTCCTAATATGGAATTGTAGTGTGCCTGAATGTTTGCAAATACATAATTGAATATTTGTTGTTTATTCCTAATACATATGAAAAAATATTTGGAATACCATAAACTCATCAATATTCTAATGTGAGATCATTTTTTGATATTTTGTTTTTTGAAAGTCATGTAATTTTGATTAACCCTCCAAATTAGAATGACATATTCTCCTCCAACCAACATATCCATCATACTTATATGATCATCGAAACCCCCAAATATTAAAAAATATTTCAACCTTAGCATCTTCACCAAAGGTAATGTTAAACCGATGGTGCAAAAAACGTGTTAATTCATATATATAAAACAATTATATATATAAATTTTAAAAAAATTATTAGATATATATATGCACATGATTAATCCTTGATATAATTACCAATATTCATCCATTATACTGGTTTCACCTAAATTATATCGTGATACTTGGATAATGTTCCCACGAATTTTCAACACTACATAGCATATTTACCTATATTCTAATTTTTCTTCAATATAAATCACAAGAATTTATCTACAGAGATTCTAGGAATCCCAAGTATAGATGAGCCCATGCCACCTAATAGAATATCCTAATGAATATGATAAAAGGGGAAAAGAATAATTAATTCATTATATAATTGGACCGATATAATGTTATATAATTTGACAATATTATAATAAAAAAACCAGATGTAGGCTTCCCAATAGGCTATGATTGATCTGTGGGTTGTCACAAATTAGTAGCCTCTAAAGGAAGTGTCTATTACGATGCATGATCTGTGTGATCTACCATCATTAGAATGGAAACTGATGGAGAAATATAATCATATCATTGATGGATAGTCGAAAATGGAGGTGGGGTAGACATGGAAGGATATGAGGAGTAGTGTTGGGGATGTATCGATGAATATGGATATGATAAAGGTTGTAATATGCATTGAATAAGTTTAGAAATTTTATGGGAAGAAGAGGTCAAATGAAATGGAGATGAAGGAAAGGGTGAGAACATCTCTGGAGGCTCCATATAAGGATGGATATGTATGTTAGATGTGGTTTATTCTAGTGGGTTAGGGGGGAAGATGAACAAATGGTGCTCATTCATGGCCCTGGAGCACGCCCACTCAGAACCATGCGAGTATTGTGAGTATTCGTCAAATATGGTTCAAATTAATGTCCCCAAAGAATTTATAAATAATATGAACCTCAAATTATATGTAATGAATAAGAAAAATTGAACAGTTCTTAAACTCACTAAGGGAAGAATAACATTAAACCCACGTTCGTTCATCTATCAATGAATGTGAAATAATTTATTCAATTGAACTTCTTCGGGGTTTTTCATTATTTGTGTAAGAATGAAATAGTCATTTTTTATAAATGGGACTCTAAAAATCATGCATACATATTACATGTCAATGATATCATAAAAATTTCATAAAATGTTTTATTAAAAAAATATAAAACCATGTTATATATATTTTTATAACCCATTTTAAAAAGGATTTTATTAATTTTAAAAAACATCACTAAATGAAATGAAAAAAATAATATTAAAATAAAAAAATAATTAAAAATAAAATATGAATTAATGTACTTACGGTAATAATAAATTAGGAAACCAACATCATGGTAAACTATATTTAATGTGAAAATATATGGATGACCCTATAAATTTTCCACCCCTACATTAGGTTGAACATAAACTCTCACAGTGGGACATTTTGAGTCATCCAAATCAATATTCTCATTTACACTATGGTGGTGTCAATGTTTTCAATTTCATCCCATGCATCATGAAAAATAAGTCTTGGTATTTCATCATTAATGACACCATAATAAGGTCTCATATGATTTTTCACATAAAACTACTATATTTCCAATGATGCAAAAATGTATGGTTCATTTGTATATACGAATCAAATATTGACAATTACTATGAATCCACAATGATTAATAAATGTACCGTGTCATTTTATTGAATCCAAAAATTTAATGTTCATCATATTTACTCGACCATGATATTTTTTATTTGATAACAACATTTTCCCTACACGCCCCTAATAAGGTACATTTTCAAATGGAGTCATAATATTAAATGAACTCGACTAATAGTTCATTGTCACAGTTAACATAATGTCATCATGTTGGGTTCTCATATTCACCTCTCCATCAGTTGTAAAATATTTATACCAATTGATTATAAATGATTTGAAATCACAATCAATTGAATTGTGACAAAATAATAGTTATCATATTTTGGAGAAATGGAGTTAATAGGTAAACCCACTAAATAATATATATATATATAAATAATAAAATGAAATTTCATTCTATATTAATGTTAATTAATGTTATGGTGATACATATGATTTCATCTAAGTAGGAAACTCTTGTATATGCAATGAATCTCTCATTCACAATGAAAAAGATTGATGAACTCTACATATAATTTGATTGTATATTCAACATAAAATGATAATAAAAGATAAGGTATATGTGATATTAAATAGTATTAGAAATAATATAATTATTCAAATTACAAACCTCATATATTTATAAAAACCCATATTCATACAATAGTGTGTGATGTGGCATATTCCACTATTCAGATATCAATGTTTCCAATGTATATGGGCAAAGAGTTACTCATATTTTGGTAATACATGGAAATGAGGGAAACATTATCCCATATTTCTCTTATTTATTTCCCATTACCTATTATTCCATGTTCTCCCATCATACAAATTCATTGTACAAAAATATATACATTATTGATCCAGATAAACTCTCAAAATAGAGCCTTCAGGACAGTTCCTTTTTCCTACATAATATTACATTTTGAACATATTTATTTCAAAATGAAAAATCCATTTAAAATAAATTGTTCCCCAAGATGTTTTTCAGTTATAAGATGAACTCTTAAATGTAGAATTCAAGGGAAAAATTTTGAAGGAATTTTTTTTCATACTCATCATAATTTAATGGATTCTATTACTATAATTTTATCATGAATGACATCAATTTTTTTTACTAAAAATGTATCTAAAAATGGAACCAAAAAATAACTATAACCCTTACATTATTGGAATGAAAATTATGGATTTATATTTGAATGAATTCATGATAATAGATGTTATAATCATTAGTTATTAATGATTTTAGTTTCAAATCCATTCCATTGACTCATTTAGATATGTTTTGGAAATGAAAATTAGTAACCTTTCTATTATAAAATACTTATTAAAAATTATTTTATTCAAAGTGATTCATCCCATTAGAAAAACAAGGAACATTATTATTGTTTTCATCAATACACATATAATGTAGTTATGGTTGAATACCCTAATCCAACATGTCCTGAAGAAACTGGATGTGTTTTTTAGTCTTCCCCTTGATTTTAATAAGAATTGAAAGAATCATTTCACATTTTTTTCCAATTTTCATTATGTCAAAATGATGACATAAAAAATTTTAGACAACATTGGAACATAAAAATTGATAGATATATTTTTTTAATGTAACTTTCTTCAGGGTCAATATAATTCCACTTTTTTTATTTAACTTTACCATTCTCTTTTAAAAACTGAAATATTTCAATTCATTAACAACATCAATTGCTGACATATATTGACGTGGTTATTCAGTGTCAATAATATTATCAAGCATCTCGTGATTCTTATTGTATTGATGATCCATTTGAAAGAATCGTTGATGTCCCATGAAACAAAAAATACACTGTTATATTAGCCTTCCTTGTCACGTATTCTTCATAATAATATGAAATGATAGTTTTTTTGAGCACTAACTAGACATCATTTCATAAATTGGGAAATGATTTAAATTTCATAGAAGGATAGAATGCATCTAAAATATATTATTATGAATAATTGATTGTGAACACACCCATATCCCAGTGATACATCAACTTTTTATTTAATGGTGGTATGTATATGGTACTATCATTAATAATATTAGAATGTCATGATATTTGTATAATCATGAAATAGAATTGTTGTTTCATACACATCAATGAATGTATATTATAAATGTGTAAAAAAATAGGTCACGTGTTGTGACTAATAAGAATATGTACAAAAAGATTAAAACCATCATAGGAATGACCCAAACAACAGACCTAAAATGAAAAATAGGGATTTGGTTTATAAAAGTCACACCATGCTAATCCATCTTAAGAATGATCCAAATCATCATTTCATTTTATTTTTTTAGCATCAAGATATTACATACTGGATGATATTTCTATATAAATGAATATATTTTCGTGCCTGGGAATCATTGGATAGTTCTACACGGAATTTTGTTTCACCAGAGATGGTGTTCCATTTCAATTTTCCTTCCATTGAGATGTAACACATTATTTACAAAAATAATGTTAATTTTTTTCCTCCAAATATAAATTGAAATCATTCTTACAAGAATGAATTTTATTATTATAAAATACAATTATCTTTATCAACATTCATGCATTATAAATAATTGATGGAATATATGAACCATCATTAATTAATTCCTTTAAATAATTATGAATACAATAAATGGAAGTAATATAAATTCCTTACATGTGTTTTCCAAGATATAGGTGCGTTAAAACTTACTACATTTTTTAGTACATTCTTGATATAGACGAGTATAGGAATTAGCCATTATAATTTTCACTCTATCAAAATCATCATCATCAATAATTTCCTCATGTTTTTTGATATCATTTCTTTCCTTCACTATCATACTATATCCCATATGATGATGAAAAAATAGAAAGGGATCAAATAGAAAGAATTCTATTCCAATAATTGCTATGTATTTATGAATCATATAATATTGTCTCATCTCATAATTTTGTGGCCAATCATAATATATTGTTTGAAAAATATATTTCCATATATCATAGCTAACTTCTCACTGGGATAACAATAGTATTTCAACTCCATTATAACATGGGCACTATATAATAACCCCATCAGAAGTACTTTCAAATGAAAAAGATAACTAATGTCCAAATTCATTTAAAAATCAATTGAAATATAATCGATAAGATACATACATATTTTATCTGTTCTATTACATAGAATATTAGATATGTTCGAATAAAACATTTAAACCATAATTGAAATTAAACTAAAAATCAATGTCAAATTTTAATTATAATATAGATTAAATTAAATAAATCAAATAGGAAAGAAAATTTAATACAATTCATGATATTAGTGACCAATATAGAATAATCTACCATACCTCTAATGAATGAATTAATCATATACTAGAAAAAAACCATGGTATATTAATTTAAATTCAAACATGGTGGATGAATTTTAGTAATTGACTATAGAATAATAATAGGAAAATGTTTCCTTCATATTAATATAGGTATCCTCTTTTGAAAACGAAAATGAGGACATGATTTGGTCAAAAAGAAGTTTATTTAATGTTAACATCACTTATTTTATTCAAACAAAATGAAAATACTATTCATATGATGTTATATTTCAATTTATGATGTATTTAATTTAGAGACATTCCATCAATAATAAAAATCTTCTCCATTCCATCTCACTTTATGAAACCCAGAAATTAATTCACTACTGATGGACCATCTTAATTGTTGTAATGTGTTTTTATGAGGTAAATAATTAATTTAAAATGTAGTGGAAATAAATGGCTAACTACTAAATACATGATAAAATAAAAATATAATTATTCTAAAGGAACAACTAGGTTATACTAAATAGTTAATCCAAATAGGTGAAACCATGTTACATAAAATTAATATTTTATTAAAGAACTAAATTCTTATGTCAATCCATATCAATATAATCCATTTTCAAAATGTGAATATGATCCAAAAAAAATTCATTATAACTTATATAATTTTCTAATCACATTTATCATAGTCATATATAACTATTTTTTAATAATAATGGTTTAAAATTATTCATTATTTTAAATATAAATATTTAATAATTTGACATAATATTTTTTCATTCATTCATGTGTAAATTCTAATTTAGAATTTGAATAATTATTCATGAAACATTATATTAATTAAGTATTAAAAGCCGAATGTCCCATCTTCAAAAATAAAGTAATATTCTAGTCATACATATATTAGTTTAATCATGTAAATCATCATATAATTATATCGTTTTGGGTTAAAACTATGTTATAAATAGTTTATCCCTTCCTCATTATATAACAAATAAAATTTCAATAATTACATATCCTAACTCTGGGATAATAAAAAATGATATAAACCCCCATAGATATCATAAATATGATTCCAAACAATAAATATATCTAAATCCCTAAAATATTCCACCATGATAATCTAAAATCAATGTAAAATTCAAATGAAACCATATGATATTTTTAAATATAAAAATTATAATTAAAATATTTATTTTAGGAATTTCATATACTATACTTGATCTATATTAGACTATATATTTAAAAACATGATGATTTATGTAATTAGATCATGATCTAGTAGAATCACATGCATAGATAAAAATAAAAACATTTACCAGCTAACGAGGAGATGGATTTAAAACTATCATATTTGATGTCAAGGAAGATCAAAAACAAATAAGCCATGAATTAGGGGGGAACAACAGAGAATTCAAATTGAAGTCGACCATGATAACAGATATGAAATAATATATTGGAAGGAAGTCTTACATATCACAACCAAAACAATCATTAAATTAATGAATATCACTTACTGATGGGGGGAATTTTTTCCGAGGAGAGGAGGGATGGAACTGTGCTCATAATAGGTTAGGGGATAAAGTATTATAAATGAGATGGAATTGAGAGCCTGAGGGAATCCTGTTTTCTGAAGGAGATATACCAAAAAATATTGAAACCCCATTAATATATCTCATTCTATACCAATGGTTTCTGAAAACTATGGGTATATCATTTAGAATAGAATACACCAACCATGTTTCACAAAACCATGGGTATTGATGTGTGATGATATTACCAGTTTCCATTAGTGATGGTTTCCGACAATATTGTTACTAACATTATTAAACACAAAATAAAATAAATAGAAAAAAGTAAATTTTCATTGATTTTTTATTGGACCAAAACACTTGTAAGTCAATGTTTAATCATGTTGCGATAGCCACACAAATAAATTTTTCTTATTTAAGAATTATCTGGTTAGTACATTTGGTATTTATGTCTTTTATATTCTATAATTGTTTTATATTGGTGGATATATTATTTTAAATGAATAAATTCAATGGGAGTGCATCATTTGGATAATATTTTCTTTATTTATGAGGAATCCTTTCATATTATTTATTTATTTTAATCAGATTCATAGTTACTTTATGTTTTTATGCTTGTAGGCCTAGTATAAAATTCTATTATTGAGATTTTTATTTTCAATTTTCATTTATTATTTAATATTTTTATCTATAAAAACAGATAATTGGGGTTATATATATAATAAAAACAAGATATCCATATATTTTATCTTTTTTTAAATAAAAAAGGAAGAGAATATAAGGTATTTCTTATTTGTTATTATAATCAATCAAAATAGAAGAAATTTTTTAATGTTAATATATATATTGTTATTACAACAAATATTTTTTTATTATATTTAAAAGGAAATAACACTCGTATGGTTTGAATTGAATGGTTCCTCGATAAATAGGAAGTCTATTTTCCTTAACATGCAAAGAAGATGTTCTAGATATATGATTTCAGATCATTTTTACCATTATTGTTTGGTGGAAAATATCAATCGCATTTAATGAATAAAATGGTCTTATAAGAACTAGAATGTATATCCATTTTATCCTATAAAGAAGAAAACCTAGTTAAATGTTTTATCTCAACTTCACCATTATTTTTTCCTGAAAAATATGTATACTTTAATGCTTGGAAGTTTAATTGTTGTGGTGGATTTATTTTCAAACATTCACATCATTCTTTACATTTACATTTATCTTCTATAGAAACCCCCAATAGTTCTCATATCGGTCACTAATTTTGAACCTAATTTCCAAATGAATATAGTTAGTTGTAGTTTCTAAACAAACATTCTATTATAACAATCATTAGTTGAAGGGATAGGAGTGCGGTCTCATCACACTCTTTTCAGGGAATGTATTTCCTATACCATGACTCTATTACATATTTTTGATATGTTCATGTATCTATTCGTAATACTTATAGGGGATTGGTTTCTATAAAAAGATCAGGTTTTGATTACTTCAATGTGTATATGGGGTCCATAAAAAAATTCACATTTATGTATACTTGGTTATTTTTACAATTCAAGTTAATGGTTACCTTTTTATATGATGAGTCAATATAACAAAGAACTCCGCATTTCGACTCCAGATAGGAAGATTATTAATATTATGAGGATGGGATTGACCCTTTATAAGGTGCATGATGTATCAAAAATATATTAGGAGACACTCCCAATATTGTTTTTAACCCCTGTAGTTTAACATCATTCATTAAGGACCTATATGGTATAAATTGGCACCAGGTATTTAGAACGATCCTCAGGGAGGTGTCCTGTGTATCCTGGTAATAATAGGAATCCAATTCATTATAGTCTAATCAGACCATTTTGACATTCTGTAGGTGTATTCCCTTGAATGGATACAATCATATCATTCCACTGATATGGTTTTACATGCATTTGATTCCCTATATGGCGATGATTCAGGATTAGAAAGATATGATAATTGGAAATCCCTATACCCACAAGATTCATGACTGTTATGATAAACATTGAATAGAAATTAATTATCCTCACTATATATAGATGTGAGAGTCATGAACTGTTCAAGCCCTTTGGATGTATGATATATGTATTATTCCATAGGTTTGTGTTCTTCTCATCATGGTTATATAAGGAATGAGAGTCATCACAGTTCAATTTTTATCTTAATCTGATAATGGATGAAGAAGAATGATAATTTCATTTGAAATATTGGGCACTTATGGTTGTAATTTAAAAGACATTGACATACCTACACAAAATTTGATTCCCATTTGAGATCAGGCAATATGAAAACATCCTGTATATCCTTGTCATTGAAGGAATCACCATTCTCATAGTTCAGTTTCCTTCCCAACCTATAGATGGATGAGGAACAATTATAATCCCATGGGAAAAATTTGGTCTCTATTATAATAATGTCATAGAAATGAGGGGGGGGGGACTTTAACCAATGCATTTTCCCATTTGAACTAATTCTTTATGAATCATTCCAACATTTCTTGGTTGTGGTATGAATCATAGTTCTCATAGTTCAGTTGAATCAGGGCATAAATATTGATTATTCTAATTGGATGTTTAATAATGAACATGATACTTAAAATGGTTTCATATGTATCCTTGTAATAGAAGGAATCAGAGTCATCATAGTTCAGTTATATGGGGGCATACACACAATTATTTCCTTAATATATCCACATAAATATTATCTAGCCCTAAGAAATCTTTTTGACATGACCTGATAGTCTTCCATACATGTTAGGATTATATGAACGATAGTTATAATTTTAGTCATGACATGTTAATGTATATTGAAATGACATATTTAGTGATGTATGGGCATGTCATGTATACCTAGAGTAAATTTCAGAGGAAAATATCATGACATGGTTGATGTTTTTGAAGGACATCACATAATTAGAATTACATGTATTGATTATATTCCATGATTAATTTTGACGTATCGATATGGTGTTTCATGGCATAAAAGACTTCTCTAGAGGGTGCCGCATGATATGGATGAATTTCTTTGTGGAAATTTTGAGATCATAGAAAACATATATATATGGTTTCTCATGGAATGCATGTCATTTCAAGAATACATTGTGAGACCTGGCCATCTTGTCTGGTGGACATCTTGAAACCTAGATGACATGTCTCGGTGACATCACTAAGTGATAGTCGACATGTCCAGGTTCAACTGTATAAAATAGATTACGTGTATGGTATTCATAAAAATATTAGGGTATAAATCTTGGGGGACATTGAAAGACATGGGTGTCATTGTCAGAGGGTATCAAGTGACTTTTTTGACATTTACAATGAATATTACATGACCCAAAAGGAATATCAAGGTATTTTTAGATGTCATAGGTGAAATATTCTAGTGTTTTCACATGATTTGGATAGTTTGAAGCACAATAAGAAAAATGAATCTATCATCACATAATCATCCCATATCATACAATCATTTATTACTTCCTTTATTGTATATGTGTTTCAAAGTTCATCGAGTGTTAGATTATTTTAGGTTTTCCATGACCAAACTAATATGCATGACCTCATTTTCATCTAGTTGACATTCCTGATGTCTATTATGTTATCTATATATTGATTATTTCAAGCACTTATAAATTTTTTGGGATCCCTTAGTCCATTACATTTATTTACCTAGAATAAGACTTTATGATTATGTGACATACTTCCCCAAAATTATCACTCATGTTCTCCCTTGTAGCATCCATTATTCATCCAGATGTGTGTGTTATTTAGTATTTTTTCTACTGAGAGGGAGGGAATTATAGGCATCTACATCCTCTTTATAGGCCACCATTCCCCATGAATATCTCATATATTTTATCTCATTTTTGTGGAGGGATTCTGGTATCACACTCTTTAGATGATATTATCATCTATTTTTCTTGTCGTCAAATGATATTATATGATTGTGAGAATGTTCCAAAATACCCATGTTTATTGGACACCGACCGATCAAAGGGGTTTCTTTTAATCGTGTTTACCTATGAAGGGGATATCAGATGTTTGGTATGATATATATATGTTTCATTATGAAATTATGATTTAGGTGTAATGACTTTTTCATGATCATAGAAGGATTTTCTCGGGACTTTCATAAGGATAATGTGTCTTATTAGGGGAGCCTATGTTAGATTATTTATTCATGTTTAATGGCTCTCATGACATCATGTTGGATTCTTTACCGGTACATGTGTGATCAATGTGGATATTTCATGGATTATGGGCCATATCATGTGATGTCTATTAAATCCTTACGCTGTAAGAATCATCTGTCATTCCAAATCATATATCATTTTTATGCTACAAGGATATAATATCTCACACAACAAATTTAGTTATGTCAAATACAAGTACAACCATTGTTTTCGATGTGTCATGTGAAAAAAAATATCTTATGGTGATGTATTAAAATTATCACGGGAACCAATTATTCTATTCTATGGATCCATAGGGTTAGAAAATAATCAAATAATCATGTATGAGACCCTTCATATGATGAAGGTGACATAAAAATAATATCTTGTATGACTTGGATGGAATATTCTCTAGGGAATCGTTTGGTCTCACATGATGTTCAACAACCAATTAAGGTCTCCATCATTTGAAAATTTTCAACATTTATTTTAATTTTTGTTTTGTATGGTTTTCAGGTTCCTTGTTTTTGAAATGTTTCATGATTAGAATATCTTTCATGAAATACTTTTCATGAATATAGATTATATTATATTCCTTCAAGAGAACTAGAGGGCCTATTAAGGGTGGATCAGATGATCATAAGTTGATCATACACTGCACAAGATCTGTTCTCATGATCATCCAAAGTTCATGAAATCACATATACTTTTAAAGGTTACATATTATTCTTGATTTGACCATTCAGACTTCCATTTTTCTATATAGAAAATAGTACCAATTATTAGAGTATTTATTGAATTATATATTTTATTATGATCATTATATGGGAATCCAAAAAAATTATCCCGATCCTAGAATCTATACATTCAGTAGAGAACTCAATTCTACAGAATGTAAACCCCCTCATTAGTCCTTTAGGCTACAGATAATTGGTCTCATAGGTGATGTTTGGACTCCCGAGTGACCATTGGTATACTTAAACGTTCTTTATAAATAGGGGGTGTATGGTATATCATTTAATAAGAATGGATGATTCTACATAACTCTTTTCATTTTCTTGTATTACACGATCCTTTCACAAGATCTCACTACTTGATCCCATTTTCTAGATCTCTAAGAAATAACTGATCATGAATCATATCTGCATGACTACTTCAAGACAATTATTTCAAAAATTGTTTTCTTGATATCTAATTTAACTTAGTACTTATTCAAATACTCCATGAATATATCTTTGGTACTCTTTTAATCTTTTACTTAGGAGTGTTTCCATATTAATTACATTAATTTTTTTCATTATCCATTGGATTGGTCTCCAGATAACTTGACTATTGTACGGTTTATGTGTCTCACTCATGTTTATTTGATCGAGAGACTTATGATGGGTCATCCATTCATGAGTTTTCCCATGACTCAAGTTTTACAGTAGATCTTTGTGGATCACATAGTTTGAATAACCTATATCATGTTAGGTGATCACACATCCCATAATGTTTAATAAAATGTGTATGATACTACTGGATTTATCCATCAAATATGTTGTGATTTTTTCAATGGCTAGAATAACCTTTAGTTTTTGGCTGCATGGCTTCCAACTGTTGTAACTATTCTTATACCATGGATAGAAAAAGGTCCACGATCATAGGGATGCATAACACTGATCCTCGCTATCATTCTCTCTATAATATTGTTCTAAAAAGAATTCTTACCTCTAATCTCAAATGTACCCATTGTCACTCAGGCTTCCATTATATGGATTTTGTTTGTAGGATGATGCCACCATTCCCTGAACCAACCATAATCATCAATCATAACGGTTATCATCATCCCTAGATTATGTTCAAGAAACGATTTGTAGAGGTAATCATTTGGTCACAGTGTTGTCCCTATGATTTTCCTACATGTTGAAGAACTCCACTTTGGTTTTAGTTGTTTTTTATTTTGTCATGAGCCTATATCAAATTTTTACAACATAGTATTTAACTTCTCCTAGAGTGATCTGAGGAGTGGATAGAGCTCAAAATCAGATCTGCATTCCAATGGTAAATTTTCAGATGACTGTGGGTTGATGTTTCAGGTTAGATATTTAAGATCATAATTTCATTATTACTGACAAGATATTCACCATTATGGGAACAAATGGATTTTCCAAGATCATCATTTTTCATCATATTGATATCCATATATAATTGATCATATTTTGGTACTCTATAACTAACTCATACATTCTCTCCCATGGAAAATCAGAAATCATCCTTTCGGGTATCTACCGACTGGGTAGGATATCCCCCTACTATGAGATGTATGAATAGTTCATCCCTATTGTAGATATCAAGGAGGACCCATAGAAAACTTATTCCTTAAAAATTTAATCTACCAACAATGTGAAAAATATGATATAGATGGTTCATAATATGTTATTACTCATCTCATTGAATAAATGAATCAACATTTCTATCCATCATAGAGGTTCTCATTTCATTGTTATATGCCTTCACTGGAATCCTTCTATGTTGGTCTGTGACAATGTTGTATCTTTTTTGGAAACCCTAAAAGTCAAATAATACAATACAATGAGATTCCTCTTGAATATAGAGATATCCTTGAGCCTTATGTTCGATGGTCTCATGGCCATGTTCTTAAATGAGAGGCCATTCTAGGCTGGGGATAAATGGCTAGGAATTTGGTTTATAAAAATGGTGTTGGATAATTAGTTATTAGAGGATCAAAATACTAATCTATCCTTACTAACTCTTTCACTCTTATACCAGATCTTCAGCCACATCCAGCAAGGTATAATTCCATATAAAATTTTTGGTCCTTTTTATTTCTTATTTTTCTAGATAAATGAGAATTTATACTACAATAAATATCACCACAATATAATTATCCATGGTTCCTTGTTCTTCCACATGCTACTGAACATCTTTTTCCTTGAGTAATTTTCACTAGGAAAAGATTTAGTGACTAACATGCCAATCTATTCTGACTATTTCAATTTTATGAATTATTTAATACTTATCACGTGTATTTTTATTAATAGTGGATGTTATTTTGATGAATTTTAATAACAAATTTCTAATTAGTATATTAATATCACAACCCATATGGATGTGATGATAATTTTTCAACCATATTACTTGATTTTTTTCAATATAGTTCCTTTTTATCCAATGGTTTCTCCCCTATCCTCAGGTTGCATGCATGGATAATGACTTCATAGGATTATCTACTAATTTTGGATAATATTGGCATATGAGGAAACAAAAATTAATAATATAATTCTTCATATTTAAACTCCTATGTTAGTATCTTAATGTTATTCCTGTGAATGGATTGAATCCTACCTATGTGGTGTTTTGTGTAGGCTGGTTTGTTTGGTTGATTAACGATTTTCTTTACTAACCCCTTTATTTTTTCCAATACTTTTGATGATCCAAGACTCATGTGAGCCTTCAAGAAAGAATCACATCCTAGAAATGACCATCCCACTAATGGGGAATATTTTATTAATGAATCTGGTTATGTGAGAAATGAAAAATTCAACATTTTATATAATCGATCAAGTAACTTTCTCTCATTATTCGTATACATATTAGCCAAATATTCCACTTTTTTAAAACCATATCCTAAAGTTACAATGGATCATAAATGAAATTGAGTAATATGGATGAATATTAAAACAAAAAATATTTAGACTCTACTAGGACATTTTTTCCCAATAATAACATCTATCTAGGATCTTTCATGATTTAATAGTGGGAGAATTTGACCATGAACCATTATATGAAATTAGGTAGTGTATTTTTGTCACTCTTTAATAATTCCATACCACATAGAGCTTCATGCATGATCTTGATGAGGGGAAACCCCTCGATGAACTAATTAGTGAAGCTTTATAGGTTTTGGAAAAATGTCATTAGATATTATATATGATGCATGCCAAAAAGTGATTTTATGACCACACATATAACGATACATAAAGAGATCATAACCCACTCAATGTCTGTTATTTTTACTTAAACATACTCATTGAAAATTTATCAGGAAAAATTTGAGGATTTTTCAACTCTTATCAAAGAACGTCTTCCTATGGAAGCAAAAGAAAAGGAAATATGGGTAGAACACTGGAATTTAATCAACACTTATCGATAGTCTCTCACCAATATGGAGAGCATGTCTGATCAAATCATAATTTATTTCTATCACCTTTTGTTTCATGAAATCCTTAGAGAGGATCTATAATTCTTATTTTTCTCAAATTTTTCACCTATTCCATGAGAAAATTCTAAATATTATATATGTAATATTCTAGTTCCTTTCCTTCATGATGTTAATTAATGTTCATTGATCTAATGATAAATAGATCATCAAAGATACCCATACATTAAACGATATTATGTAATCATGATAGAAAGATTTTAAATGTTTAAGTAATAACATATTTTTTTGAAAAACTCTTTTGAATTTCAACCAACATTATATTATCTATTGATGTATCTACTATAGTTATCATGAGATAACCCGATTCAAAAAATGTCAATTTGAGTAAAATATAAATCTCTAAGGATGTTGTATCTGTCTTGGGATTATGTTAGTGATCTTAGAAGTAATAAATTCATATTTTATATGTTCATACTATTTTCCCTGAAATCATTATATAATTTTATTCATATTTTCCCCATCGTTTACAAAGATTCATATAGGTGGAAAGGTTAGTGGGAACGGACTTGGCTTTTCCTCTATCCATAATATATTGGGTTTTTATCCTGATAGTTTTTGCACCTTATCTTGTAATAAAAACTATACCATTGACTATAAATATTTTATATTCTTCAATTTTACACCATCTATTTTTGTAAATCAAGATCTTTAAACTCAAAGAATCTATGGATTGTAGTTTAGAAGACTCTACCTCAGAAATTATATTATTTTAGTTTATGGAATTTTATCTCTGACTACCAATTGTATGTAATTTAATATATTTTTTGTCGTACCTTCTATTTATGTTAGTTTAGAGTCTTCTAGATTAGAAATTATGTTGTTTCTAGACCTTCCATTTGTGGGGTAATGATTTCAACACAATTTAACATCATGTGGTAGGAATATCTCTTGTGTAGTTTAATGTATTGATGTAATGACATATTTCAATTTGATAATTATCATAGGGTAATGAAATAATCTCTATCGATCAATATCATGTGGTAATGACACATGTATTTTAGTTTAACATCATGGATCAAGTATAACTATTACGATTAAATATATATTATTACTTCTAAGACTTGACCGATGAATATATAAAATGAGGAAAACATTTCAGGGATGACCCAAAACACCCTGAGGTGATGAGTTCAACTATAGTGTTTCTAATGATAATTAGGATTTTTGTTCCATTATAGAAAATAAGAGATTCCCTATTTTTGTAGTTCATATCCCATATGCATCACTACCAAGGTCAAAAAGATGTTTCTCCATTCATTTCCAATTTTCAAGAAATAATTTAGATATTTTATGTGTAGAATTATAAAATATAGAAAATCCATGTCCACAATGATAATTGGAAGATGGATTGAGTGACATGTCACCAAAAATATTGTGTCATTGAATATATAATAGGGAAGATGTGTTACGAATCACCTATAACAAAATGAGGTGTTGGGTTCTTTTTTAATGTTACCAAGGCACACAAGTATCAGAGTTCATTTCCTAAAATTAGGGATTGACACTGAATTCATGGAAAATACAGTTTGAGATTATACCATGTCTTAAAATGGCTCCCCAGCCTTTTTATGAGATCCACCAATGATTTTTGGGGAGTAATATTTATAGAAAATGATGTTGGATATGGATAAAAAAAATTCTTGGAATGGATCTTGAACCCTGGGGATGATTATATCTTAGTGGGGTGCACATTGCCTACACCCTGTGGTTTTTATCCATGTGGTTTGGGACATGGTAATGTTTTGTAATGGAATTGATAAATTTATCTTTGAGAATGGGTAGAAAACTTGAAGACATAATTTCGAGTGTGTCAAAACCAGAAGAATTGACTGAGTATCGGTATTTCAAATTGTGGGTCAATGTACTTGGATCATGATAATCATATTGAAAAATCATCTCGGGGGTGACCCAGAACAACCAAAGGTTTCTCGTTCTTCCATTACAATGTAAAACATTCCAAGGAAAATAAATATATTTTTTAAGGAATTTACACTTTTATTTGGTGGGAAAGAGATCATATATTGGAGCCATAGGAACACATGCATTGAAAAAAAAAGAGTATTTTGATTCTGGGTATCCTATTTAAATAATAACATTAGGTTTTTAGAAACCTCATAAACTCAAATAATGATGTTATTAGTATGAAAACATTTATTTTCAATAAGTTTTATAGAAGTTTAAATGTTTTTAGGCCACCATTGAATGGGTTCATACAAGAAAGAGATGTAACAAATGACTAATATAACATTTTCATTAACCAGGGGCTCTAGAGACTATGACATGGATTCTACATAGGATAACATGTGGTACTAGAGAGAATTATGTCTCATTCATTGATTCCAAATTTCATTTTATCATCAGTGGATGAATAGATTAGAGAGAAAAGACATGACAATTACTCCTGACTCCATTTGAATGTTATTAACCTGAATAGTTTATTCTATCCTTCTCATGTAGTTTAAGGTCTTGTAATTTTTACCATTAAATTATAATTTTTTATGGACATATTTAATAGGATTGTGTGAATACAATTTAGTGTCGTAAAACACAAGGAACTCATATGAGGAGGATGTTACAGAATTTCTTAATTTTGATAGAGTGGGACAATATTTATCGAATATCCATATGATCATGAGATTAAAATGATGTAAATCATATGTTGAAATTCTCATGACATGATTAATGATCGGCAAGAATCATATTTGGGATGTTTCAGAATTACATAAGGTGATGGTTTTCTCCACTGTTATTTCGGGATCCAAAGGATTAGAAAAACCATCATGAAATTCCATGATGTCACTAGTTATATTGAAAAAGGCGTTACGCATCTATAGAATAGGAAAATTGATATCTCTTTTTAATACCATGGTCTATTAATGGTTTATGGAAACCTGAGTAACTCATGATATGATGTGTGATTTTTGGATTATGGTTCATAAAATAGGATGAGAGAAATGTATACTCTGGTTTCCCGTGGTCAGGATCTTATGGTACTTTGATAAGGATTGATGATGATGGATATCCTGAATATTTTATCGTGTTGTAGTAGGTTCATATTTTTCATGTAGTTTTAATATCATGAGAACATGTTTTTATACACTCTATAAAATTTAATTTATTGTAGTTAAGCTAATTTTCATTCCTTTCTGTTTCATATTACGTAGTAAGGATGTGATAAATGATGTGAAAATGGGGCCAGAAGTCATTGCGGACACTATTCCCTATTCATGGGCTGTCAAATACCAAGAGAATAATTTATCCGTCAATATAATTATTTGTGGATATCCATATCGTGGATCCCTTCTTCTATATATTTTTCATGTGTGAAAGAAATTCAAACATATAAATGATATATGGATAAGAAAAATAAACTATGTGACATGACCTAGTTGGTAATGGTATATATGTTACATTTTTCATGTAGTTTATTGTCATTTGGTGATGGAATTTTATGCATAGGTCAAACCCATATAAATATAAGGGGTTATTTTCACCAATCCAGACATTAGGGATGACCCTAGGATTCAGGGTTGTGTGTCACTACAAGCCATGCGATGGTGGGAATCAATCCCTACGTAGTTCATGTAAGAATTTAACATGTACATGTCTAACCTATATGAATAGATGGGGGGATTTTTGTTTTATAATAGATATTCTAGAAAATTGGTGATCCATAAATCACTATTTTTTATATGATAAAAAGAATCATGCCAAAAATATATCTTTAATGGAAAAAACTATACCTAGGCATAACTCCTATGAATATGGGAGAATTTATGATGTTGATTATTGTAACTAGGCATGAGATTGGTGATCAGGGCATCCCTATGTATCCTACTATAATATGAAAAAATACACATGTTGTTCTTGGATGAGAAACTCTTTATGCATTCTTGAACCACATGAAGACGAGGAAATGTTTCCATTGATTGTTAGTATTATAGATTAAGGAATCTATATATACTATTTATGTTCAACCATATGAAACCATGTTAAACCAATCATGAATTGATATTTATTTTTCATATGGGGAGTCCCTTACCAACATTCATATGATCATGTGAGCTATGCTCGTTGTGACATACATGAAATGGTGAATTTTTCTTTCGCAACATGGAGACAATTAGAGAAGGGATAAGAGAAATTTTTATCATGTGTTGGATGACCAATGATATAAGATCTATGAATAACTTTGTATCTAATTGGAATAAAAACAAAAACATTGGTAGTTCTTCAAAAACATGTTTTTAGTGGCATGTGGTTTGGACATCAACCATATAGTTTAACATCGTGCGATAAAGATGATGATGACTTGAAATGAAGAAATAGCATGGACGGGTCCCACAATGGGATCTAGGATTAACTACATATCATATGTTGGACAGAAATATAGAAATTGATGTTCTTGATAACCCAATAAGTTTTGGGTCAAATAGAGGGGATATAAACCATGCTACTTAATGTCATGAAGTAAGGATGAGGGTTCCCCGATGGTTAAAAGAAGGGTTGTACATTATCACTCAGTATGAGGACTTATTCCCGGGAAGAAATATATTACAGTTGGGACCTAGATTGGATATCGGGTAGTCACTACACAATATTTTCTAGAAGGAATCCAACCACATTTATATCATAGATGGATAGAATCCCTATAAATATCAGACTCATACTTACATATGGGGGATCATTATTTCTCTTATACAATTATCTAGCTCATTTGTGATGAATCATTGGTGAGATGTTGTTTATTGTGTATTTTAATGTCATTTGGTCAGTAATTCCTATGTATAAATTACCATCATATGGATAGGATGTATTCCATATAGTTGAACATTTTGAAGATAATATGTTCTCTCTATAGTTTAATGTCGCATGGTCATGATGTGTTTCATATAGTTTTACATCACATTTTTAGGATTTGATACACTTTTCAATTCAATGTCTTGAACCCATGATAATTTTCATACGGTTTATTGAAATTTGGATAGGATGAGTTAGTGAAGATTAACATCATGTATCATGGTATTGTTTGTGAAGTTAAACTTCATGAAACTCGGATGTGTTCTTAACAGTTTAATATCAAGTGGGTAGGATGAATTTGTGTACATTAAAATCACGATACAAAGTATATTTTGTTCAATTTTACATCGTGAGACTTAGATGACAATAATTATTGCTTATGTATATGAAACAAATTTCCTAAGAGAGATCAGATTGGGGGGGAGTGAAGAATTACAAATCCATTTCAACTTTGGTCTAATCTCTATTGTGATAGACCATATATATGACATATGACCCCTATAATTTTGGATACATCATCAGAGGTTTATTTACATGTATCTATGGTGTTCTAGGAGATAGTACCATTTCTCCTTGAAAGAATGGTTAATGGTGAACTTATTAATTGAAGGCTCGTGTGATCTGATTCTAATGGACTATAATGTTTTTCAATGTGCACAAATTCTTCACATTGAGACGTTCCAATTAATCCAAACACTTATAAAATTTCTAACCATCAATGTGTTTTAAAAAAAATTTATTCAATTAGTTATTAAATTGAATTATAATGGTAACACATCCTTTATTCTTTACGCTATTTAATATAGAGTTTCTTATGTATTTGTGCTTTTCATGATATGGTAGGCTAACAGAGAATGAATAAGATTGTCTAAATATGAATTCATGTGCTTATTTACCATTTTTTCATTATCTTTATAGAGTATAATTGAAGGATGATACTTTTCTATTTTCAATAAAATTAAAGTGGGATGAGTGACTAGAATCGATGATGTACTCCTTTTAAAAGTTCATCAACTATGTAGAATTTAATTTAGAGAAATTGTTCATCAATATCGTGTGATGGACACTAGTCCCAGTGATGATATTTCACATCTTGAATTTAATGATATTCTTTTTCATGAAATCTTTTAGGGGTATTTCTTCATCCCATTTGGACAATAATTCGTTAGCAATAAGGATGTAAATAAACTATTTTTTCATGGATGGGGGATGTGGACCCATAGTATCCTTTACCAATATATATATTTATAAGAAATATATACCCATATGTATAAAATTTGGGGGTTATGGATGATGTTTTCAAGAAAAAAAATTCAAAACATTTCTTGATGAATTTCATGTTGTCTTGTATCATTGTTTTCCAATAGTGACTTAGCCTCATTCTTTGGTGGGAGTGTCTAATCCCAGACTGATGACCGCCAAAAAATCCAATATAAAATTCAACCATTATAGAAATAATTTCTCTTTACATTATGCATATGACGAGGATGATTCAATGCCTCACTTGTAGAGTGATTTTCCCATTTTAACCAACCCGTATGTTAGTGTTCATTACTCGAGGTAGAATATATTTACTTCCATCATAGTCTATCTAGAATGACCCATTTCAGATATATTCAATTATGGAACCCATCCATCTAGGGGACTATATTGGTTCATCTTTCTATAGGTATATTATAATGTTATTTAATTATTATATGTCCCATATGGTAAATGATGATACCATCTTTCGATGCATTATGTAGAAAAACAGCTCGTAATTATCTAGGTTATCTACAATTGTTGATACATTAGATACCACATCATAACAAGTGTTCTATGATTAGGGAACAAGACATAATTTGGGTTCAAAATGGAACCCTTCCACCATTCCCCTAACAAAACCGTTAACAAGGTTCAATTATTCCTTTTTTTTGTGGCATATTGGACAATGATTTCCATTATCACATGATTATAATCCACATGGTCATTTAGGTAGGATATTTTGGTATATAATTATATAATCAATCTAGGGATATGAGAATTTTATTTCACCTGATTAATCATTTTCATTTGGATAAATTCAATAATTTGTGAAATCTTATTTTCTTATTTAAAAAAATACATTACCTAGGACAAACTGATTGATTTTAAGGTTTTCCATCCTTTTTTAGAACTTCCTGAGGAACCATCAAAATACATATGCATTTTATGGGAACATTCACGGGAATAAAAAACTTCCTTATCTGGATGTTCATTTTCCCCTGCATTATTTTATTGGGGGGGATGTTTTTTAGGAAATAATTAATGGCCTTCTCATTCCATGAATTCTATGAAATTTGTTGATTTCCATATAGATTTTTAATAAACACCCATTAAAACAAATTCCCTAACTGTATATGGAGTATAATACATAATTGGTAAAGTAAATATGAGATTTTAAGCAATTTTTGTTGTTCTATAAAAAATGCCTCATCTATTTCCCTAAAAACATGAGTGTTTATAGTTATTATTTACCTCATAATATTGTCTCTTAGTTCCAAGAATCATTTGGTTGAGTTAATAGAGAATATTATATACCATGTATCCATTTTTTTGTGATGATAGTTTTGAGTAATCATTACATAGAGGCTACATATAATATGTCTTTTAATTCCATCGACAACTGCTATGAATACGGGTTGGTGCATCATGTAATAATTTGGACTCTCAAGGGAGTCACAGTAGTCCTAATTCTGTTAAAAGATGACTCTCATATTAATTATATTGTTGAAGGGGTGATATATGAAGTTCATGTTATCTATTAAATGCCGATTTTATAAGAGGTTACCTTGGATTTCCGAAATTTAATTGAGATGTAGAGGGAGATATATTTATAGAAATGAACTTTTCATGTTATGGTTGACCTTGATTCTATGATTGAATACGAATTATCCATGAAATTTCTTTTAAATGTAATTGAATTCATATTTTAATGGATTCATCTTCAGAATATGCTTCCCCGACATGTTGAGGGAAGTTTGAAGATCTAAGAAGTGATCACTCCAATGTCATGATTTGACCGCAAGGTTTTCAAAATATCATTATGGTATTAATCATATAAGGGATAATAGACATTATGAACGTGGAATTGATAAGTTTCACTAGGGAAAACTAATGAAATGGGAATGTATTTATAGATGAAGAACACACATGGTGATCTAAAATAAGGGGATTACTCATATTAATTTTCATTATTATCTGATTGTACCCTATGTACCCATCAATGAAAAAATGGGTTGGAAACAAAAAGATTAATAGATCAATAGTTATATGATTAGAAATTGTGTGTATTCCATTGGGATATGGTGATTAATGTCTTTGAATTCAATGTACACCATAATATTACCTTTATCTTTATTGATAGACATGATGGTGGTGATCCTTATTTTAAATTTCACTTCCTGGAAAAAATTCATTCATCAATATTTCAAATTATTTATCCACATTACAAGTTTGATAGGGGGAGACATTCTAGATGCAAAAATTAATCCTCCATGGTCATTTTGAAAGAAAATATAGTATTCGGACACGTCGGTGTTCAGTCCTATAATTTCTATACAGTTCTAGAAGATCACATATCGATGTTTATTTAGTAATTAAATGTAATTATCTTCCTTATCGAGAGTCTTGGAATTAAAATGAATGGGGGTGATAAATATTACTTTATTCATATATTTTTTATATTAGATCATAGATGGGGGTGGAGACTACTTATTCATATATTATTGGGGGGTTTATATGGTCATCTTATTCATCTTCCACCTCATATTTGTTTGGGTAATTATCTGGTGATGTCTGAAATATAGGGGCACCTATATCGTATTCAGGATGAGAGTTTCTTAGGGAAGGTAAACTATCATCCATTACTTATAGAGTCTTTATTTAGTGCTTCTAAAGTTGAATTTCATTTACACTATCACTAGGGACATTGGGATCTGGAAAATTGAGGACTATCTGATCGTCCTAAATCATATTTAGGGGTATCACATAATCTCTATTGAATATAAAATATGTATTGGTATGGGAGATCACTATGCTGTTGGGGGACGCAACATGTATTTTTTCATCCACCACTGGTTATTTACATTCCCTTTTAAAGAATACTACTTCTATATCGGTGGCTTAATAAGAATCAAAGGGTGAATTGTCATTATATGGTATGCTAAAAAATCCATCAATGATATATTTCAAACATCCATGAAATTATAAAGGTACCAATATGTGGTTTTTGTGATAGGGCCTTCTAAGAAAGACATTGTATGTTGTTTACTGATTGATAACCACGAAATTCACATTATAGGTGAGATACGGAAACTAAGCATTGTGAAATATTTTCTTGAGAGTTCTTTTATTTCACTTATCATACCCTTGAATATCCATCTACATATCAGATAGATCTCTCCTGAAATATTCTAATCATTGAAGGGGTGGAATTAGGATGCATTTGATCACAAAACTATTATATATTATGTCCATTTGGATATCAAAATTCTTGAATCTACCTTAAACATAAAGGGTCCCAACATGTCAATGAATGTTCTATTCCTAATCTAGATTTTTAAATTAGATGGAGAAATTGTAAGGGCTTAACATTAAAAAATACAAATCCTAATGCTTTTTTACAAGAAATAAAATTCCAAGATATTTTTAGTTTATATTTTTTGACAAATTAGAAAACTCATACAATGAAAATGCATAAATTACATGCGAAAAAATATAGTTAGTATTAATTATTTCTACAATATAATACTCTTCTAAATAAATCATTATTTATATATCTGAAAAATATTAAAAATTATCCCCTTGATGTCATCATTTTCTCACTAGCCCTTAAATATATTGAAATGAATTTCGAAAAATAATTATGATCACAAAACTGTAATAATGGATATAAATATAAAAAAATTAGTTAGTTTAGTAAAAATAGGAAAAATCATATAATGTTTACCTTTATATTCAATGTTCTTGGATAAATATGGAAAAATGAATTTCAACATGAAAAAACACCCATTTTTTCTAAATGAAAAACAATAAATCCCATTGACTGAAATTAAATCATTATTAGTTGACTTAGAGCATCATATATGTATTACAATTTTAAAAACATTTGAATTTTAATAACCATATTGTAGACTTCCAATTCAGCCATTACTAGCTTACCCATTGCTATCTACACCAACCCATTATAAAATATAATGGTCATACCTTGAGATATATGGGGAACCACATGTTTATAATTAAAACATACTCTTAGTATTATTTTGGCCACAATAATTTAAGCATTAATTTTTGTTATAGGAACTATTTGGGCTACAAAATATTATTCTACAACAGGAATTCTCGGTGCTATCATGGTCACCCCATATATAAAATATATAGGGATTTTTTCATTTGATTATTAACTACCATATCAGTAGTAAAACTATTTCATTATAAATATATTTTTAAAACTCTTATTAAATCCATATAAAATAATAAATTCATATAATAATACCCATTTCTTAAAAAATCTATCAATTCCTAAACACCATTTTTTTTGAAAACCCATCCCCAACACAAAAATCCCAAAAATCATGGAATATGATTTTTGTATTAATAAAATGTGTATTCATGAAAGGGAATCTATAAATTAAATTCTAGTCATGATAAAGGAAATGTAATTATAGTCTTGTATGTTAAGGATGTAAAATTACTTTTCTCATTTTTCAAAAAATTACATATAAAAATAAATATAATTATAACATTGAAACAACATTGACTAAATATCAATATAAACCAAAAATTTAATTTATAATCCTCATATATTCAAATATATGAACATATAAAATAATATCAAATTTTTTACATAGAGTAATATAACTAGAAATTAAATCATTTATAACATTAAATGATATTTTTAAATCAATGTGTCACATTCCACATTGAAATACTTTAATCAAATTCCCATGAAAGAATAAAATTTTACAAAATAATAATTAACAATGTAATAAATAAATTTATAAAATGATATGTCAAGGGGGGATGTATATAAACCTCATTAAATAATGTTGGTGTATAATAGAAAAATATTCCACAATTATAGAATATTATGATGAAGTCTATTTCATTGAGTCTGACTCGTCATGAACAATATTTAAATTCCATTATAATAAAAATTGGATTATCATTACATTTTCTAATTTTTTTTTCATGTTTATTATAAATTTTATATCTCTCATTTTTATTTTATTTAATTTACATGAATATTTATGTTCACATAGGCCATCATAGTAGTAGAATACGTTAGCGATGTTTAGGTATATCATGGTTTTGAGGCTCCCCATGTGAAATTAGTTGGGATTTAATTTTTTATCTCCCTATGCTAAATGATGACATATGTTCACCTGTGGAGTTTGGATGATGTTCGATAAATGAGTCAAAAAATTACTTTGGTACAATGTCAATAATTTTTTTTCATAAGTTCATCATTTTTATAATAATATACTTTACATAATAATAACTTTTATAAATCAATTTTATGTTTCAATCCATCCATTACATATAGATATGAAAAATGAACTATGTTACAATCATGGGGATAATATGTCATACTTATGAACGAGTAACATTTCCATTTTAAAATTATCATTATAGAAGTATAGATTTTATCAATTTATCCTAATGTAATGATTAAAAATACATAATTATTATATAAATCATTTAAATATATTTAAATATATCATCCATGGGATGTGGTCATTAAAAATTAATGACAATTCTCCCTGGAGTTGATAGTTCACATATAAACATGAATGACGTTATAAATTTTCAGTGCATTGAATGTAAAATATTAAATTATATATAATCATTTAATAATGATATATATTTCATTAATAACATATTTATACTGTAGTTACATAATTACTATCAGTCTTGATTGTTAGATATGGAAGATGAATTACATTGGATCATGAGGCACTTGTCCTCCTTACACATGAATGATTGATTATTTTCTCATTCAATGGTGGTGGATATGGATTTGGGTGTTTATGTTAACATAATAAATTTTAAATATCATTATTATAAAAAAGTTAATATTTCATCATGGATGAATAATATATGAAGGGGTTGGAAGAAGAAGTAAATAATAAAAATTCAAAATGATACTTTTTCTTTAAACAATATTCATTTTTCATAACACCTTAGGACCACTAAGGGTGGTCTTAGGCCAAAATAAGATCTCTAGAATGTTTGGTATGGAATTATTTAAGTGATTTGCATAGATATTTTCTCAACCGTATAGGCTTTTATGTGTTGATAAAAGATAAGAATACTGACCATTTATAGGAGAGGGGAGATACACTCCTAGAATTGTACAAAGTATCTAATTAATATAAATTAATATTTTGTTCCAAGTGTATCCAAACAGATTTAGTTAGAATATATTATTATTCTTTGTCTAAATACTATAATAAAAATAAAAATATATTTTTTATTTTCTATTTGGGAATCCTTATATTTTTTCATTAACCAGTATTTAATCTCTGTTAATCTTACAATGATAATATGATTTTTACTCATTAAGGGTTAATATAGTTACTATGATCTTTCAAAATAAGCATAAATATATCATGACGAAATTTAAAACCATGCCAAAATAAATTGGACAAATATTATATTTTTATGAATTTTTTATATTTTAATAAATTATAATTTATTTTAAAATATCAATGGTGTCAGTTTGGATACTATACATATCATGAGAATTTAAAAATATCATAAAAACATGAAAATTTCTAAAAAATTATTATAAAACAAAAAATAATGTTAAATTAATCAATAAATTTATTTTATTGCATTATTTATTTAAAATTTAATTATTTTTATTATTTTTAATACCATTTGTTTTATATGTCCATTAATTTAATAATTAATGTATCATTATTGTGTAACTCATTAAGGTGATTATATCATTCTTAAAAATTAATTATAAAATTTTAAGATTAATGTTAAAATATTATATTTCTGAATAATTATTAGAGTCTACAAAATATTCAAAATAACTCTATATTAGTGATCTTATATTTATTATAATATAATTATGGCATTATTGACTTTTCATTAAAATAAATTACTATAAAGAGATTAAAGACACCTTTGTTGATACATCACGTCACAAAATTGGCCTAAGGATGGTTTTTGTCTAAAAACACTCATCCAATTAAATTAGTTTTATTTGATAAATTTATAATATTATTAATATTTTTTATCCATAATTATCTGACATGCACATATACATGTCCAAAAAACAATTACTAAGGTTACTATTCATATTGTCAAAAAATAAAATGGTTATTTCTACAAAATTTATAAATTTTTATTTAAAATATTGTAACAATTTTTTAAAATATTGAACATATAATTGGTTAAACTTAATTTAAAATTAATCTCGTTGACTTAATTAGAAAAAGGGTTTTAAAGATAAAATATTCATAACATTGAATTGTTTTTATAACCAAATTCAATGTGATAGTTATTAAAATGTCCTTATATTAAATAATATAAAATTAACTATTTATACTTTAAATTTTTTAAAAAATTATAATTAAACACTGTATATTATTTTGATGAAAATGCATTTTTTCAATTAAAATACACTAATTTCCACAAATCATGAAAACATTATTATTTTTTGAAAATACAAACTAATCCACCCCTTTAAAAATTAATATTCTAATATCATGAAATAAGTTTAATTTGTAAAATAAAATTTATATAACTATTAAAATATAGATATAAAACATATACAACATCATAAGTCAAAAAATATTTCTTTTTAGAAAAATACATATTTTCTGTATAAAATAAAATTTTATTTATTAAATAATTTCATGAAAACACATAACAGGGATGTTAAACATTAGTGTTAATATATTATAAATTTCATTAAAATATCCCAACATGATTTTTTTATTTATATTTATATAATAATAATCTATGCATTTTAATGTTATTTTGGAAACTATTTTATTTTATATTAAAAAGGGTTATATTTTCTTTTTTATATAATTAGACACCAAATAATTAATTATATTTTAATGTTTAAACTATTTTTCTTAATTAAATAAATCATGTTAATACCCTCTATTATAATTTCAATGTTATAATTGCAACATTTTAAAAATAATATTTAATTATTCATGTTTGAGAGATGTGGTGTATTTTGTATGACACCTTATATAGTGAATTAACACTAAAAACATTTCATGTTAAATGTTTCCCAAATAAATTTCATCCTCTCAATTTTATCTTGGAAATGGTATCTTGGGTTTGACCATGTAATGTACCTTTATTGAAATCCCACATTGTAATGGGGGTAAATAAAACCTCCATTTTAATGAGATAAATGGAAGAACATATATCATATGAGACAACATATACTAGAATTCCATGTAAGAAAACATATAAATTTAATCGAAAAAAACTCCCAATGACTTATAATGAGTGATAGAGAAAATTATCCTTGGAAATTTAACAATCATAAAACATGAAATACGTGATGGGTTAAAAAGTAATTTACTTGTCAATATTAGAAGTAAATTGATAATATTGGTTTATTATATAATATTTTCATATAGTTCATTAATTATTTTAATCAATAGACTATGAACATATGTAAACAAACAAAAAAGAAAATAATAGTTCAATATTTCAAACAACTTCTATAAAAAACTCACAATTTCATATAAACCCTGAGTATTCAAGATGATTATTAATCCTAAAGCATAATATGTTGGGAATAACAAAATCCACCAATGAATAATTATTTATTATACATATAATTATCCATTAACAAAAACCAAAATTTTTAGGATTAGAAAAAATAATTATCTAAAAATAAAAAAAATCGTTATATGATGGTAAACTACCTTAATCTACCAAAATTCAAATGTGAAACCAAATATTTATCATAGATAATTACACAAATTAGTGTACATAAATTTCTCAAATCAAATATATGTAGTATTAAAACCCAAAAATAATCCGATCACAAAATCTTACATGATAAATTTAATATTTGTCCCAAAAATACATCAATCACTCTTATTGTCTTATACAAAAAATCTAAAATCATAAATCACATAATCTCTGTATTTGTTATCCCATTCCATAAATTAAAAGAATAACCGAAAAAATATTTTCCTCTAAAATAAATTCAACCCTGATTTCTACTATAACACCCCATAGTTTTTATTCACATTATAAAATATTGTATTCCCAAAATAGTGAACCTCTTTAGAAAGAAAATTAATCATCTAATTACCAAATCAACCCAAGTATATGTATTCAATGAAAAATATATTTCCAAAATAAAATTATTATTCATCCATAAAATCATTTAATGAATGTGGTTATTAGCTGTGAGAGGTTTTCAACCACACTGTAGGTTTTCATTTTTCTAAAAAAATATTCCAATAATCTAAACAAAATTCTACAAATGTGAGAAGCATATTAGAAAAATCATAATATTTTTTAACCTCAATGTTTATATCTTACCATTAATTAATCATCCCAAAATGTAATGACCCATAATTACCTAACAAATGAATGCACCTAACAATTTCATCACTCTCCTTTAAATTTAATAACATAAATCCTTATTTGGGGTTTTTAAGAAATTAATCTTATGATCAACCTTAAAATTATAAACCCATGGTGATATCCTAATCTCATTAAAAAAATTATAATCTCTAATGTTGTCATAACCATCCTATGATAGTAACTATAATTAAGTAGACATAAACATTACATATCATAGTTTTTTTTGAACTATTATTCACATTTGATGATATTTTTAGTTTGGTGTTTTAGATATTAATAATAAACTCTTAAAAAGTAAATCGATGATTTAAAAGTTGACATGTAAACTATGAATCCATTTTTCCACAATACGTTACTCCATAAAATGAAAAATGATTTCTATTTATGAGAAAATATTCACATATATCCCCTTGATCTGATTCTTATCCATATTCTCCCTTAAATCATGTGGAAGATATTTATAAAAAATTGGTATAATCATAAAAAATAATTAATTACTATAAAAATAAATTAAACTATTAGTTCAGTAAAAACATGAAAAATCAAGTAATTTATACTTTTATCTTTAGTTTTTTTTATAATGTGAATTAAATCATAGTCATATGAAAAAATAAAACTTTTTTCTAAATGAAAATAATTAAAAACCCAAGAAAGAAGTATAAACACTTTTTAGGTGTATTAAATCATCATATACATTAAACCCTTTAAAATACCACTAAATTTCAATAATTATATGTGTGACATCCAATTATGCTATTATAAGATTACTTGGAGCTATCTGCACAATCCCAGGTAAAGATGTAATGATAATACAAAGGCGATTTGGTCCACCCATTTTTATTCTATAACAGGCATTCAAGAAAATATTTGGGCCACCCAATGTTAAAATGTAACATTATTTCCCATCTAGTTATGATCCATCACATGTTAATTTGTAATGTTATTTCCTGATTGTATCTAGTCCACCTCATGTATAAGATATATGAGGTTGTTTCTTAGGTCCTTGAAACGTGTATTCTAGTTTTTAGAATCCATGATTCTATGCAGTTTCTATTAAATTTATTTATGGAACAAAATAAATCCAATAGTTCTTTATCCAAAGTGAAGTTTCTTTCCAAATGCATATATACTTTATATTTGAACATCACTATACATAAAAATGTACATTGGTCGAGAGGAAGGGAGGTCAAACTCATCACACCCTTTTTGGGGCGATTAATGTCTACTTCGGGACTCTCTTTGTAAATTGATGATATTTTCCATAATCCATATTAATTCACTATGCATAAAATATGTTTACCTTGTAATTCACAATCAACTATTAAAATGTGTAAAATTTATAATCTTCCGTATGCATTCAAGGTTCTTCATTAATCAAAATATTCGTATGTATTCGAGTTTTTCCATTCATGTTATCCTATAATATAATTCATAGGGATTATTATATTCATCATTATGATTATAATGGTTTTTATGCCACTCAGGGGGCACTATGGAATTTTATTATCATCTAGTGAGATGAAGGATTGGTTTGTTTTTTGGATGATTCCCATAAAATGGGTGACCAACATATCCTTGTGAAAGTAATCAGAACCCTCGTAGTTCGGTGGCACTGAATGGGACACATCATACATTCTAATGTCATATGATAAGTTCAACGTCGTACAATTTAATTTCACGTGATATGGAAATCATTGCGGAAGATGATCAGTCAATGTTTGGTGTGGGAATTATGTTGAAGCATACCAAGGAACAGGGAAAGGATATGGGTTTCCAAATAAAATTACACCCTATTAGGAATATGGAACAAGGAGAACAAGGTTTATTTAAAGTGTTTTGTTTGAACCTCAATGAGTTTTTCTACGTATCCCATATGGATGGGAAGAAAATCCCACATAGTTCGAGAAATCCCATAGAAGATAATGGTCTTTTGAGAGAGATCACTCTGGGATTACTTGTTAAAAATGATGCCTTGATGATTTGGGGTCTAATTTGGGGATTATTCCTAAGGAGGATTCCCATATTAAGGGAATTTGGGTTACATTGTAGAATAGGATATCTAGTGAGCTTAATTCCTGAATGGGCTTCCTACGTATCCTGTTTTGAACATGAATTAGTGTTCCCGTATTTCTTTCGATTGTGAAAATGTTGTTACCATGGAAAATATCAAATCCCACGTGAGTCGTGCTTAGTATTAGAAACAAGAGTAGGTCAATGATTAAACAATGGTATTCACAATTTAAATTTTTCCTCATCCACTGGTGGAAGTGGGTGCAACTATGGTGGTGAGAGTGGACACGGGAAAGGGGATGAACAAACCCTCTGTTCTATTTACATTGGAAAAGGGTCCAATATAAGGATGAAGGGTTGAAGGTTAGGGGATTACCACATGAGGGATTCCCTAAAATTGATCCTGGTATAAGAGGGATACTTATCCTATGCTTTTTTTTGGAAAAGGAAAGGTGGACTATACCTTCCCTACAAGAGACTTGAGGATTTGGTCCCTCTCTTCGAGAAGGGAGGGGTGAAGACCCAACCTTCCTTCAATCCATAAACTTCCCAACACTGTTCCTTGGATAAAATCCTTGTTAATGTGGATACACAAAACCAATGAAAATATTTTAACCCTATCCACACTAAGAAACAAGGGCGGGAAGCATTTGACTATTGAAACACAAAACCATATAAAAGACATTCTAATGTTCCTTTTCAATGGTTTGATAAGTCATGAGGTTTTGGTGGAGCCTTCAACTAAATCCATTTTAGAGAAGGGAACCAAGGAAGGAGATACCATTCCATGAATGGATTTTATATAGGGTAATTGAGATGGTATGTATGCTTTATATCAAGCTCTATAACGCAGGTACCTCTCATAGTTATTCCTCATAGGTACCTTGGGTTGATGTACCACTCAGATGTGGAACGCAGGTATTCCATGCAGATGTGGCGTTCATGAGTGCAACGCAGATGTGGCTGATGACTGACGAATTTAATTCACATAGGAGAACCAAACCAATGTAGAAAAAATTGTAAATGACATTCAGAAAATTCTTATCCCATTTAATTATTTATTCTCTCTTGTTTTAGATAGCTATCTGAAGAAATTTGAGGGGTCTAGGTGAAAGAGCTACACAATGGGAGCATCAGAGAGTTTTTTCACATTTCCAGTACCTTCAATAGGGATCCCAATTGATCCATTTATATGTATGGATGGTCTTGGTCGATGAAATTTTTATCCACAATGGTTTTCTGCATAGATCCACCATGTAGGTAATTCTCGCAAGGGTATAGAAATTATTCTGGCATGTAGCTCTGCCACCCAGGTCAGTCGCGTTGGTACATCGCACAGATATATCACACAGTTCATTTGGAGTATTTTTCTTTCTCCCCTATGAGTTATTAAAACTGTGACTTGGTATTTTTAAATATCTCAGGCTTTCTTTGTAGTCTTTTTATTCTTACGTGTGGTCAACAAAATCCCCCACCTCAGGATTGGATCTGAAAAAAATAGAAAATGGATTGAGTCCTAAGGTGAAATTGTGTGGAAAAGTCAATAGATCGGTTACTGGATATCGCATGTTTGACATTCTGGTACTTCACAAAGGTATGACATTGAGATGTTCTATATTGTCCAGGCATGAAGGTCTTCATTTATCTATAAATAGGTTTTCTCCTTCATTATTTTCATCACATGTGCATTTTTATTTTTTTTTACTACTATCATTGCATAGCTCATTTGCACATCCTCATCACATTGTGCTATCATGTAATTCCATTAAAATTTCATTAATGTAAGAAATATTTATGCTATCGTGCTACGAAAAAGGACTTCATCGAAGGATTTCTATTAGGATCTTTGTCTAAGGACCTATGCGATGGACATCATCGAAGGTCCTATGTAAAAGACGTCATCAAAGGTCCTATGTGAACAGTGTCCTCTTCCAAATTTTATATTTTCCACATTAAAATTCCAACCTAATAGGGAATGTTTACTAATTCATTTGTAGGAAATAATGTAACATTTGATCTCACATACTAAAGATGCTAAGGATCGTCAAAATGAAATGATGATGGTAATCGGACCAACCTATTATGATGTTGTTGAAAGTAATCATCATCTTCTATTGAAGGGATTAATTCCATATTATCTTTATTAGCCACAAAGTGTTTTCTTACCCCTATATGGGTATTGTATTTTACAAGACACCCCCATGTTTCATCTATTACGATGTAATTTCCAAATAATTGGTTTCATAAATACTCCCACTATAACTCCATGAATATTTATTCAAGGGGTTTCATGTACAATAAGGAACTATTCTGATTGGTTACATCCTTCATCATAGTGGTTTCACTACCGATATGAAGGATCGTGTTATTGAGACACGACAAAATTTAAATGATTATTTCTTTTCAAGCTTATCAAACAGATCGATCTAATGGTTGGAATGAAGATTGGGATATTCATTCTGGAGGTGGTGTCAAACCTGAGTGGATGAGGGAATTCTGGGTACGTCAGATTTGTGCCGAATTCAGGATGGAGTTATCAGACATTCATATCTTCGATGCTGTCTGGATGGGGGGAAAATAATGTTTATAAAAACAATTTCATTCCTACATTACTAAGCCGATGGAATTTTTAAAGGAATTCCTTAAATTTTATACATGGTGAAGTTGGTATTATTCTCTGGGAAATTTACCAAATAGATGGAATTCCCATTCTTGGGGAAATGTATGATGAATTCATTCCACATAATACAACAGGGGTGATGCGACTAGAATACCACCGTTGTCCCATTAAGTATTTAAAATAGAGAAGAATTTACCCAAATATAATAATGATATTCATGCAGGAGTGTGTATGGAAACATTCTTATGGCCAACAATAGAAAAAGGTCCAACCTGTGGACGTCCAACTATTTTTCATTCTACAGATTACCGGGGTACTTCAGGAACATATTGGCCAACACTGAAAATTGGTGACTATAAGCACTAATTATATAAAGTAAAACCCAATATAGATGTAGAGGTAAGATTATATGCCATCCTTCCTATGTGGAAAAGTGTTTATTTTCTTCTAGTCTGTGAATTCTGAGGTGGTGTATGATTAGAGACATTCATTGCAGCTAAATTGGAAGATGGGGCTTATATTGGGATAGTAACCCCTGTATTGGAATTTATTTACCATATTATGCTGCATTTATAAAATATGAAGTCACTATTTAGAGTTTTAGGGCCATTCCATGTGTATTGGGGCTATATTACAGCAAATTTTTTTTCCTAATCAGTTTTGAATTCATTTAGAGTTCCCAATGGTCGATTCACCACATTTTTACATAAGGTTTCCTGTATTCAGCCTTTATACATGAGACCTGGTGTGGTTCTAAAGGCATTGAATCTCTTAGGAGAATTAATCTTCTTTCATTTTGGTAACCAGCCACTTGGATCATTTATTGATGATGGTAAATAAATTAATTATGAGTTGAGATCCGATATGATGGAATTCTGGGATGGCATATTATCAACCAGGATTGATGGTGAAATTATCTATGAGGCTTGCATCCCTTATATGTTTTCTTGTTAGTTTAGATGTCATCAACATTAAAATACATTTCCACCCATGTATGTCAGACATGAGAAACACCCAGTGGTTGAATGAAAATTATGGATACCAATGGCTATATAGGTATCCAAATTGTCAATTATGTTACCTCCATCAGATGCATTGATCATATTGGAAGCTAGGTATGTCAAGTCTTGGGAATCATCATTTCCTCAAGGGGAATTGACAAAATGAATATTTTGAGTGACATTTACAATGACGGTTGCCTGTGAAAATAGTGGTATGAAGTCCAAGTCCAGAGATGATACAAAAGTTTCAGAGGTTTTGGGGCCCTCAAAATGACTTTTTAGGAGGCATACTAGGAATACTAGGGCTAGAGAGGCAATACCTCCAATGCCAATGAAATTCAGTTGACGCCATCAAATAAAGGTTTCTATCCCATCCATCGAACATTTTAAAGAAGTAAGGGGGCCTGAAGAGGCTCCCCAATCAAAAGGTGTGGAATCTCTAACACAATCATGCATACCAAGATTGAATTATGTGAAACCATTATCCATTTATAATTGAGAGTGTGTAATCTATGACATTAGGTATGCATGGGCATTCCTCTAGCATGGAATTGGAATATGAAATATTGCCGACAACTATGAACCTTCTTATTACAATCCATATAATAACCAGACTGATGTAGAATAGTATATTAATATTTTGAAGGAATTTATATATTCATCAAATGAACAAATCCCAGCATCTAAATGAGTATCTTATATGATGGACTTAAGAGTACACGAAGGAGTAATTATGGACATTAAGCAGGAGTGGGATATTTATGTTAATACTGAAAATTTATTTTCCTTACTCTTTTGTCTCAACTCTACATTTACAATAATCATCATTAATCTTGAGGATAATGTATTTTTGCAGCTTGAATGTAGGGATGTATGCTCCAGACCAATTCTCGACTCACATAAGTATGGTCATGAAGGCTCTCTTATTGATGCAACGAATACTCCTTCCATGTCACCTGAACATTCTCCAGGAGCAAGAATCAGGCCTGGGGTAATGGTGATGGATAATCCTTAACCATTACTTCATGTTTCACCTTATAAGATGTGTGTTTAAATTCATCCCCAAGATATTGAAAAGAAACACAAGAGAGAAATGAGATTGATCCGAAGTGTTCGCTGAAGGTGTTAGTATTTCTAATGTATTTATGTCATATAATTTTCTCAATACACACTGGAAACCATGTTTTATCCTCTTGTAGGATCTAAGTGTCTCTCCTATATCAAGGGATTACGAGTTTATTCTTCGAGACCAGAAAAAGAAACCCTAGGGAAAACCCAGGTTCATTTTAATGACATGAAATTTTAGTACATAAATAATAAAAAGATTTATATAATCATGCTCCTTACTCTAATTAGACAGAGGAATTCCATGGTAAGATTAAATACATTTCCCAGTTTCATTGGTCACCAGATCTGAAAAAATTCAATAATTTTATTCATATTTCTATAGAATAATGGAATAAAAACCCAGTGAAAACTAAGATAAATAATGATGTTGAACCAATCATGGAAAGACCTGATGTTGTTGTACCAATTGAATAGAAAACCGAAACTATTGTCACCCGAGCCAATTTTGGCATCAAAAAATGATTATTTGATATCTTAAATAGTGAGGATGCTATAACATTCTAGGCAGTATACAATGAAATGATGGACACCCTTAATAAAAATTGTAATATTCTAGGATCTATCAAGTAGTTTGGGGGATCTTCATAAGGTATTTATAGGACAAAAGTCTTTATTCTTGAATTTTCTATACATAATTATTCATCTATACCTGAATTATTACATCAAATTTAACATTATGTATCTTTTTATGCTGAAATTTTGGAATGTCTCTTCAGAAATGAGTTATTCCACATTATCCTTATGTTGGAGCTTGATAAAGACCTACAGAGGATCCTCCATCAGGAGATTCTCTAGAGCCTTTAAATATAATAAATGAGAAAACTCCGGGGAGTTCCCCTTCTCAAGAAACATCTGCTCAAATCATTGGGACAGAGAATACATGGGATGCGTCCAACCAATTAGATGAAATACTATGGGTAAATATAATCAGCTGTATAAATTATATCTGTTTCATCTATTTGAAACTGAAAATGAACTTGATTTATCATTTCGGGATATTATCCCCTAGATTAGAAGGCGATACTTCTACGGTTCCAATAGAAGTATAACAAGAAAACTCATTAAATGATCTGTTACCAGAGTACATATTACAAGATGTTAGTGACTCAGATTCATAATTAGAGATGCAATGTTGCCTCAGATTGTCATATAAGAAGACATGGAGGAATATCTTGAGCATAATTTCTGAGAATCATTTAGATGAATTTTTTTCCCATTTTTCCAAACTCTCATCATTAATCTATGTATTATGATTTGGTGGATTTGATTATCATCCTTTCTATGCTGCAATAAATGAGACTATGCGATGAAGGGAGCAGGAGCATAAGCTACGAAAAGATTTTGTGGAGGCTCAACAACTTATCAATATTGAGGGCATTCAAGCCTCAAAGGAAGAGGCAGATGCAGATCATAACAAGAACTCGATTCAAATTAGCCATCAAATCAAAGAATCCATGAACGAGTTGTTATATATTAAACAAAAACTGGATGTTGTTCATAAAAAACATTATCAAATGATTCAAACATTGGGTGAAACCCAATAATAGTGGTTAAATTCCATTTCAACTACTAAGGAAGCACTTCATCAGGCATAGAAGGATGGAGTTTCGCATCTATCTCAACTTCAACAAGCAGCTGATAAGGCTTTTGAAGTAGTCCCACAAATGAAAATCCATGTAGAGATTTTATTTTAAAACATGATAGAGAGGATCCATTTTGTGGATGTCCCTCTCATTTCATGTGATTGAATGAAATCTTTCCATTAATTTTATATTTCTTCATTCCTATTTTGCATGATTCTAATGTTAAAGGTAAATGATCATAATAACTCCTTTATGTTAGATAGTCATTATTATAATGACAATAATACAATGCAATAATTTTTATTATTAAGATGAATGGCCTAATGAGAATAATTTTATTGTTTATAGGGTTATATGGAAAACCCCACAGATTTTCTATCTTATGATTTCTTAATGCTCAATAATACCTAAATCATACAAAAAATGTACAGTTAGCGAGCTAGGACTTTACTTTTGTTGAGAGATTCCTTTTCAGGTTCTCAACATGAGATGTATAATGACTCTTGCTGTTGGTAGTTTAGATTCATTAAAATTAGAATATAAAGGGAAAATATTTAGGGTTGAATATCTTTGAACATAGATTTTAAAATTAGATCCAAAACAAGACTTTGTGGCTTATAATTTCTTAAATTATTCATTAAATATTTCCATGTGAAATAATGAGTTATGATTTTTTGTGGTCACTAAATCTAAAACATGTATCAACATAAGGGGAGTCGCTTCCTAGAATGAAGTTACAGTTATCTGAAAAAACTTGTTATGAGGGTTGTATTATGCATGGACAACTGGGGCATATGCTGTATAAGCAAATAGTTTCATCTTTTTACTGATATTCCTGTTATGTAGGTAACTTATGTAAGGCCTCCAAAGGGAACGTTCTTCATATTCATGAAAAATAATTCTTAAGGAATTTAACCATTTTCTGTTGATTGATATGGGAAATAATATTTGGGTGACTTAAGACCAAAATGTGTGGTTTTTCTAAGAAAAGAATTTTTAGAATGAAAGGGATATTTCGGACAGACATATGTTATGATTATTAAAAACATTTATTATAAAAATTTGGTGTAACACCCCGACCCCAGCTACCCAGAGTCGGTGCATTAATTACATAACATTGGCATGATCACAAGAAAGATCAAATCTCGAAAGACCGATTGGTTTAGTAGCCTTGGAAACACTAGATATATTCATAAGTTTTACATTACATCATTAAACGAAAAACTACTACAACAACATATTGTCTCCATAATCCACACTCATATCCCCACATAATATCCCTGCAGGTCATTCATAACTTACTTCTTCACTTCCTGGGAAAAATAAAACATAGAAAAGGGGTGAGCTCAAATGCCCAGTAAGGATAACAATATAGTGGAAACTTTCATAAATAAGAATAAACTTTTAAGGCAATGTATAACTAAAACAAAAGCCTTTCAAACATGAACTTTCAACATGGTATGGCATAAATAAAATTAAATAATGCCATTTACTTATTAACATGGATATTCTACTAATCGAATAATCACATGCAAAAATCAATAACCACTTTCATAATGTTGGAATGCATAATGCCAGACTATCATAACCACATAGCCAAGGCCTCGTGCCAAGACTACAAATAAGATTTTGTCAAGGCCTTGTGCCAAGACACTAGTTTGTCTCATGAGACCTACCGATGCATCGAGGAGCTATAGCGGGCTCCACCCGTCACTTATTAAGTCCAATGCATTCCCATATGAAAAGGTTTAAACATAACATAAACATTCGTATTAAAACTAGCATACGAAATGTCAATACTTTCACAATAAACTATGAATGGTATAAAAATAGCACATCCACAGTCGAACATATCACAAAACCTTCAATACAATATAGAAGTTTTGTATCATAATAAATCAACTTCAAATAATCTTAAAATCCATCAAAGGATGTTGACATAGATGAAATCAAAATTCTTTTTACAGAAATATCTCCTTTTATTTTGAAATCATTTAAGATCCATATAAAATAAAACATTTTCTTTGAAAATATTCTTATAAGCTTGTAAGGAAAGCTTTGAAGATTTTATAACGGCGTAAAATAACCGCACCCGCCGTATAAGTTAAAAAAAACATTCTTACCTCAATTCTGTCGAAAAGGTTAAAAAGGACCTTGTTTTGAAAACGACGGAAAGATTCCTTTATAAACCTCTTATAAAAAGTCAAAAAAGGTATAAATGACTTTAACCCATATTCTTGTAAAAATGTTTTGAAATACATTTTGAAGAAACATGGATGTGGATGATAACGAGATCCCAGTAGATTATTACGTATAAACAACCTCGGATAATGAAGAGATTGTGAAATAACCCTTACCTTGTACTTTTCCTTGGTTGGGGTAGGTTAACCTCCTGTATAATGGTGAAATAATTGTTATTAAATTATACAAGAATCATATATATTAATATGATATCATATATGATCTTTTAACATTGATTTATTAATAATATCTTAGAATTATCATCGTTTCGGGTGTTAACTTACTTGTTTTCTTTCATATGTTTTGTTACGTAAGACATGTTTGTAAAGGATAGGTTGTATATTATTCATATCCAGAATGATATCAAGTCCTTAAACATTATTTTTAAATCATAAAATGATAATTATACTTGAATGGATACGATGGAGAATGAATCTCATCGCGTTCGTGGAGACGGTAGTCCGTACGTACGCACGAGCGACAATATCATTCTTTTGATACTAAAATAATATATAAATGAATGGTATATCATATATACAGAATAATTAACATGTTATATTTATTATTTACATGAGTTACACATCATTATTATACCCATCCAAATAATATTATATTGAATAACAATTACACCACGACGTGGAGACGGTAAGCCGTACGTACGCACGTATGGTGACATGTTATTCAAAGGGTGGATAGAATACTGAATATGGTTGTACCATACTTATAATAACATCACAGTATATGTGAGATACTGGAGTTATTATTTTAGAATGGTAAGAACAAAGGAAGAAGAAGTGGAAGAAGAAATGAACTTAGAAAAGGGTGGTGAAATCATTACCTCTTCTTCGGGTTCTTCCTTTTGATTTGATCAAAAGGGCTCCTTAGGTTGGCTTTCAGATCAAACTAAGGCCTCTAAGTTGTAGTGAGGGATGTTTGGAGAGTATTTGGGAAGAGTTTGGCCGAACCAAAAGGCTTTAGAGGTGTGAAGAAATGAGAAGGAGGAGTGCCCTTTTATAAGAGGGGTGAGGGGCACCTTTGGAAAAGCTAGAAATATTAATTTATAATAAATTCATATTCGGTTTCTAATGGCTCCAAAGTTGACTATTCAAAGGTTAAGGTGGGGATAGGTCGAAAACCACTCAAACAATAGAATTTAGACAGGTTTGGGTACTTATATTAACCTTATCTTTAAGTATTAACTCTAAGTTAATTAGTTTCACTTTTACAATGTCTCTTTGTATTTTTATATATTATGGTTAATAAACTTACTATATACATCCAAGCGACCCCCAAGTGGTCCATTAATGATTAACCTATCCTAATATAAGTCTCTTGGCCGAACCTTAGATTTTTAGGAATTTAATATCAATTAATAATATAATATTTGTTTTAAGAACTCTTTTATGTCAATTTTGACACTATTCAATAGTTGATTTTTTTGAAACTCCTAACAGATTTATTACTTCGAATAAAGTCAATTAAATCAATCCTAATATATCATATTAGCCTATAAAATTAGTTTAATTCATTAAAAGTTTCATATTATATTTATTTGGGTATTTATAATATCAATTATTTTAATTTTTTACTATTATAGTAATTACTGCATCATCATTGTGTCATAAATAAAATAAATTATTTAATGTCTAAAAATTATAAATAAAATATCATTATGTAACAAATCTTTTTATCTTTCTAATGAATATTTATAATCAAAAATCCAACAGGTATAACCCTATGTAAAAATTGTTCTTCTAAAAGATGTAAGCTTATGCCATTTTTATTTTTATTTTAGCTTTATTAATATAATGTGTCATTATCACTTACAAGTGGATCCATGGGGTCCCAAAATAGACCCAAAGATGACCATGGTCGACCATGTATCAACAAATAGGGTTACGACACGTTTTAGGGTAATTTATTATTATTATAATATTATTTTTTAACCCTTATTTACCGGATTTACCCTTAACCATGGTAAATAAAATATTTACCGCAGTAATTATTCAAAATGTCTAAAAATAAAAGTTACCTATTTACACAATTTGAAAATCCTGATTCCAAATATGGAATCCATTTTTCTAAATTCAAAACACAGAAGTGGCAGAAATTAATTTAAAATTAATTCTCGCTGTCAAAACAAAAAGCGTGTTTTTAAGAGATAATAACTACCAAAAGATTGACACTTGTTTATGTTCGGTTTAATTGTAAAATTATGTCCAATGACCAACATTATATTAAATGGTAAAAATATATTCTAAATATACTTTAAAACCACTGAAATTCATAATTTATCACTATTACTTGTTTTGATTAAAAAAGTTGTTTTTAATTAAAATTTAGTAATTTTCACTATTCATCAAAATATAAAAGTTATCCGAAAAGTACCAAAATTTCACCCTAGGATAATTTCGATATTCCGAATCCAAAAATGAAGTCCATTTTGAAATATAAAATATATATGATTTCAAAAACTAGGTATTACCATTTACAACGGCTAGTTTAATTAGTTGTGGTGTGTGTTAGAACTCGAGGTTGCGTACAACACACGCTATCGCATTATTCGAAGGGAAACGTACCGTAGAAGCTTGGGGTGTTACATTCTCCCCCCCTTCAAATAATTGCGTCCTCACAATTTCTAGGGTATTACTGCATAAAAAGACTCGGGTGGTTCTTCATCATAAGTTCCTCGGGTTCCCACGTTGCCTCTTCCATCTTATGATTCCTCCACAAAACTTTTACCAGACGCGTCGTCCGGTTTCTCAGTACTTGTTCTCTTGTATCAAGAATCCTGACGGGCTCTTCGCAATAAGATAGATCGGGTTCCAGTTCTAATTCCTCATAGGTGAGTACATGCGTCGGATCAGGCATGTATTTCCTCAATAGAGATACGTGGAACACATCGTGAACTTTGGAGAGACTTGGCGGCATTGCCAATCGGTAAGCTACAACCCCAATTCGTTCTAGAATTTCGAAAGGTCCGATGTACCTGGGACTCAATTTACCTTTCTTACCAAAACGTATGACTCCCTTCCACGGAGATACCTTCAGGAAAACATGATCACCGACTTGAAATTCCAAATCCTTCCTTCGATTATCGGCATAGCTCTTCTGCCTACTTTGAGCTGCTTTAATGTGATTTTGGATTACCTTCACCCTTTCCACCGTTTCCTCCACCAGTTCTGGGCCTACATGTTTTCTTTCACCAACGTCATCCCAACAGGTTGGTGTACGACATCTCTTTCCGTATAACGCTTCATATGGTGCCATCTGAATACTCGAATGGAAGCTATTGTTATAGGAAAATTCTACTAGTGGTAAATATTGATCCCACATACCCTGAAAATCAAGTGAGCAAGATCTCAACATGTCTTCTAAGGTCTGAATAGTCCGTTCTGATTGTCCGTCTGTCTGAGGGTGGTAAGCAGTGCTCAAATGAAGTTCAGTATCCAGGGATTTCTGAAGACTTTTCCAAAATCTTGAAGTAAAACGGGGATCAAGATCAGAAACAATCGATAGGGGTACTCCATGAAGTCTCACAACTTCATTAATGTATAGTCTTGCTAGACGTTCCAGGGGTAGATCTTCTCTTATAGCAAGAAAATGTGCTGACTTGGTAAGACGATCGACAATAACCCATATTGCATCGTTCCTTCTAGGAGTCTTTGGTAGCCCCATGACAAAGTCCATTGTAATATTGTCCCATTTCCACTCCGGTATGGGAAGAGGTTGCATGACTCCTCCAGGCTGTTGCCTTCCAGCTTTCACGTGTTGACAAACCATACATCTTGACACAAAATCAGCAATCTCCCTCTTCATGTTGTCCCACCAAAATTGTTCCTTCAAATCTCTATACATTTTGGTGCTCCCAGGGTGTATAGAGAAATTGGAACTATGAGCATCATCCAGCAATTCCCTTTTTAGATTAGGTATATTGGGAACACAAAGTCTCTTCCCGAATTTCAAAATTCCACCTTCATACGCAAAGTCTCTCAATCTCCCATCATTCACAGCTTTAATCTTCTTTTGGAATTCTTCATCATCAGTCTGAGAACTCTTAATCCTTTCTAGTAAAGATGGTTTGGCAACCATTTGAAAAAGCATTGATGTTTCACCTTCCCTGGTTATTCCCATGTCCATCTTCACTAGCTCCATGAAAATTGGATCCCTTTCAATTCTCATATTGTTCAAAACTCCATGGTCTTTTCTACTCAAAGCATCTTCCACCTTGTTTGCCTTCCCTGGGTGGTAGTGTATCGTACAATCATAATCCTTGAGTAATTCAAGCCATATCCTTTGCCTCATGTTGAGTTCTTTTTGTGAGAAAATATACTTCAAACTCTTGTGATCAGTATAAATCTCACATTTTTCACCATAGAGGTAGTGCCTCCATATCGTCAAAGCAAAGATCACAGCTGCTAACTCAAGATCATGAGTAGGATAGTTTTTTTCATGAATTTTCAACTGTCGTGATGCATAGGCAATAACTCTATCATTCTGCATAAGGACACATCCAAGTCCTTTCTTTGATGCATCACTATAAATAACGAACCCATCATTCCCCGATGGTAGAGTCAATATAGGAGCATTGACTAATCTTCTCTTCAGTTCTTCGAAACATTCTTCACACTCTTTTGTCCAAACAAATTTAACCCCTTTACGTGTGAGTTTCGTTAATGGGTTAGCCAATCGGGCAAAATTCTGGACGAAACGTCGATAATAACCTGCCAAACCAATAAAACTACGTACCTCAGTTATACTCGTAGGTGCTGGCCATTCTTGGATTGCCTTGGTCTTAGAAGGATCAACAGAGATTCCATCTTTAGAGACAATATGGCCAAGAAAAGAAATCTCCTGAAGCCAGAATTCACACTTGCTAAACTTTCCATATAATTCATGCCTCCTCAGAGTCTTCAAGATAATGCGCAAGTGATTTTCATGATCTTCGTAGGTTTTGGAGTATACCAAGATATCATCAATAAATACCACCACAAATTCATCGAGATACTCCTTGAAAACTCTATTCATCAGATCCATGAATACAGAGGGTGCATTAGTCAATCCAAACGGCATTACAGTAAACTCGTAATGCCCGTACCTGGTTCGAAATGCTGTCTTCGGAATGTCTTCCTTCTTCACACACAACTGATGGTATCCAGATCGAAGGTCAATCTTTGAAAAGTATTGATCTCCATGCAGTTGGTCAAATAAATCATCAATACGAGGTAGGGGATACTTGTTCTTTATCGTTATAGCATTGATCTCCCTGTAGTCGATACATAACCTCATAGATCCATCTTTCTTTTTAACAAAAAGAACAGGGGATCCCCATGGAGAAACACTAGGGCGAATAAATACCTTATTACTCAATTCCTCTAGTTGTTTCTTTAGTTCGACTAGCTCTACAGTGGCCATTCTATAAGGGGTCTTCGATATAGGCCTTGATCCAGGAATTAAATCAATGGAAAACTCTACTTCTCGTTCTGGAGGATGTCCAGGTAAATCTTCCGGAAATACATCTACAAACTCTTTCACAATAGGTACATCCTCTATTTGAACATTCCTTTCCTCACCGACAGTTATTTCATTCTCTTCCTCCCCGATAATTGAATTAAGTTGAGCTACAGGGGGTGGATCTAAATAAGAATTAGGTGGTGATGATTCTTCTCTAAAAATAAGGTGCTCCTTATCATTATCATCAAGAATCGTAACCTCTTTCTTCTTACAATAAATCTTCGCATCATAGTCCGAAAGCCAGTCCATACCGAGGATTATATCAAACTCAATCATAGGTATGACGATGAAATCAGCAGATAAAGAAAATTTATGTGCTCTAATGGGGACTGATTCACAAAACTTTGTTGCAACGATACTTCCCTTAGGAGTTTTAACTGACAACTCCCTTATTAAATCAAATTGGAAATATCTAATTTTCTTAGCAAACTGGGAAGATATGAAACAATGCGATGATCCAGAATCAAATAATGCATTTGCTAAACTTGAGGAAACCATTAAATTACCTGCCACCACGTCTTTCGGAGCTTCTACCTCAGCAGTAGTGATAGCATAAGCCTGGCCTTGATCCCTTGGCCTTTTCTGAGGTAAGTTCTCCTGACGCTTAGGACATGCATTTGAATAATGCCCCATCTCCCTGCAATTGTAGCACTGAACGTTGGTAGCTTCCTTCTTCCCCTTGCAATCATGAGCTTTGTGGCCTTTTTCACCACACTTGTAACAGACTCCCATTCCCTTCAGGCAAGCACCGGGGTGTTTCTTCCCGCACTTACCACAAGATGGATATTCAACCTTTCCCTTCTTCCCCTTATTTCCATTCCCAGATTGATCAGCAGGTCTCTTCTTCTCTTGCTTTGCTTTAAAGTCATAAGACTTAGAGAATTCCTTTTCGGTCTTGATAGCACATGAGACAATGTCTTCGTACGATGAAAAGGATTGTGAGACTAATGCTCGACGAAGAAATGGTTTTAACCCATCAAAGAAACGATCAATCTTACTTCTTGGGTTGCGAATATAATCACCAGCGTACCTCGCTAACCTTGTAAAGTTAGCCTCATACTTTGTGACATTCTCATCCTCCTTTTGTCTCAGACTCAGAAATTATCTTTCCATATCTGCTCGATGGTCGCGAGGAAAGTATTTTTCTAAAAACAGATCTTTGAACTCCCTCCATTCCATATTTGATACTTCATTATCTTCCTTCGTATTTTGAATCAATGACCACCATTGATCAGCATCTCCAGTGAGGCGGTAAACTGCCATGGTAACTTTTTCCCTTTCACTACACCCCAAAGCCTGAAATATTTTCTCTAGGGAAAATATCCATTGCTCAGCTACTAAGGGATTTGTACTCCCATTGAATGTTGGTGGTTGTTGTCTCATGAATCGATCTAACATTGATCCTCCACGCTGTGGATCAGGGTGCTCCATACGGGTAAGGTTATTATTCATAACCTGAGTAAGTTGTCCCAGTACGGTGATTAGCTGATCAGCACCAGTTGCATCACCAGCCCCACTATAATTATCTTGAGCAGGAGGGAAATCCCTACATGGAGTGCGTGCATTGATACGGTTTCCATTTCTTCCACTAGGCGCCATTTCTAAACAATGGCATAAACTAGATCAGTTTATGAATCAAAATACATAATCCCATACTTATAAAACACTTAACATAAATTGAACTATTTATGGATATAATCCATAATCATAAAAATGTTTTCTTTGAGGAAGTATATACTCATAAACCCTTCATAATGATTTGTAAAGAAAATGAGAGTTATCCTAAGCATATCCCCTGGGAGTGTCGTAACCAAGAGTGCAGCAAGGCCCGTTGTCGTGCACCAGTTCCCGTTCGAGTCTAGCTCAAAGCGGTGTTTTCGGGTTTTACCCCTAGGTACATCTGTGCCAGAGCCGCCTCTACCTGCTCGTATCCAGACGGGGATGTATTGCTCGGAAAACTCACAAAATCTCTACAATACCAAAATTCTAGGAAGTTCTTCTATACTAATCCTCAAAGTTCATCTTAAGTCTACGTGCTCTAATCAGAGTTTATCTAAATCTAGCTTCCAAGGTTTGTACTAAACCTCCTCTGATACCAACTGTAACGCCCCGACCCCAGCTACCCAGAGTCGGTGCATTAATTACATAACATTGGCATGATCACAAGAAAGATCAAATCTCGAAAGACCGATTGGTTTAGTAGCCTTGGAAACACTAGATATATTCATAAGTTTTACATTACATCATTAAACGAAAAACTACTACAACAACATATTGTCTCCATAATCCACACTCATATCCCCACATAATATCCCTGCAGGTCATTCATAACTTACTTCTTCACTTCCTGGGAAAAATAAAACATAGAAAAGGGGTGAGCTCAAATGCCCAGTAAGGATAACAATATAGCGGAAACTTTCATAAATAAGAATAAACTTTTAAGGCAATGTATAACTAAAACAAAAGCCTTTCAAACATGAACTTTCAACATGATATGGCATAAATAAAATTAAATAATTCCATTTACTTATTCACATGGATATTCTACTAATCGAATAATCACATGCAAAAATCAATAACCACTTTCATAATGTTGGAATGCATAATGCCAGACTATCATAACCACATAGCCAAGGCCTCGTGCCAAGACTACAAATAAGATTTTGTCAAGGCCTTGTACCAAGACACTAGTTTGTCTCATGAGACCTACCGATGCATCGAGGAGCTATAGCGGGCTCCACCCGTCACTTATTAAGTCCAATGCATTCCCATATGAAAAGGTTTAAACACAACATAAACATTCGTATTAAAACTAGCATACGAAATGTCAATACTTTCACAATAAACTATGAATGGTATAAAAATAACACATCCACAGTCAAACATATCACAAAACCTTCAATACAATATAGAAGTTTTGTATCATAATAAATCAACTTCAAATAATCTTAAAATCCATCAAAGGATGTTGACATAGATGAAATCAAAATTCTTTTTAAAGAAATATCTCCTTTTATTTTGAAATCATTTAAGATCCATATAAAATAAAACATTTTCTTTGAAAATATTCTTATAAGCTTGTAAGGAAAGCTTTGAAGATTTTATAACGGCGTAAAATAACCGCACCCGCCGTATAAGTTAAAAAAAACATTCTTACCTCAATTCTGTCGAAAAGGTTAAAAAGGACCTTGTTTTGAAAATGACGGAAAGATTCCTTTATAAACCTCTTATAAAAAGTCAAAAAAGGTATAAATGACTTTAACCCATATTCTTGTAAAAATGTTTTGAAATACATTTTGAAGAAACATGGATGTGGATGATAACGAGATCCCAGTAGATTATTACGTATAAACAACCTCGGATAATGAAGAGATTGTGAAATAACCCTTACCTTGTACTTTTCCTTGGTTGGGGTAGGTTAACCTCCTGTATAATGGTGAAATAATTGTTATTAAATTATACAAGAATCATATATATTAATATGATATCATATATGATCTTTTAACATTGATTTATTAATAATATCTTAGAATTATCATCGTTTCGGGTGTTAACTTACTTGTTTTCTTTCATATGTTTTGTTACGTAAGAAATGTTTGTAAAGGATAGGTTGTATATTATTCATATCCAGAATGATATCAAGTCCTTAAAAATCATTTTTAAATCATAAAATGATAATTATACTTGAATGGATACGATGGAGAATGAATCTCATCGCGTTCGTGGAGACGGTAGTCCGTACGTACGCACGAGCGACAATATCATTCTTTTGATATTAAAATAATATATAAATGAATGGTATATCATATATACAGAATAATTAACATGTTATATTTATTATTTACATGAGTTACACATCATTATTATACCCATCCAAATAATATTATATTGAATAACAATTACACCACGACGTGGAGACGGTAAGCCGTACGTACGCACGTATGGTGACATGTTATTCAAAGGGTGGATAGAATACTGAATATGGTTGTACCATACTTATAATAACATCCCAGTATATGTGAGATACTGGAGTTATTATTTTAGAATGGTAAGAACAAAGGAAGAAGAAGTGGAAGAAGAAATGAACTTAGAAAAGGGTGGTGAAATCATTACCTCTTCTTCGGGTTCTTCCTTTTGATTTGATCAAAAGGGCTCCTTAGGTTGGCTTTCTGATCAAACTAAGGCCTCTAAGTTGTAGTGAGGGATGTTGGGAGAGTATTTGGGTAGAGTTTGGCCGAACCAAAAGGCTTTAGAGGTGTGAAGAAATGAGAAGGAGGAGTGCCCTTTTATAAGAGGGGTGAGGGGCACCTTTGGAAAAGCTAGAAATATTAATTTATAATAAATTCATATTCGGTTTCTAATGGCTCCAAAGTTGACTATTCAAAGGTTAAGGTGGGGATAGGTCGCAAACCACTCAACCAATAGAATTTAGACAGGTTTGGGTACTTATATTAACCTTATCTTTAAGTATTAACTCTAAGTTAATTAGTTTCACTTTTACAATGTCTCTTTGTATTTTTATATATTATGGTTAATAAACTTACTTTATACATACAAGCGACCCCCAAGTGGTCCATTAATGATTAACCTATCATAATATAAGTCTCTTGGCCGAACCTTAGATTTTTAGGAATTTAATATCAATTAATAATATAATATTTGTTTTAAGAACTCTTTTATGTCAATTTTGACACTATTCAATAGTTGATTTTTTTAAAACTCCTAACAGATTGATTAATTAGAACAAAGTCAATTAAATCAATCCTAATATATCATATTAGCCTAGAAAATTATTTTAATTCATTAAAAGTTTCATATTATATTTATTTGGGTATTTATAATATCAATTATTTTAATTGTTTACTATTATAGTAATTACTGCATCATCATTGTGTCATAAATAAAATAAATTATTTAATGTCTAAAAATTATAAATAAAATATCATTATGTAGGAAATCTTTTTATCTTTCTAATGAATATTTATAATCGAAAATCCAACAGGTATAACCTTATGTAAAAATTGTTCTTCTAAAAGATGTAAGCTTATGCCATTTTTATTTTTATTTTAGCTTTATTAATATAATGTGTCATTATCACTTACAAGTGGATCCATGGGGTCCCAAAATAGACCCAAAGATTCCCATGGTCGACCATGTATCAACCAATAGGGTTAAGACACGTTTTAGGGTAATTTATTATTATTATAATATTATTTTTTAACCCTTATTTACCGGATTTACCCATAACCATGGTAAATAAAATATTTACCGCAGTAATTATTCAAAATGTCTAAAAATAAAAGTTACCTATTTACACAATTTGAACATCCTGATTCCAAATATGGAATCCATTTTTCTAAATTCAAAACACAGAATTGGCAGAAATTAATTTAAAATTAATTCCCGCTGTCAAAACAAAAAGCGTGTTTTTAAGAGATAATAACTACCAAAAGATTGACACTTGTTTATGTTCGGTTTAATTGTAAAATTATGTCCAATGACCAACATTATATTAAATGGTAAAAATATATTCTAAATATACTTTAAAACCACTGAAATTCATAATTTATCACTATTACTTATTTTGATTAAAAAAGTTGTTTTTAATTAAAATTTAGTAATTTTCACTATTCATCAAAATATAAAAGTTATCCGAAAAGTACCAAAATTTCACCCTAGGATAATTTCGATATTCCGAATCCAAAAATGAAGTCCATTTTGAAATATAAAATATATATGATTTCAAAAAGTAGGTATTACCATTTACAACGGCTAGTTTAATTAGTTGTGGTGTGTGTTAGAACTCGAGGTTGCGTACAACACACGCTATCGCATTATTCGAAGGGAAACGTACCGTAGAAGCTTGGGGTGTTACATTTGGTGTATGTGCAATGGTTCAAATTTATCAAAAATGGGGAATTTTTTATATCATATTGTGCAGTATAATGTCATGTAGTAATGACAATGGTTCTGTGTAGTTTTAAGTCATGTAGTGAGGATACTAGTACAATTTATTTTTTTATGTCATGTAGTGAGGACATTGTGTGGATTTAATTTAAGGTACTTAGATCGAATAAAGGTATGAGATTCTCCAAATTTCATGATAATTTCTTTGGAAATATATTATCATATTCAGGTATGGAATAGAAAATTGTAAATTGTGATTTTGGATAATCTAGAACTGAGGAATGTTATGAGAAAGTGTATAAATGAATTATGGGATGCCTTTTCCAAGAACGATGTCACCATTTCCTGAAAAACCGGTTATGGGGGTTGTATTATGTTGGGCCAACTAGGGTATATGTTGCATATCCAATTAGTGGAATCTTTTGACTAACAGGATTGTTATGTAGGCAACTAAGGCAAGGCCACCTAATGGAACGTGCTGCATAGTCAGACAAAAGTGATCTTTGAAGTTTGGCATTATATTACTAAAAGATGAATAATACTTATGATGATTTAGATTTTCTGAATCATAGATTTTGGTTTACTGAGAAATGTACCTGTATATAGAGAGGGTATTTCCCACCATTATTTCCAAATAATCAGAGGAATAATACTCTTACGAAGGTCTGATACAAATGTTTGATTTATGGTGTCCATAGTTTTAGGTCATACAATTTGAACCAGAATTGGAAAAATTATATGATATGTGTCCAAGTGATTACAAGGTTATTTTATATTGTGTTGAACACATAAAGTGGGAAATGTGTAAACCATGGTCTTGAGACATTCAGATCGAGAGAAAGATAACGGGACAAGTATACCTGAATGACTATTTTAAAAAACATATTCTTGCATATTATCATCAAAGTTGGAAGGGGAAAAAGATATTATAACCAAGAATGAAGTTTCCATTATATGAAAAAACTCGTTATGGGGGATTTGTTATGCAGGGCCAACTATCGAATATGCTGCATTGACAAATAATGGAATCTTTTGGCCGACATACCTATTATGTAGGTACCTTATGCAAGGCCGCCTAAGCGCACGTGTTGCATAGTGAAGAAAAAGTGCTCTCAAGTATTAGAAACCATGTCCCCAGAAAACGTAAGCAATGTTATTATTATAAGAAACAATAAAGATAATGAGTTTGATGAATGGAAGGTATTTATGCCCAATGAATATGATGAATATTTGAACTAATATTGGCCGTGAGTTGATTTCATTTTACACAGATCTGACTCATATGTAAAATGCAGACATTTTTTATTTCCACAGAATTAATATTATGATGTGCAGTTTTAAGTCATGTAGTGTTGACATTTTTGACCCCCATAAATAATTAAAACAAATCTATTATATAAAAATTCATTTTACCCAATTAATAAGCCCACATTATCTATGCTCAGTGTGAGAAACAATGAGTAGTAAGGGTTTCTTCTATAATACATAGGTGAAAAGATGAGGAATGGGTTTTTAGATTTCCATGTAGTTTAACATCATGTGGTATGGATGAAAATGAACTGATGTGAGGAGAAAGACATATTGTAACTTGATTAAGGGATAAAACCCAAATTTCACTATGTGCCTTGCCCGGAAATGAATAAAGTCATACATAGTTCTTAAAGAATTCCCTATGCAGATATGACTCTTATAAAAGTAATAATGGTATTTTTAATCACACGATTGGGCCCAAGATTGTAGATTTATGCGTCTCTATATATCTCAAATTGATAATAATCAAGTCATACATTTTTCTTTAAACAATCATTCCACATGCTAATTGAGGTTGACATGAAGAATGGGGGATTTTGACGTCTTCTGAGAGAATGGTAAATCTGAAAACATAAAATGGTATAAGGAATAAATTATATATATTATATAAACACTCTATATAGATTTGATTCATATATAAGAGGAAAAAATAAAATAAGATTATTTTGTAACTGTTTCTGGGCCCAAAATTAGATATTTAAGAGTCTCTACGTATCTCATTGGAAAATGAGAATTTATCAATACATAGTTCTTGAAATAAGGTCTCTATGTGGATCTGAATCAGAAATAGGAAAGATATGGACACATATGCTACTAAGGTGTAGTGATGATGTCAATGATGTTTTCTTATTGAAGCCTCTAAAGTAAAACAAATAAAATGATTTCCATACAGTTTAATGTCATGCAACGAGGAAAAATGATGTCATGCAGTTTAACGTCCTGTAACAAGGAAGATTAAGCTATGAATTATAAAATAATGCATCATGGTTTCTTATCTTTGTAATTTAGTTTAATGTCTTGAAACTAGGACATTATACTATTCAATTTTATGTCTTGCACTGAGGATATTAGGGGTTGTTCATTTTTTAGTCTTTCAGCAAGGACATTGGTACAATGTAGTTTTATGTCTTGTAGTAAGGACATTTATAATGTGATGTTTTATGTCTTGCAGTGAAAAATAATGTGTTAAACTACCCAATGTATTTCTTTAAGAATCGTGCATTTGTTTTTGGTGTAATAAGCTCTGCATCCAAAGATATTAAAGAATAAGTTACATTTGAATTAACATTATATATGGAATAAGGTCCTTAAAACTTTGGGTCACGCATTGGAGGTTTCTTCTAGGGAATCATTGGATTCCTAAGGACACAAACCAATTATCATTGAATAATTGAACAAACGTGAACCTTCCTTTTAAAATCCCATGCTATTCTGTTCTAACAGACTACTAAATAATGCATAGTATGAAATCATTTTTCATCTAATCATTCCAACACAGTGAAATGTTTCTGAGACCACTCATCTCTGGGTAAATGATCATAGATTCCACCTTTGAGTGAAGGAAATTTTATTTAAATTGGAAAAACTCTTTCAGTTTTATGTTCCAATGAACAATGAGTTTATAGGGTGGTCATACAGGTTGTCTTCTAATAAGGCCATAAATAAATTAAAATTTTATTAGGCCATCATTTCATATCTTTATCAACAATTTTATAGAGTATATTTGATAGTGTCTTGAAGATGTACTCAGTATTCCATTTTTTCCACATGATAGCTATACAAATGGTGAGATTTGATATTATGTTGATAAAGAAATAAAATTTCCTCTGCAGAACAAAAATCAGTGCCATTTACCATCAAAATATTTTGAAGGACACACAATATGGCGATGATATTAGTTTTGAAAAAAATAACAATTATTTTGGCTTTGACTACTTGGAGAGTTATTGCATTAGCCCATTTAGAAAAGAATCCAATAGCAATAACAATATACTTGATCTGTATAGATTTAGCCAGAAAATAAGTCCCTACTACATATGTTCCCCATGTGGAAAATGGAATGGAGTATTTAGTTGTATGTAGAAAATTCGGTGATTTATTAATGGAGATGGAATTCACTTTCCAAGTATGACATTTCATAGTGAAATATGTGAAATTATGCATCATTTTATGCCAAAAGTACCCAACCATTCAGATACGATCAAAGAGATTGGGCACAGACTGGTGGGCACCACATGTTCCTAAATGTACTTCATTCATGATAGCTGAAGTCTCTTCTCCATCAATATAGTTGAAGTGAATTCCATAAAATCCTCTCTTTTAGAGGATCTTTTGGTGGTCTAGACTATCATAATGATTAAAATTTTCTGCTCATTACCAGAACTGTTCTTTTTTCATCCCTATTCTATAGAAGAACTCAATTTTTAGATATTCCATGTTGGGTAATCATCATCTTGTGGTATGAACATATGGATCAGAAATAGGGCTAATATCATTAATTTACTCCATTCTAGTTTGAACAAAAGGCGAGAACACATGGCGATGGGATTTTCTAATGATTGTCTCATCTTGATTTGGATCTGATAAAGCTGTAGCTACATTATCCAGTTCATGTGCCTCGAAATTTTATGATTGAGGGACATAAGACACTATTATCTCTAATATAAATTTATCCATTAATCCTCATACATAATCACACAAGGGGATTATCTCTTCTTTTCTGATAGAATATCCCCCATTGATGGTATTGATTATCAATTCTGAATCATCTTTTACCTTGAAGTTATTCATTTTCACATGAAGTGACAATTCCAGACTTAAAATGTGAGCTTGATACTCCACTTCATTGTTGGTACCACCTTTCGACAGCAGAAAGGAATAATGAAACACTAGCTTTTCTTGGGGAAATAAGGACTTTTCCTAACCCAACATTGTTGAAATTAGGTTTTTCCATTCTCTTTCTTGTTGGACTTCTAGAAGCACCATCAATGTACATTTCCCATGTTTGGAAATTATCCTGAATAGATAATACATACTCATCTGGATGATCAGTATCTAATGATGTATCTCTTATATGTGGATTTTTAGCAAGGAATTCGGCCCGAGGTGGGCCTTTTATTTCCTTTTAAGGAAAAAAATTGATATCAAATTGTTGAAAAACAACTACCCACTGTGCCAGACTCCCATTAAACATATGAAGACATATGATAAATTTGAGCGGGTTACTACAAGATACCAATTGGGCCTTATTATGTTGTAGGTAGTGCCTCAATTTCTAAACTATAATGATTAATGCTAGAAGTAATTTTAAATACTTGAATATCGAGTTTTTACATCAAGCATAGTTCCACTGAGATAGTAAAGGCTGTTTTCATTCCAAGAATCATTCTTTTGAACAAGGAAGAAGACAATGATCTTTCTAAATCTATCTCATAAGGAATAAGTTATATTCCCTCAATAGATGGAATTATTACAGTTGGAATCAAGAGATACATCTTGAGGGTATCTAATACTTTTTGGAAACCTTCAGTCCATTAGTGGGTGAGTCCCTTCTTCATTAGTCTAGTGAAGGGCAAACACTTTCCAGCCAAATTGGCGATAATGTGCTAATTATAAGACAAGCATTCGTGGATTCCTCTTAATTCATTCAAATTTTTAGGAGGTGAAATACAAAGGATTGATTTCGTTTTCTCAGGAACAACACTGATTCCATGATGACATACAATGATGCCATGGAAAATTTATGAGGTTACCCCGAATGCTCATTTCAATGGGTTCATCATCAAACTGTTTTGCTGAATTTTATGGAATATGGTTTTAAAATCATCCATGTGACTAGAACATGGTCTGTATTTGACCACTAAATCATCAACATATCGTTAAAAAATTTTTCCTAATAAGGGATTGATGATATGGTTCATGGCACATTGGTATGTTGTGTATGTATTCATTAAGCCAATGGGAATTACCTAATAGAAAAACACACCATTAGGGGCTCTTAAGGTTGTAAATGCTTCATCGTCTGGGAATATATACATTTTATTACACCTAGAGTAACCATCAATAAAGGAAGGAGCTTAATTCCCTGCCGTTGCATCATTTAAATGCTCTGTAATTTGAAGTGTAAAATCATACATAGGACAATGCTAGTTAAGATCTCTGAAATCAATGAAAACTCTGATTTTCTCATTCAACTTTTTTAATGGGAAAGTATTGGTCAGCAATTTAGTATATTAAACTTCTCTAACAATGTTATCCTTTATAATCTTATCAACATCAGCTTAAATTTTAGAGGCTTGAGTTTGGTGTGTTCTTCTTGCTGCATGCTTGAATCCACGTTGTTCTTCTAGAAAGCCCAAATTATAGTTGGATACATCAGTAATAAGACCTAGAATTTCTATATAATTACACGAACATATATCATGATATTTCTTTATATATGAATTATATACCTCTTTCTCATCATATTTCATGGCCTCAATAATTTCAGGGGGGTGTGGATGTTTTTAGGTACCTAGATTTATTTCTCTGAGCTCATCCATTGTGGTGGAGACACCATGCTCAAATTTTGTAGGATCATCCTTGAGATCTTCCTCTTCTTCTTCATTATCTGTTTCCTCTTCTATTTCAACTTGAATTGTAGATGACAAGGAAAAACACCTAGAGTTGTAGGGTAAATAATTATTAGAACATCCCTAAAAATAGGCCACCATATCTGATGTTACTGATGAAGAAGGGTCTTCATGTGAAAATAAAGAGGGGGTGATGGATTTATAATCATCATCTTTGTATTCCACTATATTTTCTACAATTTCTTCTTTTTTATTGATGGATTATAGGATTGTTACAATACATTAGATGAAATAAAAACATCTTCATTCAAGCTTCCATCACTACATGGTGAATATGAAATTTATCCCATGTTGTCAATCTCAGTTTCCCTAATTGAAATTATGGATGTTACTGGATACCTTCTTGGAATTGGTTTTACCCTTTTAATTTGATCGATGGGTAGCACATAATTTGTACCCAAATAAATAAATGGATTTCCTGGGATCTTTTCCTATAAATTTAAAGCATTTACTCTGGTTACTTCCCTTGGCATAGACTTCATTCGTTTTCTATGATAAAATTATTCATCAATTTATTGAGATTAAAATGTTTTTAATGGAGCATTGACACCATAAAATGTCCCGATTTGACCATTGAAATAGTACTTAAGACATTGGTGGTATGATGATGGTATGACTTCATGTTGATGTAGATAATGCCTTATAAGTTAAATATTGAAATTTTTATCCTGAAAAAATACCATGAAACTTGAATTCGATATAAGATCTCCAAACTAAGTTATGAGTGTAATCTTGTCCAGAGGTTCTTGTTTGTTCTCCTCATACCCATGTGACTTTATTGTGTAAGGAGATAAATCAGATTCATTCAAACCCAATCGATGGAGTGTTAGAATGGGAATGAGGTTGACCCTGGAGCCATATGTCCATGTAAAAAATCATCATCATCATCATCTGTAAATGATATGACTTCATATACATTTTTCCATGGTCATTCTATAATCTTTAAACATCATTAGCATCAATTTCAGTATCAAATTCTTGAGTTCTTGACAAAGCCTCAATGATTTATTCTAGAAGATCATTTAAATGATTCAAAGAATCCAGAATGGATAACATGGATGGTAGTTGGGCCAATTGATTAAAGACATCATATATTTGGTCGATAGTTTTTCATTTTCCAGCATGAAGATGTTGTTTTGTAGGTTCTATGTAAGTTTATACTTCTGATGTAGCAACATTATATGTTAGAGGATCAGCTAGAAATACTCCTGACATTGGGAGATTTGACTAACTAGGTCTATTCACTTTTTTATAGGAAGGTGACGTGACTTCTAATCGGTCCTCCAAAATAATTATGTCTAATCTGAACATGTCTTTCCTAGAATAAACTCCACGTTCTTGTTCAGCCCAAAGAAATGGTCTTCCACGAGTTTCTGCCGCATATATGGTTCGAGCAGGGTTAGAGTTGAAATGGTGATTTTTATAATTCTTATGTCTTCACTTGTATCCTCAACCTTGTCCTCTTCCTCTAGTTCCCAAATTTGGTACAAGGAGTTCTTGCTCATTATAATCAGAATGATAATTGGAATAAGGATCTGTTAAATGGATAACATTAATAGAACCAAAGATGAATTCCTCATTTGATGAATATTCTTCTGGATAGTTTAATTCTTGTTTTCTTATTTATCACGGCTTGAAATAGATGGCATGAATTCTTCTAGGGTCAAAGAAAACATTGACCTATACAAAGGCTCTAAATCTTCTCACATATCTTATTTTTAAGATCACATTTCTTCTCTGAGGAATTTTTTTTTGATGAAGATGGTTTTAATGTGGATGAAAAGGCGGAAGAAACAATTGGTTGTTTCAACTTTGTTCTTAAAATGGAAGGATTCTGGTTGATCATTTTCCTGGTCATCCAATCATCACATTAAGCAAAATTTTTACATTTGTCATCCTTATATTTTCCTTCTTCCTCTGAATCAGTAGCAGCAACACATTATACATGGGCTAATAAACTTTTCAATTGTACTTTCCTATAGTCTTTCATATTTTTAAAGCGGTCCATGAAAATAAAAAAATCCTGGATGGAATGCCCTAACATCTAGTTAAAGGGACAATAATTTGAACGATCTTCATCTCCATCATTATTTTGTTTCTTTAGAATTGGATATAGAACCAAATTATTTTATAGGGATCAGATGAAGTATCCATGAACATTCTCATTCCGGAAAGAATAAAAATTATTCTATAATTACTCAAACTATTTCCGCCTTTGATATATTTGATCATCGTGACAAGGAGGTCATTGTTGTGGATGCTGACGATTCGAACCCTTACGCATGATGATGGTCTTGATGTAGATGCATGTAAGGGTGAATGATTGATTGGGATTGTAGATTCTTCTTCTTTTCATATCCTCCTCCTTGGAGCAGATGGAATTACACAAATTTTAGCCTTTTTTCTATAATAGAGTCTTCTGTCTATTATGTTATTGAAGTAAATTCTTGAAACCCTCCAATGAATTTCACAGGGATCAATGGTGTTCATGACTCATCACCAAGATCTGCCAAAAAATTGGAAACAATTTATCCCGAGGGAGTTCAAGACTTATGAAATATGTTAATCCCTTCCATTGAACGATAAAATCTGGAACTCATTCATTATACCTTTTTTTAAAATTTTTAAAATAAAAAACAACCTCCTTTGGCAGCGTTGATCTAAATTGATAATAAATTTCAAATAGATATCTTCCCATCTAGTAATTGATCTATATTTTAAGCTTGTATAAAAAAAATAAAGACAATCCTTGTAATGAATGAACATAACACCTAATCATAACTGCTTCATGTTGTTGATATGTTCACATCATGGGATCAGAATGAGAAAAAATGTGTTTTGTGTTGTTCGAGATCTCCCGATCCATTAATGTTTGTGAATGTGTTATTCAAAAATATTGGTGGGGGAGGAATTGCATTCACACTTTCAGTGTATGATCTCTTTTCAATCTAGACGGGTGCACTTCATTCTTCCATTACTTCCAATCAAGTCATTAATGCCTTAATTGTGTTCTTAAGCATTTGAGGGTCATCTGGAAGAGCTAGAACCAGTGATGGTATAGCCACTAGAGAATGATCTTTTGGAAAAACTGGAAACCACTTATGGTGGTATTGATATGTTCTTTGGATAACCAAGAGGAATAGGCCTATGAGGATGTATCTAATCATGCCTTGATTGTGTACCCAGTAGAGGGAATTCATTATCTGTATATGTAGTTACTAAAAATCCTGTTTCAAAAGGATCTCATATAGGGTTTTCAAATTGATGATCTGACTGGGGAGTAAGTTTAACAGAAATGTAGTTTCATAGTACTTATTTATTGAGTCTTTTGAACTCCTTAATTTATTCTACATGCTGTGAAAATAACTATTCAGGAGAAAGATATTGAAATTCTCCATAGGAAAAGTGATATGAAATCTAACATTGGATGTTCCCCCTGTTAAATTCCTTTCGGAGGGGTGGAAGTTAATTATTTGAAGACATACCTAGATTCCGTGTAAGGCTCTAATTTCGAGTACACACACATTCTTCATTTTCTTCAATGTGTACAGTAATATGGACAAGAAAATAATTTTCTTATTACCATGATCTTGATTCATTTTTTCGAAGATCATCTACAATGGTGTTAATGACATTTACTGATGCATAATGCATCAATGGAATTCTGCCAATATTTTTTTAAATCGTCTCCTCTTACTTCTTCTGTGAGGCTCTATTATCCTATATGATTTATTATTGGGAACTCTTTGGTGGAATATAATCCAAATGGAATCCATTGATAGTTCAGTTTTACGGATTCCTTGTGGCTTCTTCCCTAATCGTGAGAAAACTGACTTCTATTGAAGAGGCGATTGTAGATGTGAAAAAATCACCCAACCCTATAGGCTGGGGATGCCCATGTTATTAATCTTCAAATCATTGAAACTTGTTTATTAAATTAGAATGTTGAATTAAATGAGCCCCCATCTTTGCAAGATGGAGTGATTCATGAACTTCTATAGCTGAAATTCGTGAAAATTCTCATTTGATTTTGAGGATTTTGGTTCAAACATTAGTTTGGTGCATTATCCAACAACCACTCAAATAACCTATTTTAGAATATCGCTTTTCTATTTTTAGACATTTCCATCCTTTAACGCCTGACATCCTCTAAGATTGATGCTTACTCAAGATTTTCAAAAGCATGTTGTAAAAGAAACTCAATAACTTTTTTTAGTGGGTCAGACTTTCTTGAGAGCTGAATGAGTCATGTTCTCGAGAAAACATTTGATTATATACAAAACCTATTGATTTTTGTTAGACTGTGGGAAATAACAATGCATGAGACCACTTTTGGCAGACTATTCAAATTTTGGAGTGCAGTGAAATGAAATTCCACATGTTCAACCCATCCTCTAATAAAAACACTTTATGGTGAATCAGAAATTATCTGGTGTAGCCTCATTAGATAATTAAGGCCTGCATACTGATGGATTCTTGTATGTCGTTAAACCTTTGGATGTTGAAAATATTAGATATATATAAAATCAATTTGTCGTTGCAACCCTTCTGTTACCTTTACTTGATTTTGATATTCATCAAATGCTAATACTTTGGTTTTCAAATGACAAACACTATTACATAAATTATGGTGGATATCATGAATACAGTCGTCTGTCATCAACTATGGAATGTTATATTGAGAATTTACTGAAGTGGTCAGGATGTTCACATATGGTAATACTTTGGTGATGACGTCCATCCTGTGGATGTAGATCCATCTTGAGAAGAAGTTTGGATGTAAATAGATGTTATCTTGGAGAAATAAAATTTTTGGAATGAAGGGAATTATGAGAAGAAAGAACTGAGAATAATAACAAACTCCATTAAAGCGACATAGTTTTAGAGGGATACATGCATGATTGATTACATTTTCCGACATTCAATTATCAATTGATAGGAGCCGAACAGGTGGGTAACATTATTAACTTGGATAAGGATTCACGTAGGGTTCACCATTTTTTTTCTTTGGTCCTAGAAAATTATATTATAGTTTTTAGAATCACTACTTATAGGAGGTTTCAATTGGATTTATTTATAAAACCGGTATCTTAAAATAGTTCTTTATCCAAAGAGGACCTGCATTCTAAAGGCATGAATTCGTTATGTTTGAGCTTCACAATACTTAAGAATGTAAATTGGTCAAGGGGACGGGAGGTTAGACTCATCATAACCTTTTAGGGGGAATTATTATATACTCCTTGACTCTCTTTGTAATTTTTATAATTTTTCATGAATTCCTATTAATTCACCATGCATAAAATAAGTTTACATTGGAATTCACAATCATAGATAATCATATGTAAAATTTAGAATCATTAGTATGAATTCAAGGTTTATCATTAATGTAAATATTCATATGTATTCGAGGTTTTCCATCAATGGTATCCTTTAACATACAACTTATTGATTCTTTTAATCAGCATTTTGATTTACTGGTTTTTAATCCACTTAGTGGGGAACTATGGAATTTTATTTTCATCCATGGAGATGAATTCATGGTTTAATTTTGGGAACATTCCCATAAAATGGGGATCCTACATATCCTTGTGAATGGATTTAGAACCCTCATAGTTCGGTTCCACTGAATGGGACACATCATACCTTTTAAATTCATATGATAAAGACATAGCCATATAGTTTCATGGCATGTGGTATGGATTTATTAGTGGAAGATTCTTAGTCAATGTTTGATGTGAAACTTATGTTCATGATGCCCAAGGAACATGGAAACAATATGGGGTTCCGTGTAAGATTATACCCAGTTGGGAATATCGCCCAAGGAGAACAAGGATTATTTGAAGTGTTGGGTTTGAACCTAAAGGGGGCTTCCTACATATCCGATAGGGATGGTAATCAATTCCCATGTAGTTAGATAAATCCCATATGAGAGTATTCTCTTTTGAGAGAGATGAGTTTTTACTTACTTCATAAAAAGCAAGCCTTAATGGTTTGGGGTTTAATTTTGGGTTTATTCCTAAGGAGGATGGATGAAATAAGGAAATTAGGGTCAGATTCATGAATAGGATATTCAGTGGGCTCAGTACCTAAAATGGATTCCAACATATACTAGTAGGAATAGGAATATGATTTCTTGTTGTTCCTTTAGTTGTGAACATGTAGTGACAATGGAAAATATCTATGCCCACGTGAGTCGGGATCAGTGTGAGAAACAATAGGATTTCTAATATTCAACAAAGGCATTCACACATTAAAATTTATCCTCCACTACTGGTGGAAGAGGGAGAACCTATAGCAATAAGAGTGGATGAGGGATAGGCAAAGAACCTTACCTGTGTTCTATTTACATTGGACAAGGGTCCAATGTAAGGAATAAGCGATAGAGTAAAAGGGATTATAACAAGATAGATGCCCTAAAATTGATCCTGGTATGGTAGGGAGACTTCTACTATGCTTTCATTGACTAGAAAATCTGAACTGTACCTTCCCTACTAGATACCTGAGGCTCCAGGATGTCTCTTCATGAAGGGAGAGTCCAAGACCCAACCCTCCTCCATACCGAGAAAATACCAGCATTTTTCCTTGGATAAAAGTCCATGAGACTATGGATATACAAACCCACAGACACTCCATGAACCCTAACCCCGCAGTGAAGATTATGTGGGAATCCTAAAAATGTTAAAATACAAACCCAAATAGGAGGCACACTGAAGTAAATTTCCAAAAGGTTTGATAAGTCAGGAGTTTTTGGTGGAGGCTTCCACATAGTCACATTAAGATAAGGGATCCACGGAAATTGATACCCTTTAATTAATGTGATTAAAAGAGGATACTTGAGTTTGTATGTAGGCTTTATAAAAATCTCTACCATATAGAAACCTCATGCAGGTATTCCGTGTAGGTACCCCACATTGATATACCGCGCAGATGTGGCACGTAGGTATGCCCCGTAGATGTGTAAGCCAAGAATTCCACGCATATGTGGTTGAGGAATGAAGAATGTATTTCACATTGGAAAACACAACCTATTTAAAAAAATATAAAACAATGTAATAAATGCTTATCCTATTTAATTATCTCTTCTCCTATAATTTATAGAGCTACCCAAGACAATTACAGGGATCTGGGTGAAAGAGCTATGCAATGGGAGCTTTAGAGAGTCTTTTCATATTTTCATCCCCTTCAATGAGGAACCCATGGTTTCTATTTAATGGTACATATGGTCCTGGTCGAAGGCATTTTTATCCATTCAGGTTCTTTTTGTAGCTCCTCCGCACATGTATTCCGCGTAGGGGAACAAAATTTATTCTGGCTCATGGCTCTTCTGCACAGGTTTTTCGGGTAGGTACGTCACACAGATATATCACACATGTATTTTTGAGTATTTTTCTTTATTCTCTATGATTTCTTCAAACCATTCCTTGTGATTTTGAAATATATCGGGCCTACATAATAGTATTTTTATTTTTCTTAAGTGGTGTTTACAGAGGCACACCCCATTCATATAATGATCATGTTCTATATCATTTGTGAAACTCATTCAATATAAATCCCATTAAAAATATGTAATTAATCACATATAAAAAACACATCTACATAATAATACAGTAGTCTTTAAAAAATTATTTTAAATACCAAAAAAACTTTTTTCCGGAAAAACTATATTCAATTAAAAATATCCCAAACATAAGGGGCGAATGTCTTTTATTTTAGAAAATTTTTAACCATTTAAATGACTCTATAAATTAAATTAATTCATGAAGGGGAAAAATCATTTTTCTCATGTACATTACGTATATACCATTTCTATTGGCGATCGTCAAAACTTACCTATTAAAACACATTAAAATATTCCTTTTGTATTTTTTTAATTAAATTGAAAATAGATATAAAATTTCCTTTATAATACTCATATATATAGTAAAATATAAAATAATATCATGAATATTGACAGGGAGTAAGAAAATTTAAATTAAATTTGTAAAAAATTTAAAAGGGGTTTTTAAATCAAACTATCCCATACCACATTAAAATATTTTAATCACAAGCCCCACGAATGAATAATATTTTACAAAACATCAAATAACATGAGACTAAATAAATTCATGATGTAATATTTCAAAAGGAGTTATATATTACCCTCATAGAATAAGGTGTGTGTATAACATCAAAAAATACCTCAATAGAAGGGGATTGAGACGAAGTCCCTTACAATGCGTTTGACCCATCACATACAATCTCTATATTCATAGATAATAAAAAAATAAAATATATTTATTTTCTTTAGAATATTTTGTAATTTAATTCCTTTCATATCACTTATTAACATGTTAAACAAATATTTTGGTTATTTAAGTTCACATTATATGTTTTGATGATATTCGATACATGATTCAAAAATGAAATTTTTGTGATGAAAAAAGTCAATGTGGTAACTATTATATTACATTAAGGGTAATATTCATAACATAATAATATTTTTATTTATCTTTAATAATTTAAGATCCATCCACTATAAGTGGATATGAAGAATGAACTACCTTGCAGTCATGGAGATGGTAAGTGGAAGGTTGGTATGGGTAACGTTTCCATTTTTCAATGATCATTATGGAATGAAATTATATATCATTTATTATTATAAATTGATACTAATATAATTTAAATAATTTAAATATACATATATATACATTATCCATGTGATGTGGTTATTATAAATAAATTTGATCACTTCGTAGTGTCGATAATTTACAAATACGCACAGACAACGTTATAATTTTTCAATTCATGAAAGGTAAGAATGAAAATTATATACTAAATTTTCATATTGATGAATATTTCATGGATATCATATATAAAAACGAATTCCATCATTATAAAAACTCTTGATAGGTGGTGGTGTAAAATGAATCAAATCAGTTCACATGGATGTAATATATCGTACACACAAACGGTACATTATTATCCCATTTGTTGTTATGGGAGTTGGATTTATGTGATGATATTAAAATAATAACATCTATGTATATATATTGTATCATGGATTGATTATTCCATCTATTTTTACAATTATCTTAAGGAGAAGTAATAAAAAATATTAACATTAAATTAAAAATTATATGTTTTCATCGGACAATATACATTTCATATCACTAGAAGACCACAAATGGTGGATTGATACCTAAAATAAGTGATCTATAATGTGGGGATGGATTATATTAATATATTCTTTCAAATATTGTCTGACTAAAATATGTTTTTAAGAGTAGATAAATGAGACAAAGTGGTTCCCATTTATATGCTAAGGGTGGGGCACTTTTGGAATGCATCAAAATATTATTTCAATATAAATTATTTTTCTTTTAAAAATGTATCAAAATGTTTTATTTAGAATATATAATGATTATGTGTTTAATTATCATAATCCAATGGAAATTATATATGTTTTTACCATTTTTATTTTTATATTTTGTCTTGGACCTATTTTATCCTATTTTACAGTTGTTGAGATAACATGTCTTTTTACTCATTAAGGGTTAATATAGTTAGTATAAAATTATGAAAAAAAGAAATGGATCACTTATTAAATTTAATATGTTACCCAATTTTTTTTGAAATATAATATTTTTAGGAATTTTATGAAGCATAATAAAATATTATTTGTTTTAAAACACCATTATTTTAAATTTTTTCACAATTCATGTCATGACTCTTTGAATCAACCATAACAAGATATATTTTAAAAATAATAATACACCAAAATAACATGTAAAATTAATATATAAAAGTATTATATTATATTAATTATTTCAAATTATATTTATTTTTATACTTTTATTAACATTTATTTAAAATTTACATGTATCAACAATTACTTTATTTTCTTTGTGTAATGCTTAAAGGTAATTATTTTATTCATGAAAATATAAAAAATCATTCATAAAAATAGAAATTATATATTTACAAATATTTTTTATAGTATATTTTTTCTTTTTAATAAACTTATATTTAAATTTATATTATTATAAGAACAAAAGATTGACATCTTTAAAATTTACTAAAAAAAATACTACACAGGGATTGAAGTCATCCAAGTGTCACCAGTAAGTCAAAGAATCATACAAAGGATGATTTTTCATAAAAAATATAATGTAATTAAAATTAATAGAATTTTTTGGAAAATTTATGAATATTTATCATATTATATTTAACTTTAATTATTCGATTTATCCACAACCGTTCTAATAAAAAATTACTAAAGTAAATATTTATATTGTCCAAAATTAATGGGAATTTTTTTCCAATTATGGGCTTATTGAATAGTAATATAGAATAAATTTTTAAAAATTGAAAAAACATATTTAAATAAAATTAATTAATAATTTATTTCATAGATATAATGAGAATACGAGTTTTAATAGTGAAAATGTTCAAAAATATTGAATTTTTTATATATCTAAATTCTATGTGAAATTTATTCAAATTACCTATAATTAATTTAATGATATACTATTTATCTAATTATACTATTCTAACTAATCATAAATATAATTTAACACTAAAAAAATACTTAGACGGAAAAATATCTTTCTATTAAAATTTATTATCTGTCAACATTCACCAAAGTATGATAATATCAGAAAAATATCAATAATTAATTAAATTTTGTTATTTAAATTTCAAATAAATAGATTATTTATTAATATATAATTTATAAATTTTAAAAAACTATTTAAAACAACTACGCAATCAAAAGGAGAAAAAATTTCATTTTTAGAAAAATACATCATTTTTTGAGTAAAATATTATTTGTTCATATATAATTTCTTGAAAACACATTAGAATAATGTTATAAATAACATTGAATAAAGTATAAATTTAAATATTATTATAAAATAAAATGTATTTTTTTATAACTATAAAATACACTTTTGTGTATTTGAATAGTTTCTAAAAAACAATACCTTTTATTTTCAAAAGTGTTTAAAATAATTTTTAAATAATTTTTCCCAAAATAATTCATTTTATTTACATGTGTAAAATATTATTCATAATTCAATTAATTCTTCTCACACTCTCCATTTTAACGGATATATTATAATGGTAACATTTTAATATGAATATTCAATAATTTAATCATGTTTGATTTGGAATATTTTGTATGTTATCCATCATTGTCCTAAATATTCTAAAAAAAGAAATGTAAGATACATATAATAATTATGGTATAGTCTCCACATGATAAAACATTTCTATAAATACTTATATATCATAACGTTATATGATTTAGAGTGCCTCGAAGAGTGAATCTATGAGTTTTATTTTATGATTGATCACATTGAGGATCAAGATATTAGTTAGGATAGATGCCATCTATTTCATAATATCATACATTTGTGATAGAGATTGGTGGATCCCAATATGAGATTTATCCTTACTGTATGATTCAAAAGAAGTTTCCATTGAGTCAGAAATGCCATGATCTTATGCAGAGGTTGATAGACAATATTCTACTGGTGAAATAGTTTGTGTCGGTTATAACCATTGTCTGGGCTGATCAGGAAATCATATATTTGTCAGATGATCGTATATAAATACTAGTCATGGATGACGACTATAAGGGTCTTGTATATCACCATGCCTTTTTGGGAATTCTAGATTCCATTCATATGGTTCTCAACTACATATATGTCCAATGTGGGGATGTAACCAAAATTTGATGTATGATCAAACATCTGGTATCCTATGTATCCTAGGATCATGTGACATCATCCTACAGATCCCTGGTCCGCAAAAAGGAACTCATACTGAGAGATATAATAACCACCAGAGAAGGGTTTTACAAACTGTTTCATTATTAGATAACCAAATATGAGATCTTATTGTTATTATGGAACCATTATTTGGGTGCTCCCAGTGTTTTAGATATTGTAGTGATGAATTATGGAGCAGTTAGATATTGTATCAAAGTTGTATATAAATATTCCTCTCTTCTCACATACTATGTGTGATGGTCATTTCTACCATTGGGAGGAATATTTTAGGTCACCTACCTAGGTGATAATATTTTTATGGTTTTCTACAACTGTGATCCCAGTGGTAACGTGTATTCAATAATCTGTCTTTCGAATAATCCATTTGTGGAACTTCTTCCCATGCAAGGGAATTTTTTTTCCAACCACCTTCTTATTATATTTGGGATATTTTTACAGAAGTAACTTGTTTTTTAGAGTTATCAAACATCACCTACATGGACATAACCGTGCTTTATATATGTTTTTTTGTACATAAAGTTCACATGGATGATGTGACCATGCCTTCTAGCGAAAGGGAAGTAGTTTTTTTGAGCCAGTTTGGTTGTCTTGATTGGGATTCATTTTTTATGGTAGCATGAGATGGTTATTATCTATTTCATCAAGGAAATATCTAGGGACATTATTTTCATCAAGGAGTACACTTTATTCATCTTCTCCTCGAATATCAGTTTACCCTAATCTCTTTATTACTTACTCACAATTACAATTTCATTTTTGTTGCTGCTCGATTGGAGGAATAGGGATGTTTGGGAATGACCATGATTGATTGAATTGAACCAATATTTTATTGAGTGTTATAGAAACAATCACTTCCTTGCACAAAATTTTAATTTATGTTGAGGATGTTTTCTGATACATATCCCAGGTTCACTGAATAAAATATTCCAAAAATTATATTGTTTCAGAGATATCATGAAATCAACCTTTTTATTTCATCATAGTCAATGGTGTGCATATCTCAACTCTATTTTTTAGCACAATGTTCCATCAATTTCTCTTAAGAATGAGCGATGTTGAGTGAATATGTTAAAACAATCTATCTTGTGAAGGTGTTGGACAACCTCTCACATTCAGGTTTCTTATTGGTTTTTAGGATGAAAATTTGTATTTCCCTTATCATAGATATAAAATAGTAAATGAATTGATGAATTTGGTATTCCCATTATGAAATTTATCCTACTAAAATAATATTATTAAAAATAATGATTTTCCCTATCAAATTATATATTAAACATATGTTATTTTTCACCTCCTTCAAATCTGAAGGGACAATCATTAGGCCACATCATGACACAATGTTTGTGAGATGATGGTCAATGTCTCCCACGTCTTCAATGGTGGAGAAGGTAGTATTTTCCAAATATGATTGTGTAAATGTAAAATCTACGTAATCAGGATAAGGATTCATATAGGGTTTCGCATGAGTGTATCTCCCTTCCAAGTCTTAAATTTGAGATACCAGGTCATCAATTGAATTTAACATTTTATAAGGTACTTATGTCTTAGTTGCCTCCTATATATAGGGAGTGGGTGGGGTTTAATTTTGTGTTCATGCTTTCATCTCGCATTTATTATTGATATATGATAATAATAAATGATCACTTTGGGTGAGTATATATCATCAATAGTAGGATTTCATGATTATTCCATCCACATTTATATAATAAAAAATTCTAGATTAAGATCTGGTTTGATGGATCAATGCTTCACTTTGAATTGAATCATATCATTCCTGAAGTATGGGAGGATGAATATTAATCTTAGTCTACTAACTATATCCAATATGAATGTTTGCCCTACATTGTTTCTAATTGAGATGTTAGATATTTTTTATCATATTGTTGTATTTTTTCAATTTCACCTTTATAGAATCAATTTAATGTCTTCTGGGTGATGAGTAGGATATGACCCCCATATTCCCTTTATACATGGAACTTTTCTTCCATATAGGTTGACACTAAAAATTAAAATATTTAAGGTTTGGGATTTATCTCCAGTTCTATGTAAATTAATCCTTAGTGGGAACATTAATATCCTACACTTGGGGAAAATATTTCATATTGTGTCCCTCTTTATTTCTCACATGATCGACATTATTAGTTATGTTGTTAGTGACAAAATTTACATAGGAATATTAGTGGATATTTGTTATCACATTTATATGAATGCAATAGAATCATTATCCACTACTTACATTATGATTATTTCTCATAACATTTTCCATGCTAGACCATTTTGTCTTATTCCATCCCATACTGTATGATTTCCATTCCCATCTGACCCTCCTGTCTCAACTAATGAATATTGATCTTAAGGGAGTTAGGGATCTTGTTTTTTGAATGGGACATGAATATAAAACCTTATTCATTTGGCGAGAGGAATTTATGTGATACAAACCATAGATATTTACCTCCCAAGATAGAGAAGACTCATTTCCTATAAAGTATCTATGATGATCAAAATTCCTCTATATTTTGGGGTTAGGGGAAATCCAGAGCCAATTTGTTGTTTTTATTGATCATATTTTTGTGGTTTATGTGATTACAATCAAGGAATTGATGACTCATGGGATATGAATTGAGATATGAATTCCCCCATCGTAGTGGGTTGGGGTTGATCTATAACTCCTTTTCATGTCCTGAGGAAAATATCATGGGGTAATAAACATAGTTATTGTGATTGAGTTAAACATTCCTCCCACCAAGTAGGATGGGGATGGTTCAAAATTGAATTATATAGGTCCTATATTCTATTAGGGAAAATATATCAGAGGGGTGGAGTTTGTGGTTGATATTATCCCATCCTGATAGGCAGGTTTTCTCAATGATTAAAACTACAAATGATGTTATTATTTTCAATTTGATTTGGTGGACATGTGCTTGTTTATGGTCTGGGTAAAATAGTAGCCCCTGATGGGGTTTATTCACTACAATAACTATTTTGGATGATTACAAAATCAGATTCCATGCCTAAAATATATTCCAATTTCTTCATGATTTAAATTTTTATATTATTTGGAAATCATATCCACCTGGTCATGGTTTCATAGCATAATCACAGTGGGGTATTGAAAATTAGTGACCAACAGAGTCAGATATTACCCAGTACCAATATTTCACTAGATTCTATAACATTACATGTATCCATATAAGAGGGGTTCCAATATAGATATAATGTGAACTTAAATAATCCATAAACCACCACCATCATATATATATGGCTAACAGAGGTCTAGAAATCAGTTTATTTAGATTTGTTGCGACATAGTGTCAAGAACTACAAAATATTTTTCATTATCCTTAATAAATGGGTTTTGAATAATGGATTAGGAGGCCCTATCAAGCTTAAAACAGAGTGTATTGATGATATAATGGTGATACTCATATCCTGGATAATATAGTTTTCATACCGTAAATAACAGAAGATGCTAAAAAATATTTTTATATAAGAAGGGGATACAATCCCAATATATTTAATCAATGACCTCATAGTCATAAGTGGTGAGAGGATAAAACATGGTTGGGAGTTTCTTCTAGATAACTCCCTACAATTTTCAATGACAGATTAATCTTCAATAGAATTACATTCCTTAACATTTTTAGGCCACCAAAGTTGTTTTGTGGGTTTTCTTATTGATCATGGTAAATGTATTCATGTAGTTAATCGAAAACAATATCTGATTAACACCAATGTTACAAGTACCTCTCTATATTATGGAATATGTGTTTTCAAAGATTCACCATGTAGAGGTGTCTTGGAAAAGGGATAATTTCTTTTTCCATGGGAGATATCAACGTGGGGAGGATGAGCATGGGTGATTTCAGTAGTAGAGTCCTTGCGATCCATATCAACAGTTCCATGATGAAGAAATTGTACACATGATTGCATAATACATCATGTGATGTGATAATAGTCCTTTAGGGTATTGAGAATGTGTATTGAACAACCTCAAGTAAACATCCATTAAAGAGATCATGTATATTATTATCATTATGTGTCATGGATGAAATATGTTGACCCCCCATTTAAGATTGTACAATGATTTTTTACATATGTATTATGGATGTACAAATATACCAATTGTGATATAGTGTTCTAAGAGTATGATCCCGCTATTGATAACCTGATAGAGTATACAAACAATAGTCTTTATTTTTAGTAGAAATATAATAATTTCTATAAGTTTTTGTTGTAATATGAATGTAAAATCTAGATTGAAGAGTGTATATTATCCCAGTTTAAATATTCTTTCCACATTAGAATATGATGACATACTTCTAGAATAGAATATAGAATATGTGCACCTCTCATATATCCTTTGAAGGATTATCCAATTACATAGCCTCAAAATCTAGTGTTTGTTTTTCCCATCACCACCTATGATGAAAGGATATAACCATTGATTAATATTTTATATGTTATATTTATTTTATGTCCATATAAATACCTAAGTGGGTAGGGGCGAATCATGGTTTCAATATTATTTTAGATGAGATGACTATTGTCTCCACATTGGTAGTAACCTGTCAAATATGTCGGATGGAATCATAAAATTATCAATAATCCATATATAGAAATAGAAACATAACACAAATGAGTTAATATATTAAACACTAATGGATTTTATAAGGTAGATATGCCTAATGTTTTTAAGTTGTACTAGAAAACACTAATCATAATTACACATTGTTAATTACATATGATTAGGCGTGTTCAATCCCTTAATGATCCATATACTTTAAAATTATTTTTCAAAAATCACACAACCTATTGTGGATAGTGTCTATCAAATATACATTAATCACTACATTTGGATAATTAAATACTCAATATATCCAGATTATAGGGGATTAAATATATATAAAACATATGTCTTTATAACAAATTTTCACAGAATAGTTCTTTCCCCATATTTTGGGACTGATAATATTTAATACCCAATTCACATAAAATATATGTTCAAAACCATTGGATTATGAAAATCATGCACATTAAAACATATTTAGTACATTATCCATGAACGTCACTTTTCATGTAATATTATAGTATCACGAAACACCAAATATTTTGGAAGAATTATAAATCCATGAAACACCTTAGTTTTCCAGCAAAATGTTATCTTCTTGATAAAATATAATTTTTCACGTCAGTCACTGTTTATTGATATTAATATGTGATATTATTTAAAAAATACTAATTTAAATAAACCTATCGTGACATAGAGATTCTGAATATTTATTGACATATTCACATGGAATTAAAGAGGCAACAACTTATTTATAGTTGTAGATGACCCTGCTGCCACTTCCTTCGATGAATTCGATTGTCTGAGAAACATTTCATGGGAAATGAACAGTAACTATTTGAATTCTCTTTTAGTTAATAAACCAATAATTTATTAAAAAATAAATCTAATTTAATTGGAAATAAAAACAGAAGATTTTCAACACAATTATTATTTCATGATGTTTCTAAACTTGTTTGAGACATATTCCATTCCTATGTGGATTGAAATTAAAAATAAAATATAATATTTTTAGCAATGAAAACACATGGTTCTAATAGTGTCCCCATTTGGTATTCTTGAAAATCATAATAGAAATTCAATAATACAATAATCCTAGAATAGAATTCAAATATTCATGAAATAACTCCTCCATTAATCTATATTTATGTGATAAATGTTTTTTGTTTCAAAAAATAATGCCAATATAGAATATTATTTCTCCATTGACCACCAAACTATCATGTAAACATCTTCAATCTTTTCTCAAAAACCTCTCAAAAATAATTTTCAATGAATTTATCTGTTATATTAGGTAGGAAATAAAACCAATGAAATGTAATTAATCATTATTTTCACAAAAAACCCATGAATCATATATCCCTCTAATACCTACATCAAATCCAGAATGAAATTAAAATAGTTAATATAAATGGGTTTAGTGGAGAAACCATAACAACCTAATGAAATTGGTGGTGGATGAATATCGAGGTTCAACAGATGTCTCTCAGACATTGGTGATACAAAAGGCATATTCATAATGTCATCCACATGAACATTATTGAAAAATTGATCCATTTAATCATTCCTTGTTAAAAATTTCATCGAGAAAATTATATAAGGACTTAACATGTTTAGTATGATAGTGTTGAAAATGATATTTATAAATCTCAATCATATTATTTTTTCCACATAAAATCACCATCATCTATTTCAATTCATCTCCAATATCATTATGTTTTTTATTCATCCAAAATAGATGTGTTCATGACTTTTTTACATTTTTATACTCCCCTTTATTATTTTTAAGGGAAGTCGTTTCTTGTTTCTTAATCAACAAGACCTCATGTAACACCCTATGTTTTTTATGCACAATTTTTTGACTCAAGTAAATTTTAATTTATGTCTTACAGTGAACTAAATAAAAAAATACTTTCACACATAATGAAAATGGATTATGTTACAAGAAAATATAACTTCTCATACTTTACAAGCAGTACTATTTTTTATACAAAACATCATTTTATTGTTCTAATTATTTAGCTATTAAATTTATAACAAATCCATTAAACATAGATATATGAATATTAATAACTAAATTTCAATTACCATTTTCAATTGTATTATGTAATTTAAATAAATAAAAATGAAATATATGTTATTTGGTAATGTCCTTTTATATATAAAACACTATTTTCTAAAATGAACAACCTTTAATGTCCTTTTGTGAAAAATAAGAAAATTAATATATAAAAAAATTACAAATTTAATTTGATAAGATAAACCACATTTTTGAATTTTTAATGTAGAAATTATCTTATGGTAAATTTAAAATATTTATTTGAGAAATTTAATTTTTAGATAAAATTATATATTTTAATTATAACCTAATTTTTCATATAATTTATTTATAAGGATAAATTATATTTTTAATTAGTTGAAAATATTAATTAGATAATATATTTTTCAATCCATTCAATTTAGGTCATTGTATTCAATATCAAATTAAATTTAGATATTAAAATATTCCAAACATTTGAATATTTCTCATTAAAAACCCTCATTTTTATTTTGTCTACAGAATTAATTTTAAATCTAATTTCCCTATTTTATAATTAAATTATTAACAATTATGTCAATATTTGGAATCATATGTTCCAAATTATTATATAAGGTTGATTTCAATTTTTTGGTGTAAAATATTTACCATGGTAAAAAAATATTTACCATTGTAACAATAAAATTGTAACAAGGGGTAACATTATATGTTAAAAAGCCTTACCGACCAAAAAACTGCAAAATATAAATGGTGCTTGATGTGTGGATTGACCCCAACTAGTACATACCACATTAATTAATTTCAAATTATGATGAATTTAATTGCACCAATATATGGTTAGCTTTTAATATAAAGGAATAAATTAATTAAATATCTGAACCCATATATACTCAATTATAAATAACAACCCTCACCTCTCCATTTTGGCCAAAAAAATCAATTTAGGTTCTCAATTATCTACCCAATCCTCTCCTCTTCAATCTTCCAAGTTGAAAGTGTTTTTGGTCTCACTAAAAGAAAAAATACAAGGCCATTAAAGGTATTTCATAGAGGAGATATTCAGTAGGAGGTTAGTATGAGTATGAAGAGAGTCAATACATTGGTTATGTGAATTTCATCTCACTCTTTATTTCCATGAGATACATTTATTATTCACCACTCACTTATTTTGTGTGGTATATAAACTACCCATGAATTCATTTTATGCCTCTTAATCATATATCTATTATTATACCCATTATATAATTTATCATTAATTGAATTTATATTAAATATATCTTTTTTAGAGTAAATTACATGATTTATGGGAAAGAAGTTTTGAAATATATTAAAAAGTGTCACGACCCGCCCTCGGGGCCCGTGCCGTGACTACCCCAAGCCCGCCTTCTATAGGCAAGGGGCTGGTGACTAGCACCAAGGTGTAATTCCCAGTAAAAGGGAAGGCATTTCCCTTGAAAAGTAAACAAACACCACAGAGTAAGTAAGAGGAAAAGTAAACACTAAGTAAAAACACAGTACAACTGAAAGTGCGGAAAAGTAAATGGGCCAGTATACAAACCCAAACTGAAAGTAAAGTACAACTCAAAAGGGAAAACAACAACTGTAAAGTAAAAGCCGCTAAACCGAGCTGTCCACTGGAAATCCCACCTGAAGGGTGGGTACATATAGCTCCACTACTCCTCGGGTCCCGCCGTTTGGCTCCGAACACGTCCCCGCCCAGTGGTCCACCTCCAGGTACCGTCCTACTCTGCAAGCCTCAGCCAAGATCAACGCTGTCCGTCGTCTGCAACCAACACAACGTAGTGCGGGCATAGCCCGTGCTGGGGTGAGTATAAGATACTCATTAGGGACCTCGAGACCCCTGAAGGTCTCCCAAAATCCACAAAGGATAAACCACAAAGGTGAGATACAAACACGAAGTAACAACCGACATTGCTTAGATATATGCCCATACATATACTTAAGTCATCAATTCCAATACGCTCCAACCTCCGAGCCCAAGTACAACTCAGTCCACACAAGAAAGTATACGTATTCCACACAGAAAAGCAAAACGAAATCCACACAGGATAGCACAACACAATCCTCACAGGAAAGAAAAAGGATTCAGCTCACACAGGTATACTTCTTCGAAAGACGATAAAGATGATCTCTGATCCATCTAAGTCGTCGGACCCACGAAGTATCGATAGGTAACTAACCCCCACAAAGACCCACACAGGATCGGGCCCACACAGGACCTGTAGGCGCTGGTTCACACAGGACCGCTGAGCGCAAAGACCCACACAGGATCAGACCCACACAGGACCGGGCCCACACATGACCTGTAGCACTGATCCACGTAGGATCGCTGAGTGCTGTAGTCGTCGTCGAATCCACCAAAGATCTCTGTACTGTCGTCGTCGCAGTCACAGTAGCAGTAGCAGTAGCAGTAGCAGTAGCAGTCACAGTCGCAGCCAGCACTAGGGTTCCCGCACACAGCAAGCTCGTTCGGAAGGGTCCACTCCACGAGCCGAGAGGCTGATACATCAACTGTCACAATGTCCAGAGTTGATGTATCCAAAAGTTCTGTATCGTCAACAGGAACTCAACGCAACAGATGGCGCGTCGATCGGATGCCCGGTCTGAGAGTTATTGGGTTTTTCGTAGGAGGGGCCCGGTTGGTTTTTAAGGCAAAACCAACCCGACCATACTCCACCTACGTCCAAACCTCGGGCGGAGTATGCCAAAGGATCCGTCTCACTATGAGGAACACAACAAAGCTGACGGCACGTCAATCGGTCGTTCGTAGCTCAAGATATGAGCGTTTCCGCTCCGAGGGCACGATTGGTTTCGTGTACGAACCAACCCGGCCGAACTCAAAGTATTCCGAAAACATGAGTGGGATATACAGAATCAACCTTTTCACTTCAAGGATCGCATCTCCGCTTACGTTTCGTCAATCGGAGGTCCGTAGCTCAAGTTATGGCCAAAAGACCGAAGTCGATTCGAAAACGGGGGGTCCGGGTCCGGGACGAACCGGCCCGACCCCCCCTGGGTAGGCCCGAACCGGGTCGAACCGAACCGGGTTGACCCGACCCGGGTCCTATCTGGCCCGACCGGCGGTGGATTGGCCTAGGCACCGGTCGGGTGCCACGCGCGGGGGGCAGAGCCCCCGCTTCTCTTGTGGCGGCGCGGCTGAAAGCCGCGCCTTTGAGAAACCGGCCCCCCTCGTGGGGGCCTGCCTCTGAGAAAAATGGGGGGCCACCTGCCCCCCTTTGTGAAACCGCCCCCCCCCCCCTCTTAATGGGGGGCATTCAATCTGGCCAGGGGAATTAAATTCCCCCGGTTTTTCCCCTTCCGGCAGGCCCGACCTGGCCGGCCGGTTCTACTTCAACGGGACCGGCAAAGCCGGTCCCCTTCCGGCTTCCGACACCGGCAGCCCGGCTGGCCGCCGGTCTTCCCATTTCCGCCGTGGCCTGGAACCGTCCGCGGTCTTCATCGTCTGGCGCGGTGCGACGACATCGCGCCCCTCCACCGCGGCCCCGCTCCGGCCGCGGCGCCTTCGGTTTCCTTCGACACGGCGCGACGGCGTCGCGTTCTTGATAAACTTTCCGCGGCGCGGCGCGACGGTGCCACGTAACGATAGCCATGCGATTCCCGTGTGGTGCGACGGCACCACGCCATCTCATTCATCCTCAAGAAAAATAATAATAATCAAGAACAAAGGAGGGGGAATTCAGCCATGGTTGTGCGGTCCGACCCCCCTCTCATTAGATGATAACCCTTAAATATTTATCCACAAGATTATCATGCTAGAACCAAGAACGAGAGTAAATAAATAATCAACAACAAACCCCTACCTTGCTTTCAAGAACGAAGATCGTCAATGACCCGCGGAAGACGCGTCGCGGTGGTCGGTGTCACGGAAGAAGGACGTCGATGCCGTGAAGCGAGGATTCAAAGTTCTTTGACGACGATTTCGTCGCGGGAAATCGTCGCGGAAGAAATGACGCGGAAGGATTACGTCGTCGGTGTCGCGGGTATGGCGTCGCGGAAGACGATTCCCGAGAACGTGGCGTTCTTCGTCGATGCTAGAAGGTTCTTCACGTTCTTCATCAATGTTTGAAAAAGAAGAAGAAATAACTCTCCAATCCTCTCAAGAGCAAAGGAAACCAACCCAATATAATAAAATAAGCTTAAGCTTATTTTATTACACAACATTTCTCTTAGAATTTCAAAGGTTTGAAATTCAAATTAACCCTCCTCAATTAATTAAGCCAAGTTGTCAAACATTAATTGAAAAGGGTTAAAGGGGTGTTTTTGAGAGTTGTTGAGGAGTTGGGTTTCGTGTGGGCCCCACCACACTTAATCCTCCCAAGGGAGGTTAAGTGGTTGTGGTCCCACCCCCAACTCCCTTTGGGTGCTTTTAAAAAAAACAACAAGTTAAAATAAAAATTTGTATTCCACAAATTTTATTTAACTTATTCTAAAAACCCAAAAACTAACTTTCAACCCGCAATAAACGCAACCTTGGAAAAGGTCCTCTTAAGAGAATATCGGCGCTGCTAGTTCATCGGTGCCCTCGGAATTTGATTCCGGGCACCGGTTCAAAAGTTAGAAATTCCCGCTCGTTCGTTCACTGAACGTACCCGAGCCAAACTTCGGAAGTTGATTCCGGGCACTCCGGGCCTCAGAATCAGGTGCCGTTAGAAACCGCGTTCTTGTAAAATTCCAAATAAAATTAAGAAAAAATTTCCCTTGAATTTTATGGGTCTTTACATTACTCCCACCTCAGGGCTTTACGTCCCCGTGAAGATACATCAAAAAGTAGGGAAAAAAATGAGGGTACTGAGCACGCATCTGAGCCTCCCGATCCCATGTGCTCTCCTGGAGGTTCCCATGCTTCCATCTGATGTGTACAAGAGGAATCGATCTCCCACGTAGGACCCTCTCCTGTCGTTCCTCTATCTCCACCGGGGCCTCCGTAAAAGTCGCCCCATCGTCAACGTCAAGCTCCCCATGGTCAATGATGTGCGTCGGGTCGTGCACGTATCTCCTCAGCTGAGATACATGGAAGACGTCGTGCACCCGGTGCAACTGAGGTGGTAGATCCAGGAGATAAGACACCTCGCCAATCCTGCTGAGGACCTGGAAGGGTCCGATGAAGCGCGGAGATAACTTGCTGCCTCGGCCAAATCTCCTTATACCACGTCGAGGTGAGACCCGCAAGAAGACGTGGTCGCCATCCTCGAACTCTAGTGGCCTCCGCCTCCTGTCAGCATATGACTTCTATCAGCTCTGAGCTGTCCTCATCCTCTTCTGGATGACCTGGACCTTCTCTGTCATGGCCTGGACCATCTCCGGTCCCACAAGTGCTGACTCCCCAGGGTCTGTCCAGCACAAAGGAGATCTACAAGGTCAGTCGTACAACTCCTCGTACGGTGCCATCCCGATGGTGGAGTGGTAGCTTTTGTTGTACGAAAACTCCATCAAGGGTAGGTGGTCTACCCATCTACGACCAATGTCGAGGACACATGCGCGGACCATGTCCTCGAGAGTCTGGATGGTCCTCTCTGTCTGACCATCCGTCTGAGGGTGAAAGGCTATGCTCAGACGTAGCTGCGTCCCGAACGCCTCCTGTAACCCCTTCCAAATCCGAGAAGTAAAGTGACCATCTCGATTGGAGACGATAGATGATGGCACGCCGTGGAGCCGCACAATCTCCTGAACGTAGAGACGTCCCAAGCTCTCCACTGAGCCCTGCTCTCTGATGGGTAAGAAGTGTGCCGACTTGGTGAGTCGGTCAACAATCACCCAAATGGAGTCGTGACCTCTGGAGGTGCGTGGATGTCCAGTCACGAAGTCCATAGATATGCAGTCCCACTTCCACTACGGAACCTCCAAGGGCTGTACCAAGCCTGCTGGTACCTGATGCTCTGCCTTTACCTGCTGGCAGGTGAGGCATCGAGAAACGAACTCTGCTACAGCCTTCTTCATGCCCGGCCACCAGTGCTGTCGTCTGAGATCCTGGTACATTTTCGCCACTCCAGGATGTACCTCTAAAGGAGAAGTGTGAAACTCTCTCAGCACCTCGTCTCGCAAAGCGACAGGTACCATGGTACGTCCACTGAAAAGGAGGTCGTGCTCTGCTCCAAGGGAGAAACCATCAGGTGCCTGTCCTGAGGATATCTGTGCACGCCGTGTCTCACAGTCAGCGTCCTCACGCTGTGCCTCTCTGACCTGCTGCAGTTGTGGAGGGGTGACTGTGAGAAACTGGAGGAAGGCTTCTCCATCTCTATCCACAAAGGATATTTGCAAAGAGGCTAGCTGCTCTGTCGCCTCCTCAAGTAGCTGAATTCCCGTCCTCCTGCTGAGGGCATCGGCTACTACGGTCCCCTTCCCAGGAGTATAGACTATCTCAAAGTCATAGTCCTGGAGGAACTCGAGCCATCGTCACTGTCTCAGGTTTAGGTCCTTCTGCGAGAATATATACCTGAGACTATGATGATCAGAAAAGACTATAAAGCGCTCTCCCATCAGGTAATGTCACCATGTCTTCATAGCGAAGACCAC